>JAWNMR010000122.1:2400000-4800000 GCA_035043845.1 Drosophila picticornis
TTAACTGTTTTGCTTTGTATATTGCTAAAACATAATTGTGCCCGTTGGTGGCGAATGAGCATAAAATCAAACAGTAGCTTCCTCAAACTATTCGGTGAGCCGGACGTGATTTTTATACACAATCGAAGTTGTAATACAAAGTTAATAAATTCTGCAAACGATGCAAACAACCTACACTTAAAAACATTGATGGATAGATTCACAAATTCGTAAAAATTATAAGTAAAAGCATTTCTCGGCGTCACAGATCATGGTTGTAAAGCATAACAATCTCATCTTGTGTTATTATAAACGTAAGAATGATAACCTAGCTGTTTTAGCACATTTCTTTTTACACGTCGGTAACACACACAAACACACACAGAATTGATTATGATGGGTTGGGTGTAAGAGTAGGTGGCCATTTTAGCCAATTTTACAAATGTGCGTCAGTCTGCAGACGATTACAATCGTTCAGACATCATCATCATCATCTTCACATAAGTCTCACTTAATCATTTTGGTAACAAGCTATTACATTTCCAATCACACAAACACCCGATTTTTAGGATATCAAGTGTGCATCGGAAGTCGGCTATTGGACGTCGATAAAATTAACTCACATCTACAAGTAGTGGTAAGCTCACTTACGGGTTGCAGTTACATATTATAGGATGCGTGATCGATCACTGAATGGAGAGGGGAGCAGAGGACAGCTGCCAAGAGGGAAAAATATGGAAGTGATTTAAGAAAAATGTCCAGTCTTGAAAATCTGGATAGTGCCTGTTCACCAGTTTGGAATAATGTATCTAAACGTAACCGTCTGATAAAATGGTTGACAATTCCGCCGAATCCCCGATTGATACTTTCGCCATGGCATAGAAAACTAATAATTCAAATAACGTAGAATAGCACAGTTTAAAACACGTGAAATTTTATGTGCTTATAGCTAATAGAATATATATAGAATTTATACCGAGAGTTGGTTAAATGCTCATTAAAAATTAATTTAACACAAAAATCGATAAATTCAATTAAGCAGACAGTGTCCTTAAACAAAGCTTAAGCCTTTAAGAGTGGGCGTAAATATCTCTTTTAGGTTATTTCAGTGGTGTCCTTGACACATGCTATAGTTGTTTAGATCTTAAATTTTACAGCTTCAAGAAAAATATACACAATTATTTGGGTTCGATTGACAGTTATCATTTTTATTCAAATAATCAGTAATCCGTTAAAATCAGTAGAATGGATGCTTATGGTAGACGTGAGCAACTGGTGCAGCGGCAACATGTTTCACCACCGGAGTGATGACGGTCTTATGGTGCACAACGGGAACTACATGCTTCACGACAACTGGAGCCACATAGGTATGGTGGTGCACGACGGGTACCACCTGCTTCACAACAACGGGGGCAGCCACATATTGCGGCACGTAACCAGGCGCAGCGGCAGCAATAGTAGCCAGGGCGAAGATGACAATCTATGAATAGAACCAAGAAATAAATGAGTTCTTCGAGGAGTTCTCCTTGTCAACTCCAGCTACTTACAATTCGGAACATTTTTGGAAGTTTGGTTTTAGATTTGCTACTCAGATTAAAGCTGTTCAGTGACTGTTGCTGTGAGAGCATCTCAAGTGGCATTTTATAGTAAAAATGTTTGCCAAAGTGGCCCCCAAGTGAACAGAATACAGGCCCACCGCAAATTTGCAAAGAACTCGTTTGTTTTTATTTTTTCTGCTCATCTCTTTCTGCAATGTTGATTGGCATAGCCAAATTATGCTAAAGATCGACACGTGACAACATGTTGGTGAGTCGCAACAAAAAAATCACTTAAGCATAAGTTTGCCCGTTGGTGTTAAATTAATAAATATTGAATAATGTTGGCATAAGACAATAGATTCATCAAAAAAGGCCTGAAGATTGATTGTCAGAGTATCGAAATTAAAAATCGATAGAAGATATGAACATGTGGAAGTAAGAATTTGCAACGTAATTGGAATATATTCGACTTTTTGCTGCAAACAGGACATATGTGAGATCCAATTGGACTGGATTACTTTATTAATTGGCTACTTGTGTACAAAACTTTGTTGTCTATTAAGTTTTCTAAGATAGCCGCTTGTTCTCATTTTATACATTTAATTGTGTACGATAATCAGTCAAAACGCAAAAAAAAAACGCGACAACCTTCACTGGGGCTCAATTTGAAAACCGTCCCAAGACTTGAAGCAACTCTGGAGGTGTTGAAGGTCTCAACGTAAGCTTACAGACTGAAAAAAAAACAAGATGAAATGCAATTTATTTAAAAAAACATGAGAGAGAGAGAGAGAGGGAGACACATATAGCCATAAATGGAGACGGAGAGAGTGCGATAGTCAGACAGACCGCAACTTTGAGAGACCTTATCCCACACAAGAGTAAGTATAAAAGAGCCAGTGGATTCTTTCTGAGCAGCTCAGTCGCTAGCCAACAGCCCTTAGAGCGAGATCAACCAACAATAATTAGAATAAGATTCGAGAACACTCGAAAAGGAACAAATAAAAATTTCAAATTTTAGTTATGCGTTATTGCCGACAGACGGTACTTAGTTCTCCGTGTGCGAACCGATTTCCGGCAATATTTCCAGAAATTCAGTCTCATAGTAAATGTGATTCGTTCTATTGCCACTTTGTTGGCTCTTTAAGTCTGGGCTTGTCCGCTGCTTGTACCGCTTCCCACCCCTCTGCCCGTAGAGATTACTGCCAATGCTTGAACCGACAAGCAAAGGATTTTGATATTCAGCACGCCACGTCTGATTCGACCTCTCGTGCACATCCAAAGCGGACTCCTCCATGGCTGGCTCGGAGTTTATTAGCAACTTGAGGTAATAGCAACATGTGTGAGGAAGAACAAATCGACATATCTTTATATCTGACAAAAAGTAGCTGACAATTCAATTTTGATTTTTATTTGTATGTATATATGTACAATGACACAGCCTAACTAAATGACAACTAACGATACAGACTAGGGTACATAAACAGGTCGCGGCTGGAAAAGTTCATGACTATCCTTGTCGGGCATTGTGTGAAATGTGCGATTTAGATTAGTGGGCTCCACATAGCCCAAGGCACGACCCATGGGCGCTATGACAAATCGTGTGTGGGTCTGCGAGGAGCCCTGATAGGAGACAACCGAGGGTGCCGAATCAATCAGAAGCAGCGGTGCCGACTTCGCCAGCGCCAAAGCAAATAGTCCCAAAAGCAACTAAGATAAGAATTCCATAAATATAATGCAATGTAACATTCGTTGATGTGGGCACAAGCTCACCAAAATCCGCATAGTCGTATTTAGAAGAAATGGTGGGCGGGCGGCTTGTTTTTCAGCCACAAAACGAACCGAGTGGCAAAGTCAAACTGAACGCCTGTGTGAATTGCTGTGCCATGAAATCACAGAAAAGCAATTGCTGCGAACAACACTGGCTTAGTTGTTGAACACCAAAAGGGTGCAATGACAAATGTGTTTGGAGAGACGACGCCTCTGATGTCTGTCTGCTTTATCTTGCAATTGTGGGAGTGTCCCAACTTGGACGCTTTACGTAAAGAAATAAACACGAAAATGTATAAATAAATACGAGCGAATGCCGCAAATATTGTAGTAATAACAATAACAACTAACCCCCAGCAACAAATATAAGCAGCTTGCAGCAACAACACTGGGCAACAAGCTGTGGTGCGAGTGGCGTGAGTGGTGCGAGTTGGCAGCGCATGCGCAACCCGCTGAAGGTTGGTCGCCCCCCTCCGCATCTATTTAGTTGAAATCTTTTGCTTTTTAATACCCTGCAATTCGCTGCATTTGATAAAGGTCAGCTTTCAATTAAGCAAATGTAGCTCACTTATTCTAGAGCAAGATAAAGAGTCGACTTAGAAGTTAGGGAATGGAATAGCAACTCTTCTTTAAAGTGAATAGAATAAATAATAATTGTAATATAAAAAAAGCCAACTAGCATTGCTAATAGTTGAAAGCGCATTATAATCACAATAATCAATACCTTTTATACCTGATAATCTCTTTAAGACTTTTAAAAGACATTCAAAAACATATTTGAGCTATTTAATTCGATCCTAGATCCACGCCATCTCAGCTTACTCTCCCCCTAATTTATTTTTATTTCAGTAGAGTAAACCTCATTGTAGAGTATCTGCACGTCTAGCAGTCTCAGCTGGAATTAATCTATCTATTCGTTTTGTAGCTAGTTATTTATTTGCTTTGTATGCTGTTTCTCTCTCTCTCTCTCTCTCTCTCTCTCTCTCTCTCTCTCCTTCTCTTTCGTCTCCATAGCTTCGTCTTTGCCTCCCCGCGCAACAATTAGCCGGAGGCGCGTAATTGAAGCTCTAAGTGGAGCTGCGTTTCGATTCGTTTCGATTCCATTCGATTCGATTGAAGCACTCTTTTCTTGCGACTACTTTGATTAATTAATTAACGATATATGCGTACGAGGGTTCGGCAATAGTCCAAAAAAAAAAAAAAATGAAAAGAGCTGCTGGTGACCTTAACTGCAGCATTTCAAGAGTCTTTTTCAAATCCGATTAGCTAGTATAAAAACGCTTGGGGCACCCAGCTAGTTGGCTTTATTTGTTGTCCACGACAGGGAGCCACACTCGACACTCAACACTCAACACTCGACGTGCACATCATGGATTTTCAGATACAGCTGCTGATGACGCTGATGCTGGCACTTGAGCCCACCTGGGCAGCGACAATCCTGCATAGTCAAGCTGGCCAAAGTGGCGCCAGTGCCATCTCACATCAGAGCTTTGAGCGCTCGAGCCAACCGCAGCAACAAATCTTGCAGCTGCCACCAACGCTTGCCACGTTCAGCAACCGCGACGGGGAAGCGCTGCAACAGCTGGAACATCTGCCAATTGAGGGCCACACACCCGCCCATCTCACCTATGCCGCCCGTCCGGTTGTGCATCAAATGCTGCCCATTATTAAGTCGGTGCGCAATCTAAGCTACGCCTCGCTGTTGCCCGGCTTCAGAAATCAGAGGCTAACACATACACCCACACAGCCACTCACACACACGCTCACTCAGTTAAAGTTTGTTTAGCGTTTAAGAATTTTTTATTGTTGTGTAAATTAAGTAAACAATTTGAATATTTTGTCTCGAAATTTAAGTAAACTCGGCTGGAAAAATAGATGTTACCAGGGATGATAATCCCAATGCTGATGAACTCGCATCAGTTGCTCAAGCAGTGCAACAATCACATTCTGTTTCGCCTCATGAACTATGCATTTGTAGCGCTCCAGTTGCGCCATGAGATGACCAAAAGGTCAACCAAACAGCGCCCCTTTGTGCTCTGGCTAACGAACCTATTGTTGAACTATGCCGGCGAGATATTGGTCAATATTCTACTGGGCACATTGCCACTTAAACCGTTGAGCAACTTCCAGGATGTACTGTTGTGTTCGGCTGCCTGGTATCTAATATTCTACAGTCCCTTCGATTGTGCTCATTCCCTGGCTTGTACTGTGTTGTTTCGACTGCTGGCTGCTCCTGTCACAGCCATCAGTCAAATTCTACACATCGAGCGGGGTGTGCAGCTGGCGGTAAAGATGTATGGCAATAATGCCATGGTACCAATACTAATTGTTGGCACTGTGATTGGTAGTGGCGCCGAGTTCCTGAAGCCGGTGGCTGCTTTGTTTATTAATCGCTGTCAGTTGAACAACGCTGCCTATGTGAAACTGAGCACGTGAGTCTGCATCGAGATTACCATATCAGAGTTCAACTGATGACCTGCAGCAACTCCAAAATGTCCCTAGCCATCTCCTGGCTTTTTTTGCTCCAGCTGAATAAGAGCAGATTGATTTTGGGTCTGGTCAATAATCAGCTACAGTTATATGTCCTATTCATGCTGATATGCTTCAAGTATATGGTATTGTTTTACCGTATAGATCATCTCATTTGGAGAGTGGAGAATCGATTAAGCTATGCCCTCTTTAGTGGTCACTGTACAGATTTCAGCAAGTTTTTCAAACGACGTCCCAAATCGTTTAAAAAATTTATTTGAATCTGAATAGCGAGCAAAAATGGAGCAAAGGCAAAGGTAAAGGCATTGCGCAACCTGTGGGAGTCGAAAGAGCAGCAGTAGATTGGGTGTGTCTACAGCTACTAAGCGGCTTAAGTTACCAGCCCCTCCGAATTCAGCATGGCAAGCAGTGCGCATTCAACTGGCAGATGTTTCGCTTCATTTGCTTATTGGACAGCTCCGATTACACAAGAGCGTGGCAGCATCTAGCAACTAGCAACATCTACCAGTTAAGCGGCTTAGAAACATTCTAAATCGCAAGCGCGTGGAGCGGAATGCAAAAATGGTCTTATAATGTGTACATGCATGTGTATGTGTATGTTTATGTATATGTGAATGTGTATGTGTATGTGTATGTATCTGTGTCTGTTTTTGTGTCTTGTAAAAGTAATGCGAGAATTGTGTTTGGAAATAAAACAAATCAGTGTTGAGTTATTATTATACCCACTGAACCCATTTTCAGTAGTTTTAGGGTATAAGAGATAATATCATAAGATATTTATTTTGCTGGGAGAAAAATAAAAATATTTTATTAAGCAACTCAATTTTCGAGCGATTTTTTCTATGTAAGCTGCATATATGAGATAGTTGTTCAAGTTAAGAAGTATGTTGCCAGAAATTAATGAAATTACAGTACTGACTGAGTTGACTGAATTCTTAGTCAAGCATTTGACACCTTTTGTGTCGACTATTTTTGGGAATAAAGCATTCATATTTTTCATATTGGCATAGCTTTCACATTTCATTTGAGTATTCTGGAAACATCATAAAATGTCGAACAAGCAAAAAGACTCGAAGAGATCAAAGAAAATAAAATGCTGTTCGAATGACTTGAAGGAGACAATAACAGTGACAAAAAGAACACCACCACCAAAACCAGTGGTGTGCGATCCCATAGAGAAGCCACCAAAGCAAGCAAAGACCGCTGACAAACCCAAGTGCAATCAGTCCAGTTACTATCGATCTGGGGCACAGCAACGGGACTATCTGCAACAGGAGGTGGTGCCCATCTTGATGGAGGGCATGCTAGGCCTGGCACGTGAGCAGCCGAGGGATCCCATCAGTTATCTGGAGGCCTTTTGGCTAAAAGATCACCACAAATGTGAAATACAACTGCCAAAGGATTTGCTATAGATTAATCTACAGGTTGCATCTGTATTCTGTATTCTCTGTATTCAAATTTCAAAAGATGTCTAGTAATAAATGTGACCGGTTCTCGTTTGACGTCGTAGTTGGTTTCAAATTTCTCGATTCAATGGGGCGAAACAGGCTTCCACCTTATAAAAGCTGAAAGTACTCTCGACTATAGCATCAGTTAATTATCAACCTTCACCTAGTTCCCACTTAAGATTTGACATTATGTTCAAGCTGGTAAGTTCGGCCAAGTTCGAGTTAGAATCAGCATCTTTAATTCTTTCCCTTCAGCATCTGAGCCTTTTTGCTGTTGTACTCGTCTGGCTGGACGCCAGCACAGCTGGCTCTTTGGAATGGCCGGCAAAACTTGTGTCGCTGAGCACAAGCAAATCCTCTCAGTCATTGCCGTTGCCTCTGCAATTGCCTGAGGAGTCATCCGCTGAAACTGCCTCGGAGAGCAGCGCCAGCTCATCCGCTGAACCGCAGCTGGAGGAAACGTCTGAATCTTCTGCTGCTAGCTCCAGCGTAGATGCTGCTGCCGATGCTCAGCTTGTGCCCGTGTCCATTCCACTGCCCCTTATTCTGGCCACCCGTTCGGGTTTGCGCAGTGTGCTTACTATTCAGGAGCCCACTTTGGCCAGATTGGGTGAGCTGGTGGAGCATGTGCCCTCGGCCATTTCACACCAAAGTCAGACAGTGGTGCACGATCATCGACGTGTGGTTACGCCAATTGTGGCACCAGCCGTGCGCACCACTAAACTTGTCCGTCAACATCCACCCTTGCTGTGGACTCTGAGCTCCGCTGATCCTCGCGTTATACTACTCCGCAATTAAACATAAAACGAGCGCGACAACAACAAGTTGAAACCAAAGAGAAAACAACATTCAAAAAAAATGTATTCTTCTAGCTAACACATCTTCTATTTCTGCCTTTGACACTATACCTGCCATTTTCTAGAATCTATCTCTATCTCTTACTTTTATCTCTGCTTACTTTTTGTTTGGAATAAAGAATTCGCATTTGCACTTTTTTAAGCTTATTACTTCAATGTCAATCATAGGAGCTGCAGTGAACCCTTAAAGGGCACATAGTTCAAGATTGTCGAAACAAACCAACTCACTTAACAACTTATTAGTGTGGGTCTCAAATATTTGGGTGCCCATTAAAAATCCAACATGGAATTTTATGGCCGTAGAAAGTTTAGACTCTTTTTTAACAAGCAGTTTTGAGCTTGACCAGACCCACTTTAAGAAGAGCGCCGAGTTAGCGGAGCATGAAACCACCTTTGTGTACCACACTAAATTACTAATACTAAATAACTATTACTAAAAAGAGATATGCGCAGTTTTATTGTTTAACCACTACATCCACCAGCTGATTATGTTTACTACCACGCAGCTGCCCATGCCTCAGATTGCAGTTAACTTCGATGCCGCACCCACTCCCAATTTCTCCACACTCCACAAAACGTAAATTGTATATTCAATAACTGACAATTTGAAAACCGTACACAAGAGAGAAACAACCCATGCCAAAATTTCAATCCTTGTCTGTTTAAATTTTTTTTATTGGGAGGCAAATTTCACGCATGGCTAACAGTTTGAGGATTAGGCTTATTGTTGAAACTGCCAATTAAATTGATGCGCTACATTTCACCGTTGATTGAATGTAATTGTGACGTCACAACAGTGCCAATAAGCTGTTGAACCTGCTAAAGTAAATGTCTCGGATTTGATTGTACTTCGGTCAGGTCAGCCACCGAACAGATAGAGTACTTTAACCCAATATGTAGATGAATACATAGATATATGTGTCTGTGGGTGTGTATTCTAAGTAATATCTATGGGCCGACACACAATTGTCAACAAGTCTCTAGAATAAATAGAAGCAGCAACAGAAGAAGCCATGCACCACGCAAGGTGGTTGGAATTGTCTAGAATATACAAGTTTCAAATGACACACAATGCGAAAAAAGTGAGCAGCATAAAGAACATTTATGAAATTGAAAACCTTGAACCCGATATACAAAAATGTATCAAGTCGCAGTCAATGCACACCTGGTGGTGCTAAAGGTTAAAAACTAACCGCATCTGGCCGAAAAGTTGACCGCAAACATTGGCCATTGTTATGATTATGCAACAACTGCAGCTAAGGGTTAAAGTAATACGATGTTCAGCTGGAGCCAATAATCCAATACAAAGAGCATTGTAGCTAAGAGCAAACCACTGAATGTGATGCTGTGGGAAGTTCAAATGACTTTTGAGTTTACCGACCAATTACAAATAGGGAAAGACGTATTTGATTGGACTTACAAGGGTCAAGCACCGATTAACCCCAAAGGGTGTGTAAGAAATTAATGAGCAACAAGACGCCATTTTCAGTAAAGGTTTTCAATATTGCGTAAATAAACCTAAAGTACTTAAAGAGTGTAGTTGGTATCTCTGATAGATAGATGAGCTTAGCATCATTCAGTGTCAACAGACATTTCAGAAATTAAAAAAGACAATTCTAAATAATGTTAACATACATTTATCAGAAATTTAATGGTTATGTAAATCGAATTGAATAAAATAATCAAGAATAAATGAATATACGAATACCACAACTTTTTTGTCTAGGACCAGACCAAAGTGGCTCGCTACAAGATATCTAGCACACATCTCGAGTGGCAGTGACAACCGTAGTACTTCGCTACACAGTTGCACTGTTTATGTGGCATACGTTCCATGAATGTTGTGGTTGTTGTAGTTTCCGTTCCTGTTGCGGCTATTGTTGCCTCCCACGCAGATTACGTAAAGTATGCGAAAATTCAATGAATTACCATAGACAAAAAACATAAATGGCAAAGTTTCGAGATATAACTATACAATAGCTGCCACAATTATTGCTTGCTATCGATTAGCTGTGCGCTGCTTTGTTTTCCTTATCACAGTCCAATTACCACGCAATGCAACCCTCTTCAGACCTGTATGTATGGCTGTCATTTGCAGAAATGATGCAATCCTCGCTGGCGCACAAAAGTATGCCAAAATTGTATAGTCAAATAGCAGTTTCGACCGCTGGATGTCGCTGTGTTGTTGACTTTAAAAAGAGGCGCCCGAAAGGCTGCTACACGAAAAGAGACTTTAAGCCGGGACACAGAGTTCATTGGAATCTACTACGCTTCGAATCGGTGTAGATACTCACTGCTACGATGATTACTCGTAATTATCACTGCGGGTGGACAATCGGATGGTTTGCGTTGGTTCGGGGTGGTTGAGAGTGGTTCAACTACATCACATTTGTTGGACGACGTCAGTACACCGCTGCGTAATCTGTTTGTTTGTTTATCTCAATGGAGCGGCATTTGAATGCGTCGTTATGCTGTCATCGCAGCCAAAGCCAAAGCCAAATCCTGGCCAAAAGGCTGCTCCCTGGTCATGGCCAACGGCAGTGGGTGGTCCCTTTCGGTCTTGTATGCAACAACACACACAATGCGCATAAAAGAAGACAAGTTAAGCAGAACAGAAAAGAGAAGACAAGAAGACTTTCAGTCAAGTCACAACAACATGTCTTGGCCAACGCAATCAGAGTAGTCTACAGCACTTAGCCAAAGTGGATAAAAGTTTACCAGAACTGAGCAATTTCACAAAAAAAAAGAGCTGGCAAAAAAATAAAAATAATAACAAAGTAAATTATATAATTTATGTAATCTCAGCGACTGTTAAGAAACAATAACTGAGCAACAACATTTGAGCTGCCACAAATGATTAACAGCTAGGTATGTGGGCTTGCAGCAGGGCTGGCTTTCACTGTATTTGGCCAAAAAGTATATTTTTCTTGGCGCCGGAAACAGCGTTTGTCTGGCGCAACAGGCCAGAAAAATTTTGTGTTAACTTCAACTTGCGACGACTTGTTGCTTGTTGTTTCCTTTCCTGCCGCACACAGACTCCCAGTGAAAGGGCAACGACGACGGCAATTATTTAACTATGCGGGTGTTACAATTCAGGTATTGCACAAGAGAGTTTGTACACATCATAGGCATCGTAGACAGCACACAGCAGCAGCTCTGACAGATAGTGAGTCACCTGGCTCAAACTCTACGATCCGGCATGGGCCTGCCTGCTTAATCATGCCGGGCACACAATGTGGGTGAACGACCTTGACGATTAACCAACTAATAAATACAATAATCCAACAATAATAAAGAAATACATTTTTATTACATGCAGTTTCGCAAAAGCAAAACAAATGCCGCAAAAACCAAAAAATGCTCATTCAAATTCAAGCTTCGTGCACGAAACACAATTCCAAAAACTAAAAAGCAAAACGAATCAAAACAAAAAATTCAATCAAAGCAATAAAATATAAAGTGGCGTAGATTTTATACCCTATCGGTATAATCGAACTGACTATTCCTAAAAAAAAATCTTGTTAAACTATACCGTTTCTTAGAAAAGTAAGCTTAGTAAAATATTTTTTTTTTCACAATACTTGTAGGTTTCGTGAATGCTAATTTTATAAAGAAGAATATGACTTTTTTGTTCAGTGCAATTATCAAATTTTGGTTCATTGAACTTATAAACAAATTTATATAATCTAAACTAGTTCAGAAGTTTACATTAGACAGTCAGAATGAAATGCTAAAATGATTCAGATTGTCATACGCAAAAATAGTATTTGCCTTCAAAGCCTCGCACTGTTTCTAGCAAAATCATAATACCCAATCAATATCGAGTTTTGAGCAAATGAACCACAAAACAAATGATTTGCTCTGCTCGAATGCATCGCGTGCCGCAGTCGGCTGCATTTGAGGCTTGGGATTATGTAAGCCAGAGCAAACAGGGAGATACAAACTTTAAGCACAAAGCAAAACACAAAAACTGAGACCGGTAGAGCTGCGAGCGGTGGCTTGCCACAAAACTTTAGTTGGGGTTTCCCCAAGGCCTGACGACGACGATTAACAACCGGCTGTTAGCTGAGAATTGGCTAGGCCAACTCAGGTAATTGAAGTTTGCCTCTTGGTGCATTTGCCTTCTACGGGATTTTCCAGGCCTCATTATTCGATTTTGGGCAAATCCGTGGCACAGTTGCAATAGTTTTGTGGTTGCAACTGCAGTTGACAGGAAAACTTCCCTATTAATATTGCAGCACTTGCGGCCGTCGTCGCAGATTAACAACATTTTGCAAATGGGAAGCTGGTCATTGTGCGTATAAGTGGGAGTTGCCTCAAGTTGCCTATTAAGCAATTGGCACTCAAAGCCAGAGATAAAAACGAGACCTTCGACGTTATAGACAGAGAGAAAAAGACACTTAGAAAGAGAAGACGACATGCCGAAGACAATCGACTTAGGATTTGAACTAATGAGGGATAGGCAATGAACAAATCAGCGCAGATTAGCGTCTTTTTGGTTACTAAAATCGTTTTGTCAATTTTGCGACAGCTAGAGATGTTAAAAAGCTATGACAATCGATGGTATCGATTGCACAGGCTTATATGCTCTTCACTCTTTACTAAAACTTACTTCCAAACCAAAGTTGAAAACAGAGTGTGGATTATTTTTATCTATAGTTCTTACGGAAAATTTTGAGACATTCTAAGCATGACAGAGTTGGGAATATGGAAGCAATCATTTTTATATTGAGATCATATGTGAATTTGCATAGCTTTTGTAACAGTCTAAATTTGACAAGCAGGTGTTTTTGAAATTTGTTCTTTTCAGAGAGTGTTACTTAGTTAAATCTCAAAAACAGATCAACTTGAGGGTAATTCGATTAGAAATGACAATTAAGAGATCTATTAAAACCCTGAACCCCGGATTACACACGCCAACATACACACTGTCGTCCACTTGTGATTGAAACACACAAGGTGCACAACCAGAGTTCAAGTTCAAGCAGCGGTTGCTGGGAATTTACCAGCAAATATTTAACCAATTTCCAAAAAGATAATTCGGAAGTGTGTCTACACACAGTGCTCCTTCAAACATTCAGTTGAAACTTTGGCTGAGTCAAGAAAAAACCCCGACGGTCAAAGCATTGATTGATAAAACAAAAACCAAAACAATAAAACCTATACGAAACAGTTGGTTTGGCAAACAACTTACAAAAACAACAGCAACAAGAGACAGTAAGAGTGGATTGTTTATACTGATTAGCATTATTAAAGCGAAGCAGGAGCCCACTTACACATATTATCGACTTTCTTGGAATGGTTAACATAAAATGCCACTTAAGCCCGGTCTAAACGCTTGCCAATCGACAGGAAGGTCAATCACACACTCACTGACTGACTGAGTGTGTGTGTAAGTAGCTTGTGAATACTGATTCAGTGGTCACTAATATCACTGACCACACACAATAATCGTACCAACGACTCATCAACATTAGGCACGCGTGTACACTTAGAAAAATAATACATATTATTTTGAAAAATTATCTGAAAACTAGAAAGCCTACTGATTGTAATTTGTTCAATATGAAAAATTGCATTTTAGTTATCAAAGTTTGTTTCTTATTTGATCTTGATAAAATTTTCACAGTTTATCAACAGTAAAAAATAAATAAATGCTTAGGGTATAAAACAAATTGTATTCCAAATTGGATGTGTCTATCTCTTATATATATACCCAATGGGATCAGAGATGCTTGGTTAATACAATTTTTTTTCTCAGAGTGTAAACGTACTAGACACTATTAATTTGTATGAACTCGGGGTAATTCCGTTAAAGAAAATGATTTTTAAGTGACAATAAGCAAAAACAATCACGAGTACGCGTTATGAATGACCGACTGACTGACGTGAGATGTTTGAACTGACCATGGGGTAAACACGCTCAAACCGAAGTTGCGTCTTCAATTTTAGACAGATCCGGTTTTCAAGCGCAGCCCTTTTCGAGGCGGGAGGCGCTCATCGTTGAGTCAGCCAGTTGCCCCAGTTGCCCCTCTTTGGGTCATTTTGTGTTGCTGACCCAATTAATAATTGCAAATTTCGTAATACGTTGTTTATGTTGTTATTGTTGTTGTTTGGGTTGCACAAAAAGTCACAGCGCCTTAAGCGGGAAGTGTTCGGTTGTAGATGGTGAAAATTTGGACATCGCGATGCGTCCCACATGAAAACATAAAGCGCTAATTTGGGACGTAAGACGTTTTCAACATATGCTCAGTTTTGTTTGGTTTGTTATGAGCCATCATTTGGTTTACACTCACAGTTTTTGTGGATTGCCGCAACGCAGTGCAGTCGACTAATAATTGTGAATTGGACGATGATCATTAAGTTAAGGTTTCCGCAAAGACCTCATCTTAACCTTCGCTGATACGCAGAATGCAACACGCAAACCCAATCAAAAGAAAAACCCAAAAGTGATATATTGACGTCATAGCCAGAAAACGAGCCCAAAATAGAGTCACAGCTGCTTGGGAGGGTCTCTGTTTTGTTTTGAGCCAACAATTCGCAAAAGCGGCAACAAGCAGCAGCAGCAGCGACGTCGGCGTCGCGCATGCGTAGCTTTTGTATAAAATGTGCGGCTCTGTCGAAAGCGAAATCAGTGAACGAGTTGCCAACAATCGAAACAGACACAAACAGTGGTGCAGTAAAAGGATAAGAGCAACCACTTACATAAGGATTATAACACAATAGCAAACACTGCGGAATATATTTAAATAAAAGCGAAAGGTAAGTCAAAGTGCAAACAAAATCAGAGAAAAAAGTGACAAGTGACAAGTGACAAGTTAATGTTATAAAAATGAGATAAACTTCTAATGCCAAGTGAAAAGACTAAGGAACTTGTTAAGGAAGAGATACAAACTTTAAATAACCACATTTCTAAGAGGTTAAAGTACAAGTGCAAGATCTTAACTTAAAAAATAAAATATTTATGATGAAGTGCAATATCATGACCAGAAACGTTTTTAGGAACTGAATGATTAAAAACGTTTACAGATCAAGTCATAAGAGCAAGATCAATTCCAGTAAGTTGAAGAACTGATCGATTCCTTATTATGTCAGTTCAGGTGATAAGAACTACAATTATCATTTTTGGCAACAACCACTAAAAAACATATTCAAATTTAAGATCATTGTTGATTATCATCATCAATGTTTTATAGCATTTCAATAGGTTGATTGTTGCAATGCTGCAAATACATAGAAGAAAAATGAGGAAAAATATCTGTTAAAATGTCAACGCTTCAACAGCTTAGTTAAAGTAATCATTGTAAAGTAATCAACACTTTAATTAATGTTATAGTACAGCAAAAAGCAACTAATTTGCAATCGAGTTGTCTGAGTCAATGACCCAAGCCCTATATCGAAAACTTTCACTGCAAATCCTAAGACAACTCCCAGTTCCACACACACACACATCGCATACACACACAAATTGCTTTTATTTTCCAAAGATAATTTCGCAATGCAACGTTGCACACGACTTCCGTTCAAAGCGCAAAAAACTACGCTTTATATAACCCGAAATTAAAAAAAAAAAAAAAACCCTAAGATCACAGCAGACTTCAGAGACTTTGCAACCCACGCTCCAGAAAAGAAAAGCACATTAAAGAAACGTAAAACGTAAATGTGAACTGTAAATGACATAACACGCAACAGCTGGCAACAATAAGCGTAAGCAAAAAAACAACTAAAAATAAAATAAAAATAGGGGGTGAGTTACGAAAATGCAGACAGCGTCACACCGACTTCAATCTTAACGGACACACAACCAGCTGTCAAGTCGGAGATCAAGTTGAGCGATCACTGCTCACCGCTTGCCAAATCTCACAGCACAACCAAACCCAGCTAAAATTACCTCACAAAAGAGAGAGAGAGAGAAAAAGACAGAGAAAGGGAGAGAGGGAGAAGGAAGGGGCAATCGTCTACGGTCTGCGACCTCGAACGAAAGTAAAAGTCTTATTTTTTTCCTCTCAAAGAGACGACCAAGTTTGTGAGTCAGCGTGAAGATTTCAAGACCGGTTTGTCGATTGCCAAAGAAAAAGGAGGAGGGGGAGCGGGGGTAAGCCGAGTGTTCGCAGGCAAGCAATATAAACTGGCACAATGACCAGTCAGTTTAGTGAGAAATGGTGTCAAGTCGATTATATAATAACCAAAAACAATCATCTTTCTTCTGCTCCACAGAAAATGAGAATGACTTGGTTGCTGGTGCTGGTGGCGACTAGTGCGACACTAATTGCCGCCGACTCCAATTGGGGCAATGAATGGGCGCCCATGGAGTCAGCCGACTCTTCCATGTTGAGCAGACGCTCTACTGATGCTCAGAAGCCAGCTGAGGAGGAGGCACAGGGACGCAACTACGCCGTGCATGAGGAAGGCAGCATTCAGAGTAATGCCACCGAAATCGATACAGTTATTGATCAGCTGATTAACTCCCGCCGTGAGGGACGCAATATCGGTGATTATGATGCTGTCTATGCCGATGGAAATATTGATCAGGCCCTACAGCAGGGTAACGATCTGCAGGCACGCAATCTGATCCGTGACAAACTTTGCGGCCTCGGACTGATGAGCTGCGAGGTAGAGGAGAAGCGTCCCTTCTACTCGACCATCTATGCACAGGGACCACCACCACCATCGGGCTTTGGTGGCGGACCCTATGGACCCGCTAAACCCATGCCACCACCAAGCTACTTTAACGGTCGTCCACCGATGGGCGGACCACCAAACTCCTTTGGCCCACCACCACCCAGCTCCATCAACTCGTTTGGTCCACCACGCAAGGTGGGCTACGAGGGTTCCTACAAGCCCCCGATGAATAGTTTGTACAGACCTGGTCCCGTCTACGAGCACCCACCACCATCTGCATTTGACTCTGATGGCGTCACCTTCACCAAGCCACCACCTGGTGCCCTGATCTACGACAGCAAACCACCCGGTCCTCTTTATAGTGGTGGACCAAGCGGACCCATTCCTGGACCCGTCTACAATCCTGGTCCTTCCAGCGGTGGACCACCCTACAACTTTGAGAATCCCGAGAAGATTCAAGGTGCCAGCTCCTCTCTGAATGGCTTCTACTCACAACAATCCTCATCATCTTCTTCTGCAGCAGCCACGTCGTCGACCACTAAAGTGGTCGTCGGTGCACCCATCGATGCGGGTCTACAGCAGCATGTGCATCATCATTTCCATCATGTGGATGGCGGCGAGGGTGCCAATATTCCCAGCGTGCCAATTCCTGTTGGCGGTGGCCACACTGTGAACACTGACTTTAGCGCTCTGGCCCAATCTTCGGCCACATATACACCACAGGCTCAAGCGAGCAGCTCGAGCAGTTTCTCGCAGTCGAATGCCTTCAATGCCGGTTTCAATGGTGCCTCCCAGGGTGGTCTGCTCACCCAGGGCTACAATCCCTTGCAGAAGCCCAACGGTGATCTGTACAAGCCCTCGTCTGGTCTAGGCACTTATGGCAGCAACTCCGGCCTGTCGCAATCTGGCGGTTTCGGCCAGAACGGTTTCAGTGGCTCGCCCAGCGGCAGCTATCACAGTCAGAATCCCGACTACTACAAGAAGGAGCTGCAGAACGGTGGTGCCTCTGGTCACTATAATGGTATATCCTCGGGATATGGTGCTCAAGGTGCCCAGGGTGGTGCTTATCAAGGTGCCTATGACACATCGCGTCAACAAATCGTCGATTGCCAGTGCGTGCCCATCTCTCAGTGCCCGGCCGCCGATCGTATTGGTCGCAAAGAGGATCTTATTCTTCCCATTGATCCCCGTAATCTGGGCAAGGACATTGAAGCGTTGAGTGATGATGCAGCCACCAATGCCACGGCCAAGGCCGACACCACGGCCGATGACAAAAAGGTTGAGGAGGAGAAGAAACGCACCCGCCGCCAGACCGATGCTGAGAACAAGCAAGAAGACACCGGCGATCTCTCATTGGATGCTCAAGGGGTAAGTGAACGAAATTGTTTTAAATCCAGTCTAGCCAATCCTCTACTTCAAGTTACTGCCCGACTAATGCAATTGACACATAGTAAAAGTAATGCTCCCTCGATTAGAGACTCTTATCGTGCTCTAGTCCCCACACAACATACAACACACATACCAAACAAAAAAAAAAAACACACACACACACACGCACACACCACAAAACACACCACAAAACAACACACAACTCAACTCAACTCAACACTCAAACGCACTCATCGTTCAACGCTCCACTCAAACTCAAAGGTCCACTAAAACCCGCTCGTCGTCGACTCCCTTCTGCGTTCTGCGTTCGTAGGTTGGTGTTGCCACCGCGAGATCGTCACTAATCCTGCAACTGCAACTAAAACCAGCCTAACCATGCACGGGGTCATCACAATTGGTCGCACGTCCAACAATGCTCTTTTTTGGGAGCCAGCCTAACACCGTGTCCATATTCCGTCCTTCTTCCTGCAGCGTCAGGGGCTACTCGGACAATCGCCGCTAGGTTTGCCAGCGCTCCAAGCCATCGAGCTGATACAGCGCAAGGTGCTACCAACATATGGTGTTAGTTTTGGGCTACCCTATCCATCGGCTGGCTATCCGGGCGGCTATCCGGCCAATGTCCTCGGGGATTATTATCCCGCCCAGAATCCGAACTTTGGCTCGTTGGGACCAAACGGCTTAAATTTGGGTCTGGTCAATGTGAATCCTCTTGTCTCAGTGCAAGTGAGCAAAACCGACTACGGCGAGAAGGTAGTGAAGCCACTGGTGAATCTACATGTGACGCCCAATGCGAATATCATACAGAAAGTGGGGGACTTCTTCAAGGGGAAGCCCAACGAAGTGTACAATACGCATTATCATCATCACGATCACTTCAGCGGCTACGAGCATCATGATGATCATCATGATCATCATTACCATCATCCAGAGCACCACTACAGCGCACCACCACCATTGCACCATCACTACGAGAGTTCTGATCCGCCACACATTGAGCACTTTAGCGTTGAGATGGTGCCAAGCACACCGATCTTCGAGTACCACAGTGGACCTAGCCTATATTCGCCAGAGCACCATCATCATCATCAATCTGAATTTCACTCTGAGCACCTGCACAATGATTACCACCACACTGAACACCATCCAGAGAGCTCTTTCGATCACTCCTTCAACTCAATTCATTCTGGCTCGAGCGAGTTTGGCAATTATGGAGATTTTTCCCAGCATTATGAGCGCAGCGTCAATGTCAGTTCACCCGACTGGTCAGCAAACAGTCGTCGTCGCGGCAAACAAATAAATTTGGGGCCAATTCATAATATACCCACGCCAGCTCCAGGTGCTGCGGCGGGCAATGATATTATCACATTTCCCCATGATCGTCGGCGACGCAACGTTGATCTTAATGAGATTAAGGTTGAGTTGAGAGCGGAGCAGGTAACCCAAAGGCCGGGCAGATATTTAGTATTAGTGTAGGATTTGGCATATCTATCTGCGCATATGCTAATCGTCGACCCTCCACTTTTTCTTCTTGCAGCGCGCATATTATGGCAACCGACCCGTGGAGAAGACCTGTCGCATTAATGAGGTCTGCTGTCGTCGTCCACTCCGTCCACAGGCTCCACCCCAGCAGCAGCTTGGACGTTGCGGTGTAAGGAATGCCGCTGGTATTACCGGTCGTATTAAGAATCCCGTTTATGTCGATGGCGATAGTGAGTTCGGCGAGTATCCCTGGCATGTGGCCATTCTGAAGAAGGACCCCAAGGAGTCGATCTATGCCTGCGGTGGCACCCTGATTGACGCCCAGCACATCATCTCTGCGGCCCATTGCATTAAATCGTAAGTTAAAACTTGAGAATCTTCAAAGAAATACTAGACTCAACTTTTTGTTATTCTCATCCACATCATTAGTCAAAATGGTTTCGATCTGCGCGTGCGTCTGGGCGAATGGGATGTCAACCATGATGTGGAGTTCTTCCCCTACATTGAACGTGATGTTGTCTCTGTGCACATTCATCCCGAATACTATGCCGGCACTTTGGATAATGATTTGGCCTTACTGAAACTGGATCATCCCGTCGACTTTACCAAGAATCCCCATATTAGCCCGGCCTGTCTGCCCGATCAGTATTCAGATTTCACCAACGCACGCTGCTGGACTACTGGCTGGGGCAAGGATGCCTTTGGCGAGCATGGCAAATACCAGAACATCCTAAAGGAGGTCGATGTGCCAATTCTATCGCATCATCAGTGCGAGGCCCAGTTGCGCAACACTCGTCTTGGCTACAGCTACAAACTGAATCCCGGCTTTGTTTGTGCCGGCGGCGAAGAGGGCAAGGATGCCTGCAAGGGTGATGGTGGTGGTCCATTGGTCTGCGAGCGCAATGGTGTTTGGAATGTAGTCGGCGTGGTGTCCTGGGGCATTGGATGCGGTCAGGTGAATGTGCCCGGTGTCTATGTGAAGGTATCAGCCTACCTGCCCTGGATTAAGCAAATTACGCAAAGCTACAAATGATCACGCGTTGCCAGCACGGACCAAGTGGGGGACACAAGATATGGCGATGACGATGCCTCTGATGAATTTATTTTTCACTTTTGAATCAGTCTTTTCATCTGTCCAACTGTCATTTACGTAACTGTCTCTCGTCACTCTCTTGTACTCTTCAAAACTCATTCGAGTTGTTATCGCTTGTTAACGCTCGTTACCGTTACTGTTACCGTTATGTACGCTTAGGCCTTTTCTTATTACCTTATTACCTTGTTATTGTTATGATCCACGCACACCACACACTTTAGCCCACACAACACACAACAATCGAGTCTCGATCGATTGTTGTTGAATGAGTTGTTACCGAGTGCCTTGGCAATCAATTTCGTATTGCAGTCTATTCAAGTTGCGAATTGTGTAAAATATGTAGTTGTGTTTATATTAATTAATTTATTTTTTATACTTGTAATAAATTAAAAAAAAAACTATTTAAATAAAATAATTTATGAGAAATCAAAAATAATTATGTGTTTTTTACTTGCACAGTTTTAAGACTTTATGAATGAAAAAATCAAAAGAGTTTCCAGTTTGAACAAATTAGCATTTTTAAGTAGAGACAGTTCGACTAAATAGTCAAATAGTTTGTAGTTTGAAAATACGTTTGGGATAAGGAAAAATCAGTTTTTCTTCTTCAATTTTAATGAAACTTTTACTGTATATCAATAACTGGGTATATTATATATATATATTAATTAGAAGGCTATATCGTAAAAATTGTTCATTGGCTGCCTGAAATCTATTTAAATCCATATTCGTGAAACGAAAGCAGTTATCGATAAAATTAAAAGCTTCATCTGGGTTTGCTGTACGATTACCTTTACACAGCCGGACAAACGAACATGGCCAAATCAAGTCAGCGGCTGATGTTGATCAAGATTAAATATACTTTACACTTTCTTCAGTATATTTCTTAGTTTGCCCTTTTTATACCCTGTTTTAAATTTTAAATGGCTTCAAAATAGTCAAAAATATCAATAAAAACTAACATTACCCATCCAAATTTCATAATCTTTTTCTTAATTATTCCAAAAATGATGAAATTTGTTTTAACAATAAAAGTCACATTTCCACCTCCTCCAAAGATTCCCTCAAAACGAAATATTTTAATTAATTTTGAAAAAGTATCATTAGAAAAATAAGATTTTGCAACTAAAATACGATAATAAGCAAGTTAGGATCAATTACAATTGGGCGTAATGCAATTAAAATGCAAATTACATATTAAGCCAGCAAAAACAACGGATTGAAATAGATTTGGGCAAAAGCAACCACTTTGCACTACCCCAAAACTAAGAGCCGTGCCAATAAGGCATTAAAATGGCTGCCACCCAAAAACTCACTCGCACCATTTTCAAAGCGCTTCCTCACAAGAAATTACCCACCTCTGGAGTGCGATATTCAAATCGGCCCTAGAGAAAAATATGATTATAAACATAACATGTTGAGAGACCGTTAAACTCAAAATGCGCAACTGACTTTCCGCACTACTAAAAATTTATGCATCGCTGACGTTGAAGCTGAACTCCAAAGTCGGAGTATATAAAATCTATGTGGCTGTCGACTTTGATGTTTAATGCAGTTTAAGCAGCAACAGGGCGATGTACAACAAGGAATTTATATGCTTACTCATTGGTAAGATCAGTAAAGCAACTAAATCGAACCCTTAAGGATAAATGTGGATTCATTTCATTTAACATTTTGTGTAGCGCTGCTTTGTGTCCAGGCCTGGGGCAGGCTGAACAAACGCAGTGGTTACTACTACAGACCGCAGTCGCAACCGCATCCGCAACACCCGCATGGTGGTTACTTTGAGCCCGCATTGCCCCCTGGACATGACGATCACGACGAGGAGCAACTGCAACATCATCAACAGATTCTGCATCAGCAGCAACAACATTCACATTCACAGCAACATCCTCAGCATCCACATCATTACAGCAGCAGCAGCAGCAGCACCAAGAGCCACAATAGTTTGGATCATGGTAGCAGCAGCAAGTCTGGCTATAGCATTGGCAGTGGACTGCGCTCCATAGCTCAAGGCTCCGCGGATCAGGCGCACAGCGCTGTAGCCAATCAACATGCGGCAGCCAAACAAGCTGCATTTATAGCTAAAAATACATTGGCACAGGCTGCCTCACAGGCAGCGGCCACTGCGCAAGCAGCACTGGCTGGCAAGCAAGTGTTGCTCCAGGAACTGGAGCAGCAGGCAGCGGAGGCACACCGAGCACTCTCCCGCGAATTGGAGCAGCTAAAGGCAGCCAAAGTGTCGGCAAAGTTGGCCCAGCAAACCGCACAATCCGCCCACAATCACATCTCTGTTCTAACAGCGGCCGTCAACAATGCCAAGGCAGTGGTGGAGCAGGCAGAACAAACGGCCAGTGAGGTATCCAATCAGCTAGGATCGCAGGCAACAATGGTGGGTCAAGCGAAGAATCGATTGGAGCAAGTGGAGGAGCAGTTACAGCAGGCACGCGTTGATTTCGCGGCCACCAAAGAGTCAGCGCTCAAGGCAGCTTCCTCGGCGGCAGCCGCACAGGTAAATGCATCCAAGGCGGGTGCACATGCTACAATTGGACTCCACGAGAGTGCCAACCAGCAAGAGCATAGCCGGCACGAGGAGGAGCTGGAAGAGTCATACGATGAGCACATTGACACTAGTGGTGTCGGTCACACGGATAATGATACCATCGAGGAGCATCATCGCAATGGTTAGCCAACATTCTTACATATAACTTATTTATGTATTTAATAGAAATATGTAAACAACCAGTCAAAGATTATATAATCTAAAAATTTAGCAAAACTTATCAGTAATAAATCAACAGCTTTCTTAACTTGGATTGATTTTGTAATGCTTTCCAATAGAGAGTTAGTGCTTCAATTTTCACTATTATATTATGCACAAATAAATAAAAAGACATAAAACACAACGCCACATTTGCAATTCGCTACGAAAACTCTTTCACTGCGATAGTGAGAAAATTTAAATACTCACCGCGCTGCCAACCACAATGTGTGCGCTCCACCGCAATGCTTATGCAAACAGTGGCAACGCCTAGCGACTCACAGCTGTGCGCGTGAACAACTGAATGGCTTATTGAAGAGAAGAAGCAGACACCGCAAAAAGATTATATTTTTTTTTCCATTATTTACCAATTAAAGCAAAAGTCATTAGAGTCGAGATGAGCCAAAAAGTAATCAAATACATTGGACGCACCACAGACTTTCGCGGCAACTCGCTCTGGGAGATAGTGGGCAATCTGCCGGACTGGGGAGTGGGTCGCATGGTTATACGTAACATGTTCCAACGTTATCCGGAACCCTGCTACATGAGAATCTTAAAAGTGCAGGCGATAGATGAACAGGTGAGGCAATCAAATAGAAATAAATATATATACAACATGAGTACAATTATGTTCACAGCCAAACGAGGTGCGCAAGGTGCGTGTAACTGTGGAGAAAACGTGGCGCGGAATCACGCAGCCCAAACCCGTCGAGATTTATAGCACCAGCTACAAGGCGGACTACGAACTAGTGCCCATCAGCGAGGAGCACAAGTTTCTGACCAATGACAAGAAGGCGGCGTCAGTTGTGCTACCCACAAAGCTGGATTTGCCACCACTGCTTCGGGAGTATGTCAGAGATGAGACTGGCGAGGCGAATCCCCAAATGGCTGTGCACTTCAAGAAGACGCACAATAAAAATGCTCGCCTGGCTCAAGCTGGCGAACAGCCCACGCTTCAGCTATCCATGAATTTGGGCAAACCAGCACCGATCAGCGCTAAGCTCTACGAGGGACTGCTATGAAGGACAAAAGGATTTGCTTTTTGAGTTTGTTTTTTGTTGTAGTAGTTGGATTAATAAACTTTTAATATACACACGGGAATTGCTTAACTTATTAACCTAACTTGGAAATTAGAAAAAGAGAGAAACCGCTTGTATCCATCCTCCTAGATTAACCTACTATAGTTAATGGAGATACAATTCTATATTTACTTTTAGTTAGAGTTTACATATTAAGTTTTAAATGTAAATACTTTAAGCATGTTGGAATTGGTTGACTTAACTGCGAAATTAGATAAACTAAAAGTTAATCAACTAATTCTTGTTGTTGAGAAACCTTTCATCATCTGCCTAGATTATACTACTATAAATAATGGTGATTTAATTCCCTACTTACTCTGAGTTAGTTGAAATATGTAGTTTTTAATGTACACATTTAAGCATATGGAAATTTTTTAAACCTTTTTAACTTAACTTGGAAATTAGATAAACTAGAATATAGTCAACTAATTTTTGTTTTCCTGTTTTTATCTTCCTAATATTTACTTTTAGTTAGAGTTCAAATATTTAGTTTTGAATGTACACATTTAGCTTAAGCATAACGAATTTCTTTAACTAGTTTTCTATTTACATGGAATGGAATACTTTGTGTGAGGTTTGGCATCACTCTTGAGTCACTTGCTCAACTCGTAGGAGCGCAATTTACGCGTCAGATTATCCACCTCCAAGCCTAGTACATCCAGATTTTCCTTGAGAGTTATGTTCTTGAGCAGCGTATCCTCCAAGACCGTCTGTAGCTTCTTGTTAATCTCCAGCGAGAGTTCCAGGGACATGCTCTTGTTCTCGGCACCCTTTACGCCACCATAGATGGCAGCCATGACACCATTACCATATTTGACCAGCTCACTCTTATTCTGATCACTCTTGGAGGTGGTCAATGCGCCCGCTGTCTGATCACGCAGCATATAGTGCTGAACCACCTTAGATTTCTTTTGGACCTCCGAGACGAGCATCGCTGTGTGATTCTCTAGGAACTCGATTCGTTCCGTTTGACGTGCTGAGGCCTGCTGCAATCGGAGTATACGCTCCACCAGCACCTTCTTGGACGGCACCGCCTGCATATCCGGCTGGGGTACAGCTGTCACGCTGCTAGCCACCGTCTCGGATTCGGAAGATTCGCTGGCACGTCGACTGCCATTGTGGACGCTACTCTGACTACTTGTCCGGCTGTGCGTGCGTAGAGATTGTTGTTGTTGAAGCTGTAATTGTTGTTGTTGTGATTGCTCTGGTGTATAACCATTGATCGCCTGCTGACAGTTGCTGCAGTAGCCCAAGGGTTTCGTGTCCACAATGCCTCTTTTGTACTTTTGCAGCTCCCGCTGCAGTTCTTTGAGGAGCGTCGCGTTTTTATGTTGCGTCGCCTCAAAATCACCTTGCACATTATCCAACTTCCCTTTGGTCAACTCGTATAGTTTGGTCTTCTCGGAGAGACGCTTTGCCAACAGCTGACGCTCTTCGTTCTTCTCGGATGCCTCAGCGCTTAGCTGCAGCTCCAACTCGGCATATTTAGCATCGTAGGTGAGCTTCTCCTGTTTGAGCAGTTTACTCTCCGCCTCAAGACCTTGTGCCTAGCAGATAAAAATAGAGTGCATATTAGTAAAAGATTTTGATTTGATTATATTAGACACGCAGCGTCTTTCAAGGCCTCGGTGGCGCAGTAGGCAGCGCGTAAGTCTCATAATCTTAAGGTCGTGAGTTCGAGCCTCACCCGGGGCAGGTAATTTTTTTTTATTTTTCCGCTATTTACTTACTTTTGATTCAGCGAGACAAATGTCATTTTGCAGTTTGACAATTAGTTCGCTCATCTCCTTGTTGATGCTGAGCAGCTCCTGTTTCTTTTGCTGCAGCTGCTCCAAGTCTACCTCAGTCTCCAGTGCGCTGGCCTCCAACTGTTGCACACGCGACTGCTCCTCGGCGAGTTTCTGCTCATTTCTGTAGAGGTAGGATTAATGAAAGTTTTAGCTGTAAGTTGACGTTGGGTTTTATTTGGCATAAAACTTCGTACATTGTATTCTGTGTGCGCAGGAGTTGCAACTCGGCCAGTTGACTGTGCAATTTGGCTGCATTCAACAACTCATCGCTGTAGGCTGCCTCCACGGAGCTGTGTTGCGCCTGCAGCTCCTTAAACTCCTGCGTGAGCTGATCATGCTACAAGAGCAAACAATATCAATTATATATTAACTATGTATATCTATATATTATAGTCTTACAGATGCATTAATCTCCTGCAGTTGCTGTTGCAGCTCTTTGAATGCATCGCCTTGCTTCTGGTGCTCTTTGGTCAGTTTGTCCAGTGCCTCAGTCTTGCGCATAATCTCATGTTTCAGAAGTATTGTGTTTGCTTCAAACTCCACTTTAAGCTTCTCTGTAAGAGTTATACTTTGATGTACTACACATATATAATTGAATAGAGTGTTTACCATTAGCTTTTTCTTCCATTTTATTTGGCGCATTGCGTTCCTCTTCAAGCTTTCGTTCCAGATTCTAGGGAAAAGTATTGAAAGAATGGATATAAGAAGTATTTTAGGCAGGACTAACCGCTTTAGCCTCCACTTCAATGTTGAGTTTGTTGGCGTGATATTTTAACCTGGACTCCAGATGACCCATTTCCGTTTTGAGCTTCTCGCATTCTCGCTGATATTTGCGCACCTCGTTGCACTGTGGAAGCGGAAGATGATTAGATTGGAATTATAGTCTTCTGCAATTACTTACCTTCTCATCAATGATATAGGTCATACGGGATTTTTCCTCGTGCACACCCTGAAAACGTATGGAGACATTTTTCACCTCTTTCTTGGCGTCCGCCAATTGTTTCTCGATGGCATCCTTCTCCTTTTTGGCATCGATGAGCAGTTTCTCTTTCATGGCAAACTTGATGACTGTCGACTCCTTCTCTTTGTTGGCTAAATCCATTTCATTACGAAACGCATGCTTCTCCTTCTCCAATATGGCATTCTCGCGCTGCAGCAGCGTCATCATGTTATCCTTTTGCGCATTAGCCATACGCAACTGTTCCAGTTGGCGTTCATAGCTGCGACGCTGCTCCTCCAACTGTGCCAGGCACGGCACATGCAAAAGAATGTCATTTTGTGACACCTCCGATTCTTTACTCTCCTCCTCCTCTATCTCCTCCTCAAGCTCAGCATGCGCTTCTAATTCAGCAAAACTGATCCTTTGTGGAGACTGCTCAGGTTTCTTTTGTTCCATGTCAGCCTCATTGTTAACTTGTTTATCTATGTTATCTTCGCTCTGATTCGTTGTTGTTGCTATTTCTTCGCTTTGCACTTTGTTCTCGCATTCCAGCTGCTGCTCTTGTTTCTCCGCTCTTGTTGAAGCTGCATCCACGTCGCCTCCATTTGTGCTTATTGTTTCGAGCGTCTGCTTTCTTGGCTCACTGTTATTCTCAGTCTCCGACTCTGTGGTTGAGCTTTCAGCCGTTTCCATGTTTTATTTGCTTTATTTAGGAACAAATGCAAAATGTTTGCAATAATTGAACTGATTTCTGATTTCACTACATTTTTCTCTCTTATTGAAAAAGCGGCAATCGCACAACTACGCCGACAAACACTGGCGCCATTGCCATTCACGTTGCACTGTACAACATATGTTTATTTATTATCGAAAGCAATTGTTGTGTTATCGGCCGGGTGAAGAAGAATTCAGGAGGCACAATAAACAATTATGGTTTGCGCTCTGGGAATTGAGGGCAGCGCCAATAAAATTGGCATTGGCATCATCAACGATGGCAAGGTGCTGGCAAATGTGAGACGCACATATATAACACCACCTGGTGAAGGTAACGATGCTTCTTAAACTAAGATTTGACTATTTTAAGCACTGTTTTCGATGCAACAGGTTTTCTGCCCAAGGAGACAGCAAAACATCATCGCGACGTAATCTTGGCGCTTGTGCAGGCAAGTTTGAAGGAAGCGCAACTGAAGCCCGCCGATCTAGATGTCATCTGCTACACAAAAGGACCTGGCATGGCGCCGCCTTTGTTAGTTGGCGCGATTGTGGCCAGGACGTTGTCCCTGCTGTGGCAGAAGCCGCTTCTGGGTGTCAATCATTGCATTGGTCACATTGAGATGGGGCGACTGATAACCGGAGCCCAGAATCCAATTGTGCTGTATGTGAGTGGCGGTAACACTCAGGTCATTGCCTACTCTAATAAACGCTATCGCATCTTTGGAGAAACCATCGATATTGCTGTGGGCAACTGTCTGGATCGGTTTGCGCGCATCATCAAGCTGTCCAATGATCCCAGTCCGGGCTACAACATCGAACAGTTGGCTAAGGAGGGCAAACAGTATATAAAACTGCCATACGTTGTCAAAGGCATGGATGTCAGTTTCTCGGGCATTTTATCACACATTGAGGAGCTGGCTGAGCCGGAAAAGCGGCGAAATAAACGCAAGAAGCCACAGGATGAGTCAGAGCCCGAGTATAGCCAGGCAGATCTATGTTACTCACTGCAGGAGACCATCTTTGCCATGCTCGTCGAGATCACAGAACGCGCCATGGCCCACTGTGAGTCCAATGAGGTAAGTAAGAGATTCCTTTACTGGCACTTTGTATTTACTAACTGCTTTATTTTCAGGTGCTCATAGTGGGGGGCGTTGGCTGCAACGAGCGCTTGCAGCAGATGATGGGCATTATGTGCGAGGAGCGCAACGGCAAACTGTTTGCCATCGACGAACGCTATTGCATCGATAATGGTCTGATGATAGCCCATGCGGGCGCCGAGATGTTTAAGGCGGGTACCCAAATGCCATTCGTGGATTCATTTGTGACGCAACGATATCGCACAGACGAGGTGCTGGTCAACTGGCGAGAAGATTAGAGACCGCTTACAGTATGCTCGCATGGTTTATTAAAGACTACCCTCAACAATTGAGTTTGTATATAAGTGTTAAATATGTATTTCTTTGTAGCTTTAGAGCGCTTGCTCCTTGCCCGTCCAGTATGGTTTCATTTCAATGGGAATGATGCGTTTGCCCTCAATCACATAGACGGCGCCATTCTTCTCCTTCTCCAGCACACTCAGAATACAACGGGCCACGTCTGTGGCACTCTGTTTACTCAATCGATCCAAGATCTGATAGGTCTCATCGCTCGTTTCCGGGAAGATGATTTTCTCCGTGAAATTGGTAAACATGTCCGTCATGGTGGCGCCGGGACAAACAGTGGCAAATCTTATACCAGAGCGCTGATAAAACTTGTCGTTCTGCGTGGGGATAAGAGAGAGCTATGAGCGGTACTTTATCAGTGTTTAGAGGATTACTTACGCCCAGGCAGCGCGTAAAGTTTATAATGCCGGCCTTTGTGGCCCCATAAACGGGTATAATGAACATGGGATCCAAGCCAACAACGGAGCTCATGTTGACCACAATGCCACCATTGCCGCCATTCTCCTTACTCATATACTGCAATGCACTCAAACTGGAGTTCATGATGCCGCCCTGAGGGAGAGATGTGTTAGACTGTTACCCCAACTACTTCAATTGTGATTCCCTACCAGGTTAACTAGCAACGTGCGCTGCACATCCTTGTCATTGAATATACCAGCGACATTCACGACAATATCAATGCTGCCAAAGGTTTTCTTAATCTCCTCATATGTAGCCTCGACACCCTTCTTGTTGGCCACATCCATTTTGATTACCATCACACTCTGCGTCGGATGCGCTGCACGCAGCTTGACAAACTCCTCCAGATTATCCTGGATATCAATGATGGCAACCCTCTGTGGAGTGATTGAGAAAGCTTTAAATGTAGATTTATTCATTTAACCCGACAACTTACTGCTGCTCCTGCTACTAGCAGTTGCCTGGCCACCTGGAGACCTATGCCACCAGCACCACCAGTCACTACTGCATTCTTGCCACGAAGAGCCATTGCTGCTGCTGCTGCTACTTGCTGATCTTTAGATGCTGCACGTAGTGTATTCCGTATGAAATCCACAGTTATCAGCAATCTGTCGAGCTGGCTGCGATGCACTGCTGCATTGAGGGCGATGTGGGCGACTTTTATAAGCTGGCTTAGTGTTAATTTATGTGGTTATATGATATGTGGTCTTATATCTGATCTGTGATTAGCACCGATCGACTGGCTGCTAGCTGCCACCGATAGCCAGCCAACAAAGCTGCCTCTTATGCAAAGCAGCTATCGATTTCGAGCCAATGCAATGGATTTGTCTATCATTCGATCTGCTTCACACTGCTCTGATTTTCGACGAGGTCGGTTTGCTTGTCAGTGCCCCCCAATACCAGCTGCTGTGAACGAGCATTTGCAAAGATGGATGTATATTTCAACTCTAGTCTAGTCAACTAACTCTGGAAAAAATGGCCCTAAATTTTAGAAATTTTCCATAGTTATCCTTTTTATTTTGAATAGTATATATACATATATATACAACTCTTTTATCCAAGTCAAGCCAATAAATTGAATTATCTTTTTTCTCTTTATCTATGCAGTTTTTTGGAATATTTTAATAATAGCACATATTCCTATAAAATAAAATAAAACTCGCGCGATTTTCCAAAATTCAGTGCGATTTTTTTTCAGAGCGTAGCTCAACTTCTGCAAGTGTAATAATGAATTCTTCAATTTCAATTAAAAGATCATTTATTCGATTGTATTAAACTTTATTCGAGTTTGAAATAACGATCAAAATGGTCTTGAATGCTCGTATATTTGTTGTATATCTTTGGTATATATGCTAAATTATGAATTATCTTTGTAAAGTGTGGTATTAAAAGTTTGTGCTATGCCTTTGTATATATATATGTATTCACTTTTGTATTTGTTGAGATATATAAATGTGGATGTGTAAACTCTTTTTTTGAACTCTTGGGCCGTTTTGAATGTAGAAATGATTAGAAATGAAATTGAAAATAAAACAAATCATATTTAAATTATGTAAATTTATTTTAAGCACTTAAACACAACTTAGTTTATGTAGCAAGGAAAATAAAAAGATATACGGAAATAACTAGTGCTACCATTAGAAAAACAGGTAATAAATTAGACACAGATCAGGAAACGAATGAAACAAAACATTGAGGGATGTTTGCGAGGAGGCGTAGCTAGAGCTAATTCTATTTTAATGGGCGCCATCGTAGGTGTCCTTGTGCTGGTAGCCACTCACATAGCCCGATCCATCGACCAGATTGCGTCGTCCAGCAATGCCCTTGCCCTTGCCATCGGCATCAAAGCGCTCCTTATGGGAACCGGTATACTTGCTCGTATCCGTCAGACGATCCACAGCGGCAGCAGCCTTGCCAGCCTGTGGGGAAGATTTCACATTTACTATAAATGATATAACTGTTGCACCCTCACTCTCACTCACCGAAACCTGCAGCACTCCGGGTGCACCACAACCGGCCATTTTCTTCTTGATCTCCGACAGATCCACCTTTCTCGTTTTGGCCAAATCTTCGAGGAATTTATTATAGTCAGGAAGCGTCACTTTCATGGCCTTCAGTTTCTTAAAGTGTATGCCGGTGTCGGTGGTGGTGATCTGTTTATCAATCACCTTAGCCTGCTTCATCCACTTATCACTCTGTGATAACGTTATCGACCTGCCGTCCGACTTGATATCACCGAACTTGGAGAATGCCTTGAACTGATCCGAGAAGGTCACCTTCGGTGCGGTCTCCTCCAACGCCAGCTGTGCCAGCTCAGCGGCGGGTGCTTCTCCTGCTGCCGCTGCTGCAGCACTGCTACCATTTTCTGCTGCGTCAGACATGCTGCTTACTCTGCAAATGTTCAAGTTACAAATCACAAATTAAGCATACGTGTCAAAGTTCATGTTCTATTTTGGGTCTACACGCAATGTCGCGGCTTTTAGCCGGGCTCTTTTCTCACTCAGCTCACCTGTGACTTACGACACTAACCAGCATTGTGCTTGGTCTCAACTGAGTATGGCTATATTAAATTACTCAAATCTAAACAAAGCGCATTAATAACTCTTTACTTTGATACACAGATAGCTTATCGGATCTACGCAGCTAAAATACATTCTCTATTCCGATGATATCATACAGCTATCGCTGACAATAGCAGAACCGAGTGGACTTAAAGCGTTCGCAACTGCCGGTTGATCGCTAATTAAGTGCGGAAGGTTATGCCGATCTGGTAGTTTTCAAGTGACGCCATATAGCTGCTCTCCCAACTCATTTACCCAAACAATCTTGCTCATTAGCGTCTACATTTGAATTCAAATGAATATTTTGGCAACTATGGGACTGGCAGGGGCTGGAATCTGTACAGTGATCAGTACCAGCAATGAAAATCATGACAATCGGAAATGTTTTTTTGAATATTAACTCATATTATTGTAATTATAATGCTAACGTTTGTCAGAATTTCAAACCCGGAAGACTAATATTTAAATTTTACATTTAAGTATAGAGTGCCAAGTTATGTGAACATTTATTTCTAGCACAACTTTTCTCAGTTAACGGCACAGATCTAAACAGTATATCAATAATTGAGCGAACCGTTTTTTGCCCTCCGGACCCGTGATGGGGTTAAGATGTTAAGCACATCAATTTCGCCAATACATTTCAGTCTTTACAAGCAGCATAAATTGTCGTCATGTTTACATGCTGGTGAGATTTGTAGTTATACAGGCGCAAGTCGAACATAAACAGTAAATAAAACGTGAGCTTTTATTGGCTCGATCATTAATTATGCGCCAGTTAAGGTATGCACACATATAGTAAATATATCTGCTTGTTGTTGCTGCTGGTAGCTGGGTGCGCAATTTTTTAAAATGCGATAAGATTCGGTGCAAAAGGGGGCAACCAGTTATGGCTGCATGCGGATGCCAGGTAATTGAATGCGATGAGCTTGCCGATAAGATTGGATGGGTCAAGGCTGCACTCAGAGCCTCAAAGTCTCCTCTGCACCCATCACAAGCAGCGACCCGTGAGGCGTATCAAATGTCGTTTTAAATCTAACGAGCCGGTTGCCGGATAGCGGAGAGGGGCTGGCAGGGGGTTAGTTTGTTGTCTAAATCGAATCGGTTATGTCATCGTCAGTACGCGCCACAAATTACGTCGTCGGGGTTTGGTCTTTGGGTGAGGCATGTTTTAAACCACATTTACAGATGCAATTGTGAAATACAAATACAAATTAGCTAATCCAAGCCAGAAAAAAGCATTCTTGTTACTAAACGCCTTGTTAATTATCATTAATAATGATTAAACTAAGTTTGTTCGTTCTTTTTAATTATTGCTGATAATGATTAAGCTTAGTTCGTGTTTGGTCTTTCTAAAGCGCTTGGGAACTGTTTTTAAATAAAATAGTGTAGTGCTGTCGACATATCAGTACCAGTATTAAGATTAGAGGTAATATATATATATATATATATATATACATATGTGAAGTAATCGCTCCATAAATGCCAAGTGTAAAACTAATTACAAGCCACAGCGTGTAATAAGGTTGGTCGGAGCCCTTTTTGCTTTGCTGGTAATTGGAAACCATAAATAAGCATGAACTACAAAGACAAACTCGCAAAGTACGACAAAAGATACTCGCAGCAGGCAACAGACAACAGTTCACAGACAGTCTGGCCAAGAAACATGGCTAAAAAAAAAAAGAAACAACAACTTCATAATCGGCTTTATGTGTTCAGAACATTAATGAACCTAGACATACAATACTTATATATTACATATATTGATGACCAAATAATTATATTTTTTTGTTCATTTCACAACATCCGCATCTTGAGCTTTATTGGCGCAGCGCGCGCCAGTCCAAAATTTAAATTAAATTTTCCAAAGTTGGAACAAACAATATGAATTCAATTCCAGATATGCCTAAAGTAATAATCATAAAAAACGAGATAGCATGAGAACGAGAGAAAGAGAGAGGAAGAGTTGAGAGAGAAAGAGAGAGAAGAACGCGAACTGCAAGTGTTTAATTTAGGTCATATTATGAGTGACTGCCTCAATACATAATACACACATTATTTACTATAATGATAAAAATATGAAATGTTTGCTGCCCCAGTGCATATATTAAATATGTGTAAAGCACAAGCTGGAAACAGGAAGCGTAATAACCGACAGAAGGGTGGCGGGGAGGAGAGCTAGCTGAGGGGGTTGAGACGAACACGCAATACAATACAAAACATTGAGCATGGGGTCAGCTGTGCTGTATGCATGGGCATAGACAAAGACATACACTCAGAGAAAATTATAACGTGTTTTGTACTGAGATGAAGAACAGAGAAAGAGAACAAAACAAAATGTTCCTTAAATCCACATTAATTTTTAATCACAAAGGTATTCGGAATTCCACGCTTATTCAGCATTTTTCTCTCAGGATAAATATATATTAATATTCGTATTTTGTACTGAAACTAAGAACGAACGAAGAGCAGAAAACTATCATAATAATTCCACATACATTTTTATTTACACGTTTGCTCAGCATTTTTTTCTCAGTGCATATACATATATGTGTTTGTGGATATACACACTCTCAGAGAGCAGCAGCCAGCAGCAGCAGCAGCTTTAGATGACATCACGCTACCTAACCCAAACCTTCGAGGCAGCTGCTCCACAAGGAGCAGGAGCACAGGAACGCGCAAGCGCCGCATACATACAAACGGAAATGGGTAGATTGATGGCGGGGATTGCGGTTGGGGGGAGATGTGGAAACTGCGCCTACAACGATGCTATGCGTTTAACGCTGAGCTAAACTGGCATTGTTGAGTATAACAAAAAAAGGACAAATACGAATGCTATTTTGTATTTTGAAGTAGACAATTGGGTCATGATGCAGCACTTGAAATTCCTGCAGCAGTGAAAGGCATCCTTGGCGCAACTTTTGTTGTCATTGCGATGCTGTCGCTTGTGTGTGTGTGTGTGTGTATATATATGTGTGTGTGTGAGTGTGTGCAAGTGTGTAGCACTTGCTGTGCGAAATTTAAAGCTAGAGGCACTTTTAAACTTACATTATTTTTGCTTTTTAAATTATGTATGGAAAATATTTGTGTATTTTTGAAAAGTTTTCTTGCGTTTCAATCTCGAGATATTTATTTTATTTTTTGCCGTTGCTGCGCGCGTTTGCCGTCGATGTCGACACTGAACTGTTTGGTCAAATGCGCAGCCAGCGTCGAAAATGGGACCCCCAAGCAAAAGTGGCGTATGAGTGATATTTATACAAAGTGCGAGTGAGTGAGCTTTTTCTACGAGTGAAATCTCCTAAAAGCCAGACCAGTAAGTATTAAAAGCAAAACAGGAACGTATGTAAACCGTAAAGCCACAAAACTGTTGCAGTTAAGAATTGAGCTCATAAATCATGCCCAATAGCTGTCCGCTAACTAAGTTTTGAGCCTCTGGGAACCTCGGCTATACACATATACTATTTGTATTTTGAAGCGATGACTTCATTTCACAGAAAACGAAAAAAATACATAGCTGAGAATATACAAATTTATAAATGCCAAAAACACACGCCGAAAGCGAAACTAACAACAAAAGCTTCTCACTAAAAGAGACGCAGAGAAACCATTTATCTGAAAGCGACGCCAGTTGCCTTATCAACTGAGTTTCACTCAAAATTGCGTTTGTTTTGAGTAGAAAAAAGCTCACACGCAGCTGGAAGCTTAAAATAGATGGACAAGGAGAGGGAGAAGGGTGCCTATGGTTGGTGAGGGGTGGGTGGTTGTGCAGGCAATTTTAATGAGCGCGTCGCGCGTCAAAACAGCCACAAAACAGAAAACGATGCGTGAAATTTTTTTTGACAACAAACAAAACACAACAAGTGAGAGGCCCAATCAATTCCAATGGGTGTGGAGGAGATGTAGGCAAGGGGGGAAGAATTGTATGGTTGTCATAGGTGGGGTCAACCTATACTAACCAACTGAATGAGCTCATAGTTTGAGGGGGGAGCTATGCAGTTAATTGTATATATTTTCATATGCAAATTACTTTAGTATGGGAGATTCACTTCCCGATTAATATAACCAAAAATAGTTCTTGTGGTGCTCTTTATTTGGGTTAAATGGGTTTTTTGAACCTGACATCAAGAGGAAATTAACTTGCTTTAAATGTACGTTGTGGAAAGGTAGAAAAACTAAATCAAATAACTAAAGTGTGATTACTTAAGCTGCTGTCTAAAAAAACATTCGTGTACTTAATATATCGCTCTCGACTCTAAACCCCCTCGGCTGGCCATGATTTATGCGACCTGTCACTCACATATTTGGCTAGTATTGTGGCCAACGTGGCCTGTGGATGGCGTCATACAAAGGCAAAGAATATGGTAAGCCAGCTTGCTAAGGAATATAAAATACTAAATACCCTTTTGTTGAGGAATAGAAATCACGCCTTACCAGTTACCTGTCTAGTATAAACTCAATACTTGAGTACTTATTTCTACTACAACTATATTAATTACAGATCCAAGCTTGCTGATTTCAATTTATACAAACAGCAAACAAGAATCTTTCCTACCAACACTTCAGCTTAAAACCTTAGCTGGGAGTCAAATTCGAATAGGTTGGCAAGCGTAACACACTCGTTAACAGTACTAAAATACGTACGGCAAGTGTGGAAACAAAACAAATTAAAAACAAACTCAAACCAGACATAGTCAAGGTGTGTTCGGGGTTTGCGTGAGGTAAGCGATAAGTAATTAGCCTTGAATATTCTACAACTAATGATGCACAAATCAGGCAGAGACAACCCACGATAAACACAAATAGTTTGGAGTCCAGGCACAGCTTGCAGTCCAGTGCTGGAATTTGTAAAGCAAACAACTCGTTGTTGGAATTTAAAGTGACTTTTCAACAAGAGCAACAACTAACTGGCTAACAAGATCATTAAGGTGGCCATTCTGGCAAATGATGTCCACTGCTCTGTATTGGTCTTTGATTAAGAACAAGTGCGGAACGGGCAGGAAGAACTACATTCAAGATATGTACACAGAAAAAGAGAGCAAGATGTGGACATTAAAATGCACTTATCAGAGCAGCTGGAGAGCTTGGAGCTTGGAGCCTGGATTATGTACTCGTAAATAGCCAGAGTCAAGGGCAAGCGCTTTTGGCCAGGCCAACAACTATATTTGACCACACCGCTATCAATCCTAATCAGACGCTCGATTTCTGCTCCGATGCTTGGCCAGCGATAAGCTAAAAATAAACCAAATGCATTTTAGCTGGAATCCATTTGGGGAATTGAATCGAGGCCTTGGAGCCAGGCCAACAGAGCTCTGGACAAATGTGGCCCTTGGCCTTCACTCACCTTGAAATGCCGTTGCGAGCACTCGCAAACAATTCGCCACGCACATCGCATCTTAAATCAGTTGCAGTTGCAACAGTTGCTGTTGAAGTTGAACTTCAGTTGCAACTGCAGTTGAAAACGGCCACAAAACTGCCACTTGAATGAACAACATCCGACAATGATTTAAAGTGTTCGACTAGTAAATTCCCTGCTAAGAAATGATCAGAGATATATTTAATTTTGCAGATTAAAAGAAAGTAAAAATAAATACGTCTTATTTAAAATATTGTCTGGAGTTCTGAGTGAATATTATACAAATATTTTGGGCACAGAGGATAAAATAATACAGCTTAGAGCTAACTTTCTGATCTGTTTGGACACAGTAAGGAAAGTTTGGATGATCTTTTTGAGGAGCTGGAGAAATTTAAATGTTTTATTTATTTTATTTACACAACTTCTTCTTAGCCCTAAAAATGTGCTACAGGGTACATCAATTGAATATCGTTTACATAGCGTGTCTCACTCAGAGCGCTCCTCAGCAGTTCCTGGTCATGGCCTTGATCTTTCATTATCCTCCTCCCAGCCGCTCAGTTATTCAGCTCTGCTGAACAGCATGTGATAAGAAGTTCTTTGAGTGTTGCTTTGCAGATAAATTGTATCCACATACTAAACCAATTGCAATCATTAAACCACAAGCCTGCCACAAGTCTCTTGCAACAATAAACCCAAATTGACGCATCAATTGATGCAGCAATGAGCGAAGACGAAGTCCGTTAACGAAGACAACGTTGCAAGTGGACAACAACATGCAGCTTCTCTGATCTCTACTCTTTGCGGGTAAGAGCAAAATGGGGTAAGGTGCACTAATGCAGGGCAGCATTGCCAAGAAAAAGCTAGTTTATCAATGAATAATATTGAAAAAGAAATATAAAATACAAATTAGAAAAGACTTTTCACAACAATGGTTATCGGAAATCATCAAATATACGCCAAGTCTGGAGCTTCTTAAAGAAGAACTATCTAACTAAGTTAACCATTTCAAAAACAGCTAGAGTTGGCTAGAAAAAGGCTGCAGCGGCAACACTGGGGAAACATATGCTGTCTAGCAGCAGAACACAAACTAGAACCTGTAACGGCATCGTCTTGTAGAAGGGCTAGAGTATATAAGGACGCTGATCAAGTCAACCAAATGCAGAAGTAACCAACGAGGCGAGTGCCACAGACTGAATCCGATTCGAACTTCAATTGCAACTGCAACTCCATTTTGAGATTCAGAATGCAATTCCTTTCGCTGGCAGTGGCTGCTTTGACTTGGCTGACTTTGGCCAATGGTCTTGCACTGTACACAAACTATCCGTATGTGTATACGTCTCAGGGAACGGCACTGGTGACGCCGACGCAACAACAATATTTGTCGCAGGATGCTCTGGGCCACTATGCCTACGGCTATGCCGAGCCGCATTCCAGCAAGCAGGAGGTGCGCAGCCTGGATGGTGTCACACGTGGCAGCTACAGTTATCGCGATGCGACCGGAAAACTCCAAAGGGTAGATTATACGGCCGATGCGGCTGGTTTCCATGTGACTGCCACCAATTTGCCGATTTCAGCCAGAAGCATTGAGGCAGCTGCTCAACAGCAGCCAGCTGATTCTGTTGAAGTGGCCGCCGCTCGTCAAACTCACTTGGCGGCCCATGAAGCCACACGACTCCTTCTCAAGCAAGCTCAACAGCAATCCAATCCAGTCGAGCAGCAAAGCGATAAGGAACTGCCACGTCCCGTTGAAGATACAGCCGAGGTCGCCGCTGCCAAATCGAATCATCTGAAACGTGTCGCCGCCGAGCAGCTGCGCAATGAGCTGCTCAGCGCCAGATCTGCCCCAGTTGGACGCAGCAGCCATGTCATTCTGCCCGTGCACTCCGTCTACGGTTATACTGTTCCACGCTACTACAGCTCCGGAATCTATTATTGAAACAGCATTTTATGAACTTTCATTGAGCTTATAACGAGATTTGAGACTAAATAAATAATTAATATGAATGTATTAATGGGTCAAGTTACTCATCAGCTATGAAGCAGATAGGGAATAGAAATAAATATACAAAATCTGCAGAGTACTTCTTAAAAATCTGATTTACTCCTGTGAAACAAAATTATACAAATAAGATAATATGAGGGTTAAACCTATCTCGACATAGATCCACTATTAGACTAGGGAATCTTCGGTGTTATTGCGGCTGTAACAATCACTAAATGATATATTTTCGCAATTTATTACCAGAGTTGATAAGGAATAGAAAGACTCCTTGGAAATCCGATTGGAAATCGTTTCATCGTTTCAATCATTCATTTATTCCCCAAAATAGAATAGTAACCAATTTCAACAATTTACGCAAAAGTATTTCAATCCTCTCTCTGAGAAAGAATAGTTCACTTCACCTCTGTTTCCGATATGATCGACTGTGTTTAACTCAAATCCTGTTGGTAGCTGACAACAACACCAAAAACAGCAACAACAGCAGCAACATATCATAATCGCATGGCGATGGCGAGTTTTGATTTCAATTAAATTTAATAGCGGCAACAAGGTAGCATATCAAAAGGTAGCAGCATACAAACAACATACAACAAAATATGCATGCTGCGAATTTTGCTTGGTTCCTTGACCTAAGGACGGCGGCCTGATTAAGTTCTTGGATGCGCTCTTTTTTGGGGACCCCGTCTCTGACAGATGAAAACAAATTGCGGCTTTTGTGTACGAATTTATGCACAACTTGTTGAAATCGACCAAAAATATTTATGTACAAACAGAGCAAGAGGAAGAGCGAGTCCAGCAACAAAAAACAACAACTACAACAAACAGGGAATATGAAAGTAAACCGGACGACCTTCCCGAGAACGCACGATATTGCAAATATTTTTTGGCAATTGTGGACTCCTTTTTTTTGTTGGTCAGGCGCTTTGTATAAAAAGCAGAACCGGCAGCAAGGGTCCCAACAGAGTTCTCTAGAGCGAGTACTAGTCCACGACACTAGCAGCGCCAACAAAATTAAAGCACAGCTGAAAACCACAAAAACAAAAACAACGAAAAAAACAATGAAAATGCAGCAGCACTTCAATTTATATCTCTGCCTGCTGATTTCACCATTGGCAACTGCGGCGCTGCTGGAATATGGTGCACCCCCGCCAGCCGACGCCATTACTCAATATCACACACAGGATGAGCATGGTCAATATGCCTATGGCTATACAGCGCCACTCTACTCCAAGCACGAGACACGCACTGCGGATGGCGTGACTCACGGATCATATTCCTATGTGGATGCCAGGGGAGAACAGCAAACGGTCGACTACAAAGCGGATGTGGATGGATTTCGTGTGATCGCCAGCAGTCTGCTGCAGAAACCAAACGAGGAGACGCCCGAGGTTGCCGCTCTGCGTGCCCAGCACTTGGCTGCCCATGCGAAGGCCAAGCTGCGACTGGCTGGCGGTGCAAATCTATCCTCGGTACAGGATACACCCGAGGTGGCCGCTGCTAAAGTGGCCTTCTTCAAGCGCTTCGAGGCGGAGAAGCTGCGCAATCAGCAACTCAGCAAGACAACAAAGACGAAGACGATTTTGCCCAGTCGCACCATCCTGTCGCAACCACTCTATGTGCTCAAGCCCGCCAGGGGTTTCATAATCAAGTACAACACCTTGCTGCAGACAAGCCCATCACCATACCGTGAATACCTTCCCTTGGCCTGATTAAGTATCACTTTCTCAACTCTTTCGATTTGTTTGTTTCAGTTTGTGTTAAGCAATAAATGATGAAATCGGAACAAGTTACTTTTCACAAGGAAATAAAAGGATTGATGGGAAAGATGGAATAGAGGAGTCATCTAACGACTTTTATCTTTCCCTTCCAACCATAAATTTGATCAAGTTACTTTTCACTGGTAAATAAAGAGTTAATGGGAAAAATGGCCTATGGGAGTCATCGATCATCTTATATCTGCCCCGTCCAGTCACAAAAGTACAGTGATTAGGCACTATGGTGCACAGAATGCATTTATTCTTATGACTACTATGTTCAAATGAATTCCACAATGTACAACAGGGTCAATAGATCTTTAGGGGCACTCCTCTCCTTCTAGTTTCGTTTGCTTAAGAGCAGACTGCGACTGAGGGCCACTGGGCGCAGAGTTCTTAGTTCGGTGGGCGTGGTCACGCTGTACCTCGCACTGGGCGAGGAGTAGGCGTAATAGGCGCTAACAGGCACTCGCAGCTCCTGGCTATCGCTTGCCGGGGTATCCTGCAGATCACTTAGTTTGAGATAGCGACTAGAACTGAGATCAGACAGGCTGTAAACAGTGCGCATCTTGAGATCGTTGGCATCATTGGTCACCTGTAGACTCTGCTCAGGAGCGGGAGCTTGCTGCTGCTGCTCACTAGCTGATGGCTGATCCTGATTCCGATCACGAATTTCATCGTTGTTCTCTGCTGCTGTATCCTTCTTGTTCTCCTCATCTGAATTGCGATTCTCCTGACCACGTTGTCGCTGCTCGAGCATGGAAGTCAGCTCTGCGCGCACTCTTTCCAGGATGTCTGCATCCTCATCACTCAGGGGCTGCTTATCCTGCCGCTGCTCCTCTTGTGCTGTCTGCTCGCGCTGCTCCTGGTCCCGTGCCTCCTGTATGGCGCTGAGATGAGCCTGACGCGCCTCTTCAACCTCCGCCGTATCCGTCACTGGCAGCGGTGGCTTATTATCATCGATGGGTGCTTTAGGCAGGTTACTGGCCTCCGCCTTGAATCCCTGGTCACCTCCTGCCTCATACTTGACCGTCTGCAGTTTCCCATTGGCATCCACATACGAGTAGAAGCCACGTGAAGAGCCATCGTGTGTTGTGTACTCTGCTCTCGCTGCATTCTCATCGCTGTAGCCGTATGAGTAAAAACCGCGTGCCGTATCCTTTTCCTCATATCCCTGTCTAAGTGGGATGGCGCGCGAGATGCTTATGATGGGTTTTGAGCTGGCTGCAACAGCAATGCTCCACAATCCGGCACTGGCCATGAACCAAATGAAGCACTGCATCCTGGGCTAGTAGTAGTTGATGTTAGCTGTGAGCTTGAACTGATGCTGCAGTCGCTCTATGGTGGTTATTTATACCACCCACTGTCTTGCTCTACTGGTAACCCAAGGCGGCAGTCTGCACAATGACCTCCAAAACGCGTCAAGCGGCGTTTCAGTTTACAAAACCCACCAACCAGCTTTAGATGTTGTAATAGTGAACTTAATATTGATATTGGTTGCACATGGATATGGATACGGCTCGAGCCAACGATCACTGATATTGCGCAATTAGACCACGCACTTGCAAGCAGACAGCGTAGGGCTTCTCAATTTTATAAACAAATTTAAAAAAAATACTTTAAGGAAGCTGCAAAAAATGTACTCAAGCAAGATAGCAACATTTTACAAATACGCAAAGAAGAAAATAGGAACAGAAATTTCTTTACAAAAGATAGCCAGTATCTAGAACAATAGTCATTCATATAAGATTAAACCACAGTAATGTTTACTTGCCAATCTCGTGCTTTTAAAATATCTTTTCTTTAGTGTTTAGCTACTCCAAAGAGCGTATATATAAATAAAAGTAATTGTAAACAAATAAAAATGCTTCAGCGAGATGTGATCGAATCTCTAAATAGAAGATATTTGACATGTTTTTAAATGCAACTCAACTTTCGAATACCTAAACAGAACCAAAAACAAAAACAAAAACAAAAAAAATTTCGATGCTAATCAGAATGATAATCAAAAGTGATTATAATTTTTGAGGTCACTGACTGAGGCAAGGGTACAAGGGTCCACCAGATAAGTGTTTGTCAACACAAACTGATAAGCAGTTTCAGTTTCTGTTAAAGAGAGCTATGCACCAATGAGCAGAGATCAGTTGAAAGACAATCGTCGAGGCGAGAACAGGCTGTGTCAGAGCAAATTTAAAAATTCAAGTGAAACGTTTGTCGACTGCTAATTGAAAATGGATTTGGCTGGCAAAAATGTGGTTTACCTCGGTGGTTTTGGTGGAATTGGCCAAAAGGCGTGCGCCGAGCTGCTCGGACGTAGGCTAAAAGTATGTTTCCACATGTGGGCAATACGAATTGTTGATTTTTTAAGTTAATAGCTGCTTCTTAATAGGCGTTGGCTGTCTTCGACTTGACGCTTAATGAGCAACTCTTGACGACTTGGCAAGCCCAATATCCAAATACTGAGATCTTCTACCAGAAATTGGACATATGCCAAAAGTCGGAGATTGAGGCTGCTTATAAAGCAACTGGTGCACGATTGGGACACTTTGATGTAGTCGTCAATGGAATGGGCTTGATAAACGATAAGCTTGTGGAGCGCACCATACAAATCAATTTGGTGGGTATACATAAAAATAGGGAAATATATGTAAATTTGAATATTTTTTTAAGCAAAAACTACCCCAAATTGTTGTAAAGTTAGCTATTTATAAAATTGAATTTAAGTATATTTTGTAAAAAGTAATGTTTTGATTGTTTGCCTACACATTTTATATGGTAAAGTTAACAATTATATTTTCTACTTACAGTTGGGCGTTATCCAAAGCTGCATGATAGCGCTGCAGTACATGGACAAGGCTCAGGGTGGTAAGGGTGGCGTCATCGTAAACTTTTCATCCGTAGCTGGCATCGAGCCAACTTCAACCGTGGCCATCTACTCGGCGGCCAAGCATGGCGTCACCGCATTTACACGTGGATTAGCGGTAAGTGATTCTAAAATGCAATTCCAGCTGGGTCTTATGCTACTTCTAACCTTCAGAATCCTGGTTACTATGAGCACACTGGCGTTGGCTTTATAACCATCTGTCCCGGCTTCACGGATACGCCACTTTTGGATAATATAAATGAGAACAGCACCTTGAAATATGACCTTCCAGTGAAGCGCATAATGCATCTGGTGAAGCGTCAGACCGCCCAGGAATGTGCGACAAATCTAGTCAAGGTCATTGAGCAGGGCCAAAACGGTTCCGTTTGGTTATTGGATCTGGGCGAGATGACACAGCTCCAGATGCCCGTCATGTGGAAGCCGGTGCTAACTAAACCTCTGTAATTGCTTCTATATACAATGTTTTGTTATATGTGTTAATCTTGATTAAATAAAGTTGTGGAATTGTTGGAATGGAATCAATCGTTAATCGTTAATCGCATTTATTAATTGTGCTAAATTATGGTATCTTTCTTACCCCTAATACTGCTACCACTTTTGTTATCGACTACAAACCACATCTACTCGTATAACATTGATTAAAACCACAAGAATTATTACGAGTGATTGTGCTTAGATGACATTAGCTTACACTTAAGATTGATGGAAGAAATGACATTTGCTTAAACTTAAGATTGATGAAAGACGAAGAAGATTAAGAACTTACATCTTCATTTAACCAATCCACCTTTTTACATTTTAAACATATAGCGCCATCACATGAGTTCAATAACCTTTATTTAGAATTCTCACACACACATTAAATTGTTAGTTTTTGTTCAATTTCTAATACATTTAGAATGAATTCTTTTTTGTTTTGTTTTTATTTTTTTAAGAAAATTCAGCACACAAAAATAGTACACACATAATTTCCACTCAAAACAGTTCTAAACAGGACAAGTATATCTGCCAGATACAGATATAGTATTCGAATCAATATTTGTATTAGGATCAAGTGATTATTATGATAGTAATTTGTATGAACTGTGTGTTTAGTGTGTGTGTGTGTGTAAACATTAGTAGTTAGTTAAGATTATTATAATAATAATAAGTACATATCTATGGAAATATAAAGACATTTGTTTGTTTGTTTCCCATTAAACTGGGAGTAGTTCATATGTTAACTGTAAATTTCACATCATCACAATTTAAGAATCTCCAACTTATAACACAAATCATCAACTTCTTAGCTGAATTAGCTGAACATCATCTTCTCCTTATTTTTTGTACATATTCGAATACGTTCAAGTGGACATTGATTTTTTTGTTGGGGGGGGGGCCATTTGTAGAGTTGGATTTTGCTAAAGTCAACGTTGTTTAAAATGGATTAGTCAGACAAGTGTTCCGTTTCTTTAATTGGTATTATTTTGTATTGTCCTCGCCCTAACACATTTGATGCGTTAAGTTGGAAGATATATATATATATATATTTATTTATGAATAGTATGTAAAGTATGTTTATTTGAATATTAAACTATTGTAAGTCACTTGGCCAATTAAAAAAGCGCCTGATTGCAGCTACTTTAGAAGCACTTGTTGTGAGTTTAGTTGCTGTATATATTGCGGTACATATATATATATCTGATTTATCTATTACACAGAGATTGCCTGTTAACTATTGCCAGCTTTAGATATATATATAAGTTCTATAGTATATATATTCATAATTTATGAACGTCACTAACCCTAGTCACAAGGAACAGAAGCGTCTATCAAATACGTAGGCAATGTCTATATATATAGATATATACACGTGTTCATATATATATCTGAAGTATAAGTACTATATAACTTTAGGTGAGAAACTGTCTCTCAGAACATTATGTCGATTGTCCATAACTAGTAGTTACCGTTTTACTTAACCATTTTGTTAACTTTCGGGTGGTTTTTCGTTTTTGTTTGTTTCTTTGTTGGGTGGTGGTATCATTTAAGTTTCTATGTTCCAATTTGCTACGAGTATATCGGCTTTGATATGTTGCACACATGGAAGATATATAACGCATATCCATTTATATATCAGATATCTTAACTTACCAAATTATAAGAAAAACAATTAAAATTCAATTGATAAAATTTATTGGCGAAATAAAATAAATAAAATTGTGTTTTTTTTTTTTTTTTTTTGGGAGGGTTAACAGAAATTGAAAATTGCTTAAAAAATAACATTTAGTAATAATACAAAAAATAGGTGTAATTAATATAATACATATAATATATGTATAAATGTAAATAGTATGAAAATGTCGACTTTTTTGATTTGCTCTTGGATCCCGTGCACTCAATCCGCAATCTGAAACGAGCCTCTGTTTCCAATTTATTTAAATAATATATGCTCAAAAATGATTACAAAACTCAAATCAACAACACAGGCTGCTATGATGAACCCATTGGGTTTAAACTAAAACTGCACCACAATTGTCCAGCTATCTTAAGTACCCAAAAGGTTTGGCGCTTGCCGATTAGAGGGTTTGACACTAAATGATATAATGAGTGGGCGTTTGGTACTTGAGATTAACTCTACTAAATCGGATAACGAACGTTACAAAATACATATTACAAATCTCAATCGTTTTTTTTTTCTTTCTTTTTCACATCATCGAATCGTTTCGCATCGTTTCTCTATCGATAATCAGTTTTCAGTTTTTCATTCGCTTAAGTATACATATTACATACATATATTATATAGGAAATACATACATAGGTACATATTCATCATCATCGTCTTCATCCTTTTCCAATATACATACGATATACCATTTACAAAATAAATATACATATGTATGTATTGCTTTCATTAACTAAAACAGAACAAACTCTGTTTTTGTTTTTCGCATGTTTCCCATTAATAACTGAGAAAATTAAATTTATATAAGGTATTTTTTGTTCTTTTTTTTCTTACTTCTTTTGTTTTGTAATTTTTAGTCAACGGTTTAACAACACATTCATTTTCAATGAAGATCCCATATCAATCAGCTCAGATCAGATCAGATCAGTGGCAAATTTTCGATCTCTTTTACTTGTTTGTCTAATTAATGATAGTAGGTATGATAGGTTCTTGACTTTTGACTTAATTATTATATATATAAATCCCGGTTAGATTAGCGTTAGAATCAAAGTCTTCAAGCAAAATATTGGGGGATCACCTGATATTAATATATAATATTAATATATCAATTAAAATATAAACGCATGTATTACATACGTAGTAGAGTGTAGTATATAGTATATATACATTAGTAATGCATGTATATTTATAAATACATATACATAGAGTACATATATATGTATTCTGCAAGTATGACATCGCTTCTCACAGTCAACGAGTACAACGTAAAGGGACACGATTTTAATTTATTTTCAATAAATTTAATAATATAGTACAATAGTTAACAACATCGCACAATAGCGTTATTAAAATTTCTTTAAGAAATATAAACATTCATCCACATACACATATATATATAAATTATCAAACGTATGCGGGTCCCCCCTGGTGCGGGCCTCACTTTACCCCCACAACTTTCTAGCTCTCTTTCTACATATATATATATTTTATATATATCTTTTCATCATCATCATCCTCATTTTTAGGTGTATATATAAAAATAGCGTTTCGATTTGAAATACATAGTTAATAATTTTAAAAAAAATCTAAAATAAACAAAAAAATATAGTAATAATAATAATCATAATAAACACAAATAGTATTGTTTTTGTTTGTTTGTTTAGCTTTCAAAGAGGAGCAGCAGTTAACATTTTACATTCCGTACAAAATCACGATCTGGCGAGACTACATACATTATCAACATTATGTGGTGTTTTTGTTTTCTGTTGGGTCCTTACAATTACAGATGGTTAATTAGCATTTTGGCATTCGATTCTAGTGCAATAAATCTTTATCCATTATCGTCTACAAGTCGAGTGCTCTCTAATCTAGGGGACCCCCTCTATACCAGTTTCGGACGTTATGTGAACTTTTCCTGAAGATCGCTTAAGTGTTGTTATTTCATTATTTTTGTTTTTTTTTTTTTAATGTATTTTTTAGTGGGAGCAACTACCCAACACCTTGTGGATATAATAATTTATCGATTCATTAGATAGCAAATTGAATATCTACGATCTAGAGCTAGTGTTATTGTTGTTTGTTGTTGTTGTGCTAATATTTAGACATCAAGTATATTCTATACGAGTACTTTCAATTTGACTTTGAATAAAACATAACACGGACTATATCTAAGTTCGGTTGGCCCGAACCCTCAATTCAAATAGAACAATAAACATGTATATATATATATATATTACATATGTATATGTATATATATATATATATATATATGTATGCGGCATACATAAGTTATATATAAAGAGCTTGACAACACTTTACAGAGACAATTATATAATAAATTCTAGTTTCCCCAAAACCCAAATTTGTTTTTTTTCTCGTTTTTACTTTTTTTTACTAATTTGCATCATCTTCTTGTAATCGAAAAACGATTCCAATCGTTTAACTATTTGCTATATGTATTAGTTAATTGAAAATTCTAGAATTTTAGGCTGTGTGTGTGCGGTGTACAAACCTCGAAACGTGTCCCTCTCATCGGGAGAGAATTGTTGTAAAATGATTGCATTATGTTTCCACTCCTCCCAAGACGACAACTCTTCTAATCCAGCTTAATGCCACTGTCATCCGGATTCGAGCCGACCTCAACAATGTCGACCAGTTTCTTTTCCAGCTCGCTCATCATGCCGCTATCGATGCCACCATCAAAACTGTCCTCGGACAGCAACACCGGCTTCCTATCCATCATATGGAGCTGTTGTTGCTGCTGCTGCTGCTGCTGTTGCTGTTGCTGTTGATGCTTCAGTCTTTCCGGTTCGCTGACGCTGCTGCTGCTCCAATAATTGCTAGACGCGTTTGTCGGATCACTGTTCCAAATGAACTCACGTGCAGTAGGATTCTGTGAAGGATTCAAATGAGAAGCTACTCTTTGACTTTCGCTGCTAATACTTACCTTATTGGCATTGGTATTGGGATTGTGCTCATTGTGCTCCGGCTTGAAGCCTGCCGCATAACTGGTGAGTTTATCGACGACAAATTCGCTCTTATTCTTGATGGCATCGTTGTCCATGAGCCAGGAGTTTTGCCAATTGTTGCTCGTGGAGCGTTTGGGGCAGATGGGGCCGTAGCGACTATGGATGGTAGAACCAGTGGGCATATCAAAAGTCGTTGCATCGTCATCCAATATGGAGTCGGAACGCACAAAGTTAGCGGATTCTGGTTTGTTGTTGGGATTATTCCAGAATAAAAGTGATGTATTGCTATTATTATTGTTGCTATGATTGTTGTTGCTACTGTTGTTGTTGCCACTGTTGTTGCTGTTGTTGCCACTGTGGTTGTTGTTGTGGTTGTGATTGTGATTGCTGGGTCTATAGAGCGGCGTTGAGTTCTCGCTCAGCGGCTTGACCATATCGAGGTCAATGTTAACATTACTCGGCGGTTTCTTTTCATAAAATGAGGTATCAGCTGTTGCGGTTAAAATGGTCGACATGCTGCTGCGACCGGGATTCTTGCTGGACGGCGCTAGAGAGCCAGGCGACGGCATATATGTGTGCTCCCAATGATGCGCCAGTTTGCCGGGCAGCTGCTGCTGCTCGGCATTGGAGAATGGCGAATGGTAAACATCCGCTGGAAGCATGCTGATGAAGCTCTTATTGTGATTGCTGCTGCTGTTGTTGGTGCTGCTGTGGTTGTTATTGCTGCTGTGGTTGTGGTTGCTGTTGCTGTTGTGGTTGCTGTTGTTGTAGTTCGGTGGGTTGCGTTGTGGTGGCGGCGGATTCCGTTGAAAGCTGTAGCGTTGATCATAGTGAACCGACTGGCCAGGTGGTGGTGGTGGTGGCGCCATCAGTAATCCGTTGAGCTGCTGTTGCTGGCGTGCAATGGGACTGGCATGTGGATGCATCAGCGGATGCACCACGCCACCACTGGACGATAGATTATGTGACGGTAGATTGCAATTGGGCTCCAGGTAGCCACCACGGGATTGTGCTGTGGCTGATGGTTGTGGTATCGCTTGCATAAAGCGCATGGGCGATATGGGCATCATGGCCGATGGACCGGCATGCGTAATCACATCAGGCAGTGGCTTCGCTCCCTTCGCGCCCTGTGGAGGAATACTTGGCATTCCGGCCATTGCCATGGGCGACTTAATGTGCTTGCCACGGTTGCGGGCGCGATAGCGTTCGACCTCCTCCTGGGAGTGGGCAAAGGTGCAGCTGGCGCCACGCGGACAGACGCGTCGATGGTTGAGATCGCGGCACAGGCTAATCTTATACTTGGTGTTGTTATTGGCAGCGGCTGCGGCACCACTACCGCCACCGGCACCAGCGGAGCCGCCATCCTGTGGCTTGCGTATGCCATGATGCTGCAGGAAGAGAACGAGACCCATGACCGCATTGCGTACAGCGTCCAGCGCCTTGGCTACATCGTCCCACGGTGCAATCTCCACGCTCGGGTCAATGCTAGCTAAATACTGCAGATGGGTGTGAAGCAGTGCCAGCTTGGCGGGGTCACTGGTCCGTTGCAGTGCTATGACCAACTCCTGCACGGATTGGGCAAAGGCTGATGGGGTCTGCAGTTTGTCAATGATGCTTTGCATATGGGATTTGTGCGCAATGTCGCCGTACAGCAGTGACGACCATTGTTCGGGTGCAATGCGCAAGCCTGCCTCGGTGGCAATCTGAACGATTTGGGCGTCGTGTTCGCGACGCAATGCATCATAGGTGCGAAACTCCTCCTTGAGTTGCATTAGCGATGAGTCCGCCTCACGCTTGGACACCTTAAAACAGCTTGCCCGATACAGCAGTTGCACCACATGCCCAATGCTCGTCTTGGACGCTTGAGGAAAATGCGGCTCCAATCGTTGCACGACAAACATGACCAAGACTTTGCGCGAAAGTGCCGAACCCTCTTCGAGAGCGAGCAGCACCAGCTTAAGCACCTCCTCCTGCATGGCGGGACCAAGGAATTGACAGCCTCGAGTGCGCACCGCTGCCCACAGATTCGAGCTGAGCTGCTGTGGATTCTGATGCTGCAGTATTAGTTCTGTGACAGTGCGTTCGCCCAGGGAACGAGCGGCACGCAAGGCACGCACCCGACCCTCCTCCTCCATTAGCTGACAGTTGACCAGTGCCACGAGCTTTCGTTGCATGGGCCGCGTCAGCAGATTGCTGCTGTTCTGATTTAAAAACGAACGCAAATGCAACGCCAGCTCCTCGATGCATTTCTTGCCCAGCTTGTAGCATTTCAGTTGTTCCGCCAGCAATTTTTTGACACTCGGCGCCAGATCGGCCAGCTCCGATTCCTTGCCAGCCCCAACAGCACCTCCATTGCCCACCAGCTGCAGCAGCGCATAATTAATGGGCAAACTATCGATATCCGTCACAATAAGTGTCTGCATATTGAAAATACAATCTTTTCTAAGATTTCTTAATTAGTTTGATTTGAAAGTTGACTCACCTGATCGTAGGGACATTGGCGGTTGTAGAGCGTTGTCAGACAGGGCCGGCATATTGTGTGACCACAGCCCAGGCTGATCGGCACACGCTGGCTGCCATCGAACTCATTGCAGCAGATGGGACAGTTCAGAAAGTCTGTCCATGAGGGCGCCTGAATCGGCATGCTGCAAAAAGTAAACCACAAACATATAACATTTCAACCCACAGATTTGATTATATTTAAGACTAAACATATTTAACATATCATGAGAGAATGTGTGTGTGTCTTATTTCTTTATCAGCATTTTTACAAATAATACATAATACACAAAGGGTATTAAGCTTAGGATCAAGCGGAACCACAAACTAATATTTCTAGTTTTACGATTAACGATTATCGCACCGATACCCCACTGATATCTCACCGATACTTCACCGATACCCCAACAACGTCAGCTCTCGTTGCACAGTACGTGCACACACACGCGCAAACATATACATATGTTGCTGTATGCATACATATGTATGTTGCTGCTCTGCTGTTTGCCACATACCTATTTATACACATACACACACATACATACATACGCACATTTACGCATATGTAAGAATTCGCATGGAGTAACAATCCACTTTTCACTATACGCACACACTGACATGCACACGCATACACATGCACTTGTAAAATGTATATGTAATAATGGTTGCTGTTATATAGCAGCTTGTATATATATATACATATATATATATACATATATATATATACATATATACATTTATATACATATATATATATAACACAATGGAGAGAAATTTTGAAGGCAGTTCAACGTCATCAGCTCCTCGTCTGCTTTCTTTTTCCTCTTCTAATACAAAGCGACTTTTTTGTTGCCCGTTGCCAGTGTTTCTATATATATATATATATGTATATATATACATATATATAGAAAGAGATATCTGTATTAGACGGTCCTTGAGCCTACGCAGAAGGAGAGGCGCCCGAGCCCCCGTTCCCAAAAATGACATGACAAAATTGGAAAAACTGGAGGCTGGCTGTGTTACGTTTCACTTTTCACTTTGCATTATGGATTTGGTTGCTGCATGCAGCATCATTTACGTTGTACATTTATTTGGAACTCACCTTCAAATTGCACATATTATTGCATTAAATTAGAGGTACGAAGTTTCTTTTAATTTTCATTTGGCGTTTTATAAAAAATGGGGAATAGAACTGGAAAACTATCGATAATTATGGTAGTCGATGCAGTCTCTGGTTGAACGATTTTCATGGCTCTAACTAACAGCTCTAGCAAAACTATCGATAGTATCGACTAGTCGATGCCTGGTCAGCTGATTTGCATTAAAATGTAATTATTTTTTAAGCAGAAATTAAATATATTTGCAAAACCAAAAAAAAAAACCCATTCCTCTTACTTTTATATATTTATTGCATATTTATTATACATTTTAACGTTTTGTAGTGTCTAGTGTGCGGTCCTATTAATTTATTTAAATTTAAACTGACCAAACCGATAACATAATCCCATCTTATAGCCGAAAAAGAGAAACAAAAGCATAAAATCAATTTGTAGCAAAAAACTTGGAGAAAAGGACAGCCGATAAAAACAATCAGGCAGCATCCACAATTAAAAGTTATTTGTAAATATAAGTATAGATGTATAATAATTGTGAGATTATCAGCTTGGCTCATTGACTAAAGGAGTTTCGTTAACAAACAACGAATATATATCAATATATATCATCCAAAAATTTAATTTGTGCTAGCTTTTGCTTTCGCTCCATAATTCGATGCTTTACTGATCCTTGTACTATTTATTGCGGCACCCATTAGCCAATAGACTGTAAAGGAAAATAAGGAAAGTATATGATTAAACTGATTAATAATTATTTGGTTTTTTTTTTTTACGTACAGAAACCAAGGATGCACAAGGCTGTTATCAGGCCAAACCAATTGCCCGCCAGCAGCGATGTGATCAGGTAATAGAAGATGCACGACAACGAATATGTCGCCCAGCCCGCAAAATTGAGCAGACTGCTGAGACGTGCTTCGTAGATTTTGTACGGCACCTCCTTGATGCCCGAGTTCTTAAAGAAGCTGCCCGTCTCATAGAAGCTATCGATTATGCGATCCTTCTCAACGAACAACTGTTGCAGCCACTCCGCCGCCTCCTTATCGCCCTCCGGCACCTGCTCGATGGGAATGCGTCGCATCAGCATATAAGGCTCAACGCCCTTGCCATTCAGCAGGGATAACATTGTGGGAGGTACCTAAAGAGAGATTAGAGTTATGATTTGAAGAAAAAGCTTGTCAAATTGGAAACCTTTTCGTCGCTTCTAAATGCCAGATTGATGTCATAGATGACTGGACAGATGCCACGCACTGTGGGTATGCTGGCGGTGAATCCCTTGGAGCGTGGTATCAAATGATGCTTGAGTGGCGTCATGCCCCGTTCCTGGGCAAACTTAACGGATGCCTCGTGTTTCGCTGGCGTGAATCGAGTGCCTTCTGCATTGAGCAGCAGCCACGTTGGATCGGGATAAGAGTAGACGACCTTTAGCTGCTTGGCAATAATCTCCTTATCCTTATCGAAGTCACGATTGAGGAACACAAACTCGGCTAGCCACCAGGCCCAGCCCATGCATGGCACATATCTGATTGCCTTTTTCGCATACGCCTTGCAATTGCCGAGAACTCCAAGCTTATCGCAAATCATCCAGCCAGCCAACCAATCAATTTCATATTTGTGATTCATCAGGAGCAGCACATGCTCCTTGCCGGCATATTTCTTCTCATCCTCCGCATCCATATAGACACGCATCTTGCAGCCCGCATACCAATCGGCAACAAAAACAAGTTCTGCAAATGCAAAGTTAATAAGGAAATAACATGATCGATTATTACTTACGGCAGTAGAAGGAGTAGCATAGGTAGTACATTAATTTGCGGAATAGGACCTTGTTGAACGGCTTGAGAAAGATGTGTAGCAGCAGTTGGGCAAAATTGACGGTCAAACCGCTGGTGAAGAATGTGATGGCAATGCAAAGATGGATCAGTCTCAGTTTCTTTAGCTCCGCCAACGTAATCATCTTGACTCGCTATATAAATGTATATCCTTGAAAGGAAAGAAGGAATTTTTAATATGCATATAATAATGCAATCTAGTAATATATGTGTATTCTTGAAAAGGGAATTATCTAATTTGATTATTTATTTTGATGATTATAAAAGACATAACATATATACATATTAATAATACTAATAATATATTTATTCTTCAAAAGAGAAGAGCGAGTTTTGGCTATTTATTTTTGAGGTATCACATATTCAATGTGCATATGGTAAAACTATCTAATGTTGTACTTTGATCATTTATTTTCACATCTACATATATATATAATTTGTATTTATAGAAGTTAGAATCAAGCTACCTAGTCATATTTTATTATTATAGTTATATGTATATGATATAATAGTAGTTAAGCTACAATCTTACTGCGTCAAGTAAAGTGTTTCAGTTTCTAAGCAAACTGGCTCGTTTGGCGGACAGAGAACTTCTGATTCGATTGCGAATAATCAAATTCTAATCAATATTCGTGAAACAGAAGCCAGGCAACAAAAGCATTATACAAAGCCAATAACTTTGAAAGGCCAATTGAATACAAGAAAAAAAACTTTTATCTGGGTAGACTTTTGTACACAGGCAGATAAGTTATAGATGTGTATTTACGGTTATTTAAGGCGGGCAATCAGAAATGCAATTGCCATACAGATTACTGTGCGTAGGCAGATAAGTTATATATATATATATATATATATATATATATATATATGTATATAGTTAGTCAGGGCAGGCAAGCAAAAATGCAGTTGCCATAAAGATTATTGTGTAGTTTATAGTATATTATTTTAATTAATTCTTTATTTGCTCGTGAACTGGCCAAAGTCCGTGACCAGTGAGCCCAACACATTTTTAATTGCACAATGCACAATTGAATATATATAACACACACACACACCTAGTATCTACAGCTTATTCACACATATTTGGCACAATTCAGATACAAAAAAAAACTGGGAAATCGTTTGTGTGTGTGTGTGTGTTGTGTTGAGAGCGTGCGTGCGCGTGTGCGTGCGAGACTGTTTTGCCAACGTAATTTATCTTGGCGTAATTATTATTAGAAGTAACTTTGTTGTCGCGTAGCTGAATGCGGTTCAATGAACGGAAGCTGCAAGCGCTTATCAATTTATTTATCTATTTAATATTGATGAAGGTCCAAGTAACACAACTATACACACAACTACATATATACACCCTTTGTTATATACTTTACTTATTTCATGGCACCACTTTATATATATATAAATAAATATATACAACTATATAAAAATGTGCACGCGGCACAAATTACCTTTGGCAACGTTTTTTGTGCGATTCGTTTGTTTTTTTTAATTTTTGTTTTTTTTTATTTACTATAGTTGATTTCGCGAACAAGCGCTGCAAAAGCAATCGTCATAACTATCGTCTGTACTGATACCAAGCCTATCGATTAAACAATGAATGTCCAGTCGTTAGTGCAGCCCTGGCTTATGCCTATTTGTCTCAACAGCTGATCTGTACACACCATATAAATGGCGGCAAAATTTGAAATGCTAAAAGCTCAAAATTAAATGTTTCTGTTTTCGACTTTGTGCTAAATAATAGAAGCAATGCGGTAACTGTTTATTGGAAGACACCCCGATAAGAACGGCAACTGCTGTTACCCTCGATACACAATTTTTATAACTTAATTAGTTTTATCTTATCTAAGTTTGGTTCATTGACAAACTGTTTATTTTGTTAACGCCAAAGTCCACTTAAATTAAGTAAAAGTATATACAAATAGTTGACTTCAATGTGAATTCTTTATTTTCAGTTGCATATTAAAAATGTTAAAACGATATAACTACATATGTAAATATGTAAGACATTTAATAGTCAGATTATCTAATTTAAATAAATTCTAGGTAGTTTTCGACTTGGCGATGCCATAACTCGAAGCTTTGCCGATCTGCGACATATCGTTTGCCTTTCTCAGCAATATGTAAACTAGAAAAGACAAAACAAGGTGAAATTAGTGCATTTATAATATCATTCATAACATATTTAATAAAATACGTACAGATGAGTAAAACTGTCATCGTTATTATGACTCCCAACCAGTTGGCAGCCAGGACAGACGCGATCAGATAGTATAAAATGGAGCTAATGGAAATGATTGAAACTGCGCAAAAATTAATTAGGGTCCAGATGCGGGGCTGGTGCAACTTTGAGGGCACCTCCTTGATGCCCGACGTCTTGAAGAAACTGCCCGTCTCATGGAAACTGTCCAAGATGCGATCCTTTTCCACATACAGATTCTGCAGCCAGGCAGCTGCCGCCTTCTCATCGACGGGCACCTCATCCAGTGGAAAGCGACGGATTAAAACACAGGGATCCAGTTTTTGGCCACTCAGCACGGAATTTACAGTAGCCGGCACTTTGGCATCCCGAAAGAAAACCGTATTAACATCATAGATCGCTGGACAAATGCCACGCAGTGTGGGGATGCTGGTGGTGAATCCCTTAGTGCGGGGTATCAAATGATGCTTGAGGGGAGTCATTCCCCGCTCCTGGGCAAACTTGACGGATGCCACGTGTTTGACCTGATTGAAACGGGTGCCCTCCGCATTGAGCAGACACCACGTGGGATCTGGATAAGAGTAAATCACCTTCAGCTGCTTGGCAATTAGCTCCTTATCCTTCTCAAAGTCCCGATTGAGAAACACGAACTCTGCGAGCCACCAGGACCAGCCCACAAAGGGCAGATAGCTGAGCGCCCGCTTGGTAAAGGCTTTGGAGTTGCCCAGCAGCCTCAGCTTGTCCAGAAGCATCCAACCGACCAACCAATCGATTTCATACGAATGATTCATCAACATCAGGCCATGCTCCTTGCCAGCATATAGACGCTCCGTCTCTGCGTCCATAAAGACACGCACTCTGCCACCACCATACCATTCAACGACAGCAACCAGCTCTGAAATAGATCAAATAATAAATAAAATAATTATGCCTTTTTACGCACTACTCTCAATATTTTTCTGCCTTTGCAAAGGTGACCAAATTTTAATTGAACTAACTGAACTACCACTCACTATAACAGCACACACACACACACACAAACACAGGAATATTAACATTAGCAGATACAGAAGCCGGCACATATATAAATTCATACTTATACCAATTTATACTCTATTTGCGTTTTTGTGCCTTCGCACAAATGACCAAAGTTCATTTGAACTAATTGAACTATTACTCACTGTAAACATGTATAGCACACACCTCATTAACGCACACATTAACATTAACAGCTGCAGCATCCGGCACATGGACAAATTCATATGTATTTTGCTATCTTAAACAGAACTTACGGCAATAAAAACTATAGCAGGGATAATTCACTAACTTCCGAAAGAGTGTGGGATTAAATGGCTTGATTAAAACCAGCAGCAGCAACTGTGCGACAGTGCAAAGCATAGCAGAAGTGAAGAAAGTAATTGCAATAATCATATGGCAAATGATACTCTTTTTCAACTCCTCCATGATGAGACTAAAAAGGAAGAAGAAATAAGAAATATTTAAATTGCTTTTTAAATCAAGATATTTTGTTCATTCAAAAAAAGTTTTTAAATTTTTAAATAAATTTACTACTGTAAAAAAAAGAGTTATTAAAATGATCTACATATTTTCTTTAACCTCTAAGAAATTTACGTAACTGGACTTGCCGAGGAAAGTGCACAAAATGAAATAGTTTTTTAATCAAATTGTTTTTCGATTTAAGTTTTAGCTACACAAAAAAGTCATCTTAATCAGCTCAATAATTATTATCATTACTCATTAATTTGCAGTAGCAAAAACGAAAAACTAACCTGTTTAATTAGAGGCGCAGATCTTTAAAACAAGGGCGAAAGAGAGGAAGGGAGAGAGAGCGGGAGCAAAAACTTCCTTGTTTGCACTAGCAGCTTCTGTGGTCAACTGAGTGCAAAAGTTGAGTGCCAAACGGTTTCTACTTGTTCCATTGACTGTTTGTTGTTATTATTTGTGATTATCAAAACTAATCACCCTTTTACCATTATCAATAAGTGTGAGTAGTTGTCGTGTTTCGCGTGTAACCCAAGATAGCGAAAATAAAACGCGCTTCCCACATATTTATACCGATACATATTTATAAGTATATAATATTTGTAAATACTGTACTTGCACTAAGAGCACTTGTCAGTCGTTGTACAAACACACACACACACAAGCATAAATACGTGTGCGAGTATTAACAAAAACTGCTGCAACAGCCGGCACATTTGTTCATTTGTATTTGTGTGTTTTGGTTGTAATCTATTCATTGTCTATCTGTTCCAACTGCGATATAATATCAATCGAGCATTAATGAGTCTGGAACTTTTATTAAATGTAATTGCCATGTCTTACTGTGCTCATGTCTGTTCCTGTATTGAGAAACAATACTTTCTAAAAATAATCAGGTTGGGCAGCATATAGTAATTGTTCTTCTATTTAAATTCATGATTTATACGATAATAGCATCGATGACAGTAGCTGCTTAAAAACAAATCGATAGTTTCTGCTAATTAACATTTACTACTGCGCTCTGTTGTCAACCATAAACTCAAAAGCGCGGTCGAATTGCCCCACTTGTTTATATAAAGATAATTTCTTGTTTAAGTAGCTTGCTAATTAGTTAATTAAATACATCATATTTTGGATTACTAAAGACAGTAACATTCTTTTATTTTCGTTTTTTATATTTCGCTGTTAGCTGCTCCATCAAAATGTTATCGTCGCACTGTAGTGAATAACAGCAAAAACATTTCTTCTTCTTTTATTGCCATCCTCCACGGTCTTCAGCACGAATAAAAGCCGTCGTCGCCGCAAAATCTTTTTTGCAATGCACGCAAACAATTAAATAAAAGTATTAATCTAATTGCAATTTTATTAGTGCACTGCAAGAAAAGGTTAAGCAAACAATTTGATATCTGTGCGGCAAATAGACGCAAGGCAGCAATTTGCTGGCTGAGACGAAGAAGGGAAACAATTACTGCCGGCAGACGCTTTTTTTTGCAACGAGAGAAAGGAAAAAAAAAACGCGAAACGTGAGCAGCTTTGTAAGTACTTTTTTTGCTGCTGTAAAATTTATAATTAGCTGCTGGTTGACATTTGTTTACCTCCCCGCCGTCTTTCTGTTTATAGTTGGTGTGTTGTGTTTCGATTTTATGAGCCATGTCGAATGTGGAAATCTACGATTCTTCCAACTCGGAACTGAGCAGCGATGAATACAGCCACGACGAGGACGACGATGCTTTAATGGATGTCGCCGTCAGCAAACAAACCCCACCAAAGTCCACAGGAACATCGCCGGCCAAAACAGATAACAGCGCTGCAACAACACCCAGGAAGTTGTCGGCTGACTTGGATGCAATTGTTGCCGCCGCCGCCGGCTCAACTAAGACTCAGGCGCCAGCCACTGGGTCAGCAACGCAGCGTCAGATTAAACAAATGCAGCGCAACAACGAAGCACATTATTATTTTAAGCGGCGCAGCCTGAAGTGGTAAGTAACAAAAGAAACAAAAAACTATCCATTCAGATCGCTTACAGTTCTTAGCGAAGATTTCAATGCAATTAAAATGTGGATTAACATTTAAATTATTTACATTTACATTATATTTACATTTTAAAATTGAACTGCACTTTTGAGTTCAACTTAAAACCAGGGCTGATTTCAGCTTTTTATTTTTCTTGCATTTCAAATTGTTAACATGGTCAGATTTACATTAGTATTATTTAAATTTCAAAATTGGATTGTCCATTATTCATTCTCAGTTTGAAATCAATCAATGTGTAAATTTAGTCCAATATTTACATTTACATAGTATTTACATTTTCATCCTAAAACCAGGGCTACATTAAGCTTTTTTTACTTGCCTACTTTTCAAATTGTTAAAGCTGTCAGTAGAAAGACAGATCCGAAATAAATTCTTCTTTGTCAGCTTTTCAAATTGAATAAAAAATATACTTAAAATATGCACAGGTTGCAACGTTTGGCCAAAAAACCCGACTATTCGCGTGAGTTGAAGCTCATGTTGCCCATTCGGGAGGCACGAGCGAGACGCCGTTCCAAAAGGATTCTGAACATGAAGCAGCTGGCGCTGCAGCGTAAACGCAGCGAACGCACCCCAAGTCCTAGTCCCAGTCGCAGTGACAGTCCCAGTGGCTCAGAGGTAGTTTGTCTAGACGACACTGAGAACGAGGATTCGCCCGAGAAACTAAACGAGACGCCGGCACTCAACTATGCCCCAAGTGTTGGACTACAACTGGAGTTGGCAACGGAAACGGATGCCACGCTGGCTAACAACGGCAATGTACTGGATGAATTCTTAACCATGAAGCCGGCTTTGGTAGCTGAGCCGATGAGCGAACAGGTCGAAGCCATTGCCGCTGATGAGTTGAAGAAGGAGCAGGAGCTGCCCCAGCAGGAGTTGCCCATGCAGCTAATTGTGGAACCAGCAGCAGCAACTAGCTTGCCTATGTCTGTGGAGGCGGAGGCAACACTCAAACGCCGTCGCTCGATTACGCCACCTCCTCCAGTGGCAGCAGTAGCAGCAGCAGCAGCAGCAGCTGAGGCAAATGTGGAGAAGCGCATCAAGCCCATGCTCTCTCCTCCTCAAGTCCTGGATGATGACATCATTGAGTTCTTGCCGGTGCAGCCAATGACAACGATGCCGACGACGCCACTGCCCAAAGCAGCAGCAGCACCAGAAGCAGCTGTTGCCACTTTCAGACCCAGCATTGAGCCCGGCTTCAAACTGGGCTCGCCCTACACACTGACTCCATCGTCTCCTGGCGGCATCGACTTATACATACAGAAGAAGCTGCTGTATCAACAGCGGCAGCAGCCAGAGAATTTGACTGCCAGCAATTCATATAGCTTGGAGACGCCGCCGGTCGTTGAACCCATGGAGGTAGTCTATCCAAGTGAAAAGACGCTGCCCATGAAGACAACTCCAAGTCAACTGCCAGTTGTGATTCAACAAGTGACAGTTAATGAGGCGCCCACTTTTGCCACGCCCTACAACCTGCAACAACAGCAGCAGCAGCAGCAGCAGCAGCAGCACTTGCAACTACAACAACATCAGCAGTTGACACAACAACAGCAACCACAACAACAACTGCAACCCACAGCACAGCTTCTGCAGCCACGTCCACCCAAGCCACGCTCCGAATCCGCCAACAGACAGACGCAGACACCAACGCCAGCAGCTCCTCCTTTAGCACCTTCCCCAGCTCCTTCAGCTCCTTCAGCTGCTCCAGCTGCTCCAGCAGCCCCAGCAGTGCCTACAACAAATGCACGCAACAAACCGAACTCAGTTGAACTGAATAATAGCAACAACAATAGCGATGCAATCTTCCATCAGCGTGTCAAGGAGCTGTACACAGAACTCGACGACATTATGACTGATAAGGTGCGCAGCGTTAAACCGGAGCTAGAAGCCTTCGATGAGGAGAGGATGCGCATCGAGGCGGACATCGAGACGCTGGACAATTTGATTGGTCAGAAGGAGACGGAGTATAATCGTCTGCTGCACTTGCGCTGCATCAAGGAGGAGTTGCGCGTCCGCATACAGCGCAAGGAGCGCATTGTCATCATGAAGGAGATTCTGCCAACGATCCTCAACAGAAATTGCAGCACATCGGAGCTGTATGAACTGAATTCGCTGCTGCTCAGCGAACATAATGCACCGATGCCTTCCTCCTCGTCGCCCTTCGGACTGAATGCGATGAGTCAACTCATCGATCGGGTGGAAAATAGTCTCGATGATATCAAAATGTTGCGCGGGTTAGTTAAATATTATTTCATATTGATTCACCTGGATTAACAAAGTATTTTCTTTCATTTAGAGTCCTGGGTATGCCGGAGAAGCCAGCCGCTCGTGTGGATATGTCCATGCCGCCGCCTCGTACTCAGCATTATGAGGCACCATCATCTCACCACAGACGCGACTCAATGCCAGCAATGCGGCCGCGCCAACCGCCTGTGGCAATCGATACTTCAGCTGTCTATGGACACCATGACTATCAACATGGTGACGCTGAGGAGTCAATGTACTCGGCCAGGCGCCATAAACTTCAGCCGCCACAGTCACGGTTAGGATTCAGCCTGAATCAAATCAGTTGAAATTTTATTAACAACAACTTCCTTTGCAGCTTTCAGCAGCTAATCAATGAGTCCAAGCAGCTGATAAATTCGACACCGGATCTCAGTGCAGCATCCACATACCGCAATCGACAGCAGCAGCAGTCTTCACATCATCATCATCCTCATCATTTGCATCCAATGGATGCGCATCGCAGTCATCCCAACTCGCTGGACAACCATTTCGATAATGATGTCCCAGTCAAACCGTTGTACAACAGCAGCCCGCTGGTCAAGCAGCACAGTCAGCGCCAAGTCAACGATATACATCCGCACGTGGGTTGCTTACCTGTCCAAGGATTAACTTATGCTCAATCCTGTCTAACTATTTTCGCAGTATAATGACACACATTCCATATATCGTACGGAGGATACCAGCAGGAACAGCAAGAATAATAATAATAATAACAATAATAATAATTCAATTAATAATAGAAGCAAACGCTTTGCAAATGGACCAGAAGATCAGCTGATGGAGCGCAGCTGTCAGCATTGTGAGAGGCGCAAGGCGACCATTCTATGTGGCAACTGTAAGAATCAATGGTACTGCAGTCGAGAGTGTCAGGTGAGCTGGCCGGGATACATTTACTCATTAGCTGCTGACATGGTGTAACCTATATAATGTGGGGAATGGGCTTTTGCTCGCTGCGATTTGCAGAGTGTTCAGGGAATGGTAGATTATTATTATTATTGTTGGATCTGATTGTTGCCACCTTCCAAGCTTATAGCTCTTCATTCTCAGTCGAACGAACGCAAGATTTTTCGTCTTCGGGTTGAGCATTTATATTTCCTTACATACTAACGCCATGTTGAGCTGTATCTTTTATCTGATCTCTTACTTAAATCTCAACTCGTTGCAGATACGCGCCTGGGATGCTGAACATTGCGAGACGTGCACCAACTAGGATATATATATATCGCTGCATCAGCATTACTACTAAAATTAAAATATGGCATACATACATACATATATATATATATATCCGATCCCCCTTTACCTCAACCCCTTCATACATTAGTTAAGTTCCACTATCGGGAATATGTAATTGCAATGCATTAAAACTTATATGTGTAATTAAGTGGCAATCACACACAACAAACACACACACAAGACACACACACAAGAGACACACACACACGAGACACACACACACAACACACCCACACAACCACACACATTTTCCACTCATATTGTAGTGTCGTTAATTGCAATAGAGAACAACATTCGTACAACCATTAAAAAATATACATGCTATGAATTCAAGATTTATATATATATATATTTGTTGTATTTCCTGTAAGCTGCTGCTGCTGCTGCAAAAAACTTGCAACTTTCGCCTGATCTTTGATTGACTGCCATCAATGTGGATTGATGTCGAACAACTAATCTTATGATTTATGCCAAATTACTTTTGTGTTATTAAACAATTTTATTTGTTATTGAAGTGGAAAACGAGTTGCTCAACGCAATGCTCAAAATGAAACTGAAATTTAAATTTACCTCCGAAAGTATACTATATAAAATATGTGTATTAAAAGATCTACTTCAATGTGTGAAATTATAGATAACCGATCTCTACTTGCTATATCTGCGCACATGGCTCACCAGCTGGATGTCTGCGATGTGCAGGTGGAGCGGCTGCCTGTTGCACCATTGCGTGCCGCGTCGCAGTTGACGGATGCGCAGCTGACGCTTGCAGTGCAATTTGAATTTCAGATTGGGATTCCAGACGGCGTTGCCAGCGTTGCGTGCGACGCATTTGAAGGCATATTGCCACCACAAGCGGCTGTTTTCCTTTGTGCTGTGCTGCGTATGCCGGATTGAGGGCAAATAGTAAATATATTTAGAGTTATTGTTTTTTGCTGTAGCCATAATAATTTTGATTTGATTTTATGGTTTATGATCGCTTACCATATAAACGGGCAAGACGTAGAAGCGTTTGCACTCGCGCCGCCTAAAGTTGAACGCTATCGGATGCCTCAGCGTTGTCGACACCTTTATCAGGTGCGATCGAATGGCGCTCGAATGTGTCGCTTGCTGGTGCTGCAGCCGGGCCTGTGTATCCAATTTTGTTGTTGTTGTTGTTTTTGTTATTTCCAGTTGTTGTTGTAGTTTATCCAAATCGGTATGGAAATGAAAATGATAATGGCAACGATTGGAGACGAGCGCACACCGGCACGCGCACGTATTTAATTAGCTTTTCAAACAATTGAACATACATATTTATTTTCTAGCTTTTTTTTGCATACGCTCACATAGAGCATTATAATGAGCGGCTTAGGGTATTTTCATACTTAAAAAGGGGTTTTAGCTGCTAAGTTTTTGTTTTTTGTATTCTTCGCAAATGCAGGTAATGAAGAAATAGACAACTGCCGAGAGAGCAGCGAGAGAGAGAGTTTCCTGGCTGCAAGGAGTACCCTGTGTACAGGGTGTAACCTATTCAGGCAGTCTTGACTAAATTACTCTTGTTAATCATTCACTTATAATTAGTAAAATAAATTTTGATTTTTCTACAAAAAAAGGGTATACAAACTTCATTACACTCCACATAAGACATCGATCTTGTACACAGTTTAATATGCACAAAATGTTTGCGTTTTTTTTTGTTATGTCTTTAATTGAGTTAGAAGAATCTGCGCTACATTTGGATTGCAAATGATTCAAAGCCAGCATTTGTATATGATGAGTGAAACTCCATTCAGATGCTGGCTGGGAATACAGGTGATGCGGGTGCCTAGTGCGGAGTGGGGTTGCGGGTGCTTGCTGCGGTCTCTGACTCTCAGACTCGCCGAGGCCTTAGCCTTGAACTTGCTTATCAAGGCGGCATTTATATTTGCTAGCTTTTGTTGTTATTGCTGTTGTTGTTGTTGTTTGCATAATTACGGTAAAATTTACAGTTGCAAAGTTGTAAATTGGTTTTAGTCGCCAATAGGCGGTTTGAACAAATGCGAACTGACAAGCGCTGTTGAAGTCGTAGATAGAGCAATTAAAACCGCTTATCAATTTAGAGTCGTAGCTCAAATTAGCACCCTCCAAAACACCCCCTTCCCCCACTCAGGGCACACCTAGGCGAGCGTCCTCGTTGGGTGTTTCTGCTGCCAGCTGCGTTGATATTGACAAATTGACAACAATGGATGACGTGTTGAGCGAACTGCTTTGGCTTTGGGTTTTTATACCCTGTACCCATTGAAAATGAGTAACAGGGTATTATGTTTACAAAGGCAGAAGGAAGCACCTTCGAACACAAACAGCATTTATTTTCTTGATCAGGTTCAACAACCAAGTCGATAAGTCATGTCAGTTTATATAGCAGATGGAGAGTTCAGATAAAATATGCTTCAATTTGTCAATAACTGCCTACGGTTCTCGAATATCGAAAACAAGACGACAAAAAGCTGGGTGCAGGGTGTATCGTAGTCGACTACAGCATTCTTAGTTGTTGGTTTTTGGTTTTGGGTATTATTAAACCGTTTTACAAGCCGCTAACGTTCGAAAATTGTTGCTAATTAGTTGCCAGTGCGCACGCCGGCGCAACAGACCTTAAAAAGAAGGCGGCAAGGCGAGGGGCAGAAGGTGCGAAGAGTAGGAGGCGTGGGTCTAATAAAATGCCATATACACATTGTCATGCCTGCTATTGTTGTTCTTGCTGTTGTTGTTATTGTGTGTCATGCCAGACAACAAACACACAAATGAAGCAACTTTTGAATGCGATTCTGTAAGAAACACAGACAATGCTGCAGAAAATATATATTCTTGGAAAACAAACTAATAAAAGTAAATTGCAAATACGAAAACAAATACAAAAGCCAAATAAAAACAAAATCAGGTGATCGACACGGGCAAAGAAGCAAAGAATGAAGTAGAGCAACATATAACGGAGAATTGTTGCTGGGGCGACAGCAAGCAAAGTTTAATTGAACACAAGCCAACCACAAAAAATGAATGCCTATTTAATTGTTGCTGCTGCTCAAATTCCCTATTGATTGGTGTCCTTATAATAAACATGTATACATACACACACACGCAAATGTATTTAAACATGGCGAATAGACGTGATGAAGAAGCAGCTGAGAAGAGTGCGAAAGAGATCGCCGGAAAGTAATAAAATAAGTAGCAAGGAGTATCCTGTGTGTACAGGGTGTACAGGGTGTCTACAACATTCTTAATTAATTATTTGTTACATAAACCTCACCAATTCCTTCAAACGACAAATGTTCTTGAACTGGTGTTATTTACACATATTGTCATATGCAATCATTGACAGAAAGTTTAACATCTCAATTTTAAACTCAGCATAAAAGCTATTTCAGCATTTAACATAACAGAAAAATTAAAAAATTTAGAATATGAAAAAAAATGGTCACAAATTAAATAACAATTGATTTCGATGTGGAAGAACGGTTATTTGATTTTATTATTATTGTGTATATATTGTAAATTGAGTGATCAACTGATAGATAGACTACAATTGACCTTCCCACAAGAACTTTCCCGATCCACAACAACAAAACAGAAAGTAAAAAGTTCTAACTTAAAGAAACAACAGCAGCAGCAACTGTGTTATTCGATTGGAAATTAATATGTTTCCAATGGGAAAATATATACAAATCCAATTCAAGCGCGCTTTTTTTGTTGTTGTTGTAAAGGTTGTAAAAGTTGAACTATGTGCGTGCCGTGAGTGAGTGCATGTGTGCATGTGTGTGTGTGTGTTTGCTGGGTTGTTACTATCTCTATCTGTCATAGCTTTAACTTGCTGTTGTTGCTTCGTTATTCTGTTATGCATATATGATTCAACGCTTGTGTGTACACAAAACAACTCCCACAAGCACCACCAAAACTAACACCAAATAACAACCACAATGAGTGGCGTTTGAGTTTAACAGTTCGGTTCTGCCCGACGGCGACAACGACAACGACGATGACAGCCGAACACGAGCCGAGCGATCTAACCGTTTCTGATATTGTTTTTGCTGTCTGCTTTTTTCGCTGGTATCGTGTCATTTCAAATTTCGCATTCGTCCGGTTCGGTTGGCATTGTTTTTTTTTTGATTTGAGGTCCGCTCTTCGCAGCCGTAAAATTTCATGTTAATCAATGTTAATTTATACATTTACTTAGAATCGAAAAAAGAAATCAGTTTTTCCAACCAAAATTATATTAAAAAAAGGCGCACTCGAAATTTGATTTGATTTAATTTGATTTTTCGCTTTTGCTTTTGTGGTTTTTTTGGGGCACGTACTTTGGTGCCAAGAACTCAATGGATCCGGATTTTGTGAATAAATACAACCAGGTGCTGAGTCGCCTTAAGCTCGTGGAGAACTTTGACGGCAGCGATCCCAGCAAATTAGCGCAATTTCTCCATAAGATCGAGGCTTTAATGCCGGCCATCAACTCGTTCGATGATTACTACAAGGCTCAGCTCATTGGGCACATCAAGAACAAGTGCACGGATCGGGCAAGGGATGCGGTCTTCACACGACAACTGAGTGCGCCGGCAGCCAGCGCCAATCCTGGTAATGGCGGTGCTCTGCTAAAGGCGGAAACCTGGCATAAGCTGCGGGAGCAGCTGCTCCACAATTTTGCGGAACGTGAGTCGAGCTACAGTTTGATACACAAAATTAGGAGTGCCGTGCTGGACTCGAATATAGAGCTCTACTATCAGAAGATGGCCAAATTGAAGCAGCGCCTACTTAATCGCAAGTTGACCCACAATGACACCTTGTACGCTTTGGAGGATATTGAGCGCATAACGCTGCAAGTGTTCCGGGATCATTTGCCGGAGCCAACACACTCGATGATATTGCGACGCAATCCGAAGAGCATGGAGGAGGCCTATCGCTATATTGTGGAGGTGCAACAGCAATTCTACACGCAGAGTGGGCCGCTGGGCGGGGAGCATGGGGCCACCTTTAGCACCAGTCACAAGCCGACCTTTGGCGTGGGCGTGGGCTCAGTTGGCTCTGGTGTTGGCATGGGTCTGGGCATTGCCTCGGTGGGCTTGGCGAGCACCGGCTATGCCGGCTACTGTCGGCAGATGTCGGACAAGGGCATGGTCAACAGCCATGGCTACCATCAGCAGCACCATCAGATGCAGCAGCACCAGCTGAGCAGCAACAAGAGCTATTATAATCAGGCGGCGCCACCTGTTGGCGCCGGCAAAACGAACCCGATGTTCAAGAGCATTGGCAATCCCTCCTTCAAGTCCAGTTTCAGTTATAACGGCAGCAGCAGTCCCAGCATGACTGGTGGCTGGAACAACAACAGCAAGCTGGACAAAAAAAATTCCAAGGATGCCAAGGGCTATCAGCAGGGCAAGAACAAAACAAACAGCGGCAGCAGTTGGCGCAAATAACGATTCGAGATTGGAGAATGCCACACAAGTCAAGGATTTATGTGTGGAGCGCGGGCTTAGTCATGGGCCAATGAGCTAAGCCAATGGCATGACCTAATCTCTTTGCTGTTGTTGCCGTTGTTGCTGTTGTTGTTGTTGCTGCTGCTGTTGCTGAGACTAAGCCCTGAGCGCGATTTGCGATTAATGCGATTGCATGCCACATGCTAATTACACCGACCCCTCGCCCCCCTCCCTCCCCTCTCACCCCATCGCCCACTCACCCATTGCCTTCTCCTCTAATATAGTCAGGCGGATGCTTTGGGTGCTGTGGATGATGATGATGCTGACGATGATGATTGCAGTTCAAATCACTTATTCACCATGGCGCATTTTAATTATTAGATCATAGGTCTCAAGTGTACATATAACTCCCGCTCCCCTCTCGCCTATCCCCTGCCCCTACCAATTAACTCAACCCACTCTCAAAAATGTTGTTATTATTTACAATAAAGTTTAAAAACTAACATTCTCCTTGGGTTTATTGCTTATGGTCGGGATCAAAGCAGACCTGAGCTGATGTTATCAAAACTTTGGTGTCAATTATTTTCTTTCATATCTAAAGTCAAAGTTTTCCCAGACATTTTTCACATTAAAGCTTGTATTAAATAATTTGCTTGTGGCACTTAAATAGTTTTGCTTAAATTTTGTTTCGCTTAGATTTTTGACAATGATATTGAAGCTATTAGTGATCGCTGGCTCGCTATATATAATATATATGTATAATGCCATATACCATATTTGTACTTGGAAAAACCTTGGTAAGTTATAGCAAATATCTATTTATAGGAATTCCCTTGGTTCTGACCCCTCCACAGCCATCACTTTCTTAAAAGTGATCAGATTTTAATGAAGCAGGCCTTTTTGTTAATGGTTTGACCTCTAGATTAATACTATATTCAAACGTGATATCAGCTCAAAATTCATGTTAAAGATATACCATATAGAAGTGATTAAAGGGAACCCGAAAAGGATTTCAGGGAAGGATCTAATCTTTTCAAGCCCATAAATTGGACAAAGCTGAAGCGATTTTCAAGAATAATAAAGTTGGAAACTCGATTCTCAATCGAAATTTAAGTTCAAATTGTACCCTGTAAAAGTGTTTCTGGGGCAAGGTCAAATCACGATTGGACACGATTGGCTCTCTAAATTGGACAAGATTGGCTCTCTAAATAAAGACTACGTTCCAAGTTGGAAGCACAATTTTCTTTCTATATTTAAGGCCAACTACAAAGTTGGTTAGTTTCCCTCATATACACATATAGTGGACATATAACTAGATTCACACTCACCCCATGCTGGCCACCCGATCTTGAGCTGGCCGAGCAGTTATCGTAAGCGGCATCGGGAGGTGGGGGTTCGTTGATCTCCTGCACTTTGACGGCACGGGATTTGCTGCGATCGCGCTCCTGCTTGCCAAAGAGGCCACGTCGCTCGGCCATGCGGATGAGATACTTCTCGTTGAGTTGGGTGATGTTCTTGCGCCGGATGAGCGAGAGATAGCTACCAGTGGACTGGTGCTGAATACAATTGTCCTGGTTGATGCAGATGTCCGGCACAGTGTCCAGCACGAACTCATCAATGCCCGGGGTGACAATCAAGTCGATGCTATCCACGCGAGGCAGCTGCACAGCCGGCACAACCGGTTCACCCGACTTCGCGGTGAGTTCTGGCTGAGATTTGCGTTTGTCCTCGGCGGAGAGTTTGTCCTTTTTGCGTGGCGACTCCTTGGACATGGCTGCAGCGGGTATATTCGCTGCCTCCGCTTCGGCAATCGCTTCGAGACGCTTCATCTCCTTGTACGCCTGACGATGTTTCTCCAGCGCCAGCTTATTGATCACCTCGATGACATGCTGCACCATATCCTCGTTCTCCGTGTTCACAATCGAGTGCGTCTGATAGAGCACAAACTGGATCTGGGGGCGCGACATGGACATGGTGAGGGTGAGCAGCTGTTCCTCCAGGATGCAACCAACTCGCTGCCTGCCATCATCGCTGACCTCCGATTCGGTGAGCACTTCCAGCATACTCAGATCCCCGCCACGCGAACAAATCAAATCGATGGGATCCGAGATGGCACTAAAGGAGTTTGGGGGCGTGGCAAAAACGCCGATAACATTGCGAAAACGATTCGATTCCATGGGAAATGAAGTGAAGGCATCGCCAAAAAGGCGTATGTTATTCACCTGGATGAGCAGTTGTAAACGGTTGTAGATATATACCAGGGATAAGTGAGTGGTACTTACGCCTATGGTTTCCATATAGCGACGGTACTCCTTGAGATTGGCGCCAGCGCCGTAAACATAAAAGTTATTCACACGATTCACGGAGTAGAAAAGCGCTGCCAGGTAGGCGGTGGAACGGGGAGAATCCACATGGGTCTGTAGTATATCACCTGGTTGGGAAATAAATAGGAAATATACAGAGCAAGTTAGGAGTTACGAGGATCTGCTAGGAGCTCCAACTGCCCATGTTACCATATAACTCATAATAGTCCATGAGCTTGGACATGATCGCTGGACCATAGGAAAAGTTTTTATCCTAAGTAGATAACCACAGATAATAGATAAAATAGATAACAGAGTAATTTTTACTGGTTTGCTAGCTGACCTGCATAATAAAATGATGCTTGGTCATTAGGCTGGACTTGGTGAACTCGCCGCGATCCTTGGGTATAATGGAGATGACCAGCGGACAAATGTTGTCCCACTTGCAGTGCTGCTCCAGCAGCGGTTGTTCATCATCCGGTCCATGCACAGTGAAGCCCATTTCAATGAGCATCTTGTCCGCCTCCACCTTGTTGCTGTGAATGAGAATAGATTTAAGTTTGGACTAGCTTCCACTGCGACTCCAACTTACCGCACTAGAAACGGATTGATCCAGCCAGTGATGACGGGATTGGCAGCTGCAATGGCAACCTTCTCGTTCTGCAGGTGGATTGGCAGCAGCTGGGAGAGACGCAGTGCACCAACGGCAATTCGCATGCGGGAAATTGAAGCAGCCAGCCGAATGCGATGCTGCCAAAGCACAGCGGCAATTTCTGGCGGGGAAGTGATGCAGTAGAAAGGATTGCATTTGATGGTGGTTAAACTTACCGGCCACCTCCGCATCCTGATAAAGTTGTGCCTGCTCTGCGTGCATTTCCGAGTTGCGGTTCTTGAAATGGCGATCGTAGAGCTCGAAGAGCATCAGCCAAATCCGCTGTTCATCAGCGATGTACTGGCAAAGAAGGAAGTTCAAATTGGTAAGGGAAACCCCCAATTCTAAAATCCGTTTCAACTGTACCTTTTTGTAGCGCTCCTGCTCAAAGAAGCAGATATCTGACAAGGCGTTGCACAGCACTGTTTTGTCTAGAAGAAGAGTAGGTGAGGAAATGAACATGCTTCACCTAATTAAACTAATAGCAAAACCCACATCGAAAGACATCATAGATGAGGGAGTAGGCCAAACGCATCTCGTGCTCATTCTGAAAGACAACTGGCAGCGGAGGCTTCTTCAGCAGCTTGGCGGCATTCGCAATTGTTGGCAGATTCCAGCGAGCACTGGCCTTCAGCTTGATCCTCACTGTGGTCGCATGGCAATGTTTGAGCGCCCGACTCTTCCGGCCATTTGGACTAATGCTGGGTGAGACGATCTTGGTGATGCGTTGCGGATCAAAGACGGGCTTTTCCCGCTTATCGATGTCCTTCAGGGAGATGGTCTTGTCGGCGGAATCGTTGACTTGCCGCTGTATCTCGAGCAGCATAAAATACCTTTTGTCCTGCCACTCCTCATCGCTGGGCAAATAGATCTGTTTGGTTTTGCGAAGCTGTTTGCTGCGCTCCTTGAAAATGGCCGGATAAACGGAGAATATATCCGCCAAGCTGAGGAAGAACAATTGATTCGACATTTGCTGTTTGTTCCGTCCGCACGCCAACAACGAACAGCAGCAACTGCTCCAGCTACAGCGACAGCTCCATCAGCAGCAGCAGCAGCAGCTGTTTTGTCCCAATCCTCGAGCCTCAATGACAACTGCTGATTTCCATTTTGGGCAATTTCCATTTTCCATTTCACTTCGGTTCGTGCTTAACACCAATTCAATGCTGTGAGCGATTCGACAACAGTTCCACTACCGACTTCTGCCAAGCTTCATGCAATAGTTATCTATGCACCCCTCAACCAACCAATCCCGCCATCCACACACAGCTCCAATGGGGCATGCAATGGTGCACGCTATTGCTCACCACAAAGGACAAAAGCGTTCCGAGCTCGTTACATTATTCTGCACCCAGAGAAAATAGGGGGAATTTTGTACTTAACTCAAGTGGAAACTTTGTCCAAGTCTGGGATTGAAACTCTTAGAAGAATAATCTAGGAACTTATGCTTTGTGATAACTAAAAGCTCTAAAAGCCAAAAGAGCTTGTACTGAGCAATATGGTTTCTGATATTATCAGCTTCTTATGTAGCATTAAAGGTTGAATTGAAAATCCAAAAATATCTATACTTATTATGCAATAATTAAGTTGTTATGCGCCGAGCCCTTTAAGAACTGGTAGAGGAGTAAAGCAAAGCATTGCAGATGTGTAAAACAGACAGAGAAAGGCATCTCCCCTTAGAATATATATTCTTGATCAGCATTAACTGCGACGATATCAGCTAAAGACTTCAAATTAGGAATATAAGTTCTCGTTAATGTTTTTTTTATCGATTTGCGATTGTAATGATATACTCTTAAAACTGATATAGAACTTACCCAGGCATATCATTGATCAACTGTAAAAGTGTCATTCAGATTAGATAATAGAAACACTGATTTTTATTGAAAAAAATACTATCTCACTTTACCAGCTTGCCTCTAAGCATTTTCATTTCGGTTCACAGCTAAATTTAAGTATAGATGAGGCGCACTCGTTTATTCTCAGATTATTTTCGTAAAGTGTAGGCTTTTATTATTTTTGCAGCTGCAGTATTGGGCCGGATATGCGATATCACACTTACCTTTTATTTTTTATTGCCACAGCACAAGGCGACCGTAAATTCCGCTTGCCATATTAGACGTGCTCGAAGGCTCGCATGATTTGCTCTGATTGGAATCCGTCTTCAATAAATTGCCAAATGTCACAGTCGGTTGACAACCAACGATTGAAAGGGGTCTCTTGGCGTGTGTGTGTGTGTGTGTATGTGTGTGTATGTGTGTGTGGGATGCGTTACACCACCAGCACCACCCTGCACCGCTGAACCACCCACTCGCAATTCTTTGAACGTGTTTGCCTTGATTAGACCTGCCCCCCGTTGGGCGCCATTTGATGAATAGCTATATATATGTATATATGTATGTATATATATATATGTATATAAGGAACGCTCAATTTGGAGCGCCAACATTTAGTCAGACATCAAATTAGTCGTCGATTATCTAAATGTATTAGGGCAACGGCGGCAAGGGGTGGGTGAGGGAGGAATAACTTCAGTCATTGGCATTTGTGGATAGTCATTTTTATATTGGCCTAGGTCAAATATCGATTATCACTGTTGGCATGTCTTTTGGGTCAGATTGAAATTGAATGTCAATTTGATTGGCAGTTCTGGGCTACATTGGCATTTTTCTGACTTTATACATTTATTTATTATGCTACAGTTGAGCCCCGGAGATGGCAATATTCCGAATTGGAAGCCTTGAACATTGAAAAGTGGGCTTTCATACTTAATACTATACATATTCTTGTTCAGCATTGCTGGCCTAGTAGTCTTATATCTTGATGACACTTGGCACATTGATGTCTTTTTGCTGCAGGCAGTTTTATAACTGGCATAGAATCAATTGGTCATAAGTTGAGCTCTTATATGAACAACCTTCTGTCTATCAAGATATCCCAAACCGGTTCAATAAATAAAAACACATTTATATTGGACAATTGTATCAAATAATTTCGATAGATGATTTCTTTTATAAAAATCTATTTGTTTATTAAGTTAGCCAAACAAAACTAACCCAATAGGCGCATTATGAAGTTTCTCGCTTTTGTATCCGAAACTACCGCGATCGGTCAATTATATCAGACTACAATATAACTCTGGTTTACTGGGTTTTAAATAATCTTGCTATAACAGCTTTAAACCAGTTTCTTATCAAAATTATATGGCCATCGTTATTAATACCTTAAGAAATGTGAGTTCCCGGCGAACATTTTGAAATTTCCCCCAAGCTTACCCATCTTCTTCCCCCCTCCTCTCTCTCTTGTGATTATATTTATGACCTAAAAGTGATTAATTTAAAGGTGTTAGTCACCTTTAAGTCTATAAGGTCATTACCATTATCAAGATAAAATAGTTTACCACTTTCCTGACTGGCTGGGTTGTTAGGGGTTTTCTTTTAACTGTATCCTTTGAAACCCTATATAGAACAGCTTACTCTGAGTGTCTTCCGTAATCAAAATTCGATTATATTTGTGGTCAAAAAGTGACTAAATTGAAAGTGACTAATCTATAAGTCTATGGTCAGTCCCATTATCATGATAAAAACAGTTTACGACTCTCATATCTAGTACAATCGATTTATTTTACTGTAGCGAAACAATATATATATATATATGTGTGTGTGTGTGTGTGTAGCACTCTATCTGTGGCGCATGAACTTGAGGTGTCGCTTGGTAGGTTGGGTGGTGCTATCGAAAAAATCTATCTTTTTTGCGTGAAAAAAGATAATTTAATTATTCTAAGCATTATGAACAGCACAGTTGCAACTTGAGCAACTTGGGCAGGTTATCAGAACTATACGTCAAAGATAACTCAAGTATCATAATTAATTTCTTCTTTTTTTCTGCGTGTTTTATTTTTATTTTTTTATTTTTCTGTTGTAAGCCACCCCAGCTTAGTGGGGCGTTATCGTTTGGGGAGTGGAGGGGTTGGGGTAGAGGAGAGGAGAGGAGTGCGTTGTGTCTTCTGCAAATCCTCCGTCATAAATAAGTTTTTTTTTGGTTTGTTTTGTTTTATTTTTATTAAGAAGCATATTTATTATATATAAGATGTATGTAATACAATAATTTTTTGTCTGTCCGGTTGGTTTTTGTTTTTGTTTGTTTGTTTTTTTTTTTGTGTTTGTTTTATCCATTTTATATAATCATATAAAACACTGAGCAGCTACAATACAAATATTGTGATAAAAACTTACAACATAACCTTTAATACATAAAAATACTTGCATAGTCTACAAATCGTATCGTTATGGAGATTCCCCTTTCATCATCATCTTCTGCAACTTCTTCATCAACAATGAGTCTTGCGCCGTTTCTTTCTTTCTAGCTAGCGTTCTCTTTTTAACTCTCATTCATCGTCGTCTGCGTCTGCGTCTCCGTCGTCGTCGTCATCGTCATCGTCTCCTATAATGTGTTCTCAATGTTCTTTTTTATTTTGTTTTCATTTTCACGTTTTCACTCCACGCCTCATTGCACGCCGTTTTTGGCGATTGTTGTTTCGGTTGGTTTCTTTTAGTTTTCCGTTTTGTTTTTTTGTTTTTGTTTTACCCTATTAAAAATTTGTTTTTTTTTTATTGATTTCTTCTATGCCATTTTCTTTTCATTTTTTTTTTTTGGTTGTTTCTTTTGTATCTTTGCTCATGGCGTTGGCGGGTGTAGAATGGTTGAACGCAGAACTGAGTGCAGTTAATAATGGCGAAGACAGCAAAAAACCATAGAACAAAAAAAAACAATTTTTAAGTTGCAAGGGTAATTCGAGTTCGAATTTCCCCATTTTGAGAAATTTCCCAATAATTTGCATGAGTTGAGTTTTCGTGTCAGTGTTTTTCGCTTTGTTTATATGATCCTTCTTCTTCTTCTTCGTCTTCCTCTTTTCAAGATTCTTCTAAGTTTTGATGTTTTTGTTTTATGTTATTTGCAGCGTTAATTACAATAGAAATTATGCATATGTTTTTATATATATATTTATATATATTTGCGTAATTAAAATTAAACATTTATTGTATAAAACATAAAAAAAGGGACGAGACATAAAATAATTGAAAGCGTTTTCAAAATTTTGTTTTGTACCAAAATATAAAAAGTATAATTTTAAAGTACAAATTGCATTTAGACTTTTGTGCCGAGTATTTTTTGTCGTTATTTTTGGTTCGAATTTCTAGTTTTTTTTTATGAAAACATACATAAAGCAGGGCTGGGGGTTGGGCATTTTCGCAGTAAAAACCTTGCACCCCAAAAAATCATAGAAAATAAAATAATAATAAACAGAGGATGATTTTAACATACACGATTTATCATGATTTTCTTTTTTGTTTTTGTTTTGTTATTTTTATACACATCGTTATGATAGGGGCGTATATAATGTATGTATATTATAATTATAAGTAATAAATTTTCAATATTTTTATTTAATTATTTGCACACATGAATAAAAAATTACTATTTGCAATCATATATATATAAAAAATAAACTTAATTATCAGCAGCGGTCCCTCATAATCATCATCATAATCGTCTCACAAAAGCTTCTCATCATCACCTACCACATACACATATATATATATATATATATCATATATATATATATATCATATCATATATATATATATATATATATACGCTGCCATACATTATATTCTTCTTATTTTTCTTCTTTAAACCCCGACATTTACTTTAAGCTTAATCAATTTTGGAAGAGTAAACAATACCATCGAGTTGCAATTTTTGCTGCCTTTATGCAATTATTTATCTGCGTAAGTGTGTGTGTCTGTGTATGTGAGTGTGTGTATACATGGCTGTGTGAGTGTAAATCGAGCGAGTGAGTGTGAGTGAGTGAGTGAGTGTTTGTGTGTGTGTGTGTGAGTGCTTGCTATGAATTGCATTTTATAGATCGCTTTAATGAAAACTAACGGTTAAATGCTGTTCAACACCTTATCTCACCCATGTTTTCCACTTTTCTCTCTCTCTCTCTCTCTCTATTCTCATTTCTCAATCTCGCATTCTCACTTTGATTTACTTTCATTCGAGTTCTTTAACTAATTTTTATAATTCATTTGTTCTTTTTTTGTTTTTGTTTCTCCTTCTCGCTTATACGTATAAACTTTTATAATTTTATACTAAATGTTTTTACCGTTTTTCTTTTTTTGTATTTTTTTTCTTTTTTGTTTTGTTTTTCTTTTTCTCTTTACTTTGTATATATATAAAAAAAGATGTCCAAAGTTTTTACGTTACGTTATTGTATATACGTTTTTTGTTTTCCTTTTTTTACTTTTTCTTTTTTTTTTTTGTTTGAGTGGATCATTCTTTTTTTGTTATGTTTTTTGCCTGTGTTGCTTTACAGTTGTCCTATGTTTAAATGATTTTTTTTCTGTCTTGTCGAATGTTATAATATATATGAGCGCAGTGCGTTAACTATATATTTATATATATATATATATATATATACTATAGATATATAGTAATAGTATCTCGTACTACATATATATATGTAAATATATATGTTTTATTTGGGGGGTTGTTGTTCTTGTTCTTCTTGTTGTATTCCATTCCGTTCATCGTCCTTTTGCATATATATGGTGTATGTATATATACATTTATATATATGATGTAACTAACGGCGCTTTACTTTGTCTCCTCCTTCTCCTTGTTCTCCTCGGTCGATTCCTTTTCGGTCGACTGTTTATGAAAGAGGTGAAGAATTCAAATTAGAATGCAATTTGATAGATGGAATCTTTAACTAACGAATATCGACCTTTACCTTGTCCTTCTCCAGCTCCTTCTCGATCTTGTCGCCATCGGCGCCCTCCTGCTCATTTGATTTCTCCTGCTCGCCACCCTCCTTGCCCTCCTTGGTCTCGGGCCTAGCAGAGGAAGAGGAGGAATTTTGTATTTAATGGATGTATATAAAGGATATAGAATTTGACTCACTCTGGCTTGGGAATGTGCGCATTCAGATCAAGCTTTGTGCAGATCTCATCCCAGTCGGGGAAGCACTTGTCCTTCATGCGCGACACATGGCCAATCAGATTGGGGCACTTCTCGGTCATATAGTCGCGCAACGGATACGCAATATCCTTGGACAGATAATGCAATTGCGACAGCACAGCAAATGCAACAACATCAAGGGTTGTGGGCTCATCGCCAAAGAAGAACGGCTTGCAGTCGAGCATCTCGCTGAGCACCTTCAGATCGTTCTTGCCAAACTCCTCGATTTCCTCGGCGCTATGGACACCGATGCCGTGCGCCTTTAGCTTTTTCGTGCCCTGGAACCACTTGTTGTGTTCAATATTCGGTTGCCAAATTTGTTTGTTGTTGTTGTTGGTTGTTTGGGTTTTTTTTTTAGATGGTTAAAATGCACAACGGGTTGTGGAGGGGGCAGTGGGTATAGTTTTACACAATGAACGCACACACACACACGCACACACAGAGTTAGCAGTAGATCAGAGGAGGATACCATTTAAAACATAAAAGTACATATATATATATTTTTTTAATATATATATATATATATATATACATGTATATATAAGGAAAAAAAACGAAAAAGAGAAAAAACACCATGCAAGAGTTAGTGATAATGATTGAAATTTCTTTGGTTTTTTGTTTTAAATTATATTAAAGTGAACGCTCGAAAAGCGGAAATGGGAATACATGATTGAAAGGAAGATGGAAGTTATAGTAAATTGAAGGCATTCATATTTCTACATTAAAAACACAATTTCTAGCAAAAGAAAGTTGATTGCATTCACAAACATTTCTAGAAAAAATCTAAACGTTTTCCACTTTGCAAGCGTTCACTGTCGTTTTGTTGTAGTTGTTTGTTTGATGATTGTCAATTTGTTTTATTTAGGATTTTTTGTGTATATTTCTTAATTGGGGTTATATGAGAGCTACGAGCTGAACATAAACAATACAATAAGGAACGCGCCCAATATTGTTTATGTTCACATGATATTTATAGTATAAACAAAACATTTAATTGTCTCGGGTCTGGCTGTGGGAGATCGTGTTGAATCGGATTGGAGTTTGTAGCTAGTGTATAAGAGGTGGTATTATTATTATTGTTATTATTTGGGAAGGTGTGCAACATAATACGTCAACGATTCCAATTTTCTGTTTATTTACACTAGGAAAGCCAGCCAGAGAAACGCAGCCGGAAAAGCCGACTCAAGTTGCCATAAACAATCTTCAACTCGCCACAACAAAAGTGCCAAGTATCAAAATGAAATTAAAAAAAAAGAGGAAAAAATACAATTTTTGTAAATTACCTTGCGACCGAATGTTATTTTAAAGAAGAAATTCAAAATGGAATTGGGCAAACGCAGGCCGAGCGCATGCTGCAAATTCACTTTGTATCCCTTGAGGACATTGTCGGGATACTTGGCGCGCCAATAGAAGATGATCCAAATTAAATGATTCTCGAGCATGGCAATTGTCGCATACGAAACATTACGTTGCTCCGCAGTCAAACCGGCATCCAAATTCTTATCATACTTGGCCGACAGCTCCTTGATAATGATGGCCGAATCGGCAATCTCTTCGCCATTTAGCTCAATGAACGGCAACTGACCCTTCTTGGAACGGAAACGCATCTTATGATCCACATTCTGTGAGGAGTAAAACGATACAAAAATATGCGGAATTATTTTAACAAATATATTGTATATATTGTGGATGAGTAAGCGTTAGAGAGATTGGGGATTGGGTGCATTATAATGTGCCTGATGAGTAATAATAATAATTATGGGTTGGGTGTTTTTGCTGCGGCTGCTGCTCCGCTGCTGCTGCTGTTTATAAATTTTTCTTCTCAGCAATTTCCTTATCGTTCAACATTCCAATTAATGGGAGCCTTTGTGTGTGATGGTATGAATGTGTTTGTGTGCATGACTAATGTGTTTGTAATGTAGTTCAATTTCTGCTCCCACGCGACCCGCCATCCACTTCCCGACGCTAGATGGCGCTCATGACATACATAGGCCTGCCTATATATATATATATATATATATATATATATATACACTCACGCACACATATATACACACACTTCAACGCTCGTGTTGTATGTATGCCAAAAAGGCGGCGAGAGATGCTGGCCACAAACAACCACTACAAAATGCTGTACCGAAAAATCAACCAACACCCAACAACCCCCACTGTGAAACGGCACACACACTCATACGCATACGCATGTAAAATTTTACACACACGAATGGCTACGACGAAGCCGCCGCTCGCAAACGTTGAGAAGGAAAATTATTCCAATTGCCCGCTATTTGAATTTGGCATATTCCAGTGCCGCCTGCCTAGCAGTGTTCTTCCAGTGTGTACACCACACGTACACATACACGTAAATATACACTTCCAATTACACATAACATATACATATATGTTTATGGATGTGTGCATACAATTTATGCATGCGCCTTTAACCGTTACAAAAAAGTGACAGTTATGTCCGGCATATTATTATTCTGCTGTTGTAATTTCTAATTAGAAATTTTTCTTTTCTGTTTATGGTTTTGTCCACAACAAAAGCGACTCATATAACGCAGGGCGTAGCATATTTCATGGTTTAGCGCGGAAGGGCAACAAACACACAAGCACACACACACACAGGCTGGCAGCAGGCAGCAGGGTGTGGTTGCAAACTCTCACACACACACACATACATAGAGCAAAAAGAGAGCGAAAAGGGAGAGAAACGGAAGAGAGCAGATTATGCTGCTTGCTTTCCAGCAGCATCGCCGTCGTTGTCGTTCTCGCTGCCCAGGCTAAAAAGGGTGGAGTCGTCGTTTGCCGTTGTCTTCGTTGTCGTCACATTTAATTCCAATGATCCACAAAAAAAGCTGCTTCGAAAAATGGAAGAAGCTTCCACCAACGCATAACTGTCGACACTTAACGCAGCAGCACCAGCAGAGGGCAGGCAGCGCAGTAGCAGCAGCAACGACAGTGACAACATTTTGCCGGCGACGCATTGTCGCCGCAGCAACAACCACAATGCAAATGTTTGTTTTTTTTATTTATTAAATCATTATGCCAATTAAGCGGCGACGGCGGCTCAATTTTGGCGCAGTGTAGACTTTTACATTGCTAACAACAATTGGATTGGATGCATGTTAAAAAGACACGACAAAAAAAAAGAGAGAACAAGAACAACAGGAACGAATAAGCGACAACAACACCAGCAACACAAGCAGCAACCCAACACGCCATGCAATTATGCAGTGTCTGCTTGCGTGCATGTGTATGTGTGTGTGTGTGTGTGTCTGAGTTTGAAATCCACACCCTGTCAAAAAGCCAAAAGAGAGGAGTTTTATGCCAGGCAAGTGAATGAGTGAGCGAGTGAGTGAGCAACAACAAAGGCAGCGACTGTCGTTGCAGTTATATTGCATATTGCATGTGTATGCGTGTATGTCTCTATATGTGTGGACAGCCTTTGTTTTAAGGCAAATATGCAGCTATTAATTAAAAAACAAAATCAGAAAACAAAACACAAGTCAAGCAAGAGCGCAACAATTCATAGCTCAACGTTTGACTACATTTGACAAAAGAAAAATTCAAAAACTCCCCGCGCACACACACAAACACATGCACACGCAGAGCGTAGCTCACACGTACAGTTTGTCCACACACACATACAGAGTGACACACAGCGTTGCCAGACCGTTGCCACAGTCAACACTTTGTGCTGGCAATATTGGCTTTTGTGCGAGGCGCGTACATTTAAATAAATTATAAATTGAGTTACTTGTCGCCGTCGTTGTTTCGGAAGTGCGCCGCAAAAATTGCAACCAAATAAATTCAAAATATATGTTGATTTATGCACGTCCATCTGTCTGCCTGTCCGCATTTGTAATGCATATTGTTGTAAATGTTGAATTAATTGCACAATCCCCATATGCATATATCGTATAAATGGAATATGGAATGTGGACTGCCAGTCACATTGGAATTCCAACTATGCGGGCGGCAATAATAAGCACAAATAGCAGCAGCAGCCTCGCCTAAGTTGAATTATATTGTTGTTGTTGTTTTTGTTATTGGTTTCGACACGCTCGCTTGTGGCGTGAAAAAATATGCGTTTGGTTAATCACCCGTCCTCTCCTGCTGCTGCAGCTGCAACTGTTGTTTACTTTTAGGCAAGGCTGATAATATATACAACAAAAAAAATGCGTTTACAACAGTCATCGCTTAAGGAGGGGTGGGGGTGGTCGTCTTGTTGGCGTTGTGATTAATGAAAAATGACAAAGGTCCGTTCATTAACCATTCCATTCAGTCCCCCACCCACTGCTCTCCCCCTTCCAGTTGCATTCCAGTTTGTTGAACTCTGCAAGCTCTTATCACACACACACGAAGCGGAACAAAATGGAAAGTGCGCTGCGACTGCGTCGTGTGTAGAATTACACACACACACAAACGCACTTTATGCGGGCATGACAAAGTGTCAATCATAATTGCTTTTAGGCTAACTTTCTTCTTTGCTGCAATTGCAGTCAAAATTCAACGATAAATCAATTCAATTGTTGAGCAGCATATGGCCAAAGCTGCTGGCAGTCGCCCGTCGAATTATCAGCTTTTTTTTTTTTTAAGAGGCATTTTCAACTACTTGAGCATCAATTAACATTCTTTATGTCTACCCCACCCCCTCAATGTAATTAATAAGATTAAAAACAACAATTGCGTCGCCGCCGCAGTTTGCTGCTGGCTGCGGCTGCTGTTTGGGGCCGCACCCATTTCGCCGCATTTGTAAGTCTCCGCGTCCCTATACAAAACATATGAAAAAATTAAAAAAAAATATGCAAAACGCATCGCGCGCGCGCCTAAAGCTTTAAAACTTTTGGAGCGATGTCGCTGGAATGGACAGCGGACAACGGACAGTGACAGGCACTTATACATATGTACATACATATTTTTCTAACCGGGCTACTTAAAGCGCGAGGGGGAGGGGGACACGGACAAAACACAGTGCAGTAATAAAACTGGAAGGGGAATGGGGGAAGCGGGCCAAACAATTTTTATTAAAAGCAATTACAAAACGGGTACAAAAACGGGGCTTGGAATTTGTGCAAGGCAAAGACAGAGAGACTGAAAAAAAAAACTAAAAACTAAATGAAGCAGAGCTGCAGCAGCTGCAGCAACAAAGACAAAGAGCAGAGCAATAAAATGGGAGCTGCTGCTACTACTGAGAGAGCGAAAGAGAGAGAGACAGCGAGAGAGTGCCAAGTGCAAAATTTGAAGCACAACTTCGCATGATGGAAGGGTAAGGGAGCGGGGGAGCGAGGGAGTGCATATGTGTGAGTGGAGTATCAAGCATAACTTATAAGAGAGCGCAAAACGGAGACGACGACAACGGCAGCTAGGCAGAGGCAGAGACAAAAGCAGAGGCAGCGGCAGCAGCAGCAGAGACCCAGGCCAGGCCAGGCGCAGCACAGCGGCGGCGTCGGCGCACACACAAATTTTATGTATACGCTGTTTTATGTAGACGCACACACACACATGCAAACACATATACAGATGAACAGACAGGAATAAAATCCGGCAGCAGTAGCAACAACAAAACGCCTGGCTCGCTACAGGTTCACACACACACACACACACACACCAATACAAGCGCACGCATTGGAAGTCTGCCGGGATAGAAAGAAAGAGAGAATGCTAAATGTATCCCTTTTCAGCATATGCAGGGCCATAGGGCGCGGTGAGCGGGCAGGTCACAGGCTTAGCACACAATCATGGCGGTTTTTATGCGTGAGTGTATGCATGTGTACATGTGTGTGTGTGTAGAAAAAATCTCTACCGCAAAATACATGCATATGGAGAAAAAAAAAAAGGAGAGAAGAGATGATGAAAAACCCGCCAGGCTATAATGGGAAATGGGAAATTCAAGTAAAGATTTTTGTAAAATATGTTTTCGCTAGAAAATAAATTACATATGTTGGAAGTTGTGGGTGTAGGTGTGTGTGTAAGTGGAAAACATACCTCGTACTTGAGCGCGACGAGACGCAGCCAAGTCTCCACTTTGAGGCAGTAGGGCGAGAGAGATGGCAGCAGGGGGGTGCGCGAGAACTGATACAGATAAATGATGTCCTTCTCGAAATTGGTCTTATGCACATTGAATTTCTGGGCGGGCGCCTCAGATTTCGCTGCAACCGTAGAATCGACGCCACCATCTTTCTTCCCATCAGCAGCGGCGCCGGCAGCGCCACCAGCAGCAGCAGCTCCATCCGCAGTAGCAGCAGGCGACGACGCCTTTCCATCCTCTTTGTTGTTGTCAGCGTTCTCGGCAGCAGCGCCAGCAGCAGCGACGACGGCAGGCTCTGCAGCAGAGGCAGCGCCAGCAACAGCAGCAGGTTTTTCCGCCTGCTCAGCGGCAGCAGCAGCGTTTTCTGTGACTGCCGCTGCTGCAACTGATGGCGTTTCCTCAGCGGGTATTGAAGCTACTTCGGTTGCCATTTTTATGAGTTTTTATTTAGTTTTCTTTTTCAGCGATTTTAAGTTGCGCTTTCTTTCTTTCAAATTCTTCACACTTTTCCTTTTTGTTCGAATGCAGGCGCACACACACACATACACGGGAATATACGGAGCACAGTACACGAGCACAGGCACAGAAAGAGAGAGAGAGACGAAGTCAGTCAGTTTACACCACCACAACTACAGTTTCAAAAAATGCACCACACAATTTGCGCACAGTGTAAAGGTACCGCACCAACCAGACGCAACCGCTCACAAAACAAAACTGAACGGTAAATTTCCATTTCAATATTTTCCAGCCATGGTAACATTCTAGCAGTGTTGCATGCACTAAATTTATCGACTTGTCGCTGTTAGCGACACTGTTATACGTCAACTAACAGAATGTGCTCCACACGCTCTCTTCTCTCTCTGCCCAACACTTGTTCGTTATATTTTCACAAACAAAAGCCTTTCAGCTGCGACTTGACGAAGTTTTAATAGGAAAAGCATAGATAAATCAAAGTAAAAATCGCTGTTAAATTATGGGAGCTGCGTTGGGCCTCTGTTCCGCGGCGCAGGTGTGTGATAACAAATAAATAAAATCGCCATGAACATAATGCGCATATGGCTGAGAGTGAAATAAAATCGATGCGAATGCAGAATTAGTGCTGACAGCTATTGGCTGGAAAATAGCTAAAAATAGCTAAACATTGATCTTTATTCATATATTTGCAGTGCGCGCTTTGTTGCACGGGCACTGCGGCAAGCATGTGTTGCTCCGCTTGTCCGACCTGCACAAACTCCTCCTCGTCCCGTTTCATGTACGCCTTCATGCTGCTGGTGGGCACAGTTCTGAGTGCAATTGCTCTTTCTCCAGGATTACAGAACACGCTGAAAAAGCTGCCATTTTGCGTGAATTCTACTTCGACTTACAGTTCGAAGACTATAGAAACATTTACGGGCGGATCACTGCAAGTGGATTGTGAATATGCCTTGGGTTATATGGCTGTTTATCGGATTTGCTTTGGACTCGCCTGTTTCTTCACACTGATGGCCATCATAATGCTGGGCGTGAAGAGTTCTCGAGATCCTCGTGCCCACATCCAGAATGCATTTTGGCCCTTGAAATTTTTGATCTGTTTTGGTGCTTCGATTGCGGCAATTTTCATACCGGATGGTTCCTTTGGACCGGCCATGATGTGGGTGGGTCTAATTGGGGGATTGGCTTTCATCCTGGTCCAGTTGGTCATCATTGTAGATTTTGCGCATAGCGTTGCCGAGAATTGGATTGGTGAGCACTTTTTCGTGGAAAAATAAAGGGAAATTGGCTTTGAAACTCAACTTTAATCTTCCATTTATTTGCAGAGAATGCGGAGAACAATCGTGGCTATTATTATGCTCTGGCTGGCGTCACTTTACTCGGCTATATTGCCTCCTTGACCGGTATTACGCTACTCTATATCTACTTTACCACTGTATGCATATTTTGTACTAGTTTTAGATCTCACATCTAATCTAATTTCTCACTCTTTTAGTCCACTGGCTGCGGCATCAACAAGTTCTTTATCTCGATTAATCTGATACTCTGTTTGGCTGTGAGTATTTTGTCTGTGTTGCCGGCGGTGCAGGAGCGTTTGCCCCACTCGGGCTTGCTGCAAAGTTCGCTCGTCACTTTGTACACCATCTACTTGACCTGGTCTGCTGTGGCCAACAATCCGGGTTAGCCTTGAACTAGGCATTATTTGAATTTAATTTAATGCTTATTTTTGTATCTGATGCTAACAGAGAAGGCCTGCAATCCGGGCATGTTTGGGTTGATGGATGGTCTACACAATGCCACCACCACAACGATTGCACCACCCACACCCAACTCGAAGGTGACCTTTGATACGACCAACATAATTGGCCTCGTCGTCTGGCTATTGTGCATCCTTTACAACTGCTTCAGCTCCGCCGTGGAGGTGTCCAAGATCAACAATGACAACAGCGAGAAACGTGGTACGTGGAAAAGTGATTTTTTCATTAACTTTTATCATGCACATTGCACAGTTTCACATTTCCATTGAATCTATTGTAATTAGCTTAAAATTATCATTTCAATCGTTTAATTCTTTATTCGATTTTTGTAAAACCCCTTTGGCAAAATGCGATTCAAAATTGGTTCCGTTTAATCAAATTCACTTTAAATTGCTTAATCAGCTATTTATTTATATATTTGTGTAGTTCATTAAATGCTTGACACAATCCTAATCAAACTCAGTCATTAATCCACATTAACCTAGCCATTTGTCATTTATATGCTGTACACATTTTGGCTAACTAATTATTAACACTCTTTTTCTTTTTAACAAACACATTTGATTTTTGAATGCTTAAACTACCCACTAACAACCAAACAACAACAACAATTACGAAACTGTGTACAATTTGCCGATCATCTATAACTTATGTAGTTTTAACAGAAGCTCTATCAGATTCAGAATCGGGCGGCGCAGGAGATAAACCCAGCACCGACAATGAAACCGAAGGCGTCGGCTACAATTGGACCTCTTTTCACACAGTTCTCGTTTGCGGTAAGCAATTCAATGGCATATTTTATTTAGATCTCCTTTTAATCTATATATATCTATAGCATCTCTGTATGTGATGATGACGCTGACCAATTGGTATAAGCCCCACTCGGATATTGAGTTGTTCAATGGCAACGAGGCTTCCATGTGGGTCAAAATCATATCCAGCTGGCTGGGCGTCTTCATCTACGGCTGGAGCCTAATTGCACCCATTGTGCTATCCAATCGCGACTTTAGCTAAGCAACCAGTATCATATTATACCAATATACATATATATATATTTAAATCTTATAGCAGTTGTCGGCATTGGAAAGAATCGAAATGAAAGTAGGAGCGGTGCTTAAGCTTAATTGTTTGCCATAATTTAAACGCTATTTACTCATTATACTTATTCTCAGATTAACTTTATATACACACTATATAACTGAAGCACAGTGCTCGCTGGCTAATTAAAACATCCATCAATTTGGCTTCAAATGTTAAATTCCTCTTTTAATTTGAATACAGCAAAAGTGCAAAGAAATTAAATTAAATGTAATAATAAATAGCAATCATAATGCATATATTCAATTATTGCCAAATTTGAACCCATCCAGTGAGTGATCTCAGTGGCGAGTGTTCACTGTATGAATTTTAATCAAATCTGATCAAAGTTGATGGCTCAATTTAGAAATTCTTTTTTTAATTGAACTATTTAATCTTTTCTTAAAACCGATTACTTTAAATATTATAATAAATAATAATCATTCAATTATCGAAAATTATAAGCCCATTCCGATCCGATTAAAGGTATTATTAAATTAAATACAATAATCACATTTGAAATTTTTGAATTATTGCCAAGTTATAAACACATCCCGAATCAGAGTCGAAATTCTGATCTTATTTGAACTCTTTTATCTTTTCTTAAAACATTTTTATTTTCAAATTAAATATAATAATAAATAACAATCATATATTCAATTATTGCCCATTCATAAGCGATCTTTGTAGCGATTGATCACTGTACTTAAATAAAATTTGATCAGAGTCGATGCTGTTTCAATTCCGATTGCTTCTTAATGCTCTCGCCTAGCCGCTGGAGGACGACTGCCTTGCCCAGGATTTCCATCATTTCAGCGACGCCGGGTCCTTCTTGGAGGCCACTTAAAGCTCCACGCAGCTCCTTCATCAGTGCCGGGAATTTTATGCCCGTCGAGTTGGCATACGTTTTTAGTGTGGCATTCAGTGGATCCTTGTCATAATTTGACAGAGCATTCAGTTGGTGCAGCAGCTGCTCAAGCTGTGGCGCAGACAGATCCTTTAGCACAAAATTGCTTGGTTTGACCCAAAGGAAACTTAACTTGCTGCTGGTTAAATCCTGAATGAGTGTCAAACGCTGCGCCGCCCACTGAAGCACGGCCAGAATGTGTGCCTCGCCAAGATCCAGATTGGAACTGCAAAATCAAATGTGAGCAGAGGTTTAAGGAGACAGCAATTTGGGAATACTCACTGCGCCGGATAGGTCTGCTTGACCAGCTGCTGAACATGTCGGATTAGCTGCAATCGCGTCTCTGTTCCTCGCAGACGTTGCCCAATCTCCAGCTGATTGTAGTCGTTGAGTAGGTCGGCATTCAGGCGACTGGGATGCGGATTGACGCGCTCCAAGCGAAACTGCTGCGCCAGTTGGGCAACTGGCAGCAACTCCGGCTTGGCATTCGGTCTGTGCTCGAAGCCACCTCCAGCGGAAATGATGTAGTTCAGCAAGGCAGTGGGAAAATAGCCACGTGACCGAAATTGCTCTATGCCAATGTCACCCTGTCGTTTGCTCAGCTTTGTTCCGTCCGCATTGACCAGCAGCGGCAGATGACCAAATTGCGGTGGCTGCCATCCAAAGGCTCTGAGGAAAGATAATTAATTTTTATATAGGAATTATCTGCAGGGGATTAGCTGTATTCACTGACTTGTAGAGCAGCAGATGCTTGGTGGTTGAGATTTGCCACTCGACGCCACGCAGAACATGTGTTATTCCCATCAGATGGTCATCCACGACGTTGGCCAAGTGATAAGTGGGGAATTGATCGCTTTTCATGATGACGGGATCACCTTCCGTTTCGCTGACATTGTGCTGCACACTGCCATAGATGAGATCCTGCAGTGGCTCCTCGTGCTCCGTCAGCTTGAAGCGTAAGCAGTGTGGCGTGCCCTTGGCCAGCAGCAATTCTAACTGCTCCTTCGTCAAATGGCGACACTTGTTGTCGTAGCGTGGCACTTGGCGGGTGCGCAACGCCTCCTTGCGCAACAGTTCCAGGCGACGTTCCGTGCAGAAGCAGCGATAGGCGCTGCCGTTCGCCAGCAGGCGCTCAACAGCTTCACTATTGGAGGAGGGATTAGAAATCTCACTTGATAAGAAATATTCCCCATTCACCTGTAAAGCTGCCTGCGTTGGCTTTGTATATACGGGCCTTGAGTGCCGCCAAAGCCCGGTCCCTCGTCGATTTCAATGCCCGCCCATAGCAGATCCTCAATGAGACGCTCCGTGGCGCCGGGCACTAGCCGCGTTTGATCAGTGTCCTCGATGCGCAGCAGAAATTTGCCACCCGAATGCCGGGCGAAAAGGTAGTTATAAAGCGCAGTACGCAAACCGCCAAGATGCAAATAGCCCGTGGGACTGGGCGCAAAACGCACTCGTACATCTGTGTGGCAGAGTCGTTGTGTAGCAAGGCGGATGCAGTGCCTCAGTATCTTTGCGTTTTGCACATTTAACATGTTCACTCATAAGTATCGATACCAAAAATACACTTTGTTTACATGCTCCCAAGACTTAAGCTATTGAGCAGCTGCTGGCAGAGTTGCCAGATCTCACATTTAATGTGTTCAGTTGAAGTATCGGTACCAACAATTGCAGCTCAACTTTGTTCACATACGCCCCAGACTTGAAGCTTTTGTACAGTTGCTGACAGAATTGCCAGTTCGCAAATTTGGGTGCATGCTTTGCAGATTTAACATGTTCACTCAAAAGTATCGATTCCAATACCAATACTTTGTTTACTTCAACAGCTGTTGAAGAGCGTTGCCAGATCTAGCGTAGCACCACGCATGCAGTTCTCTTCCTCTTTTCACCGCAATCAATTTCGCAAGGTGTGCTGCAAAAAAATAACTCATCCAAAATGGTTGGCACAACTTTGAGCGCCGCTGAGAAGCAGCAGCTGATCACTCGCAATCTGCAGGAGACGTTGGGCGAGGATAAGCTGCAGAAAGTTCTGCAAGAGCGCGATCTGAAAATCTATTGGGGCACAGCAACAACTGGAAAACCACATGTGGCCTACTTTGTGCCCATGTCGAAGATTGCGGACTTTCTCAAGGCCGGTTGTGAGGTGACTATCTTGTTTGCCGACCTGCACGCCTATCTGGATAATATGAAGGCGCCGTGGTCGTTGCTGGAGCTGCGCACGCAATACTACGAGCAGGTGATAAAATCCATGCTGAGTTCAATTGGCGTTCCACTGGACAAGCTGAAGTTTGTAAAGGGCAGCGACTATCAGTTGTCCAAGGAGTACACACTGGATGTTTACAAGCTCAGCTCACTGGTCACCATACACGATGCGAAGAAGGCGGGCGCCGAGGTTGTCAAACAGGTGGAATATCCACTGCTATCGGGTTTGTTGTATCCGGGATTGCAGGGATTGGATGAGGAGTACCTGAAGGTAGATGCACAGTTTGGTGGTGTGGATCAGCGCAAGATATTCACATTCTCCGAAAAGTATTTGCCGCAACTGGGCTACGAGAAGCGCATACACTTCATGAATCCCATGGGTGAGTCACAAATGCATTGATCATCATTTGATTTACTCACAAAATGCTACCTTTTTTCAATTAGTGCCTGGCTTGGCTGGCGGCAAGATGTCTTCGTCGGAGGAGGACTCGAAGATTGATCTGCTCGACTCACCAGCCAATGTCAAGAAGAAGCTGAAGAAGGCCTTCTGTGAACCGGGCAACATAGCCGACAATGGTCTCCTCTCCTTTGTCAAACACGTCCTCTTCTCGCTCTTCAAAGAGGGCGAAGGCTTCGAGATTCATCGTGCTGCGGATAATGGCGGCGATATTACCTTCCTGGTGTATGAGGAACTCGAGCAATATTATGCGGAGAACAAACTGCATCCGGGTGATCTGAAGGCATCTGTGGAGAAGTATATAAATCGCCTGTTGGATCCCATTCGCAAGGCTTTCGAGAAGCCTGAACTGCAGTTAGTAGTTAAAGGAGAAATGAATCTCTGCTACACGCTTAACTTCATGAACTACATTCTAAAATTTCATGATTTAGAAAACTCACAGCGGCTGCTTATCCGGCACCTGGCAAGGTGAAGGCGAATGCTGCACCTGCTGCTGCTGCTGCTGATGAGGATGCGCCTCATCGTCTGGACATACGCGTTGGCAAAGTCATCGAAGTCGCTCGTCATCCGGATGCAGATACTTTGTATGTGTTAAAGATTGATTTGGCGGAGGAGAACCCACGCACCATCATCAGTGGTCTGGTGAAATTTGTCACGGTTGAGGAACTGGAACAGCGACTGGTTGCTGTGCTCTGCAATCTGAAGCCCTCCAAGATGCGTGGCATCCTGTCTGAGGGCATGGTTCTCTGCACCTCTAAGTAAGTTTCGTTGGAGATTACCTAATCTGTAATCTGTAATTTGTAATCCTTATTTAAACAGCGCCGATCACACCGTTGTGGAACCTATTCTGGTGCCTGTCACGGCTACTCCTGGCAGCCGTCTCGCCTTTGAGGGCTACAGTGGCACACCAGACGATCAGCTGAATCCCAAGAAGAAAATCTGGGAGAAACTCTCTGTTGATTTCAAGACAAATGCCGCAGGTGTTGCAGTCTGGAAGGACAATTTCCTGCTGACGCCCGATGGCGAGCAGCTAACCAGCAAATTGACCAATTGCGCCATCAAGTAAACTAGTATCCAGCCAACCTGAGCCGTGTAATACTTTAATTAAAACACATTTCTAAGCCAAACTTCACACAAATAATCATCTTTGATGCCTTTTGGTAACTTTGCTTTACGTTCAGCTATATAAATATAACTTAAAAACGCAATTTAAGCTTACAAGAATCGTATTTGAAATTGTACTTTTAAAATGTGTGTTTAACTTAATTTAAAGCGCCCATTAAGGCAAATAAGAATAAACTGATTGGATTTTCAAATTGACTACATTTTTGGCGCCGTCGAACGATACCAGCAGCTGATTGAGCTCTTTAAAGTATTTGTTACTCATACAAATTGTAATTGAAGTGCCTGTAGTAACTTGCTTTATATAAATATAATAGCTAGAATTTCAGTATGTACTTTTAAAATGTGAATTAAAATTTATTTAAAGAGCCCAACAAGTCAAATTTTCGAATTGAAACAGTGTGAGAAAATTTTTTGCGCCATCAAACGATACCAATGGGCGCCACAACAGCTGATGGAGCTTTCTGAAAGTACTCGTTGCGGGTTTCGCAGTTATCGATAGCAAGGCCGATTGTAAACAAAAGTCTTTTTAAAACAGTGCGTTCGGCAACAGGTAGATTTGATAGATTTAATAAAATGCCTGTGGTGGACCAGAATAAGCTTGTGCAGCTCCAAAAGCAACCCCAGCAGGTGCGCAACATATGCATATTGGCACACGTGGATCATGGCAAGACAACGCTGGCGGATTCCCTCGTGGCCAGCAATGGCATCATTTCACAACGCATGGCTGGTTTGTTGTTGTTATTGTTATTGTTTGAGTTGTATTTCGTTGTGATGCGAAATGTTTTTGTTAAGCAGGAAAGTTGCGCTATATGGACAGTCGACAGGATGAGCAGGAACGTGGCATAACGATGAAGAGCAGCAGCATTTCCCTGTATTATCAGGATGTAAAGAATGCGGATTATTTGATAAATCTGATTGATTCACCGGGACATGTGGATTTCTCCAGCGAGGTTTCGACTGCGGTTCGGCTGTGCGATGGCGCCATTGTTGTTGTCGATGTGGTGGAGGGTGTGGGTCCCCAGACACGTGCCTGCCTCAAGCAAATCTACGAGGAGCAGCTAAAACCAGTGCTGCTGCTCAACAAACTGGATCGTCTTATCTTGGAGAAGCAGATGACGCCATTGGATGCTTACTTTCATTTGACGCAAGTGCTGGAGCAGGTCAATGCTGTGCTGGGCAGCATCTTTGCCTCGGATGTGCTGGCCAAGGAGGATATTAGTGACAAACATAACTACGAATCGGCGCTGGAACAAGTCGATGATTCCGAGTTGTATTTCTCGCCAGCCTCGGGCAATGTGGTCTTTTGCTCTGCCTACGATGGCTGGGCTTTTGCCGTAGCAGACTTTGCCGGCACCTATGCGGAGCGTTTGGAAGTGCCACGTGCTGAACTGGAAGCAGTTCTTTGGGGTGATTATTACTACAATAGCAAGAAGAAGTGTGCCGTCGCTGGCGCCCAGGAGAAGGCAAAGAAACCAATGTTTGTGCAGTTTGTGCTGGAGAACATTTGGAATCTGTATGATATTATCGCAGTGCGCAAGGACAAGGAGAAGCTGCCACTCATAGCTGAAAAACTGGGCCTAAAACTGGCAGCACGGGATTTGCGTTTGACCGATCCAAAGTTGCAAATAAAAGCGGTGCTGGGTCAATGGCTGCCCATCGATCGCAGTGTGCTTCAAATGGTGGTGAACCATGTGCCGGCGCCGCACTGCATCAGCGAGGAGCGGGCACAGCGATTGCTCTACCCGGCTAACATGGAACTGAACTCATTGCCACGTCAAACACTCGAGCTGAAGGAGAGCTTTAGAAGCTGTAAGGCGGAAAGTGAGAATGTTATTGCCTTTGTGTCCAAGATGACGCCGGTGCATGTCAGCCAGTTGCCACAGAATCGACCCAAGCGATTGACAGACCAGGAGTTGCAGCAGCGACGGAATGAGGTGCGTCGTCGCATTGAGGAGCGCAAGCAGCAAAGCGAACAGGCAACGCTAGACCAGATCACCAATGGTGTGGAGCAGCTGAGCACAACGGGAGCAACTGCAGTAGCTGGAGCAGAGCCTGAACCCCTTCCGGAGACGGAGCGCAATGAGTTCGAGTTTATTGCCTTTGCACGCGTCTTTAGCGGCACATTGCGTCGTGGCATGCAATTGTATAACCTGACACCTAAGCATGATCCTCGTCAGGCAATGCATCGTGATCCTGAACAGGCGCCCTATGCCAGCCAAGTGACGGTGGGGGATCTGTACATGTTCATGGGCGGTGAACTGCAGCTGCTGGAGGAAGTCCCAGCGGGCAATATTGTTGGCATCGGCGGCCTCGAGTCGCACATTGTGAAGACGGCCACGTTGAGCAGCAGCTTGGACTGCACCTCGTTCAGTGAACTGAGCATTATGGCCACGCCAATCTTGAGAGTGGCCATTGAGCCAGTGCAGCCACAGGATATGCCCAAATTAGTCAAGGGACTCAAGCTGCTCAATCAGGCAGATGCCTGTGTACAGGTTTCCGTTGCGCCCACGGGTGAGCATGTGATCACCACTTTGGGTGAGGTGCATGTGGAGAAGTGTGTTCATGATTTGGAGCAGAGCTACGCCAAGATCAAGGTGAACGTGTCCAAGCCAATTGTCTCATTCCGGGAGACCATTGTACCCGATGCCACCGTGGATATGGTCAACGAGGCGATAGTCAAGACAGCCGACGACAAGGATGTGACCAAGAAAATTGCCACCCAGCAAACACTCAACAAACTGGGCACACTGCGTGTGATTGCATTACCCCTGCCAGCGGCAGTTGTCCATCTGCTGGAACAGCATGCGAATCTGTTCAAGGTGAGCTCAAGGATCGACTATAGATGGGCATCAATAATTAATTATTATCCTTTCAGGAGCTGTCTGCTTCTGGTCGCAACACGCTGCTCTCGGAGAAGTTCACAACGCTCTTGGCTACCATTAAGGGTCAACTGACAGCAGCGCTGGCGGAGCTGCAATTACATGGCTTGAGCACACTTTCGCCCACAGAATTGGTGGAACGCATTTGGGCGCTGGGTCCACGCAACTGTGGCACGAATATGCTGCTCAATCTCAGCGACTATGAGCAGCCCGACTTTTGGCAGTCAAAGTGCTGCTCCGAGACGGATGTGCGGCCCACAGCTGATGCACGCAAAGATTTCAATAGCTCCCTGGTGAATGGCTTCCAGTTGACAACGGGCGCTGGTCCGCTTTGCGAGGAGCCCATGCAGGGCGTTTGCTTTGCCGTGCTCGAATGGTCCGTGCAGGCCGAGGGCGAGGATTTAAATGCACGTGGCTGTGGTCCGTTCTCAGGTGGGTCTGGAGTTGCTAACATATATGTTTATATAGTTGACTATGTTTCTTGACTTTGTAGGACAAGTTTTAACAGCTGCCAAGGAGGCTTGTCGTCAGGCTTTTCAGAATCAACCACAGCGACTGGTTACGCCCATGTACAGCTGCAACATTGTCGTCAATGCGGAAATGCTGGGTAAGTCCATGATTGACTCTCTAATTATCAATGTAAAATGAGATAACAGCTAACTTTTAGCTTGAAAGACAAGGCACCAAGAGATTTTCAGCTGATTACATTTGCCTGCTGGAGCTAAAAAGTTGTGCTCCTTAACTTTTACCTAATTTTTTTATTATACCCTTGCAGACATTGTCATATTTTTGTTGTGAACTTTGTAATGCATTGAAGGAGACGTCCCTGTCTCATTAAGTATATAAATATTCTCGAGCAACATCCCAAATTTAATTGATATCTCAGTCAGTCTGCCTGTTTCAACGTTTACAAAATCGGTTGCTTTTTTTAAAATCTATAGTAAAACTAAGACGGTGATAATTTGACTCCGTTCGGCAAGAGTATTTAATCTTCGGTGTGTCCTACACTTACTTATATTTTTAAATATTTGTCTAATTTTCAAATACTCACTGGCAAAGTGGTTTCTTGGCAGATATGAGAAGATTGAGTAAATTCTTCGTTCGTGTATCTCAATTCAAAAGTATCAAGATATTGTCTCGATATTGCTATAGCAATCAGTTCTTTCCGCCCAACTCCAAGATCAAGTTAAATTTGCAATGCATTTATTATTGATTTAACTTAAGTGTATAAATAATTTATTACATATGCAATTCGTATTCGCAGCAGAGCAAGAATTCATTTAAAATCGCAAATTTTTCTTCACATTGATAATTGTTTTGTTTTGTTTTTTGTTTAATTTCGTTTAATTTAACTACTAGTAAATGCGGCTTACGGTTAACATAAATAGGCAACTAAATGTATTTTTTTCGCTTGTTTAAAATTTAAGTAATTTGCTTTACTGTTTAATTAAGTAAGTATGTTTAAAGAATATATAAAATTGAGGCCATGCTAGGGTTCGACATGCAAAACAAATTAATTAAACAATTAGTGTGAGCGGGGCGTGTGCGCGTAATTGTTTAATTAATTCGTAATTGTTTTCTTCTTTCTCTTTTTTTCGTTTTAAGTAAATACAAAAAATACGAGTATTTTGTTAAAAATTAAGTGGGGACGATCAAATAAGATGATCGGAAATGCCATTTCAAAAATGCTTAATGTGCTAAGTGCTTAGCGTCTAAGTGTTAAGTTCTCTTACGTTACGTTACGTTACGTTTCGTGTACGATATGCTACGTTACGTTGCATTACGCCTTTTACGTAGTCGCCGATACCGGTTCCCATCCCGAATCGATATCGATATCGATTTCGATCCTTTGCATCAGTCACAGTAGGTTTTTGCAGTTGTATCAAAATGAATTCGAGGCTCGATCCACACAAATAATTTTGTTGCTAGAAAAATTTAACTACTAGTTTAGGTTGCCCGCTTGCGTCATTAGTCCCAGACAATGGTATCCTTGAATTCCAGCACACGATCCCACGGAAACTCCGGCTCCAAATCTTCCAGCGTGTATAGCGATCGTTTGGCACGGCTCGAATCCGGTAATGTTGTTAGCTCCGCCGCCGGTGACTCCGAATTGAGATTGAGATTGGCATCCGCTTGGAGCGTGGTGCGTGCCTCCGCCTCATCGCTGGCCTGTGTACTGCTGCTGACAGCTGCTCCCTGATCCCGTTCCCGCTCCTCGGCGGCTGCCTCAATGGGCGGCGCCTCGCCACGTCGCTCATTGTTGCGTCCATAGTTGCTGCCCGGAAAACCATTCAACGTAAACTGATCCGGTCGGAAATTGGGCGTACTGTGCGAATGTGTACTCTCCGGGCGGTTTAGATACTGATAGGTGTTGCCGCTGCTGCCGCCCTGGAACGTCTGATCCTGTGGCTGATAGTTTGCACTGATAGCCCCACTGCCGCCCTGACTGCCGCCGCCATAGATGGGCCTGCCATAGCTGTCTTTTTGTACGCCCAGATTGCTGTTGCTGCTGCTGCCGCCTCCGCCGCCAATCGGACGATAGAAGGGCTTCTGCAGCTGATATCGCTTCGGTGGCTGCGAACTGGGTTTGCGCACCGAATAACCGGGTTTCACGCACATCATGCCAAACACTCGAATGCCGGGCACACTCGCATACGTCGGCTGATCATGGGCCATGGGTCCCTCTGTCGCAACGGGAAATAGGGTTTTCAGTAAATGTTGGAAAACACTTCCTAGAGATGCCTTTTAAGATTATGGAGTTAAAAGTAATCTAGTTTCCATAACTCTGACAAAAATGAAGCGATGAATGAAAATTCAGAGAGATCGTTTGTGACACATGAAAGAAGATGGTTTTGTTATAGATAGACAGGCAAGGATCGGATAGAAAGGTATTTCCTAGTTGGCTAGTTCATCGACTGTGTCATTACACAATTCTATCATTGACAATGATAAGTCTATTTTGGCATCAGTAAAAGAATAAGGGAAAATTTGCCAATTGATCTTTTCATATTCTTATAGTCTATCTCAGCGAATACCAATAGGGTTGGCTCCAAGCTTCTATAAGAATGGACCAATTTCCAATTGAAATAATTATATTTGCCGATTTTAATGCAATATTCGTTAATAGCTTTGCCTTGGCCAATACTTACCCATCTTAAAGTGGTCGGGGCAACGGCAGATGACGAGATAGTGCGATTTGCCGGTGCGTGTATTTTGTAGCGCCAGCAGGGACCAGTCCTTGGGGGAGCGGCATTCGCGCATTTCCGTGGTTGCCTCGCAGGTTTTGGCCAGAGTAATTGCCTGTGCAACAGCAGAAAAAACAAAGAAGAAATAGGTGGTGTATTTAGTGCCTGATGAATCCCGTTAGGCTGTCTAGACAGATAATGGCTGATAGATGGTGGCTAACTCTCAATTAGACATTGCCCCACAGGACGGCAATGGAAAGTTCGCTAATCGAATTGGCAAACTCCCTCCGCCTCTTTCATTTAATTCTCTCAATATGTATGCACTGATCGTGGGGCAAATTGAAAGTTAACATGCCACAAAACAGACATGCCACAGCTGCAGCCAGCAGTGCAGCCACTGTTGGACAGGCGAGAGCTGTCACTGACAGCAGGCGCTCGCTGAATGCCATGGGCGCTGGCTGGGAAGACGAGGGAGAGGGGGAGGAAAAGCGACGGTGTATGTTGCATGGTGCTTGTGCCACATTAGCTAAAGCTTGCCAAAAAACATAAAAAAAAAGAGCAGAAATTGCAGTGCAATTGTTTACTGGTGTTGATCTCCATTCAATTGCCCTGACATGATTGTCCTTTTAAAAGATTCGTGTTGCACTTGGGCTACTGCTGCTGCTGTTGTTGTTGTTGTTGCAACTCTTGTTGTTGTTGCTGTCAATAATTTGATTGACTTGCGGCGCTAGGTGACTGGCTGACTGGCTGCCTGCCTGGCTGCCCGGCTGGCTGGTATTTCCTTTCGCCCGCTTGCCAATTGGCTGCCATTCAGGTTAATGTGGCCTGCCAGTTAAAAGTCTTACCCCCGTTTGTTGCAGAGCTTTGTAGTTTTCTAGTTTTTCTAGATGTGGCTCTAGCTATAGCTATTTTTACCACATGCTCGGTTAAACGCATTTTCATAATTTGCTTGTTTGGTACAGTTGCAGCAAGGCATCATCGTCAACGGCGGCAAGTGTGGCACTTAACGGTACTCGACTGCACAATTATTACAGCTGTTGCTGTGGCAGCTACAGCCCACGCTGGACAGCAAAACTGTCCGACTGTTCGCTCGTTCCATTAAACTATTAAACGTGCTTTATTATTTAATTTATTTGCAAGTTTTTTTTTTTAGTGCCACAACAGCAGCTACCACTTATATCTCAATTATGCACCACAGCACTGCTAATTGACGACGTGCTGCAGTTGCATACCACACACATGCGGCAGCAGTGCTGCCTTGTGGTGCGCTGGTGGGTTTGATGGTCGCCCGGCCAACCAACTGCACTTGTTAGCAAGCCAAACAAGAAAAGGCGCCTTGGCTCAGATCCTGCTGCCACAAAATCATTAGTTGGCAATCTATAAGACAGTGCCAGCTGATCGCTCTCAAGTCGTGCCCAGCCACATGATCTATCATTGTTACCAATTACATAGACCATCTTGCAGTGCACTGCACAAAAAAAAAACAAGCAAAATTTACGCTTCTATTTCCTGATTCAAATTGCACTTTTCAAAAATATTTCAATTACCATTTGCTGTTTTTTTTTTTGTTTTGTTTCAGTGTATGCTGAGTGACGCACCCTACTGTTAGATGGCAACTTACCTTCTTCTTATTATCACCGACCAATTTGGTGGTGTGCTGATCGTCTTCGTTGAGGCTGGCAGAGCAGGGATCACGATATCTGCAAAAAGGAAGATAGATTGGGTTTTTAGTGGTTAGCAGCTGTCTCGGAATTTGCTGTGCCCAGCTGGACGCAACTGAGCATGCTATTGGGATTGGGTTGAGACTGGGAACTGGAAACAGTGGCTCACCTTGATGGACAGGCGCAGAGCGGTTGGGTGTAGTTAAGGCGTACGTAGACAGCATTGCAGACCTGCTGTATGGCGCACTCGGGCAGCAGATAGATGTGTTGATTGTGCGGGTAATAATGATATTTTGTTGGTTTCGCTGTCGCAGTCTTCTGCAAATAGAGTTAGAAATTAAAAAAACATATATATACAATTATAATCGACTTGATTGATGTGGCCAAGGGCCAAGGGTATGCTAATTAAACTGCAGCTGCAATTCTGTTTAAGTAATGCTTTAAAGCATGGGCCTTAGATTTCCTACTCCAACTGCAACTGCAACTGCAACTGCCTGTCAGTTGCAAATATTTGCACTGGCTTAAATGCTTGTTTGTCTGCTCAACTCGTTGGCAAGCCATGAGCCAAGAACACTAAACACATATTTGTCTGTGGCTCTTGCCAAGTGTGAAATTGACGCAGCGTTTGCAAACAACGGTCTCGGACCAGGAAGGTTTCAAGCGATAAATTGAAAATACGGTTAAATATAATAAATCCAACTACAGAAGATTTCTGGGTGCCAATCAGCAGCTTCAACGGCAAAACAGCAAACAGCAAACTGCAAACAGCACACTGCAAAACTGCATTTGCGTTAGGTTAATGGCAAACGAGACTCTCACATATTGCCACAAATTGCTTCAGTGCACTTGGACCTTTTCCGCTTGCCCAGCGGAAGCAATGCAAGCGAAAGAAAAAATAAAAACGTATTCAGAAATTGATGCAAGACAGCTGTAAAAGGTGTGGCAGGCGTTGCAAGTGCCACCCTTGGCAACATCGCACTTTGCAATTTGCTTGGTAATTTTGTGCGCAAAAGTCAACAACTCCATTTACAGCTCGCATCTGGAGTTCAAGTCCCGTCACTTCCTTTCTTTAAATACCAGCCAAACTTTCTAAATAATCAAATATAGATGGCACCATCGCATCCACAATTCACATTATGCTGTTGTCACTTGGGGACTTTTGTTTTGCTATTAAAATGCTTTTTGCCAACTCTACTTTTTGCATATTGTCTGTGCAAATTATGCTTTAAACAAAATTGCAGGTTGTTTGCCGAATAAGTTTAACTTGGCTTCCGGGCTCTTCATTTTCCCCTTTTTCTCCATTTTCCACAGTTTTCACTTTTCACGTCGTAGCAAGCAAACATACACACAAATTAAACAATTACTTTGTTCTGGAATGCGTAAACATTTGTAGAGAAAATTCTCGGAAATTCCATTAACCGAGTAAAGGAGTTTTATGGTTGAGTCCAAATTAATTGGCAGTGTTGAGCTGGATTATGAAGGTATGTTGTTCATAAAAGTTTTTCGGAAATATTTGTACTTCAGCATGGATGCAGAAAGTTTTTGTTTGCTTTTTAAATAATAGTTAATCTTGAAAGGAAAATGTTGAACAAAAAAGTTTGCAACATTTTATGATGATGGCTTAACAGCAAGCTCAACTAAAAGTCAGTTGACTTTTTTAACCTTGATTATCGACAATGGTGAAAAGTTATTGAAATTTCTGAATACACACAAACAAAAAAGAAGAAGTCTCTTTGCATGACTCATACGCCATGTTAGCCGTCATTGTTAACCTTCGAGCGGACACAACAAAATGCAACAAACTGCAACTAAAGCTCAACTCTCACTCAGTTTGTTAGCAATTTTCCTCACTAATTGCGCCTTGTAGCAGCTTGTTACTGTTGTTGCCATTGTTGCTATTGTTGCAACTTGTTGCTGTTGGCTCCTTGCTACTTAGCACATAATTGAACTTAACTTTAGCTTAGTCGCCTCTTAAACTCTCCTCGATGCTGTTGTTGTTGCTGGCTTCACTTCACTTCACCCAGAAAAGAGCGCTTCCCATGCCAATCATTTGCATGGGGAGTTGAAGCCCCCCGAAGCAGTTGTGCCCTGCCATCGCCTCCCTTTTCGCTGCTTTCTTAGCACAGTGATTTACACTGGCTCTGGCATTATTATTGAGTCTTGTTGTAGCTGGAGCTGGAGCTGGAACTGAGACTTGGGGATTTGGTCTGCAAATCTGCAAGTTGGTTGTCTGCCACAACTTAGCCGTGTAGTCAGCTGTTTGTCGCATCTGTCCAAATTGTGCAACTGTCGCCTCGTCCTCGTCGTCGGATCTTGGGGGGCTTGTTGCCTGTCTAGTTGGCTGACTGCCTATTCCCAGTTTCCCCTTTTGTGCCTGTCTCTTTCACTTTGGCTAAGTACATTTTTAAATATTTACCATGTTGTTGGACAAGCAACTTCCAACTGGGCAGACGGCAACAGGTGGGCGCTGCGAGGGAGAGGTGGGAGGGTCTGGTGTTGCTGTACTTTGTTGCCTAACTAGTCTTTCAGCTAAAGAATTTTCCACGAATTGCAAATTAAAGCGTCGCCTCGCGTCCGCTTTAGTTTTTCAGTTTAGTTTTTCGTTTTTGGTTCGACATGGTCACAGAGGTTAAAGTTCAGACGGTGGCAGTACTTGGCCCACACAGACACAACACACCAACCAACACAGCAACATACTAAATACTAACACTTGAAAATCGTGTTTCACTCTTTGGCTACCTTTCCGTTTTGTTTTTCCCTGAGTGTTTTCCTCGCCTCATGAAGTGGCACGACCTTTTGTATCCGCAGCAGCAACAGCAGCAGCAGCAGCATTTTTCAGCCGTTGATGCATGATTCGAGTGGCATGAATTGCATTTTGATTGAAAAGAAAGTGACATTTCCGCTGATTTCTTTGCATCGCATTCGCTTTTATTGCTGCCCCATGTTCCCTTGTCGATTTTCCTTTTCTGAGTGCAACATTCGGCAGCTTTTGGTCAACATTTGCTTAGTTCTTGCTGTCGATTGCATTTGACGGCAGAGTCAATTAATCTGCAAAACTGTTTGCCAACACGTTCGACAGCTAATTTCAGCTGGCATTTGCAACATGACGCACGCGGCAAGGTAGCGTGTGTTATCCATTAAAGCAATATGCCTCCCATCTCCCCCAAAAAAAGCGAAAGCTCTTCGTTGCTCTACGTCATTTAGCTACAACATAGTTTTGGCTTTTAAAAATGGTTTTACTTTCGATACTAATGATCGACAGTTTAGTTGTGACTATGTTAAGTTTATATAATGCTTAGTTTGGTAATTATATCCATAAGTAAGCTCAATTAAGTTAGACTTCAATTATGAATAGTTATCGTTGCGTAAGCTGGCTCGATGGCTTTGGATATAATCTAAACACGTATTTGGTTATTGGAAATCAAATGTAAATTATGCATTTTCTAGTCCTTCAAAGACTTCTTGGGCATACTTTTAATATGCATTTTCAGCTAGAGTCTCGTTTTCAACCTTGAATGTAGTTTCAATGTGGAGTTCTAACCATGATTAAAAAGCTCTGTTTTTTTGGAAATCGATTGACTTTTGACATCTAGCAGCTCCCTGACAATGAGTGAATTAAATTTGCAACCAAAAAAGAAAAACTTTATCCTTGTGAATGTTCACGCTTTCGTTTTCGTTTTCGTTTTCTGTTTGATTTTTATTTTAAGCACAGCTTGATTTATGCCAGCGGCTCAAATTTATATTTAATGAGCGACAGCCGCTAAAGACATTGTTGCTAATGTTTTTCTTTATTTTTTTTCGTTTTGGTGCTTAAGCGCATGTGACTGACAGCAATGAAGTCAGCTTTAGGATTTGTTGGGTTGTAAAGTGTCTGAGTAACTCTCACAGATGCAGAGAGCAAATGTTATTCAAATGGTTTGGAAAACTGAACGTTGAAAGACAGACTCTGCTCATTCAATGCAAATTTCTATACAAATAAAATATAAAATATATATATAAAATGTTACTTAAGCCACGCCCCCTCTTAGATTAAAATACATGAAGTGACTTTCTGTGTTGCGGTAGTGCAATTAATAAATAATTTTCATTTCATTTTCATTTGAAATTTGATTTAATTAAGTGAAAGTCGTTGAGCTCTCAAGCAGACCCCCCAACCCCTCCATCCACTTGGGGTGTGTGTATATATATATATAAATATTTATATATAGTATACAAGAACACAAAATTAGTTGCCATTATGTGTGTGTGTGTGTTGTACACAAGACTTGTGTGTGATTTTGCTTTGTCCTCTCACTTTCGAGGGCTTTTTATTTGTTATTTAATTTGATGCGTCAAGTGAAAATGAAATTTATGTTGTGGATGCTTGATTTAATTGTTGCTTGCTGCAGGTTCTTGTCAGAGCTCAAGTTGTATGTTGTTGTGGCTGTTGTTGCTGCTTGTTGTTGTTGTTATTTAAAGAGCGTGAAATTTCAAGTAGATTGCCGCCTCACGATGTTTGCCGCCGGGGTCGTTGTTTTGTTGTTGCAGCTTAAAAGCTACCGAAAATCTTAAGATTTTGGTTGTTGCTGTAATGTACACATTTCACTTGAGCTTGCTTGCTGTGTTCGTTGTTCGTTGTTCGTTGTTGTTGTTAGGTTGTTATGTTGTTAACTGTAGTTTCTCATGCAAATCCACGCAATTCATTTGTGTGTTTGTTTGCTTTCAATGCTGTTGCTGCCGTTGCTGCCGTTGCTGCTGTAGCCGTAGTTGTTGCTGCGGTAGTTGAAGTTTTTGCTGCTGTTGCTGTTTGCTCAACGCTTTTTTCCGGTTTGCTGGCCATCGATAGCTATCTGACGGCACTGAACAGCATTGAGCAGCATCCCGGGTCCACTTGATGGCCGCACTGGCAGTTTAAAATACATTTTCCAACTCCACTGAAAAGAAATTGCTGTTGACCGCGGGGCGTAATTAAAAAGGTTCAATAAATTGCTAGGCTATGGAGGGTTTGCAGCATCCGTTAGGTATATTTATAATGTTAAAAGGTTAAAGAATACTTGAATATGGCTAAAAGTAGCCTGAAGCCAGAATCAAAAAAACCAACTGACAGACAATCTAACCATCGAGGTAAAGCCATAAAACTGATCGATTACATTTTAAAAAATTAATAAAATATGAATTTTAATATTAAAGCTATCGATTGCATTTACTGATCACATCGCAATCGATTATTTGCCTAGATGTGCTCCTAATGAAGTGAAAGGAATTCTTTTTCCATTGAGATGCTTTTTGCCCATTGAATTTCTTAAACTGAGCAAACCAGAAATATTTGATTGCTATCGTTTAGTTCTCATAGAGGTAAATAATTAAGCGGCTCATTATAGACTGCATCCGTTCCATGGAATGGGATGAGATGCTCTGTAATGTGCCCCTTCCTCCCAATTCTCCATCCCCCTTCCAGAATGTGACCCGAAGTGTTCCAAATAGCCAATGAATGCATTTGCTCGTTAAAAATCAAATAATGCTCGCCATATAAACTCATTAAAAGTTCAACAAACCCAAAAAAAAAAAAAAATACAAAAAAAGAGAAGCAAAGTGTGGGGCACCAAAAAGCAACTGTTAATAGAGTTAGTGCGGGCAATGTGAAGAGAGAGGGGGAAGAGGTAGTTGGTTGCGGAGTGAGAAGAGGAGCGAGCAAACGTTAAACTAGAACAATAAACTCGGCCAGCAGCGGGCAACAGCCATTGGTAATAACTAAGTACTAAGCATAAAGAAAAATATTACGGCACTGCGCATTAAACACGAAAGCGACGCTTAAGAAGCTCGGACAACAGCAGCAGCAGCGCCAACAACAGCTATAGCAATAACAGCAACAGCAACAGCAAACATTACAGCAACCACAACAACAGCAACAGCAACAACAATTATGAGCTTATGACAAGTCACAAAAATGCTGGGCTAGCCATTTGAAACAAATTAGAACAAATTAACGTTGTCTAATGCAGCAACAACATGCAGCCAGCAGCAGTACCAGCAGCAACTTGCAACCAGCAGCAGCAGCCAGCAGCTGCAGCCAGCAACACACACGCCAGCAACATGTTGCTCTTGCATTTGACACATTGAACGCCTTTAAGATTTTTCCTTTTTTGCTTAATTTGGCTGGCAACAATTATGAACACCGCGTAGATTGTCCAGCTGATGTCTGCTGTGTCCACTGTAGCTGTGGAATGTTGCACGCTGCTGCTGCTGTTGCTGCCACATGTGAAGCAATTGGATTATTCAATTTTGTTGTTCAACGCCACGGCGAAATAATGTAATTGCTGTGTATGTGCCACTAGCCCCCCTCCCACTCCTCTTTTGTACCTGTGCATTGCACATGCCCCTGCAACTGCCGCCCTCCCCTCGAGCAGCTACCTGCTGCTCATGTTTAGCGCTTTGATGCAATCTCAGACGCTTACGTTGCAGACATTGTGCGAGTTTTTTTTCCATTTTTTTTGCTTTATTTTTATGAAACGCGTTACGCTTATATCATGGAAAACTGATGATGCTGATGCGGCTGTTGCAGCACTGGCAACTTGGTCAGGATGGACCTGGGCCTTAAACTTGGCCTCGGTCTTGGACTTAACCTCGGTCTTGCTCTTGGTCTTGGTCTTGGTCACCTAGCCTGTCCGTTGCCCATCCGGCTTTGTTTGTTGTTTGACAAGTTATGCGCAACGCAAAAAAATATATAAATATATATATATATATATCTACATTTTCCAACTATGTAGGTATAAGCAAAATGTAACGCCGCCCAAGATGGATATCAGTTACGCATGCGCAAAGACAGAGGCAGACGGAGCGACAGAGAGACAAAGTGCCCCAGTCTGCCAACTGAAGATGGTAGCTGCAAGATCGAAAATGTATGTATATCTACACATTGGCTGGCATACTTTGTTGCAGCCGCCTGAATAGCATGTTTTTCGTCGTAATACTTTTATGCACTTGTTTTTTATAATCGATAAAAAATAGGGCATATTGGAAATGATACATATTTTTATATTGTTTAAAACGGTTATTGTTTCTTGATAAGTTTGAAGTCAGCAAACTACCGCTCGTTCTTCCACGAGTTCTTCAGTTGTCATTCTCTAGCTTATGTTCCATTGGTTCTTATACAAGATTTCTTCTTGATTTTCGTTCTCTAGCATACGTTACACTAACTCATCCATAAGTTCCTTCTGAATTCCATTCTCTGGTCTATGTTCCATTGATTGTTTCACAAGTTCATTCTCAATTCCATTTTCTAGCTTGTGTTGCATTGATTCTTCCGCAAGTTCATTTGGGAAAGAAAACTCACTTTCTTCTTGGGCCCATTCGGCTTTCATGCGTCTCGTTATTTGCTCTTTAAACAAATTCATTTAAGTTGAAGAAAAATGTTTCTATTGCTGGTCATTTACCTCGAACAAAAGATCGGGCACCGTAACCGCAAAACGGTCAAAATGTTTACATTTTGTTTTCAACACTAATACGCACATCAAACTTGGGGTTTTCAGCGTCTGGTTGTTATTTTTGAGAGTTTTTTTTTGTATTTTTTAAGCGTCTACTCACGTACGAAATTGTGGGCATTGTTATGACCAGCAGGAGAAGGCGTCTCTTTAAGTCTTACCTGCAAAATGCGGAAAGAAAGCGAAATTAGTTTGTCGGCCAGAAGATTTGGGCATAATCGCAAGTAATAGCAACGAATTCCGACAAACGGATAAATTAATCTGCATCTGACTGGTTATTTTTATTTTTGTTGGCTGCCAATTCGTATTTAAATAAGCCATCAACTTTCTACACGCAACAGTTTCAACTACCATCCATTACTTTTGATCTGAGGCAGAAGCCGCCGCAGATTTCAATTAAGCTCCTAGCTGCAACTACCACAACAACAACAACAGCAATAACAAATGTTGCCTGCCTTTAATTTGTTGCGCCTAATTATTGCATTTCGCTGTTGGTTGTTGTTTCTGTATTTTGTCTTTTGTCTTTTGTGTAGTGCCCTGGCATTTTTCTTGTGGCATCTCTTAACTATGCACAGCATTATAATATGTAGTTCTCCTATTTTTTTTTGTTTTTGTTCCAAAGGCCTTGAGGCCAACACTTTCTTTATTGGACTTTCTTTAGATTTATTATCTTTTACAGCTTCGATGCTTGCGGCCTTTGCATCTCGTTTTTTTCTTAATTTCTTTCTGGCTGCTTTTTGCGACTCGGCTTGCTTTGAATGTTTTTCGCATGACTTTTCCACGACACAACCTGATCAAGAGGAAGACGAAGCAGCAGCAGCAGCAGCAGCAGCAGTAGAAGATGAAGAAGAAGAAAAAGGCCAACATTATGCAGCAGTGCGTTAATTATGGGAGAGCCTGCGGTGCTAATGTCTCTATCATTGGGTGTGCTGCGCTTCCCTATCCTATTAAAGCAGTTGATGGCAAAAAGAAAACAAAACGCCAAACGTCGGCATTATAAAGCGACAACTGCTGAAGTTCACTTGCTTTTTTCTTTTTCCTTTTATTTTGCCTAGTTTTCCATTTTCCTACTCACTACACTGCAAGAATCAATTTTGTGTTCGAAAGAATAAAAATTTGTGAGGAGTTCTTATTCATCTTTAAATTTCATTGAACGATAAGCCAATGATTGGGATAAAGGCACATTTTGGGTCAAAAGATTAAAGAGATACGAGAAAATACGACTTTATTCCGTGTTTCTCAATAGTAAAATTGCTTATTGCTTTCGGAAATTGATTTATAACGATATTCATAACACGGTTAAAGTTGCCAATAAAATGCAATTAACTTAATCAGCAAAGGCTCTAAGATCGACTTCTTCAAGAGCATGCCTATTTCTGTTAACCCAAACTATAATCAGTCTTACTATGAATCTTAACAATGTTTGCTTCTAAGTTGATTTATTTTGAACATATAATTCTAATTGCATTTTTGCACAGTGCATTTTCAGAGATAAATATGAAATTTGCAGTGAGCGATTTCGTCACAGTCCTGTATTTCCGTCGTGACCGATGACTGTCGCGAATACTGTGCAGCCGGAAGAGGCGAGGAGGATCGCAGCGAAGTGGGGCGGGGAAGGGGCAGAAACTGCGATGCCAACAGCAATTTGCGACAAATTCTGTACGAATTGCAATTTCACTTGGCAGAAACTAGCTGACTGACTCAATGTCTGCCTGTCTGTCTGTCTGTCTGCTTGTCTGTCTGCCTATCGGTTCGGTTCGGTTTGTCTCTCTCGACCATTTGTGGGCATTTTGTCTATAAGTTTGTAACCTCAATTTGCATTTCAGTTCTGCACTGCGACAAATATGGCCAAAACAAATTTCGTTTTGGAATTTTCAACAGCATTTATTTTGTTTTGCTTTTTGTTTTTGTTTTGCTTTTTGTTTTCGGAATGTTTGGATTGTGATTGCTGTGTTGTCCGTTTTGATTGCTATATAAGTAAGAGATAGAAAATCGAGTCGTTTGGCCTAACAGTAAATCAATTGGCAACAGAACGTATCTAATAGGTACAAACACACACACACAGACACACTCATCGACTTGGCCATTGGCCAAGATACATCAGCATTTACAGCTATCAATCATAATTAAATGAATGATAATCAACATTGATCAGTTTTATGGCCAGTATGCAACTCAACTCGCAGTGAGAATATCTTTGAATATCTTTGCGTTGTTGCCTTTTGTGGTGCCTGTTATTAGAGGTAATGATAAAGAGCCGCAGCTCGAGCGGATCACTCGCTGGCAACTGAATCTTCAGCACCGTTATGCAGGTTAACAAAACTCCCAAAGAGTTTCTCTCTCTCTGTCTCAATCTCTGTCTCTATCTCATTGTATTTTCAGAGCCGGCGACCTCATCTCGTATGCAAACGCAAAGTCTGACTTTGAGATACAAATACAAAGATGCGAGTGCGAATTTGTATTGTTGTTGTTGTTGCTGTTGCTTTGTCTATCATTGGCATGCTGGCAACCTGGCAGCTTGGCAAGTTGGCTGGCGAAAATTTAGCACGCTCATCGCAGAGAGTCGAGCGATTGCAGCTTTCATTTTGGTCTAGGTGACAGGCCCGGCTGGTATGAGTAGTTGTTGCTGCTGTTGCTGCTGTTGCTGCCACAAGCGCAGACGCTGCCACATTAATTTATTAGTCGCACTTGCAACTGCTGCTGCTGCTGTTGCTGTTGTTATTGTTGTTGTTGCTGTGTAAAAGATACGCAACGTGTGCTGTGCGAAACATTTGGCCTGCCTGCCTGCAACAGCCTGTGGATAGTTGTCGCCTATCAAATTACATTGCCTGCCATGCCAAACCAGCAACATTTGAAATCTCTGGCATTTGTTGCTGTTGCTTGCAATTGAAACTGCAGCCTTGTTAGCCCAGCGAGAACAGGACAGCAATTGAATAATGATAAATGCACAGCCAGAGCGGGATAGCCACTGAGTAATGAGAAATGAGAAATGAGGTTTATGCGCTGCAAGTGCTTATCACGAATATTTTATTTATTTTTTCTTTTATTGCAGCTTACGCGAATTAAGCGGGTTTTGAGCTAAGATGCGACTGCCGGCGTCATTAATCACTTTTACTATCGTACTTAAGCCAATCTAAAAATTATGATAAGATTCCGATTGACATTTAAATGTAATTTTGGAGCATCGCTAACAGTCATTCATAACCGGGGCATGGTGTGATTGTACTAGTTCCAGTGTGTTACTGCGTGAACTAAGAGTATTGCTTTTTGTAACTGGTTCTTAAAGAAATTATAAATTTCGATTTCGGCTCAAGATTCCGTTAAACACAATGTTCAAAGTACGTTAATTCCCACTCATCTCTTCATATTTATGTAAATAGTTTTATATCAGTAATATTGCATTTATGCAGCTAGCAAACTCTCAAGCACAATCTTGCTCATAAATATTTTAATCACCGCGCTTTATCATGTTAACCGGCAACGTGTAGACCCGCCTCCTTCCCACATATATTTCTATCTGATCTGCAACTCTGCTGAGCTCGACCATCATTTAGAAGATGCAAGTGCAATATCTGCGCATTCTACATGCTCAGCTTACACTTCGCTCATTAATTTCACGCGCAGTACTCGCAACTGACGTTGATTGAAGATGCGGTCGTGTTTGGGTGCATGGGAATCATGTAAAGCTAACTATAACTCGAGTCGGAGTTGTAGTCGGAGTCAGAGTTGGAGTCCTCGTCCTATTGCCAAGTCTAAATGATTAATAAAGGTGGGCAGCCAATTGTCTTGTTGTGCCTTTGCTTTCCATTTTTTTTCATATATGATCTTTTGAACCCAATTAGTGTTGGTAGTCTGCAGTCGCCTTGTTGCCAAATGACACATATTTCTCAGACGTATAGATTTTCATTTCTATGGTGGGTGTGACCACGCCAACAACTTTTGCTTTCCTGGCCAAAAAACAACAACAAAAAGCTTCTCCTTTCGTTTGAGGCGTCTCTTTTTCGCAGTTAGAAAGTGCATTTTTGTCAGTACATAATTGCCTGGTGTTTGTGTGTTGGTTGTTGCAACCTTTTTGCACCATTTACGTGTGTTGGATACCCAATTCATGCCACTTACAACAACTGCTGCAACTGCAACTGCAACTGCAATCTCGCTCTTGTGGCTTTTTTGGGCAACTGCGTTTTTCGTGCGCAATTTGTTATTTTAATGATTTCGATGGAATCTTTTTTCTCTTCAGCCAAAGTGCAACCCCAAGTCCAACCCCTTGTTGTGGTTGTGGCTGACTTCTGTTTTGGCTTTGGCGAGAAAGTCGCAATGCATTCAAATGCAGCAATGCAGCAATGCCAAAGTCAAATGTTAAAGTTTTTACACGCCTCTCTGACAATACCCACATACACACACACAACACACTCACCTTTAAATCTGACAAATAACCAGACAATTGCTGTGGCAACAACAACAACAATAACAACAACAATAACAACAACAACAATAACAACAACAACAATAACAACAACAAACAGCAACAGCTTACAAATTGCTGGCAACGTACAACACAGTAGTTGACAACATCAGCCAGCAACAACGAGAACAGCAACAACAACAAGCAAGTAACAATAACTAACAACATTGTCTGGTGCCGGCAAACAATATTATGGCCACATTCAAATGGCTTTTTGAAGTGTACTTTGTCTTGGACCAGGCATTGTAATCATCGATATGCAGCATACACTCTACCACACCTACTCCACAGTCAATGCTATGTCAATATTTACGCCAGCCATTAGACGTTAGCTAGCAACTAAACTGCTTGTGATATTCATGGAAATACAACCAAGCCTTTTAGCCGTAAGTTAGAGTATATACATAGTATAATTTGTTTGCATTTGTGCCAAAAAGATAACAGGGAGAACTGGGAATAGATACCCCTTGCCTTTGCCTCTTGTCTGTCTGGCTGTCTGTCATTTTCGCAATTGAAATTGACACTTTTGCTATAGCTTGAGTCTATCGACACTTGGCTCAAATTGTGTCAAGTTGCCAAGAGCAACGGCAGCACCAACGGCAGCACCAACAGCAGCAACAACGGCAGCAGCAATCAGCTGTCAGTGTGCCAGTTTGATGGCCTCAAAACTGACCATGCTTGTTGTAAAGTGAGTTGATGAAGTCAGCAAATGCAATCGATATGTGGCACAGCAATTGAAATGGAAATCGTATTAGGCACACAAACGGAAAGTCAAGTGAAATGGCGCCTTTTTAATTGAGTTTGAAATGTTATCGATAGTCTGACAGTCAAACGACGTTCTAATTAAGTTATAAGGTTATCGATAGATATAAATAGAAATGGTTAAATAATAGTGGCTGATATGATATAATGAATAGAGTCTGAGACCGCCAAAAAACTATCTATGGTAAACTCAGATATGGTAATCGATATTTTCGCTGCTCTTATCGATTGTTTGTTTGTTGACTTTCTATGGACACTTCTTGCTCCGACGCTTAAGTTTAGGATGATTGAGAAAGTTTGAAATTGCCATAAAACTATCTCTAGTGACTTTAGATACAACAATCGTTTCATTTTTATTCCACTGCACTTTAAAAATTCGACTTTATGTGCACTTTAATAGTTATTTGAGCTGCCTGTCCCGAATAACTTATTCCATTTTAATGTCCGGTCAAAATGCGGAATAAAAACGTATCTATCCATTTATGTGGGTTGTAAATGGCGAGCTGTGTAGCTGGTCTGACTCTGGTTGCTGAAAGTACAACAAATTATGCGCCCCGCCCCAGTCAGACAAAACTTTTCTGTGCATTTTAATGAAATAGCTTTTTTTGCTTCTTCATCTTTTTGTCCAGGTGGATCCCTGCAACAAATTACAATATCTGCTTGCAGGGCAGGCAAAAAGACACAACAGAGACAAAAAACTGAAGCAAAACTCAGAAGACAACAAATTAGCATTTTAAATTTAAACATGAAAAATTGTGAACTGCAAGTTTCAAGCCACATTTGTTGTCTCCCTCTCACTGTATAGCTTGCCACATGTGGCCAGGAGAACCACTTTCGCAGAATTGTGTCAAACGTGGATTTAAGCTGCCTGCCACGACTCCTTTGTGGCACTTTCTTTTGCATTAGACATAAATATCAAAGAGGCTAACGCCTTTAATAGTGCAACTTGCTGCTGCTGCTGCTGTTGATTTTGATGTTGCCACAAATGCAGTAAAAGTTGTGGCGCCACAAAAAAAACCAACACAAAAATCGTCAAAAAATTAAAAACGTTTTACATTCAGCATAAATGCAATTTGTGGCATTATTTTTGTTCGCTGATGGCATTCAGCTGATGAGTGAGTGCTTGAGTTACAGTTCGAGTGTGTGTGTGTGTGTGTGGGTTAAATGTTGCATGTTGAGCTCTGTATGCCTGCCGCCACTCTTTCGCTGAGTTGCCCCATAGATTCGATGTTGGAAAGTTTGATAGATGCATATCTTTTCAATGGCCAAGTTAATTGCAGGTGTGCTTAGAAATTGCTGTATTAAAGTTGCTCCCGGGGCCAAACCATGGGTCAAAGTAGCCAAAAGATCTTCTTTATTTTTATTATTATTTACTATTTTTAATCCGTTCAGTCTGAAGTCGTGGCTCATCTTGTTTTTTTGTTTGTTTGCTTTTATTTTGATTGTTTCTTTGTTTGTTTATTGTTTTGTTTTTGTTTTCCGCTTTAGAAAGTACAATAAGTTTATAGACCATAAACGTCAGAATAGCGGCAAGCTGAGAACTGAGTGAGTGCTTTATAAATAATTTATCAATTTTATACCCGATTTTATTTCAGCTGCTGCGAGCAGCAATTGAATTAGCCATTGTCTATTGCCACAAACTTGAGATTGGCAACAAAGCAAATTGTGATTTAAATGCAATTGGTTTTTTTGTTGTGTGATTGTGTGTGTTTGTATGTGTGTGCTCTATGCACAATTACACGACCTAGAAAGCCAAAGCAGCAGAAAGTAACGAGAGAAGAAAGCCAAAAGACCAAAAGACCAAAAGACGAAGGATGATAGTTTGCTTAAGATGTGTTTTTTTTTTCTTGCAATTGGGGAAAGAAATGCAAATAGTTACCAGAGAGGGAGAGATAGAGAGAAGGAGAGAGGGAGAGGTAGAGGTAGAGGTAAAAGGAGAGACACATTTACAATTAGTTGCCAAATGCTGTGAGATCTTAATTTGGTCGTGGACTTCGTGAGGTCGCATCAATTGAAAAGCTGGAGGTGGAAGTGGAGGTGTGGGTGGGTTGTCTGTTTTTTGTTGATGTAGTTTGTTTTACGCTTCAGCTTCTTCTAACTCTCACTTAATGGAAAGTGCTGCCCTGGGAGATCCCCAATTCTCCATCTCTCTCTCGCTCGCCACATAAAAAGGAGCCCCCATTAGGGCATCAAAGTCCAACGATCTGCGGCACGATCGAAGCAAACTTGGCCCACGCATAAGGCAGAAAAAAAAAAACAAAAAACAAAAAATAAAATCTGCTACAGTCATTGCCGCAAATGAATTGTTGCTATAGCTATATCAGTTAAGGGTTTGGCCAGCGTGTTCCACAATTGGAGTTTCACTCTTTTTCCACTTTTTTTCAGTTTTGCCGACAAAAAATTGCGTTGATTTTGCGCTATTTTTGGCGCTAATGAGCGTAGTTTTTTTTTATTATTTTTATTTTATATAAATTGCCGTGATTAGCGTGTTGGATTCTGGATGCCAACATTGATGGGGCAAGTAAAAGTTGCGAGCCACAAAAATGTGTTTTCATAAATCAAGACGAAACCGAAATAGAAATGCAAAAAACCCTTTCCCAAAAGAGTTGGGTTAGAAAGCTAGCGACTAGACCTAGTTTAAGACCAACTAACAAAGTTAGAAAGAGAGAGAGAGAGAGAGAGAGAGAGAGAGAGAGAAAGAGAGAGAGAATGAGATAGAGAGGCGGAGGGGGAAGCGGCGATTTTTCTCAGCTTTCTTCATCGCGGCATTCATTGTTCGATTTTTCCTAATCATATGAATAATGTTGACTCTTTCTTTGTCTCTTTGGGCTTCTTTCAGCTTGGATGCTTTCATTTGCATTTGCTTAAAGCTTCCGCTAAGCACTTCAACTGCCTCCCGCTACCCTCCCCGTTTGGTTTTTGCTTGTAAGTGTTTTGTGGCGTCTCTTTGATTAGCATTAGCGCAGATCTCTAACGGTCACTTTTGTGTGTGCCTGCGTGTGATAACAAGCAGCTTTGATTATGAAGTTATGGCCAAAAGTAATCTCCTGAGTCATGACAACTATTTCATGGTCAGTCGATTTATGGCCAATTCCATGCTTGATTACGTTGATGAACTTTCCACAACCAACGCACAACCTCCGCCACCTGCCGCAAAGGCTGTCAATCAAATAATAACACAAATTGCCAGCTGCAAAACTCGCCAGAAATTTGTAGACTATTTTTCAACAACTTCATGGAATAATTCCGTTACTTATTGCTTCATGCACACATATGAAATTTCTTGGTTTATTTGTTGAAATTACATTAACTGCAATTCACTTTTCTTGGCTTTTGTTTTTCATTTTCTCATATGCTATGATTATATGCTCTATGCATTGTAAAATTGTTGGTGTCATTGTTGTGCGGCACGCGGCAGTTGTGCCCCATGCGGCGGTGGGCAACGCTGCTAAGGTTAATGAAAAAGCAGTGAAACTTCTTGCTTTGGACTTTTTTTGCTTTTCTTTTAGCGTAATAATGCAAATGAAAAAACTATCATTAATTGCCACAACTACATGGAACGGGCGAGGGCGTGGTCTTTTTGCCATGAGCTGCCTTTGACGTCATGGCGCATGCTGCAAGCGGGGGAAGCTTTTCTCTCTAATACCCTGTAGCTGCATGAGACGAGGGAAAGAGCATACAACGTCTCATATGAATATCTTATTATCTACAAAATTCTTGGCATTATAGATACTCTTGGGAATCATTGATATCGCAGCTTGAAATTATAAAATTAAACAGAAAATTTCATAAATATTTGCTGCAAACTATTCACATCTCTCTATAAGCAAGAAATCTATTTGCATGGTATCTAGAAGTCGAATATTCCAACCATTTGCCACTTTGTAGATGCTTCTGCAGTTGCACATTAATTAAATGAGCTGAGAGCGTAAAAAGTCGCATGTTGCTCATTTGTTGCATCATTCGTAGAAACTGAAGAAGAGTTAAGTGCAACTCATGGCGCAGCGCCACGACCCAGACAGTGTTTAGGTGGCATGTGGCATGTGGTATGGAAATGCAGTTAACGGTGCTTTAGCTCATCATTAGAGCCAATTTAGCCAAGAATAGCATTCATTTTATTTGTGCTTTGACTTTGCATATCGAAATTTATGATACCTGTTCTGATTTGTGGCCCATTAGCGCCTCTAGAACTGAACTTGGATTTTATAGAAAGCGTGTAAATGAATTGTCAGCGAAAGTTTTTCGAACTGTCTTTGTTATTATTATTATTATTATTATTATCATTGTTTGTATGTAAATTAGCGACCAAAAACTTAAGATCTCAATTTTTTTGGTGTCGCAATGTCAAAAATATAATGAGTCTCGGCTTATGCTTCTTCCCATCGTCCAATTCTGGGTAAAAAAAATACAAAAAATAAGTTTTAACAATGTGTTAATTACACACGGTGGTCAGGCAAAAGAATGCACACTGAAAAGAAAAACCCCGTACGAACAAATCTGTGCTTAATCGTTAATTTATGAAATTTCTAGCGGTAAACGACATCCAGCAATCAGCCAGAATGCTGATTCCCGCTTCTCCAGCGCTTTGTGTTAACGCTTCGTTGTTTATCATCAAGCTGGGAATTCATGGGTAGCTCATAAAGTTGCTTAACGTCCATCTTCATGCTGGCGGGGTAACTTGCAGTGGATTTAACATTGATTTGATGGTCACATCACAATAACCATAAAAGTGCTCAAAATGGCAAATACCCTACGGCTAGCTGGACGAGGAATAGGTTTATGTCTCTGTTTAAGACATGCTTTATGGCTCTGTTGCTAACATGAACAAATAGTTGCCTAAATAAACTCACATTTTGATGAGGAGTTTTAGCAACAGTCAGCTATAATAATAATAATTAAATAATAATGATAGCAAACTCATTTTCTTTTAGTTTGAGGGTATATCGACAACCTTGTCACATCTGTCAAATTAAGTAGAAATGCCAGCTGCTGTGTGTGTGAATGGCACCCATTTCAATTTAGCTATGCAATCAAAATATCTCGTCTGCTAATCGGAATTTGTATCTCTTTGTCTTTGAAGAGAGTCTCTATCCAATTGGATTGGTTGGTAACAATTAAAGATTTCATTAGGCCACTCCAGTGGCTGGTTGGTAGCCTATTTAGGTGCGGATACCAATCACTCACTCTGACTGTGACTTTCAATTCAATTAAGCACAAACATGGATGTTGTTTTGATTAGCAGCAGAGTTGAGTGCATCTCGCATTTCTACTAAAAATAAAATTCCGTTTTTTATAATTTCTTTAAAGGATCGAAGCAATTCCATTATGTTTATGAGTTGTTATGTTTGTTGGCGTGTCACGACAGAAATCACACACCCATTGTAGTCATGCTCAGCTGTAATGGGTACTTGGAAGAAGGTTCTTAAATTACCTTAAACTCACAAACCTAACGCAACTAAAAAACGCAATTTTTTGTTTGGTTGTTGATTGCAACCTGTTGCCGATAGTAGCCGGATTATGTGTTTGTGTGTCACGATGAGCGTGCAACGGGGCGTCGCTACGTGCAACTCGCTCAACCTGTCGATAGTCTTCTGATATTGGCGCAACTATGAGTTCGAATCCGAGTTTAGACAATTGGCCAGCCAGCAGAGCTATGTGTGTCGGCTCCATCATCATCATCATCATCATCATCTGCTTGCTAGACAACGTTCCCATCTTCAACTTGGCCAATTGGCAATGGCCAATCGCAGCCATAAATTATGTCGTTGTTTGCTGGAGTCGCCTCAACGAGTTGCAAGCTGTTTGCTCGCTGGAGTCGCACCGCCATACCATCATCATATGTTGTTAGGCAAGGCGCACATCAAAATTTATAGGTCAGTAGTGGCAACAAATTGCCAAACGTCCGAATTTTTCCTTATTTCTTTTTTTTGTGTGGGCTTCGATGCGATGATGGAATGTGAGAAGCTGCCCTCAGACATGGCCGTGATCTGGACATGTGCATTGAATTGTATCCCCCCAAAGAGCAACTCCTTTTCCCTTCATTTTACAGCATGTCTATTTTCTGTGTTTCCAAAACTGACCCACTCTGCAGCACTAGCAGCAGCAGCAGCAACAGCAAGAAGTTTCATCGATTCAACTGCAGCAACTGTTGTCGTCGCCAACAACAGCAACGTTATGACAATCGATTTGCAATGGAAAGCCTGAAGGCGCTCCATTTATAACAAGTGGCCACATTGACTGCCAGCCTGCCAGCCTGCCAGCCAGTCAGGCAGGCTGCCTCTTCTCTAGCTATGGATAACTATATACGCTCCAATCTCAAATGATATTTTCCATACCCTCTAAAGTGGAGTATAATCATTTTGTTACAGCGTACATGGTTGACTTTGACGAGCCCTTTAACAACTTTATTTCTTAAGTGATCTAAAGCGATTCAATATGCCTGCAAACTCAACTTTCTTTTGATATATTCTGATCAATTGCAGTATAGTTGCTGCTTTATAGCATGTTAAAGAAGATCTGATTACAAATTAGTTGATTACAAATGAGTATAAATTAAAAGCTAGTACAACAATGGTTTAAAGTTGATAATAATGCTTATTATTATTTAAGTAGATGTTGCTCAAGCTCTGATTACAATATCTCCTATATCTGCAAGGGTATTTAATGCTTGACAACCGAAAAAAGATAGCTGTTGCAACTTGTAGCCATTGTAGTTGTTGCTGTTGTCGTTGTTTGCTGTTGTCGCTGTCAGTTGTTGCTGTTGCTTATTGTTGGCCCCTTGTTGCCGCTTTCAAAGTCAAGTTATACCAATAATTCTGTATTTGACATTCAACGGGCCTGCACTTTTTTTCTGTTTGTTTTTTTTTTTGTTTCTGTTGTTTTCTGTGCCATTTTCGGTCAAAACGGTTTTTTAAGCTGTCTATCCCCTTCAAAAGCCCCCTCCCCACCACCCTTTCAAACTTGCCCCTCTATTTGGCATTGTGTTGCCTTTGATATGCGCATAAGTTTTGGAACTCAACGCTAATTAAGCGGAAAATGTCAAGCGGTCAAGTTAGTCAGCGAGAAAGACAATTCTGGCCAAGCTTTCTGGACTTTCTGGCTTACTGGAATGGCGCTCATTAAATACTCAACTGACCAGTCGAATTCTTATGGGGAAAACAGATATTTTTTCTGACAAAAAGACATAATTTGACGAGTTCTGAAAATATCCGACTTATCTTATGAAATTACATTACTAATACTTTTGCAATGTTGAGTTTAATAAACTGTTTTGTAAATATGATTTTTTTTCAAATCTTCCTTAGTAAAAGTCGGCCAAAATAATTATAATTCTCAAAAAGGTCGAGTTATCTAAATCAGAAGATATATGAATTGTTGGTTGTTTTTGGACATTCGTCCTCGTTGTAAGTAAATATTAATATCCTTACTAGTCAGAGAACAACTAATACACTTTCAATTCTAAAATCAATGAATGAAAATATTGGATGAGCTGAAATTGGAACTAAAATTCATTTTCATTGGACTAAGAAAGGCCTTTCGAATCTTTATTTTCGTTAAACTACCTAAAATATTTGACAATTGAGGCCTGTTCAGATAATTTATATCTCTACTAACCTTGTTATCCTTGTTATTGTTGAGCTTCTGTTGATAGTACTCCTCGCGAGCGTTGGTGTTTAGGCTATCAATAAGTGCCGAAGCATTCACATGTCCATCATAAATTGTATCCTGGGCATGACTATTGCTGTTGTATGTTGCTGCTGGCCCAACTGCTGCTGCTGCAGCTGCCGCTGCTGCTGCCGAGGATGCTGCTGGCATTGCAATATTTGCTTGAGGTCTCGTATAAAGCTGCTCCAGCGGTAAACCTGGTGCACCCGAATTAATCGTTGTCATTGTGGCAGGATTCGATGAACTGGCAGCAGTTACCTTCTGCTGCTGTTTGGTGACTCCCAATTTCTGTTGCTGGTAGTTGTTGTTGTTACCAGTACCTATTTTTTGCTTTGTAGTTGTTGCCGTGCCGGGAGGCTTTGACTGTGCCGCGGCATTGGCAGCAGCTGCACTAACACTACTCGGACGCTGAGGACCTCGTTTCACGGCAGCCGTGACTTTGTGTCCAAAGGGTCGCTTTGTGGCACGCAGCTTATGCTTGCCCAGGGTGCTCAAGGTGCGTTGATTACCAGCGCTCATTGTGGTGCTCGTACTCCCATCTGAATCGGCTGCAGTTATGGCGGCTATATTATTATTGGAACGTGCGGCAACAAATTGATCGTCGGGTTCGGTGGCATCCGTTAGGGAATCTCCACTGGTCGTCGACGGCTGTTGCAGTTCATCGTCAACCTCGTCGCTGTCATCGTCGACAGTTGACTGCACCTCTTGACTGTCGGCCAGTGTGGTCAATGCCGGTGCTATTGTCTCGCCCTCCACACTCTGATCAGTTGTCGTCGGAAACTCCTTCATCAGCGTCGTCTGTGCTGTGACCTCCGCTTGCAATGCCGCCTGCTCATTCATTGTGTGCTGCAGTTGTAACAGTGTCGTCTCATCCAACAGCAATGTGGGATCCGTTTCGGTTTCAGTATAACCTGCGCTGGGCAGCGTGCTCTGCTCCGAATCTTCTGTGGAGAGCTGTTGGGATGCACTGCTACTTCTCGCTGAGGTCGCTTCTTGTTGTATGAGGTGCTGCTCCTCAATATCGAGGGTTTCCTTCAGTCGGGCTACACGCTCCACAATTCTGGCCAGCATGTCCTTTTGCTGTTCCGGTAGATTCTTCGTGTCCAGCTCCAGCAATCTATCATATTTCTTCATATTACGTTTAACGGTTTCAATATCCGCCCGGGTCTTTGATGCTGGTGGAGTTAGCGTAGGATTTGGATATATGTAGGGATTCTCCATAAACTGGGTGCGCGCCCGTCGATTGCTGTAGCCAACTAGCTCAATGACGCCGGGATATTCCGCATCGGTGATACCCGGCAGGGTGCACAGAGCCGCAATTAACGCCAGGGCGCAGCTCCAGGCTGCACTAAGCGCCATCTTTAACAGGATAGGAGATGGGAGAACACTAGTTGGGAAATTTTAACACACTGCGCAACGCACTTTGGGTGGGGTATTTAATTTGGCTAGGAACTGGATTTGGATTTGGATTTGCCACTCGCGTTTCTTTTTTTCCAGTTTTTCTTTTTCTTTCAGTTCTTTTTATTATTTATTTATTTATTTATTTTATTTTGTATTTTTTGGCTAACGCATTTGTAACTCGTATCAGTGTCAACTAACTGTAACTGCTCTTGCAGCACGATCGAGTCGAAGACTCTCAGGTTTCAAGTCCAAGTCCAAGTCCAGGAGGCAGAAGCAACCGCAACTTGTCTGGCTTTATTTTGCTTTTTGGCCACCTTTACTCAACTAACTCTACTACTGGGTAGCATTTGTATTTTCTTTTAGCTGTATTTTTTTTTGCTACTGCTGCTGCTTCTAACTTGATCGCGCTCTCCGATCGCAGTTGCGCTGTCTTCTAACGTCTTGGTACAAATGTTTCTGGCCGCGTTGCGGCAGCGTCTTTTAAAAATTTTCAACCGGAAAACGCTGCCGCAGTCGATGTCGACGTCGGCAGTGTCGCTGTTGCCGTTGAAGTTGACGTCGACTTTTCTCCCAGCGTTGCAGACCGGTTTCGCAGTCCGCGAGTTTCAAGCGAGAGCGAAAGAAAGATACGTTTTAAGCAGTTTTAATACCAACCAAAATCCAATAAATAATACAGATTCAAAGACTTATAATTAAATTATGCATTAATCGTTTATTTGTTCTTCAGTTCTAGTTCAAGCAACATTCTAAAGTTAAACACAATTCTAAAAAACGGCTGTCAAACGAAAGTTTCACATTTCTATTTTCCAAACTTGCATTAGGCGCGCAACTTGAAAGTTAACAGTGGCTGTTAATATGCTGTTGTGCTTGCAACATGTTGCATTGTTGAGTTGTGGAAACGCTGCCAAGGCTTAAGCTAATGAGAAATTTTGTGGAGTTGCATGCCGCCAGATTTGTGTTAGAAGCGATAAGTACTTGTCTCAGTTTGAAAGTTGTTGAATTATTATGCGTATATTTCCGGCGCCTTACTCCATTAGTCATTGTCGCTTGGGGCCTGCTCACGACCAGGTTCTTGGCATTTTGGCCTGATTCTTGAGCTTTCGCTTCAATGTCAACATTAGGCCTGTCATCGATGTGGTCTGACTAAAAAAAGCTGTTATCAGCAACAGGTATAACCAGACGAACGCCCAGACACCTAGTTGGCCAAGGTGTCTCCTTTTCTTATAAGCTCTCTGCGCACTTTAGCCAAATGACAAACATTTAAAATAATTTGCCGCGTGTGCTCTTTTAAAGTTAATTGGAGCTGCGCTGCTCCTCCTCTCTTCTCTCTCGTCTATCGGTCTTTGTCTCTGTTTTGCCCTGCGTTCGGTACGTGCCGTTGTTGTTAATGATCTCTCGATAGATTTCCATTTCAAGCGGGCCTTTCTCATACATATATATAATATATATGCAGACTTGTGCATTTTGCCATTGAAATTTCTATAGCGCCATGGGAACGCCGGCAGCCAATAAAACAATAACAAACGTAACGAGTTCAACACGAGACCCTGCCCGAAGCAAGAAATTTATAGTCCGCATATACCTGATACTGATACGCGTTTTAATACCCTGTACACATTACAAATATGGAGTCTTGCTACAAATGTATCTCCAAGCTGCTTAAATAGAGTATCTCGCACTCTACCCGAACACTCTTGATTTTTCAAATAGCCGCGCAATAAAAGAAACCCAGCGTTAATTAAAAAAAAATGGCCATAGATCAATGCACCTGATAAATATTGCTGCTGTCGGCTTAAGCCGCAAATGTTGTGTCCATAATTTAAGAGACGACTCCACTCCGCCCTAATGGAGCAGCCACGCCCCCGATATGCAATTGAAAAGTCCTTAGGCGCTTCATTAGACAACTTGGAAACTGTAGTTCTGATCTCGCATTGACACACATGCAAATCGTGGGTGCTGTTGCCGTTGTTGTGAGTGGGTTGCCGCTGCTGCTACATTTGGCCACATGTTGCCGCGTACCAACAAAAAAAAAAAAAACAAAAACAAAAAACTTGCAACCGGGCAACTTTCTTCAGCTTATCTTTATGCATATGCAACGCAATGTCGGCGTCTGCATTATTTGCTGTGGCATTAAATATGCGAGCGAAGCAACGCGACGCGATCATCTGCCAGCAATAGCAACAGTAACTGCAACAACAGCAACTGCAGCAACAACAGCAACAATTGCAACAGCAACTCTTGAACTTTACTAGCAATGAAAAGCTTGACAGTCGCCCTTTTAGCCAGCAACTGTTTAGCGTTAGCAGCCCAGAGCAACTTTTGCATAGACAAACTTGATGAAAAGCAAGAGAGAGACGGCAAGCGAGCGCCAGAGCGAGAAAGAGATGCTGCACGAAGTTGCTGCTGCTCAAGTGCCAATGGCAATCTACCTTTTTTTCTTTTTTTTTTGTTGCCATTGTGGTTCTAGTTGTTGTTGCTGTTGTGGAACTGCTTTTTCTTGTGCTGCTTCTGCTGCTGCTGTTGCTGTTGTTTTTCTTGCTGTTGTTGTTTATTTCCTTGCAGTTTGATCTTTTGGTCTTTGGCGGTAATTTTTGTTGCCGCTGCTGCAGCGGCGTCTGCACTTTTTCTTAGCAATTGTTGCTGCTGTTACTGCTGCTGCTGCTGCTGCCGCTGCTGCCTCAAACGCTTTATTGGCTTTCAGTTGCTGTTTCTTGGTCTTTGCCTTGGCTGCAAAATTCTTATTTCTATTTTCGCTTTATCTACAAGTTTTGTCTTCATTTTTATTTTAATAGTACAAATGATTCCACTCTTTTGCAAATTGCTGCCTGATTTTTTCGCTAGCGATAAAGTGCCACGATTGCAAGCATATTCTTCTTTTTCAATGTGGCAGTCTCTTCTCTGGTGCTGTTTGTGTGCGCCTCTCTTTATCACTTAATGATTTCAAATAGTTACCACTTTAGTGTTGGGTGCGAATTTAATTTGAATTATTACTATTATTAGATGTTATTTGTGTAATGCGGCATTAGAAGACAGCAGTTGGTGTTGCAAAGTACAGTTACAGTTGATGCTGCTGCTGTGGCATGTTGCTGCCGTGCATTATGCAAGATTGCGTCGTTATCCGCAACGAAAATCCAACTCAAAAAGAGCTGCAACAAATTTACTGATAAGCTAAGTACTGAACATCCGCAACTGTTGCAGCAGCAACAAAAACAATCGCTGCACAGTAAGAAATTTCATTTGAATATTGCGAAAACTATTTAAATTTGCGTGAAAAACGATGCTTTATCTAATTGAATTTATTATTTTTAAAACTAAAGTTGAGCTTGCAAGCATGTTGTACACTAAGTTCCATTAATAATGTAATTCAAGTGAATAATCAAATTTCTTACTGTGTGCTTTGGTGCATAACTTGTGCCTGCCTCAATTACCAATTGTTGTTTGCCGTTTAAATAATGGCAGTGTTGCTGTTGTGGCTGTCGCTGTTGCTGCTGCTGCTGTTGTTGTTGCTGCTGCGGCTTGGCCACATTTAAATTTATTAAAACTGCACAACTTCTAACGGGCAGAGGCTTGGAATGTTGATGTTGCTGGCGATCAATGACCGTGTGCAACACTTTGTCTTCTGACGCATTGGCCTTGTGGCAGCATTTAACTAGTCTATGTGTGTGAGTGTGCGTGTGAGTGTGTGTGTGTATTTGTGCAACATTCGCATCCTGCAGCAGCAAATGTCTTCCAACTGTTCGACTGGCGCTTCGATTCTCAGTAATAATGCCATTTTGCATGCAGTTTAACGTCATTTGTCATTTGCTTAATTGTGACCAAGTTGCTTTTTGCATTTCCTGTTCCCAACTGCCGCTTTGTAATTGTTGCAACACACGCAGCCACAGCAACAGTCGCGTCCGAGAAGAGTTCAACAATGCGCCGCTGGGCCATTTAGTTTCAATTAATCAAGTTGTCGCTGCACGAGTCTATTAGCTGTTTATGATGCCTTCTAACCGCTCAGGGTGTAATCCTCAGTTTGCATCAACAGCAGCGGCAGCAGCAGCAGCAGCTGTGCTTGCTTGCTCATTAGCGGCGCCCCCAAGTTGCATACACTCAACATTATTAAATACTCTGGTGGCAGTTGGCCGCTACTGCCTGCCGGTGCTTTGCTTGACCACATTTGGAGTAGTGTTCTGCCATTTCTTATTTCATTTATGGACTGCTTTCGTAACACAACATGTGAAGTTCTTTTAATGTTCCATTTTGCCGTTTGGGGGTTTGGTTTTATATACTTTAGTACCGTTGCCTGTTGCTGTGTGGTGGACAGCTTTTGCGCCCAGCTGTCACAGGTTCGTTGACTTGCTCACACACACACACACACACACACAGAGAGTTGGTGTTGAAACCATCAGGTTCAAGCCAGACATTTGAAGTGCCCAATTCCAGCTCCAACTTCAAGTCCAACTCCATTGCATAATGCCCAAACACTCAAACTGACGAGAATAAGACAGACAGACGAATCAAGTCGCTGACTAAGTAATTGCACACACTGCGAATTCAATTTGCTTGACTCTAACTGGCAATTTTTGTTGTTGTTTTTGTTTTTGGTGGGTCTTAAGGCGGAGTTCTTGGGATTGATTGTTTTAACTGTGAACTTCGCGTATTAAAGTTATGGTCAAGATTTGCTGGTCTAAAAAGACGTTACAATATGCAGCTTTCGTCTTATGAAAGCGGAATGTTGTCACTGGGCCAGTTAATTAACATGTGTCTTTATTTTATTATGCCAACACTGTTTATCATACATATTTAAATGGAGCATTTACATCAGCAGCAAGGGCTTTAATATTCAAATTTTCTGAAGTAACTCTTACAGTTTTTTTGCATAAAATTTAACGAAAACTTTAATATTTGTTGGAAAAGGGCATAGGCCAACAAGTTGTCTAATTGGAAACGCAACTCTATCGATTGAAATTCAAAACCAACACCGTAATTCATTTACCAGTTATAGGAACTGATATCATCCGTCCGATTAATACTACATCAAAACCGAGTACCAAAATTAATTTGTAAACAACTCTCAAGCTTTACCGGAACTGAAATATGATTCGGCTTGATACCTTTTTGCAAATAATATTTTTCTTTCTCATAAGCATTTGATCTTTTATGTTTGACAAATTCGTTTCATTTCCTTCGAAAGCCTGAACAATATTTCATAGAATTAGTAGTTGTAAGTAATGCTGAAAATGAAAATATGTGGCTTGGTTTGCATATTTGTTTTTTTGATAATGGTTTATGCCGGTTTTATCTTGATAAATTTTTCAAGAAATCCACAAGATAACTCGCCGCAACTTAAACCAGTTGTAAGTCAGAGTCAGAGTGAAACAAATGTGCAACAGCTGCAATCTGCGCTGCTGCAAAACCAGAAGATACCCAATAAGATAAAAAAAGAACAAAAAAAAAAAGAAAAACAATAATGCGAGTCACACCCCCCACAACTAATTGTGCTCATTTCCATTTATCAGCTTTTGCTCAATGAATTACAGCACTAAAATCAAATTAAAATCGTGCCAAGTGTTGCAAGAATAAACATTTCTCAAGGCACCTCAGTGAATGGGAAGCTGCAGGCTGCTGCATGCTTGCTGCTTCCCCACAGTTGGGGATCTCAGACTGCGAGTTATCTGGGGGGCTGGTCGCATTAAGCTTTTAATTTAGTGCCTAGGCAGCAATTTTCATGCGTTGCAATTGTCTCTGGTCTTGCGTCTCTAAAAGATTCGCATTCGCGTGCTGCGTCTTTTATTTTTAGCCAACTCGTCTTGTTATTGTTGTTCTTGCAGGTTGCATGTGTGTGCTGTGTTTGTGGGCTCTGTGTGGCACTTGTTGCGCCAAATGCAATTAAATGTGTGTCGTGCCACAAAACTCACACAAGTGCAGCAGCAATGCTGCATAATTGTGCCAAACGTATTTGTAATTATATGTTTGTATGCATGTGTTTCAAGGCATGAACTTCAAACGGCCAACTAGCCGGTTTCAGATATGTGAGTGACATCACACGCAACTGCCGGTACACAATTGAATCTGTGTCTGGAGTCATACTTACCATCATAGTCACCATCGTCTTAGCCATGACGAGAATGACATGACAGAATTCAAGTCAAAACAATATTTAATTAAAGCGCATGACGAAAAATTTCTAGTGTTCAATTCATCAGCGGCAATTATAATAGCTTAAGAACAGACCCCACAACAACACCTAGTCTATACTCATACTCTGTTTATAGTATTAGAGAGCTTACACGACCAACAAAACACAACTTCAAATCTAGAATGTATTCTTGAGACATCTTAAAAGTTAGCTGCATAAAAAACATATTAAATTATATATTTTATGATTGAGTCTGTGTTTTTTCAGCTCGAACTGGCATCAAGTTTTTTGCATTGTTCTTTTTTATTTTCAAAGTCTTTATTGACTCTCATAGTTTGAAAAGATGTGCGTTTTCGTTGAAGAATTTATAGCCAAATCAAAGCTGTATTTAAATGAAGCCACACATTATTTAACATTTTATTTAAGTGGAGAAAAACAATTCTTATCAATAAATGTGAAAACAGATTTTCAGAAACCATATTACAATACTGAAGCCCTTTCACAATTCTATCCGCTTATCATTATTAATCGACTTGTTTCTTTATTCCGCATGGTTGTTCTGGCAACAAAACAGTAAACAAAAACCTAGCATAACCCTTTGACCGTCGATTAACAGAGCATAATGATCTAAGATGACTGAAGACTTACGCAGCGTTTTTGGACACGGCCAAAAGTGTCGAAGTCATGTTGAGTGCGGCATTTGAAGAGGCATCGAATGTCAGCTGGGCGACACTTGCGACATATTTGGCAAGCAGCCTTCCCGGCCAATTAAATGGCGACACTTTTTGGCTGTTAAAGCACAACAGAAGAGAATCGTAGAATCACACAAGCCAAGAAACATCCGATCCCAAGTGGCTGACTGTTTTTGGTAGTAAATGGGTCAATGATGGCTTAAATTGTGCGGCATTGTTAAATGGTGCGCATTCTTTGGCTCTGAGTCGCTGACATCTGATCTGATTCCACCTCTGACTCTGACTGTGAAACGGAGCCAGCAACAACTGTAAGATTGACTGATGGATTTTTCTCACCTTTGCGGTTGACAGGCAGCCATCATCATCAGACTCTGTGTGGAAAAATATTCAATTTATGATCTTCAGTTTCAGTTTTAGCCAGTTTTGCATTTTGCAGCAAGCAACTCGCATCTCGCAGCTCGCAGCTCGCAGCTCGCATCTTTTAGTGGTTTTGGTTATTGAGTTGTTGCATTCGACATTGACTTTAGACTTCGCCTTCGCCTGTGCTGTGGCTTTGGCTTTGGCTGTAGCGCTGTCTGCAACAATTTGTCTAATGTGCCAATTTGGTCGCATCTACCGCCTGCTTGCAGGCTGCCTGGTTGGCTGGTTGGCTGGTTGGAGAGTATCGTTAGCTTTGCAATGGTTGATCATGTTGATTACTTTCTTTCGTGTACTTTTCTTTGCGGCCTATCAATGACAAGGCAACACAAGATGCGATGAGAGAGACCTGAGTACCTCAATCCCAACTTTACATTGCCGCCTTGCCGCAGAGTTGATCGCGTGACGTGACACGCTTACGCAGGATTCAGCATGTCGTGTTCGTGCGTAACGAACTTTGGTTGTTGCAACAAGAAAGTATGACATTTTTGAACTTTCATATTGGTCGCTTATAGATGAACACAAGTTGTTCGCAGATTCTGTTTAAATATTCAGAAATAGTGACTGCAATTGATGGATCATTAATAAATATTGTTGTTTTTCCCTTTCTTCTTATGCATATGTAGAAGCTCTTGCCTGAAGGTCGACTCGGTATTTAAATAGGTTTGGTCACGCTCGGATGAAATCAAATTATTTCCAATACTACCAAACATTTTAAATAAAATGTAAATACCATAAATACCATAAATTATTATTGAATGAATTAAAGTGTCTTTCCGTTTCTTTGTATGTAGTTTTTTGCCTTCGTCTCGTATTTAAATATTTAAATAGGTTTGGTCACGCTCCCATCTCTGCCAAAAGACATCGCTTAGAGCCCTATAATTTCCACACCAGGCTGGTTTTTTTTTTTTTTTTGTGATGCGATGCGCTCACTTGTCCCATTTATTTATTTTGTATTTCTGCTGTTTAAATTTAATTCACGATCTGGCATCAAAGTCGAATTGAGGCAACTTCACTTTAAGTTGAATCGACTCGGAACAAAAGAGGCAGCAACGAAAAATTCGAAAATTCCCTCGACGCTTGCCAATTTTTTGCAGGCAACATTGCAGCAGCAATGGGGCAACTTCTTCTTCGCCATCTTCTTGCTCTTCGGTGTCTAACAAGCAACAACGAAACTTTTCTTTTGCTTACTTTCCGATTTTTAGCTGCAGCTCGGAAAAATCTTTACGTTCGCGTACTTAACCGCAATAATTTTGCTCATTTGAGTGTCGTGGAAATGAGTTAAAGAAGTTGCCTGCCACTTGGCGGCGGCGGCGTCGGCGGCGTTGGCAACAACTGCAACTGCAACAGCTCTTCGGCATCAGCGGCTGCCGCTAATGTAATGTGAGCATTACTTATTTCCATTTTTTCCTGTTGTTGTTGTTGTAGTTGTAGTTGTCTGCTTACCGCCAGAGTCTCTTAATTCATTAATTTCCCACAGAGTGCCGCTTCGGGTCGTAGCCAATTTTCAAACGTGAAACCGTTGAAAGTTATCACCTTCATCCCACAGCGAATGTGACAACAGCGACGAATGCAGTCAATGTTTTTCTTCGTTTTTGGGCTACAAGCAACCGCTACAAGATTACACGCATTGTAGCTGTCCCCCCTCTCTCTCTCTCACTCTCTCTCTCTCTCTCTCTCTCTCTCTTTCTTTCTCTCTTTCGCCATCTTTTTCTGTTTGTCAGCCAAAGTTGCTGGAGGGAGTTGCAATTGCTTTTATTAGTTACGGTGTGCAAACAACTGCCAACGTATCCACTGAGCGCACACATTGAGTGCTTGAAATGAATTATTTATGAACTATGATCTATTTATAATTGTTGGCTTCATAATAAGACAAGCTGCAAATGCTTCTCAGCACTCTTTTAAAAAGTTGTTTTAAATCAAGATATATTTTATATGTCTCATCTTGTGCGATTGTTCGACAATCTTCAACTAAAGGCTATGAGCACAACAGCTAACAACAGCTTTATTTAGTTAATATACAATTTTTTTCAGTGCATTGCATTTGCCACTTTAGCATCGTTGATCGTTCTGATGCATCATTTTCTCTCCGAGCATTGCGCATACGCACAGTTAGCCAGCTGTTCAACTTTTTGCGCTGCACAAAATCTCATAATTCAGTGCAAATTACACTATCGATCAAATAATCGAAGTAATCGTAATAATCGTAATAATTGTTGTAGTTTATGTGAGTTCTGCTGCTTGTTTTTTATTTTGGTTATGTAAAGTATACATTTATTGGGTCAGCTGAGCAGACACAGTTATGCGGTCTGCAACAGCAGCAGCAGTGCCAATGAAAGGGTGTCAAACGCTATAGCTCTGACCTACAGACCAGCAATAGACACCCAATGACAACAACAACAAACGGCAAACAACTAGCTCACAAACTAACAAACTGGGTCTATTGTCTGTTATGGTCTAATCTCTGTTGTTCTCTCGCATCGCATAGCATCGCACCGCATCGGTTCGCAGAAGCATTTGCATTTTTTGTAACTGTGCTTTAGCAGTCAAACATTGAGAGTCGTCTGAAGCTGTGCCTCGTTGATATGCTAATTAAATCATACCTATATTCAATCTCAATCTGTCTTGTCATATTGCTCGATTTCAGCTGATTGTGATGCTGCTGCTAATGCTGCTGTTGCTGCATTCTTATGCTAACACGCAAATTAGTTTATGGATTCTTTTTACGCTTTCAATGATGAAAGTGTTTTTCTGACCCCAATTCTCAGGGCCTGCTCTGCTCTGAGGCTGCTCTGAGGCTGCTCTGTCGTCTTCCATTGAAATTGGTTGTGCTTCGAGGCATGTTTCACATATTTCATGATTTTACTTTTCTACTTGGTTGTTTTTTCATTTTCATTTTTGCATTTTCTGCGCATATTTTTCAAGTGCTGTTCAGTGGTTTCCGTCATCCCACGCTCTTAATTACCCCCAGAGCGGATAGATAGATAGATGCCAGCCAGGCAGCCAGCCAGCATCCTCAGTGGCCACTTTGTGCGCTGGCAACTTGGACCGTGAAGTGTGAAATAGCTGTGCAGTTGCAGTTGCTGTTGTTCTTGTAAATCCGTGTCCTATTTATACCCTGTAGGCATTAAGAGCATTTATTGCTTGCCGCTTGGGTATTTTAGTTTAACAATCAATAATAATTATGACAAGTTATGCCAGCAACTATTTGTTTGATTTAAGTTAGAGGCGGAGTTGAGCATATGTTTAATAATATTTTAATTACTATTTCACTGTTGGTAGGCAGCAGAGGCACAGTAGATCTGTCAGACGATTAGCCTATTACTTTTAAGTGTCTCTTTATGTCATTATAAGGACAGCTTTACAGGATAGTTGTTAGTCGTGTGATATTTAAGATTCATATGCATTGCCATTTTGAGCGTTATTTTTTTTGTGCGCTCTGTTTGGCATTTTAATATCAAAAAAGGTTTTTAAGGGGATTCATAAACTTTGTCATATTTATGCATATTTAAAGACACTCTGTCAAAAGTTGTTGATTCAATTTGTCGACCATTTAAAATGCCATTTACATAAACGCGACTCATCAATAACAGTTGAGCGACTCAATTTATTTTGCCTAATTAGCAACGAGGACCCATATCAAATTAAAGCATGACTTCACATAAGTTGTATGTGTGTGTGTGTGTGTGTGTGTGTGTGTGTGTTGGGTGGAAATAATTCCCATGTTGCAACTGTCGACAACTGCTTAGACCACACACATGCAACACACGTACGCTGCTTGCAACTTGCCGCATGCCACCTTGGCTTGCTGCAATGCTGCATTTTAATAAGATTTTACGAGTTCATTAAAAATGTATTTAACATTTTATGAGTGGCGTCTTCAGCAATTGCCGTTGGCTTAATGCAATTGTTATTACCATTTTGTGCATACAGGTTTTCAATTATTATAGCATACAGAGGGGGTGATGTTAGGGGAGGGGAAGTCAATCTTGAAGGTTGTGTTTAGTGTGTTGCCTGGCAACAGCTGCCCCTCTGCACAATGGTTTCCAGGTAATGTGGCGTGGAGCAGCTTCATTAAATACAGCAACGGTTGAAAGCATCAACCGCCCACAATTCTGAACTGGCTGTATACCCACCCGATCTCACCCCTTTATCGCTCTATCCCACCCTCCCCTCTCCAATTCTCTCTCCCCCTGGTGTGCCTTTGTGCCCGTTACAACCGCTGATAATGTCATGGCAACTGGCTCGTCCAGCCTAGCAGCTCGCAGCTCGCAGCTGCCAACCGCCAGTTGCCAGTTGCCAGTTGCCAACTTCAAAGTTGATGAGCTGCCAAGGCGCATACATCATCATCATTTCTGTCAGCTACGATGAGAAAAAATAAAGAAATAAAAAATAACCTTTGAGAGGATGCCAGCCAACCTGTCTGTCTTGCTGCCGGCCTGCCGACCGTGCGATGCGCTTGATTTTCTCTGCACCTAAATTAGATTTTTGCCTTTTTTATATTTTTGCGCCTGCGAAAGTCTCGATTTTTTTTATTCATTTCATTAATTTGATTTGGTGTTGAGTTCAGTTGAGTTTGCGCTGAAGTTTACGCTTTGAAATGGAAAGTTCAGTTGAAGTTGCTTAAACAATTACTATCAACAGGATATGAGCAAATTTGTTGCGTTTTTTATGCTCACAATGTTGACTCATCTAATTAGCAATGAAAGTTGATGTTCAAAACTTTAAACGAGCGTTAAGTAAATAGTTAGCAAAAAATTCCAATAGATTAGCTTAGAGATGAGTACGTGACTAAAAGTTGAGCTCATAAGCATGAAAGTATTATGAAATCTTTTTCAAAATATTAATATCTTTCTCAAAATTTGCCCCCATATAACAAGTTAAGTTTCATAAAAAATAACTCAAATCTCTTATGAAATTAATCAAAACAGTTTACAGTTAAATCCTTAGATTTCATAACTCATGTGAATTTTCGTGACTCGCAAAAAAATGTACAAATATTTATTTTTGCCATTACGCACGTCTTTGGGGCTAAGTGCTGAAAAATATGTCATAAAGATGGGGCTTAAATTTGAGGTGTATGTTGTCATTAATTACGCAGCGGGTCACTTGAGCACGCAGATTCGCCAAGACAAGACCCAAATCCAAATCCGTACCCGAACTGAAACTTCAAGCTCGGGTCGCTGCTGGTCACAGCGGGAGATTCTTCTGCTTAGGGCTTGGCTACACTTTCTTTGGTTAACAGCCCAAAATTGGCAATGGACTTGGCACTTGGTAGTAGTCACCTCCACCGCCCCTCAAACAAAGCTGTTCATGGTTTGTTTTCCCATGATCGTTTGTCTAGCCAAACCCTGTACTTTGCTTTTTGGGTAGAAGAAAAACAATCAACGCGTCTTTAGATACGAATTCGCATTGCTTCAAGAAAGAGAAAAAGTACAAAAAAAAAAAAAAAAAAAAAACAATTCGTGCGAGATTTAATGTTTATTTGGCTTTTTAGTTTCGCTTTGTTTGGCGCATTGTTGTCCAAGTAAATACTTAAATATAGCACACTTAAACAGTTTGTTGATACCATTGTTGTTGTTGCAGCGAAAGTGAAACTCTGACTGAGATCGAGAGCCCAAATATAAATGAGATTCTGTGGCTGTCTCTAATGAGAGTTAATTACAACATCAAACAGTTGTCTCGTTTCTTTCCTGTTTGCTAACTGCGTACCTAAACAGTCATTATAATATCACGTTATCTTACCTAAATACAAATGTGAATTGAAGAGAACTTTTGCTCTCCCGAGATTCCGAACACGTTTCGATTAGGCGCGCCTGACAAAAGGCGAGGCAGCCAAAACAAGTTAAACAAAATTGGACGAAAAGAAATGCGATGTCGAAGCGGAAATACTCTAGGATCCTTTGAGATTGAGAGAACTGTTTAATGCAATCTGATTTATTCTATAAATTGCCAAAAATTGCTAAACAGGCACTGATCCAATCTTAACAATCCTATAACTTTGTCAAAACCCAGGTTTACCTCTTTATTTATGCTACATTAAAATTTGGAAACGCGATTCCAGCTTACATTTTTCCACAGCCATAATTTGGTTAAAACTGGTGCCAAAAAAATAGGAAATCATACATTATATTAGGCAATCTATGTGTAATTTTGTGCGCAAAAAAAAAAGAAAAAAAATAGAAGAAGCAATGTTAATTTTTTGCAAAACAACTGCTTCAAAGCTTCCACACATTTAATACCGAAAATTGCTTTACCTCCTTCAAGGAGATGATACTAATAGGAGTGATGAAGAATAAGCAGCAGTAGGCGAGAGGAAAACTCGCGCTTACCAGCTAAAAACTCTAAGTAGAGAAAGTACACGCGGTGCTGCACATGTACAAGTAACCAAAAAAAAAAAGTAAAAATAAGAAAAAAAAGATGCGAATCTTCGCCTTTGGTTAGTGGCTTTGGCTGTTGGATTTGGATTTTGGATACGACTTCAGTTTTCTTTGGGGTCAAATCATCGCATAGCGCGCACTTTTACCACTCGATTTCGGTGCTTTGGATATGACTTTGGGCTGTTTGGGCTTTTGGGTTCGGTTCGTTAGCAACTGAGCAACGCCTACGAAGATCATAAATGTGTGGTGCCTTGTAAATATTACAACATAACAGATGTTGTTTTTGTTGTTGTTTTTACTGTTGTGATTATTTGATGTTATTACCATTGTATGAACAACATGACTGCTGACTGCTGACTGCCAACTGGCGACTGGCGACTGCCCTGTCATTTGCATACTTAACACCTTCTTTGGTGCAACACATTGCGTCTCGCCTTCGTTTGAATTGGGGAAATTTCTTCACTTGAGCCACGCTCTGACAGATTGATGAGACGAATTGTACAAATGTTCATTGCTCAAGTAGAGAGGAGAGTTTTTGCTTTTGTAATTAGAAAATAATCGACGAATGCATCTCTTTTGAAGAGGCCAAGCCAAGACTCTGGCTTACTTTCAATTTCATCTGCATGTGCAACAAAAATACAAATACAAAAAAAAAATCCATCTACTCTGCGCCATATGGCATGAATGGAAACAAATGTGGATATTTCAATAGGTTTTTTTATTTGTAGTCATTGTTGTTTTTGTTGTTGTTGTGTTATGCATGATTTGTAAGTCTGTCGCTTTCTTTGTGCGCAGCACTCTGATGACTCGGCATTGCACTAGACGATTACTATTATTATACCCTGCACTCACTAAGGTGCGTACCAAGGTTATTATGAAGAAATAATGCTAAGCAAAAAAATTGTTAAAGCTTAATCGGCATTAAATGTAAAGTTGACTTGGCCAACCTTTGTGAAATGGACTGTCCCTGAAGCTATGTTGGTAAAACTAAATATATTTGCTTACTGTACTTGCAGGATAATTCACAAATTCAGCTGCACATTAAACTGTAGCTTAAGGGATCTGCTTGACTGCAAAGAACAGTTCACTTAGAATATGAAACCTAGGGTATTTCGACTTTTGGCATCACAATGCACGCGAATAATTATTTTTGTCGCTTATGTCTTATTGTTGCTGCACTTTATTCGCAATAGAGTGCAATCAACAGATTCGTTATCGCATTGCATGACTCTGAAATCCATTAAGTTTTTCAATACCAATTTTTGCATATTATGATACTGTGAAATGCAGCCTCCGTTTTGAGATTTGAGGTTTGACGTTTGAGATTTCAGCACTTTCACTCGCCCTTGCTCCAGTTGCTTGGCATTAAAAAGCTATTACGCCTCAACACTTTGCGATATTTTTGTGCGACTGTTTATCAATTTATGAATCAATAATCAACAACAAAACCCAAAACATCCAAACATTTATTCGTGGCCCTCTAATAGCATTGATTAATAGCTTATCACTGGGCACTGAGCACATCGCACATCGCAGCTCTCAGCACACCAGCTCACAGTTCAGCAGCTCACAGTTCAGCAGCTCCCAAACCCGCGGGGAGGCAAATTACAGGCGCCGTTAAATTTCACTTTCTAAGGCAAAAAAGTTAAAACCAAAAAAAAAAAAAAGAGTTGGCAGCAAAACAGGTGAAATCTCTCTCAGCTTCCTGTTGTCAGAGGAAGAGGCGCAGCGCAGATGAATGTAAATACCAAACACCAAGAAGAAGCCCAAGCTGCTGAAGAAGTAGCTGAAAAACTTTTGAACTTAAGTAAAAATATTAAGAATAATTATGTCTGACGAGAGGGCCGGGAAAATTGATAAGGCCACCGTCGTAATGTTGAGCAATTAAATTCATAAGCGCCTCAACCTGTGGGGCACCTTAATTTGTAGTTGATTTGCTGTTGTTGTTGTAATTGTTGTTGTTTTGTTTAATTCACATTGCATGCCATCGCCTCAAATCGTGGCTAATTAGCCGAGTAAAGTTGGCCAACGAAATGAAGAAATTTACGTAGAACATCGAAACTACGACATGCAACTTAAAGATGACCATCGGAGCCGTTCGAGCGTCAATTCTTTAAAGCGGATACTATTAGCTGGTCTTTTGTCATGTTGCTTCTTGTCTAATTTGTTTTTGTTTCTATATCTGTTTGGTGTTTTGGTGTTTTTTTATGTATTTTTTTTTTTTTTAATGATGTGAAAGAAAGTTATGCCCTGGAGTTTCTAATGATACCGCCCCAAACTTTGCCCACTTACATCTATTGTCGATGCTCTATCGAAAATGTGTCGAATTCGGTATATCTATCCATATTAAATGCAAATCTCTACCCCGTGGCCATAGAGCAGCTAATCAATCAATGTGCTAGATGCTTTACGGTAGTCAATGTCATAGATTATTGGGGGAGTCGACATGTGTTAGAAATACTTATGGAAGCGCGAACACCTCAGCACATCAACTACCACAAAAAGGCACACCATAAAAAACAAGATAAATAATTAGCCATCAAATGTTGTTGTTGCTAAACAAAATGTGCAACAGAAGCTGCTGAGACAAAAGTGATTTGGCTAAAAGATGAAAACTTTCGCCACAAGTTATAATGAACGGCAGTTTGCTGTCAGCCGGCACCCAAAAAACAGCGGGTGGGAAATTGAACTCTTCGACTTTAGCAGAGCAGTTGAGGAGGTTGCTAAAAAAAAATCTGAGCTCATAAATGCCACATGCAGCTTAAGGACTTGTATATTACCATAACACGAAGTGATCTAAACCGAGCATGCAACTCGAACGATTTTTAGCAGCTAATAGCATACAGAGCTAATTTCACTGAAATTACTAAGAAAGTTTTTTCAGAACTCGTAAACTTGTTGAGAGAAAATTTATTACAATTCTTTTTAACATTCTTATTACATGTTAATCTCACTGCTTAACTGGTCTAGTCATAATAATTATTATAGAGCCTGGGAAAAGACTTTATAGATCAAACACAAACGTTCACAGGTTAAGTCAATGGAAACATGTATGTGTTAATACAAGTAGGATTAGAAAGAAGCATTCTTAACATTTTTGACAACAGTCAAAGATATCAGCTTTCTTAAAGATGTGGCCTCCAATAAATTTCATTTTCAAGTCACTTTCAGTTAGCTGTTATCTTTAACATACCATTATCAAATTATGTTTGTAATTACCACTTAAGCTTTTTTGACCAAAGACTCGTTGACCAATTTGTTAAAAATCTTTTCGGGTCTGCAATTGTCAACGTGGTCTCTCTGACTTAACCCAATTTAAGCACGAGGGACAACTGAAAAAACAAGGCAAAATAACAACAACAACAATTTACAAGTATTTTTGCCTTATTTTCTTGTTAGTACTGCAATTTGGCGTTTGCGCGAATTTCATTTCCAACTAATAAACAAAAAAGAAAAAAAAAAATAGTAGAAGTCTGTGTTGCCTGTTTTTGCGGCTTAAACTCTAATTAACGCCTCATCTGCGGTGGCGAAGGTGAAGAGGTGCCCCCGATTCCATTCCTCCTTCCCGTTTTTGGCAGAGAGAATGTCTCTAAACCATCGTAATGCTATGAACTGTCTTGGCGCTGTGCCCATTCTGTCTGGCTTGAGAACAACGACCAGAACGAGGAAAAGTGGAAAGATGAAAAGGTTGAGGAGTTGGCGAAAGAGGAGGGTTCTCTGTATTTTGGTTGAAAGAATCTTTTACGGTATTTTCTTCGCGGTGCTGGCACGTCGCCCAATTAGACGCACTTTAGGGGGTCATTAAATGTATATATTCCGTGTGCGATTTTATTATTATTAATAATTCCGCTTTTATGCATTCTAAAGACCATGTATGCATTGGTGCCAACACTGTAATTGCCAAGCCCCAAAGTCGTGCTCTCGGTCCAGAGACTGAATCTAAGATCTCAAATGTCCACTAACAGTTCTTCTAAGCGTATTGTTGTTGTTGGTGTTGCTGTTGTGTGGAGTCAACTTTTTAACGCGCTCAGCTTCCGGTTGGTGTCGTAAAAAACAAAAACTGCTCCTCTTTCGTCTATGTTAGCACTTGTTGTGGTTGTTGTTGTTTGGTTGTTTGGCTTTTACGATTTACCTTTTTACGTTTGTTTTTTTTTTTGTGTATTTTCGCCACGCTGTTTTTACACCTCCTTTCTTTACACTTGAAACTTTTTTTAATGCTTGTTTCTTGATAATTTTTTGCTGTATTTCTTTCGCTCTCTTACTTTTTTTATGTTTTCATTTCTTGGCAGCGTCACTCGTTAATTGAATTTGCGGCAGGTAACCGCCGCCTCTGCCCAATCCAGATCTACTACTCCCAGCTAGTCTTCTGTCTCCAGCTCCAGTCTACAGACCATTTGCTGCACCATTTATTAATTATCTTGCCCGCTCACTGATTACATCTTCGACTGCCTTTCTAGCCCAGCTATTTCGTTCGCCTCTCGTTGCCCCCGTTCGGTTTTGAATAATAATTTGCATTTTTCATCTGCTGTGTATCTTCACAGTTCCATAATCTTAATTGTTTTTTTTTTGTTATGCAGCCAGGAAGTAGTCGACTTTTTGCTTGACTACCCAGCGCATTACTAATACCATGAATGAATTGTTGTGCTCAGAAGAAGTGTGGATACGTTGCTTTAATTTACATTAGTTTTCTTTTCTTTTATGCAAATCCGCAAAATGAACTGAAGTAGCACGTTTCGGTTTCTGTACTCACTACTTAGCTAAGTTTGCAACCAGGTCGAATCAGCAGTTGCAGGAATGTTACATTTTCATAGCATTCTTTCAGGCTGACCTTAAAATAAGGTGGAGCTACGAAGAGAAATTTCTCATCTGAAAACGAAGCTGATTCACATCATATAGTTTTATCAAGGCCACAAGTTCTACACAAATATGTAGAATACACGTTAAATAGATGTCGCCCCAAAATATATCAATTGGGATACAGTAATTGTTTATGTGTTATTCCTGAAATGGAAATTCTTTCTGTCAAGTTCAATTACCAACTGAAAACCCATTTCTCATTGCATTAAAAAACTTGTTTTAAGTATTAGATGAAATAATTGCTTCCATACATAATTTAAAATTTATTTTTGCTCATTTTGGCCTTTATACAAAATATATATAAAATAATGGATAAGCATACTCCATAATATCTTGCCTAATACTTGGATAGCAGATGTGTTTGGGGAAAATCCAATGGGACTAAAGAGAATTTTACAATTGGAAGAATTTTACAATTAGTTACTAAACATTAAAAGCTCGTTATAAAGTTATGCTTAAGACTAATGATATATTTAAATATATATTTTTGTAAAAATATTAAAGCAAACATTTTCTCGGATTCTTTTTAAGTGTTGGGTTTTTCGTTTTTCAAACCGTTCTTCATACAACTTGTTGCTATATTTCGTTATGTTTATAAATATGCATACTAATTTGGCACGCACGGATTTATGAAGATGGAATTAAGTTTAATGCTTTGAAGTTGCTGTATTTTATGTTTACATTATAAAAAAGAAACTGCGCATAATATATACAATTAATACGATAGGGATAGGAGAGGGGATACTGAGTGGGGAGGGGTTTTAAAATTATAGTGTGCTATGTTACAGATTCAAGAACGCTTCTTCATAAATATTCATTACAAATTATTTGTATAACAAACTGCGTCTTAGAACTAATTAAATATTTGTATTTGTATATGTATATATATATGTATATATATTTGTATATATATTTATGTTTATGTAGGTTCTATTATTTATATATATGGTTTATATTATGATATATGACCAAATTTTGGCTGCTACTACATAAGAAAAAAACAAGAAAACCTCTGCACAACAGACACACACATATACACATACAGTAGTTGTAGTTTTTAATTTTTAGTTTTGTTCCTTTCAGTTTAATTGTTAACTTGGCGAGACTCAGTTGGCTCAGTCGACTTATATGCATAGTCCTAGGTAAACCTACATGTATAGCCCATATATAAATATATATATATATATAGAATATTTTCTTATGCTTAGATTTAATCGTTGGCCATGCAATAGCCCGAGTAGGTATTTATATTATCCTCCAGAAAACTCTCGCCCGCTATAACACCGGACTGTGTGTGATGACTAGGACAACGATGTCCTTTGGGACACTGGCATAGCGAGTTAATGTTGACCTCATCCAGAAACTCCTGACGCTTTCTTACCGTAAACAGCTTGCATGGCTGCTTGCGCTGGCAGCGAAGGCGCTACAGGAATAATAGTTATAAAAGATTATCTAGATTGTTGGGCTGGGCTTTATGGGTTAAGCTTTGCTTACCGTCAGCGGTGAGCATGCAAAGAGATAGCGATAGGCTGTGTTGCTATTGGGCACAGGTTCACGTTTCGTTAGATACGTCACCGAGTTCTTGGGACAACGACAGTGCACAATCTGTTCGGTGACATTAAGTTCCGCGGCGGTGGTCAATGTCCAGGTGTAATCACGGAAATGCCTAAAACAAAATGTAAACAAAAAGTTAGCTCGTGATAAATATTTCCTCAGTATGGTTAACTTACTTGCATACTGGCAGCTTATGCACCGGCTGGCACAGCTTGTAGTGCCTGGTTTTGTCCGCTATTGTATGTCCATCCTCAACACCCAAACTACTCGGACAGCCGCCAATAAAGCTGGCCGCTTCCTTCTGGCCACGATGTCCCGAGTGACGCATGTGCGTCGAGACTCGGGACGGTAACGGTGCGTGTGGCAGCTCATTGTCCGCCAGTTCTTCATAGGCTTGCGGCAGAGCTTCGTTGTAGTCTGGAGAGCGTTCCAAATAATCGCTCGACTGCAGCTGCAAATCATCCTCGTAGGCGGCGCCCAGTTTCTGCATCAGCTTCTTCAGATGCAGACTCTCGAACTTCTTGTCCTGGAACTCGCCGAGCAGGAGTCGCTTATGTTGCAGCAATTTCTCCTTCTCAAAGTAGCTGCGATACTTCTCGCCCGTGCCATGTGCACCATGGTCATGGTGATGCACTATAATAGAGTTGGGCATACGATTCGATTCGGGGCAGCGACACTGTCGTTCTATCCAGGGCGTCTCGTACAGATCGATCTTGGAGCACACAGCATTCGGAGCACAGACGGGCAAATCATCCTCAGAGTCCTGCAAGCAATGCAAAAGGAAATGTGAAAAACTTAGCAATTTGACAATCGAAACTTGAATTTCATTTTTTTTTTTGTGCAACACACTGTCAATGAGCGTCTAGAGGCAAAATTTACATAGCCAAGTGGCAGCACGTCCTCGAATCTTTACGAGTCATTGAAATAATTTCATTCATAGCCTTGCCAAGCTGGGGCCAAGAGGAAACAGTTAAGAGCAAGCATTCAGTTGCCTGTAAGTTTGAAGTGCCTTTTCGTAGACTATTCAAAACATTAGCATTCAATCCGAAAAATTCGAGAGTCTAGTGAAAGGCAGACCCAAGGCACAGATAAAGGCAAAACGTGTAAGAATGTTGAAGAAGTTCGTAAATTCCTCCCGACCTCAAGATACTCCTCTAAACTTATGTGTCAACAAGTGGAAAGCGAACTTTTCTCTTTTTAATGGTAGAAGATTTGCATATCTTACTTTTCACTAAACTCAATCTGTTAAATCAATGTCCGATGTCTCAGTTATGTAGTTCTATTTGACAAAGATTTTTATCTGAAAAAACTTAACTTGGTTTTGGAACCGGGTAAACCCCTTTTTGTTTAGCCAACAGACCCAAGTTCAACAGGATTAACATATGTATATGACAGTTCCAGCTATACCATGTCATCTTCATATATATATATCTATGTGTTTGTTTGTTTGGGGTTCCACTGAGGAGGGAGTCCGTTTTATAAACATCCGAAGCATATACTTTTCATTAATTGAATTCCTAACGCTGTTGTCAAACATATGTTATCTGCTTAAGCGAGAGTTTAAACAAACAGTTCGTCCTTAAACCTTGTTTACTTAATCCTTTTTTATTCAGTGCATAAAAGCTTATTATACTATCCCGGTGTAGCTCTTGTTGTTGATCCTGTTCCCGCTATAAACATAAAATCCAACTAGCAACTGCGGAATTTAGTTTTGTGTTTTGTTGTTTTGTTTTCTCACTCGATTTGCCTTCGCTTTTATGATGTGCTGTGTTCCCTCCTGTTCCCTCTGCTCTTCTGCTCCTCTTACTCCACCTACGCTCCTGTCATTTGTCCCTTTCATTTAATTTTATTGTATGGCACTCTGGCGACAACATATGAGCAACAACAACAGCAACAACAACAACAGCAGTAACGATAACACCAACAACAGGTTTCCAATGAAATTATCGAAAGCAATCAATTTTTTAAGTGGAACTTCTTTCAACTCGTACCTTTCGACATTTCCCTCTGCCTCTGCCTCTGCCCCTTGCTCTTGTTGTTGTTGTTGTCGCCGTTTTTGGGTCCTTTTTTCTGTTGATCTTTTGTTTGGTTTCGATTTCAATTTGATTTTGGTTGTTGTGTGTGTGTTTTTTCCCTATTCCTTTCTGATTTGTATTCAAATTATTTTTATAATGAAATCAATAGGCTTGTTTCCAGGCGTTGTCGCACCTGCCTTCAGGGCCAACCAGCTACCTGAGCGTCCTTTTACCCTCCCCATTCCTCTACCTCTCTCTCTCTCTCTCTCTCCGCTTCGCCATCTACTTAGGGCGTCCGTGACGAACCGGAAGTCCGGAAGTGATTTAGTGCAAGCGACCGCCTGGCGGAAGTAAATAAATATATAAGTGCAGCACATACACACACACACACACACACACACATAAATATAAATGCACACGCACACTCACACTCACACACTTGTGTATCTTAAAAATGGATTAGCAGTGCGCTGGGCAGGACCGGAAGTAAGGCAAAGCCAAAAACCAAAGCCAAACAGGTTGCCTGTCGTGACCTTTTACCTTCAGCTCAATTGCTGCCACAATCTCTCACTCTACTTATCTCTCACTCTACCTCTTCCTTCTCTCTCTCTGTCTCTCTCTTTCTCTCGCTCTCTTTGGCCTTCTCTTTCTATTGCGGAAGTAGTTTGCTTCGGTTTCCTTGTTGTTTTCTTATTTTATTAATTTTATTTACTTCCGCATTTCGCTGAACATCCTCTCTTTTCCCACGCGTTTTTGACCTACTTTTTTGAGCGGGCGGGGTTTGCAACACCTGCCCCCTTCTCAGCCAGCTGCGAGTAGTTCCTGTGCTGTGTCTAACTTTAACCCTTTGTTGACAGTTTTACGCTCTTGCCTCCTTGAATTCCTCAACCAATCTTTTCAGTGCATATATTCGCGCCCTCGCATTATGAGCATGCCTCTTCTTCTTTTTTTCTTAGAGGAATACCGGCTGGGCTGGGCCACTCTCTTGAGGGAAACCTTTGTCGTGCTGCGGCAGGATATGCTTATTATGTAAGGAGTCTCCGGAATGACTATATGTATGTCTAAATATATATATATGTTCTTTGCAGTAAGCAGCCCGCCTGTAAGCAGCGTGGGAAATTCTTTGAAATTCGAGCATGTTTATTGACAGCGCCCCCCCAATTGTAGAGCTGTGTTTTTTTTCAAATTTATTTGTACGTGGGGTAGTTGTGTGGTGTGTGGAAGTGGCACTTCAGCGATACCGTTGCACATACACATAAGCCTTTATGTTTTGCATATCGATGGGCATACAAATGTATATATGTATATATGTAGATGGGTGTTGTGCAGGCTCATAGATTTGGACAAACAAATTCCAATGGCATGTGCTCATCGCCGACATCTAGAAATCTGCTGAAACAGATAAACAACAGCAGCAGCAGCAGCAACAACAAGCTGAAGTTGAAGCCGCACTCGAAAGCAAGAAAGTTTATGCTCAGGCAATAAAAGTTGATGCTAAAGAAAACAAAACTCTCAAACAAACAGACCGGATTTCCGGTTTAACGCCGGTGTTGGGCGAGAAATGAAGCTGGAAGCTGGGTGGGGGGAGCAACGCACGTGGGGAGTGTTGGGAGGTATATGTTGTTGCTGTTGCTATTGCTGTTGCCACTGCGACACTTTATAATTTGCCCAGCAGCACGCGTGCTCCACACAAACAATTAGCCTCATGTGTCAAAGTGCAGAGTCGCCTCGGCCTCTGTGGGGCAGCAACGGAAGTTGAGAACGCGCCCGACAAGACAATGAATGCTGGCTGGACGACGATGGGGACGGACAGACTAACTGACTGACTCTATCCATGCAACGTGATGCGGCAAGCTGTGTGCAACTTTTAGCTTTTGACTCAGCCCTCAAGCAAGCCAGAGAGAAGTGGAGAGCTGCTGCTTCTCGGCTTCTCGGCTACTCGGCTTGTGGGCTGTTTGCTTTAAGAGCTGTCAAAGGGTTTTACGCACGCTCGTTTAATTGAATCAAATTAACCCCCACAACCCCACTAGCAAGCAAACAAGTAGTAATAGAATAAGAAGAAGCAGAAGCATAAGCAGAATCAGAAGATGTACATTAGCTGCTTGTCATGCTTCATGTGGCTGGGGGCATGCTTGGAATTCTGCGCCTCGCAGAGTTGCGCACCGGAAGCGCTGCCTCAAGATGACAATGACTTATACAATATTTTATATTCCCTGTAAGCATAGAATGACTACAAATGGGGTAGTATAAGAAGGTGTGAAAAATCTAAGCTACTAAGAAAAGTTAATACAAGTCTTATTCTGGCAGCAGCATCTATGATCTGACAGCTCTTGCTTCTGATTAGGTTAAGGGGTATCTGCTGGTCTCCCACTCGAACCCAGCACATTCCTATATGTTTTACGTGGCATGGCAAGAGCAGTTCGAGCGGGGCCAGTCGGGGTTTAGTTAGTTGCATAGCTGGCATGCCACTGCATCGCTTTGGCTCTTGTCTTGCGGGCTCTACCACTCATTAGCCAGTTGGCTTGGGGGAAGCCTGTGATTGTCGCTTAATGGCAACGTAATTTGAGCTTATGGAGCTCCTCTTAGGCAGGGAAGACTGTAGGCAACGGCATGACTGCACCTGCCGCTATCAATAACGCACAGAGGCATTGACATGACGTGCGCAAAATCCCAACAAAAGGACCTTGCCACAAAAGGATCGACCTGCTTACACATATGTATGTGCCAGTGTGTGTGTGTGAGTGTGTGTGTATGAGTATGTGTGTGTGTTTGCCAATCAGTGACATAAATTTCTCGAATGCCGGAAGAGATGTCTAAAGAAATGCTGGGCCGGCCGGGATCGGTGTTTGGTTCCCATGAGGGCGTTGACGCACAAAAGACGCGACGCACACGAACGACAGACGACGACAATGTGCACTTAAAAAAAAACACTCTCTGACCTAAAATTTATTAAAATAAATAGGGTGTTTTTTGGGTTTGTCGATTACAAGCAAGAAATTCCTTGAAAGAGTCAAAAACATTGCTGAAGAACAAAAATGATGACGAACTACTTTATTGTGGGGTACATTTGTTTCGCTGAGTGTATGGCGGATGATCAGCCGCTGGCTGCTGCTGCACATGCGCCGTCGGGACGCTGGCTGATCTCGGGACGGTTAGCAGAGCTGTGGCAGCCGCTTGGCACAAGTGGCTGCTGCTGCTGCTGCTCTGGCAGGTAGTTTTGCTAATGCAACAAGCAACAACTGACAACAGCAACCTTCTGTTCCAATGCATCTCTACTGTTATCTTTTGTCTGCGTTAATGATTTTTCTATACATTTCCTTTTGCTCAATGTGATGTATTTTTTTTGTTTCCAACATTTTCCCCATGCGCAAGAATTATGCAATCTGGCGTCGCTAGCACATGTGGCCAGATACAGATACACATACTGAGATACACATAGCTCTAGGGGTAGGGGTAGGGGCAGGGGACAGGCGTTTCAAAGCGGAAGTTGTGTTTGGTCACCTCACGCTGTTTACACGAAAATTCAATTAAAATTGGAAATTGTTTTTTCGAGCGGAAGTCAGCGGCTGTCGCAAGATGATGAAGAAGAAGAAGATGAAGACGACGCAGTGGAAGAAGAAGCTTCTACCACAGAGAAGAAGCTACTGGCTGGCTGGCTTGGCAGCCGCTGCCTTTGCGGAAGTCACACGGAAGTTGTTTAGACCAGCGTCAGTGGCGACTCCAGCAACCAACATCCAACAACATTTACTTAATCTTCATCCGCCACGAATTGTTTTTGTGTAAGAAAAAAATAAAATAAAAATTCCAATGAAAACACTAAAAACTCTGGACCAAGCGAAGTGCCGGAAGTAAGCTGATTCTGGTTCTTATTCTTAACATATTTTGCATAGCCAAAGTCTAAAATGTTGTATTAGGTAGTTGGTAGGTAGGTAGGTAGCTATGTAGATAGGTAGAGTTGGTCAGGCGTCGGGCGGGAGGTTGGCTTACTGGGAACTGGCCGTGCCACTTTGGCGCTCCTTAACGGAAACTTTGCCAACCTCAACAGCAACAGCAAAGCAAAGATAAAAAACAACAAAAACAAAAACAATTTCATTCATAAAAGCGCAAAAATGTCAAAAGGAAGCAGCCACAACACAAAAACGGTCTCGAAAGGGGTCTTCAACGAAGGGGGGGTGAGGCAGAGGGGTTGTTTGAATTTTGGATTGGTTAGGAACGCTGGGGAACTGGTTTGCCCGTTTTGCAGGCCAATTGCAGCTGAAGTGGGCAAGTTGTTGTTGATGTTGTTGTTGCCCATTGTTATTGTTGCTGTCTGCTTGGCAGCAACACTGGATTTTTGCGTAGCTCGTTGATCGTCACAATTAATGAACGTCTACGCACACGGACATCCACTAACCACATCCACATTCACCATCACCATCAACATCAACATCACCATTACCATCACCATCACATTCACATTGCACATCCTCAGCTGCAACAACGGAAAAAAGCAATTCATTCATTCATTCGAAAAGGGGAGACAACAACAGCAATAACAATGTGGCTAAGTTGTTGTTTTTGTAATTGTTGCTTTTGCCAAACCGCAAAATGTTACTGTTGCTGCTGCTGCTGCTCTGTAAGTATGTTGCTGGCAACTGTTGCTACTGCAGCGGCTACTGCTGCTGCTGCTGTTGCTGTTGTCTCCTTTTACGCTGAGCAAAATAAATCAATCTTGGCTGCTTGCTCTATTGTTGTTGGTGCTGCTGCTGTGTTCAGCATTTTTATGAATGAAAAGTTGCTGCTGCTGCTGTTTTCGCAATTTTTAATGAATGACAGCAAGCAAGCAGCAACAATTGCGCGTAGCTTTTGTTGTGGCCGTTTTTTTCGATCACTGGCTGCCTCGTCTGTTAATTACGATCGAGTTGCAGTTGTTGTTGTTGCTGCTGCTGCTATTGGTGCTGGTGCTGGTGCTGGTGCTACTGTTAGTTTACCCTCGCACTATCCGCCCCGTTCCAGCAGCAGCACAACTGGTCTGCTGTTGTTTTGTTTAATGAACACATGCGCACTTGTGTTGCTGCCGTTGTTTTTGTTGTTATTGCTCGCGCGCGGTTTTTATGAATGAATGAATGAAACAACAACAGCAGCAACAGCAGCAGCAGCAATACGCAGCCCCGTTTGCGTATTTATAGTTATTTATTTTTGCTGCCGTCGCCAGCCGCTGTAAACAATGCGCCTTTGGCACGTAATTAGCACACTTACAGATGGCAACAACAACAACTGCCAGTAACAAAGCGGCAGAAGCGGCCAAATTGGAACGTGTCCGTCAATAACTGTAACAAGGTCTTGGCTGAAACGGAAACTGGCCACCAGAGCAACAACATTTCCGCCAACTTTTTCCAATACGCTGTTGCTGCTGCTGCTGCTGCTGCTTCTACTGCAGCAATCGAATTTATACGAATTTTGTTTTTGGTTTTGTTTTTTTCGGAGTATTCTTTGTTGTATTTTTTTTCTTATAAAAAAAATTTTAAAAAGTTGACTTGGCGCGCGCGCCAGTTCCAAAAACTTGAGCCGATTGCCTCGAGAAACAATGACAACAACAACAATAACAACAGCAGCAGCAGCCAGCAGCAGCAGCAGCAGCCAGCAGCAGCAGCAGCAATAGGTGCAACAACAACAACAACAAGGAAAAAAAAGTGGGCAAACTAGTTTTGTGGTATCCGAGCATCCGTTGGCTCAGGTTGTAGTTGGCTTTCAGGCATATTTTTTTCTCAATGGAGCTCTCTGAAAAATTGTGAACTGGAATTTTTTTTAGGTGAATAATTGTGCTATGTTGTGCTATGTTGTAGCAGTGTTGTTGTTGTTGTTCGTTTTATGCTAATGCGTTAGACATTATTAAAAATATGTTTGTTTGCTCATAAGCACACTGCGAGAAAAGACGAAGTCCACAATGAAGAAAAAGAAAGCTTACATTTTCTTGAATGAGTTTTGATCAACCTAAAAAAGGCTGAATTAATTAATTTTTTCACAGTGTATGATATATGGCAGACAACAACAAAAACGCCACTGATGTTTTTTTCTCTACTCTCTTCGTCTATTTATTTTTTATTTCTCTTGTTTTCGCTTTGGATCTTATTGAATAATTTCTAAATTTAGCCAAAAAAAAAAATACATTCCTCAACGTGAAAGGCAAATAGAGACAGAGAGAGAGAGAGAGAGGGAGGGAGGGAGACAGAGAGAGAGAAAGAGAGAAAGAGAGAAAAATGATGAAAGAATGCAAAAAGAAAAAATTAACTCTCCAGAATTTGAAGTCGTAATCTGAACAACGTCTCGAACTGCAAACTCTAAAAAAATAATAAAAATTTTAAGAAACCTAGGAATGCGACACGATGCTTGATGATAACTTGATTATTGATTAACGTGGCTCATATTGAACATGATTAACGGGCAGATCATGTATCTGCTGCTGAAACTTAACTCTATAACGACCTTCAAGCTTGTATTAAGAAAACAAAACCGGTCACATGTATATAATCTGATATGGGCATAGATTTCTTTAAAAAATGAAGGCAGTTATCACAAGGCTCGTAAATTTTTATGATGACATTTTTATTGTGAATGCCTGCGACTGAATTATCATAAATATTGTGAAGAAGATAGCAAAAAATATGAGACTCGTAGGCAGCTGTGGCCATTGTTGGTAAAGGCGTGGTCCGATGTGTGGATTGATAAACAGCTTTGTATTTTTGTTTTCATTGAGTTTTGGCTCACATTGCGCATACGCAACATTTGCTCGAAAAACTAGCTCTACACAAAATAAATAAAAATGCCGTTTTCACACCTGGCTGGGCAACAGACAAGAACAACAATAACAATTAAAGCACCCACGTGTCTGGGCCACGATTTGGGCCAGTAACAACAACAACAACAAATGGTCGACTAGCTGTCTGTCTGCCTGTCTGTCAGCTTGAGACATGTTTATGCTTGATTTGTTTATGCATTTCTCAGTCAATTGGAATTTGTAGACACACTTTGATATCTCTCGTGCTGTTGCGTACCTCATGAATTCTTAACATCATTCATGTCGACAGCAACAGCAACAGCAGCAGCACGCCAGCAACATGCCGGTAGACGGCAGCAACAGCATCGAGTCTTAGCCGCTTTTAGCCATGCCACGCGCACAGCGACGCCAACGACGACTCTTGAGTTGTTAAAGCCAAATATGCGTAGCTGATCTGCTTGTATATGGCCAACAAATCAGTGATGTTGTTGCTGTTGTTGCTGTTGTTGCTGCTGCTGCTGTTGTTGGCGTTACCCATTCAAACATTTGGACGCTCTGTCGCTTTGCCATTCATTCATAGATTGACTTGCCCAGCGAAGCGAAACGTTGTCTCTGCCTCTGTCTCTGTTGCAGTCGCCGTCGCAGTCGCTGCTGTCGTCGACGTCGCTGTCTTATATGACCGTTTACGTTTTCATTCATTCGTTTCCATGTTTCTTCCCTCCCATCAGCAATGTTCAACTCCTCATCACCGCCTCACCGCCTCACCGCCTCATAGCAGTCACAGTTCTCGCTCATTCATCGCTGGCAACCATTTCATTTGCCTCAGCTTCAACAACAACATCGTCGTCGTCGTCGTCGTTGTCGTCGTATTTCATTCATGAATTTTCTTTCATTCAGCTTTTGGCCTAACCCCTCAGCACTCTTTATCGCTATCGCACTCGCACTCTCTCGCCCTATCTCTATCTCCCTCTCTGATACACACACACCATCTCCCTTTGGTCGCTTCTCGTTCCTGTTGTTTTCTGTTGTTGTTATTATTGAAAACATTTTTAAATACCGGAACTGAATGTTTAGCGCTTTTAAGCATGGGAACTTTTTGTTTTCTTCTGCTAACAACAAAAGAGAAAAAAAAGTTTATCTATTATAGCTGCCTCTCTCACTCTGTGTTGTTTTTTTCCTTCTTTTTCTAAATAACTATTTCTAGCGCTTGTTTGGTTCTTCGAACAGGAATTTTTTTTTTTTTTTTGGCTTTTTGTCTATTTTAGGTGTTCTTCTTATGCGCCTGTTTGCTTTTTTATGCCTTCCCAAAATTTATTGCAGACATACGGATCTAAAATTTATGAGCCACGCTGATGGCATTCCCCTTCCCTCCCCTCTTCTTTACTTCGAAACAAGTCGAAGCGGATTCTTCGATCTGTGTTTTTTTTTTAGGTGTCAGCGTCTATTGGTATTTGAGTGTGAAAAGCATGTAAAGCAAGCCAGGAAGCAAACTTATGATAGATCCTTATTCTATGGATATTTGAGGACATTTCACAAATCTTCAGGAAACAATGCTCACATAGAACTGTTCATTTTTCTAATGTGCTCAGTAAGAAATGAAAAATGTTCAAGGGTATCCAATGGTTCGACTTGTTCCCCACTTAGCCCCAACATTTTTTTTTTGTACCTTGCTTAGACTGTCAATATTTTTATGTTGATTGCTATTGATATTTCACGCCTCAGCCAACTAGGGAGTGTTTTTTTTTTTCGGTACAATAGAGTGCTGATATACGATTCAAAGTGCACATTGAACCATTTTTGCTAGTTGCTTGGAATCAAGCATAAATCATATATAAAGTGTAGATGTCTGTGTTTATATAGGATAGGTTACATTATATCTGAAAACCTCCAGTTTGATTGACTGTTCATTGAATTGAATGTGACTGTTGCTGTGTGCTGTTGCAACTGTTACAACTAATGTTTCGTGGAAAGATCGTATCTGAGCCGAACTTGGAGAGGGTGGGGAACTTGACTTAGTCATGCCGACAGTGTTCGTGGCGCAACTGTTGCTGTTGCTGTTGCTGCTGCTGTTGACAGGCACATATCGAAACATATTGAACTCTTGACCCGTACCGCTAATTGGTCCATAAGGTATCGCAATTGCTCAACGCTGAGTTTAATTGATCAAATGCGACGACAACAATAACAACAACAAGAAATACAAAAACATTGTCAATAAGTGCGGCATGGAAAACGCTACGAAACAACTTTCATTTTTCATATGAAGCGATTGTTTTTATTATTGCTGTTGTTGTTGTCATTGTTGTTGTAACTGCTGCTGTTGCTGTACATATTGTTGTTGCAGTTGCAATTAAACTGTGTGCCCCTGTTTTGTGGGTGTCAAGTGTAATGGCTGCTAAGAACGTCGTCGAATCTCGATAGGGCGGCATCTAAATATAGACTCCATGCTTAAAAGCCAGTTACGGCTAAAAACGGCTAAAAGCCACAGCCCCAACTTAAGTGCAAAAACCTGCTGTTGGCGGTTAATATTTTTGGCGTGGGCTTACAGCCAGTTACATATGGTAACAACAACAGCAACAACTAGTTGGGCAAAGCAGGTGTCGTTGCTGCTGCTGCTGCTGCTGATGCTGCTATTGCATTATGCAATCGGCTGACAAAGTTGTTTTGCATAGATCAGCAGCAACTGTTGCTTTTGTAATTAGCATTGCGCATGAGCAGCGCTTCTGTCAACTTACCCCAACTTGATAGAGTATGCGCAGATCCTTGACACTATGCGCGTGCTTGCTGTTGACTATGTTGTTGCTGTTGCTGTTGCTGTTACTGCTACTACTGCTGGTGAGTCGATTTTGCTGCTGCTGCAACATTTGGCGCGCACGACGACCCGCCAGCAATCCAGACTCCAGCTCTGATTCTTGCTGTTCCGCTGAGATGCTGACAACAGCCACTGTTAGCGGCTTTTCGCTGTTTGGCCTCGCCGTGCTGCTAGTTGTTGTTGTGGTTGGAGCAACTGCTGTTGCTGCTGCTATTGCTGCCGCTGTGCTGGTCGCACCTGTTAGCTCTTTGGCATCATAGATGCTATACTCCAAGCTCTTGTGCTTGGCATCTTGACTCTCGACGCTGGCCGTTGGCGTCAGCTCGTAGACCTCCAGCGGCAGGCGCGTGCTTTGCGCACCGCTCGCCAGCAGCAGCAGCAGCAACAACAACAGCAACATCAGCCGCAGTATCAGCAGCACGGATTGCGCACGTATACAGCTCATTTTGTGTGTGTTTGGGTGTGTTGTGCGGTTGTTGTAATTGACACTTTTATTTTGTTGTATTTTGTGGGTTTTGTAAGCCGTCAGCTTCAGCCTTCTTTGTTGTTGTTGTTGTTTTTGGTTATTGTCGTTGACTTTGCAAAATCGATACGTTGATTGTTTTTTTGTTGTATTTAATAGTTGTCTGTTGCAGTTAGAATTGTTGTTGCCACGCTCAAATTAGCATTGGTCAACAGCAGCGGCAGCAGCAGTAGCTGCTGGGCCCCGTAAAACTAAACATTGCAAAAAAACAACAACAATAACGCGATCAGGTTTAAAAACACAAGCGATTAGCAACTATTGTTGTGTAGTAATTGACAGCACTTTTTGCTTAGATATATATACACCTAAATATATATGTGTATTTATTTATTCTTTTCTGTAAGCACAAGAAACACGCGCTGCGTCCTCGACTCGACTCGATTTTTGGGACACTCAACGAGTTGTTTTGTGGCACGCGGATCAGTTGCTGCTCGTTGTTGTTGCTCGTTGCTCGTTGGCGTTTCTGGTTGTTTTCGACGTCTGCTCTGTGCAACCTCACAATTCGAACTGATCAAACAGAAAAACGGGCGACGGCAACTTCAACTGCCGTCGTCGAGCGTTGTGTTGTGTGTGTGTGTGTGTAAGCGAGTATCTGTGTGGCCAAGACTTGAATGAACGCACACACACACAAACAACAACGAGCAGCAGCAGCAGCAGCAGCAGCAACAACGACTGCGACTGAGACAGTGACGTAGGCAGCAGCAGCAGCAGTAATGGCTATGAATGAATGAATGTTGTGAACAGCGTCGCCAGCAGCACAGCATCCATTATGCCTGCACCAGTGTGCGTGTGCGTGTGTGTGTGTATGTGTGTGTGAGTATCTATGTGCTGCTGTCTGAGTGTGCCTGTGCTACAGTTGTTGCTCGCGTGCTGCGCTTGTCCGTCGCCTGAGGCCGGCCAAACGTTTGGACTGGACGCGCATCCTTTAGCCCGTTTTTGCTTGTGTTTATTTGTACTTCTTTTTTTTTTTTGTCTCGCTCGTTTGTTGTTTTTGTCATTTTTACTACGACCGGAAACTAATTCCTGCCCAAGCGACATTGTCTCGGCTGCTGTCTCTGTGTGTTGTTGTTGTCGTTGTTTTTGTTGCTGTGTGTTGTTTTTTACTGCTGCTGCTGCTGCTGGCGTTGTTGTCGCTGGCTCTGTTGGCTGTTTAATTTCGCGCGCATGCCAAAAAATAAGCAAGCAAAACAGCAACAGCTACAAGAACAGCAACAACAAAAACGGTAACAAAAACAACAACAAAATCTGAGACTCGTCTCCAGCTTGAAGTTGAGTGGCCAGTTTAAGCGAAAAGCGCGCGAACTTCTCAAGAAAGCGCGCCAATTTTTATGGGCCTAGCGATAAGATTTCATTTCGTTTCCATTTTCATTTCAATTCCCATTCCAATTCCCATTCCCGAATGCCACTGTTGAGCTTTAGTTTTTAGCCCTCCCTGCTCCATACCCAGCTCAACTTGAATTCACTTTTTCTAAGCAGCTGCGTTTCTCAGTCAAATTCCATTGGTTATCGTTCTTATCATGCGGCATGTTCAGAAATATACTTACCTCTCTGGGGTATTTAGAGCTTTCCTAGTATTGGATATTATTTTTATTGACATTATTATAAAATTTTCACTTGAAAATATCACCCAACAGCTGATTAAAATATATTAACCCAACATAAAAAGGAATTGTTGTATATTTATTTGGAAATATATTTGTGTTCCATATTTAAGTGATATTATGCAAGAGTGCGATCGATTTATTAATCTCAGCTGTTATTTTATGGTTTATTTTTTTCCTTGCAGGTAAAATGTATGCGGTAATTGGAAGACGTCATGGCAAAATCCTATCAGGCGACCTAACCCAGGGCAGTGGTAACTTTGCGGTGACCTGCCTGCTGCCCGTCATCGAATCGTTCAACTTTGCGCAGGAGATGCGCAAACAGACATCTGGCCTCGCCTGTCCCCAGCTAATGTTCAGCCACTGGGAGGTAAGTGCAATCAACGCAGCTGTTGCTGCTGTTGCTGTTGCTAGTCGGTGATTTTTTTTGGGTGCAAGTGCGCCACGCAGCCGAAGTAACCCCTTCTCGTGAGTCTTCTTGCCATATGGCATATGTGCGTGCTCAGCTTTTTGCGGTCTGTCTTTGGTCAGTAAAAATCTCAGTTTACCTTCGCTTTAACTCTTGCTAACTTCTGCTGAAGTCTTATAAGCTAAAAACCACATCATCAGCAGCAGCAACATCGACAACAGCAGCAACAGCAGCAGCGACAACAGTTGCTCGGAAAGTTATATGGTCCATTTAAGCTGCTGTTGCAGCTGTGTGCAATATTTTATTGTTGCAAAAGCAAACGTTGAAATTCAAGTGCCTGTTTGTTGTTAACGGCCTTTCCCCTGACCTTGTCGCACTAAGTCACCACCACTCAAGCAACTCGAAAGATCGTTTGTATTGGTAATAAGCAAGCCCAAAGCTGATCTCAATTCCCACTTGCCAAGCGGACGAGCACAAGCGGCGGATGGACCCAGCTCACAAAATGATTAATAAAGACGCAACGTGCGTACACCCAACAAAAGTTTTCTTTATATTTTAGCAATATGCCCTTTAAGAGAGAAATTCTGAAAGCAAACAAATTATCCACTTAAAGTTTTAGGCTTGTGCGGTTAGCAGTGCTTTGAGAAAACGACTGATTATTATATAATTTCTTATAAGATTTTATCTTTGTTATATGCAATTTTAAGTGCTTCTCCGAAGTCAGGAAAACCTCAAAACAGAAACATTCTTCTCGAGCAAGCAAGTTCTTAAATAGTTCTGGATATATATTTCTAGACTGTTCTTGCAAATGACTTAGACTCTTTTGAAGTCATTTATTTTAGTTTGCATTTTTATTTATTTCTATTACAGCTTAGAAATATAATTTTCTACTCTTGAGTCCTTGAGATCTTTCTATTACGATATTAAAGATAATTGTTGATTAATTTGTTGAGTGTACAACTTTAACGAAGTCTGTGCGTCTGTATTAGTGTATGTATATATATATATAAATATATGTGTGTGTGTATGTATACAGTATATCGCCCAACCAATCGATAACAACAAGTTTTTGTATAATGACTTCCGGTGATTTTCTATTTCTCAGCTGAAGTTTTGCCGGCAACGCTGTCTACGACGCCGTTCGTCTTCTTCTTCTACTCGCTGCTGTGGTTGTTGTTGTTGTGTTTTTGCTGCTTTTGTATAATTTCATACGCATTTCCAGCGTCCAGAAACGAACGTGGGCCGGGGTAGGAAGAGGAGGTACAACATTTGTAACTTTCCGTCTTTGGTAGAAATCTAAACGGAAACTAGTTTGGCCAGCAGCTCAAATAAGTGCATTATTATCAAGCCAATGGGAAAGCTAAAGTCGTGCGCTTTTTCAGCAATTAGAATGCGACAACAACAGCAACATCAACAACAATCCGAAAACAAGCCAAACAGCAACAGCAACAACAACAAATTGTGATGTGTGTCACCTGCGGATTGAGTTCGCCCATTTTGAAATGACGCTGACATTTCCAAACAATTAAACAGTTAGGCAACTCAAACGCCCAATCGCCTAGCGACTACGCATACGCCCATATGCACGCCAACACCCGCACCCTCCTCGCCCTCGCCCTCGCCCACGCCCACTCCAGAAGTCGACAAGTCGCATGCGTGAGCGTCTCCTCAGACTGACTGACCACTGCGAGTGGGCGCAGTTGTCACGTGCCCATAATAACAACGAAGCCAACCTCGACTGGGGCAACCAGCAATCTGGCTGAAAAGGCTGCGGTAGAGAGTGGTGGCAGGGGTGTGGTTGGGGTGGTAGGTATTTGAATTTCTTGCCGCATCATGGCCTACAATGCGTTCGTTACGCCGTAGCTGCAGCAGCGGCAGCAGAAGCAGCAACAGCGACAGCAGCGGCAGCAGCAACTGCAACTTTTTTGCTGTCTGACCCCGTCGGGTCGACCTTTCTGGTCCCGTCAGAGAACCGCAACTGCAGCAGCAGCAGCAGCAACTATAAAAACTAATTTTCAGTTTTTATAAGAGTATATTTTTCACTTCACGTAACGCATTGAAGTCTCGCACACAAACACAAACACACATACATCGCACAACAAACACACGCACACACACATACACAGTGAAGTATGGCCAGCATAAATATCTTTGTGCGACGCTCCTTATTGTTGTTGTTGTTGTTGCTGCTACTGTGGCCGTTGCTACCGTCTTGCGCGCTTTTGTTATTATTTGATTTTGCATACCCTGTAAAAAAATACAACTGCAAAAGGCGTATTTCCTTTTGGGTCGTATTTACACTTCTGCTGAGAAACTGTGTTAAATTGTTTAATTCTGTGTGGGGTTACTCATCTGTAAATTCATATAATATTTGTTAGTATTTTATAAATTTTAATTTTAAAAGATTTTTAAGATAGCAAAGGATTGTTTAGCCAAGATTTGTATGTGTATAGGTATACCCCTTATAAATAATAATCTCAACCCCATAATATGAAATATATCTTATTAAATTTTCAACGGTGCATTAGACCAAGCCGTATGCTCATTTTCTTTTCATCACAGGTAATGCTGTAGTCAACGTGTTATTTTTTATGAACGTCTCAGACTTGCCAGCATTTCAGACCCAAATCCACATTTTCTCCAAGAAAAAAAAACACCGGCTTTGGCTACTGGTCTTACTTACTGAAGTTCTTCTGTTTGGGGTTGTGGACTGGGATGAGGATGGGTAGGGTAGGGGATGGGATACGTCTTTGGTTTGCGCCTTTCATTTGTTGTGGTTGCTGTTGTTGTTGCTGTTGTTCTTGTTTGGAGTGTTTATCATTAACGCGTCGCGTATTATTGTTATTATTGTTGTTGTTGTTCTTTTTGTTGTTGCTGTTGCTTTGCATATGCGAGGCATAACTTAAAGAAAAAACATAAAATACTTGACGAGCATACAACAACAGAAAACAGAGCAGAACCCAAAAAGAACAGTAGAAGAGGAAGAAGCAGAGCCAGAGCAAGACAAATAACAAATAATCTGATAACTCGTTTTGTACCTGAGACAGAAGACAGAAGAGAAGACCCCCAGCAACAACAACAACAACAGCAGCACCAAAGGGAAAGTCTCCAATTGAGGAAAGCAGGCGAAGACCCGAGGTTGAGGCTGAGGTTGAGGTTGAGGCCGTGGCAGTGCCCTAAAGTCTGCGCTGCATATAACACATACGTACACACAAACACACGCGTACGTACACACTGATGTGTGTGTGCACTCAGAGAAAAAAGAGCGAACCTAAATCAGCATAACAGTCTTGATTTACAAACGGGCGTGCTTGGCTTATCCTACAGATTGGGATTGCTGTAGGAATTTCAAACTTGTTAAGGTTTGCACTTGATTTGAGGGCAACATTATTTTTCTGAGTGTTTGTGTCTGTTTTGTATTTAAAAAGTATTTTTGTACGCGAGTTTTGTCCGAGCAGGCAAGTGCTTATCCAAGTGGCTCTGGCAATCCTTTAGCCAGTTTGTTATTGTTGTTGTTGTGGTTGCTGTTGTTGTTGCTGCTTAAGTGGAACGTGGTTTGCATTGTGCGCGCTGTCAAAATGACGCTCGTCGAGGCTTGAGACTCGAGTCTTCGAGTCTTGAGTCTTGGGGCAACGGGGCTCGACTTTGCAGCGCATGCGCAACGGACGTTCCATTAATGTTGCTGTTGTTGTTGTTGTCGTGGCTGCTGCTGCTGCTCTTGTATTGTGGTTGTGGCACCAACTCAGTTCAGCTCAGCTCTCAGCTCTCAACTCTCAGCTCTAACTTTGGCTCTCGGTCTCTGGCTCTGTTTCTGGCGCGCGATAATAATCTCGACTGCGGACAGCGCTTCGGACTCTATTTTTTTTTTTTTTTTTGGTCATACCCCGACAGCGACCCCTTCCCCTGCCCCTGCCTCTTACCACTGCCACAGCAGCGTATTTCGGTAGCTGCCGCGTAAATTACCTGCATGCGGACGTACGGCTGGACAGGTAAACACACTCCGCACACATGTCTACACACACATGCTTACAAACATACTTACAAACAAACAGACAAACAAACAAACATATATCTTTGCAGACAGACTGACAGACAGATGGACAGACAATTGCCTCACGCGTCTTTCGTGTGTTTTTGTGTTTATTAGTGCACTGCATGAAATGATGACAAGTACTTTGTACTTGGTACTCAAACTCGATACTCGTCCATGCATCTTGTATAATGGATAATATGGTGTGATCAAAATCTATGCCAATATAAAAACAAGAAACAAGTTAAGAAACACTTAACAAGTCTTTAGCAAATGATCTTGCTTAAAACAGTACTAATTTCCAAGTGAAATACCTTTTTATAATCGTAAAATGCTGTCATGTTTTATCTGGCATCTAATTTATTAGTGTTTTATCATTTGACATTTTAAAAAAGTTTGCTTTATAAATTTTCCTTTATCAGCGAGGCTAATATTTTGCTTCTGTTGTTTTTTTTTTTTTTTGAACTTTTGCGTTTTTATATTTGTGAATTCCTTTAAGGTCACTTTTAGAGAAAATGTTGCTTGCAATGGAACAGAGAAGTCAACTGTTAAAAAATCTGTTGTTTTCTCTGAGTGTAAGCAGCGATTGCTGCTCATTTGTCTGGACTGGCTCAGACACAAGCTTTGCGCACTTCTGGAGCACTTCAGCTGCCAAAGGGTCTTTGTGCATTGTTGTTGTTGCTGTTGTTGTTGTTGTGGTTGTTGGTCTTCTGCTCTTCCGACGAAGCGTTGTGCGTAGGGAAAGCAGCGTCCCTTAACCGGCTGAGGGATCCGGGAATTGCTGTTGCTGCTGTTGCTGCTGTTATTGTTATCGACTGTTGCGCATGTGCAAAAGGATGGCACACAAACACATTACATTTGAGTATGGTTTTTTAGGTTCAGCTTGAAGATCGGGATTGCCCTGCTCTGCTCTGCTCGGCCTCGTGTTGTTGTCGTGATCATGGTGGCTACTGCTGTTCCCTCCCTCCCTTCAGAGCCTCCTTTCCCCAATCTGGCGTTGTTAGTTGTTGTTAAACAAGCGAAACCTTGTGCCCGATAATGATCTACATGTTAAGGGGCTGTGGAGACAAGAGTATGCAGTTTAGCGTAGTGCGAACAGATGGTGCAAAAAAAAAAGACAAAACAACAACCAGAACGATAAAGTTTCTGTGCGCACGGACTGAAACCAAATCCTGGCAACTCAGCGAAGCTACAGATTACTTTGTACGCTAAAGTTCCTTCTGGCGAGCTGAGCTGAGCTGGGCTGGCACTGAGTCTGCTATTCCGTAGAACAGACAGACAGCACCTTCGACACCCGCCCGCTGAGTACGTTCTTCAAGTGCGCGTCCTTCTGCCAGGCACCGCAACGCATAAAACAATAAAACAAATAGGCAAGCATTCCTATTCTTGTGATGCTGAACATAAAATACCCTTTTAGACATAGATATGTATCCTAAGCAGATGTTTGCTATATTTTCAAATACATTTTTGTTAGAAAGTTGGAGAGTAAATCAGAATATATCTTTTGGATGCAAGCAATGATCAAACTTAAAGAATCACTTTACAGTTATAACTTATCAACTCAATTCGTATCCAATGCATTACAAACTATACAACAATATTCAACTACGCTCTCTGCAAGGGTATACAAAAATACAAAACACTCAGAAGCGCACACTCCTCAAACCAACCTAGGAGAGTTGAAGAGCGTAGTATTGTAGTAGCTGGCGAGCGCTGGCAATCATTAATCACTGAACACAAAAAAAAAGAGCAAATACTTCACGCCATTCACCAAAATTCTGCGTATCCTGGCGTGCCTTATCACGCAATGAATGTCGAATCCGGAATGTCCCTGAAAGTCATTAAAGATGCGCATCAGCCAGCAGCCAGCAGCCATTTGAATGTCTTTGCCTCTTGAACAACAAAGATGTGAAAATGCATGCTTTCCCTGATTGCCAGCACACACACAGGCAGACACAGACACCCTGCCATAAAGGACTCATGAAATATCACGTAAATCGAATCAGAGGTGCAGGCGCAGGCGCAGGCGCATAGACGAACCGACGCCGTTGTCTGCTCTATTGTCCTTTCTCAAGTGGCGAGGTCCTGCCCCGTTGTGCCTAAATGATTTCCTGGAAGGGACCTCTCAACTATTACTACGAGCCGCTGCTGATCTGTGTGCGTATCTGTGTATGTCTTATATTTTTGTTCTTTTTCTTGCTCTTGTTGCAGGTGATTGATATTGATCCCTTCTGGCTGCCCACAACCGAGGAGGAACTGATGCACTTTGGCGAGAAAGCCGATTCGGCAAATCGCGCCAAAGTCTACATGGACAGCGTGCGACGACGCAAAGGACTTTTCGTCGACGAGCAGGTAGTGGAGCATGCCGAGAAACAGCGCACACTCTCCAAGAACAAGTGAACTCTGAGGTGAGTGAAATTTCAATCCACTTCAAATTGAAATTCACGATTCGATTTTTCCAAGTTAAATTTGATTTTAATTACAAATTAATTGGTCTTTCACAGCTTTGTTTAGTAAAAAGTATAAAATCATTGTATTTTTATTATTAATATCCCATTTGTGTATATGTATGTGAGTCATTCAATGCTTCTCCTCGTCCCTATTCCCATTGTTTGTGTTGATCTGCAAATCCTCGTTGGTGATCAGTCCGCTCTGATTCTCCGGAACCTCAGGCACCGCCAGTGCACCTCTGCCCAGCACAATGTGAATGCAGCTAAAGACAGACCCATTTTCAATTAGAGGTTCTATTTGGAAACAAAGTTAATTCCCACTTACAGTATCATAGCAAATACGGCCATTTGGGTGGCAATGGTCAGCAGATAGATGCCTCCGCCATGATTCGTGTTGAGAGTTGCTCGATATATTTGGGAGTAGCAAACGCCGCTAATAAACGGCACTGCATTGTCACAGACGGAGAGCAGGGCAAACACCTTGCCCCGCTCCGATTGCGGCACAATCTTTGAGGTCATGGAGCGTATCATGGGCCCCACAATGGGACCGAGACTGCAGACCACAGCGCCGGCATAGAAAAGTGCCGGGCCCTGCGCAAAGTAGTAAAACAAACGGGCAATCGCATGCGCCCAGGTACCTATAAAGACAATGGTCTAACCAACGAAATCAGGAAGCAGGTTTAGTCACGATTGCTAAAGGATGGGGGTCCAGTTGAAATACTAACCGTATCGCGCCAACCGAGCACCTTGTTCATCAACGGCACGGCGAGCAGCATGGCAATGACAAATGCTGATGATTTAAAAGTCTTAAAAGTGCTGTAGGAGCTGACCTGCCAGCCAAACTTATCGAACGTGTAGAGATACAAATAGTTGCCCTCGTCACGCTGGAATGTGTAGAGTGCCATACTGAGGAGTAGTATGTAGAGGAAGGTGCGTCGATGGCCACTTCGACGCTTGGAGAGCACCCCAAACGAGTCTTTGATATGCTGCACGTCAAAGAAGTCACCCCAAAAGCCACAACAGCCTAGTTCACGCAACGAACGCTGATTGGGCGTCGTTTGCCACTGAAGCAAAGAGCAGAGAATTTTAAGATGGGCAGCTTGAGGATCAGCAGCAGCCGGAACTCACCTTCAAGACGAGCAGTGTATAAATAATGGCTGTAAACAGCAGCGATGCATTCACAGCAAACATATTCGCATAGGACATGTCGAAGACATTGTAGAAGAGATGGGAGCCCAGGGCGACACCCGTTGGCATCGCCATCAAATATATGACATCCAATATGGTCACCCTAATTGTGCGTTGCTGCAGCGTCGTTATGTCCGATATATAGGCAAAGCAAGAGGCAAATATGGCAACATCGGCACCAGTCACAGCCGATGGCAACGTTGCCGTATAGATGACATACTCCACTGGCCAGCTGGGCATCTTGGCATTTACCACAATCATTGACGAGTAGATGAACTTACCCAACAGGCCCATCAGCAGTGGCAGCTTGCGACCACGTCGATCCGAGAAAGAACCCAGAAACAGGGCTAATATGATGGGAAAGATATGCGCCGAGATGTCCTCCCATTGATGGAACCATGCTGTCGTCTCCAGCACCTGTTTCTTGTACGCTTCGTTCTCCGCGGCGTTGATATTATCACAGATTTCGGCGCTGAAATTACGATTGACGCGGCAGGCCTTCTGCACGAAGAAATTCTGCTCGACCACCGAGGTGATCATGAAGGCAAACATGTACAGGAACATTGTCGGCTCCACGGATATCGATGTAATGCAGTAAATCAGCCATTGGCCGAAGCTGCGGCGTTCTGCGGCAACGGCGACAGCATTGCTGCTAGCAACTGAGCTGCTCGCGATGCTCGTGCGTCTCTCATTTTCTACGCCGCCCTGAAAGTATGTAATGTTTTTGAGTGTTTGAAGGGAGCGGATAAGAGAGAGAGAGAGAGAAAGGAATTGAGAGGGAGGGCGGGAGAGTCTTGGTTTGAGTCTCTTGCGTCGTAGCTTAAGCGCAGTTTGTGTTGGCAATGACACAACATGCTTGCGTGTGTGTGTGAGAGAGCGCTTGAAAGCTTTCAAAAGGCAAAAGCTCACGAAGTCACGTTTTTTTAGTTACGCAGTCGGCAACGCGGACTTGTCGCTTGAGTTTGCTGTATGTTCTGTTTTGATTTGTTTGTTTTCGTTCAAAGATAATTGGATACGGTTACAGTTATGTGTACATGTGTAAATATGGAAATATTTCTGTGCGCCGTAGTTTCAAATAAATAAAATAAAAATAAATAATGTGTGCTGCTTATGTATAATTCAGAATAATCGACATGCTGCATACCATAAGCCCAAATGTTTCAGCGTCTTCTTAGCGCCCAGTTCTTTCATACGTAATAACAACAGAAATGTTGTTTCGCACTTAATGAAGACTGCTGCTTGCTGCTCGATTAAGTTGAATTCTATGCAGCTTATGTATATGTGAGCAGACACATGTTTCTCTTTCGAATTTAGTGACATTTAACTTCTATGGAAAAACACGAGAGCACAAGAACTTGTCGACCGAACAAATTAAAACACTAATAAGACATCTCACCTCCGTTGCGCTCATCTCACTGAGAGCCAATTTCCTTTTATTGTTGCTACTCGCTCTCCGTTGTTGTTGGCAGCTTAGCTTTTTTAATGTTGTGTGGAGTGCTGCTGGGTCAAAGCCAAAGCATAAAGCTCTTATGGTCTCACAAAGCTTTTTCACGTTACAAAATTTGAATTTGCATGCGGCAGTGCAACCACTTTGTAGCTTTTGTTCGCACTGTGAAGCAGATAATTATTGTAAATATTCATTGTTGACAATTCTGCTAAGCTTGTTTAATATGTAATAAGCAGGAAGATTGCATTAAAGATCGTCGACTCGCATTTACTGACTGTTCTGCGCTCATTTTTATGGACGAGTTTGCTTATCTAGGTCTTAAGATTGCAGTTATTCAACTGTTAAGCGTTATCCGTCTGAGACAGAGTATTTGCGATAAGCAAAGTACTTTAAGTGAAAGACATTTATTAGAGAAGTATAAATAACCCTAATATCTTTATGATCCGATAACTGTAGCCTGTGGCCTGGAGCTGTGATTTTAAATATAATATATACGATCGTTGGAGTATCTAAGACTCTTTCATAATTGATTAAAAAACCCGAGTATTACAAAATTATTTAATTAGCACCTGCAGTTCGATAAGGAAAGGCACTTTACTCGTATTAGATCATGACGAACCACAGAAATTATTGCATAGCATTTCTCGGCCGATCTAACATTTCGAGTTTGAATGCTGAGCACGATTTCATCTCGATTAAGACACACATCTATTTCCTTTTTGCACACAAAAAAATGTAAAACTTAAAAAAAAAAACAAAACAAAAAAAAAGAATAATCCGATTTTCGTGATTTTGCATTTATTGGCGATCAGATACCGGCCTGAGTTGAGGCACCCCTGCCAAGCACGGAGCAATCAAATGTGGTGTGGTGCACGACTTAAACGCTCCCGACAACTGCCTATTATCGCAGGTGGAGCATTGTTCTTATACGCGTCTTATCATTTTGGGAATATATATTATATATCTATACATGTCTACATATTCAAGTGTAAACAGAGAGCGTTGAGCCTCGTTAAATTTCAGTTACACTTGCTCGTTTCGCCTGCATTTATTTTTGTTAACTCAATTAACCAAGTTGTTTTCCTTTCTCATTCCAGAAGCTACAACAGCAACTAAGGCTGAAATGATGTCTGGCCGCATTTGTTATTATCCAGTTGTTTGCCGCACAAGCTGCGGTTACTGTTGCTTGTCTCAGAACTTTGTCAATATCATTCTGGCACAGACTATTTATTAAATAAAAATGTCTCCATGTTATTTCAGCGGATTTCAAAATAAATTGTTTATTATATAAAGTCAAATAAATTATTTCGCTGCATATTTATGCAGTGCGTTTGATTTTTATTATTCTGTTGCATAATTTCGGGATGGTTAATAATTAGTTTGTACAGCGTTTTTGCGAAGCACTCTTTTGCGCGCCATTGATAAACGGGTGCCTGGCATTTACTTTTGCAGCCTACTTTTAGGCATAATTTTTAAAAAAGATTTTAGGGTGGTCGTTTAAAGTAAGCAATTTTGCAAGTCATGATTAATGAGTTGCATGTGGAGCATGCTTTAGCTAGCGAATAACTGCTTGATTAAAGATAGGGTTACATGACCTGGCAATATGGTTTTCTGTTATTTATATTACGACTAATATTGGCTCTAACTCGTTCAAATGTTTACAGATTTCGAAAGCTGCATTAGAATCAGAAGAGCATCCTCTATCGAACTGCCTTCAAGGATTATGGGGATTATGTAACTACAAGAAAAGAGTATATAGGAACCAAGTATCCCATTAATAAAACGCTAACCATTTGCATTCTGATCCAGTAGCTAAGAACCATGTTTGTAATATGACCTCTCTGGGACGTCCCTCACAAGATATGCCCCCCAATATATGTCGCCTTCACATATCAGTTAAAGAATCGAGCGTTTTAGATTGAGATAAGTTAGGTTTAAGCTTTAATGCATATCAAAGAGAGCACAATTTGTACCTTTCAAGTCCAACAAAGAAAGAAGAAAAACTCATAACATTCATAACAGTTGTAAACGTTTTAAGCCACTAGCTTGTGGTCTGTTATCAAGTTATGGCCAATTATTGCAGGTTCTCACTGCGCGTTTGTCAATGACAGCGAATTCGGTGCGAAACAGAAAGAGAGTAGAAGAAAATGTGAAGCGATTGCCGCTTGGTTTTCCCGTTGCGGTTCTTTCCCGTTGCAGCTATTTACTGGATGCGGCTTGGAGGGCTTCTCTTTGGCTGGAGCCATCGGCCGCTGGTAATTGGAGACATCTACTATGTATTTGCCTAAGCTGCTGCTTCCACAACTTGCGTCACGCCCCATCATCCGGTGTGGCCAGCCAGAAATCAAATGCTGCCTTAGCCAGCAACAGGGCCACCCTAAAGAGACACAATCCAAACTGCATAGTTAGCCTTAAGGTCGCTGGCACTCAGCGTGTGTTGGCTCAGTTAACATCTGGCTGCCGAACGAGTCGGTTCGTCGGCGTATTGCGTGTTGATTAAAAGCGAAGATAAAAGATGTCGTCGGATTCTTCAGATAGCAGACAGTTGTCGGCTGATGTGCCACAGCAACAAGAACAGGAACAGCACGAGCTGCAGGTGGTGGTCAGTCGAGGCAATGGCACTGGCAGCGCGGACACCACTCCGAAGCTATCGAAGCGCAACAGCTCGGAGCGGAGTTTGCCATTGCGAAGCTATAGCAAATGGTCGCCCACGGAGCAGGGGGCGACACTCGTCTGGCGTGATCTCTGCGTCTACACAAATGTGGGCTCCGGGCGTGGCATGAAGCGTATCATTAACAACTCCACAGGCGCTGTGCAACCGGGTTCGCTAATGGCTCTGATGGGCGCGAGGTGAGCGGTGCATCACGTGGATCAACTGAAGTGTGAACTTGTGCAAGAGTAATCGATACGGCTGTCAGTCCAAAAAAATAAAACTGGACCAAACCAGTTGATCTTCTGAACATAAATTCCACATGTAACTGGGTTACGGTTAGTGTGGCGCACTCAAGCGCTAATCTTTGACTGATAACAGAGATATAGACATGCTGTCGAGGCTTAGGTAGACTATGTATTTGCATGCCAAACTAACAAATGAATAACACTTCTCATTCCTAGTGGGTCTGGCAAGACGACGCTTATGTCAACACTCGCCTATAGGCAGCCAGGTGAGTTTAATCTTCAGACTCCACCGATAAGATAAACCATTCCCCTCCTCCCCACTTTCATCTCAATGGCTCCTGCTGCAGCTGGCACTGTGGTTCAAGGTGATATACTGATTAATGGTCGCCGCGTTGGACCCTTCATGCATCGCATCAGTGGCTATGTCTATCAGGATGATCTCTTCATTGGCGCCCTCACAGTGCTCGAGCATATCAACTTTATGGTCAGTTGAGACCATCTTCTCTTTAATCGCATACCTCAAGTACCCCAAGTAAACTCCTCTCATCGCTTTTGTAGGCCAATCTGCGTTTAGATCGCCGCATCTCGGGTGAGGAGCGTCGCCTGATTATCAAGGATCTGCTGGAGCGCACTGGACTCCTCTCCGCATCCCACACGCGCATCGGCAGCGGCGATGATGAGACGGTTCTCTCTGGCGGGGAACGCAAGCGTTTGGCTTTTGCCGTCGAGCTGCTCAACAATCCGGTGATTCTCTTTTGCGATGAACCCACAACCGGTCTGGACTCGTACAGCGCTCAACAGCTGGTGGCCACCCTGCATGAGTTGGCCCAGAAGGGTACCACCATTCTGTGCACCATTCATCAGGTAAATGATAAGCATAATCTTTTATATCCTCTAGTCTCCTCCAGTCTAAATACTGCCCTTCACAGCCCAGTTCGCAATTGTTTGACAACTTTAACAATGTGATGTTGTTGGCAGACGGTCGTGTCGCCTTCACTGGCTCGCCACAGAATGCATTGAGCTTCTTTGCGGATCACGGCTACTACTGCCCGGAGGCGTATAATCCGGCGGATTTCCTCATTGGTGTTCTGGCCACTGATCCGGGCTATGAGCAGGCATCGCAACGCTCTGCGCAGCATTTGTGTGATCAGTTCGCAGTCAGTTCGGCGGCCAAGCAACGGGATATGCTGGTCAATCTGGAGATTCATATGGCCCAGTCTGGTAACTATCCATACGACAAGGAGCTGGATTCGTTCCGTAGTGTGCCGTGGTACAAGCGCTTCTATATCGTTTGGCTGCGTGCGACATTGACTATGCTCCGAGATCCCACAATCCAATGGATGCGATTCATTCAAAAGATGGCCATCGCACTCATCATTGGCGCCTGCTTTGCGGGCACAACGGAACTCACCCAATTGGGCGTGCAGGCGGTGCAGGGCACCATATTCATCATGATATCGGAGAATACATTTCATCCCATGTACTCCGTGCTGAATGTCTTTCCGCTGGGCTTTCCACTCTTCATGCGTGAGACTCGCTCCGGGTTGTACTCCACGGCCCAATACTACGTGGCGAACATATTGGCAATGGTAACTAGTGGATTGCTTATCTCCTTCTCACTTTGCTCACTCCTCTCTCTCTCTCTCTCTCTCTCTCTCTCTCTCTCTCTCTCTCTCTCTCTCTCTCTCTCTCTCTGATATTCCTCTTGGCAGTTGCCTGGCATGATTGTTGAGCCGCTGCTGTTTGTGGTCATCTGCTACTGGATGACCGGACTGCGGGCTGACTTGTATGCATTTGGCATAACGGCCATTTGTGTGGTGCTGGTTTTGAATGTGGCCTCAGCTTGTGGCTGCTTCTTTTCAACGGCCTTCAACTCGGTGCCGCTGGCGATGGCGTATATAGTGCCACTTGATTACATCATCATGATAACGTCGGGTATCTTCATCAAAATTAGGTGAGCAATCGCCACAGTCCGAGCCGTGATAACCCTTTACCCTTAACCCTTTTCAACCCACGTTTATAGCTCGCTATCGGTGGCCTTTTACTGGACGCAATTTCTTTCGTGGATGCTGTATGCCAATGAGGCGATAACAATTGCCCAATGGTCGGGTGTGCAGAACATCAGTGAGTCGTAGCTGAAATAAAACCCTCTGGGCCAATGCCCAATCACCCGTCTTCCTCACTCCCTCTCTTCTTGTACTTTAGCCTGCTTTGGGGAGAGTGCTGATTTGCCGTGCTTCCACACGGGACAGGATGTGCTGGACAAGTACGGTTTCAACGAGGCGAATATTTATCGCAATATGCTGGCCATTTTGGGCATTTACTTTGGCTTCCACCTGCTCGGATACTATTTCCTCTGGCGTCGTGCGCGCAAAATTTAGTATCCTTTTTGAGCTGCTTTTTATTTCAATTTTAATGTGTGTATCTTGTTTCGTCTCGTTTGCTCGCTGTAAATAAATAATTGTTCAATTGAAAGCATTTGCGTTTTCAATTATCATGTAATGCCACAAAATTGTGTGTTTTGTGGGTTGGAGTTGGGCGTTTTTTCAAGTAATTTGCGCATTTTATTAACAACATTTTGCGACACATTTACAATAATTAACATCAAATGGAATTTAACTTAATCGAACAGCGAACTACGTTAAGTACATTTAAACATTTCTCACTTAAATTGACACAATTGTACTCTTATACACATACGTCATATATATCCTTTTAGAAAAACTTAGTTAAATTATAGTTGAAGTTAGCCGCCAGTCGAAGGGACATCGTAATACAACTTGTTTGAGCGTGTTCTCAATTACAATTTCGACAGAATTTCAATAGTTTGCCAATTTATAGCGAGATTGTGCAATTGGGAACAAGTCGAGTTTAAAGCTAAAAACTATGTAATACAAGTCTATAAAATAATCTATACATTTACAATAGAAATCACAGCGAGAATTCATTTGTTTTTTGTTCTTGTTTTCATTTGCGTTTTAATTTTAATTTTCATTTTTGGTTTTTTTGCTCTTTGGTTTTTAGTTCAGTTTTAAGTACTCGTTAAACATAGTTTAAATATTTGTAAATTTAGTGTTGATTTCAGCAACATTGAGACACACACACACCCACACCCACACTCACACCACGCTTACACACATACACACATTTATATATTTTATGGTAATAACATACATGTAAAGCGTTTTAACATTTTTATCTTTAGTTCATTGTTTAAATAGCAGCGACTCTGAAAACTCACAGAGCATTAAGAAAAGTTTCTTTGTCCTGGAATCGTAGTTCAGGCAGATTTATATAATACACATTTATATATATATTTCTTGTAACGGTTGTCGATTTCTCTTTTTGAATTGACTGTTTATTTTCGTGGTATGTTCAAAAAGCTGGTAATATTTATCTATTGCAAAGCTGGAAAAGTGTTTCATTATTGATTGTGTTTGATCGGAGCTTGGGTACCCTGTAAATTGAGTTTAGTTTCAGTTAGCCACTTGCCTGCCTGTCTAATACTATATAGGAACCGTACAACTGACCACCCACCCATCCCCAACCCACCCTACCCCTCGCCTCACCCATCCCCTTACAACTACTCGTAAAACTAGCCTATGGCATCAGTGCCTCATTTTTCGTGAATGTGCTCAATAAATTCATATTCAAAATTGTTTTTCTGTGATATGCAGGGTTGCCACCCGGTTGTCGTAAGTACCCCTAATTAGTAGAGACTGATAGGAACAACAACAAAAATGCGAGATCATACAATCAGCGGGAAAAAATACTGATAGATACACAAATCCAAACTTCTAGTCATGTCTAGTCTGACAGTCTGGCAACGCTGTCGCTCCATCTTTGCTTCCTTACTTTCTGCTTGATTGCTCCAACTTTATACATATATACAGAAACTTAATTGTCTCGTTTAATTTGATAACTTCCCTTTAAGTGCTGACCTGCTGCAGCAGTCCTGGACGGGGACTGCTGCCTCCTTGGGAGCTGGCGCCGCTGCTGTTGCTGCTGATGAGGATCATGCTGCGACTGTTGGGCAACACAAACACCTCCGTGGCCAGGCCAATGGGACTCAGCGACTGAGAGGTCTTGATGGGACTGCGATTCGGCTCCAAGGTTGCCGTTTTGGGCACCCAATCCTGCACTGCATCCGCACCCAAGAGCACAGCATCCTGAGTAACTGCTTCCACTCCTACTCCGTCTCTTCCTCCACCGCTCGTTTCGAGCGTGCCTGGTGCTGTTTGGGTGGAGCTCTGGCTCTCGTTGGAGAGCAGTCGGGTGGTTGTGGTGGTACAACTGGTCGCCAAGGTGGTTACGGACCGACGCTTGCGCTGCTGCTGTGCACACGCCGCTGTCGTCGTCAATGTCTCCGTCACATTAAAGCTGACAATTGTGTCCCGTTTGCGAAGCGTGGCTGTCGATGAGCTGGAGGAACTGGCGACGACCACTTCGCCGCGTAGATTCTGTTGCTGCTTATTGCTCAGATCGGAGAGACTGATGTTGTTTTTCAGCAGTATTTCCAGGTTCTCAATGGAGTCCTTTAGAGTGCACTTCTCATCGCGCGTAATCTCCTCTTTTAGGTCGGCCACAAGTGTTCTAGGCGGCGCTGTGGGCGTGGCACAGCTCTCAGGATTGCCAGCATTGGCAGCATTGCGCAGCAGCACAGGCAGTGCTCCAATCGTGACCACACTGGAGCTATTCGAGAGGCTGGGCGTAATCCCCGTCGAGCTGACATTGGTGCCGAACGAGGAGGAGATATTATGTTGTCGGCACAGCGATTTCCTGCGCTGAGCGGTTAAGTTTTGCATATTCGAATTGAGATCAATCTCATCGTCATCAATGTCATCATCATCCTCATTGTGATTTGTAGCTTCAGCTGCAGCAGCTGCTGCTGCAACTGCAGCTGCAACTACCGTTGCCTCCAGAATCTCCTGCTCCGGCTCCGGCTCCGCCTCCGTTTCTGTGCCAGCCGGACTCACTGGTCGCTGTGGCAGCTGTGCCTCCATCTCCTGGTTAGCAGTCACCGCTGGCAACTGTGTCTTGCCCTTGAGAAAGTAGGTAATCATGGAGCCCTTGCCTTTGACATTGACGCTGCCGCGACATTCGAGCTCGAAGCCGCGGCACTCGAGCAACTGTTGCATCTCCTGGGTCACCTGGGAGAGTGTTGATTTCGTTGGGGAGTTGCCAAAAGAGCAACAATCAGAGAATGAAAGAGATACATAGAGATAATAAAATAAATTCAATGTGTCAACATCATTGGCCCAGCATTTGCACAGGCACGCAAACCCACACACATACACACACAGGTAATCAGAGCGAAAGCCTTGGCTCAATATTTCATGATAACACTCAGTCAACCGTCAGCGGCCTCGCCCCAGCACCCCCCATTTTAGTCCCTGTCCGCTCAATAATTTATTTCTCTTTGCTTTTATCGACAAAGCACGACAAATAAAATCAAAAAGCAAAAGTTGTTTTTGTGTGTGTTTGTTTGTTTGTTGCTGTTTTAGTGAAAGTTGTGTGAATCCCACGAGGCGTATGCGCAATATGTGATTGAGCAGGCCGTCTGTTGCCCACTTTGCTTGCTGGTCGGTCATCCATTGATTGGAAGGGGCGTATAGTGGCTTGGCAACGTGCACGCAAGCACAGCTGTTGTCAAATTTGCTTTTTAATTTATTTAAAGCCCCATTTGTCAGACTAAGTAAATCCCAAAAACAAAAACAAGAAAAACGACGAGAGATGAACATCTCCTCAAAAGTTTTGAGCTCACCTGGATGTGATCCACGAGGCCGGTGGAGTCCATGCGGGAGGCAACATTGACAGCATTGCCCCATATATCATACTGCGGCTTGCACGCGCCAATAACGCCAGCAACAACAGGTCCAATATTAATGCCTGGACATTGGGAGAAAAATATGGATTTTAAACTTTAAAAATGTTTCTTAATAGCGACCCACTTGTTAACTTTTTCCCAATTTTACAACAAGTTATGAGTATAAATATTTAAAGAGCCAGACGATTTAAGGAAGCTAAACCGAAAGATAGCTTTTGTGGAAAATTTATTTGGCAGACAACTTTAACAGCTGCCAAAGAGTTGGATACGAAAAGTTTTTCATGTCTGTCCCAATTTGTTTTGTACTTTATTTCTCCCTTTTTTTTTTTAGCTTATTTCTCACCTATACGCAAGCGAAAGTTATTGAAGGAATGCATGTTGACCTCCTCAATCTTGTCGAATAGCTGCAGCGCATATTCGGCCATGGCGGTCACATGAGTAAAGTTCACCTGGTCGCAGGTATTGGCCGTCAGCCCCGATGCTGCCATATAGGTGGCACCCGTGCTCTTGATTTTCTCGATGCAGCTGCAAAAATCCATTTAGTAAGCTGCTACAAGGGGAAGAGGGGCGAACGCGGGAAGAGGCACACTCACCGGAAACGTTCCTCGCTGAGCAGCTCATCGAAATCGGCAATAATCTCATTGAGCAGACGCAGGCATTCGACGCCCTCGTTATTGCCCTCCAGTTCCACGTAGAACTCCGAGAAATTCGGTATGCTGGCAAACAGAATGCAAACTGAATCGCATTGCTCGTGGTACAGATCCTGCAAATCAATCAACCGAACACAATTCAATCAAATGCAAACACAATCCATATAATAAAGAAGTAAAAGTTGACCACGTATTAGTTTGGATTAAAATAATCTTTATTTTGCATGGGCTATTTCATGAAGTACGATTTTCATAGAAGAGCACTTCGTGTGTGGGGACACGAAATGTGGTCAACTCTGGGCAAGAGCCTAAACACACACAAACACACACAGAAAGAGAGTCAAACACACACTTGAAGTCACACAGGGAGGCAGGCAGGTTGGCAAACAGGGAGGCCAACCACACGTCAGCGGTTCCCAAATGTGTGGCTGCTTCTGTGATTTGGTTAAAAGTTGTTGATTGCACACTTAATGTGGCACGTTATACGGCAGTATGTGTGCCCGTTGCGCATTGAACCGTTGCAAGCCGCAGCACACACACACACACACACACACACCTACACGCGACCAACGGCAGTGGCAAAAGGCAAAAGGATCTGTTGCAGCAGCTGGGGCAGGGCAGGGAACTCTGCAACGGTTTGTCCTTGCTTTTGCTACGCACAAAAGTTTCAAGCTTTAGAAATGCGCCACAAATTGCCAGCGGTCCAACAAACACACGCACAAACAAAAGTGCCAACGTATACGTAATAACTTTATATTTACAGTTGCAAAGTATTTATGAATATATGTATGGGTGTATGGGTGTATAATACTCACATCAAGGTGCTTCTCGCGGCTCAGAAAATGCTCAGCGACATGCACGGGCAAAATATTTTCGAGCAGCTTACGGTTGTATGCCTGCAAATGCTCCATATCCTCCTTTTCCTCTGCAAAATAATGGAAATGGAAAATGTGACACGCATCAAAAAAAGAAACAACAAAAAAGGCACGAAAACAAGCGTATAAAAAAACAGGAGCGTGAAATTGAAATATCAGTTTATCAGTTAACCGAAGCGTAAAGCGTACAGCAAAGAGATGAAAAAATCCAGAAAAATACAGAAAAAATTGGGAGAGGACAGTGCAACGACCGGAGAGATACACTGTTTGTTCATATGGGAGTATTATTGTCTTCCAAATTAAATGAAACCTTTTGAAATGGGAATTTTCGGGGCTGCTGTTGAAATCTCTCCATAAATCACATGAAAGTACTGTCGATTTAAAGTTCGAAATTAACAATTGAATATGATTTCGGTGTGTCCAAGTAAAAAAATAATACAATTAAATAAAATAGATGAACCAACATGCTTTATTTGCTAATTTCAAATGTGTTCATCAACTTTAAAGTAAAAGACTTATTTGTGAACTGAAACTGAGGCGATTTCATATGTATCAACTCCACTGTAAAACCTTTTAAAACACCAAAGTGAGGCGTAAAAAAGCGCTGCAGCAGCTTAGGCGCCAGTCAAACATGAGTATGACTTTTCGAGTGTATCAGTGAGTGTGGAAGGGTGTCGAGTGTGAGTGTGGGGGGCGGGGGAGTGAGTGGGAGGAGTGTGTGTACTAATACTAATGAAAAGGCTTCTCTCCACCAGAGCAAAGGGAAGCGCGCAAGATGAGCAGCAAATGTTTTGGCATAAAAGCGTGTTATTAAAGTGAAAAGGGGATTATTTGTTGTTGTTGTCTGTCAGTCTGAACCCAACTGTGCCCAACTGTCAGTTGTTTGATTATACTGTATGAGGTTTGAACTTTTGCAGTTGCATTTGCTAATTAGCTGCCGAATATAAGTTGGCTAAACTCACCCGTTGCCTGCAGCTTCCAGATGAAGTCCAGGCGATATGTGGCCTCCGTTTGGTGGCTGTGGAAGATGAGGGCGAGCATAAACGCAAATAGGAAGATGGAATCAATTATATAGCGAAGCAAGGCTTCCTCGTTGCTAATGCAGCACCAGCACCAGTTACAATTGCAGTGGCAATAAAGTGCCGCATACCAAGTTATTCCAGTCCATTAAAGCACAAGACGGGGTGAAAATAAAATGAGAACAGAGCAGAGAAGAGAACATTACTGAAATGTAGTGCAGTTTACCGAGCAGTCTCAGCTGGCATTTGGCTGATAAATGAAGGCAACGGCAGAGTGCTAAATACAATTTTAATGCAGTTTGCGGCGGCTGTAAATGCATTTCAGTATTTTTCAGCTGCTGCCTGGCTGGCATGGGGCACGCTGCATCAAATTGCATTACACCATAATTCGTTCTCATTCAGAAAATTTCCTTTGCAGTTGTGGTTGGCATACTTACGCCAAGTCGACGCTTATTTCCCTACTGCTCGCCACATACAAATATGAGGAGCAGGCCATGTAACTGCCAGCAGCCAAAAGGAGCAGCAGCAGCTTCAGCACCAGGCGCAGAACTTGGTACGTGGCACAGCACATCATCGAGAGCAGTGTTAACAGCAGGAATGTCTGCGAACAGGACGGAATAAGAACTTGTATTATAATACGTGGAGGAAATTGGTTTAGAAAACTTGAAAAAGCGTATTCCAACTCAAATTACGCGGGTCTTTTTTCGCATGGTTGCTGGCTGTTAGTGTGGCTTGAGATTGAAAAGTTTTGCATTCAGCTTTTCATTTTGTAATTTGCTCAAGGCGTGGTGAAACTATATACAAGGTGACAAGATCTTGAGGTACCAGCCTTAAGACAAGGCAAGTTCCTCAATAGCTAGAGATGACTTGACAATCGAGAAGAGATGCGCTTGTCTCCGTCAAGTCATCTACAATGACAATGATGCCACCAACTTATATAGTTACACAGCGGCCAAGGTACCTTGTTAAATAAAGAATATATATAACCTTTGATTGTGCCCGGCTATAACATTAATGTATCCTTGATACACTTTCTTTTGCATTTGTCAATAACCATTAAAACTTACATTGTAGGCCAAATAGAAATCAGAGCCAGCAGCTGGCAACTGCTGCTGTGCCTGATTGAATTGGCTGCTGCTATTCAGGTTGAGCCAGGGCAATTCATTATGCAGGAGTTCCAGATGACGCATTGATTCCTGCAACTATAAAGAGAAAGCGAATACAATTGAGGAATTGAGGGCTAATTAGCAGATGGAGAAGAAGAAGTCACCTGGAAATGCCATTACGAGTGCTTAAAGTTTAACGAGGCGAATAACACGCAACTCTCAGCCTCACTGATGGCCATAAAAAAAGCTGGCTAAATGAATAGCGAATGCGGCTCCAAAGTGCCATTAAACGTGGCCGATAAAAAATGCGGGCACACAGCGACAGGTGGATATATAAAGAGAGATAGAGATAAAGAGGGAGAGGGAGAGAGAGAGAGAGAGGGAGACAGGCACAAATTGACAACTAAATGTCAAAGCGCCGTCGGTGTCTTTGAACCCAGACGGAGTCAGCGACGCGTTCGCCTTTGGGGCATGTAGCAGGTAACAAGTAGCGCATAAATGCCGCACACTTCATGTATGAAACGTGGCTGGCATTTTGGTTGCCTGCCAGCCTGTCTGCCTGCCCGAATAGCACCTTCCACTGCCACGGCCGCTCCCACTCCCATCTCTTCTGTTGCTCTTGTTGTCTGAGCAACTTTAATGGAAAAACTTTTGTTTTGTCGCGTCCTCAAATACCAACAAAAACAAAGCAGAAAATATTGCCCTCAAAAATTGTATTTTGAGCTGCAAAAACGTAAATTTCGTTTTTATTATTTTTAAGTTCACTTCAATGGCCAAAAAAGCCAGCCGACAACGACTCTATTCGAGTCGAGATATATATTTGTATATATTTGCCACAATTTGTTGTGCGCACGAATTATGTATGAAAAGGAAACTTGGCATTCTCTGGGATTTGGCCAATGTTTATGTTATTATAACTAAAAGCACTACTTAAGAGCCTCATTTGTGTTTTGCGCTTACCATGGCCAGCAACGTGCTCAAAACAATCAGCATAACTGTCGCAAATGCGAAGAACTGCGACAAGGTGCGATTGCTGTGGATTCGCTGTGAGAAGCGCTTCATTCCAACAGGCAGCTATAATAATATATATTAGAAACAAGAATGACATAAAGAGAGTTTAATGTTAGTAGAATTTTATATATACAGATCAAAACATCGACACTAATCCCTAGTTATTGAAAGTCGGTTCAGTTTTAATAAAGGTCTGGCATTAGAAAGTTTTAACAGAAACACTTTTGGATCCCGAATCTTGTTTCAAAAATGGAATGTAGTCTCAATGTATAGATTAAGCCGTGATTAAAAGGATCTTTTTTGAATTTTGACAAGAATTTCGATCTGGAATCGTGTTTCCAATAGTGAATGTAATATTGATATAGAATTCAAGTTGTGATCAAAAGTATTGACAATTTTATGGCTGCGGAAAGATTGAAATTTTTCAGCTAAATTTTTTTTATTTTGAATTGCTTTTATACACATATCTCTTTAACTGCTTAGCACATATTGTGCTTACACCATTATAGTTAATAAGACGAATACAATGGAAACTGTTTCACTTACCCGTAAATTCATATCGTGACAGGCCACCAAAAAGACGAGCAAAAGCAGCAACAACAAAGCGCCAAAAGACAAAACCAAACACAGTGTGGAGCTGCAGCCATGAAAGACAAAGAGAACCAGAGAGAGAGAGAGAGAGAGTAGATTTATGGACTTAAGGTGCTCCATAAGCTCAAGGATAATGGGACGCAGTGCGCATTAGCACCCAACAAAAGGCAAAGCATTGAGTATAGAATAAAAGCCAGCAACACACACCTGTCAAAAACCGCAAAGCGCATCAGAGTGGTGCCCAGGAGCACGAGCAGACTGCAGTAGAAGTAAACGCAGAGCATCCGATCCGGCTCACTGGCATACTGCGGCGATAAGGTATATGAGGGTTAGGCTAAACCAGGTCTTAAGCTAATCCACTCACCTTGCGCTCCAGAGTATCGCTCTTGAAGCAGAGCAACAGCGACTGACAGTGCTCGGCACGCAAATGATCAATGCTCCGCGCATCGATGGCACGCATCAAGTACTCATTCACCTCATCCTCGGGATCCTTGGCGCTCTCCGAGCTGTCTCCGAAACCGAATCTGCCATTGGAGTGAGTGAAAGGTAGCGAATTTGTGTAGTTTTAGTGTTGATATTTGCCACTTACTTGGATGTGTGCTTTTGGGCGGTGCCGTGACCCATCATGCGCAACTCCTTGGATATATTGCCATTAACCTGCAACCGATTACGCGATTTCTTGTGCTGCAATGGACGTTACAAAGAAAAAAGTATATAAGAAGTATTCTCAAAAATAGGATTCAATTAAAGAAGCTATACTTTATTCCGCTGCTCACTTACCGGTCTGTAGATATCGCCTGGCACTATGAGATACGTCTCAATCTGCTGATCCTTGAGGTACGAGTTCCTTTCCGCGCCCTTGCCCACCTCCACCTCATAGTCGCCATCGAGACACTTCAGCGTTTCCTTGGTTATGTGAACGCGTCTGCAGGAGGAGATTAGAGAAGGATGATTACGCGTTGCATGATGTGTCTGGTAAGCGGCCACAAATGTCAACGGCAGCAACAGACGCAGCAGCAACATGTGATGCCGAAGCTGCCCTTTTTAGTTGGCATAACCATAGTTACTGTGGCTGCCACATAAAGTGGCATGTTATACGCCGCATGCCACATGCTGTATGTGTGTCAACTGTATCGCAGGGAATACGTTTTTAAACAGAGAAAAAGACTGCAGCAAAGCTTATTATATTATCGTATTACAGGCAGCCACGTGCCACATGCCACTTGTCACATGCTACGCGCCGTTGGGCAACAGCACTTGCAAAAATTTGCGGCAGCCACAATAGCTGCAGCTAACTGTGCTGCCACATTGTTAATTCTATTGATAATTACAGAGCGCTTCTGTTAAGGATTGTTGTTGTTCAGCTGAAATCCTGTGGTTAACGCGAGGCTGACATGCATCTCTACTGCTGCCAAATTGCCGCTTATCAGGCTCTTTGCCACTGCGACTGCCAATGCCACTGCTACTGCAGCTATTTGCTTTTAATTTCGCTCGAGACAGGACTAACAAACGAGCTGCTTTTGTTGTTGCTGTTGCTGTTGCTGTTTCTGCTGACCCACTTGCCAGCGAAAGGACGAACTCAAAGTCGAGCTGAAACAAATTGCTGAAGTGTTGTTGAAAGTGAAGCAACTGAATCAACAGCAGCAATAGCAGCAATGGCAGCAGCATTAAGTGCCGACCAGTTAGGGGCTATGAAATGGGCGTGGCATGCAACAACTCCATAATCGATTCGAGGGCGGGTTGCGTTGGCGGGGCAACTGTGAATTGACTTACCAATAACTTGGCGCCCACACACCAACCACAACACACACACACACTTGCACACACACACACACATTCTGTGGCTGAGTATGCAAATTTGCGCAGCAACAATAACAATTACAGCTATTACAGGCATTACAACCATTACAACACACACTGCAGCGACACTTGGCCAAGTGTTGAGAGGGTAAAGTTCCTATAAAATACAGTCAGGCAAAACGGAGCGCAACAGGAGCGGACTTAATAAAGAAATGGCGCCTTGAAATTAACGTTTGAATTAAGCTAATATGGCATAAAAAAATAAAATCAGGAAAAAGTTCATCAAAGCTAAATAAGAAACCACAAAATCCACCTGAATTATAGTAGACAAAAAAAGCACTTCAATCCGCTCCTGTTAACCGCTGCAAGCACAATAAAAACATTGTGCCTGGCTCTTGCCAAAAGTTGCCTTTAACTGCAGGACATTTCCATCCGGATAAGAGGGGGAGAGAGAGAAAGAGGGAGAGAGAGCAAGACGAAGAGAGACAGGGGCGCTGACAAAAAAGGAAATGAGACAAACTTGTCAGCGGCTTTTGTAGTTGGCGCCTGAAGCCAAAGTTTTGGCCGGCAATGGATCGTGGGCGTAACACAGCGATAAGGACTGAACTGCTTTTCATTGCATACTTGTCCGGGCGCATATCAAAGCGGGTCAAAAACATAATTCTCAGCTGTCGTAAAGTAGCACACGGCACAGCACCAACCACTGACTGTTAACAACTGAATACTGAGCAGTGACCAGTGACCAAAGACCATTAACCACCGACCAGCAAAGGAAGATTCAAGTGATTTGCTAAGCCTGTCACCAAGAAAACAATCAAGCGGACAAAGACAAAGCCACCAGGGGTTAAGGTGTTGTTTATGCTATTGTATCTGTTTCTTGTTCGAAGTCCCCTTTGAAGTGGTTTCCCCCGTCAGTTGTCTAATTTGAAAGGCTGCTGATTAAGAAAACCGGCGCAGCTGTTGACTCCATAACATAAAGAAGACATCGTTACTTACCCGGGTATGCCGCCACTCTCCATATGATTGGCCAGCGTCACATCGTTGGACCACACATCGAACTGCCACTTGACCAGGCCCAAAACGCCGCAATGCACTCGTCCCGTGTGAATGCCCACTCGCATATTCACATTCACGGCCATCACTTCACGCACCAAACTGAGAACGAGACGGATTGAGAGAGGATAGGGGTAAGGGGTAAGGGGCATGTGGTTAAGGACTAACATGACAAAAGCAGCACAACAACACAAAGCCACAACTCTGGCATTGTTGAGGCTGTGTTACAGTTGTGTGTGTAGTATGTAGTTGGAGTACTTACGCTATAGCGTCAATCATGTCGAGTCCCATTTCAACAGCGCAGTGAGCATGATCCGGCCTTGGCTCTGGCAAACCGGAGACGCAATAATAACAATCGCCCAGCAGCTTAATGCGTAGACAATGATGCTCGGCAGCCAATCGATCAAAGCTGCATCAAAGGAAAGGTAGTTAACAATGTATAATGATGTGTTTCAAGCACCAAAAGATTAAAGTTCGCCAAACCGAAGTTTTCAATTTAAGTGAATTGCGTAGGTTTGTCCCAATCCAGCTTAATTGCCAAGGCAGCTGATTTATCGATATATTTGTGGTTTTCGGCTACTACGTTTGGCACTGCTTTCGGCAAACACAAGGAAACGGGTAAATATACCCCATATTGCAGCAATATTCGAAGCGAATCAATAAAGTGCTTTGCAAACAAAGTCGAGGACCAAAAATCGAGCCAAAAACGAAGCTTGCTGGCTGGCAGCAAAGCTCGACCAGGCCAGATAGAGGCACTCGAATGTGCAATTAATTTGTACCTGGCCATGGTGTCACTGTTACAGCGTAGCAACGTACACCCATTTGTTAGGCTGCCGGACATGCTCGGAGCAGGTGCACAAAAAGTTCGAAGGAAAAACAACAAAACACACGGACAGGACAGGACAGGACATGTCATTAAGTATGCCTCGAGTCAAGGGATTCGACTGGACTGGACAGGGCATATGGGCATGGGACAAGGACTTACCGTGCAAATAGCTCGTTGAGTAGACGCACCAGTTCCTCGGCTGTGCACTGATCTGACAGGCTCGTGAAACCACAAATGTCCGCAAAGAGGATGCTTAAAAAGAAAGAGGAGATGAGTAGGAAAAAGAGAAGGAGAGAAAACAGAGGTAGAGTTGCCACAGTGCAGATAAAAGTGCAAATGTGACAACTTTTTGTGCTTGCTCTTGTTGTTGTTGTTGTTGTTGGTTTCATGCATAGTTTGTTCTGTCTGTTTGTGTGTGTATCAACGAAATTCTTGAATAAACTCAACTGGCAGCAAAAAGCAAAAAACTTTCTCCTTAAAGCATGCCGAATTGGTTTGAGTTTGACTGCTGCCAAATCCCAGCAAGGACGAAGAAAGTTCTTTTGAGAGCAGCTCAATCGGCTCAGCGCGTAATTTAATACGCAGCCAAAAAAAATAAAGGGTGTAACGAGGCAAAAGCGACAAAAGCGAGTCAAAAAGCAAACAGGTGTGCTCCGAAGCTTGCTTAATGCTGAGTTTGAGTGTGTGTGTATAGATGTGTGTGTGTGTGTGTGTGTAATTGTGTGTGTGACAGCTGGTAATGTGCTGCAGTTGTTGCTTGACATTTATATAAATTCATTGGTCGGGTTTCCGACTCACACACACACACACGCAGTCACAGTCACACATCAAGCAAATTTATTGACTTTGCATGCAAATAAATTTATACACAGACAGTAACGGGACTAACAAGTCACATTCGCACACACACTCGCACACGCACTCGCACACATGCTCCCACCTGACATTCTCGTGACGCTGTATGTATATCTTATGGAACTGAGTGTCACGTGGCTGGCCCGCAATATCGTCCTTCATCTCCATGGCAACGTGCCGCGGGAGCACCGAGAGCAGCAGTCGCTCCTGCAAAAGGATAACAGCATATAAGTGCTAAAATATACACAAGCACACAAACACACACACACACACACACACACTCAGAAAAAACTCAACAAATTAAAGATTCTACATGGGTAACTCACTTTATTACACACAAAGAGTATTTCTAAAAACAAGGGTTTTTCATTTCATAACTTAAGGTTACATTTTTCTAACTTTCAGGCTATTTTTTCCATTTCTGAACCCAGAACTTACATGACCTTTTTGTTGCTAATATTAGCCCGTAAATTTAAATACTTGTTTTGAAATTTGAAATGCATCTCTTAATAATAAAAAATATTTGAATTAATAACAAAACAGCTCAATTTTATTACTTTCAACTTAGGGCAAATATTTAAAATTTTAAGGATAATGCTCATTATCTTTAGCATATGTGTCTAGAGACATGAACAATTTTGTGATTTACAGGTCTGTTTTCTAAAATTCAGGTTGACTTTTTTTCTGAGTGCACCCAGATTTAAATACTGAGGTTGGCTGCTGAAGAGACAGTCGAAATTTGTGCTTTTTCCACGTTTGTTTGCTTTTGCTATCAGCTTGGCACACACGGGATAACAGGCAGGCGGGCAACAAGTCATTGCCACACCCACCTTACCGCTACCCTAATGGCTGCCCCAAGATGTGTCGCCTGGCGCCGAATATGTGTTTTCGCAGTTTCTCATTTACGGCACCTCTTTGATGAAACATTTTTTTGTGATTGTCGCCTGCTGCGCAGTTTTGAAATCCTTTGACAGGTTATGCCTCACATTCGACGCCTGGCCAAACACTTTGCTCAGCCACTCACTCAATCATTCAGTCAGTCAATCACTCACCTGCTGTTGGTTTTCGCGCTGTGTCCGCAGACGCGCCTCAATGCACTGCCGAGTCTCGATGAAGGCCTTCCTTTGGGCCTTCTCCTTGGGCCAGTGCGTATAGACGCCGGTCAGATTGGCCAACACCAACGCAATGCAAGTGCACAGAAGCTGTGGGAAGGGTGGAGAGGCATTTTAATAGCATTAAGGCATAAGTATCCATATCGATGACAGCACAAGAGAGAGACACACACAGAGACAGACAGAGAGAGAGAGAGAGAAAGTCCAGTTACGAGAAAACACACAAACGACATTTCATTCAATTTTGCGGCCATTTAATTTAATTTATTTCATTGTTTTTCCACGTGGACTCCCCGTTTGTTTGTGTGTCATACACATTTTAAGCGAATTTATTGTCACGCTTGTGGCGCTCGGAGAACAAAACTTTAATTTGCACAAATTTAACGAGACAGAAAGAGAAACGTGCACTCTGCGACTGTTATTCATTAGAATTCAATTGCCATTCCATTTAATAGCATTTGAATTGACTCATTTCAAATGATTCAAATTCCATTTTCCAATTTCAATTATAATTTCGTTAAACTTATATACATAATAACTTCGAAAATATTTTATAATTGAATAACATTAATTTCTTATAAACAGTAGTTCAAAATATCTTTCATTACTTTAATTTTTGAGCGAACATTTTATTAAAGGACTCGTCTTTAATATTTGACTACCACGCCCTCACGCACACAAACGCCCTTTTGTGGCTTTTGTTTGTGTCGCGAGCTGCAGAACCTGTTGATAGATGTCACCGCTCACTTGATTTGTGGCAACCACAACAATAAAGACAACTACAACAATAACAACATGGGACACAACTAGACGTTGTTCCATTTACCTCCTGCCACAGTTGCGATGATTGTGTTGGTGGCATGATTTCCGTTGGCTGCTGCATTTGCTGCAGCTCCTTATCCAGCGTGTATTGTGTGTGGAGACAGGTGTACAAGTGCGTGCCACTGAGCAGCATGCCACCGATGAGAGACTCACGCAAACGCAGCGGCAACATCGTGTATGTCATGTAGATGAGGACAATGCAACAGGCACTGCCATTGAAGCATTTGCTGTTGTTTGTTGTACAAAAAAAAGCATTAGTTAAATATGTATCAAACAAGCTTTCCCGCCCATTCCTCGATCCCTGCCTTCACCTGCCACAGCTTTCTATTCATTATATTTGCAAACTGAAAGCAGTTGCCTCGGCATTGTTATCATCTATTTTTGGCCTGAACGCAATTAGCCATCAACAGCTGAAGCCATGATTAATTCTCTACTGACAGGCAACAGCTGTGTAAGCCAACTTTAGCTGGACACTGAGAGAATTTACCACAAAATATGCTACAAACTGAGTACAAAGATTTACAAATCTGTTTATTGAATATTACTAATGGGAGTCATTTCTTATTAAACCCACAACTTGCTTTTTTGAGTGTACAAACCTCGGTTGCATGGCATAGCTAACAGCAATTTCAATGGCCAGAAACGTGCCCAATATGACGTAGGAGACGAGTACCAGAATGATTTCATTCGTCGCAGGCTTTGAAAGGATGCACAGCAGGACTACAGGCAAAAACAATAAATACAAACAAAAAAAGAAGAAAAGAGAAACAGTTGCACAATTAAAAGCAAGCGGTGCAAAATTGACAACAATTTGTGGCATCAAAGTTTGTTCAAGTGGAGTTGTACTCACATGCATAGACAATGCCACAGATTAGCATGACAACGAGAAAAACGAGAACAGACTCATCGATTTGCGTAATCATCGTGTAGAGAGCATATGAGTAATGCGAGGAACCATTCCGATTATCGGCCAAGTCAAATAGCGTCTCCTGTTGCTCCCATTGCGGCTCCTTCTGGTCCTGCAACGTGGCATTGACAACGTCATCAATCGGTGTCCGGGTAAATACTTCATCACGTTTCTGCTGGCGGTTAGCGAAAGACAAACGTGGATCCGTAAAGCGTTTAATGCCATCATCCAAATCAACATCAATTTCAGCTACGGCTCCCACCACATTCGGCTGGCCAATGTCAACAACCAGTTTATACGGCTCAGCGGCACGTTTGTATCTGAAAGGGGGGTGCGGAGTTGCAATGGGTAGGGGCAGTTGTAAGTTCGAAGTGAATACTAAAACAATTTCGATATGCATATATATGTCAATAAGTCGAGCAATAGTTCAGCCTAACTCAATGCACACACACACACAACACACACACACACACACACACACACACACACACACACACACACTATCAATCTTGTTGGCATAAATATGAAAATAAATCGAAATCGAAAACGAAAACGCAAATGAAACGTTAATGCAAATGGAAATTCCTTGGCACAAATGCGGTCCAAGGATCCTTCTCTCTCTCTCTCTCTCTCCCGGTCTCCCTCTCCCGGTCTCGCTCTCTCTCTTCGCTTTATTGATGTATTTGTTGACTTGTTTATTGCTTTAGCCGGGTGCGAGAAATATGCGAGAGCTCTTTGTGTTTATGTTGCCAATTTCTGGTCTTACTTGCATGCGATTTGTTTATTGCCAAATTGTTGTATTCTAATTTTAACTTCAAAAACAATTTGTGGCAGGCAAAGCATACTTTTATGGGCCTCTTCAGATGGAATACGAAACGACAAGCGTTGGCCCAAGGGGACGTATGCGTAATGTGTGTTGTAAAATCAGGACAGGGAAAACAGCTCGCCAACAGCTTTCCTGTTCACCAGTTGCTGTTGTTTTCCTTGTTGTTGTGTTTATTGTTGGCATAACCTGCCTGTCAAAACGGCAAACTGAACCACCAACAACGCAGTAAGTAAGCCCATTTCCTGCTACCAGTTGCGGCTGCGGCTGTTTACCAGTGTTGCCAACTTTAGATTTTATATAACTACTAAAACACTCGCAAAACTAGAGACTATCCTTAAAAATTCTAGGTGAGTTAGAATTCCCCATTACCTAAACTCTTCCCAAAATTAAACGATTTTGAAAAGCATTATCTGTGTAATCATGTTTACCAGTTGCAACTGCAAAATGTAAATAGAGTCCAGTCTTTAAGCTTAGGTGAGTTCAAATATCCCATTACCAAATTTTGTCAGAGATAAAGCGATTATCAGAAACAATACCTATAGTCATGGTCGGGCCGCCAAATTAAAATATTAATTAAGAAATACAATTTCCGGTTAGAATTAAATAGAAATTGTTACCCAATATAAATCGCATATATACCGAATATTTATTGTATATATTTTTTAAGGTAAGTCAGCATCAGTTTTATTGAGCCGCCGTCTGATTAAAATTGTTTTAAATTGGCAAAGTTTTGGCAGCACTTGCTGGTTGCTGGTACTCACCTGGCCCGATGCTGTTTGTGTTGTGGCTTGTAGCGATGCTTGTGCAGGCGGCGTCGATAATGTTTCCGCTTCTGCCTGCGACCGCCTTGCTCCCAGTTGGATGCCACCACATCCAGCCGCTGGGATGCATTAACGTTGCGGCCACTCGGCTCAATGCCATTTACAGTTGGTGTTGGGTTCGGCGTTGCCAGCATTGTTGCAACGGACACCGCAGATTGATTGAGGGGCGACGTAAAGTGCGTTACGATCTCACTGGTTGCAGTTGCATTGTCGGCCAACGAGAGGCGCTCCAAAGTAGTTGCCGTTGCAGCAGTTGATGCCGCAAGATTGCGACGCAGTTGCAGCGTGGTGAAGACAATGTGTGTGCAGGATAATGCCAGAATCAGTGTCAGCAGCAGGGCCAGAATGTGCGTCGTATTACTTTGATTCATGCGCAGAAAATAACGCTGATAGAGCATTTCCACCTGGCAAACATTTTTGGCAAATAAATGAAAATAAATGAAAAAAAGGACTTAAGTTAAATTGCCCAACGTAGGTGAAAAATGAAATTGAAAGCTGCTCCACGAGATTTTCGCACTCAACCCGAAACGAGAGAATGAAAACGAATGCGAATGCGAAACGACGTTAAGCCCACAATTGAGTTTGCCATTCGACTTTGGAAGCCCAAATGAATGGAAAAAAAATACGACTAGTTCAAAAATGAAATTAAGTAAGTAGCTTACCTGCAAATTCTTAAACTGATGCGTCGAGCACAGACGCAGAATAATGCGATTTAAGCGATACCAGAACGACAAACTTGGACTAGCTGCCTGAGTGCCCATCGTGCTCGGATTGTTTGCCTCCAAATTGCTGCGTCCATCGGCGCCATCAGCTACATTTTACGTTGCGCAAAGTGATGCAGATAATAATTGTTACATTTTTTTTAAAACGTAGACTGAACGTCAAAGGTGAAAACCAGCATTAAAGGCTACTTTGCACTTAGAGAGCACAGTATATTTCAAGTCAAGCGCAAACGTTATCGAACTGAGACTGAAATGTTTGTTTAGACAGATACAAAGATATTTTGCAGGTCAATTTGTCCTTGAATTTATAACTAAGATTGCTTGTAGTTATTTCAGAGGTAAAGTGCCAAGACCAGCCTGCAAATATGTTTACTCTTAGAGAGAACATTGTACTCAAATCAAGTGGAAACAAATTGCTGCATTTAGATAGTTGAAGCACAAATTGTGCTTGAATTCTTAACTAAGATGTATGTCCAAGTACATCGAATACAAATATTAGCATCTGCTAAGCAGGTGAGATACCAAAACCAGCATGAATTTCTGTCTGTTTACGCATATTAATAAAACAGACAAAATTCAAACTCAAATGTTTGGCGCACGATTTGATAACATATTGAAATTAAAGGGTGGTTTTCAAATGCATTTCACAGTTAATACTAAGGTTAAACCATTAACACATGAGAGCCTTGCATTGCATTTGGTGTGCTTTAATGTATGAAAATTGTATTTGCTACTTGTGGCTGCCACACGCACCAGTCACATCCTGATACGAATGGCATTCGCTTATCGCATGATTTTCCTTCGATTTGTTCACATTGTTGTTGTTGTTGTTGTTGTCGTTACATAAACTCGTTACGAATGCAACACACAATTCGCATAAAATGTTGTAAAATCGCTCAAGTGACCCGCACAAAACCGCACAGCAGAACACAACAATAACAATTTTGTGTTAGGTCACCATCAGCATATGAAATAGATGGTTATTATTTTGACTTTTTTATATTATTTTCTTCTTTTTTTCTGTGTACTCGCATGCATCAATAAATAAATGCCGAACGTGATTATGTAAATTTCTATTGAAATCGGAGAGCTCATTCTGCCCATTCTTGCAATGTGATTGGTGTATGGGGCTTCCCAGAAAATATGTTTATGTCATCTGTATTAGATATTGGAAAGGCAGTCAAGGCAACCAACAGGTAAAGAGGTGCTTGAGGAGTAGAGTAGAGGTATTCAAGAGAAGCTGAGGCCTCATCACATTCGATATGACAATGACAATCAACTTGTGACATTTGAGTGAGCTTTTCTTCTATCGGGAACAACTGCCTCGCTTTTCCCTTGCCAGCTGCCACGTGTTGGCATTTTTATTAGCCATGTTCTGGTGTCCTGTTCAGAGCTGCCCGTCCATTACATGCTAAAGATTACGTTACAATATGGTTGCTGTTCATGTTCACTCACATTGCTGTAGCAGCTGTGCCTCATCGCGTTGATAGACCATCGGACTGTGGCAGGTGGAACTCGAGTTGGTCGAATCTATCGATTCATCTATGTTACAGCGTGTGATGCCGGCCTGTAAGAGAAGCATAGTAGTATGAGTGATAGCTTGGTTTATTACAAATATTAAGTATAATTAAGTATTATCAAAAATACGTATGGGTCGAGTATTTTAATAAAAACCAATAAATATTTCTAGTTTGTGTAAACCTCCATCAAACCTGATCGAATTCAAGAATTTTTATAGGTTTGAGGCTTGCTATGTCTGCTTTGCTTAATATTGCAGCTTTTTCTGTGTGAATCATTTTTATGAAATTTATAGATTCATCTACTGATTACATCTAGCTTAGCTAGGTCTTTTTAGTCTACAGTCCCTTGCCAAGAGACCGGTCATTTCTGATGAAGAAGAGACATCCAATGCGTTTCAATTCAACAAATTTTAACTTGTAACGAAGACGAATCCAAATATTTTCACTTATAAAAATAATAAGACATGACCTGAAACCAGCTAATGACTTACTTAAATGTTATAAACATTGTAATCGACTACTTTTTTGTTTTTATACAAATATTAAGTATACGCACAGATGAAATTAAACAGCAGTGCGAGTTGTTTAAATTCATATTCCGTACTCACGACTGCTTTGTTTATATTTTAGTATTCCGCACGGTATCTTTAAACAAATTGCCACACATTATCGAGCCACGCCCACTTCGCCCACTCAATGGCCACAAGTTCGCTTCTCGCTTTTTGTGCCATAAACTTTTTTCAATTGACTCTCAGCACACCGACTGGCGAGCAGCGAGTGTGTGTTTGACTTTATACACACACACACAGACAGACAGTGTTGTAAAGTGGCCCCTAGTGCATGCATACAATATTTGCATGTGTGTGTGAAGGTGAGTGTGAGTATGCAACAAGGCACGTTGCTTGTTAGCTGCCACAAAAGGTGTTCAAGTATTTTCGTCAAGCAAATTTGCCTGCAGTTGGTAAGAAGGAAAACAGCAGCAACAACCTTCATTTTTTTGCTCAACCTTTGGCTTAAATGGCTCCGTCTCAATTTATGCTAATATTGAGCTGGCTTTTTGCCCTCAAATTGTATTTTAATTTGGCAATCCCGTCGAAACCAAATTGAATTAAATATTTAAATCGCAGCAGCTCCTCAGCCTATCCATTAGGAGCGCAAATTAATTGATGCCAATAACAGTCTCAGTTCAAGTCCCAGTCTCAGTCCCAGTTCTCCCTTCCCGATTCCCATGTCCTCCAGGCTGGAACCCTAATGAATGCTTACCGCAATCAGGCTGCTGCTCACCATCGCCTTGCCTCCCTTGGCGCTGGTATTGAAATGTTCGATTACCTCCCAATTCGATTTCTTTGGCGTCGACGGTTGGGTGAGCAACTGTGGCTGTCCGGATGGGGAACCAGCTGCCGATGAGTGTCCAGGTACATGCAATTCCATGGAGGCTTGCCTGCTGCTACCCGCTTGCTTCAGCGATGCGGAGCGACTGAAGAACTTGCGATGCTTGCCGCCGGCACCAGCAGCGATACCAGCTCCAGTTGCACCCACTCCAGCCTCCTGCAAGTGGTTAGTGTTTAGTGCTTTGCTTGTGTGGTCCACTTTGCTGCTTACCTCCTTGCTGGCAGACAGTCCTGCCCCATGTCGCATGCCACGCAATGACAGCCGTTTGGACCAATCCCTTTTCTGGCTTTCCGATGATAGCGACCGAAAGATGTGCGTTGTGGTGGTGGTGCTGGTGCTGGTGCTGGGGGTGATGGTGGTGCTGGTGGTGCCACTGCCAGTGATGGCGGCATTGCCTGCGGCGCTCATTCTGTGGCAGCCACAACTTCAACAGCTGCAAATACACGAGACAAAGCACAAAATAAGTAGAGTAGCTAGAAGCCTGGGGAAAATTGATTTTCATTTTACATGCTGAAAATGAAGCGCGCTAATTTCTAAACAAATTGCCAATTTTTTTCTGTTTTTTTCTGTTTTTTTTTTGGCCGGGGTGACAGCGCGACTGAAATGGCATTAAAACAATAAATTCGATTTTGGGCAAGAAACGCTGTCAAAACAACAGCAAAAACAATGCAAACAACGCCCACGCGGCAACGAGCGGAAAAACGGGCTCTGCCAATAAATATATCGCATCGCATCGTTTTCGTATCGTATCGTATCCTATCTAATGTTTTTTTCGGGGCGGCCCACTTAAGTCTCACGAAATGCGCGCCAAACACGCGACGCCGTCGAGGTAAGGGTTGGGGTGGGGCAGTGTTTGGGGTTGGAGCTTGGGGAATTTGGCTGGAGGGAAGAACTCGACAGGTTACAGACCTAACTAGCGGGGAGGGAGGGGTCGGTTCAAAAGTATTAACAGCAAATAGCTTTTTAAGGCACGCGGCCTGCTGATAAACCAGGGAAACAAAAGCACTTTTGCAGCCAGCTGAAATTTTGTATAACCTATCAAAGTGCTGCCAGCTACTTTGTTGAAATTAAACTTCATTTTAAAATAAGCGCTTAAATTTTAATACCACCTCAATAACTATGGTGCTAAAATGCTTTGGCACCATTCAAAAGGATTTTAGCTATTTTAAGCCATTTTGACAACAAAATTAAATAAAACTTTTCTGTGCTTAATTATTTTTATTTTCATTAATACCCAAACTAATTAGTTATGGTTGTGTAGTTCATGCATAAACTATCAAAAGCTGTTTGCTGCTTGAAACCAGAGCTTAGAATATGGAACTATGGACTAACTAATTGCAAAAATGGAAATTATAGACAAAATTAAAAACTATATTTTGTTGTTTGTGTTGAGTAAGAAAAATCAGGATGTGAACCGTAACCGAAACCGGAACTGTAACCTCAACTTGTCCAATGGAAATTCCGAACTATAAACGGAACTGCAATTCAACATTGCTCAAGTACCAATTACAAAAGCCGATATCATTTGTCTATATACGATTCAGTTGTTAGGCAACTAACTGAAAAGATCGAAACCATAAAAATAATAATGACAATAGGAAATTATTTTGTAAACAAAATATTTGCCAAATTCATGCACCACCATTATGCTACTTCAAAAATGAAACCACTCCAGTTATAGTTATATTTAAGTACTTAAGTTCCAAAATAGCATTATAAATATAAATTAACCAAGTTTTTGACACTTGGCTTAGCTTAAATACTTAGCAATCCCAAAGACAACTTGTTGCCTGAGCCCAACTAACGCTCATCCAAAAACTCTGCGTTTTTATGACGCGCTGCACAAGTTTGAGCACATTTCTATAACGACTTTGCTGAAGCGCATAACACTAAACTGTGCCACAGACAACAAAAACAATAACAACAACAGCAAAGCAGCAAAGAGCAACAATAACAACAGCAAACAAACAATGGAAAGCAGAAAGGCGCTGAATTTTTTGGCTCCTGTCCGCAGTATTGGGGCAGATTCTTAAGGCTAGAACTGTATTTACATTTTTTTTTTTGGTCAGGGCGTTGCCGCTGGGCCGTTGCAGAGGGGGCCCTGTTGAGGGTTGAGTCGTAAAAGTGCCACCCGACGGCATAAATATGTCAAAAACAAACGCGCTATAAACAAATTGTTTTGTTGCAAAAAAAAAAGTAAAACAAAACCAGAAAAGAAGAAAGGCGAACAAGTGAAAATTGAATGGGGAAAAATCGAAAAATCGAAAAAGGAAAAAAGAAAGAAACGGACACATCATGTATAGCAGCCCAGTAGCAGGTGCTATTATATTACAAGTACATAAGTGTTGCTGCTCGAAAACTAACGAAAATTCGTGGAAATCGTAGATTAGTCAGGGTACGAATTGGTTTTGCAACACTTGCCGGAATGCCATTCAAAGTGCTGGGTGGAAAATTTTACCACACGCCGCGCCAGACGGCCAAAAAAAAAAGAAGAAAATCGAAAAAGCATCCACAGACAGAAATAATATGTGTGTATTTATCTCTTATTAAAATTGAGAGTGCTGTGGCCAATGTGGCCTATATAAACTAAATTTGAAAATAAAACACATTCATGAGAATCCACATGGCCAAGGCCAAAGTTCGTAAGTATATTATATGAAATTGACCAATTAAAATTCAGATTTCTGCTTTGCTCAAAACAATTTAACAAGCACAAGTAGAAAATGAAAATCTTCAATTAAAATATGACAAGAAGTTCTTTCAAAAAATAATAAAATGTAAATGGATAGGCAAACGTGTGTCGTGAAAAGCTCTCAAGCCAAATATTTAATATTGTCGAATCAAATATGCAAAAAGTGAAGCTTATAGCCATAGGATTTCCTCACACTTTTTAGCTATGTTTCATATTTTATTTATTTTTTTTTGATGAGCTAGTTGTGCAGCACTTGGGAATTGGCCTGCCAAAATGCATGCACGACTGCCTCGGAAACTTGGTCGAGACTGTAAAAGGAAAAGGACTGAAAAGCTGCCACTTTTGTGTGCCATATGCAAAATCGGCAGCGAACTGCTTGAAGAGTGCAGACAACTAGTTGACAGTTGACGGTAGTTGGTTTTTTCATATATATTCTTTTTGCTTTTCTCCCTGACTGTTGCCTGTTGCTATAAGCCATCAGTGTCATCCGTCAGCATTAAACCCTCGAAAACAAAATTCTGCGAAGCTTTTTAGCATAATCGCAGCTTGAGCTCAACTCTCACGAAATCAAGCAGCTGATTTAATTAGCCAGGCTATGCCAATAGGAAACAATCAAATGCGGTTCACTTAGCTGATAGACTAACAGATAGCCTGCAAACTAAAACGTATGTCACTTAACATAAACTAAACTAAACCCTGTCAATTCAAATATGTTATCTATCTTCAACTATCTTAATGTCAGTTCTGAAATAACTATTATTGATACTCCCCTGTCATGTATAACATCCACATATGTATATATACATATATATCTGATATAGAATGTCAAGCTGAAGCATATTTAGTTATCGGTTCATAATAAAAGGTTTCGGCTTTTTACCTTCAGTTCAACGCACTATTTCTAACAGCAACATTTTCTCGATTCTTTCTCTCTCGCTTAACTAGCCCTTGTTTTGCCCACTTCATTACACTTCGTTACAGGACTTAAGAAGTGGATTTAAAACTTGTTAAGGGCGCTAGCAAGCAAGGTGTGGGAGTATACCCACTTTCAAGGATCTCTCCTCCGCTCCTTCCCTAACCCCATCCACAGAGCATGTTAATCAACGTCAGGCACGCGTCTCAAACCACGACGAACTGCTAGCCAGGTAGAGAGTAGGTGTATATGCATAGCCGCATTCTTGCATAGTAAGAGTTCAATAGCAATTCATTAGATTAATGGCGCTAATGGCCTGGTAAATATTGTGGCTGTTACAACAACCACAACAAGCGGAATAGCGAAAAACTTTGACACGACGCGCCAAAAAATTAATAACACAAAACAAATTCGATAAGCGGCAGAAATTAATGAGGCCAGAAACGAGTAGCAGCAACAGAAGCGCGCAGCAAGAGAAGCAGCCCCCATCAGCAACAGTCAGCCCACCCACCCCTAGCAAACACCCATCCACTCTCGTTCCCCCACTCCACCACCCACACAGTTCTCATGCATATTCATTCATTAACTTGGCAAAGGCATCTGCTGGCATTTTTCAGCCACTCGCAAACCTAAACCCTTCCCTCGCCTCAAAATGTGTTGTACAACTTGTCTATATATAGTATGGGGAAGTCAGCAGAAAGTTTCTATATTTGTATCAATTGTTGCTGTTGTTGTTGTTGCTGCCACTCTGTTTATGCTGCCATGTGCTGTTGGCCTTATTTACGCGACGTCATCTTTGTGTTTGGCTTTGTTTTTTGGTATTTGGCATTTGCCATTTGGTTCTCACCTATTTGTTTGCATTACATTGACGCAAAGGTGGCAAAATTTGCTATGGAAATTAATTCATATGCGATGTGCGCCTGAAAAATGTTCTCAACTCGTCCCGCCCCCCTCTCGCACCCCTTTTCCAGCTGTCCGTTCTAACCATCTATCATCGGAAATGTTTGTCTTGCACATCCCACGGGACGTATGCGCAATGTGAAGCAGAAATAGCAACAGAAACTTTAGGTTGTTTGTGTTCACATTTGAGTTTGGTTTCGGGCTAACTAAAAGCTTTGAGCAGCCAGCCAAATCGCTGGGCACAGGAGCAGAAGCAGATGCTGCACCAAGTGAAGGATAACATGAAATTTGTTACTCATACACACAAATGATTCCCTTCTCTTTGGAGCACACTAAAAACAGAACACAAAGTTAATAGTTTGCTCAATGCAGCGAAGGAAAATATAAAAGAGGAGTTGGAATTGGTGTTGGTTGCTGCATCCTAATAAATATTCTTGTTTTACGAGAGTGCAGTTTAGCTAAAATATTATATTGAGTTTTTACATTGAAGTCGATTAAGCATGTTTGCATGCATCAGCAAATTGAATAAGTAATGTTCTGCTATTCATTCAGGTGAAAAAGCTGTTACCCAAAAATTGTTTGGAACGGGCACAAATTGTCCGCGGCCATAACTTAATTAAAACTCGAATGACTTTCACAAACCCATCGCTTTTTAATGGTCAACTGCTAAACAGCTGAAGTAAATGTATCAGAATGCATTAAATTGTATTATATATTAAATAACACAGATATTTTCTTTGGGTTATTGAATAAGTCGCTTTAAGTTGATTTTGCTGGAAATCAAATTATGTTACAAAAATATATCTTTTAAATTTATAAAAGTATGGCTTTTAGTTTAATTAGTCTCCTTACTTTAAAAGTTGATGAGTTTTAATTGGTCAAGTTTTTTTTATATTTTTTAGATACCCGTAAATATTTCAATTACTATCGAGATTCATCTGCATAGATTTGCATTTATGATTAATGCAAGCGAGAGCAATTACTTAGGGCATGGCTCAAATATCCTATTGCTCCTTCTTTGTCTTCATTTGCCATTGTCAATGCCACATATATTTATAAATGTAAGTGTTACTCTTGACTGCAAAGCTAATTTGATTGAATTCTAATAATAAATTGAAAAGGTATCTAACCACACAACCACAATGCACAACTAACCACATTTCGTCTTCTCGTTAATAGGAAGAAGCAAAAGTGTCGGAGATTGATTCGATTAAATTGGAAATATAAGCAACGATATTTGCTTACATAAATTATAATTGATATCAATAACAGCACAGCAATTTTTTTTAGCTTGCAAATGCGCCAAAGCAAATCAAGTGAGCTAATTTAAAATATATGTGTTCACCTAAACAAATGTGTGCGTGTGTATGCCATGGAGATATGAGTGCCATAAAAAAGGTAAACAATTTCGACAGCCATTTATGAGTCTAATAAAAGGCAAACACACACGCTCTGCACAAAACAAAAGCAACAACAACAGCAGCAACAGCAGAGCAGCTGCCAATCTACGAGGTGGGTGATAATATCTGAAAAAAGCTTAAGGTACAGCAACAGAAGCAACAGAAGCAGCTGCAGGAGCAACAGACCCAAAGAGCAGGATGACTTACTAATTTGTGACATGATCAAGTTAACCCAGCCCCCCAAATGACAAACAAGCGAGGCAAACAGCTCCTTCACTTGTTTAGCTATGTAGCACCAACAAGGAGAGGGGGCGGGCGGTTGTGTAAGTAATGGGAGGTGCAGCAACAGCAGCAGAGGCAACAGAAACTTGTCATCGTCCCTGGGGAGGTTTAAACTTAACCCCATCTGACTCTTCCTGGTAGTTATGAATGCATTGTGCAAAAAAGCCAACAGCATTTTTTCTTGATATTCATAATATCCTGCACATACAGAAAAGTTCGATTGGGTATATTGTGTGAAGGGCAAGGAATTATTTTTACATCTATAAAGTATTTAAATAACTGAGCAAGTGAATCAAACTGTTACTCATCTCTTTTAGCTCAAGGTACTCAGAGTATAGTTTCTGGCAGCGTTTAGTATATTAAATGAGCGAATAGAGTTTTAAATTATTTTTATGATATTATTAATTCTAATCATTTAACAAGGCTTGTCTTAAAGTAATCTTGAATCCTGTCAAAATGTCACTTTAAATCTATACCAAACTCAGTTTAACTCTTCCTGTTCCTGTTTTTAATGAGTATAAAAGAAGTCGAGTAGTCTTGCCTTTTCCACTCTTGCCTGTTTTGAATTTCTGTTTGTTGTGGCTGCCTCTGTGCTGTGGACGTTGGTTTTGGGTCTTGTGCATTGTGTTCTTGTTTTCGGTTGCATTGGTTTGCTGCTGCTTTGGCAAGTCCTTTATACGTTATGCTTCCATACGTACTGCCAGTGCTGCTCCAGCCTGAAGTCAATTTGGCTCAAGCCTCAACTGGATAGAGAGAGAGAAATACGGACTGAGTCCTGCTTCAACTACAGTTAAGCAGAAAAAGCAAACGTTTATGTACTGCTACAAGATCCAGCAATTTAATTAAAATTATGCAGTCCCAGGTTGAGCTCTTTCCCTGCGCCAAGCTCCTCATCCACACAGCAGTGCTTAAGTGCACACACTGGCCGTCAATGAGTGCCTTGAGGCATAGGCTGACACTGAGCAACTGCCACTGCTAGCTAGTCAGAGGGAGGTGGGAGAAAGGGGGAGAGAGGGAGGGAGGGAGGTAGAGGGAGGATTGTAGCAAGGTCCTGAGCCAGTGACTTGGCCATGTCAAGAGTGCTGCTGATTTGGCAGTCGGCCAACAGAGACGCCACAGTTCCAAGTTGAAGGCAGCTCACATTGATTTTTCCTTTCAGCGAATTTGCACATTTTCCAAATGCATTTAGTGCTCGTCTCCGCATGACAACTAACCCATCAACTAATTCACAACTGACCCACTGGCCGAGCAATCGCACTCATTTCATTGCATTGCATTCATGGCCTGAATGCCAAATAAATTCTGTAAAAACAAACAAACAAACAAAATGTTGTGGTTCATTTCGTTTTGTGTTAAATTTGTGCGAATTTTTATTGACTGCATCGTAGTGGCAACAACTAGTTTTATTTTCGATTGCATTTTGCAGCTTTGATTCGATCACGTACTGCTGGAAGTTCAAGGACTCGCTGTGGCGACTCCACGTGGCGAGATGTGTCAAAGACATGCCCGAACAAATTAAGACGGTGGCCGGGATTAGAGGCCCCAAAGAATACCGATATATTGGCTGAGTGCGCAGACTGAAACTGAAATGTATTTTCATCGAGCGACTGCGTTTCACATCGGTGCGTGTCCTGCGTGGCAAATGTATTTCAGCTTACCCTGCCCTCCCCCGTCTCTCTCGCTCTCCCGCTGGCTAATGAGGCATGTCCATGTTGTCTTAGACGTGAAAAAATTCATGAATATATTAGCGCACTCAACAGCTGATTGGATTTTTGGCTCCTTTAAAAGGTTATTGAATACAACTACAACATAATTCAATTATTAATTACCCGAAAACCCCAATTCTGAATACTAAGTATTCGAGCATCTAATCTGTTATCATTGAGTAATGACTGTGGCTGTTGCTGCCACACGGCATCAGTAGCAGCAGCAACAGCGACTAATACTAATTAGTGCTGTGTTCTGCCAAATTAGACACACAGATTAGATGGATGGGCGATGAGTGGGTGGGCTTGTTGATATGAAGGAGCTGCCAACTGTAAATATAATGAGTGATCGACTACCAAATATCTAAGGTGAAACTCTTCGTTGTTGGAATGAGAATTTAGCTATGTCATTTTAGCTTATCTTTTCTTAAGCTTGATTACTCAAGAGTTGGTGGAAATATGCGTAATCTTCTAACACATAATTAAGCTCCATTTGCGAGACAATAGACCTAAGAATGTTATCTTAATCTATAATTGCCTGATTTGATTATGCCCAATATTTCTTACGTTCACATTCTCAACATTTCGTGATTCCATTGTGAGTTTAAATTGTCGTTAACGCATGAATGAAATTAATTAAAAGATAAAAACATTAAAGTATTGGTTAGGCTAAGAATCAAATTTAAAAATGAAAAAGGATTTAATCATAATAAATTATAAGAAACAGAATGGAATTATAAGAATAGACACATGCGACTTTGTGTTCAATAGTCTTAAGAGAAGAAGAGAATCAATCGAGACCAAGAAATTAAAGTGAGCAGACGTGATTGAAACAGAATTGTTTGCAAAACTTTTCGGCTACATTATTTATATACTTCTTGATTTGTGTTTGGATTTAAAGACAAATAGAGAGCTTTAACATACTTGTCAGTTTGTCAACTAAAGTCTATTAATTACGCAAATCAAATTATATTTTATTCTGATTTTTGAATAGCTCTATTTATAGGACATGTAAAGTTATTTCCCAGCTGCTTTTTCATTATTTAAATAGATACTGCGTATGAATTCCGATAACTTGGAATTGCCAACAAAACCACAATTGTTGTAAATTAAGTTCCCAAAACTTTCAGCACTACTTCCTCAACCCAATACCCATGCCACCAGATTTTCCACATTCTTACACAAATATACACACACACACAAACACACACACCTCTACATATATACACACGTACACATGTATATAGCCCACTGAATGGCAAAAATCAAATAAAGCCCTAGCCAAAGTCAGCACATAAACTTTGTGTTTAACTAATTGCTGCTACAGACCGCAGTAACCACATACCCCGCCACACCCACGCCACACCCACCCATTCTATCACCTGTTTTGTTGGCCTAAAGCCGCAGAATAAAAGTGTAACTTGTGCAAATGCATTTTGCTTTTTTATTAAATTTGACAGGCGCACGAAACTAATTTACTAGCTCATTACGTATACTTAATAATTTATAGCGAACTTATTAAGCATACGCAGGGCTGGCCGCAACACAGAAGCGCAGCTCAAAAGGACACACACTCACACACTCAAACACACCACAGCTGACATGAACAATGGCAGACACTGAACCGCAGCAGAAGCCAGGACCAGAAAACAAGTAGGAAGCCAACATTTTGGGGATTGGGCGCAACAAAATTAAATAATTAAGCGCTTAGTTGTTGCAGCTTATGAATAAAGCAAATCCACTCAAAAAAAAAACACCAAAACAGAGGGATAGAGTATGAGAATTTATGTGTGTGAGGCATGAGCATACCTGTTAGGAAGTTTAACGTTGTGGCAGGTCCTGTGGCAGGTTCTGTGGTAGGTTCTGTGGCAGGTCGTTCCTCCAAGTGCTTTCTGCTTCAGCTGCTTGTCGTCTGATTATTTATTTGTACATCTTGTATGCATTGTCGTAGCACACAAAATGGGGCCTTGCCACATTATGTTCGTGCAAATTAAATGCGCGTTTAAATGAAAAATATCTCAAATAATTATAATAAATACTTTTTTTGTTATTGTTGATTTTTTTTGGCAGCGAACCGGAAAACTCTCTCGCCTTCACTTGAGTGTTTTTCTTATGTGTTTCTTCTTGTTTGTTTTCTGGTAGGCACTGTGCCGAAAAAGGTCTGCTGGCGTTACAAAAAAATAAACTTTCCTTTCACACAAATATATACACACACACACACACAGACGTTCATGTACACGCTGCTGGTGTAGGGGAAAATTTAAATTAAACTGATTTGTTGCTGTTGTCGCTACAATTTTGCCGCTGGTTTTGCTGCTGCTGATATTTCAGCTTTCAGCTTGACAGCTTCGTTTTATGCCCTTGAAGCGGGTATTTTAATTCTGTGATGAGGTGTGTAACTCCTTGAGGGAAACATCTGAAACAGCTGCCCCAGCAGAGTCAATATTAGATGGTTATAATGAAGTTATACCAAAATATATAGCAGAAGAATTGATTAGGATTAACAGTCGGCTCTGGCCCTGATGACTTCCGGCGTTAAGCAAATATCAATACAAATCGATACAAAATTTTAATTATCATCTAAATATACCTTTGCGTATTATTGATCAAGTGTATACTTTGTACAAAACTAGAATGTGTTCTTTAGTAATTTCTTTATCCCTCACGACAGGCGTTAGGGTATCTCCCATTCCTGCTCTCTCGACTAGCGCATTTCCCGTTTGTTTTTGTGGTTTTCTGATGTATTTTTTTTCTTTTTTCAACTTATAAATTTTCATATATTTTAAATTGTAAATTGCAGATGGCAGCTGCAGCAAAAGTTTAACGCATATTTAAGCAGCATTCAGGCAGAGAAGCGAAAAGTCGCCAGACTCATGCAGGCGATAATTGAAGTCATGGCCTATGCATATCAATCATACGCAATGTTGCCCGACTAATTGAGGGTAGGAGGCGGGAGGCCAACAATTATGCAAATCAAATGAGTATGTTGCTTATTACTTTGACCCACTGTCAGTTTAAATTGCTCAGTAATCAGAGATGAGGGCGTAAAGTGGAGCCTGACACCGCATGTCCTGCAATTTGCATACAAAATGTTAAAAGTAAAAAGAAAAAAACAAAAAATGAGAGAATAATGGCAGACAGTGGCAAGCGATACAAATTATTGTTTTCTCAGTTGGCTCATAAACACGCCATACGCCCATCAATATGTGCCGCGCCCGCCTCACAGTGTAGGCAATCAGAAGCAAGGACTCAAAGGAAAAATCAACACAAATTGAAGTCAAATTAAAAATGCAAAAATAACAAATCAAAAGTCGCTCAATGAGTACAGCAAATTGAGGAACTGAATCAGCTTGTGGATCTGATTTCTCTTTGCTGGAAATGAAGCGCAAAATTAGAAAAATATTGCAAAACAAAATAAAAAAGGAAAATATCTAGAAAGAAAAAAAACGATGAAACAATTTGGTTTATTGTTTTTGCTGTTGCTGCCACTTGAGGCGGAAGTGCGCCGAGCTAACAAACAATGCCACAGGACCTAAGAGGATGCAGCCAGATAAAGCCAAAAGCAAATCGACGAGCTGATAAGCGTGTAGAGGTGGCCGGTAGCGTGGGGATGGGCTTGGTGGATATAGGGATGGGGGCTTTGCTTGAGCTTGAAATGCTATTGTTATGACTGCCGTAATACGCTTTGGAGCAGATTACAATGTCTGATTACTTTGTTATTAATAAATACAAAAGCGTGCCACACACACACACAATACACACACAACACACAGCAGACCGCGGGCAACATCGCGTATACGCGTTTTCATTATCTGTCCTCATGTGGTGTGCATTGTACGCAAAACCGTTTATTAATAAACTGGGCCAGATGTCTGTGGGTGTATTATAGAGCGGCCGCCAATAAACAAAAAACCACAACAACAACATCAAGTAAGAATGACTAGGAGATACCCTCACCCTTTTGTTGTATATAAATAAATATATTAATTCTCTTAAGCACAGTTTCACCAAAGCAAATCTAGCATCAACAAAGGCTGGGTGAAGTTAATTTCACATGAAAATATGTTTTGGTTACCAGAATCTGTGTTTTTTTTTTTGTAATAACGAAATTTGTGCAGTTGATAAACATAAAAATTTACTTTAATTGCTTTGATTTGCAGATGACAAAACTTATATTCCAAATTTTAAGTCTCTAGCTCTGACTCAACTGTTGATCCTGATCGAATAAATATATACTTTATAGAAATGGGAGCTGCTTCCTTTTGCCTGTTACATATTTTGACATAACTTTATTATACCGTTTGTACGCATATTAAATGACTGCAGGGTATAACAACAAGATTCAAAGGTGAATGCAGTTTGTTAACCAATGTAAATACACAAATAACAATTCGTATTCAATTTCCAATTTTTTGCTACTATTGATATTTGTATTGTGTTGACATTGAGTCAAAAAATAATAACTGGAGATTTTTGCGAATTTAATGTAACATTTAATTTGATTTTGGTATCTGCACACAATTTAATTGCATTTTAATTGCCTTTGGGAAAGTCCGTTCGAATGGGGATTTGCTGAAGTTTCAATTTAATTGAGCGTGAAATTATTGCCGTTTCTGATTAATATTTGTATTACAATTATTTGTATTATTATTGTTGTTGTTGCCGTTATGTTTGTGTAATATTTGCAATGCTTGTCGTGTTAATTGTTTATTAATTTTAACTATAATTTCTTTTGCACGAAGGGCAATGAAAAAGAGTTATATTATTTTTGCGATGCACTAAGCATGTAAGTGATTTTTAATTTGAAAAGTTTTCATGAATTAATTTTTAATTTCAATTATTTATCTTTCTTGTTGGTTCATTAGCACTATTTAATTTAGCATCACTTTGGAATGATAATTTGAAATGCAGCAAACTGCTCATTTAAATGAGCATTTAAACTATTAATTTGCATCAATGAAATTCATTTCAAAATTCATTTAACGCTTTATTTTTATTGCCTTCGATTTATAAATAATTTGCCGTATCATTTTTGTGTACCCTTTTTTTGTGGGGGGGGGGAGGGGGGGAGGTGTTGGTCAAGTACACATTTTTGGCCACTTATCGAAACATTTGTATCTATTGCCACTTGAATTATTTTTCTGCCTTGCTCTTTATTGGCTACCTCTTTTCAAATGTGGCCCGAAACGCTTTTCATCCCGTTTTCACGATAACACAACGATTTTCTCGGCCTCGTTTGTTTCGCGTTCGTTTTGAAACCGCAACTGAGTTGAATATTCCGAGGCAGTTGCCTTTTATACGATTTTCCTGTTGGCTTCGTTGAATATTGAAGTGGAAAAGACGACGAAAGCTTTTCATCGTGGAAAGCTTTCCATTTCCATTTCCACGTGCACATTCAATATGGCCAAATTCAATGGTTTACAGGTGTTTGTTTTATGGGCTTCACAAAAATGCGTTTGCTGGCCATCGAGAACTCGACTCCTTTGAGGCTGCAGTAAAAGCTGTTTTCTTTTTTAAATTGAGTCGAATTTATTTTCTTTGTTGGTTCTGGTTTCTGTTTAGTTTGTGTGCTATTTTTGGATACGGGTCGGTAACCGCAACATTTGTTAGCTGTTGCAGCCAACCGCTTGCCACTTGTTGCGTGGCTTTCAACTTGGCCACGAGAGAGACACTGACAGAGCGACAAGGGGAAAAAATCGAACACTCAGTCAATTTGTCAGTCAATTTATAAAGTCTGATTTTCAATTTTTAGCACATTCATAAATAATTCAAGTGCAAAGCATAAAATAATCAATTTTATTGATGTTATATTTGGCCAAAGAACCATAAAAAAAGGCAAGTTTGCGGATTTTTGGCGAGGCTCGACTTTAGAATACCCTAGCTAAAATATTAAGCAGTCCTTTGAGGAAATAGAATAACAAAAAGATTCCCTTCAGAGCGGCATCTTTTACAAGTTCAGGCAGAAACTTTTCCCATGTGACGAACTCTTTGGCAAAATAAACCAAGCCTTTGGCAAAAGTTTGACACACTTAAAGCAGAGTCTGCAAAATTAATGGACGAAATTGGAAAATTGCAGCATTATTTACAGATGGAAGCAGAAGAAGAAGAAGAAGATCAAAACTTGCCTAATCAAAACAAGTGGCTGAGGGCTAGAAAACCAATGAAAAACAATACAAGAAAAGGGACAACATTGTGTCAACAAGAAACACACACATCCTGACAGCGCCAGGATTTTAAAGTGTAAGCGACAACAGACAGACAGGCAGACAGACAGCCAGACAGCCAGACAGCCAGACAAATCAATTGTGAAGCCTCTCACACACCCAGGAGTAGGAACGAGCGGACCCATGGGAAATGATGATGATGTGGATGAGTTGGAGCTGGGTTAAGGATGATGAAAATGTGGCATGATGCGTCAAGAGTTTTGTGTCTTGGCATGCGGGCAGAACAAAATGAAAACATTTTTCTAATTTCCTGTCATCAATATCAAATGAAATGTTATGAACACAACACGTCAAAATAAATCCCCCTTCCCCAACCCCTGCCACCGATTGAGTTCTCACATTTTGTATACACACATAGATGGATGGGTGGACAGTTACTTTTATTGCAAGTGTGTAAAAATAAACAACAAATGTAGGTTAACAAGAGTTTTGCCGTTCGCCTAGAATCTTAGTCGTCGGATGGCGCGGTAATGATAGCCATCGTCGAGAAGGGCAGCTGACTCCTCACTTTGTGGCACCTCGGCAACGACCACCTCGTTGTCATCGAGTGGCGGCAGATATGCCTCGACTGGAGACGCAGCTGGCGCCAAATCGGGTATAATCTCTGGTGTGGCATAATGATAGCCATCGGCTTGCAGCACGCCCGATGGCTCAGCGAGCTCTTCGTGTGTTTTCAACTCAACGGGTGCTTCGGTTTCCAGCTCAGCTGGCTCAATGGTGGTGGTGATGGGAATGGGGGTGGTTGTTGTGGTTGGTGCCGGCTCCTCAGTTGTGGTTACGTCTTCCTCCTCGTCTGGTGGCAGGTATTCGTTGCTCACTTTCAGCTGCTCCGCGGGCTCCACGGCTGGCAGGTAGTCACGTGGCGGTTGCAGAACCTGTGGCAAGCTCGCGGCATGCTGCTCCACGGGTGGCAAATAATCGCGACTAGGTATCGGTGGCAACGCCACAGGAGGCAAATACTCCAGCGGCAAATGCGAGACATCGCGACGTTGCAGCTGACGCACGGTGCCAGCAGCCACATGATCAACTGCCACAAGCAGCATCCATCCAGCGAGGAGGGTCTTCAAATTCAACTGTTTAGAGTTGCATAAAAATCTGTTTGTTTAATTTGTCACAAAAGTCAAAGTCGCAATGCAATCTTACCATTTTTTTTTTTTCTTTAGTGTTAACTGAGCTGTTGCTGTGCTGTTGAAGCGTTGCGTTATGTTTTGACTGTTGAAATAGCATTTGCTATTTATACGAAAAATTAGCAAGGCATTGCAAGAAGCGACGCGTTCGATGCGAACACGAACACGAATCGGTCAGCAGCAACAACAACAAAAACTACCAACGAATTATAATCTCAATTTCACACATCGTAATTTGAGATTTAGTTGTACTCTGGCGTTGGGCTTAATTTCATCAGAACAGCTAATTTGGACTAGTCGAAGTTTACATACCCTTTGCAGAAATTGATTACATCCATTAATTGGCTAATAAATAAATTCTTCAATGTACAAGCGTAGAATACCACACTGTACTCTTAGTTAAGCCTAGAAGCTGACAGACTGATCATGAACATATATAATCATACTTTGTCAGTTTGATAAATCATAAATAAATAAATAAATAAACATAAATTACCTAAACACTTAGCGCCAGCATCTTCCGCAACGTTACCTTCAAACCTGGTGCAACCAGTTCGCCAGCTGCGCTGATCAGTCGGATCAATAATTGTTCGATGTTCGATGTTCGATTGGTGTTCGAACGTTTAATCGGCTGCTGGTTGCTGTGCTGCTTTCAATGGCACAATGGTCATTGGCATCTTGTTGTGTGTAGTTGATAGCCACTTCACGGCGTGGCAGTCTATGTTTGTCTATTTACCTTTGAGCTCTGTTTTTGTGTGTTTGTTTATGTTTGCACGAGAGCTGAAGAATATCTATTTCGCACTCAATCTAAAATATACGTCAATATTGAATTTTGTGCGGCATTCACACACAATAGCGCCGGGCACAGAGACGAACATTCTACAAACAAAAAGTGCTGTTTGAAGACCGCATCGAACTTAAGACAGTCTCAATGTCCCGCAAACAACACACAAATCATATTAATATAATTCTCAATGTCAAATGTAATTTGTTGTCTCTTTCAAGGCTTCATCGATACAATTACAAGTTCAATGATGATGCAGCACTTCTCTCTGGCTGGCCGGGATGGTACGGACAGTGGGTCAGAACTGTCACGACACGCTGTTGCACCATGACGTGGCAATCAAATGCTTATCACACATGTGCCACGCTGTCTGGCGCTAAGCGCCTTAACGTAGCACCACCACAATTGATATTCAAAAAGATGAGAGGAGCAGACACATAAAATTAGCAATTGTTTAAAGAATGAGACAATGCAGCACATTTCAATCAAATGCAATAAACCAAGCTAAGCTGTCACGAAATCCGTTTTGCTCATCAAAATATTATTTTAGAGCACACTGCCTTAATACGCACACCCACACACACACACACACACACACTTATACACATGTATATACATTTATACACACATATATAGATCTATAAAGCGTTTTGTCTGATTTCCGCAATTTTCAGCGCGTGGCAAACAAACAAACGCAAAGAAAAAATTCACAAAAAAAAAAACGAAGCAAAAGAGAAAAATGAAAGCATATACAATTTTTTCAGTGCTCCAATAGCTATCCAAGCTCTTGAGTCCCTACGCACCACCAGCCACTCCCAGTACTGCCGCCTCCCTCTCACATTTCCCACAGAGTTCCCAACGTGCTCAAATTCAATGTAATTTCTTCCATTTCTTTTTCGATTTTTTTTTTTTGCAGGATTAGCAGAAATTGAAAACGAAACTCGAGTCGAATGCGGCTTTTTTTGATGCTGCGCTAAATACAAATCATAAAAAACATTTAGTTGAGCATTTTTAACTAAACACAGCACCAAATTGATAAGGGGAGCGAAGGGCACGGGGGAGGCAGCAGTGAGTTGGGACTGAGGCAGGCAATGTTGATTTCCAATCGAAACGAAACGAAACGAAATGGATTTTACAATAAAAATCCGGGCACGAAAATGTTTGCGCCATTGCAACTGTGACCGCGACGAAAAGCAACAAATAAAACCTTTCAAAATATATACACAAATATATATATATATATATATATATATATATGCAATCGGAGGGTGAGGCGGTGGGCGTTGGTCGAAGCGGAAAGCTGAACAACGCGTGCTGTTCGCTTTGCTGTCGAAAAACTAACCACATTTAAATAGAAAAACAACCAAAAATATATTTTCAACACATGGTCAACAGATAAGACTCGAAAAAAACAATCTATAAAAATGTACATACACTTAAAATAAATAGTTAGGTAAACTTGAACACCTTTAATTGTGAATCCCACAAACAAGGTGTGAAACCGGAATGTGAAACGAAATTGAATCGGAATCAACATCTAATTCAATATTTGCTTATCGCCTAAATAACGCAACTGGAGTGTCAACCCTGAATTGGAATTGAAATTGGAACTGCATATTTACCATTTGAAATTCAACATTAGAATGGAAAGCAGAAAAAGTGCAGGCCTAAAATAAAATGGATTCATTTGTTGCTCAAATTCCAATTTCCCAATACTCGAGTTCCGAGAAAAGTTGTTCTAAAACTTCTAAAGCTTATTTTTCAAGCATGTTTTGTCATTTATATTTCAATATTAAATTGTTCGAATTTATTACGAAATTTCATTTGCAGAACCCAAAAACCAAAGAAATGCAATTACTCAAGTAATTGCAGCTGGTAATTAGAATTCCAGCAGCGATTCTTTCGCCAAATCGAAAATTGCTCCCTGCTGCCTTTGCCTTGTGGTCCATTTACTGCCTTTCCCATGCTGAATTTTGATTTGTGTTGATTTCAGAGCATCCCATTTGCATGCAGCCCTCGTGTGTTCCTAGTTGCTACACTCACAAACACACAAACACACACATGAGCACACGCAACTGTGTGGAAATACAGTTCACAGCAAATGCTTTTCAGTTCATGCAATATGCAACAGTTGTGGGGCAACAAACAACAAAGAAGACCAGGCAACAAACCAGCAGCAAATTAGACGCAGTTCACGTGACTGTCACTTTAACACATTACGCTCCAATTACGAAGCTAGGCAACGGTAAGGAGGGGAGAGGGGTGCAGGTTTAGGGGCATGTGGTAGGGCTTAAAGTTGCGTGTGTGTAGCGCTTTCTGCATAATAAAATCAGTCGCAGTTTGTCCTGCTGTCTTCCTCAAAGCCTTGCCACAAAGGCACACAAAATGCAATGCATACTAAGCAGAGGCACGCAGAACTTGTGTCTTCACTTATGCAACAGGCAGCAGCAACAACTTGCTGCAGGACATACACACGCCCACACACACACTCAACCACACACATATGCGCAGCATCATCAACTTAAGCAAAGCAATTTACGTGCCACAGCCTGCAAGTCAAAACTTAACTCAAAAGCTAGCTACCAAATGAAAATTTAATTACAACTTAAAGGGTTTCGGGTTGTACCAAAAAAAGGCAGTGAGCCTGCTCTGGTCGAGAGTGCTCGACGAGGAGATATCCTGAACAGAAGTCTCACTGACATGAAAAACTATGAAAATACAATTTGTTTCTGTGTTTCTAAATTAATATCATGTTTAAAGCTTTAAAGTTGAGCTCGTATTTTATATACATGTTGAAAACAGCTTCTGGTTCTGCTTCCAGTTGTGCATTGCAATCGGTAAACTTGCGGTTTCGATTCTGGTTCCCTTTCCGGTTTGACGCCCTGGTTATTGATAAAATGAAATGAAGTTGATCGATTAGAAGACTAATTTTTCAAGTTGAAAGTCTCCGGCTCTTAAAGTCTTAGATATCAACGCTTTCATCCAGACAAAAGATGGACAAGCAGACAAGATCAAGTGGACTGTTCAGCCCGATCAAGAATATATATAATAGTTATGGGATCGGCGCTGCTGCCAGCTGTGCCTTCTACAAGCTTTGCCAACACTTCCTTAAACTCACATTTTCAATGGCTTCGGGTCATGAAAAAAGGACTCGCCCAGCTATCCTGTGCAAAGGATTATTTATTATATTTCAGTTGCGCTGCTGATTTGCGGTGCTTCCCTTTTTTGGCCGGCCTTCGCCCATTGTCAAAGTCAATTTAATTGTCTCAATTACGCGCTAAACGCTGTCGACAAGTTTTCAGCGCACAGCCGACCAAGGACCCTAACCCAAATCAAGCCAAGGTCATTTAACGGGCTGACAAAGGGGAGGGGCTGTAGGTGTCTCCATTGTGACATTCCGCCAAGCGCCTTTTTGGCGACTTAATAATCAAGTGACTTGGCAAAAAAGTTAACGCAATTTTGTGGCAGCTTCAAAAGTTTCCAGCAACTCTTTGGCCATCCACGGCTTGGGTGAGGCGCTGCTCATTGTTGTTGCTGTCGTTGTTGCCACGAGACTCCCTCAAGCATTTACACGCACAGTTGAATGCACTTTTGTGGCGCTCATTTGAGGGCATCTTGGGAAAATTAGAAAAGCGGCGTGAAATTTTAGCCAGGTGCTGTTGCTCCCACAAACAAAGGAAAATAATAAAAAACTGTTAAAATGAAATCTTGTGTAGACTTAATGTGCTGCTCTTAAATTTGAGCAAGCGCATTAACTGCTCTGCTCTGCTCTACTCTGCTATGATGTTCTATGCGGCGTATACGCAATTTACCTGCTAAATAATTAAAAAGCAAAATTTTGCAATTTTTACGCCAAGTTGAGCAGAATGTTTTCACAAACGCCTGATAATCAAAAATTTCCACATAAACCCAAGAATTGAGCAGCGCATGTGAATTTTACAGTACTGAAGGATTGAAGGGTTAAGGGTTAAGGGGGAAGGGGGGTAGTTGTGTGGCTAAACAACAGCCAATTCTGTTGTGCAAATATGTGGAAACTATACAAATATTGAACGGAAATATCCTGCGGCTTCTGACTGCCCCACGCTTGACACGCTTCACACGCTTCACAACCAGTCAACAAGCGAGTGGACGGTGAGATGTGGATTAGGGTGTGGGTGTTGGGCTTTTTTGGGAGGTGAAATCGTGACCAAAATGCCATACGCCATGTCAGGTTAGCTGAAATACCCTGCATTTTGTGTGGCCACAGAATTCGCTCATTTTACTCCGTTAAGCGTGCCAAAGCATCATGGTCGAGTGGGTGTATGAGTGGGTGCATTAGTGGGTGTATGAGTGTGTGGTGGTGTGTGTGCCTATGTGTGTAAGTGTGTGCTTGTGTGTGTGTATTTGTATATTTATGCAGCCGGTTGACATTTATAATTTTACACCGAAACTAATTACATTAACTTAAGAGGCAGCAACAACGCTCAATGGAATCAGTTTATGTAATGCATATGTAAGTGCTCTCAATGTGTGTGAGTATATGAGTGTGTGTGCGTGCGTGCGTGTGTGTTTGTTTGCTTTTGTTGCTATGTAATAACAAGAATGGCACTTGGATTGTAATTTCCAATTAAGCTCAATTTAATGCGCAGCGAGGAGAACGCAAACAAATGAAACTGTAACTGTAACTGTAACTGGACGCGAATATAATGAAAACGAAGGAGGAGCAAAAAGAAGCTGAGGGGAGTAGAGAGGAGTAAAAGGAGCACAGAGGAGCAGTGAAGAACAGGCAGCCCAAGAAGAGGAAGAGTGTCAGCAATGTGGCAAAACTACAAGAAAACGGCAAACAGCCACTTGCAATTGTCAGTCACTGCCATTTATCTATGGTATATGAGTATTTATTGTAATGTTCCTGGTTGTGTGTGTGTGCTTGTGTGTATTTGTATGTGCATGTGCGAAATAAAATATAATTACCCTGCACAAATAGAGCAAGGTCAAACAGGCAATTGAAGTTGGTGCTAAAGCAGCCTGTGTCAGAGAGCAAACACTCCTCGTGTTATACCCTAACACAGGGTAGTTCAATATTATTAAATAGTTTTTAGCAATCTGAAGAAGATTTCTTCGACTCCATAAAGCATATATACTCTTGATAAGCCTCACTAGCCGAGTCGATAGAGCCCTATCTATTCCTATGCAAAGGTATACAGCAGTCGGTGTTTAAACTTTAAATTTACTGTAAATTACACTTGAGAAGCTGAATGTTTGGCATCTGTTGGTGCTGTGCACCCTGTGCGAGTAAGCAATTATAATGTGCGAGTCAGCATACACCCTGTGCGAGTCGGTTGCAGAAAGTTCAACGACAATATCAAAATATATTTTTGGAAGCAGTAAAAATATATATTTCACGGAAGAAATTAACTAACAATGGAATGGCCTAAATACGAGCTAAAAATAGAAGGAGTTCTAAGTATCAAGATTAAAGCGCCACTCAATAAATTACACAAATAGCTTCCTGTTAGGCAGTCTCAGACTGAGAAAACAGACACAATTATTAACTGCTCCACACACATTCCTCACAACCACATCCTGTATGCACAAACTGCAGGCAATTATTCAATTGAAGTGGAAAACTGACCACTTGATTTTAAAATGAATGCCCTTAGGCAGATAGTTGCTCAGGCGAGAGCAATTAGGCAGTTGCAGCAGTCGGGCTGACACACCCTGTTGCTTGAGGAGTACACCCTGTAAGCAGCTATTTATTGGCATACGTCAGTTGGGAAACTAATTAAAATTACAACTGCTGCTGCTAGGCTACAGTTTTAATTGAAAGCCATTTGGCTTCTAACAACTACAGCAAGAAGAACAACAACATCAACACAGAAACAAACAAATAAACAACAAACACACACAGAGTCGTCGAGTCGTGCTCCTTTCGACACTCGAAAGTCCTTTCTGTGTTTGTGTGTGTGTGTGTGTTGCGTCTGTGTGTTTGTTGTGCTTCTCTCTGTTTGCCATTCAAATTGAATTCGAGTCAATGCCGCACAAAACTCACTTAAGCGACAATTGTTGCTGTTGTTGCTGCTGTTGCTGCTTTTGCTGATGCTGTTGTTGTTGTTATTTCATATTATACATTAAAAAGTTGCACGGCAAACGCAAAACAAATGCCGAATAATTAAAAGTAATTGAAGATGAAATAAAACTTGAAATTGAAGACGCGTCGATTTACGGCAAAAAGGAAATCCAATTAAAAAGCATAAATCGTTCAAGTTTAATCCTCCTTCCTCCCTTCAACTCCTCCCCAGCTGCTGCTCATCTCTCATTTGATCTAATTGAAATGGAGTCATTATCCTGTCTGTGTTCTGTTCAATGAACCCAAAGAAAAATCGAATAAAAACAGATTGAGAAGTTTTGCTGCAGCTGCAACTCGCTAAGAATTTAAATGAAAATTAAAAAGTCTACCTCCCTCCAACCCCTGCCCCCCTCCCACCTACAAAAGCACGCAAATTGCCATTCAGCGTAAACAGGACAAAACAAACAGGCAGACAAACAAACAAACAAACAAACTGACTAAAAGCAAACAAAAATCAAATTGTTATTGTTGCTTCTTGTGGTTCCTTGTTGACCCTGGTTGGCCCGTGACCATCTTTGATTCCCGGTTCGTGTTTTATTTGTCTTTATTTATTTTCATTTTCATTTGGTTTTGGTTTCTTAGAGGCTGCAACAAACGCGTTGCAAGGTGTCTGGGGAAATTAACAGTGCCTCAGGTGCGCCACGAGACCCCCTCACCCCTCACCACACCCCCTCCATTTCTGTTTTTACCTATATGCTGTCTGATTTTTAATGAAATATGACTTTGTGGCAGGGCAACACCCCGCTCCTCATCCCCCTCTTCCCGTCCAGGGAGAGCCATCAAAGTCAGTCGCAAGAGGAGAATATTGCGCATACGCAACGTTGAGCACAGGCAGAGTGTAGACCAAGTTAATTATAACAACTGACTGCTCAGCTAATTGGGAGTGCTCTGTTAACTCTACAATGTACCTCACAAAGGATAAGCATTCTCAGTTAGCTGTATATCTTTATATTTATATATATATCACAAGGGACAATCATCCTTTTTGGTTCAACATCCTTTGGGCTGTGCACTTGGCTCATGATTTGTACGCTTCGCAATTTTTATTGCTCTGATACCGAAGGTGCAGGGGTGTATTGGTTTTGTGCAACGTCGACTAGAAGTCAATAAAATCCATTATCGCCTATCGATGGAGCCTTAGAAAAAGCCTATATCCTCAGCATTTTAGAGCCAAAGTTATGAAACTTTAAAGGCGGAAGAAACTTCCTTCAGGGATCTGTATTCCGCCCTCCCTGTTCTGTGGCACCTGGTAATGCTTACTATGAAATCAGAGTGTTTCGGAGTCAGATAAACCCAACTGCAACATTCTCATTGTTCTCATTGTTTTTGAAGCTGGGCTTCACCGAAAGCTGTATATAAATAGATTAATTATTATATTGCTTATAAGCATTACATATAATTATGCACAGGACGTGGCACGTTCTTTTGGTGTCCTGCCAAGTATTCTGTCTGCCTCTAATTGCTAAGCATTCGATTTTCGTTGGGTTTTTATTTAACACGCTTGAATTTAAATTGAATTTTAAATATGCATAGACAAGAACACTTCAACTTGGGGCAGGTGGCAGCTGGCAGTGGCAACGAACACCTGGCAGCTGAATCAGAGGGCATGACCCCACAACAAACAAGAAACCTGAGCACTGCAAATCGATTTTTGGGCTCTTCGACTCGTTGCGGCGTCCTTAAAGTTTATAAATATTTATTGCCATATTTTTGGGAATTTTTCTTTAGTTGTTTCTTTTCTTTCTTTGCGGCCCTCACAGTTTGCTTACCACAGCTAAATGTGTGCTTAGGGGAGTGGGTGGGGTTGGGGGTGTTGATAACTTTACCCACTTCGGGATAAAAATAAAAATTAAATAAATATCTTTCTAATTGGATGTGTAACTCAATCATTAAAATGACGTCATGTTGATGCGCTGTAAGAATTTCAGCAAAATCTGTTGAGTTATACAGAAGAAAATCTGAAAATCTGTATTTCCCAGTCGAGCCCAGTCTCGACTCGAACATTCTTACATTTGAAGCTGTGGATTTTCTCAGATTTTGTCCATTAACCAAATTTCGTAAACATTTTTGTAAAGTGCGAAAAACCAGCAACGATTGCCGTCCTATGACATTTTTACTTTGTCAATCACATTACGCTTTAACTGACAGCTGCTGAACTGGCTTATGGATTTATGTGTCATAATGTCAGTGGATGTTTGTTATGCGTATTTGTGTGTGTGTGTATGTGTGGGTGTGTGTCCTCATTGCTCATTCTAGCTGCTCATCAATTTTTCAATGGCTCTGTCAAAATAAAGTGATGTGTGCCACATTAGCTGCCCGCCTGCCCGCCTGTCCGTCTGTCCGTCTGATTTAAGATGTGTGTTAACAAGCCAGGGCTTAATTAGAATTCCTTTAAACACTTGTGCGCTTAATTGTCCCTATAAATTTAATGTCCAATTAATAAACATAAGGAGCAAACGCAACGTATGCGAAATGCCTGAGGTGATTGATGGCATATAAGTAAACGTGTCCTCGTGTTCGTGTCCTTGTCGCAGCAATTTGTTGGCCTAAAAAGGATTCTCATGTCTTGCTTTGCGGCAGCTGTAAAGAAGCAATTTAAATTTCTTGAATAGGTTTGCCGAATCGATACGTGGCCAAACGAAAATAAACCCTTTTCGTTCGCTACTGCTGCTGCTGCTGCTCCTTTTTTTTGCAGCCTGCCTGCCAGCCTCAAATATATAAATATTTTAACTTAATAAATGCGGCATCAAGTCGCTGGCCGACAGCAGCCTGCGGTTGCTATCTTCTGCAACTCGGACAAGTGCTGAGCACACAAGCATCGACAACATTTACATAAACCGGTCCACGACGAAGGATGATGGACGAAGGACGAAGGATCAAGCGCCAAGGACGACGAGGAAAACCTTTTGTTTGGCTCGTTGCCCTTTTCTCGTTGGCGCGCAAATATTTTCAAGTTTTTGCAATGCCCGCGGCTGGTCCTCAGTCTCAGCTGCTACTATGGAAGGTGGGTGCAGGATCTCAGGTTAACCTTAAAGCAGCTAATGGTCGATGAGCCGCTGGGAGCTGCTCTAAGCTGTTGCCCTTTTATCGCCACACAAACTACAGCAACCGCAAACTGACAAACACACAGTCAAGCGGAAAGTTTCCCCACGGGCTTGGGGAGGGCAGTTAAATGCCAAGCAAAATAGACATAAAAATCGCTTTTAAATAAAATCACATGTCAAAAGTGGCACACAACAAAAATCAATGAGGCACACAGAATTTATAGCACAACAAATTCGAGCTGTTGTTGCTGCCCTTGCATCAGATACCCTGCAAGCGAGTAGAATGGGAAAGGGCAAGGTACAAGTAGAAATGGTTTTGAAAAAGGAGGAGGATAAATGGTTGTAAGATAAACAAAAGTGAAAGTAGAAATAGCAGCACAAGTGGAGCAGTAGAAGCAGAAAAAGAAGTCGAAGAAAGAATAAAAAGAAAATAATTAAATAAAGTAATTAAAAGTAGAAGTAGAAGTGGGTGCAAAATGAATGTGAAATGGAAGCAGAATTGGGAGAAGAATAAACAGAAAAAGTACAAGAAGTGAAGTGTTGATTTTGCAAAACAAGAAGAGAAAAATATGAAATGTCAAAGGTTAAAATATCCAACAGTTATTTATCGACTTTTTGAACTCTTGAACTTGAACTCACATTTTAGTTATTTATTTATTTTATAATTTATTGATTTGAAGCGTTTCAGAAATATATCTTTTGCCTTTTTCCTGCTTTGTTAGTTTTCCATTATCCATATTTAAAAAGGGACCTTCGATGGAGAAGTGGGCAGAGGAAGTAAAAGTCGGAATGGCTTTCAAACTAGCAAGACTAAGTAAAAACAGAAGCAGAAGTGGAAATGGAAGTGGAAGTAGAACTAGCAGAAAAAAGAAAAAACAGTTTGCAAAATAAGTAAAAGAAATGGATGAAAAGTAACACTTTAAACTATGCAGAAGATATTATTGAATTCGTCGACTCGAAGTTAACTATGTTAATTTATAGGTATTCAAAATATTGTACGTTTCAGACATGTGATTGCTCTCACTCTCTCTCCCCCTCTCTCTCTCTCTCTCTCTATCTGTCTTTATCTAAATTTCTTTATTTTCGCCTGCCTTCAATTCCATGTCTAACAAATGTAAGTTTTGAAAGTAAATAGTAAAGAAAAAGCTTTCTTTCTTTGAAAAAGTAAAAGATGAAAATTATAAATGTAAACTATGGAGAAGATATTTTAGACTTATTGAACTCAAAGCCTCTCTCTTTCCCTCTATCTCTAAATATAATCTTTATTTTCGCTGCTCACTCAACTTCTCTCTCGCTCTCTTTTTAATATCATCTTGTGCACTCATAACACCTTTCAGAAGGGTATTTGCAAGTCGAGCACTCTCTTTTTGTGAACCTAATGCAATAAATTATGCTCGTACCCATCACCACACACCAAGCACACCAATCACACACAAACACCACACACAAGCAAGAAGGAACATAAAACACGGCACACGAGTGGTTTTCTAGGCAAAGAAAGCAGCATAAGAAATGAACAAATCTGCTCCAGGCAGGCAGCCTCCTTCTCCTGCTTTCGACTTGGCAGCAACAAGTTGGGGGAAAAAATGTTGCTGCTGCTGTCTTTTAGGCGCCTGTGTGCGTAGCATGTGGCAAGCTGTAGCCGCCTTTTAAGCAGCAGAGAACAGCTAACGAATGATTTAGATGTTTGGGCCAAAAAGAAATAGGTAGCTGTCAGGAATTTTTATAGATCTGTGTGTTTAAAATACAGTCAATTTTTTGTTTCTTTTGTTTGCCTAATTTGCATGCTTCGAATAATAGGCAGTTGCAGCTGCCATGCCCAACAGCCACGCCCGCTGCCACAGCCTTGACCAAATAGTTCATTAGCAATTCGAGTTTCAGTTTTCACTTTTCGAATTCAGTTTGAAATGTATAAAATTACGGATACGCCGCATTGGCTGTGTGTATGTGTATTTTAATTATATTTATGACTATTTAATGACTTTGGCACGGTATTTAAATTCAGATTTCGACAGCCAGCCAGCCGCCATCATAATAAATTTAATCAATAAATAATTTCCGCAACAAGTCTCTGATTGCAATTTGATAGCTGCCCAAAGACAGGCGCAGAGCACACACAGGATTCACCAGCCATGAAGGATTCGAAATGCATATTTAATATATTATAATTTGTTTTCATCTCCAATGCGACAGCCGTTGACAGTTGTTGACGTGAAGCGGTAACGGAGTGAAGGGGAAAACATACCCAAAGCCAGGCCAAGCGCCCACTTCAGTTTTTTGAGTAGAGTGCTTCAGTCTCATATATATATATGAGAGGCCTATAAATAACTGAAGTACTTCCGCACAGCTTCACGTGATGCCAAAATTAACACCTCAACGAAAAAAAAAACACTAAGAATGCTTCAGTCGAGAGAGCTCGACTGGGAGATACCCTGGACTCAAGTCTGTACCTATTCATAAATACGATTTTCTCGCCTGCTTCTGAACCGATGTTGCTTTAACTTAGACAGACTCACTATCAATTTCTGAAGGAAGAAAAGTGAAGTCTTCCAAATACACAGACAGGTAGACATATTTATATACTCTACTTTTACCCTACAATTCAGACAGTTGGAGCGATAAAGATACATGCCTTATACAAACTCAAGATACCCTCTTTCTAGTTGGCATGAAGAGTACAGCCTGTTGGAAAGGTCAAGTAGGCCAACACTCCGCTCTACTTGACATTGCAGGCAGAAGAGAAAACAAGTGCAATGCAAAGGCAAAGACAAAGACAAAGCCGAAGCCAAAGTCAAAGGCCAATTCAAATACTCGAATTGGAGACATGAAGACAGACTCAACAGCTGGCGATGAGGCCAAAGCTGTTGCTGTAAAAGACCTGACCACGCAGTTTAATCTCAAGTGGCACTCAAAGCGAGTAAAAAAAATAGACGCAACAATAACAAAATAAACTAGAAACACAGAGAAAAAGCCAAAAGTGCCTTTTTGAAGATTTTTAATTAAGTTGGAGCTCTAACTGGAGCTGACAAAGATGAAGCATGAACCAAAAGCTAAGGCTGAAAAAGTTTTTTGGCTATAAATTCGACGGTGGACTACAGCAAAGCCATCAAACAGTCGCAGCAACTTTTAATTGCCAGACGCCGTTAACCCAAATCCGTTAAGCAAAAAAATGGTCCGACTTCAGCCAGGACTGTGGGATATATATACATGCATTAACCTTTGTGCTCTCTGCTTCTTTTACCTATTTCCAGAAAATCTTCTCGCTCAGCAGTGTTTTCACCCTGTCCGCTGTGGCCAGCGTTGCTTTGGCTGCACCCCAGGATTCGTCGCATCTGCGTCAGCGTCGCGATGTCTCCGAGCTGCTGTCGATGGATGCCAACGTACCCTTGGAGTATGTGCCTCCGGCAATGGATTCGCTGCTGCCAGAGGATGGAGAAGTGGAGGATCCGAGTGCAGTGCGCGGCGAACAGGGATATGAATATCGCAGTGTGCGTCGCCTGAAGCTGCGTCATCGCAATCGCCGCGATGTTTCCCATCTGCCTGCATCCCAATATCTGCCGCCGCCAAGCAACAGGTATCTGCCGCCAGGAGCAGAGGCAGCCCCAGCACCAGCTCCAGCTGCTGCTCCTGCTCCTGCTCCCATCGATGATACCGAGGAGGTTGTCGCTGCCGCTGTGCCCAAGGTGGCACGTGACTATCTGCCGCCAGTCAGCACTGAGGCAGCGCCCGAGCTGGAAACTGAAGCGCCAGTCGTCGTCGAGGAGGGGGAACAGCCTCAGGCAGATGTGCCCACAGCTGAGCTGCGCGACGATGGCTATCACTACAAGCAACCCATGGAGGACACGCAGCTGCAGCTCAAGCAGGCCGCTCCAGAGTATCTGCCACCCCTTGGGGACGAAGTCATAGTCGACGGACCCGGCGATGGCGAGAGCGCTGTCCTCAACAGCGATGGCTATCAATATCGCGCCATTCGCCGTTTCAGATTCTAAACTCGTCAAATTTGGTTTTGTCATTCTTTTTTGTTGAAGTTTTGTTTCTTGAATAAAGCGCATCTTTTATTGCAGCCAACAAGTTGTTTTCACTTTAAAGCTGCTCGCTTTTTATGTCTTTAGCACTTTATGTCCCCTTTCTATTGAAGTAAGTTGTGTGGTTCAAGTTGCGTATACGCAACATTATTTTACTTTATTTACTTTACTGCTGGGTCCACTTGTTGCTTAGTTTTCCTTATAGCTTACTACACTCAGAAAGAAGTCGACCCAAATCTTAGAGAGGCTTGCCCTAAATCAACAATCCCAAAATTATGGCAATTTTTTTCATATTTTTAAAAATATTTCCTATTACCAAGAAACGCATTTCGAATAAGTACAAATACAAATCACCATTTCTTGAGGAGTAAAAGTTTATTTATAATCTATTCTAAGTTTTAGAAAAATTCACTTTCTAAATAATGAGGGACTTACTAAATTTTACAGCCAGTGTTTTTTGAGTGTGTATTCACAGCGCTTTGTTCACGTTGCGTATACGCAATGAGTGCTATAGGCGAAAATAGGCGTTGTTTTACTTTAGTATTTATTTTACTTGCTTCGCCTACTTTTTGCTGAGGCTTATCCTATCATAAAAGGACTCTTTATTGCAGACCCAATTAGTGAGAGTTATATACGATTTTTGGCTTGATTGCTGATAGCCTTTCTACCCCATTTGTAATCCAATCCGAAAATCGTGTTGAGCCATTTAAGTTTATTTTATATGCATATTAATGCCAACGCTAAGAGTTCGTTGCCATGGCTGCCTTTAAGGCTTAATTAATGCACTTGCGCGTTAATTCGACTCAACGGCAACAACAACAACAGCAACAACCACAACAACAGCAACGTGAAACATTAAGTGAGCACTCAAGATAAATTACTTTGGCTGATTCGCTTTATATCTCTCCCTCTCTCTCTCTCTATCTCTCTCTCTCTCTCTCTCTCTAGCTCCTTCTGCTGCAGCTGCTAATGACAGTAAATGCTTTAAATTTATCGCACTATTTTAATTATGAATTCAATTGCGAGAAATTGAATTAAATTTCAATGCGCCGCAGGCCAACGAGCCAAATCAATGCGAGCAATTCAATTAAACTCGCTTGTTTACAGATTCGCAACTCGCAACTCAATTTGTAAGCAATAAACGCCACAAAAAGTAAATATTTATACAATCAGAGAAAAAATAGAAGAGCAAATAAAATATTTACATTGATAAAAATGCTCAGGCGTCAGAATTGGTTTATAAATGTTGTCCGTGAAGAGAAAAAGGGAGACTTTATACAGTGCTTTTCTCTGAGTGCACATATATACAGAACTCAACCAAAAACAAACACATTAACACAATAACATATGTCTGTGTCTGTCGAAAACAACGATAAAATACAGAAGAGCAGTCCAAAGAAAAAGAGTAAATGATTTTGAAGGAGAAGGGAAAGGGAAAGTGAGACCTGAAGAGTGTCTCTGACAGCATCGCTTATTTCATATTAAATAATGCGTAACGTAAAAAGTCAGAAAATATTTGAAATCAAAGGAACAACAAGCAGGGATATGCAACAAGCAACAGTAACTGCAATCAGGCAAACATTTTTGAGCATTAGCCGGAAGGACATTTGCGAACGACAGTCTATCTGTCCGTCTGTCCGTCTGTGTGTCTATCTGCCTGTCTGGCAGTCTGTGTCTGTCTTTAAGTGACGGCAATATTGTAAATACAAATTTAATAACTTACAAGAGTCAAATGTAAGCAAAATAGTGGTGCACTCAAAGTAATATTTTGAATATTAAGTAAGGACTTTCAACGCACACAGTTTGATTGGAATTTATGCAAAAGTCCTTTTGGTAAACGAACTTTCTTTGACAGCTCAGCCTGAAATGTTATATGAGAAACTGCTGCATATTTGTGAAATTTAATTTCTGCATCACAGCCTCGGCTGTCACACACACACACACACACTCAACACACTCAACGCACACACAAATGTAGTACTTGAAATGAGCAAAAATCACTGCAGGCGTTAAACACACACATTCACACACACGCACACACATGTACATATTTGCATGTGTGTGAGTGTTTGCTCGTCATTCAACTCATTTAAATTCCCTCGCAGCGTGCAATAAAAAGAGATTTTGCTGACATTCCCGATGAGCATAACCAGCTGAGCACACATCCTATATCCTCATCTCTCGACTCTCTCAGCTTTCCAGTTATTCATCCGCTGGAAGATCGCCTTACTATAATACTATAAGTACCGTAAGAATATAGCAAGACAGTTTTGTTAAGCTGACTACAGGATAAGAGTATTTAATCTACTGTTTGTCCAAAAAATTAAGCCAAATATTTGTGTGTGTCTGTCATATTGTTGAGGTCGCTTTAGGGCGCTATAAGCCATATATTTTGGAGCCACAATATATATGATGGCACATACAAGCTTTGTGCTTTAAAATACGTTTACGAGACACTTCAGCGTCGCCTTTGATGGTAGTCCTTTAATCAATGTGGCATGCATAAGAATGGAATACTCCTACTCCTACACCACTCCTCCACCTCCACCTCCTCCCCCTCAGCTCTCATTGCACTGCCTTTGCATATCCTGGAATTTGGTTTTTAGTCCAGCTAATTGAACGCCAAAAATACCAGCAAAAATTTGTATGTTTATGAAAAGAAAAATATTTTCTATAAAACTTGAGCATTTCCCTTTCTTCCTGTTTGCTTTTAATTTTTGTGTCAGCTACAAAACTGTCAAAATTAAGCAGCTTAAATTTTTGAATCTGCAAATGGACTAAAAGTGCCCAGATAAATTTAGATTATTAATTGTGTAGCGCAAATAGGAAAAACCAAAATGAATACTTTTTTGCTGTTTCTTTGTATGTCAACAAACATTTGAAGCTAATTAAAGTGAGACGCGTGTAGAAAAATATGTTTGTAACTAAATATGTTACATGTGGTTGGCATAGCTGACCAACACCTACATAGCTGACCATTTTAGCAGCAGGTACACTCAGCGAAAAGTCGTTGAGATATGGGCAAGAAAATGGTGGGTAAACTTCTTACGGCAGTATTTCAAATGGATTCGTATTTCATTTCCGGTTCCAGTTCAGTGCAAATAGTTCGGTTTAGCTTAGGCATTGGATGCAAATATTATAATAGTAATTATAATACTAACTAACAATTGCCCTTCAAATTGCTCTCAGTGCATATAAGTTGGTGCTGTTGCACATATACACAGCCAATGTCCAACTAAAATTACACAATTTTGTGTGTCATGTTAAAAGCAAACTTCTGCTTTAAGGCTATTTTACCTGTAAATGTGCCGAAATCAAAAATGATTTGATTCGTTGTTGCCACTTACATACACACATGTGTGTGTGTGTGGGTGTGTTTCATGGAAAAAGTTATTATTCTTGGATTTAATTGAAAATGTCTCCCACAGCTTTGGGTATTACTATATTCGTGCTCCTTAAATCGTGTAAATTTGTTCAATTTTCAGTTGTGCAATTAGGTAACTGGATAACTAGGCCAGTGTGCCAAAGCATTTGCGTTGCTTTTGGCTAACTTACAGTCCAGCTGACTTGGCCGAGAATGGAAGCACAATAATTAACCAATTAGCTGAGCTGAGCAGTTCAAAGCCAAAAGCTCAGATCCGGTTACCTACCTGTTTGCTGCCCTTTCGACCTTTTTCCTTTTTTATGGGGGTTGGGGGAGTTGAGGAGTTGGGGTCTGCAGCATCCCGGAGTTATGTTTCCAAACTCCTTCCTGGAAAAAATTGCTTATTCATAGCTGACTGCGGCCCAAATGAGCGACCATTAACTTAACTACGCCAAAACTATCCCTAAATTTTGTGTAGCTCAATGAACTTAACTTACACGACCAACTAGGTACACTGAGAGAAAAATGTAAACAAGAACACAATTTGAGATAATTTTCCAATGTTGCTTAAACTTTTCCAAAGCTCTCGATTTAAAATAAATAAGTCTGTATAGGTAAGTTGATTTTATATATCCCAGACCACCATTTTAATTAAATTACTTTCCGAGTCGAAACTTTAAGGAAATCTACACTGAATATATAATAAAAATCCTAATGTAAAAAACAACTTTAAATATGTTTTCAGAAAAGAATTCTCTTTAAGTAAGTTCATTTGACATGAATTCAGACCACATTTTTTTGGTCAAGTGTATGAGTCTGCCACAGACAGCATTCAGCGTTTGCCTATTTCAACAGTTTGATACACTTGAGAATTACAAAGTTTTGTGTAAATTTGCGCGAATCTAAATTTTTGCTGCTGATTTATGCACTGGTTTCTAGTCGGTTTGTTATTTGGGCTAATGAAAAACGCTGTCCGCAAAATGGTAGCCAAAGATACAAATCTGCTTTGGGGCATATATAAACATGCACACACACACACAGAGAGACTCCCCCAGCCCCCACACAAACACACGCACACAGCTCCCTCCAGCTGACGTCTAAGTAACTATAAAGCACTTTGGCTTCACCCACGCAGACAAGTTTAGACAGGAGGGGGGAAAAGACAACGCTGAAGTGGACAGGGGAAGATAGTAGAAAGGACAAGGATGATTTTCCATCCGTCCGTTCATTCCTCTGTCCGTTTGGTTGCCAGGACAACGCACAGCGTTCAACTAACAAAAACTGGAGAAATGAAGAGAAATAAAAAACGCATATTGCGTAAAATTCGGTGTCAAAGTTGAAGGCTGAAAGCAGGTAAAAGTCAGGTGTGTGTGCGTGTGTGTGTGTGTGTGTGTGTGTGTGTGTGTCTGTGTGTGCGTGTGTTGTGCGGCACTTATGAGTGGCACTTAGTCTGGTCTAATACGCATCATTAGAACATTTAACAGGAAGCACGTGACGGCTCAAAAAAAAACCAAAAAAATAAAACGAAAAATTGTTGTCGTTGTCCCCCAAAAGAGAATACACGTAGTTGCCGTTTTTCTTGCCACCCAAAAAGGATTTATCTTGTTTCGCTTTAAAGTTTAAGCAAATACACACAGACAACAAATTTGCTAATATAAGCTGATTAAAACCGCACTTGAATAATCCTCTTATGGTTTACAAAGAAAACCATTTTCATTTATTTGTTGCCAATTATGTTCTGTTCATAAGCCATTAACAATATTCAACAGGTATTTCTTATGTTTATATAGCCGAAAAGTTTAACGAATCAACCTTGCTTGTTATACCGTTTAAATCCTTTTGAATTTGCGCGGCTAACGAAATGCAGCGTTGCCACCTCTAAAACAGCGCTGCCGTACTCTTGACATTCACAACGACGCTACGCCAACGATAACAATAACAAACCGATAACTCTGCAGCCAAATTCAAATTTGAATATCAATTTCAAACAGTTTGCCTCAGTCAATAAAAAAACACAAATTCACATAATTCTTAAAATCATTTAATTACATAGTTTATATAAAGCTAACTGTTACATCTGTATTTAGTTGTCATAAGCGGGAGTTTAATAATTAATTTATTAATTAGAGAAAGGTATTTGTGTATGTGTGTGTGTGTTTATGTTTGTGTATTTTATATTTTTTGTTGTGACTAACCAAAAAGTTTCGTGTCAGAGATGTGCTCGTTAAAAGGTAGAATATTTACGCATTAAATCGAAGAAATACTATTAAATGTCTCCCGGCGCACCCGAAGCGAATCTCCTCGCAATCTGTGTGTCGCTTCCATTGATTTTTGGTACGAACTTTGTACATTTGAAGTTAATAAACTAAACAAGATTATCTAGTGCATTAAGTAGACAACGGCAGCGATCAAGGCGGTAAACAGCACCGAGGCACGTCCAGCCATTGCCCCCGACCGGCAATAGTACTCATCACAGTTGGCCTCCGAGATGGTTTTGTAATGTTCCAGGACCTGCGACCAATCGCACAGACCCACGTTGCACCAGTCGAGCTCCACGGCATTCTGGTTGAGGAAGAAGACAACCTTCTCCTTCTCCAGCGCCGCGGGGCAGTCATATTTGACGGCCACAAAATTGCCAGCAAATGGACCCAGCAAACTGGTCTTCCAACGACGACTAGTCATCGAATTGTAATTATCGGCACGCAGGGCAACATCATCCTTATTGATGCCCAGCGCCGTAAGCAGCGTCTGCAAACCCGTCGAGTGCGCAAAATAGGCGATCACATGCGGGGAGACGGGACTGCTCAGTCTTGTCAGCATATCCTGCACGACACGACAATTGAATTTCGTGTTCTCCTCGAAGCCGTAGCCCGATCCGTAATAGTATTTCAGATCCTCGGCATATTCCAGCACAGTCACCTGCTCCGGCAGAAAGGCGCCGCACCAGACACTGGTGCGATCCACCTGCCAGGCCTGCTCATAGCGGCACATATCGTACATAAGCTCAATATCTTCCTCAGCCAAAACGGTGAAACTAAAAAAAAAATGTTAGAGTTACTTTGAGTTTGATTAAACATAATCACAGTGCTGCTGTGGTTTGATCTCTAGATTAATACAAAATTCAAAGCAGCTGCTGAATAATACCCACCCAAGTCTTTTCGTAATATCATCGATGGTGCGATTCCAAATGGCGCTCGTGCGATACTTTTGATACTCGGAACCCTCGCCCTTGTAGTTCTTGTCCTTGAAGTCGTTGCAGTAATCGTAGGGACGCAGCAGCAGATCCTGCTCGGGAACATCCTCAGCAGTTGCCACTGTGTTGTCTCCAAACAGACCTTCCGTGAAGCCTTTAAAACTCTCCGTAGTGCGCTGGGTATCCGTGTGACGGAACTGAAAGGCAGAAGGAAACACTAATTAGCACCAAGTGGAATGAGGATCAACTTATCTGGCTTACCAGGTAGTAGGAATCGTTGTATTTGGTAGGCAGCACTGTGGGATAGTAGTGCTGATAGACTTTGGCAGTGCCGCGCAGATCCTCGTAGCCCTGTGTGGTCAGATGCTCCTCGATGTCGACTGTGATGCTGGTGTTCCACTTCCACATCTGGATGGCTATCAAATCATTCGAGCACAAAGCGTTCGTGTCTGGCTTTGTGCGCAGCACACGATAGTTATTCACAATTTGATTCCGTAGCTATAAAAATTATTATTAATAAAGGCAAAATATTCAGGGACTATAAGACGACTTACGTCCTCCAATCGAGGTGCTGCCCGGATGGTGTTTGGTGTTGGCAGTCTTGTGCCGTGCCTGTGAAAGATCCACATCTTTTTGGGCTCACAGCCGGGCACCTGGTACTGCTTGTCCATGTTGGTGCCCTTGACAATCTGATAGGCTGTCTTTGAAGTGAATTGACGCGTCTGCACCCGCTCCGCATCCTTGCCAAAGCAATAATCCTCCTGGCCACCAGCCAGCTGCAATGCTAGCAGCGCCGTCAACAGGAGCAACAGACGCATAACTGCAAATGTGCGAAGAAAAACTAGAATATTTATATGCAAAAGGAAAGCGCATGAAAATTAAGTGGGCCAGCCCTTTATCGATATCCTTGAACTGCCATCCAAAACCAGCCGCAACGAGTGTCATATGTGGCTCGTGTTGGGATTGGGACTGGCACCGTATAGAGCAGGGAGTGGGGCGGGGAGGGAAGAGAGAAGAGGGAGACACGTGTAGCGTCCAAAAAGGTGTGGCATTTAAATTGCTCGCCTGGCGTCTGCCAAGGAGTTGACTTGAGTTGACTTCAGTCAAGACAAAAGGGTGGGGCCCTCAGCACTAGCGAGATTCTAGCGAAATTTTAGTCAAAGCAAATGGCAACACTCACGCACACACACACACACACACACACACACACACACACACACACACATAAGCACACACACTCATACTTACACACACACACACACAGACACAGACACATATGCTGTCTTGAAATTAGGCTAATGATTTTGCGCCTGACAAATTGCTGCAGTTTTTCACCATTGCCCACCTATCCTTTCCTGTCTTTATTCATCATAAACGCCATCAGCCCAAATGGATCAAGATATATATGTGTCTATATAGTTGGTGTAAAGGGGGTGGAGTTGAGTCGGGTGTTTGTTGTTGCTATTTGTCATAAAAACCCATGTAATGTTTCAATTTGTAGCGCTGTTTACACGACCCGGTTCCATTCACTTTAAGACCCGCATCTAAATTGATTTATCATCAATGAGAGCAGCCCCTTTCCTCCTCCTTCTCACCCTACACCCTCTCGCATTAGAATCTTAATAGTGACACAATGCCAGAGACTTAATTGACAGCAACTTTTTTGTGTGTAGTTTGGCATAGGTTTGAATCAGCAGGCGACGCCGTTAGCTCGTCTGTCATAATTTGTAGTTTATTCAACTCGACATTTACAACGATTAAAGAAAATGAATTTTAAGAAGTTATTGAAAACTCTAATGCCGACCAAAGGTCAAATGGAGTTGGCCAAGGCTTTGTGAGTACCTGCTCTAAACTACTTTAATCTTCAAATACCGCGAGCTGAAAATGGCTAGAAAGTCTATAATGAAATAGGGCCAAAAAAAGTAACGGAAAGTAGCAACATCGATCCCATGGAATACATATATGCATGAGCAGCCTCGACAGGAGAGAAGATCATAATTGGATGGATAATTCTTACTTCTTATATTATAAACCTATTTTAACTATTATCATGCCACACCCACAGCATGCCCTCAGCTGCAATATTTGGTATGGCTGGTGGGTTAGGCCTTATCTACTTCACCGATTGGCGAGTTATTACCGATTATATACCACTATATAACACAAAGTATCCGAAGCCGGAGCAGTCCTCGAAGTAGGCCAACGGCCCGCAACAGGTGAGCTACCCCTCTGATGTGCTTTACTTGCAACGGATTTCCCCAGATGATCGCTCCACTTTTTGTTTTAATGTTTCCTACATTTTGGCTGCTGCTGAAGGTCTTCCAAGTAGTTAAATAAACAAACGAGGAAATAAAAAAAATAATCATATCGCTGAACATGTTTCTGTGTGCATTTTGGGCCCACAATGCAGAGCAAATAAATTGATGCCAATCAAAATACACAACTAAAGAAACAAGACAGCAACAACGACTAAAATACAACTACTAAAATGTTGTTGCAACCAAAAATAGAAATAGAAATGATCAGATTATCTTTAGTGTGTGCAAGACTTAATACACTGCAAAGAACACTTGTGCCTCGCATGGATAACGCAATTTTCTAAATCAAGAATATACATGTTAAACTCGATTTATGGTTTATTTGGGGAGCGAACGACACGACACTGCGGATAACACTTTTTCCACACTTAGCAAAAGACAGGTGAGTCAAGAATTTATATATTATATAATATTAACCATTTTTACTATAGCATTGGGAAAGTAATACTGAATACACTGTAAGGAATACTTTCCCCTAACTAAGCCAACGAAAGTCTCTTGACCAAGAAGTCATATAATACTGTACCATCTACTTTAGACTTGGATTACCTTTGGTATGAACAAGATTAAGTACACTGTAAAGAATGCTATATATATCTACATTCTGCTTTAATTTCGTATTCTGTTTGGAAATGAAAATATTTAATGCACTATAAAAAATAATTTTTGCAAGCTAAGCCAACGAAAATCTCCTAATCAAGAATTTATGGGTTATACTAAATTTATACTTTGGCAAAGGAAAGACTTAACAATCTTTAAAGAATACGCATTCCCAACGAAGATCTTTTAATCAAGAATATACATTGTATGCTATATTTATACTTTCTACATTAGCTGCTTTGCTTAAAATGTTTATTTGTGATCGAAAATGTTTGTTTCTCCGTGTTGTGTTGCATGTTCCTCAGCAAAGCCAATAATACCCTTTTCTAAAAGTGTGAAACATCTGCTGGGCCTGCAGCCTCCTGTTGCCTGTCAGCGCGTTGTTTACAAACAGTTTGCATCATCAGCAATGCTGCAATGCTCTAATGGGCAACTTATAGCGCCAGTGACGTCAGCAGGGAGTCGAAGAGCAGCAGATTGGAGCATGGAGAGATGCTGCCCTGGCAGCTAAGTGCTTTGCTCGGCGCTGTTCTGCTCTGATCTGCCTGGCAAACGCAATTAGCTATTGGCAATTACAATCGACAATCAACAGGCGGCTGCTTAACCAGCCCTTGCCATATATATATACATATATATATATATATATATATACATATCTATTTTCTACTACTCAAGGCCAGAGATCTATAAAGATCTTTAAAGCGATAAAGAGAGCGAGGAAGAGGCTCTTTTCAAGTGCAGTGGGGAGGAGTGGGGTGTGCTTTACTGCTGTGTAATTGCCAATGTAATATTCGCACGCCCGCAACCCTCGTACCCCCTCCCACACACACACCCCTCCTCAGACCCCCTTAAGCGATTCAAGTCATGCAATTGAATGCGTCGCCTTTGTTTTCTCAATGCGAAATTAAAATTCCAAATCGACTACCGCGCATTTGCTCAGCTCACTTTACGAACTACACACACACAAACACACACACAAACATACACACAAACACACACACACACACACGGACACACACAGTGTATATATGCATTGCTATAGTTATCAAGCAAACCCACAGCCTCCCCCTTGGACCTATTTCTTGTCACATCTATAAATCGTGTTTATTTGTATTAAAATAGCCATCGGCTGAATTTTATTGTTTTTGTATACACTAGCAGCGGGTATTACGGCATGACACATACATAGTGACAGGCACTATTAATTTGTATTTAAGGAACTTGGTTTAATAATAATACCCTTTTGCCTAGCTTACAGCTATGCCAAATATTTAAACCCGTTTGTCAAGCCGAAATGCATTTAAGTTGCCCTTCCGGCTTTAAATGAATTTGAAATTCTGGCAAAGATTGTGAGCTGTTATAACCTGTAACAAGTTCTTTAAAACGTGCTTATTTTTTGGTTTAAAGTTCCGCGGAATTCTTTGAATTTTGGTTCCGGCTTAGGGTTTAAAGTAATCAGTAAAGCTTTGCAGTTCTCGGTGTGATTTGCATCAGTTTACTCCAACTTACTACTGCAATAAATAGCTTATTTACGAAGGTATAACTGAGATCAGATATGCAGTTGTCGAGCACATATGTTAAGCATAAAATCTAAGCAATATATTTGCTAGAGTATTTCATCTTCGGTATTATGTAAATAAATATTGCTTTCTGGTGTCTTCGCATTGTATCCAAATAAAAGTCTGCTCAAAAACAATTTGGTGGCTTTTCGTTGATTTATGATTTAATTTATGTTTTTATTAATGCGTACGTGACATTTGCTAATTTTTCTTTGACTTTTTTTTTTTTTTTTGCTTAGATTTCCACTGAAAATTGTTGGCGAAAAATGCCCTCGTGCCGATTTTGCATGCGTGTGTTTTCGAGCGGAACACAAATCAAATACAGATTTTTCAACTTATTATTTCGAAGGGGGGGTGGGGGGTCCAGCAGTAATGGAACTAGAACTGGAACTGCCAGTTGAACTGGAACGGGAACTGCCCACTGTCCAAAAAGTTCAAAAAAAGAAGCAATCATAACTAAATTGATTCGTTATGGCTACACAGATTGCCCCTATTTCACTCTCTCTCTCCTCTCTCAGTGTCTGTCTCTAGAGAGAACGTTGAACTCTCGTGTGTTGTATCTGCAAAACATTACGTAAGACTTCATACAGTTAAAAGATAAGCAATTCAAGCAATTTAGCTGCCAAAAGGTGAATTGATAAACACGCGAGCAGCTGTCGGGCGTTTCAAGAGCGTTTCCATTGCGTTTTAAAACGCCAAGTGCAAAATGATCGCTGTTTAATTTACGACTGCTTGTCAAAATCATTTTAGCCAACTAAAAACTACAGATAGTATTGCTTTAACTTCGTCATTTTGCAGCTCAGTGCAGTGCACATTAATTAGCGGAAATATGCAAATGGATCAGGTGGCAAAAAAAAGGGGGGTTACTTAAAAGTTACCCAAGCCCTCAATTAGCACAATGGTGCTGAATATTAAATCGCCAAAATACTTACACACTTGGCAAATGATGCTATTATAAATTTAATCCAATCGCAATTGAATTTGTAATTGGAATTGAACATTTTCGACCTAAAGTCACGTTTTTAACATTAAATGCAATATTGCTTTAGGGGCAAAGCATAATCTTGCCCTTGAAAATCGGCTGAGTTTTGACAGGGCAAGGTTTGAAACTTACCAGAGAATTTTTTGAGTTGTATTGATATAGTATTGATCTACAGGTAAAACCATGATCAAAACACCCTTGAAAATCTGTTGACTTTTGGCTAAGTTATGGCCATGGAAAGTTTTGACTAGTCTTGAAAATGTACTCGAAATCAGAATATGGACAGCGATTACAGTCAGGTATAAGAAGTCTGTATCATTTTGTCAAGTGTGCATATCAATATACATCCTGATATCATAAAACCCACTGCTTTGGCATTCATCTCAAGCCAGAGACACGCGGCCGGAACAAACTTAATCGTTTTGGGTACGAGCAAAACAAATAAAATTTGTATTAATATCGTATGCAAGACGCATTGTCTCAGACAGACATATGGAAGGCTGAGGAACCCTTTTAATCAACGACTGTTTGGGGAATTCTCGCGTCTCTCGCATTTTAAATTAGACAGTCGCTGGATGAGTGTCGAGACATTTTCCAACTGATCGGTTTGATCTTCGGGTCTGGCGGCATTAGACACTTAATTTATTACTTGTACACTCGTCTGCATTTATATTGATATGGGCTCCCATGAAGAAGAAGAAGACGAAGACGACGCAGACCCCCTCATCTCTCTCTTTCTCTCAATCTATCTCTATCTCGCTGGCTGTCTCTGTCTCTCTATTTTAAATTATGTGAATAGCGTTGACCTTAAGGGGAATAGCCACAGATAGATAAGTAGTAGGGGTAGCGGAGGGGACGGGGAGGGCTGCAAAACACATTTCCTCACACATTTTTTGAGTGCCGCTTTGGAATTTTGTAAGAGTTCGTTTAGACACAACGGAATTTTCGTATTCATATTATGACTACAACTTGAAATACTTTTTGGCAAACCAGCGGCGAGCGCGTGGAAAACTTAAAAAAGAAAATTCTTTCAGGAGGGGTGGGCTGAGCTTGTGCTTTTCATGTTGGTTTATTTTCGAACTGCGTATGAAGTAATTTGCATTAAAAACGCCTGAAAATCGAAAGCACTACTGAAAATATTTGACATCAAACGCTATTTTTGGCCGTATTCGAAAAATAAATGAAAAACTACAAAAGGGGCAGTGGCAGGCGAAGCGGTTTTGGTTAAGGTTAAGTGCAGATACTGCCACCAGCGTCTAATGCCAAAATCGTTTTTGGCAGCGTCGCCAACAAAGCAAGCACAAAACCAAGCATCCCCAAAATATATTGAATAGTTTTTGACAAATTTTTCAAATTTATTTGCAACGCCTGCGTTGTGGAATATTCAAAAATTGACAAATATGAAAACTAAGGAAACTGTTCACACATTTCCAAATGGTATAGATTAATAGAGGGTGTTAAACAAAACATAAGAAACATTGAAACCGGTTTCTCTTGTTGTTGAACACTTTTCATGGCTGCAGTTGCAGTGGCAGTGGCAGTTGTTGGCCCAAATTCGAGTCGCGATCAGGTAGCTGAAACGCGAAGCGTTAACAACAAGCAAACACAAGACACACACACACACACACACATAGAAAGAGCCAGGTGTGTGTTGTGTCACATTCTTGTAGCGGTTTGCTTTCATACACATTATAATACATAGTTGAGGCTTCAATACTAGAACACTCCCACTGTTTGTTTTTGATGTTGCCATACGACATTATTTAATGAGCCACAAAATAAACAAAAATGCGCCGAGAACTGAGAACTGAGAACTGAGCGTGTTTAATTAGTTAAGCTGCCCTCTATCTAAATCTTTGGGCTTGAAGTCGCGTGCGCTTCTTGGCCATTAATCTCGGCACATCTCGCACAAGTGTGGGCAACATTTCTGTCCACTATCTACCTCAGTTCCGAGTCTTGTTAACGCGATTTGTTTAATGTACTGCTTAACTTATCTGGCCCGCAAACAAAACCTCTTTAATTGCTCGGAATTGTATCATGAACATTGCTGTTGACTTGTTTCTCCTACTTTTTGTGTTTTTCGTGATTTGATGACATGTCGCCATTGTGAATTTGTTAATTTATTTGAGTGCGAGCTAATTATTTTGATTGTGACTTTCGAGTGGCGCGTTTTAAAACGCGTGCAAAACGCTCAAAGCGCTCACGTCACAATCTGCATGTTTACCTCAGATAATTGACTCAGGCAGCAGATGGTTGGGAAGGGAGGGAGGGGGGAGGGGGAATGGGAGACTCAAGCAGCAGCTGTCATTACGTCAACCGTCGAAATAAGCGTAGCTATTTTGGCCCAGTTGTCTTGGCAGATCACTAAACCCGTTAAAGCGAATACTTTCTTGCTGAGCACAAAGCAAAAGGGTCACACGCTGTGTGGCTCAACAAACCAAACAAACAAAAGGGAAGAAAACAAGGGAAATAGATAAAGAAATATGCATGTTCCCAACTGATTAATGTTAGGCGCATTAAATTTCAGCGCTTTTCATTCATATGCAAAAAGTTGGACGCCGTCGAAAATTAGCCGGGAATTTCGCTTCAACATTTTGTTGAGCTCATCACAAAACAACATTTTGATGTCGTTCTTTGTGTTGTTATTTCAACGTTGTTGGTCAAATCAAATGTCGTGTCAAAACGATTCTACGGCGTATCATGTTTATTATATAACCAAAAGTATTAGAAACAGGTTTTCTCGCACATTGTTGTGATTGAATATTTAAAAATAAACAAAAGTTATTGTTTGGCTTTCATTAACAATTACAATACACAATTCCTATTCAGTTTAATAGTTGCCTCATGGAATTATAAGATAATTAAATGAGAAATATATTCATGTGTTTATACATCTTAAAGATTACGACACAATTATGAACTGTTGCCAAATACTTAATTGACATATTATGTTAATGGGACATTTAAAGCGCTATAAAATCAAACACGAGTAAGTATAAACCCACACAGACCTAAATTTGATTGTTCGAAATGCACTCGGGAGAAGCAATGGATTTCTTAACCGATTCGAACACGCTGCTAACGGTCAACAAGTCAAACAGGAGGCAGCGAGTCAAACCGAACCGCTCGCGAACGCGTCTAAAATGAAACTGAAGCAACGTGCGCAATCCACGAACGTTTATAGCAAACGAAGAGCGGCGATTGCGCTCTACCCGTTCTACCCGCTCTACCCGGTTTGCCCGGTCTGCCTGCTCACAGGTAAAACCGAATCCGATAAAAGACGCGAGGGTTAAGCGGTTGTTAGCGGTTGTCACCGCAGGAACATGTCAAAACTAGTCTAGATTCTAAGAGGAAGGCAATTACATCCATATAATATACGCATTAGTTATAATTCTTTCAGCTGATAAGTAAATGGAAAATGGGAGACTTCGATGACCGTTTAGCCATACAATTAATCAGAAAGATTATTTTAGAGTCTGTCAGTTTAAACTTTCATATGATTCCACTTAAAGAAATTAGATAATAATTCCGCGTTTCATGTTGTCGTTTTTTGGACGTGGAATGAAACACCACATTCAAGCACAAAAATTAGACGATCTGCATGATAATGGAAAGGGTACAACCATAAGTAGGTAAGCTTTTGTTAGTATAACAGTTAAGATCCTTTGTGGTTAATAACATACATTGTTTTTGATAAAGACCATATAAAATATCTATATTCGAGAATAGGACGCCCTTCAGTAAAAGAAGGAGTCTTAAGTAAGAGATCGTTGCGGCCTTAGACAAATGTTTTGCACACGCCCCGTTTAACTGTGATTTCTAACTCATGAAGTTTTTAAAAATTGAAAATGTCAATTACTTGACAGTCTTATGTAAAAATAAAAAACTTTATCAGTACTAATGACGCAAACACCACTTAACAGACTGAGGGCTGCCTTATTACGTAAATTACCAAAGAACCATTATCAAATTTTTCTAAGAACTGATTTGTGATTTCTTCAAGTGGCTGCAAATCAATGTGTCGACTGACAGATACTAAAATAATCTAAATGATTAGTGATTAGGCTTGCACATTCACGTGTTTATTTACTTATCAGCTTAAAGAATGATAATTTATGTATGCTCTATCATATGTACATTATGTAATTGACCTCCTATAAAGATCTAGACAATGGCAAGCTGTCAACCGCTTAACCGCTCGCTCGGCTTAACCTCTGAGCAGGCAGACCGGGCAAAACGGGTTAAGCGGGTAAAGCGGCTAAGGCGGCTAAAGCGCACTCGCCGCTCTTCGTTTGCAGTAAACTGTCATCGCTTCAGTTTGATTTTAGACTCGTTCGCGAGCGGTTCTGTTTGACCCGCTGCCACCTGTTTGACTAGTTGACCGTTAGCAGCGTGTTCGAATCGGTTAAGAAATCCATTGCTTCTCCCGAGTGCATTTCAAACAATCAAATTTAGGTCTGTGTGGGTTTATACTTACTCGTGTTTGATTTTATAGCGCTTTAAATGTCCCATTAACATAATATGTCAATTAAGTATTTGGCAACAGTTCATAAATGTGTCGCAATCTTTAAGATATATGAACATATGAATATTTTTCTCATTTAATTATCTTATAATTCCATGAGGCAACTATTAAACTGAAAAGGAATTGTATACAGTAATTATTAATGAAAGCCGAACAATAACTTTTGTTTTTATTTTTAAATATTTAATCACAACAATGTGCGAGAAAACCTGTTTCTAATACTACTGTTTATATAATAAACATGATACGCCTTAGAATCGTTTTGACACGACATTTGATTTGACCAACAACGTTCAAATAACAACACAAAGAACGACATTAAAATGTTGTTTTGTGATGAGCTCAACAAAATGTTGAAGCGAAATTCCCGGCTAATTTTCGACGGCGTCCAACTTTTTGCATATGAATGAAAAGCGCTGAAATTTAATGCGCCTAACATTAATCAGTTGGGAACATGCATATTTCTTTATCTATTTCCCTTGTTTTCTTCCCTTTTGTTTGTTTGGTTTGTTGAGCCACACAGCGTGTGACCCTTTTGCTTTGTGCTCAGCAAGAAAGTATTCGCTTTAACGGGTTTAGTGATCTGCCAAGACAACTGGGCCAAAATAGCTACGCTTATTTCGACGGTTGACGTAATGACAGCTGCTGCTTGAGTCTCCCATTCCCCCTCCCCCCTCCCTCCCTTCCCAACCATCTGCTGCCTGAGTCAATTATCTGAGGTAAACATGCAGATTGTGACGTGAGCGCTTTGAGCGTTTTGCACGCGTTTTAAAACGCGCCACTCGAAAGTCACAATCAAAATAATTAGCTCGCACTCAAATAAATTAACAAATTCACAATGGCGACATGTCATCAAATCACGAAAAACACAAAAAGTAGGAGAAACAAGTCAACAGCAATGTTCATGATACAATTCCGAGCAATTAAAGAGGTTTTGTTTGCGGGCCAGATAAGTTAAGCAGTACATTAAACAAATCGCGTTAACAAGACTCGGAACTGAGGTAGATAGTGGACAGAAATGTTGCCCACACTTGTGCGAGATGTGCCGAGATTAATGGCCAAGAAGCGCACGCGACTTCAAGCCCAAAGATTTAGATAGAGGGCAGCTTAACTAATTAAACACGCTCAGTTCTCAGTTCTCGGCGCATTTTTGTTTATTTTGTGGCTCATTAAATAATGTCGTATGGCAACATCAAAAACAAACAGTGGGAGTGTTCTAGTATTGAAGCCTCAACTATGTATTATAATGTGTATGAAAGCAAACCGCTACAAGAATGTGACACAACACACACCTGGCTCTTTCTATGTATGTGTGTGTGTGTGTGTCTTGTGTTTGCTTGTTGTTAACGCTTCGCGTTTCAGCTACCTGATCGCGACTCGAATTTGGGCCAACAACTGCCACTGCCACTGCAACTGCAGCCATGAAAAGTGCTCAACAACAAGAGAAACCGGTTTCAATGTTTCTTATGTTTTGTTTAACACCCTCTATTAATCTATACTATTTGGAAATGTGTGAACAGTTTCCTTAGTTTTCCTATGTAAATTTTCGATAAGGCAAAAAAGATAAGAGCTTTTCAGAATTTTTTCAAATGGGATTTATATATAACAAAATTTAATTTTTTTTTTTTTAGAATTAGTTACATAAGTTAATACGTTAAACCTATTAAATTTCGAATTAATTCACAATCTCCAACTGAAGTCTTACACTAAACGAACGCATATCTGTAAAATTGCGAATTGAATATTTGTATACAAAAGGAAAGCGCATGAAAATTAAGTGGCCCAGCCCTTCATCGATATCCTTGAACTGCCATCCGAAACCAGCCGCAACGAGTCATATGTGGCTCTTGTTGGAATTGGGACTGACATTGTCCAGAGGGGAAAGTGGGGTGGGGAGAGAAGAGGCAGACACGTGTAGCGTCCAAAAAGGTGTGGCATTTAAATTGCTCGCCTGGCGACTGCCAAGGAGTTGACTTGAGTTGAGTTTGGTCAAGTCAATAAAAGGGTGGGGCCTGCAACCGAGATTCTGATGAAATTTTGAGTCAAAGAAAATGGCAGCACTTACGCACACACACACACATTTGCATATATGTATACGCTGCCTCGAAATTAGGCTAATGATTTTGGGACTTGCAAATTGCAGCAGTTTGCCACTATTGCCCACCTGTCATCCTGTGCTGCCCTTGTTCACCATAATCGCCATGGATCAAAGTATTTATTTGTCTATATAATTTAAAGGAATTTGGGTGTTTGTTGTTGCTTTTTGCTGTATACACGACCCGGTTTCATTTACTTTAAGACCCGCATCCAAAATGATTCACCATCAATGTGAGCAGCCCACGCCAACAGGTCAAATTTCTTTTCCTTTGAGTTTAAGCCACTTCAAAATTCCCAATTGGTCAAATCAAATGCAATGTCAACACAATTCTAAGGCACATCATATTTATTATTCAACCCAAAGTATTAGAGAACAATTATCAACAAACGTCGTAAGCAGGGTTTCTCACAAATTATTTGTCGTTTAAAAATAATTAAAATGTGTTAATATTAATTATTAATTTTCATTTTACATTTAATAGTCGCCTCATAGAATTTTAAGCTAATTAAATGAGATTTATGATAATATACGACACAACTGTACTGCTGTCAAATACTTAATTGATAAATTATGTTAATGCGACATTTATAGCGCCACAAAATCAAACACAGGTAAGTAAAAATCCGGGCAGATCCACATAGTTGATAGTTTGAGATGCTCTCGAGAGAAGCAAGGGATTTCTTAACCGATTCGCGCAAACCGTTAACGGCAAACTAGAGTCGATGAGTAGAACAGAACCTCTCGCGAACGCTTCTAAAATGAAAATGAAATGAATGAATGAAATGAAAACACGTTTTATTATGCTCAACAGAAACCGGTAAAATTCTTACGAAAATCAAGAGCTTCTTATTTGGATTCAGCGTTGTGGAAACTTGTCTGGGAGATGAAATGGGAATGGGAGTGAGGCTTCCAAAATCCTCAAGCCTTACAACCAATCACGATGATTTTTTTGAGTTACCATTGATTTATTCTACGGCTAGATACAGAATAGACAACAATCTAAGGCAAGTTTTAGTAGAGTTGCAACGAGATGAAGTTATCTCCTTAAGCTTTTAGAGAAACGCATCGTCTGGCAATTCGTTAGCGGACTCCATGGCTAAGAAGTGTTCGATTGCGAGTTTGAAATCCCAGTTGGCTTCCTCTTGAACGACACGTGTGCACCATTTGGGACGCAGTCCAGTTAACTCCTTGAATATGTGCAGTTTGTGCTCCTTGCCATCGACTGAGCTGTCTTCTTTGGATTGTAGTTGTGTTGGTTCAGCGACCTCCTCAGCGAACTTGAAGGCATCTCTCAGTTGCTTCTGGACGGGATTCATAATATTAAAACTCTCATTGACGATCCTCATGCGACGCGCTCGCTTTCCAACGCCCTGTTGAATGAGAGAATAAAGGAATAACAAACTTTAGCATGAAATGCGACTTAGACAAGTTATCGATCAATCTTACCAAGCCGACAGCATCCACTTTGAGCACAAACTGCCTGCTAAAAGCGAGCAACAAGTCCGGCTCATCGCGCAGCATGCCATTCACATAGATCACAGCCGTATTGGGGTCGTAGTGGAGCACATTCGTCTGCAGGGAGACATAATCATGGGTGACCACTGGCAATTGCATGAGGACCTCCATAATATCCTGTGCACCCACATTGATGCGGCACGTGTCGCGAGAGTTTTTCAACAGATTTCTGCTGTGATATTTGTATTTATTGATGCGTTTAAACAGCTCATTCGATGGTCGGGCACAGCGTGTAATATCATAACTGCAAGTCAATGTAAATATGGATTTATCCGAGTAGAATCTTCTCAAATGAATGCGTTTATCCAGCTGCTCGAATTCGCGCAGAAAGGGATACAAGAAGAGCTCCCCGGTTAGTTCATAGGCAGCTGTATCGCATAGGTAATCTTTTTGGGGCGCCAAACCCGGCCGGCTGCTCAGATCCACATCGTCCAGCGTGTGCAGACCTGGACATATTTCCTTTACAGCCTTGATGTACGCACTGGGCAGCGGATATTTGCGGCACATGGGATTACCATGGAGTCGCAACGATTTCAACGGCACTTCTCGCAGCATATCAATATCCGCTAAGTCATAGATCCAATTGTGACCCAGATCCAGCGCCTGTAGACTGCCCAGCAGCGATAATGTGCGCAAACCACTCAGACTTATAATCCCATTACTGCCCAGTCGCAGATCCTGACAACTGCCCAGAAACTTGCGTGCCGCCATCCTCAGAATGCTGTGCAGGATCTTGGGTGAGCTGAGGAGCACAATTACATTTTCCAGGCCATCGGCCTTTTGGAACTGCTCCAAGTTGAGCACGCGATTGATGGCACTAAAGCGTTTCTGCATTGCCAGCTCAATGCATTTCTGCGGCTCCACTTGACCCTGTCTAAAGACGCAGACGCCCATCCGCAGATAGTAGGGTATCCGCCGACTATGACTTAAGACGTGCTCCTCGCCATCTGCCACCAGTTGAGGTATTTCCATCATCAGATTGCAGCTGTGCACCAGGTACTCAATCTGATCGTAACAGCAACGCACCAGAAATTTATGTTCGCCATCAATATACTAGAAATATAAACAAAATCGAGACCTCTTCAAAATCTCCAATATGAAGAAAAAACAACAAAGTGTTTTAAAATATAACACCCCATCATATTTAATTTTTCTTCACTATTAATCCACTGCACTTGTAATGACAAATTAAACATTGAAATTATTTGTAGACCCTTCGAAGGTTAATCTTAACGTGTCTTAGGTGCATTATAATAAATAGATAGTTCAACAAGCTTAAAGCATTTCCAATTCTACTCACCCTATAGTAGCAAGGATAAAATTCGCTCAGTTCTGGCGACACCGAAATAAAGAAAAAGTTGAAAAAAGCCTCCTTCAAAAACTCGTGCTCCGAATCAGGTATCTAAATCAGTTTGGAACACATCATAATTATTCATATTGTTGCAAAAGCATGCGGGAGTTGCACGTACCAAAAATGCATGCCAATCATCGCTGTCTTTAAACTGGGCCAAATTGGATTTACATCTGGCATCAACTCGGACGCCATCTGACTCCGTATCGATCTCATAGTCGAGGGGCGTGTACAACTTGCCCAGCCTCTCAAATGGAACGCCATCCTGCAAAGACTTATTAGTAGCAAAGAGTATTCATTACGAGCAATCACAGTTTAGTTTACCACAATCTCAAAATTGCCAATTAATGGCCTCAGGCAGTTGGGATAGTTAGCCAATCGGGTTAGGGGATTTTGGGCCAGATTTATTTGCTTGGCTCGAAAACGGGCCAAGTCGGCACAAAGACGCTTTGAGGAATTTAGCTGTAATTAAGACAAAGGCAGAGAAATGGAGAAAAGTTTGCAGTTTTAAATAGGTGAAGAACCCTCACCATATTGCCGCTGAGATCGAGGAGGCCATAGTCGACATCGCCAAAGAGTTTCAGCGGTCCCAGATCGCTAATCTGATTATTGGCCAGATTAAAGCCATTAATCGATCGACGGCGATCATCGTTATTGTAAATGGTGGTGCACACCAGCTGCAACGTGGCCAAATTGGACAATCTCACCACAAAATTACTGAAATGCGGATTTGTACCGAAATTGCTCAGATTCAGCACTCGCTGCACACCCTGATAATTCTCCATATTGTCCAACAGGCGGCCAATTACCTGTTTATGAGATTTTATTTAAGTCCCACATGAGATTTTATCTTAGAATAGTAACAAAAATAAATATGTCTTTTAAAAATTATCTCGTCTATTATTATAAAGAGAAATCCCGTTAATCGGTTTTAATCGTTTGCCAGGCGGCGAAAAGAGATAGCAACACTTGTTTTGCTGAGTGTCTCTTGCGAAGATAAACCAACAAAAAGAATATAGGCCACCAATCGAGTTTGTTGCTGGCTAGCTATCTCACTTGATCGCACGTGCCGAAAAGAGTTGGAGACATTTGTTTTGCTCGTCTCGTTTGTATTCGCCGGCAATCGCTGTTACCTGTTGAAGAGGCCTATCATTGTGTGCGTATTTACTTCTTTTCTTCTCCATTTTCGCAAGTCGAGACAAAGATACTCTTTCTACATCGTGAACCCATGTAAAATGGGTAAGAAGGTAAATGGTTTTGTGCAAATGTATGTAACTGGCAGAAGGAAGCATCTCCGACCTCATAACCAATCAGGGTCGTCAGCCGACTTGATAGAGCCACGTCCGTCCGTCTGTATGGACACGCAGCTCTCAGACTTCAAAATTTGGAATAAACCTTCTGGTTTACCAGGCGCAGATCAAGTTTGCTTTTATTTTATCGGTAATTACCTCCGTTTCTCGATTATCAATACATTTCAGTTTCCGATAGCAATAAATGCTAGAATTTTAAAGGCAGAATCTTCTAAGTAACATATAATATGCATATGCATATTGTTGATCAACTGCCCAAATTTCATCAAGACCGGATAAGACCCAAGTTATAGTCGAAAATGTATTCTCATATTGATTTCATATCAGCAGCCGCACGCCTTTTCTGTATGCATAAATATGCGAGCACATGTGTGAAAAAGATGTCAATACGAGGTGTGTTCAAAAAGTATCGCGAATTTTGAGTTTTTTCAGATATTATTTATTTATTCATGAATATCTATTTTGTCCTCTTCAAAGTAATCCCCATGAGATATTATACACTTGTGCCAACGGTTTTTCCAATCTTCGAAGCACTTAAAAAAATCATTTTTTTATCTTATTCAGCTCCTCCTTCGATCCCGTCTTTATCTCGTCAAGCGTAGCGTAACGTCGTCTTTTCATGGGCCTCTTCAGTTTAGGGAACAAGAAAAAGTCACAGGGGTCCAGATCTGGGGAATACGGTGGCTGCGGCATCATTAGTGTGTTGTTTTTGGCCAAAAAGCCGCGCACAAGCAACGATGTGTGAGCAGGGGCGTTATCGTGGTGCAAAAGCCAATTTTTGTTCTTCCACAAATCCGGGCGTTTCTGGCGGATTACATCGCGCAAATTGCGCATAACTTGCAGGTAATATTCCTTATTGACCGTTCTACCCTGTGGCAAGAACTCATGATGCACCACGCCCCTGCAATCGAAGAAAACTGTCAGCAAAACTTTCACATTCGACCGAACTTGGCGCGCTTTTTTCGGTCTTGGTTCGTGCGGCAGCTTCCATTGAGATGATTGAGCTTTGGTTTCCACGTCGTAACCATAAACCCACGATTCGTCACCAGTTATGACCCCCTGGAGCAAATTTGGGTCGTCGCGGACAGAGTCCAACATCTCATTAGCAATGTTCATGCGATGCTGTTTTTGGTCGCAATTGAGCAATTTTGGTATTTCGTGATTCGACGATTGGCCAATACCATTTTCTCCACTTCATTAATTTTTTCGTCTGTTGTTGAAGTGCTCGGGCGTCCGGCACGCTCTTCGTCGTTCACATCTTCTCGGCCTTCTGAGAACATTTTGTACCACCGATAAACGTTGCTTCGGTCCAAGGTAGCTTCTCCGTATGCCACAATCAACATTCGGAATGCATCCGCGCACTTAATTTCGTTTTTCACACAAAATTTGATACAGGTTCTTTGATCCATTTTTTTGAATAGGTAAAAATCGAAGACGATCCAAAACACGTGCAAGCAAAGCAGCTGTCAACAATTAAGTGAACATTCAAAATGGCCGAGCTTGTCGGCATAAGTGAGAGGCATGAGTACCAACATAACGCTACAAAAAAATCGAAATTCGAATATACGTAACCCGCGAAAATCCAAAATTCGCGATACTTTTTGAACACACCTCGTATGTCTTTGTGTGTCTTCTGCAGACTACCGTTACGCCGTTACGGTTATGTGTTTATGTATTTGCACGTTTATGATGCTCATTCTAAGCGCGTGTGTGAGAACCGCTCGTTGGATGTTTTTTTTATGTGCAGAAATAGCTGCACTTCTAACACAGATTTAAGTATGTGTGCGTGAAGATAGCAGCAACGCTCTCTCCTTGGGTTTGCTAGTCGATTTTTGCGCTGTAACCTTTGGCACAGCTTTTGGGTATTTTAACTTTGACCAGTTTTGTGACAAACTTCATAAAAACTTAAAATTTTACCTGTGAAATGATAACAATCGGTAAAATCTGGAGCGAATTGTATTCGGCCACATTGAACCAGACGGTCAAGTAAAGCTTGGCACCGGTGGAGACCTGAATGCACAAGCCGCGCTTAAACAGATTATCTATGGCCGGTGTGCAGGAGCGAGCGAGAAAGCTGTCCACATGTTGTCCGCTCTGCCAAAGTCAGCATAAAATTAACAGAGTTCTCCAACACATAAGAGAAGTCAAGTTGAAAACCCACCTTATAATTGACTGGTATAAATAGTTGACCTTCGACAGCATCGAAGATAGCGTTGAGAATCAGCTGATGCGGATTCGCCGTAAAATTGAGAACACCCTCGTGATGCACACAAATCTCAAGCCAGTTGATGCCCGGACTCTTCTGATAACTTTTGCACTTGTAGTATTTTCGGGCATACTGATAAAGCACTAAAATCGGTTTAAAGCGATCGCCCAGCTGAATAATGCGATCCGCTGCTGCAAGCGAATATTTATTATTTATTTGGTTTTATAATTAAATGCACATCTTACGCAGATTTCGACCCGCCGCCATTTCGGCTGGCAAACGATAACCGATCAATGCGACGAACGCTGGCTTCAGTTATCAAAACCAATAATTTATCGAAGTGATCAAAATTTATGCTGGAATTTTGTGTATTCTTAATGTATATCTTTTTAATTAATGGCTACAACAGTGTCTTGCTCTCTACAGCAAGTTGAAACACTTTCATTTATTTCTTCGCTGTCTTCTTCTTAGCACTGCTCTCCTTCCTGCCCTGATAGAGGCCCGTATAATACCCGGACATGTACCAGGCGGTGAGCATGGCAACAAAATCCTGTTCTGGTTCACCATCGATGCCACCGCCTGGTGTAAACATTGGCGGCACTAGTGGCATTGGTGGCATCACCAAACCCGGCGAAGGAGCTGTCAAATGTCCCCGATTTGTCTGCTTTCCTTTGCCCGTAGACTTCTTGGAGGTCTTTGCACGTTGTTGCTCCTGCTCCAGCTGCTGCTGCTCCTCTCCACCTTCTGTCTGCTTGGCGCATAAGATTTGCTCGCTACGCGCTTTGTTGCCCCAGCTGGGCAGCAGGAGCGAGAGCGGCACTTCCTGTTCATTCTCATAGCCCACGTAGCGCAGTACGCATTTCTGCGTTTGCTCATCGATGGACAGCACAGTGGCCTCGTAGTCCAGACCATCTGTGTAAGTGGCCCTAGCAAAGTCGCCTACTAGGAACACATTCTCCTGATTCGGTTCCGATTCCGCTTTGGTTTTGTTGTTTGCCTCCTCGCGTCGATTTGTCGCATCGGCTATGCGACGAGCGAGCGTTTCACGTGCCAAATTCACAGAGTCATCGTATGCCTTAATCAGTAGGCTATCATCCCAAATATTCTTGTCCTCCGACATATTTAAAGCCGGTTTTTGTTTCGAAATTCGCGAAAATTTTACAAAATGTGTCGGCGTCTTCTACAACAATCGATACCATCGCTTTACATATCGATAAGAAAACAAGAGTTGTCACCTGAGTTGACATTGCGTCGCGCGGTGAATGACAATAAAAGAGGTAAAGCAAGAGGAAGAGCAAAAGCGAAAATCATTCTCCGCACGCAATTTGTGTTTTTCTTCAAAAACTAATAAATAACTATATTAAAATGGCTACAGTGGAGTCCCTTTACAAAGAGCTTACGACAGAATGGACAAAGAAACCGCCAAATACGCCGAAATGTGGGCAGCTGTTGGATCAGCTGAAAGTGGCGTTGGTAAAGTTGGCTTTTCTGCCCACAGATGGCAACGATGCCCAAAACTCAAAGCGACAACTTTTGCTGGCCCGCTCCGTGTTGGAGGTGGCCGTGGAGCACAGTGTGCTCAGCAAGGATCTGCTCGCCTTCGAACGGTACATGTCCCAGCTGAAGTGCTACTACTACGACTATGCCAAAATCATCGGCGAATCGGATAACAAATACAAATTACTTGGCCTCAACTTGCTGTATTTGTTGTCCGGGAATCGTGTCTCCGATTTTCACACCGAGCTGGAACTGCTCTCGGTTGACATCATTCAGCATAATCAGTACATCCGACCCATTCTGGCACTGGAACAGTACATCATGGAAGGACGCTACAATAAGATTTTCCAAGCAAATTCTTCAATGCCCGCTGAGATCTACAATTATTTCATGGATCTGCTGGTGGAGACCGTGCGTGATGAGATTGGTGCTTGCATTGAAATGTCCTACGAGAAAATCTCCGCCAAGGATGCCGCCAAGCGACTCAATCTGCGTGTGCCAGACGAGATCAAAGCCTTTGGCGAGAAACGCCAGTGGAAACTGGAAGGCAATGGAAACTACAGTTTTACCGATCGAAGCATCAAGCCCAAGGAGCTGCTGCCATCGGAAGAACTGGCGGAGCAGGTGCTCAGCTATGCGCGCGATTTAGAGATGATAGTCTAACATCATTGTAATTATAATAAATACTTTAATAATACATTAAATAAAGTCAAAATTAAAATTGTAATTGTAAGGTGTGGCCGTACAACTAAGACGTCGATTATTTTACGACTGAAAAAAAAAAATCGATTGAATATGGCCTTCAATGCAAGCAAGTTTAGTTTAACGTCATTGTTTATATAAAAAATAAATCAATGAAAATAAACAAAGTACATTTAAAATCGAATGTGCGAATGCGAATGAATTTTTTGCAAACTTATCGAACAAAAATGTAAGCAAGACGCATCTCTTGCGCTCAATCGCTGAAATTCTAATTTAACATCATTGAATTTATAACGAATACTTCAATAACAAGTTAATAACATTAAAATTTTAGTTTAAGTGTGGCCGCACAACTCATATATCGATTAGCACATCGATAGTTTGGCACTCGGTGCACATCGCTAATTTGTAGGAACGAACGGGTGTGGGAAAAATAGTCGTCGCTCGCTGCGATTAATTGTTAAGTAAAGATTTGTTAGCAAATTTGTTGAATAACCAACGCAATGGCCTGCAACGCAAGCAAGACGCACCTCTTGCGCTCAATCGCTGTAAGTCATTGGGGCTTGTCAACTCGCCAAACTTAACCAACAAAAAAGAAAAAACTTCCAATTGGCCAAAATCGTGTTACGTAAAACTTCAAGAAAAATGTTTGCAATTTGTAATTGTTATTGTTTTTATTGACTAGAAACGCGGTTATGCCACCTGCCCACGTCTGGTTGGCGACACCTCCGCCATCAATGTGAACGTGCTGGAGAACAAACTGGTTGTGGCCACAGCCGATGCCTCCGTTCCCGTTGCCCGTGTCTCGATTGTGTTGCGGTAAGTTGATCGCCTCATTGGAGCTGCTTCCTCTCAAGCCGTAGGCTCTTTGCAGTGCCGGATCCCGTAATGAGGCCTATGACACACAGGGCGCCTCGCACTTGCTGCGCCTCGCCGGGCTGATGAGCACCCAGAGATCGACTGCATTTGCCATACAGCGCAACATTCAGCAGGTGGGCGGCACTTTGACCACCTGGGGAGATCGGGAGATCGTGGGGTATACCGTGGAGACGACAGCGGATAATGTGGAGACAGGTCTGCGTTATATGCAGGATCTGCTGCAGCCAGCTTTTAAGCCATGGGAGATTAAGGATAATGCCAAAACACTGCACAATCAACTGGATGCGGTCACCACAGAGGTAAGCTAATAAATAATATAAATATAAATTCACAAATATAAATATATAGATAAAATCATAAACATAAACCTAAATATATAAATAAAAATTATTAAAAATTACCACTCGCATTATAAATATTATTAATGAACAATAAATCTGAACTTTGATCCTTTGCAGGAGCGCGCCATTGAGCTGGTCCACAAGGCCGCCTTCCGTCGTGGTCTGGGCAACTCCATCTACATACCCCGCTTCCAGCTGGGCAAACTGTCCTCGGAGAGTCTGCTGCACTATGTGGCCAGCACTTTCTCCGCTGGCAGCGCTGCGGTTGTCGGTGTCGGTGTCGAGAATAATCTACTCTCCGGCTTTGCCCAGAACCTAAGCTTCCCCAGTGGCGGCGGCGGCGCTGCGCAGAGCTCGTCCAGCTATTACGGCGGTGATGCACGCAAAGATACAGCCGGGCACCGGGCCGTAGTCGCAGTGGCTGGCGAGGGTGGAGCTGCCAGCAATCAGAAGGAGGCTTTGGCATTTGCCATATTGTCGCAGGCTGTTGGCGCTGGTGCTGCCACCAAACGTGGCAAGGCAGCGGGTGCCTTTGGCGAGGCTGTCAGCTGTGCTGGCGGAGATGCGCCCATCGCTTACCGTGCACTCAACAAGAGCTACTCGGACGCCGGCCTCTTTGGCTTTGTGGCTGCCGCCGATGGCAAGGATATTGGCAAAGCTGTTGATTTTCTTGTACGCGCTCTGAAATCGGGTTCCATTTCCGATAAGGATGTGGCTCGTGGCAAGGCACTGCTGAAGGCACGCACCATCGCCAAGTACTCCTCGGACGGTGGCCTGATCAAGGAGATTGGTCGCCAGGCGGCGCTCAACAGAACCGTTCTGGAAGCTGACGCCTTGGTGGCTGCCATCGATGGCATCTCGCTGCAACAGGTGCAAGCCGCAGCCAAGAAGGTGGCCAGCTCTAAGCTGTCCGTCGGCGCCATCGGTCACCTGGCCAATGTGCCCTACGCCTCCGAATTGGCTTAAGTCTCTAGTTTATCGATCACCCCATGTAAAACCGTAAATGTAATTTAAATCTGTGCTGCAAATAAACCTGTTGGAAACCAAAACGAAAACGATTCAAGCGCTGATCTTACTATACCGTTGGATATAACTGGAGATGAGCCAAGCACACACTGAATGAGTTTATTGATAGATAAATACATATTGTGAAAAACTACATTTATTAGAAAATAAACTTGGAAAATAGCCAACGCATGTTTCAATCCGTGCTGGAAATAAACCTGAAAACGATTCAAGAGCTGATCTTCATCCGTAGAAAACAACTGGAGATGAGAGGTAAGCCAATAAAGATGGTGAGCTTATTCCTTCTGATCTGATCTTACCATACAGAGAAGTATCTTGAAACTGGAGTTGGGATCAGATAATGATTGAAATGTTTGACAGTTGAGCAAATAAATAATGTGATCTTATTGAAAAATATTTGATTTATTAGTAAATCGCTATCGATGCCATCTGAAATTCTTATTTCTTAAAACATTATTAATTACCAACTGCTGTTTATAAATAATCTTTAAAGTAAACTTCTTTTTAACTTTATTACAATCCATTTGTAGCAAAATATAACTTTCAAAATTGTTGTGTTTTGATCTGGTGAAATTAAAACAGATTTTTTAGTAAATATCTTTGAGTTACTTAAAAAACTGAGTGGATTTTGGAATAGTTGACGTGTAAACGCAATTAAAATTACCCACAGCAAAGGCATACTTGTATCGGCTACAGTATATCATAAAGATATTCGATCTTTACATATATAAACTGTGTGTATATTTTTGTATATTTATATGTGTTTTTTGATTTGTTTGATTTACCATCCATGAAACATGCTTGGAATTTGCAGGCGTTTGCAGATAACAAATAGAACATGGGTCATACATATGTGTATATATATATATATATATATTTATATATATATACAATACAGATACATGTATGTATATGTAACAATTGGATAAGTTGGCATTTTTGCTGGTTAACTAGACAAAGATGACGACAATGATGGCCACGAAGAGGCAAATGATCAGCAGCCAATAGCACCAGGTGCTGTTGCGTCTGTTCACCTGGCTGATGTTGCGCGTCTCCTGTTGCACGCCCAGCTCGACGCGACCCATCGTATTGGACAGATTGTCCAGCAGATCATTCTGATCCTCGACCTCTTGGCCCAGTTGTGTGGCAAGGCTGCGTTGACGCGATATTGTCGCTGACAGCGCCTCCAGGCCACGATTCTGACGATCCAGAATCTCAGCTTGCCGCTGCTGCAGCGAGGCAACATCGTGGGGTGGTGGAGGATGGGGAGGAGCAGGTGCAGCATTGCTGCCAGCTGCCTGCCAAAACGAGCCGCTTGTCGTTGTCTGCGCCAGCTGATTGGCGCGTGTGCTGCTCGTGAAGACCGCATCGACTTCGCGCAACTGCGACTCCAACTTGTCCCAGTTGATGCGACGCTGTTGCAACTCGTGTTGGGGACTCGTCTCCCAGGTGATGGCATTGTCCAGCATCACGCGCAGATGCTTCAAATCCTTGCGTAGCTGCTCAATGCCTATCTGTATGCTGTCCGTCAGCTGGACATATTCTCTGGAGTTGACCAGCAGCTGGCGGCGATCGTTCAACTGCCCCAAAATCTGGCGACGCAAACGTTCGCAGCCCTCATGCTCGATATCCCTGCAGCGATAGAGTCAAACATTTAGTAACTGATAAAATGATAATTATTGTGCTCACCATGAGTCATGATCCACCAGCGACATGTTAACTTAGCGCATTTGTAAGCGTTCCTTTTTATGCGTTGTTTTTTATTGTTCTTTTCACAATGTTATTTTTGTGCAACGCGCTCAGCTGTTCGCTTAACAGCATTGGGCTTTGTACTAAAATGGTGCTGTTATAAACGGCTGTGAGAGGCTCGCATTTTTGAATTTAACACCAAAAAATCTGTATTAGTTTAAACCTGTTTTTTCATAATATCAAGCAGGAAATTAAGTTTTTATCTGAAAATTGCATTTTGATAAATTGCTAACAGACTTGAAAACCGCTGCAGAAGTCAAATGTCATTAACATAAGCCAGGGATGCACAAGCAAGCAAAATCCAACAGCAAACAGTTGTTTGCTGTTCGACAGAATTTCAGTGTGCTTGAGCTAAGTCTGACTGTTGATTAAACACAGCTTGCAATAGGAGAATAGCAAAAATCAATGAGGCATTGCTTATGTTAATAAATATTTTACATTGCACTTCCTAGCTAGCATGTGCCGTGTGTTAACAACATACTGCGCTTTACATCCCCATTTAACAGCCAGATAACAGCTTTTAGCAACACTCTCCCGCACCGTTGAGTCAACCTACCAACACTGACAACCAAATCATTATTTACGTTAAAAATAATTGCGTGCTGTGTGTGCCGTGTGTTCGGATCATTGTTGCCTCTTCGCCCGATTTTGAATTGAAAAACACCGTTATATGTTTTCGAAACGCAGCCAGTGACCAGTTAAATGATTAACACCCAATTCGTATACATAGAAAATTAACCAAAATTGTTACGTCACATGAAAATTTCGGTGTGCGGGAAAAGTGCTGTTGTTGTTGTTGATGATATTCCCCACAAGTAGCAGCAACATTTTTATAAGCGACGCCAGCGCTGCACATGCAGCAGCAACAACAACAACCACAAAAACAATTTGTATTTATGTGTGTGTTGTGTGAAACGTATTAAATGCTGCTACATGAGGACATAGAGTAGTCGTTGCTTTAAAATTCATATTTACGCTGAACTGTCGTTATTTTTTTCGGCTCTCCGATATTCACTTGTAATTGTGATTCCTAGGCAGTAAGATCTCTAATAGTGTAAAATAGAAATAAAATAAAAAATAGTGTAATTCAACATTGAAATCGGAACCCCCAAAACACAAGGAAAACAGAAAACAAAACAAGAAAAAACCACCAATTAATCAATTAACCGTTTTACCGTTTTGAACCGTCATCGTGCATCCGTTAAACCTGCGCAACGTTCTTTCGTATTGAGTAACAACGTTCTCGTTTACGTTCACGTTACGTCGCAACTAACAACCAACCGAAAAAAGAAACGTTGGCTCTCTCCTGCTCCTGCTCCTCCTCCCTCTACAATTTGTTGCGTGTCTGCGTGTGTGCGTGCGAGTGCGAGTGCAAAAGCAATAGCCAAACCAAGAATCTTTTCAAGCGACGCTCCGGGAATAACGGTGAGTGCGGGGGGCCATATTGTTCTTATTGTCTTTTTATGTGTTGGCACATTTAATGCAATTGGCGGGCGAAAATTCTGATCTGCTGCAAGTAACTCGTTTTTCTAAACACACGCATTTATGTGCTGTGTGTGAGTGTGTGCATTAAGCGGAAAACGTGTATTTGTTGTAAGAAAAACCAGAAAATCGAAACCGGGAATTGGGTCAGTGTGTCAAATACGAGCGGGGAAAAGGTTCTTTTTGCTTTTGCTTTGCCTGCTGCTAAAAAAAAAACAAAACAAGTCTTGGCTGCTGGCCGATTTGTTCTTTGCATTTAGTCAACACTTGACGCTAGGCGAACCGCTGGCTGCCAACAGTGTTGAGTACACTAGAAAAAGGCCAGTTTTTGTTGGGAAATTATCGTACAAATATCATAAACAAATTCTTAGCATTTATTTAATTTGTCTTTTTGTCTTGGCAGCTTAAGCAAAAAAATAAAATAGCTTAAGGTGTTAGCTTCTTTTTTAATTAGCAGCTTTAGGAAAAATTGTATCAGTTATACTCAACAAAATGGAAAACTTTCAAAAAGCTAGAAAAAGGCTAGTTGTTGCTAGGAAATGCCGTAAAATAGCTAAACAAGCATCAGTTTCTTTGTTGAAAAGGCTAGTTTTGGCTGCAATGAGCTGTTAATAATTGTTAACACTGGTCAGCATCCAAATGGGCATTTCTGCATGCATCTGTGTGTGTGTGTGTGTGTGTGTGTAGTCTGATTGTCAATCGCGCGTTTTTTCTTTTGCTTGGCATTTAGGTGCGCTCGCTCTCTCTCTCTTTCTCTCCCTCTCTCGCTCACCCTCTAGTTTTCTATCGTGCTCGTTTTTCGGCCACTCGGCTTCAGTTGATCTTGCACTCTGTTGACGCCGACGTCGACTGCAGCTACGACGCATTTACCTTGAGCGGCCTGCACTTGTCGCGCATTCTCACTCTCTCTCTCGCTCTCGCTTGCGCTGCCGTTTGCTGTGTGTTACGTTTTCTTATTGGATTTGTTAAAAACTTCCAAAGTGGAGCCAAAACACACCTTTCAAAATTACCAACTGGTGCTGGCCACTGTTGCTGTTGCTGAGGCCGCTTTTCGTGTTTGCTAATAAAATTATTACAATTTATTCGACTGTTGCTAATGCGTTTTAAGGTCGCACTCCCAGTTAGACAGGCAAACAGACAGACAAATGGGCAGACGGACCCGCTGCTGACCCATTAAAACGTCGTCTTTCACATGATATGCGCCGCTTACATTTCGCGGTCCATTTAACAGCTGTTGTTGAGGTTATGTTTGAAATTGTGTGATTTATTAGGCGGCGACTAAGCAGAATCCAGTTGAAGTGAGTTGAGTTGAGGAAAAGTGCTCAGCGAATCAGAGATACTTTTAATTTATAATATTTGAACCTAAATATACTTATTCTATTTAGCCTTAATAAGCATTTCACCTAAATTTGAAACCGCATTTATTTATACAGTTATTTATTTAATTAGAGGTTGCTACACTTTATTACAACCTTCCAGCCTGAATAAACAAGCTGAAAGAGTGAACAGGCCAGCACAGGAGTAGGAGTGAGGGAAAGCGGCAATAACATAACACGCAACGGTGACGTTTGCTCTATTTAAGGCTGCGCTGCTTTTTACGCTAGTTCCAACGAGGAAACTGTTTCCTGTGTCGCCCACGCACTCTCTCCCTCTCCCTCTCTCACTTCCTTTTACTCGTCCACTCTCGTTTTTGGCTCTCTTAACAGACGACAGGCTTCGTTCGGCTTTGTTTAAGAGAGCGCAACATGCTGCTGCTGCTTCGGGGTTGGCTGCTGCTGATGATTTTTGCACTTAAGAGCAAAAAGTGGCTTTGATTTTTTGTGATTAAATTGCTGTTGTTGTTGTTGTGGGGGTGGTCGGGTTTGTGACCAGAGAGCGCGTGTGACCAACTTCGGCCCACATTTGCATGTCGCTCTCTCGCTCTGGCAAGCATGCTGGATGCCAAGCGCCAATGTTAACCTATATAATTTTTTTGTTTGTTTTTTTTTTCGCTAATACAACAAAAACAACCGAGCAACCCCAACACCAACCCCACAAGCGACAGCGATGTCTTCTCCGCTGGCAGTTGAAGGTTCTTTTTATAATTTAAAACATTTTTTCTTTTCCTTTTTGAGGCGACGACGTGCTCGTTGAGAGCGCAGCGACAGCAGCAGAGGAAGCTGCTTTTGTTGCCTTTGCTTTTGAATTTAATGTTAAGTATACGCATCAGTGAACTCAATTTAATTATCATGATTGTTTTTCCCCACTGTCTTTGCGCCTCTCTCTCTCTCTCTGTGCTGAAATGCTGAAAAATTCAAATTTTCCAACTTCACACACACACACCTACGTCCGGCTGTTTCATGCGCTGTTCCCAGGCAGATTTCCATCGCTTATGTAATCGAGAGCTTTACTAAAAAATTAAGGAAAAAAAAAAGCGAAAATAAAAACTACGTAAGGTTGATAAAAGCGCTGGCCATAATTACGTCTATCTGTGTGTGATAAAGTGTGTGTGTGTGTGTGCACGCCCTTCGCCCAGTTTTTATCAGCGCCGTTATTTATGCGCCTCCACCATGACAATAGAACGACAGCCGCAGCAGCAGAGGGAGCAGCAGCAGCAGAGGGAGCACCAGCTGCGTCGGCAGCAGCAGCAACAGCAGCAACAACAATAAGTATTTGAAGTGCAGCGTAGCGCAAAGAGAAAATAAAAACTGGCAGTTGCTGCTCTTATTGTTATTGCTGCTACTACTCTTGTTGTTGTTGTTGCTGCTGCTGTTATAGAAGCCAAAAGCCCAAACGAAAAGCAATTAAGTCGCCATGGCTCATTGCACAATAAGCAAAGAATCAAAAAACGCACGCAGCAGCTGCGGCGACGTCAGCAGCGGCAAACATAACTGTGTTTGCTTGGCCATCCATAGCACAGCAGCAGCGAAGTCGACGTCAACAACTCTAATCACGAGAGAGCGATAGCGACAGCGAGAGAGCGAGAGTGGTTGTGGGAGTTCAGTTGTTGTTGCCACTATAGTTGCCTGCTTAATAAATAGGCCAAATATGTAATATCGCTAAAATGTGTTTATTGTAATCTTTTTCACTCACACACACACATACGCACACACACATAGACACGCTCTCGCACGTGCATTGCATCCCTCGGCCGAAAACAAAAAGAGCGCCAAAAAGCAAAGGGAGCGCAAGAGAGCGAGAGACCCGAGCGCGCAGAGAGAGCCGAACGCCAAGCAAATGCCGAATGCTCAGCCAAATTGCACACGTAGCTGCTTGCGTCGCTGTTGACGTTAACGTCAGCGTCACTGCTGCTGCTTGCTGCTGCTGCTAGCTGCCGTGTTGGGGGCCCAAGTTGGAAGCGTTGCGTTCGTGGTGTGTTGTTGGCTGAGTCGTTGTTCTACCGTCGTGATTGCAACACTTCTGCTTCTGCCACACACACACACTCTCTTGCCGTCGCCAAGTCGTCGTCGTCGCGCACATAAAACGTTTTTCACGTTTTTTTCGGTTTTTCACACACAAAAATATACATATATATACATATAAATATATATATATCTATATATATACAAGTTATACGTGAAACGACGTCGACGTCGCAGTCAAAAACATCAGCAGCAGCAGCAGCAGCAAAACTCGTACGTTAGACGACATTTTAGTAGCGTGCACACGCTTGTCTTTGTATAGGTGTGTGTGTGCGTATGTGTGTTTATGTGGCTCTGTGTGTGTGCCAGTTTTCGTGCGTTCTTCTGTGCTGCAACAACAACAGCAACAACAACAGTTAACAACGAACGCGTCGTGTTTAAAAATATAAACTGCGTTTTTTTCGCCAAAAAAGCCATAAAAAATATAATTCGTTTTTTTTTTGTTGTAGACCCGGCCAGAAATTAAAATTACTATTTCGGCCAAGTGAGCCCAGGCAGCCAGGCGAAAAACGACAAAAACAGAAATCAGCGGCGGCCACAAACAGATATACACATATACATATATACATACATATATATATATATATATATATAAATATATGTATATATATATATGTATATATATATGTGTGTGTATATAAAACACATATAAGTTAGCATTGTGTGTGAACGTACTTGATTTTTGGCTGTGTAGATTTAATTGTTGTTGCTGTTGTTCTGTTGGCGATTTTCAGAGGAAAAAAAACAGTAACAGCAACAATAATGTCGCGGCAAGTGTCAGCCCCAATGAGAGAGCAAGGAGTTTATATTTTATGCGTGACACAGAAATTTCCGTTGTTTTCGTTGTTGCTGTTGCTGTTGTTGTTGTTCTTGTTGTTGAGAATTGAAACAATTTTTGTGTATACGCCAAGCGTGGAAAACCAAGCAACGCCTCCCTCTCTTCTCCCTCTCCCTGTGCCTCTACTCCGCCTCTTTCCCCCTCCATCGCACGGCAAATAGTCACAGAGTCATCGACGGCTCTCTCTCTCTCTCTCTCACTCTCTCACTCTCTCTGCAGCTGTCCTTTCATTACGTAGCGTCGTCCCTTGTGTGTTGCCATTTGCACACGTTGCGTATACGTAACAACGTAGTGTGGCCATAAACAACAACAACAACAACAACTACATTACACGTATAGACGCTCGCACGCACACTGACAACTCGAGAACCGTTATGTCCTTACATTCCCTCTCCCCCTCTCGCCCACCGCTCTTTGGCTTCACTCTTGCATAGAAATTTGCTTTTATATATTCACGTTGGCATTTTGACTGCCCTTTGATGAGTTGATAAACCTAACAGATTAGACCCCCCGCACCCCTCACAACCCCTCTATCGACCTGCTGTCTCGCTTGCACACACACACACGCACATGTACTAAAGTTTTTTTCATAAAAATGTGATAAAATATGAAAAATGTTTTGTATTTTAATGCCAAAATAAATATTTCAAGCGCACGCGTTCCGGTACAACAACAACATAACAAAAATAAGCAAACAGCAAATAATAATAAATAAATAAATTAAAAAGGTGCTAATATATTTTGCTAAGCAACCCATAAAAGATTTGGGCTCAAATCAAGCACGACACAACCAAAAAAAAAAAAAATCATTAACAAAGTTGAATAAAAAACGAGTCAAGAAAATCGGTGAGTGGAAATTTTTCACTGCACAGCAACAAAGTAGCAGTCAACGAAAAGAAGAATAAAAAAAAAAAAAGGTAAAGCAAGAAAATGCGCTCTAAAAATATATTTATTTTAGTTGCATTTCAAATCTGAAAAAAAAGAAAAATAAAAACGTCGCATAAAATAAATTTGTGAACATTTGGGCGACAAATGCCAACCGATTCGAAAAACCAAAAAAAAACAAAAAAAAAACCCACGCGACGCTTTCAGCAGAGCGGAGCAGCACTGAGCAGCAGCAGCGAAATCATCAGCCAAATCGAAGTCTTGACGACTGCGACTAGGAAACGTGTCGCCAGGGACCAAAAAAAAAAAAATAGTCAGCAGCAGCCTCACTTAGGAGACGCTGTTGATGTCACACACACACACACACACATAAGGAAAGGGGAGGGGGAGGGGAGGGGAATAAGGGGTGCTCCCCAATGATCGCTCTCAGCATGCTTTTCCAATTCATTAGCATTCTTGTTGTGCTTTGCTAGCTGGGGGTTTATGATGGGCACTCTTGGAGCAAAGTGATTTGCTGCTTTCTCCTTTAAGACATAGGCACGCAAGAAGGATACACCGAAACGACCAAATTTTAATGGGGATTTACAAAATTTGTATTTAAATGAAGCATTAAACTAGAGATCAAACGATGTTTAAAAAGCGCTAGCTTTTTTTAGAGTAAAATTTGTACACGAATTTCGAGTCAGAATAGCGATTACAACTTTGAATGTAGTATTTCGAACCATAATCAATAAGTTCTGGTTTTTCAAAACCTGATGATTTTTGAGCAATTTTTGACTTTTTTCTTTTCATTACATAAACGTTTTACGTAAATTTGGTCAGTTTATTCAATAGTGCAAGTGACTGAATCAAGTGTGTTGCTTTTGTTTGTTAGTTTGCAGATGTTTGTAAAGTATTTTAGAAGACTTCTTCGGCTCCGGAAGGTGTATATATGTATTATTGATCAGGTTCCTCTGTCTGTATGTTACTGTGCGAACTGGAACAATCGGTAGAAAAACGAATGGTTGCATGAGAAACTTTCTTACTTTCAATTTCATTCATATTTGATTGGCACTTTCTAGATGTCAAAATGCCGCCAAATAAATTTTACATCCTAGAAACAGCATTTTTTCTCTTTAATCTCAGTGTAGCGTGGATACGCATTTAAAAAAATCAAAATTCTCGTTTTTATTGTCGCTTCGAAAGTGTTTGCACAAAGTTAATGGACACAAACAGAAAGTGAAGAGCCAGCTTGGGTGGAAAAGCTACCTTTTCCGATGACTTTTGGGGCTGAAAAGGGATTACGTTTAAATCAAATCCTGTTGTGTTAGGCATTTTGCCACCTGCTGCCAGCCAGATTTTGAGCAGCAGCCATCAGCAGCTAGAATCGCACCCTGTATAAATAAATCTAAAATTAAATGCGCCGCGCTGCGGTTGTCTTTAGAATTTTCATTGCTGCTTTTGCATCTTGTGTATGCCGCTAGAAATCTGTGTTACTTTAGAGATTTTCCTTAGACTAAATACACACACTGTGCTGTGTAAAGTACTTTCTGTGTGAGTGTGTGTGTGTGTGAGTGTGTGTGCATATATGTTTTCATTTAATTTTGAGCCAAAAAGATACTTTTTGTGTTTTTGCGTTTCGTGCCAAAAAATAAGTCGTTTACCGTCGAGAGAGTTTTTGTCGCCGACATTGGCGACAGCTGTTTTCCTTAGCCGGGAGCGAGATGGTTGAGGAGGGGGTGCGGTATGGAGGGGGAGGGGTGCAGGGAGGCGTACTGACTGTCACGCCCCGGGCTTGCAGCTTTTGCTGTCGTTGTTGCTGCTCATAAAAATAAAATGCCTTCGAGCTGTTATCGAAACGCTTTTCCTTCGTCTTATTTTTTCGGGGTCTATATTTTGAGAACTGCTACGCATATAAAACTTATGCATTGAATGGAGGGGGAGGTGTGGTGGATATTAAGAAAATCTGTGTGCTGCAACCCAAAAGGAAAACACCATAAAATAAAGTAAATAACCTAAGGCGCTGAAAGAGAGAGAGAGAGAAGAGGGGGTTTTCGTTGTAACAACTTTGACTTTCAGCTGGCAGCGTTCCAAGATATCTGAAATCTCTCTGAACTTCAGCCACAGGCAGCAGCTGCTGCTGCTCTGCTCCCACATGCAAAACAATATATGGAGAACATGAAGAATCGACCAACTGACCCGACTTCCATTTGCACTCTAGCGTGCAGGTAGACCCCAACGTCTGCCCACCTGTCCCCACCTGCCCGCCAACGACCTAATCTCTAACTAACTGAATCGAGCTGCGTGTGGCCTTTAATGCTCAGCTACACTTAGAAAAAATAAACCCAACTCAACAACTTATGAACGCTTAAAATGCAGTATTTTATTTGTAGAAGTCATGAAAATCTATGATTTAATTTGATCGATAAGTTTACTTGTTTGGATTAGAGGTCTCGGAGATCAAGTTTGGTTCATTTTGTCGATAGTTTTACTAGCTAATATTTGTAATTAGCCTTTTAATTGAATTTCAAATATATTTTTCGCTTATAAATGTTATCCAACAGTACGAGCTCTCTCAACTAATACGTTGCTGTATCTTTTAACCTCGTTTTTCGTTAAGTGTACTTGCTTTCAGATCACGGCCCGTGCACCACTGAACGCACAATGCTAGTTTTATTTTTTCTCTCTTTTTTTTGGCTCTGCTGCGGGCACTTTTTATGATGGCCAACTGTATATGGCCAATTATTGGCCGTCGGCGCTTAGTTGCTGCCAACAGGCAGGCAGCTCACAATTTCCATACAATTTCATTCAGCTAACGAAGCGCTGAGTTGCCTTTTATTTTACTACTACACAACTCAGCTCAACTCAGCACACACAACACAATACACACAACCAACACACACAGACACATAACACAACACACCAACACACTTTGAGCCACGCTTCATTCATGCATTCAAACAAAAAGTTAATATTAGTTATCTGCATATTTTCACGGTTTCGGAATCGCGCTGCCCACTGGCGGATATGCACACACACACAGATTACACACACACACATACACACTCACATACAGATTACATTTACAGACACACGCAAAGCAAGACAAGTATCTGTTGTGCTTTTGAGAACTGTGGCAAAAGCCACCTGACGAAATTTTCAACAATGCTTCAGAAAAAGATACGTTCGTTGAGATTAACACTTTGTTGTACTTCTATGAATGCGACCATGGATTATCGTGTGTAGCAGCAAATTGTCGTATTATGCCGTAAATTGTGGAAAATCATATATATATTTGTTGTACTTAAAGAAAATCATTAAAAAGATGAAGCAGTAAAATTTGTCTGCTTATTTTCTAATTACTCTTAAAGAGCTTAAAGAGCAACTGTTAATGTTTTTGTCAGTCATTCTTCAACGTATTTTCTTTAATTTTCCAACGAATTTCCGAGAATTGGTTGACGAGAAAACAAACAATTCTGAGAAATATATTTAATAGCATAAATAAAACGACTCCTTAACTCAATAACAATTTTCAGATAATGCCTACAGCCAATTTAATAATGATTGCTGCTTTGACTGATTATAATCAAACTAATTTTGTTACAATTAGGCTCCATTTCTGACTCTGTTACGCAAAGTGTTAAAGACATTATTTTTGTTATTCGTAATATTCATTTAGTGATAATAATATCAGTTCTAGTTACTGGTTCTTAAAAAAGTTGAGGTTCCTTTCAAGAACCACTTTCCCGTTCAATGAGTTAATTTCTATTCACGGTTTCGGTTTGACAGCATTTTAATAGCAGCTGAGTTTCGAATCAGAATGAATTTAATAGCATGTTTTCCCACATAATCCAATTCAGATACCATCCAATTATGTTGTGCAACATTTCCCAAATAATCGCCCACGGATGTCCAAATCTATACATCTGTCTGTCTATCTAAACAGACATCTATAAAGAAAAGTAACCATTTCCGTGCGTTCTTCTCATTTGCATAGAATACTAAAGTGAATCAACTGAATATTCAGATCGCATCTTATAAGCACTGCCCTCCCCCCAACCTCCCCGCGAGTCTTTCTCGCCCAGTTTCCGGTTAGTCGATGCGATAATTGAGTTATTTTTTCTGGCTTTATTGTTCTCGATATTAACCAGCTGTGCTAATGACAGAAATTGGTCTTCCAATACTCATTATGAAATTCAATGAAATTTGCGCGTAATTATTTCATTTTTCAAATGCTTTTTTTTCATATATTTTTTTTTTGTTTATTTGACTTGTCAGCAGCATTTTCCATGTTATTGACTCGGCTCGCTTTGTTTTCCAGCACTGCACATTTATAAATTATATTTGCTTCTCTTTATTGGTGTGTTTTACAATGTTTTATGTTATTTTTTACAACTTTCAACTTTTCAAATTGTTTTTGTGGTTAAATAGTAATCGTACCTTTGTCTCTCTCGCGCTCTCTCCCTCTCTTTCTCTCTCTCTCTATCTTAAACTGCATTTAGTGTGGCTAACCAACTAATTTGCATAACTTATGTAAGCCATCTCCAACACTACAAAGTATATATATATTTCTGATTAGCAATATCAAACCGAATCGTTATGGTCGTCTTCGTCCGCTAAAAGAATTGATTTGGCATATAATTTCTCGTATATCAAGTTTATTGATTTTATCTTTATAGCCTTCCACGTTGCTTAAATATCGGAAATCGCGAAATTTTCCTTCCTTCTCTCAACGTTTTTAGTTTCCTTATTACTAGCTTTGGTCTGGTTGGTTTTTTTCTTCTCGGCTTACCCTATCCTTTTAATATATATACATTTTTGAATTTTTGAATTAGAATTATCATTATAGTTAATTCAAATTCAAAAATGTTTACAATTTCATTCAAAATTTCGCACTTCAATTCTCACTAGAAAAGAATTCAATTTTTTAGTAAATTTTGGCCGTGGGAAATGTTGTTGGTTAGCTCAAAAAACTGGGCCACAGGCCGCACTAGCAACGACAGACAAATAACTTGCTAAATAGTTGAGCCAAAAAACAAATGAAACAAAAAACGTATCGAAACCAAAACCATTTTTTTTTTTCTTCTTGTTGTTATTGTTTTTGTTGCTGTTGTTGTCGCTAAACAAAAGCGAAAATGTTGGCCGCGCATTTTGTCTAAAATGCTGTTCACAGGTGAATTTCAAGTGGTTAAGCGACAAGAGGCGGAGCATATGCCGAGCAGGCGGGGGCCTGGGTAGATGCTGCTGTGTGTGGACGTGTCTGTACATGAAAGAGCTAGTTGCAAATGCAGTCAGCAGAAAAAAACAAAAACAAAAAAGCAGAGAAGAAGAGCAACGGCAGTGGCAACTATAAAGGCAGCCAGGCTAGAGACGCTTTTGACGACGTGCTCTCAGCTGCGCTTTTTTCACTTTAACGACACACACAGACGCGCGCACACACTCATATACACAAACACTCACACTCGCACACACACAAATACATTCGCACACACACACAGTGACACCCACATCTTTGCACCGCCATTGTCTGCGCACATTTTCTTTTTGCATTTTAATTTGATGCCTTGGCCCAAGGAATGAAAGTCAAAAAAAGAAAAAGAAAAAATACAGGCACACTCAAAGGCAGCTGGGTCTACAAAAATAGTTGGCAGCACAGCACCCTACAAAGCAGGCAGGCAACACCCACAACACCCTAATCCTCCTGTCCCTCGCGGCGTAGGTTCTTTGCTTAGCCAAGTCATACTTTTAGGCCATTTCTTTTGCACTTTACACGTTTTTTGTTGTCTTAGTTTGCCTAGTTGGTGTTAGCTTTCTCATGATTGCATTTGAATTTGTTTCTTTGCACCTCTCCGATGGCAATAAATTAGCATATGCCCACATAACGTATACGCAATGCATGAAAAGTAGAACAAAACAAGATAAAATAATAATAAATCGAAAACAAAATCGTTTTTTAATGACTTAATTTGTCTGAGCATTTAATAATAGATGTTGCTCTCGCTTTGCTTGTCCCCTGGCTATATCAAATGCCACTTAAATCCTTTGGGGGGCATAAGCTGGCACAGGAGGAGGCAAGATATATCCCGCCTAGGAATCATCTATCGCTCATACGCAGCGTTGTCGTAGCCGCAGCTTCTGCTCTGATGTTGGCAATAAATCATTTGCAAAATGCTTGGCAAACTTTTTGCCAAACCACACACACACACACACACATACACATACACAAACGCACACACTCAGTGGGTGGGTTGTGTTGGGCTGCCTTGATAAACTTTTTCTGTGTACATTTTGCTGAGGGAAAATTGATTCAAATCGAGGGCTGTGTGACAAGTTTTTTTGTTTTTTTCGGGAAGCCTTCTTAAAGTTTACTGCGCAAATATTGGAAACCAGAAATCCAATACAAATACGAAGCAATATAAGACACAGTGTGCGTGTGCGGGTGTTCGAGTGTGTGTGCTTTTGAGGGTTACACACACATCAAACAATTTAACGCTGCTTCTGCAAAGTTTCATTGTTTCGCACAACTTTTGCCATGGCTTTTCACACACATCCCCCACCCCACAAATATTTTTTTTTTATATACTATTCACAGTGGTTGCTGGCAAACAAAATTAAAAACTTTGGCTTCAAGAGGTGCTTGGAATTAGCGAATAGCGAATACAGCTTCTGGGAGTTCTATTTTTTCTACACAAGGTGCAAAGCTGATAATTATAATGTCCTTTTGTTGAGTAGACTTCAAAATAAGATATTGAAGAGTTTCAAAAAGATTTCTTTAAATATTAACACTAAACCAAATGCAAAAACTAAAGTGAAGCAAAATGTGAATAATACTCGTGAATTGAGGGGTGTCGAATCGATTGCTGTATTTCGCATTGGCTCTTAATTATTTGCGCTATTCGGTTCCGTTGTGGTTCTATAATATACATATACTAATAATATCAGGGAAAAATGCGTTTGCAGTTGATTTTTATTAAGCAATTTTAACAAATTCGATATTTAAAGCTCTTAAGGGACTTTAATGCAGCGCAAAAGCAGCATTTATTTTCTGTTAGTTGCAAATATTAAATATAATGAATGTATTTTAATACCACCTACATTCAAATGAAGAAGCTTAAGGTTAAAATAGAATTTAATTTGTCAACAGCTCAGCTTTGCCACATCCTCCTAACTTTTCTCATAATGTTTTTGACAAAACTTAATTAAACTGTAAGATTAAAATCAAGTGCTTGGCTTTTTTCCGAGATTTTTCCGAGATAATTCTAAATGTGAAGCAACCACTGTATATATATATATATAAATATATGTGTCTGTGTGTGTGTATCTGTGTTGGTATTTTATATTTGTTCTGGCTCGCGCTTTGTAGTTTGTCGTTTTTAGTCTTACTGTCGCTGGTCGCTGCTGCTCAGAGGATTATGGATTTTTGTGTGCCACACACACACACACACACACACACACACACACGCACACACATAAGAGAGTAGCAGGGTTTGGCAGCGTGGCAGGCCATCAATTTTGTTGCTGCCACTGCTGCTGAGGCAAAAGTCTCCTCGCCTGCTACTCAACGGGACCCGTCCTCTTCACGATGATGATGTTCGTCTGTTGGTATGTCTGCCACAGCTACCTTCTACACCCTCTGGTTGTGTGTGTGAGTGTGAGTGGGTTTGTGTGTTGGCTACAATTTCCTTTCACTTGACTGACATCCAAAGCAGCAGCAGCAATGTCCTCGTCCTCGTCCGAGTTCTCGTGTGCCGCCCCCGCCCCAACACCACCCCTCCTTCATCACGTCATCCACACACTCAAGGATTGTGTAACATGTTTCAGGTCCTTTTTTCGTTACGTTTTTGTTGTTGCTGTTGCTGGTGTGGGACGCGTTGGGTGAAATGGCAGCCACTTCCGGCGCGCTGTCAGTCAGAGCATCTGTGTGCGTGTGTGTGTGTGTGCGTGTGTGTGTCAGTGTGTGTGTGCCATTTTTGCGCTTTCTCGCATTACACTTGACTTGGCTGCTTTTGCTGCCACTGCTGCTGCTGCTGCTGTCTGCTTTTGGCCGCAACTTCAATTGACCTTTGACTGAGTGCACTGCAGGCAGTCGCCTGTCTTAACTCTTGGCCTGGCTTACAGACAACACCACCCAGCAGCGCTAGTATATTTTTGGCCAACTTATTCGGCAGCACGCACACGCAGCCGAAAAAAAAATGAATTTGCTCAACTTGGGTGTTTGCTATTCGGATTTTGGAAGAGTTAAACCTCTTGAGCTTTTGGCTAATTGTCCTTTTGTGACTTACATACGCTTATCAGCTCGTCGTCAAGCTTGCCCAACTACTCCGCGCCCGCTCCTCCGCTCCCTACTCCCCTTCCTGTTCTTTCGAGGCGCTGCTGTCTTCCTTTTCTTTTTGCTTCCTGTTCGTTGCTCTTATCTTTGACTATCGCTTGCCTTCGTTTTTACCTTCACACACTCTCTCTCGCTGTCTCTCTCTCTCTCTCTCTCCCTCTCTATCTCCTTCTGCTTAGCATTTTTGTTGTATTTTGGCAAGGACACACCGACGCGCCGTTAGGTGAACATTTTACTATTTTTATCTTGCAACTTTTTGTGTGTGCATCTCGTTTGGGCTGTTTCATTTACAACCCCCTTGGGGCGGCTTCACTCGCTCCAGCTCCCTCCCCCTCCCCTCTCACTCTCACTCTCTTTTCTACTTTTTTATAGGTCAAATGTCGACTTTAAACTGCTCGACACACCCTCTCCCTCTGGCTACACACTTCCGCTCTCTCTCTCTCTCTCTCTCTCTTTCTCTCTCTCTCTCTTTCTTTCTTTCTCTTTGTTGGCCATCTGGTTATTCAATAGTTCGGCGCTTCCTAATTGCATTTGCACTAATTGCCCAAGTTGCGGTTGAAATGTGCCAAAATAAAAACTCGAAAGGAAAAGGAATATAAAAAAACATTGTGAAAAAAATAGAAAAAAGCATTGAACGTTAACAGGAATGTCTGAAATGTTGTTTTTGGGGCAGCGGCAACAGCAGCTAATTGTTAAATTGTTGCATGGCTGCATCTGATTCGGAATCTGGTATTGCCCTGCAGCCAATCAAATGCCTTCACATCAAGGCTAATACATGAAATATTGCTCGCTCTCTCTTTCTCTCCCTCTCTCTCTCTCTCTTTCTCTCTTGCTCTCTCTCTCCCTCTGTGTGTGTGTGTATAAGCCTCAAGTCCATTTGCAGTTGTGAAATACATTTTTGATGAGCACATCAGCACACACAGGATTTGTCCAAAGATTTGCTAATTGAAAATGGAACATTTCGCAATAATAAATTATGGCTCACTGTAGCTTGTCAGAAATTTCTTCGACAAGACATTTGTTATCAATAACAAGTAGACATTCATCTATTATTGACCAGTGTGCATCTCAACTGTAGATTATAAATCAAATTATATTCGTCTTATGTATTCCAGCAGAAAACTATCGCTTGCTTCATGCTCTCATCGAATAAATATTAAGCTCTGCAAATTAGAGCTTTCTAAATTAAATCGTCAATGTTTATCGATAATGCGACAAGTCAGTTTCACAGCAGGCTACGAATATATATATCATATAGGATTTATTCAAAGTCTATATAGACAATGGAAATTATTGACAATTGAGAGTATATTTATGTTTTACAAAGTTAGTGGGTTAAACAATGCTCAACATTTAAGACAGACTATCGTTTATCGACGTTACTGGTAATCGATCACTCTGTTGTAGAGTATCGCATAGTTGAGTATGGAAAAATCGTAGAAAAACCCGTGTTATGTGAGTTGTTATTATTAAATTCTTTGGTGATTCGTTCTCATTGGCATTACGCGTGCAATTTTCGCATGTGGAATTTGTGCAATTTGGTCGAGTGGTTGCTTCTAGCCACACACACATACACTCACAGCAAATTGGCTGTTATGAAAAGGGAAGGGGGTAGGGTGGGGAGTGGGGTGGTTGCTGAGTTGAGGGGGTGGCAATTGTGGGAGTATTTTCTCTTGTTGGCGGCTGCTGTTGATTAAATTCCGCTGATAGCGTTAATGTTGTCATGTCGCCGTGATTTTCCGGTTGACCTCTGTCGCCGCTAGCTGCTCGCAAGCTGACTCTGTCATATTTTCATGGCCTCAATTCTGATGGGAACTTTAATAATGCAGCAGTTGCTCATACAATTTAACGACACTTCTCTAGCAAGTCAAAAATGTATTGGGTATCTTTTCGTATATTGGCCAGGCCCAAATGAAGTGCGCATGTAAATAATTAAGAACACAAAATTTGAAATTGTTCGAAGAAGAGGCTGCTGAAGATGAGGAGGAGCAGCTGTCCATGATTTATGTCAGGGGCACTTTGGGCCATCCACAGATACATCCGTTGGGCATAATCTTTCAGTGCATAGCTTTTAGTTTTCACAATTTTCAACAAAAACAAGAAATGTGGGTGTGCGTATATAGATATATATTTATATATGTGACAGAACTACTTGAGATGTTTTCAGCGTCACAGCAGCAAAAATAAAGCCAAAAAACAAACTAAAAAACCAATTTATATTTGCTTTTATATTTTTCGTTCTAAAAATACACAGTTCTTCGTGTAGAAATCATTTTGGAAATGTGACGCGATTTAATGAGTGAAAAATCGTTTGCATATAACTATATCTGTAGCATATATCTATCTCACATTTATATTTAGTCTTTATCTTTTACATATATCTTTCATGGTAATTTATTAGCGTTGATTTATGAGCACAAGAGTTGGCACAGAAATATTGAAGACAACAGTGAGCAATAATCACGTGTAGATATAATCATTAGAGCTGACCAACACACCTACTTATAATATGCATATATCTATATATATATACATATTGTTAGATATCGAAAGCGCTACTCAATTTTGACTTATAGATTGTTAATGAAATTATAATTATGTTTTTATTGGTGTATGTGATACACGAGTTGGCGATAAGCAAACAACACACAAATATTGTTGCTAGCCGGTGTAAAGGCGGAGGGGGGCACGAACAGGGGGAGTGTGTGCGATTGTTGTTGTGTGTGTGTGTGTGTGTGTGTGTGCACACCATGTAAATAGTGCATGTATGACATGTATTATATTCACTCGATACGAGTTTAGATACTCCAGTTTCCTTGGGCAAACAATATTGAAGGTAGCTTTAATTATTGCCTGTTACCAAGTACAGTGCACACTCGAAAATGAGAATAAAAAAGATATACGATTGCCATAAAAATGGTAACAAAATGGAACCGATTCACCCGGAACCGGAACATTTTTGACGAAACCAAGAACTGGAAGAGCATATTACAATCTTCACCGGAAATTCAATTCGCAACAACTTTTAATATAATAACTATCAAGCTATATTATTTATATGGAACAGTTTTAAAGTGGTTTAGTTCTCAAAACTGAACAAAACTTCTGAAAATGAGAATTTCGTAATCAATCAATGATTGTATATCTATTTATATAGATGCATATAACGTTTTGAAAGTGTAATTTTTGATGAATCAATGCTTGTGGTATACAAGTTTGAACAATTGACAATTTCGAAGCATGTCTGTAAGTATTTCTTTACGAGCGAGCACTGTGCGCAATGAGATTTAAGTTGTAGTCTAATTTGCTTGAGCAAACGTGCTAAAGGTGGGCTCCAAATTAAACTCTGCCTCTGTATAATTTATGTACATGGTGCTATATGCTATATACTGTCTATGTATCTATTTATCTATGTGTCTGTGCATCTGCTAGATACATTATTTTGGCCATTTCATTATTGCCACCGCCGCCGCTGTTGATAGTCAACTTTGTGTGTATTTTTTTTTTGCTGCTGCTGCTTTGGCTTGGCTGCTGTTGTTAAATTTAAATTCTCTGCGCTATTTTGTTGCCGCCGCCGCCTGAAGGTGAATTTATGGCGTACACATGTGTCGCCGCTAGAGTCTCTCGAGCAGAGGCTGCCTCTGCTGCTGCTGCTGCTGCTGCTACCTCAGCAATGTGTGCTCTCTATCTCTCCCTCTCTCTCGCTCTCTCTCTCTCCATCTCTCTCTGTCTCTCTTGGGAGCAGTCTCGGGTCGTCTCTCGTGTGACATATGTCGGCGCTGCTTGTGCCAAAAATAGATGCATTTCGAAATGTAGGGGGGCAATTTTGTCAGAGAAACACAGACAGACGACGACAAGATCAGCGGGCTATGTCTTCTGTGCACTCTACCTATATCAGCTCTCTATAACAATTGCCTAGACATTTAACTCACACCCCTCTCTCTCTCTCTGTGTGTCTCTCTGTCTCTTTACAGATTTGGATCTAGCAAACATAGCATTTCTTTCATCAAAACACTCGGAAAATATAATAAAAGTGAAGCTGAACACTAATTGGGACAAAAAAGCAATAATATAATACATGGACGTGACGTTCTAGCCATAAAAAAGAAATACCCAAATAGAACAAGAAATAAACCAGTTGTATGTACATGCCGCATAACTGATCCTTGCGCAGAAGAGAAAGAGAGAGAGAGCGATAGCCTGAGAAAGAGAGAAGAACGCTTTGTAGCGTTTTCTATTGGATTATTTCACACGCCCCCACGTTAACAAAGAACAGCCTCAAGATTCTACCCTTCGGCGCCAACTTTCGTCTGGAGACGACACCAGCCGAGATGCACAAAATCTCGGCTGCACCGACAGCGGCCACAGCGCCCACGGCTGGACTGGAGGCGCCTCTGGCGGCACCCAAATATGGCACACTCATACCCAACCGCATCTTTGTGGGCGGCATTAGGTAAGCTCTTTGCCACATCGATCTATTTCTTAATCCTCGATTAATCTTCAACTCCGCCTGTATCCTTTAGCGGCGACACCACCGAAGCGGATCTGACGCGCGTGTTCAGCGCCTATGGCACCGTGAAGAGTACAAAGATCATTGTGGATCGTGCTGGGGTTAGCAAGGGCTACGGATTTGTCACATTTGAGACGGAACAGGAGGCGCAAAGACTGCAGGCGGAGGTGAGTTCAAAGTTCATATGCTAATCTTGCTAATGACGCCTGTGTTAATTTCTATCGATTAATTATCGATTATGATTTTTACAATTTCTGATGCTTTTTGTGTACCGGGAGGAGTCACACACACCACACATACACACACCACACATACACACTCCACACACACACACTCCACACACACACACACACTACAAACTCACAACAAAAATAAGTATGAACTGTTATAATGTGACTCCGATCTTTTAGGGCATTACCTGACCCACAGACACCGCCACGCACACACACACACTACGCATACCACTAAGTACAAGCAGCAGCTGTTCCTCCTGCCTCCCACCGACACACACACATCACTCTGTGCGTGTGCGTGTGTGTGTGTGTGTGTGTGTGTGTGTTGGTGTTTAGTGCAACACACAGCGACGCCGCCGCCGTCCACAGCCACTGAGCGTGTGCCCACTTTGAGTCAAGATCAAGATCCAAGATCAGATCGTACAGATCGCGCGTATATGCCAACGATATTTATCGATTTATCGATTGTGTATCGACGACGGTACGGACACACGGCACTCTTGTAATTCTTATGTATTTCTGTATTTTCTTCTAATTGCGTTTTTTGTTGAGTTACGTTTCCGAGTTACGTTTCCGTTGCGTTACGTTACGTTACATTTACATTTACATTCATAAATTGCAACACACACACAAACATACACACACATAAACATATATACTACATCCACACCCTTAACATAGTTATAGAACAACACGTGAAAGATTAGCCAGCTTCGGAGTGCCGAAGTCTATAAGAAATACCCTTGCAGACACATTTTAATGCCTAGATCATCGTTACTATTGTCCGACTGTTCCTATGGAAGATATTCTATAAATAGTTGTATAAAAAGGTCAAAAGTTTGTGGCTTTGGTTCAGATATGTTCATGGACAAAGGTTGGTCGTAAAAGATCTCGTCATTCTGTTAACCCAGGACCTATATTCCAGATCGATAACTTTCTGACCAACAAAACAAAATAGTATTCTCTGCAAGGGTATACGAAAATTGCATTTGTTAGCTCGTTAGCGACGGCTGTCCGTCCCCGTTCATTTCTTGTGTTCTCACCGTACAGTTGTGTCCGATAACAACACACATTTGTTATCGATAACCCAAGCAAAATGAATTGTGTTGCCAAGTTGCGAGTTGCGAGTTGGAGTTGAAGTTGAAGTTGAGTTCGTTGCACCGTTTGTTCTATTTATACATTGTTTTTTTCTTTCAATTATTTCTTTTTACCTATTTTGCGCAAATTAATCAATTAAACAATTAGCTACAAATTGCCTACGCCTCTCGGTCTTGTTTATATATAGAGAGTAGACCTTTTATACATATAGACCTAGACCCTAGAGCGTTCGTTGCATATATATAATTTCTGCTGTTTGTTTGTCACCTATGTAAATATATATTTGATCTGAATTTGATTTCGATTTCAACTTTTTTGATTTCACCTAATTATAATTTCTCGCATCCGAATGCAGCCCGTGCAGGGCAAACTCAGAGCGAGAGAGAGAGCGAAAGAGAGAGAGAGAGTGAGAGAGAGACTGAGACTGAAAGGGAAAGAGTGTCAACCATAAAAGTTCATTGGACGCGCCTGCTGGGAACAATCCCACGCGGGGCAGTTTCCCTAAACCATGTCTAGTCTATAAACAAGTTATCCAAGCTGTTGCTGTGTTTTGCCTAAATAAAGGCAAGTTCTGGGCTGGGTTCAGCTGTGCTGACTTAAAATGAGTGGAACCTTATTTGAAATTGACGCATTTCGATTTGAGAGTGAGTTGCATAACACGCAGCTGCCAATGCTACACTTGAAGAAATGTTTTTAAAAGGGGCTAGCTTTAATTGGAATTTCGAGCTAGAATTATTATTAATCTATAGATGCAAGCCATGTTAAAGAAATCCTGGTTTTTAACTAGTCTCTAAACGTTTTGAAATGTAGCATTAATCTAGAGGACAACACGTAATTTAAAACACCAGGTTCTCTCTGGGTTGGCTTAGACAAAGTTATGCCTGCGACAAGCACTTTTCCTTCCTTCCAGCACTTCCTCAGAAGCACTTTCTGGGAGTAACTTTGAATGCATTATTATTGTACAGGTCGCATCATGAATAAAAACTCTGGTTATTTCGAAATCACTTAAGTCTGGACAAAGTTAAGACTTGAAAGTTTTGAGTCATTTTTTGACAAAACTTTTTGACAAGTATGAATTGTAGATTGAATGTTAAGAACAAAACTTGAGCAATTCTATACCAATTTTCTCCGGATGTATTCACACTCCCACAACCCCTCCCTACCCCTCTCTCTCTCTCTCTCTCTTTCTCTGTGTATGTGTTCCTTTGTGTGTATGTGTGTGTGTGTTTGAGTGTGTGACATACATTAAGTGAAAAAGTTTTCCACTTGTCATTAAATGTGCATTGTTTTTGCGCTGCTAGCGCTTTGCACATTTTCAGTGATGCACAATCAAGGAGAGCAGCATATCTTTGTGTGTGTGTGTGTGTCTGTGTGTGTGTTTGTGTTTGTGTTTCATCTGCTGTATGTGTGTCCTTGTATGCTTACATGCTCTAACAACAGATACTCTCTATCCCTGCTGGTTTCCCCTCAGGCAGCAACAACCAGAACAACAATAATAACAACAACAGCAATGTGTACTTTATGCACAATAGGGGGCTGCCGTGGCAACGTTTAACGAGGTTTTAATACTAGCACACACAACACACACTCAGCCACACACCGCACACACACACACACACACACAACTAACCCAGACATAAGCACTCACTTGCACTAATTTAATTTCGCTTAACCAAAAAAATTCATTTTGTGTTCGAGTTAAAGCTACCAAAATGCCCCAAAATATAGTCGAAGCCTGTGTTAGCCAATTAGATTGAACTCTCTGCCCCACAACAAACAACACCTTGTAGTTAATTACAGAGCGCCCTTACACTCACACCCATACACACACACACGCACACACACACCCATCCCCCCTTGGCATTTACTAACTTTTGTGTATATGTTTTTGATGGCGCACTAAACCCACACATTGGTATACATAATTACACACCTACACCATCAACACACACACACACACCACCACACACACCACACAAACACACACACACTTTCATACACATCGCACATTTGGGGAAACCGCTTGAAGTCCTTTGGGGGACATCACTTCAAAGCGCTTTCGTTACCACAATTGAAATGTTACTTTCAAGCCCGAAAATTTTGAACGCTTTTATTAATGCGCATCTCAAATGTATGAGAACTGACCAGAAAGTGTCCTGAGAGTGTGTGCGGAGAAGGGAGCAGCTTTCGCCTTTGTCTTGGGCACTTTATAAATGTTTAAAGCACTGGACCGAGAGCACTCGCTCCCTCTGTTGTTGTCCTTTTCATGTGGCAGCCACAGAAAAAGAGAGGGGGAGGAGGAGGAGTAAGCACACAAAAGGGGCCCAGCATTGAAGCCCCGACTAAGAGGGTTCTTAATTAAATTCGCCCAAGACAAAAGTGGGTCGTTCTTCGTCCTGCATACGAGATAAGGGGGAGGAGCGCAGACTGTTGCAGGCGCAACTCTTTCTTTTATATATATATATATATATATATATATATGTATTTATAACTGTGGCTCGGCCTTTTGTGTTATGGACACTTATCCTTGTGTCGCCTGACGTCTTTTATTCTGCTGAGCGACTGATTGTCCTGCGGCGGTCAAAGGATACGGTTGAAAAATAAGAAAAAGCAAAGAAATAAAGCCTCGGGTCGTTTAAAAACTTTAAGGAAGCAAAAACAACAGCAACATTTGCTTAGGACTCGACAACAGATCGTTGAGTGGGTTTTGTAGGCTACGTGGTTGGGTGGCTTGGCTTGGGTTTGAGCTTGGGCTTGGTTGCCTGTTGGTTGCCCCATTATGAGGGCTTTTCATGCAATTCAAGTGCAAATTGCTGCGGCTATCAGCGCCTAATTGCCAATTAAAGATAACCCGACCCGCGTTACCAACAGGTCCACTGGACAGCCAACCGGAAATTGAACGGATATCGACTGCAACTGAACAACTCCTCTCTTTTCCATAGCATTTTGAACACTCAATAACTTTCCATTTGGGTGGGAAGTAGTCTTGGACAGTGGAGTCCTAATTTAAGGGATATCGACTGAAACTAAACAGGGTGCTTCTTGTTATCGATAGCATTTAAACTCAAATTATCTGAAACTGGACTAAGTTTATCGATAGCTTTCTGAAAATATCATTCAGGGTATCAGACCGAATTTTTATTCCGTTTATGAATAAGTTTCACTAACCTGTTCCGTTGTGACATTACATACACTAGTAATATTAATTTCTGTTACTGTAAATTTCAGGATTTGAATACTTATCGATAGTAGTATGAAATGTTAAGGTGAACAGAAATCTATAACTAATCCAGGTTAATAAATTCCCAAGCGTATTTGAGGTTAGCTTTTGAGAGCTGTTTTACACACGTAATTTTTGTTTTTAATGTATTATAATAATTTTTTATAAAACTTGGTGTTGGTGTTAATTAATTAAAAGCAATTATGATTCTAGTTCGTTATTTGAATTGATTGTTGCGGGTGTTTGACGGCTGAAATGGATGATTGAATTGAATTGATGATAGCTTAAATTTTATATAAAAACGCTTTTATTTTTTATGTGTTTTCTTTTAATTATTATTATATTATTATTATTAAATACGTTTGTTAATTTCAAGATGAGTTGATGTTGTTTCCTTTGATTTATTTGTGCCGCGCAGCAAAGAACAAAAGCAAAATCAAAAAACCAAATACAAAAAACAAAATAAATGAAATGCTAAAATTCGAAATTGCATAATTTAACAAAGCAAATTGCAATACGAGTTGTTACCGTACATGACATTTTGTAATAATAAACATGCCTAAAAACTATATACTATCTCAAACTATATACTATATATACAATACACACACACACACACAATAATCTTAATTTTTGGTAATGGTATTTTTCATATTTGGCTTGGCACGTGTTTTTCTTCAGTCTTTTTGGCCACATTTTTGGGCCGCTGCCGCTGCCACCCGAAAGCAAAAAAAAAAAAAAAAACAATAAAAAGAAAAGAATTAAATACCAAAATAAAAATGAAAATGGAAAAGAAAAAGAAAAAGAGCTGACGCAAAAGTTCAAGTCAATTTTTGTGTTCTAAAGTTGAAAAGACAAAAAGCGATGCGCCTTTTATTTAATTTTCTTTACATATATATTTTTTCTTTATCTTTGAGAACTTTTTTGATGCTGCTGCGTTCGATTTGAATTTGAATTTGAATTTCCAATTTGAATTTCGTTTGGCTGTTGTCTGTGTTGATGATGATGCCACAAACAACACACACACACACCCAACAAGTTATTTCTTACCACAAAAACTCTAATCCATTTTGCCACACTACAAATTGCTTTCTCTCTCTTTCTCTCTCTCTCTCTCTCTCTCTCTGTCTCTCTATTTCTTCCCCGCTCTATCTACGCCTATTTGTCTCTCTTAGGGTGAGTGCGTTGTGCTGCGTGACCGTAAGCTGAACATTGCGCCGGCTATCAAGAAGCAGGTTAGTTGGGTATGAGAATATATTATATTGACCTATATATGCATGTCCAATAATTGAGTCAACCCCTTCTGCTGTAGCCCAATCCTCTGCAGTCGATTGTGGCCACCAATGGAGCTGTCTATTACACAACCACGCCGCCGGCACCGATGAGCAATATACCGATGGATCAGTTTGCCGCTGCCGTCTATCCGCCAGGTGAGCTAACGTTAGATGCGGTGCATTTTGATCTCATATATATATATGTATATATATATATATATATATAAAGTGTCTTTAAGTTTCACTTATCGAGTTCTTTCAGTTTTAAAACGATGATTTTCTTTTTTATATTCCATTTTTTACTCTCTATATCTTCTCAACACTACAACAACAACAACTATATCTACAACAACTATAACAACAACAAACAATGTTTCGCCGGACATTTTAACCAAAACTAGTTACTGACTTTACAGCCGCTGGCGTGCCAGCCATCTACCCACCTTCAGCCATGCAATATCAGCCATTCTATCAGTACTACAGCGTGCCAATGGTAAGTTAACATAATACTCCAATTCTCCTCAATGTAATCCCCTTAAGGGAATAAGTAAATTGGGCTTTAAGTAGTAAATATTAATTAAAGCTGTATATGTTGGGTTAAATTATAAAGTGTATCTATCACAAATAAAGTCGACATATGTCTGTCCATGTCCGGCCAGATCGTATCCCTGTATCCTATGGCTCTCCTAGGAGCAATTGGTATCAGCGACTTTTTTGTTTACCAAGTTTTCCCAACCAAACTGAACAGTTGTGACTGAAAATCATCAACATCGGATCACTATTTTAAAAGGCTTTCTTGGTCAGTTTTTCAATTTATTGTTGGCAAGTAATGCTTAATATTTGACATCTAATCGATAATTCGTTATGCATTTTAGGCAGATACACAGTAAAAAGTTCCGTAGACCTCTCACTAAGACGATTAGTGCTCTTAGAAAGTCACTTTCCCAAAAACAATATAGATAAACGAAACGAAATATTCACTTCACTTTGATAGCCAATGCAATATTTGTATTGCTCGTGTTGTGAAAATTTCAATTTCAATTTACATCTCATATAAAATATAATTTCTTCTTCTTCCTTTGCAGAATGTACCCACCATTTGGCCTCAGAACTATCAAGGTAAATAAAGCGCAGTGCTCTCTCTCCCTCTCGCTCGCTCGCTCGCTCTCTCTCACAGTTGGGCGAGCTAGCCATATCACTCTGTCACGCTTCCACTGCCTGCTCTCTCTCTCTCTCTGTCTCTCTCTTTCTGTTCTCTCTCCACACTGCTCGTGAATTTCACATTTGTCCTGAACTGAACGCTTGCTCAGCTAGCTGTAAAATATATATTTGTCGTATTATTGCTGTAGTATTTTGACACAACACCTATTTGAGTATACGCTTTGTTTTCTTACTTTCTTTCATTCTTTCTTTCGGTTCTTGCTGCACAACCAACAACCAACCATCCAATGCCGTTAAAAGGTTAAAATAAAACCAAAACTACAACAACAACAACCAGAACAACAACAACAACAAACTAAATTTTCGTAGTCGCCACAATTTTACGTTGAGAGCTGCCCGAACAACAACAACAACAACAACAACAACCACCACCACAACAAGAAATATCATCATACGCAGATGCAACAACAACAACAAGAACAAGAGCAACAACAACTACAACAACAATAGCCACTAGAACAACAACAACAACAATGATGCTGCTCTCCCCCCGCACTCCACCACAGAACTCTCTGTCGTTGTCAACTACAACAAATTGTTTGCTTTAATTTAAATTGCTAACTTAATTTAGTTTATACATTTTATTTTGTATTCTTCTCTTTTAGTTTAACACACATTCGCTCTAGGCGTTAATTATTAGTTAAATGCCACGCCCCCTGCCCCAAATCATTTATTGTATTGCTCTGGGGCGCAGTAGGAGAACTAGCCAAAAAGAAACAACAAACAAAAAAAACATCACAAAAAGAATCGAAACTGAAATTTTTGTTTTCCTTTTTCTTTATTTAGTGGTAGAAACTGCGTCATTTAATTGATTAATTATTTGTTTTTGTTGTACGCTTGTTGTGCATATATTTATAGCTTAAATATATATATAATACATATATACATACACACGTAGTGGTCAACACACACTCACACAAACACACAAACACACACACAGACCCAGTTATTGTAGACGAATGTGTTTGAAATATGCAAAATGTTCTTCGACTATTTCTTGTAGGCATTTATCCCTGTTAACTTTGAGGATGCAGCAAGCAAGCAAGCAACAACAACAACTACAACTACAACAACAACAAACTACAAATACTGATGCTACTAACTACAACAACAATAGCAACAATAACAACAACAACAACAACTAAAACTACAACAAAGCATTAATAGAATTTATATAAACAGCAGCAGCTGCAAAACCAATAATAAATTTATAGAAACTTAGTTTGAAAATCCACCAAGGACACCAATATACACACATCTACACACACACACACACACTGACATAGAGAGGGTGCTGTAGAATAAGCAGCTTATGTTTTCAGTTGATAGAACAGGATAAAGTAGCAGAAAAGTGGGTGGAACTGAAACACTTAATAATGTGCAATTAGTGAAGATGGGCAACTGAAGCTGACAGATTGAGAGAGGGGGCTGATTAAGTGAGGGTGGGGAGGGGGTGGGTGACGAATGGAAATCTTGAGGGGTACTCGTAGTGTGAAGAGAGGAAGATGAGGGGTGGGGGAGGAAGCAAATGCAAAGCAGCAGCTGTTAAATAAAAAGACAGAAATAAGCAAACAGAAAAAGCAGCGAAATGTAGAATAAATATAATTTTGAAATATTTAGCACAAATAAAACAGAAAACACACACACACACACACACATACACACACAGAGACACAGACACAAGAGAGAGTCAAGTCAGCTAGCAAATAATTTATTAAAGAACAAACTACATCAATTATTGCAAGGGTAAAGAGGGGTAAAGAGGAGGACTAGAAGGGGTACAGAATGGAAAGCAGCTGCACAAAACGGGCAGCAAAACGAAAATTAAAGACATAAATTATGCATAAATATTAATTTATATAAAATACACACACACACACACACACATACAAACACACACACACACACACACATATATATATATATATTATATAAACACATAAATGTAACTGTAACTGTAAATGAGATAACGTTAACTGTTATACACACATACAGCGATACAAAGCAAAAAGCAAAAAAGTAACTAAATACTAAGATTAAAAGAAAATGCAAAAACAAAAAAAAATAATGAATAAAAACCGCAGCACAAAGCATGCGCGCAAGCTAAAAGATACACACACACACACACACACCCACACCCACACAGACTAACAAACACAACACACACATACTAATATATATATCTATATATACACATATATATAAACATACATACATCTACCTAAGGTTATATAGAATGTATTTGTAAGCCAAGCAAACCAGCAAACTGAACGAAATTGTAAGAGAAATAAAACGAATTAAAATACTAAAAAAAAGAAAAACAAAAAACAAAAACAGAATAGAGAAGAAGGGAAAAGAGGATAAACTAGCGTAAGAGATGCAAAAACAAACCTATACAATAAAGATATTCAAAATATATGCTAGCTAAAAAACAAAAGAAAAAATGAGCAACAAAGTATGAAAAGTATATATACACACATATACCGTATACATATATATATATATATATATATACATACATATATAATATATATATTATATACTAATTATATGCCTAGTACATAGCCAGAAAAAAACAACAAGAGTAAATAAAAAGAAATAACTAAAGCAATACATAGACACTCAGTAAGTGCGTGTTACACGAGTATTTAGCTAAACAAAAAACGAAAGAAAAAAAAAACAAAAACATAATGCAATAAAAAAATACTGAATTAAAAAACCTAAGTGTAAGAAGAAGAAAATCTCGTCAAAAACGTTGTTTTCCATTTGTACGAAATGCATATTGAAATCTTTTTTGTTACGGATCTAATTGTTAACTCTTGGCATAAAACTAAATTAAATAAAAATTATTTAAACAGGGCTGGCTAACTCAACAGCGGCGGCGGCGACGATTCCCAATTCCAAGAATATTGAAAAACAACAAATTGGTGCATAATTTGGCTAAGAACAAATTATTTATATGTATATTTTATGAAGGTCACATTTGCCTTAACAACAACAAAAATAACAACCAAATTATTTGCCCACACACACACACACAACATACACACACCAAAAACAAAATCGAACCCAGAGGTTTCACAAATTACCTGCAAATTGAAGCAGTCGCCACCACACCCCACGCCACACCACTCCGCTCCACTCCCCTTTCCTCCACCCAGTTCCCCGTCGCCGCGGTCGCATGCCTGCCTGACTGCCCCGCAGATCCCTTAAATACTTGTTGACAAATTTGTAACGTTTAAAACTCAATTGTTGCATAGTTTAATACATACAAAAAACAAAAGAAAAAAATCTAAAAACAAAAAAAAAAACATTTTTAAAATCGAATCGTAACAATAATTAGAAATGGCAAAGAGAAAACAAAACAAAAACAAAAAGAAACAAAAACAAAAACCAAACGAAAATAAAAGCAATAATTGAATAATTGATATGCTCTAGTTGAAAACTACATCCACCAGATAAACCCCAACACACACACAGACACACACACATCACTCACACACACACAAGGAGTGTACTTAAACCAGTCGAGCGTTTTTTCAGCACTCACAAAAATGCGAAATAGTTTTAGGCTATGAATTTTTGTTATCGGGGCAGACTTAGTTTTAGCTAAATGTCCTATTAGTACTGGCACACCCAACACACCCAACACACACACACCCAGACAGACACACAGACACATGAACCGCAACTAATAAATCCAAGGCATAACTTAAGATATATACGTGATATTTTGAAAAACAAAAAGCAAAAATTCATAAATAAATGGTTTAGGTTTAACACAATATTAAATATATATATATATATATATATATACATATATACAAATGGCATAATTATTATGAACATTTTTGCTGACATACATACAAAAAAAAAAACAAAACAAAAAGAAAAAGAAAAATAAGATTAAAAGAAAAACTGTTTGTAACTCAATTTATTGTCTGACTCGAGGGAAGAGAAGAAGCAGCAAGAAGAGGTTCTTAAGTTTTTACTGGAAGCAGTAAGCAGATTGTGTCCCATCGTCAAAAAATCTATTAAGTTTATACATGCATATATATATATAAATATATATATATATATATTAATAATAGTAAATATTTATATTGTATACCACATATACATACATAACGTACATAAAAATGCATATAAATATATATATTAAATATATATATATATTAAAAAAGAAAAAAATAAAAAAAAACACACACAAATTAGTCAAAGCAAAAAGGCAAGAAAAGTGAAAAAAAATTATATATATCATAGCAAAAGGCATAAACAGTAAACAATAAGTAAAAGTAAAAGAAAACATTATATATATATATAATATTATATATATGTGTATTTTAAAGAAAATCAACTGATTAAAAGTGTAGCTCAAGTTGGGAGCAGACGGAGAAAAACGTTTTTAGTACTAAGTAACAACCTACCTAAATGAATTCAGCAATTATAGAAAACGCAAAAAAAATAAGAGAATAAAAATTAAAACTAATAATTATACGTGCAGCTCTAGCTCGATATAGAGTATATATATACATACTATATATAATATACATACATATACAAATCAAGTGGAAAAGCGACATGATCATCACAATTATTTAACAACTGTATAAGAGTCACACTCACACACACACGCACACACACACACTCACTCACTCAAACACTCAAAACACCCACATCTATTCGAAAAGAGCGCCACGAAAAAAGGCTAAAAAGAGAAAGAACTAAAAGAGTAAAACAAAACAATAAAGCAACAGCTACTTAGTAATTTTTAGCAAAATGCAAACAAAAAAAAAACACAGAAACAAACCTGTTATTATTATTATTTATATGTTTTTGTTGCTTACAGTATTTAGTTTGTTTATTTGTTCGTATCTCTCATCGTACCTAATCCGATTTCCTATTAGACACCCAGACACAAATGCCGCAACAGAGTCCCCAACTTGCCGCTTGGGACTTCGATGATGGCAGCAACAGCAACAATAATCGCAACGTTAGCAGAGCCAATAACATCTCGGTGAACAACTGGCGCATGGCCATGTAGTCCCCACAGAAAGAACTCTCTCTAAAACTCCAGAACTATAATTTTTAAAGAGAAAACAAAAGGACACTTTTAGCCAAAAAAAAAAAAAAAAAACATCCGAAAAACGTAAAAAATCAGCTGCTTCTCCAGTGTGTAAAACTGAGCAAGACAAAGGAATGCCGAAGAAGATAATGCAGTGCAACATTGAAGGCGCCAACACTAAAAAAAAAAAAACAAAAAAAAAACAGCAACAGAAAAAAACAGTTTCTTGTTATCCGTTCATTTTGTTCAATAGTTTGTTTATTGCGTTACTATGTTTATGTTCTTTCAAGGGTTCAGCTGGCAAACTGCAAACAAAAGCGAAGCAACAACAACAGCAGCAGGATATCAGCACGCTTCAACGTCGTTTCCCCCATAAATAATAACTAGTGGAGGCCCATTTGAGACCGAAGCATATCCAAAATTCTTCAAGAATTTATTCCAAACTACGAAAACTAATTCAATACAAGTCTCGATGTGTGTTTTGCCTTGCTAGCACCCGATAACTGTAAATCGAATACTAATACCAGCAACATTTATCGTTGCGGCCAACGCAAAATTTCGGGCTCAGTCTTTGGCGTTCCGATTAGGAGTTTCTCTTTTGTATTTCACTGTGGCCTAGATTTCACCAAATTTTTAACGTTTTCTACTGCATTCAATAATTATCGATACTTATCGATTTTGTCATCTTCCTTTTTGGACTGCTTGTAACCAAAATTTGTTTATCTTTGTGTATAGAAGTTGTTTTCTAAATTTTAAATGTTCAAATTCACAATTGACAATTGTTAAGCAAATAAATGATGCGAGCCCGAAACGAGATACAAACTTCACATTCTTTTATTCATGTTTGTTCTGATTTAAAATTGAATATAATTTTTATTTGTTTGGCATTCACTGCACACACCCCACCCACACACATCGTGACGTATACGTAATGTGAATTATGTCCACAATAAAAGTGTGGCCTACTTTCAGGATGCGCATTACAAACTGAAATTCGCAAAACGTGCAACGAATCGTTTTATTTTGAGTTTCAACTATTTAACAAGAGATAAACGACGAGCCCCAAACACGAGATACGAACTTCCTTTATTTATTTGTTACATTTAATTTTCATTTGCTTAACATTCACAGCACACACACCGTGGCGTATACGTAATGAGAATTATGGCCACATGCTGCCCGCAATAAATCTGTAGCATACTTTCAGGGTCCGCCTTAAGAAGTGAATTTCGCAAAATGTGCAACGAATCATTTTATTTGTGAGGGGCAACTATTTAAAGTCGTCTTGTTGTAGATTCAGTGAACTAAACGATTAAATAGTTGAATTAAACGGTTGTGTCAAATTAGCTCTAATCAATTGCAATGATAGAAACAGTCAAATCAAGATTATGTCTTCGGTCTGCCGAAGTCCAAATACCCTTGAAAGGCTTTAGTCTGCTCGTTCCCATTAGCTAAACACAGTGATCAAATGCAATTACTGCCTTGAAATAAAAGCAAAACCTTTTATAAAGAGGGGAAAACTAGAACATAGAAGGAGTAGGCAAAATACCCCTTGCAAGGGTGTGTGTATATCAAACGCAGTCGAGCGCCTACTAAGCATATATACACATATGAAAAAACAACAGCTTCTATATAATCTAAATGTAGTTCAATTATTAATGATTTGCTAACAACAAAAACTCTTGTCTCTCACAAATCTTCCCGTGCGGCCTGCGGGCTATACAAATATAGATAAATCGTATATATATCTATAAGTACTAACAACATATATATATATATATATATATATATATATATAGATATATATAAATATGAGTGTACAAGAACAATATCTCGATGGCGTCTTTACAGATAACAAATATTTATATTACGAGTAATTCAAGAAAACTAAAAACAAGTAAAATCGTTTTTACATAAGAAAAATGCATTTTTTAAAAAAACGTCTACGTGTGAATTGAATAACAACCTTATATAAACTATACATATGTATATATGTACACGTTTTATTAAATATATATATATACAAATAATGTATACATATGTGTATGTATATATATACAAATCGAAAAGCAACATTTTTTATAAATATGCAGAGCGCGTCCGGCTTTTGGCTAGAAGTTGTACCCCAAACTATCCCCCACCCCCCTTTGCTATGCACCACCCACCCTGCTCAGAGCGTACGCGTGTGTGTTTGTGTGTGTGTAGGCGCGTCAACGCCTGTGTGTGTGCGTTAAAATGTTTTTGAAGTAAAATTTAATTTACAAAAGACTGACGCTAAAAAAACAAATAACTAAAAAATATATATTTAAAAACAAAGTGTTTACGAATTTTTCAAATGCGGCACACAGGTGTCGCTATATGGTAAGGGGGTGTGTAGTGTGCAAAAGGGGTGGGGGTAGGGGTGAGGACTCAGCAATGGGGACAGTGTTGGAAATTTGATTTAGTCGCGAGCGCGTTTTATATATGGTTATATTATATTGTATTTAATAAATGGAAAACCTGAGATATATATATTATATATATTTATATTTACAAACAAAAACAAAAGTAAGAAAAAAAAACAAACGTAAATTATTAACAAAATGGTAAAGAACAAAATATACAGTGTTATTTTTATGATATTGTACTTATTAGTCAAGTCGCAAGTAAAAAAATAATTATAAAAGAAAACTGGGCATTGGGAAAGCAGCATAAATTACAATTAATAAATAACGAGTAATACATAATAATAGAGAGCAATATTAAAGTAATTAAAACACTCATACATACACACACTCACACACACACACATACAGAATGAAAATGTGATTGACACGCAGACACACACAGTCACACACACATAGATACAGTCAGCCGCAAACCAATTTGGTTGATTAGTTCGAGAAAGGAGCGAGCAATGTATAATTATCATATAAGTGTATAATGAATTGAATGCTAATTGAATCATTCGGTATGCATATGAATACTATAGTGAATACAGTTTATCAGACTGCGCCCCAACACACACATCCACACACACAAAATACAATAAACAATGCAACGAACTCGAAATGAGAGAAATAACCCAGAACCCACACAAAGGTGCATTACATCATTATATATATATCTATATATATAAAGAGAAATGAAGAAGAGATAGTGAAATAGCTAAATTGGTGAGAGTGGGCGTGGTGGATATTTTAAACGCCCCCACTGTTAAAGATGGCTTGGCATCGTACGATATCATGTATTAGACAGCACCTATAGTTGATGCCTTGGCATCGTATTATATCATATATTAGCAATATATAGTTAGTCACAGTCAGTTGTTAGTTTAGTTGGAAGCCCCCCAAGTCCACGTTTCAACTCCTTTTTTATATACAAGACATTTTTAGATCATGTTATTGTCAGCAAAGCATTTTTGAGAACTTTCCATGCAATATATACATATATATATATATATAAATATACAAGACAATTTGAATATCGTATCAAGGTTCGAGCTCGAGGCAACAACATCAACAACTACAACAAACATATGGCAAATGGTGAAAAAGCAACGAAGAAAGTGAGCTCAATGATAGAATGTTGCGAAAATGATATTTTCCTTTCATGTTGTGGCGAATGCGTAGAAATATTTAACGATATATAAGTATGATATATGATATATATATACAACCAAAAAATAAAAATAAAAACAAAACGAAACAAAAAAACAAAACATATTTAAATTGTAGCTAAAATGGTTTCAAGTAAATGAAAATTGTTGTTGAGTATTTTTAGTCGAGACACACACAAATGAGAAATACTTATATACAAACAAAAAATATTGAATGAATTTATGAAAAACACTTATTGTAATATTTCTTTGTCAACGGCATGCCAAAGTTTCTGAAGCTGAATAAAACCAAAAAACTGTGCTGCCGTTGCTATTTATATTCTATATATCAATTTGTGTGCAATTTCCGTTTTGCCTTCTGCTGACAAATTAAGTACTATTTCAATTTTATCTAAATTCATTCGATTTTCATTCTTGTCTTCAGTTTTCTCACCTATCAACTGAAATTACTTCCCTTTTGCGTTTTGTGTATTTATACAAATTGAAACAAAACGAAGCTGAAGCAAATTTGCAACCAAACAACAGATTAAATAAATAGCTGAAGATCTAGATACACCCACCCACACCCACACCCACACACACACACACACACACACACACACACACACACACACACACACACTCACACACAGGCATCAGAATAAATGTTAAGCGCCCAGTAAAAAAAAAACTATGGTATAATTAGCAAAGATTAGCAATGAAACTTCTAGATAAATTATAACTTTTAGCTAAAAACAAAACAAAGAAAAACAAATAAGGTAAAGAAGAACACGCGATTAACGACAAAAACGAAATGTATCCAAATTCTTCCGTACGACAGAAAGCTCTAGCTAAAAAATTTACCACACGATTAAGAGTCTATATATACAAGATACATACGAGAAACATAAGATATTTACTATGTAGTATTACAATACTGAAGCAGCATAAAGTAGCGACATCAAATACGTAAAACATATGAGAAAATCAACCCAACACTTAAATACAATAATACCAACAAGCAAACAAACAAACAGATCAAGTTCAGGTTAAGCTACTGCATTATAAAGATATCTAGATCAATCGAAAACAAAACACACACACTCTAAGAAATATCAGAACTGGCATAGAATTGAGATGGGGAAAAGAAAGAAGTACAACCACAACTGATCTCAACTGGGTTCTATGCTAGGGGTAGTCAATACATCTGTATAAATGAACTAGCGAAGTAAAAGGTATATATATAATAATTATAATAATAATAAACGTATGACAAAAGTATTACAATTTTGAGCTGCAATATTTTTTAATCGAAAACCAAAAACGATATATATATATATGTATTATGAATAATGAAAAACAAAAACAAATATTAAAGATAATAATTAATATATATTTTTCTCTTTTGAGATCAAAACGAAATGCAACTGTTTTCGATGTGTGAATTGAGTTAGGCAAAACATAATGCGGCATAGAAAAATACAAATACAAATACAAAAACAAAAACATATTCCAAGCATTCAAAAACCAAAGAAAAACAAATCTATTACAAAGAAAAAAGAGAAAAACGTCACAAATTTTTTGTGTACTTTTTTTCGTGGGTTTTTCATGTGCACAACTCAAAAACTTCCGTGTGCAAAAATTAAAAATAAAATACAAAAACAAAAAACAATGGAAAAACTACACTACACTACAACAACAACAAAAGCAAAGCCAGACACTAAGCCCAACTGAAATTGTCAAATATGAAATCTATATGAATATATATTTAGATAACTCTTATATATATATATGCATATATATATATTATATACATGTGTGCAAATTATTCAAATACATCAAATACGATGCAGAAAAAGATAAAAAAAAATGAAACACAAAAAGGTCTCTATATATCTATATTTAGTAACAATTAAAAAGAAAGGCAAAAGAGGATACGTAGTACAATGGCAAGCGAAATAAGAAGTATAAAGCAAGACATATTAAATTACAAAGAAAATCGAAAAACCAGAAAAACGAAAAAAAAAAACGAAGGAAGGAAAGGCGAAAAAAATAATTATTTATAAAGGCTGTAATTTTAAGATTAAATTACGATACTTAAAGACGAGAAATAATTACAAAAAGAAAAAACAAATAAACAAACGTAAAACACATTTCACCCACGACGAGAAGAATTATATTAACTAAATGCTAAATACTATACAAATTAAGTACGATCGATATCTAAAACGAAATTATAAACCTAAACATAAAGGCAAACATGAAAACATACAAAAAACACACACAAACACAAACAAACAAACAAAGCGTATATACATCAAGATAAATACATACATACATTCCAACATACATACAAAAATAAACCATAAATACGAAAACCCGACAAACATAAATAAATGATATATATGAGAAGAACTCAATGTATGTAATAAATATAAAACTAAATAAAATACATAAATAATTAAAAAACTGATGCAAGAAAACTTTTATTTAGTAGAACTTTACTTAGCCTGTTCCAGATAGAGTAAAGCTATCGTCTCTAGGATTTTAGTCTTCTCCACTTCTCTTTTGGTATTGAGGTAAGAATTCAGACGCGCTTTTTGTCCCATCTTCTTATCCGTTTTTATACTCATGTAATCAATTTTTAAGAAAACGCCTACAACTCTATCAGTCAACTATTTGTCCATTTTTATGAAAGTTAGTTCCCCTGTCGGATCGGATCCCCATATAACATGGCTACACGCTGAGCAACGATTGATTGAAAGATGCTTTTTGATGCTGATTTGCCCGTCCAACACTTCTACACAAACTATTAAACATTGGACTATGACATCATATTGCTCTGAATGGAACAATCGATCGAGTTTTTAATTTTTAGATGTCAGCAAGAATGATTACCCAGATACCTGTTAATAGATGCCAACAAAGTCATTCTGTGAGAGCAGATCTACACATCTCTTGCAATCCCAACTTACTCTATCCGATGGTGTAAGTCATTGATTCATTTGTTATGTCAAATTACATGCGATAGACATGCTTCCAATTCATGTTCAGACATTGAATGGATGACGCACAAGACCTGCCCTAATCGCGGTTGCCATTGAAAATATAACACACTTGGTTTACTTGTTGCACTAGAAACTACAGACTCGTCATTTATTTCGCTGGATATGGAGGTGATTTCGTTGGATACAATAAATACACACTAAAAGATACGCAAATATAGGAACTACATAGGGGTTTGTTGGTGTGGCAGCTGTGGCAGCTGTGGCAGCTACTCCTTGTTGATGAAGGTGCGATCATACTTCTGCATGCGCACACTCTGCGGCGCCTGGTGATTCCTATCGAACTCACAGGTCCTGTACGACTTCAGCATGCGAGGATTGGGTCCCGAGGAGGTGCGCCAGTAAACAGTCTGGACAGCATTGCGTCCGGCGATAAACCGCGATGTGGCTCCAACCAAAAAATTCACTTTATTCGCCGACGTCATTGTGTTGAAGTTGTTTAGTCTGCTACTGCCACTATCACAGGTATAACTATAGAGCTGGCTCTATAATTTTGTTATTTGATGTGTTTTACTGTGGTCGCTGATTCAAGCATTTGTCACGTTTGACCAACGAATTGTTTCTGTGAATTCACTTTACACAAGCAGCCGCTTTTATAGCAGCGCCAATCAGCTATTCCACTGAGTTGCTGCTAGCTGCTAGCTGCTTATCTACTCCTATTTATTGTATTATTATTGCTTGCTTGAATTGTAGTTGTAGGTGTTCACAATCGCATTGAGTAGTTTAGGTCGTTATTATAACTTTTTGTGGAACTGCGACACAAACCTTTGTTTACATGTGCCAAACTGGAATGAACTCCTCAGGTGATTGGGCAGGCTGGACTTCCATGTGCGCAACTCAAAGTGCAAAGTCGTCATCGTATAGCATATATATGTATACTACATGTATAATGCTGTTATTTAGATTTAATATGTAGGCTAAGTTTGACTTGGATCGTGCACATTTCACAAATCATTTACGCAAATTCATTCTCAAACTTATCACTTTAATCCTTATATTCTTATGCCAAGCTTAACCCTGTCTCTGACTAAGAAGTAATCACATCCGGTTCTATTAAATACCTGCTTAAAATCACAATCGATAGAATACACGATACTCCATAAGCAAATGTCATAGATGATATAATCGAACTAATACCACCCTTTTGGAAACACATCCCATTGCGTGATTCCTCCAAATCCAGGCCCCATAACAGCTGATTGCGGCGTGTTCAGACCCTTAGAGGGGGTATAAAACTGAGCTGCCTACGTGTGGCACTGTCTTTGTGATTATTTGCTTAGCTTATCTACAAGTGCAATATAGGCGGAGCAGACTGATAAGCCAATTTTCAAAACAAAAACAAACCGTCTAAAACTGCAGTTACAGCGTTGTAAAATTAAGTGTGCGCCTTAAATCCATTTGTTAAATTGCGCAAAGAATAATAATAATTAAAACTACATCAGTAGTAATTTAGTAAACAAAGCCAACCTTAGCCCGGCAATTCAAGATCAAGGTTGCCCTTTGTGGCGGGGTTTGCATTTGCAGTTGATAAGAATTCGACACGTTTTATGCTGGTGATCAATGTATAATAGAATCAGCTATATCAACTTAAAACCCTCCATAATATTTTTACCAAAAACTTTCCTCTCGGATCTTTTGATGGAAAGTAGTCCAAAAATGTCTTGCTGATAAGCCGATGAAGTCAGAGAACCTTTCCACCAAAAACAAAAAACAAAAATAATCAAAATGTTTAAATGAAAACAATTGGAGAACTCGCCAGACAAATAGCAATCGCGTGCTTTCCAGCGATAAGGTAAATTAACCGAAAGACTCATGTCGATAAGATTAAAATCTAAAAGAAAACACTATAATTACCGCCCTGACTTGTTGCCATGACAAACATTGATCCCACTTTGTTGCGGAGTCATCTCCAAACTGTCAGGCATATTTCACACATCATCGATTTCAAATGTAAATGTAAACATATTGAAATTTTCTCGACCCCTTTTGCCGATGATAACATAGCTTAACATTTCAAAAATATTAAAATTCTACACTTGTTTCTATAGACAGATTAACGTCACTGGGATGCGATTAAAATAATCTCAAAACTGCTTTGGCATATTCCCTAATTCGAATTCGTTCAAAATTTGCGAAATCTGAATGGAATGGAAACTGGCTTCAGATGAGGAATGCAATTCAAGCTTATGGTTATATAAAAGGCTAGTTGCTAATCTAGTTAGCCTAGTCAAATATCTTTGAAAATCTAACTGGTCCAAAAGCGTGGGAATTTCGAATCCAAATAAGTAAAACATAGAAGCGATGTTTGTCAAGAAAGTTTATAATTGAATTAAAAGCGCACTCAACGCCTACATATATTATTTAGACTTAGCTACGACAGACAGACGGTCAGACAGATAGGATGATGAGGGGAGTTGAAGGAGGTGGTTACAAAACTAATTGAGTTTAATTAAAAGCGACAAGAGCAATTAAGGCACCGAAACTAGATGGTTTTTGGTTAGCAGTTGGCTGCAATTGTATTCCGAGCGTTAAATGCTTAAGTAAGTCGATTATGCATAAATTAACAAATAGAATATGGCTGGAATGCGGTTCCTCTACAGCAAGATGCCACTTTCTCTCTCTTTCTCCTTCTCAGTGGCATCGCCCCCAGGCGGCAAGTAGCAGCAGCGACAGCAGCAAGAGTAAGCCGCCACCTACAGTTGGAGCCCCACTGCAAACCTTGCGTATGGTTTCCGAGTAGAGGCCACGGCGGGAAAGCATGCTGCGTATGCTGCGCAGCTCCTGCAAGACAGAAAGAGATAGAAAGAGAGAAAGAGAGAGAGGGAGGGAATTAATAATCGTAACTAATCACAGTAAATAACTGTTACAAGCATCAGTTCATTCAAAAACTTGACATATTCGAAATTTAGAGCAAAAACATTATTTTCTTGCGTGTCTATCAGTTGAAACTTACATCTGTGCTGAGGCCGAGCCGATTGCGTGTTAGCACCACCGTATAAATGGAGCTCTTGACATCGTTGCCGCAAAAGGTCAAAACCAAATGATCGTTGACCGCTTTGACCACCTGCACAGTGCCCGTGAACTGGGTGTACGAGTTCAGTTGGACCAGGGAACCCCTCTGATCACCAATATTCGACCATTGGCCGGGCGCATCAGCCGTGTAGTTGAAGGTGTACTCCAGATTGTTGTCCCGTTCGCTCCATACCAGACGCAGATACTTTGTGCGTGGCGGCTGACGTAGATGATCATCGTTATCTAGATAATATTGGGGCGTCGTCGAAATGTGGCCATAATTGTTTTGATTACGATTGTTGTAGTTTGTATTGTAGCCACGATTGTTGTTGTAGTTGTTGTTGTTGCGCACCTAAACACGCCAAATTGTACATGAATTGTTTTTAGAAAGTTTGATTCTAGCTTAGAGTCTTAAGCTCAGACTCACCTGCTGTGTGACATCGGTCAGATGAATGATAACACACGAATCGTACTCGTAGACGCCGGGAAAGTCTTGGCTATGCATTATTATCTCGCTGCCATACCAGAGGCCCATTATCTATATATGATTAAGCAAATGTGTAAAACCAAACAAATAAGAGCGCTACAGTCGAGTGATCTCAACTACGATTTGCCCTAAACCCTGTTGTTAAAATATATATAATATATATTTCAGTTTTATTGGCCTATTTCCCTTTAAAAGTTTAACATCAACATGTGAGCACGTTTCCAAGTTCGATCTACATACATGTATACGTGCAGGTATTAATAAAATATGGCTAGCCGGGTATACGAAAACATATTGCTCATACAATTGCTCATACAGACAGACGGAAATGGCTACATCGATTCAGCTGTTGACCCCGATCAAGAATATTAATACTTGATGGGATCGAAAATGCTTCTGCCTGCTACATACATTTGCACAAAACCCTTATCCTCTTTTAATATATATAAAGCAAATGCATTTCGATATAGAAATAATCTGGTAAACAAGTCTCACGCTTAAAAATCTATTCAGTTACAAAGTCATAGCAAGGTAAGAATGTGGAAAACGTGTTCCATATCTACTTTTATGAATAGTATAAAGCATTACTCTAGACGCCAAGTTGAGTTCAGTTTTGACAAAGTCAGTTCAATTATAGACATTGAAAGAATATTTCTAATTGTCTACCCATCAATAGGCATTAAGCATCTTAATGTTCTTTGCATTTAAAACTAATCTTTATTGGTTATTGCCATTCATAATTTGAGTGTCAACGTGAGTCGTAATTGTTGACCTATTCAACTGTGTTGAAATAATGATGAATATATGTAAGTACATACATACACACAAACATATATATACATATATATATGTACATAGTGCTTGATAATTTGAGCAATGTCGATTTGCATGCGAGTGGCGGGGATGGTTCAATTAGCTGCCCGCATACAAAGAGTCCGACTAACTGACTAACTGTCAGTTTGTCTGTATGTCTGTCTGTCTGTTGTCTGTAGAGACGACCGAGCCATCAATGTGACATACGGCCTTTAGCCGAAAGGGTTAATTAGCACAAATCAAGTGTAATTGGATTATTTAACAACTGAGCGCATTCCAGAATGATGTTTTTCGTGTATTCATTTTGTATCTTAATCTCACCTGCTCCAGATCGACAGAGTTCTGTGGATTAACGTTAACGCAACGCATGGCGGCGTTGATGCGCTCAGTGCTGGTGGTGCCATCCATTGAGCCATAGTTATAATGATCCAAATTGTTGGCCGCACAAATGCCGACGATCACACAGAATGCAGCGAACTTAATAAACATATTGATGCACGATCTGTCCAACTATCATCTATCAGTTATCAGTTATCAGTTATCAGTTGCGGCTGATAAGCGTTTGGCCTTAAAACGATAACGAAGCCTAAGCTTGAACTGCACCAAATGAGATTCCAGAAACAACTGCCAGCTAAATTCAAGCAAAAAACAGCGACTCAGCCAAAGAGAGAGAAAGAGCAGAATTGAGCGGATTGAGCGAAAGAGCGGTGAACAATTGAGAAGAAAAGGAGAGAAACCAAACAAAAGGGGCGACGGGATGTGGGGAGTTGTATATTTTTTTTTAACTGTGTGGAATAACGCTAAATGTTGCGTAGAGTTGAGCGTTGATCATTAGTTAATTAAGTTAATTGTTGAGCCTCTGTTGATCCAATCGCGCGCACTACGCCCGCACAATGGCACCGCACACCTCGCAACTACCCCTTGCCAAGTTGTGTCAATTGAGTGTGATTGTATTTACATATATATATATATATACATATGTGTATATAGGTATTTATGTATTTGCTTGAGCTGACAATTTAAATTGCTTGAGCCACAAACAAAAAGAATAGCACATTTATGAAAGGGGCAAGCTGAGCCGAGGTGGATGGTTGTGATGCAGATGAAATGAGTCAACATGCCAACACTTGTGAATTAAAGTCAGTTCGCAATATTCTTGTTGTTCTTGTTGTTATTGCGTGTTTTTATTAGCATTGATTATGTGCTTAATCTACGCGCCTGTTTGTTTTTTTGCCCCCTCGCGAAATAAACCAAATCAAAAAGAAGCAGAGCGCAATTTTATTGCCTACTTTTAGGCGATGCCATCAAATTTAACTGCTGAGGGCGGTGGTTTAAAAAAAGCGCAAACTTTGATTGATCTTCTCGTAGATCCAATCGACATAATGACAGACGCGCACATAAACGCCAGGACGATTTCGATAGCCGCAATGCTGTCCCCAGGATATAATGCCATATAGCGTCTCACCATCTGCAAGCGAAGCGAAACACTTAGCTCAATAAAATACAAGTTACTCTTTATTTTTTATGACTTACCCTCGTCGGAGCAGACAAGTGGGCCACCTGAATCACCCTCACAGGCATCAACGCTCTCATCCATGGAGCCCGCGCAGAACATGCCTGAAAAGTGCCACAAAAAGTGGTACAAGATTTAAGCTCACATCAATCAGCCAATCAATCATTGAATTATACAGCACTTACCCTTCGTCATGGCATCTCCGTACACATTCATCTGCTTGCACGTGTCCTCCGGCAAAATTGGCAGCTGTGCAGCTCTCAATTCCTGGGATGGGGCTGCATTCACATAGAGTTTACATATTTAAAGTGTTTATTTGTTTATATTAACCGAATATTTTTTTACTTACTGGACATGCCTGATTTGATGGAGCCCCAGCCGGAGATGGTACAATTACGATTCTCGAGGAGCGGTGCATCGAGTTCCGGCAAACAAATGGGCTGCACATAGTCGTTGAATCTCAGTGGTGTCTTTAGCACAACAACGGCAATGTCATTGTTCATGTGTGTGGGCTGTCGGAACTCTTCGTGTGTATACCACTTCTCAATGAACGAGTCCACCTCGGAGTGTTCAGCGATGTCGGCATAGTGATCTCCGACGCGCACAAAGAATCCACCCTTCAGTTGACCGTACAGACAGTGGGCGGCAGTCAGGAGATGGCGTTTCGAGATGACCACAGCGCCACACCAATGACTCGAGATGCTGGCGCGTCCCCGCTTACGTATTGTTGCCTGCCACGGATGACGGCCACGACGCGCCACATTGCCCTTGACGACACGCTGCTCCGGATGCGCAAACTCATCGATCAGGTCGTCCTTGAAGATGCCACAGCGTCGTGGTGTGTGCAACGCCTTACTTGATCTCTCCCATAGTCCAATGTCAGAGAGACTAACACCTTTTCCACGTGTTCCAAGTGCAGTTTGATTCTTGCTTACCACATGCAACGTGGTGCGTTGTCGCGACGAACGTGGTGGGGGTCCTGCTGTGCAGCGTAGTCCCAAATCCTCAGTGTGATTACAGTTGTGCTCGCCCCAGTTCCAGTGGCGGCACTTGTCAATGCTCGTCTCGTTGCCCACGCACATGACCTGATCCAGCCAGATGGGTCCGTTGCCCGGTCCAAAGATGTTCTTCTCTATTTTCTGAACAAATAAGAGAATACTTAATATCGATCAAGAGACACACACTTTTTGAGAGGCACTACTTACTGCTGGTCCATAGTAGCCCAGCGCATTGCAGGCCACCTGCGCTGACTTGTGATTGAAGTCATCATCGCACACGCTGCCCCAAACGCCATGATACTTGACCTCCAATCGTCCCTCGTTGGAGCTGCGACCACCCTCCAAACGGTACTCAATAGGTGCCTGCAAGCGAAGAGATTAGTCAGAAACCTTATCCCTTAACCTGAGGAGCTACCCACCTTGCAAACGGCATTACTCTCGTCCGACTTATCCGCACAATCCTCGGTGTTGTCACAGACAAAAGCGGGCGGAATGCATTCCTTGGAGGTCTTACAGAGCCAGAAGTTGTTGGGGCACTTCAACACGGGTACTTTGCAAACGACTCCGACAACCTCATCGACGCCACAGTTGTGGACACCCCAGCCCTTGAAGTCACAATCCTTTAGATGCGTCTCATTGCCCCGACACTCGACCTCATCCATGACATAGTTGAAGTTACGCTCGGGTGGCTCATAGTAGGAGTTGCCGCGCACCTCAGAGGCGCCCATTTTGTGACCCAGCTCCCGGCAAACAACATCCGCGTCGCGCAATCCAAACTTGTCATCGCAAACATAGCCCCACTGACCATTGACTGGAAGAGTAGACGGCGATTAGGGTGTCATTTCTAATTTTGTGTATTTTCAACTCACCCTTAACCTCAACGCGTCCCATGTGTGGACTTGCGCCGCCCGTGAGACGCACCTGGTAGCCCAGATGATCGCACTGGCTTTCATCCTTTCGATTGCCACAGTTGTTAACACCATCGCAGACTTCCAAGTGTTTTACACACTTGCCACCGCCGCAGTCGAATTCGCAGGTGGCTTTGAAGCCGCTGCGAAAATTCACATTTGTTGTGTGTGGAGTGGTTGCTTCGGCCTTTAGATTGGGCAGATAATCGGGATCAAGCTCCTCAAACTCTAGTTGGGGCTGCTGATCAACAGATGGCTGCGGTTGCACCTCTTTTGCTTGGTCAAATGGATTGGGCAACTCGTGATGTAGTTTATGGTAGTTTGGGCTGTGTTGGTGGCGATGGTGTGGATGATGGTGGTGGTGGTTGTGGTGTTGTTGTGGCTTATCGAATGGATCGGGCAGATTTGGATGACGCTGGTGGAACGCACGATTGTGAACCCGCGTGTGCCAATTGTTTGTTGACTGGGTTGGTGTTTGATTCGTATTTGAATTGGTTGTGGTGTCTATGTCCACTCGACGAGTACTACGTTGGAAGTCAGTCATGTCATGGCCGGAGGCGTATGTCGTTGGATTTAGGGTCTGCTCAGTGCGCGCCGTCTCAACCGCACCTGGAACAACAGACTTATCGTCAGTATCGTCCAGGCTCTCCTGTTCGCCAGCCACAATCAGTTCGGCGTCATCGTCCAGTGTCTGTCGGCCGATATTCGGGCTTCTAGTCGTCGTGGTCGTCGTTGTCGTCGTCGAGGTGGTAGTGCGTGTAGGGTGTTCAGATGAGGTGGGTGGTTTGCTTATAGCTGTGGCTATGGCCGATTCAGCACGTTGCGTTAGAGACTCCTCGGCATTGCCGCTATGATTGAAATAGGGACGCAACATCAGACGCAGTGCCTCGCCAATCGCCTTTGATGATTGCGTGGCAGCGGTTTGTGTTGGATTGTTAAACTTATTGTCGAAGGGCGGTGGTCTTAAGTTGCTTGGTTCTGTGGTGGTGGTCACCGAATCATCATCATCATAGTCAGCATCGACATAATCATCTGGGGCATTGAAAGGATCGTGTGCAGGTGTCCGTGGCACCTTCTGCCAGGTAGCATTATACGAGTGCGCAACACCCGAATAGGATGGACTGTAGTGTGGGTTATTGGGTGTATCAGGAGACGTGGCATTGAATACGGGCGGGTAAATGGGATACGTGCGCAGATTAGTCGAGCTGCTGGAGGGAACTGGTGAAGTCTGGGATGGTGCTGAGGGCGGTGGGGGCGGCTGCAAGCCACCGTATAAATTTGACTCATTTGCCACGGGCTTGGGATCACGATACGCGGGTCTGTGATTAGCAGGCACGGGGGAAACGTGAGGGTAAGATGGATAAGGCTGAGCATTAAAGTCAAGGTCTAAAGGTCGCTGTCCTGTTGAAGGAGGGTCATGAGGATTCTGTTTTGGCCGAACGGGAGAAAAAGGGGAATTAGGTGGTGGCGGCGGCGGTTGCAATCCACCATAAAGATTTGATTCATCAGACAGAGAATGTGGTTGAGCATAAAAACTGGGCTGCTGATCGCCACTTGCAGCCGGTCGTGGCTCCTGATCATCCTCATCGGGCTGATAATCAAAGTCTAAAGGTTGCTGACCTGTTGAGGTAGCATGAGGATTCTGTTTTGGATGATCGGAAATAAAGGGGGAATTCGGTGGTGGCGGCGGCGGTTTTAATCCACCATAAAGATTTGACTCATCAACCGGCGAATGCGGTTGAGCATGAAAAGTGGGTCTGTGGTCAGCAGGCATCTTAGGCAGAGATGCCTGGAAATGATCCCGAGGCTGCAGTTGCGATGCGCTGGGCTGCTGATCGTGAGCCGAACGGGGCTGCTGATCATCCTCATCGGGCTGATAGTCAAGGTCTAGAGGTCGCTGTCCAGTCGAGGATTGATGATTGAAGGGTCTGCGGGAGGCCTGACGCGGCTGCTGATGGTCTTCATCAGGTTGATAGTCAAGGTCTAGAGGTCGCTGTCTATTTAAGGAATGGGAATTGAAGGGTCTGCGTGATGTTTGCCAGTTGTTTGTCTGGGCGCGACCAAAGTCAGAGCGTGATGAAGTGACAGTGTCCTTAACGGGCTGGGCATAGTAAATGTTACTAGTCGGTGTGGTCGCCATGGGAGCCAGCGCCGCCTTATAGATTGTATTTGTGGCAGAGTGTTGGGGATAATTACGATTTGGCTGGAGTGAGCCCTCCACATAGAGCACGCTCTGAGTGGGCGACTGGTGGCTGTAGGCGCTGCCTTGACCAGACCAGCCACTAGCCTGGGAATGCTGTGTGCTCGCTCCATCATGACCAAAGCCAATGCCTGCTGGACGCGGCATATTCATGCTGGTCCAGCGATCACCTGTTCGAACGACGGTCGTTTTAATGCCGCCGGATCCGCTGCCGTGTTGATTGGAGCTACCGTATTGAGTGTGTGAGTCGTAGGCTTTTGGGGCACGTCCATCTGCAAGTATTGAAGAGCATTTTAGTTAAGTAAGTGTAGTGTGTGTTGGAGTGTTCAGAGTGTTAGTAACCGTGACGCAGATCTATCCAACCGTAGGAGTCCTCTGCGTTGTAATCGCATCGATCGTATGTGGGCACCTGGTTGCCTGGCATACAAACTCGTCGGGAGACACTGAAAATCTGATCGCTGTCGCAGTTGCGGATCTGAGCCGGAACTTGGGGTGCAGTACAAGCGATATACTTGCTGGGCAACGTGGGATGTTGATAGTTGCCAATCAGACCGGGAGGACACAGAATGCTAACAGTGACTCCTTGACGCTGGAGCTGCTGCCACCACTCGAAGAAGGTTTGCAGCTCACTGCTCAAGTAGATGCGATCCTTGCGCTGCACTTGCTCCGACGACTGACAGCTGTGCAGCGAGAGGCTAAAGTGTTGTCCATTCGGGCAACTCTGGAGCCGAGTGACGCCCGCCTCACAGCTCAAGTACTTTGTGCAATCGAAGGGATACGCATGATAGCCGACAGCATCCCGAGGACAACTCACAACTGCAATGCAAGAGGGATTCAAGTCGGGTATTTCGTTGCTCGTTGAACCTCAAACTGGCTACTCACAGTCCACTTGCTGTAGGCCAGCATCCTGTACATAGCTCATCAGGGATACACGATCTGTTGCAGAGACAAGGTGTTCCGAAAGACAATAGCCTCGACTGATGCTAAAGTATTCAGTGGACAGGCACTGCCTGATCGAGGTGTATCCCTGCGCGCAATACAAATATCTCTGGGCATCAAAGGGATGTGCGAACAAGCCATAGATATTTTCAGGGCAAGTTAAACGATAGGAAGCACCCATCACAGTGCTAGTGAACTGTGCAGCAGTCTGGACTGCGCTCCTACTCCTTCCTGTACAATCGACTTGGTCGGCGTGTTCGCATATGCCCTTTGCGCTGTTGAAGGCCGAACCGGGTATACATTCCTGCATAAGGATCTGTCCATTGGCGCAGTTCAGGTACTTGGTGCAATCGTAGGGATGAGGATAAAGTCTACTAGCACCAGGCGGGCAAGTTATCTCTACTTTCAGGAAATGCTCAGTGGGATATAGCTGACGGCCATTAGCATCCTCACTACCTTGGTAGAACTCATGCTGCATTTCCGTTGGATACTCTACGCGATCGTAGGCAGCCACCAATTTATCCCTGTCCACGCAAAGTCGTTGAGAGATGCTAAAAACCTTACCACGTTCACAACTCTCAATGTAGGTCTGCTGATTACGACAGTTTAAATACTTGGTGCAATCAAAGGGATGAAGATAGTAACCCTGAGCATTGGGAGGACACTTAACAGTGGTAAGATCCTGCACAAAATTGGCTATGGGTTCGAAGGTCAATTAGAAATAATTACGACAGTTAGTTTTATAAATCTGCTTACTGGAGGGCTGACTATTTATATAGGAATAGTCCAAATAGTCATGAGACGAGAGCTGTTGTCGGTTCGAGCACTTGTGCATGGAGATACTGTAAACATATCCAGCTGGGCAGGACTCCACTTGCAGCACACCATTATCGCAGATGACAAAGTGATTGGCAAGGAATGGGTGGGCGTATTTGCCCTGTAAACCCTGTGGACAGGATGGCAATAAAGATTGCAGTTCATGACTATACGAATTGCCGTAGCTGCCATGGAAACTGAGCTCAACGATAAACTTGACGCGTTCTTCTCTAGATACTTGCTGCGTCGGACGGCAACTACGTTGAGTAAAACTATAAGCCATATTCTCTCCACAGCTAATAATGGACATAACTCCTCCAGCACAGCGAACATATTTGGCGGCATCGTAGGGATAGAAATGATGGCCATCAGTCCCAGAGGGGCAACGAGAGAACATCATAGCTGAAGGGGGAGAAACACTAAAACTATGAATATCCAACAATTGCAAACCACTTACAATTCTCGTGGTTGATCTCTGAAACAGCATAATTCACATAGTCAGTGGACACCAATTGAGACTTTGGCTGGCAGTAATTTTTGGATAAACTAAAGACGTAACCAGGAATACAGCTTTGGACGGCTACTTTTCCTGCCTTGCAGTTAAAGAACTTGGTTTGATCAAATGGATGAGCAAACAAACCCTCGACTCCTTCTGGGCAGAGGAGATTATTCATTTTGGCGGCAGCTAAGGGTATTTGTTAGAGTTACAAAATAAGTAAGCACGAAGTAACTGAAAGCGCATGACGAGCAAGAGATGAGATATAATTATCCCGAAATGAGAAGCAAATGAACAAGAAAGGCAAAGCTGAAATTAAAAATGTAAGCTGACTTACAGGAGGTAGGTGTTTGGAAAGTGAAGTCTCCGGTAGAAACACATGTCAAACTGTGGCCATCGAATATCTCTCCTGGATTACACTGCTCCACACGTGACTCTACGCCGATTCCACACTTGATATACCTATGAGGGTCGTTGGGTATGGGGAATAGTCCACGTGCACCGTGTGGGCAACTTGCCCCGCTGACGGATCCGCTTATATAACCCGATGATCCACCATAGGAGCTAGAGCCCCATCCGCTTGAACTTGATGAGCCTGCCTCACCAAGTGGATACTGCGAGGGAGCATGCAGCTGATGATAATTTGTCACCTGATTGCCCTGATGGAACTTGTGCGGTGTTTCTGTTAAGTACTCCACGCGATCGTAGGCAGCTGACTGATCCGTTGCCACGCAAAGTCTTTGAGAGATGCTAAAAACCTTACCACGTTCACAACTCTCAATGTAGGTCTGCTGATTACGACAGTTTAAATACTTGGTGCAATCAAAGGGATGAAGATAGTAACCCTGAGCATTGGGAGGACACTTAACAGTGGTAAGATCCTGCACAAAATTGGCTATGGGTTCGAAGGTCAATCAGAAATAATTACGACAGTTAGTTTTATAGATCTGCTTACTGGTGGGCTGGTTATTTATATAGGAATAGTCCAAGAAGTCATGAGACGAAAGCTGTTGTCGGTTCGAGCACTTGTGCATGGAGATACTGTAAACATATCCAGCTGGGCAGGACTCCACTTGCAGCACACCATTTTGGCAGATGACATAGTGATTGGCAAGAAATGGGTGAACATATTTTCCCTGTAGACTGTGTGGACAGGATGCCAATGAAGATTGGAAGGCCTGACTACCCGTATTGCCGTAGCTATCTTGGAAACTGAGCTCAACGATAAACTTGACGCGCTCTTCTCTAGATACTTGCTGCGTCGGACGGCAACTACGTTGAGTAAAGCTATAAGCCATATTCTCTCCACAGCTAATAATGGACATAACTCCTCCAGCACAGCGGACATATTTGGCGGCATCGTAGGGATAGAGATGAAGACCATCAGTGCCAGCCGGACAACTAGTAAGCATCATAGCTGGAGGGAAAGCACATCGTCACAAGTGGTACAAGGAGTCGAAAAGGGTAAGAGTTCACTTACAATACTCGTGATTGATCTCTGAGACAGAATATGCGACATAGTCAACTGACACCAATTGAGACTTGGGCTGGCAGTAATTTCTGGATAAACTAAAGACCTGACTGGGAGGACAGCTCTGAACGGCAACTTGGCCTGCCTTGCACTCGAAGAACTTTGTTCGATCGAAGGGATGAGCAAACAAACCCTCGACTCCTTCTGGGCAGATCAGATTACCCAGCGTGGCGGCAGCTAAGAATATTCATTAGGGTTACAGAGCAAGTAAATATTAACTGTAAGCGCATGAAGAGCAAAAGATGAGGTAAAAAACCCAAGAGGGAAGCAAATGGAACAAGCAAGTCACAGCTGGAATATAAAATAGAAATTAACTCACAGAAAGAAGGTGTTGGGCCTCGAGTGTGCCCAGGGCGAACACATGACGAACTGTGGGCGTCGAAAATCTCTTCTGAATTACATTGCTTCACAATCGGCTGAACTCCGATTCCACACATGAGATAGCTGTGAGGGTCGCTGGGAATAGGGAATAGTCCACGAGCGCCGGTTGGGCAGCCTGCCCCGTTGAAGTATCCACTAATGTGTCCCGATGATCCAGTGTAAACATTAGAAACCGATCCGCTTGGACTCGACGATCCTCTCCCGCCCTGGTAGAACTCGTGCGGCGTTTGTGTTAAATACTCCACGCGATCATAGGTGGCAGCTAGCTGATCCGTTGCCACGCACAGTCGTTGGGAGATGCTAAAAACCTTACCACGTTCACAACTCTCAATGTAGGTCTGTTGATTGCGACAATTTAAATACTTGGTGCAATCAAAGGGGTGAAGATAGTAACCCTGAGCATTAGGAGGACACTTAACAGTGGTAAGATCCTGCACAAAATTGGCTATGGGTTCGAAGGTCAATTAGAAATAATTACGACAGTTAGTTTTATAAATCTGCTTACTGGAGGGCTGACTATTTATATAGGAATAGTCCAAATAGTCATGAGACGAGAGCTGTTGTCGGTTCGAGCACTTGTGCATGGAGATACTGTAAACATATCCAGCTGGACAGGACTCCACTTGCAGCACACCATTTTGGCAGATGATATAATGACTTGCATGAAATGGGTGGACGTATTTGCCTTGTAAGCCATGGGGACATAATGTCAATGAAGATTGGAAGGCCTGACTATCCGTATTGCCGTAGCTGTCTTGGAAACTGAACTCGATGATAAACTTGACGCGTTCTTCTCTCGAAATTTGGTGCGTCGGACGGCAAGTGCGCTGAGTAAAGCTATAAGCCATATTCTCTCCACAGCTAATAATGGACATAACTCCTCCAGCACAGCGGACATATTTGGCGGCATCGTAGGGATAGAGATGAAGACCATCAGTGCCAGCCGGACAAATAGTAAGCATCATAGCTGGAGGGAAAGCACATCGTCACAAGTGGTACGAGGAGTCGAAAAGGGAAGGAGTTCACTTACAATACTCGTGATTGATCTCTGAGACAGAATATGCGACATAGTCAACTGACACCAATTGAGACTTGGGCTGGCAGTAATTTCTGGATAAACTAAAGACCTGACTGGGAGGACAGCTCTGAACGGCAACTTGGCCTGCCTTGCACTCGAAGAACTTTGTTCGATCGAAGGGATGAGCAAACAAACCCTCGACTCCTTCTGGGCAGAGGAGATTACCCAGCGTGGCGGCAGCTAAGAATATTCATTAGGATTACAGAGCAAGTAAATATCAACTGTAAGCGCTTGAAATGCAAAAAATGAGGTCAAAACCCAAGAGAGAATCAAATGGAACAAGCAAGACACAGCTGGAATATAAAATAGAAATTAACTTACAGGAAGAAGGGGTTGGGCCTCGAGTGTACCCAGGGCGAACACATGACAAACTGTGAGCATCGAAAATCTCTCCTGAATTACATTGCTCCACAATTGGCTGAACTCCGATTCCACACATGAGATAGCTGTGAGGGTCGCTGGGAATAGGATATAGTCCCCGAGCACCTGCTGGGCAACTAGGCCCGTTAAAGGATCCGTGTCCCAATCCATCGTAACCGCTAAAGCCCGATCCGCTTGAGCTCGATGAACCTCCGTTGGATGTAGCACTGCTGCCAGTGTAGAAGTGTCTCTCGCCGCAATCCACATTGTCCTTAAAGTCACAAGACAGCATAGATGCACTGAAAGCTGTTCCGGGTCCACAGTCCTGAACAAAAGTTTGTCCGTTGGCGCAATTTAGGTATTTTGTGCATTCGTAGGGGTGCGGATGAAGACCACTAACACCTGAGGGGCATGATACCTCTCCATTTGCATTCTGTGTGGTATGTGTGTTATGCAACTGACTACCCTCTGCCACCTGATTGCCCTGGTAAAACTCGTGCTGCGTGTCTGTTAAATACTCCACACGATCGTTGCTGGCAGCCAATTGATCCGTTGCCACGCAAAGTCTTTGTGAAATACTGAAAACTTTTCCCTTGTCACAGCTCTCAATTGAAGTCTGCTGATCGCGACAATTCAAATACTTCGTACAGTCGAAGGGATGTAGATAGTATCCCTGAGCATTGGCCGGACACGTAACAGTGGTCAGATCTTGCATCGTTGTCGCTATGGAAGCGTGGAAATAAATGAGAATAACTGGAGACAAGTAGACTTAGCGATTGTCTTACTGGGGAGCTGAATATTTATATAGGTGTAGTCCAAATACTCATGAGACGAGAGCTGTTCACGTGCCACGCACCTTCGAGCGGAGAGACTGAAAAAAGTTCCGCCTGGACAGGACTCCACCTGCAACAGTCCATTTTGACAGAGCACATAGCGACTGGCAATGAAAGGATATGCGTAGTTGCCATGTAGACTAAGTGGGCAGGATGTCAATGAAGATTGGAAGGCCTGACTATCCGTGTAACTGTAATGGGACCTGCTAATGGAACTCAGCTCATAAAAGAACCAGACTCGTTCTTCTCTAGTCAAATGATAAGTCAAACGACAAGCACGCTTAATAAAACTATACGCCATATTCTCTCCACAGCTAATAATGGACATCACTCCTCCAGCGCATCGGACATACTTGGCAGCATCATAGGGATAGAGATGAAGACCATCCGTGCCCGGTGGACAGCTAGTGAGCATCATAGCTGAGAGGAGAACACATCGTCACTGAGGATATAAGGAGCCGCAGAGGAGAAGTCTTCACTTACAATACTCGTGGCTGGTCCCAGACACAATATAAGACACATAGTCAGAGTAGACAGATTGTGCCTTAAATTGGCAACCACTCTTTGATATACTAAAGATCTGATTGGGAGGACAGCCCTGGACGGCTATATTGCCGGCCTTACAGTTGAGGAATTTGGTCTGGTCGAAGGGATGAGTAAACAAACCCTCGACTCCTTCTGGACAGTGTAGACCACTCAGCCTGGCAGCAGCTAAGAGGATTCATTCGGGTTACAAACTAAGCAAGCAAGGAAACCACTGAAAGCGCATGAAGAGCAAAAGATGAGATCAATTAACACCAAAATGAGAAGCAAATGAAACAAGCTAAGCAAAGCGAAGGCGGATTACAGTTCGACTTACAGGTAACATGGGTTTGGGCAGAGGAGGAGCCACCAAAAAGGCAGGTTAATTTGTGGACATCGAATATCTCGCCCGGATCACATTGCTCTAAGCGTGGCTTCACGCCAATCCCACATACGATATACTTAATGGGATCGTTTGCATACGGAAAATTACCGCGTGCGCCCGCTGGGCAATGGAGGCTATCCGTAGAGCCTTGCGATCCTTCTGGGTGTGTGTTAGTTAAGGATATTTCGTGTATATAAATGTTTGCTACTTACCGTGAGCTGCTTCGCCTGCGCTAAAGCGACCATCGCCGCAATCCACTTTGTCCTTGTAGTCACAAGTCATGAGGGATGCACTGAAGGCGGTGCCGGGTCCACAACTCTGCACAAAAGTCCGTCCGTTGGCGCAATTGAGGAATTTGGTGCAATCGTAGGGATGCACCTCTAAACCACTCTTGCCAGGCGAACATTTGGGATCCCCACTCCGCTGCTGCAGACGGGCCGAGCGATCGACAGGACCCTCACAGGACACCTTGGACTGTTGGTCACAGGTGCACTTCTCGGAATTGAAAGCTGTGCCCGATTCACAGGTTTGGATAACAGGTCGTCCCTCGGCGCAGTTAATAAACCGATGGCAGTCATGGGGATAAGGCATTACTCCGCGAAATTTTGCCGGGCAGGCCGAATCCCGTTCGTAGATCGGCTGCTCTTCAGCATACGTGGAATGCGCTGCTGATAACCCGGACTGTCCATCATGGTGACCGCCAGGCTGATAAGCAGCCCCCTATCAAAGTCGCAATTACGAAAATTGTGTAAATTATAGATTGACCAGATCAATAGAGCAGACTTCCTGTTTATCAGGAATTGTGTGTCAGTCTTAGTAATTTATATCAATTGAAATACTCACGACCAGCACAAAAAGGAGTGCCAGTCCCAGGCACAAAACCCTATATATCATTGAGTCTATATACACTCTCTCTATATATATATATTTATTTAAATGTGTGTACTATATTATTAATAATTTTCACTCAAAACTGATAGCGTTTGCACGAAAGTAATTCGAGAGGGAAACGCGCGCGGATTCCAATTCAAGCTGTTCTTTCACCGAGATTCAGGCCTCGACTGAGGCAGCTTCTCGAATCTCAATTGGACAGCTGTCGCAGTAGCGACAGATAGTCGCTTGGATCATGTTGCTGCGTAGCGCCAATTGAATGTCGCCTTATCGCTCGTGGCAATCTCCATGACCTTTTCTCCCTTGCTCTCGCTTGCCGCTTATCATTTTGTTTTAGTTCCACTTATTGACACTAAATTTGTCGCTCGGGGTTTTCCTCACACATTTTATTCATATTTAAGATGAGTCTTCATGATGATTTACAGTGGGAGCAGTCGTGTGGATTTGTGTACTAAATATATATTTACAAACATGACAGTTAAACATTCTAAAAAACAAATATTGGACTAGGTGCTCATGCAGTGGCTTGTGTAATTAGAACTTTTGTGGTATTACATTCATTCAAAACTTTCAAGCTTTAAGCCAGGTAAATTAAATATTTAATTGACTTTTGTCATTTTTAAAAATAGAAATAAGTAAATTTAACCGAACTGAATCATTTTAATTTCCAAGCACTCACTGTGCCCATATAAAAGTGTCACTTGCTAGCCGACTTATCCGCAGGAGATTCATCCAATAACCTCGCACGCTTTTGTATCTTGAGCCAGAGCTGGTCATAAGGCTCCTCCAGTTCCGTTTTGGTTTTGGGTATACCCACTGCACGACGCATTTCCGGCGAGAGCATTAGCAAATTTTGCGCCAGGCCAAAGCTGCTGGAGGCCACCCAATATACGCACAGCGCCGAGGGCACTGTGCAGGCAATAGGCACCATCACCACACTCAATCCTCGAAAGACATTATTGAAAATGTTCTGAAGACGCGTTGGAGGACGCGTGCGTGTCATGGACTGCACCTCGATGATGGCCAGATTGATGAGTCCCAGTGTCACAGGTAGAATATAGGAACTATCCACTACACTAAGATTTGGTATCCAACCAAAGCCTCCTATTGTCAGCTCGGTGGCAATGATTTGTGCTTTGAGTGTCGTTGGATCCGGCAGCATATAGACCAGATTGCGCAAGGCAACCGACTGAAATATCCACAAAGGTATTTGACCCCAAAGCACAATGAGAGTCTTCATAGGATGACAGTTATCACGCACAATCAGATTTTGCCACTGTTTCTTGATCTGCAGGGGAATATATGATATAATTGGGTTTATACTAAAGATAAGTTGCTACAAACTGAACGCCTGTAGACAATTTGTGTTTGCTTGTCGCTCCAATTGAACTTGTGCTTGGCCATGGCCGCCTCTCTTTTCAGTTCCTCCACTATGGCCGGCATTTCCAGTGCTATCTGCTCAATGCGTGCCGTAATCTTGTGCTGGTAAATGGTCAATGGTAGGGTGACAACGCTGCGAAACAGGAACGTTGACAACACTATCGCTGCCCACCAGGGCAGACCACTGTGGTCGTGTATTTGCGTCAGTGCATCCTGCATGTAGGCCACAGGAGTGCTGTTCGAGAGCGTCTGCCAGAAGCCAATCATGCCGCTGGCATTGGCCAGCTGATTGGTTGCTGCTGCTGCTGCAGCTTCTGTTGAGGCCTGGCGTCGCTCGTGCCAGCTAACATTTGCTGGCGCAGCTTGGAAATATCCCAACCGATAAACCGTAAACAGCTGTTGCCGCCTGCAGGCGACCAGGAGCAGTGACATTATTTAAAAACATCAAGAAGACGATTACCACACTCCGACCAGTGTTACCGCATGTACGCTACGTATGAAATACCAAGAAAAATACCAAGACAATGTTAGTTAACACTCGCTGCGCATGTAAGCGAGCAGCAGATGTTAACTGTGCTGTATCTTAATTGGTCGATGTTGCGTCGCACTGTTCGGTCGCACAAAAAAAACTTAAATTCACAAGTTCAATAAAGTAAAGAAACGGATTTATTTGGGATTTAAATAGTTATAGTTATGAATATACCCCAATGGCATACAATACCAGCGGTGGCACTAAATCAAATATACGACTATCTCGAATCGCGAGATCGCAGCGCAGCAGCCAATTGTTGTTGGGCATGGAGGCAACCTTTTTTTCAAAGACGGTGAGTCCACAAGAATTCCCCATATACACATACTTATTTACATGCACACACATGCATATCTGTATATTCGTATATAAGGCACGTATATAAATTTGTATGCAATTGATGTGTTTGAGGCGATTTTCGCTTTTGCGTCTCAAACAAACAAAAGTGATGCTGCTGCTGGTGCCATGGGTGACGCACAGCTGTTTCTCATCTGGCCAAGCTAAAAGAGGGGCGAGTTTTCTGTTTTCTTTTTTTTTGGCAGGCCTTGAAAGAGACAACAAAGCATTTATTAATACGTGTAATAATAAACAAAGCACAGCCACTCACACGACACACACACACACACAGAATCACAAAACGAAAATGTTGCTATACCAACACAAACATAAACGCTTAGACACACACAGATGGCCAAACACACAGCTGATGTTAATGTTGCTGTTACAGCGAGCGAGAAAAGTTATCGCACCGATTTTAAAAAGTGTAAAGTTTATGTGAAGCAAATTTAAAATGGTTCTAAGTGCTACAGTATAAAACTAATGTAATTGAGATTAATTTATTTTATTTGTACAATATTGCGAAGTGCATACATTCTGGCTGTGCCTGCAAACGTTTCTAGCCCACTGTAGATTACGTTGAGCGCGTTGAAACAGTTTTTTCTTTTGTTTGTTAATAGCTCTGTGTCTCTCTGACCATTTTGTTTACTTTCGCCACGCCAACAGCTACTTTAGGAACTTTCGCTTTCACATTGACGTGGCACAGGATGCGAAACTGTCGTTCTTCCATCGTACCATGGCCAATCTGGCCAAGGAGCTGGTCATCGTCTTCGATTTTCACAATGCCTTTCACATTCAAAAGATGCGACGGCTTCTGTACAAGTAAGTGCTCACAATTTGCGTAATATATATATATATATATATTATCTCTCTAATCTGTTTACCATTGCTTAGAGTGGCACGCTGTGATAACATTCGATCCTTGCGTTTCCAAACCAACAACGTGGGTCTTGTCGCCGCTGGAAATATGCACAGCGAACATCTCGTCGCCATAGAACAGTAGGATAAATATGAATTAATATCCCATTAATTGATCCCATATTAAACGAGAAATTTCAATTTTCAAAAACCAGATGCTTTGTGGAACCGCTGAAGATGATTTTAAATCGCAAGAGCCAAGCGTGTCAAGTATTGGATCTGGGTGCCATCGAAGCGCTTACCTACTATGGCCAGGACTTTCTCAAGGCAATGGGCAAACCGCAGGAGCTGGTGCAGCTAACGCTGGCCAGCATTAAATACGATCCTAGTCACTATCCCATACTCGGGCTGGACACAACGCTGCTCCAGAAATGCGCAGCACTGCAGGTGCTCTCCCTGGACTACGATACGCTCAACGATGAGCTGTTGCACACCATACAGGTGCTGCCGTTGCGCAAACTTCTCATTGTCGTCCACGGTCTGGACCGGGAGGAGCATGCCGGTGTCTCTGAGGCAGCCTGGGCAAACTTTGCAACGCATTTCACGGGCATCAAACTGGTGCTGACGCTCGTCTATGCCTATGAGGCCGTGGAATTGCTCCAGTTGCGCATCCTGCGTCGCCACATGCCTATCACGCACATACGCATGCTGTTCTGTGAGTTCATGAACCACGAGGCCATCGACTGGATGTCCGTGCACAACAGCGACACGTTGCGCAGCATCTACTACATTGATTCGGTGAGCAAGCATTCCAATCGCATGGACTATATGCGGCATACGCGTCGCCAGGATCCCTTTGTCATGTTGTCCTGGCGCTGCAAGCAGCTCGAAGAGTTCGTTGTCCATGGCTACAACATGGATCCGCATTTACTTTTGGGCATTGCACGGCTACGCGGTCGACAGCTGCGTCGTTTCGAAGTCTCCCAAATCGATTGGCATCTCAACAGCGTTCCGAAATCCCTCTTCAACGAGGTGAGTATATTGAGATATTTATCTGATTGTTGCATAAGTCATCCTCGACTATCGTTGCTTGCAGGAAATGTGCACGCTGTTGGGTCAGCACTGGTCGCTGATTGAGCCCGAGCAGCTGCCGAGCGAAGGTTATGGTCCTGTGGACTACGATGTGCGTGATAAGTTCGTTTATGAATTGCTGCGACAGGATTTGAGCCACTAGGAGAAAAGCACACAAAAAGCAGCCCAAACAAAACAACAACAACAACAGCAACAAAACACAACACACAAAAACAATAACAAACAAAACAACAAAACAACATGACACGTGATCAAATCGAGCGCATAGAAATTTGTAGCGTTTAGTAAACTTTTACGTAGGCAACTAAAAAAACAAAACAAAACAAAAATCAAAAAGCAAAAAACCCCCTAAAGCAAAAGCGATCAATTGACTTTTCTGTTAAGCTATAAAAACATTTTGATATATATGGTTACAAACGAAAAACAAAAAAAAAACCCAAAAAAAAACAAGAAACAAGAAACTCTTATATAATTGGCAAGCCTTTATACAACTTACAATTTCTTTCGTATGTTTAAACTAAGTAAACAAAAACTTTTTACATTTTGTTCGGCCACACAGCAAAGAATGTAAGAGCAACCACAAGAAGAAAAACAAAAAGACTTGAGCACTTCAAATGCAAAAAGATAAATATGAAAACGAGCAGTTTATTGTCAAAGAACAAGTTGAACAACAATCAGCGACAAAAAAAAAACATATGTAAGTGAGGAAGCGGAAGTTAAAACATCATTATATAGGAAACAACAACTGTGATTTAAAACAAAATGCAAGCAAGCGAAAGTGAAGCCAGTTACAGCAGCAGCAGCAGCAGCGACAACAACAACAACCAATTGTTAAGCAAATTGTCTAGTTAGCTAAGTAAAAATATTAAAACAAAAAAAAACAAAAAAACATGTATAAAGAAATGTGTTGAAAATGTTTGTAAACCAAAAAAAAAAAAACAAAAAAATGACCAATGTCTTAAAAATTGTTAGCTCAATCGATTGGCAGAGAGACAAACAGAAACAAACAAAAATTGTTAACTTTTGTAGTAATGTGAGAATATGTAATGTGAAGATTGGCGCTCAATTGTGATAATACAACAAACACACAACAAATGTAACAACAACAGCAAACAAACAAATAACAACAAGCGCCGCCATTTGTGTAGTTTTCAAAGTGATATTAGCAGCTTATGTAAAGCAACTAAAAACAAAAACAAAAGCATATTGTAAACAACACACGTCTGTCTCTCTCCATATATATATATATATATATGTATATGTAAATGTAATTTGTGACAGTCCAGTACAATCGGGCGTGTGTTGTGATCTTGATAAACATAAAGTTATGAGACATGCGTTAGCCAAGAATTTAAATCCAAATCCAAATCAATCCGATTCAATCAATCAATCGAACAACCACTTGAGTATTTTGTAGCAACAGCAGGCATTCATTTATACAATGTATCATCTATACTATAGTTTACTTATGTTTGTGCACAAACCACAAAACGAAAAACCAAAAGCAGCAGTGCAGTTAGGATACTAAACGGACAACAGACGACAACAGGATGACGTTGCCCCTCGAGCACAAGGACAGCAAAACCAAGGAGCTAAGCAAAATCAAAATATTAAAAAAAAAAAATGGTACCTGAAGATCAATTTTGAGCATTTAGCGAACAACTCACAAAAGACCTTTGCTCAAATTATGCTATCTAACTTAAAAACAAACAAAAACAAATCTATTAAAAACAAAAAACTAAAGACTGAATCAAGAATGTTGCAAAGCTCAATGCTGTAACCCGAGGGGCAGCTGTCCTTACAACAACAACAACAAACAACAGCAAATGCGATCTCAAAGACAACTCTATACACTATCCAAGCATGTGTGTTATAAATATATATCTTAACTAAACTAAAAAAAACTTAAAACTATTCATGTATTTTTGTTATAAACTTCAATAGCGAATATTAATTTGTAAAAAAGAGTGCAAATCATGTGTAATAAGAAGCAATCGTCAATGTATGTGTGTACATAGTTTATGTGTATGTGTAAAAGTTAAACAACAACAACAACAACAATGTAATTTAATTAAGCCTAGTACATACCAACAACAACAACAACAACCACAAATGTGATAAACGTGTCATGCTGCTTCCAACAACAACAACAAACGGACAGAAGGAGAAGAGAAAAAGCCAAAGTGGAAAACACATGAGAAAAACAGCAATGAGACCCTAAAAAGAGTTCTTTTTTATATATATATATATATAATGTATATGTATCTGTACGCTATACTTAGGCAATCAATTTGTTCAGACTCGTCGATAAGCAATTGGTTTATTGTTTAACAATCCACATCAAGTATTACAATATAATTCACAAGAAAGTTTCAACAAACTGCAAAAACACTTCCAACCAGCTGCGCCTGAGTAACGTTCTTTTTGTATAGAAAAACGAAATCAAAACAAAACAAAAACAAACAAAAATTAAAAATATACTAAATATGTATATATTTTATATGCCATTTATTGTATTTAAATTTCGAAAAGAAAACAACAACAACAACAACAAACCACAAGTAAAACAACTTTTGTAAATCATTCCACACACACACACACACAACACACAGACACACACACATATGCAAAATAAGCTAACGTATGTATTAAAACAACAACAACAAGATTGAGGACGAAGAAGAAGAAGGCATGTTAGAATAGAGGTAAAAACAACAACAACAACAACAGAGAAAACAGCCGTGCATTAAGAACAAGAACAAAAATATATTATGTATATGCAAGTTATGCTTAAAGATAACATAAGAGCAAAGAGTGTATAGAAGAAAGCTGTGATAACAAACAAAATCCAACAACAAGGCAAACAACCAATCAAACAACACACACAAACACACACACACAACAACAACAAGAATAACAACAAATGAGGAGAGGGGAAGAAGAATTTAAAAGTAGACAAAAGCCAATGCGAAACATATGCGACCAACCAAAGGTTAACAACAAAAACAAAAAACAACTTTTGCAAACAAAATCGAAAGTAAAAACGTTTAAGAACAAATGTAGAAAGCAGATCACAAGAAGATGAAGAAGAAGCACAACTTCGAACGGGATCTATGAATACATATGAATTATGCGTAGTAGTTAGCTTAGCAGAAGAACTTAAAAAGACAAACAAAGTTTAGGAGAAGCACAAGCAACAACAAACAACTTAAAAGAATTGAAGTGTTTAAGCAACAACAACCAGCATGAAATGTGCACATTGTAAACAAACAAACTAAGAAACATAAAACAATTTATCAATGCTGATGGGCATGGCAATTATTTCAATTTCCACAAATAAAAGAATTTTTGCTTTTTATATTTGCTAGCTTTTATCAGTTGTGCAGCAACAATTTGTCCGCTTCAATTCAAAGCCAAAACAAAAACAAAAACAACAACAGCAATTTTGTGGCATATGCAATATCATAAGTTTAAGCAAAGCAAGTTACAACAAATTCAATATATACCACATAAAAACAAAAACAAAAACAAAAAACAAAACTTGACAGTAGCAATGAAAATGTATTAAATTTAAAAAACAAAAAAAAAAACATAAAAATCAATAAAAAACATGTTTAAAAATTAATGCAGCACTTCTTAATTCGTTCAATACAAAATCCTTTTATAAATGCTTAACTTAAGCTGCTTTAAGGATACTTTAAAACTGCGGGGCATATTTATTGCTAAGCTTTATCTGATCGTAGTTTTTCATCCATACAACAGGATAAGAAGGTCATCTTGCTCTGACTAAAAACATTTGCAGTCAGACACACAGAAAAGATAAGGCCCTTTATTGTGGCACCACATTGTGTGGCAACACATGATGCCGCCTAATCAAGAAACCCTTTACGAACCAATTTGAAGAGCTGCTTACGAGCTGCACGCTATAAAACCCGAATAAGGATAAATACAGTATTCCCCATGGTGCACGCACACACACACACACACACACACACACACACAGTGAGAGAGAGCAGCACACACACACCTGCATATTTAAATATATAAAGAACACCATAAACAAAATAGATAATAGCTGAAATAGCCCGCTTGGGATTGGCGAAAAGTTACGAGCAGGCGAACATAATAAATATGAGACTTAACTGCACCTCAACCCCCTCAACCCACCCACACTTGAATGCTGAGACGCACATTGATTGTGGCATACTTCGGGGCGCCAGCAGCAGCAGCTGTTACACAATCAAAACATCAACAAAAGTCGCACCCAGCAGCAGCTCAACACAGGCAGCAACACACAACAGAGATAAATACTTCCGCTTATTGCTTTGCCATGCGCAGCCGCAGGATAATCGGAAAGCTTTTGCCTTTCAGCTGAAAAGTCCTTGAACTTTTGACCTTGTTTTGGCTGACTCGCTCGGGAGCTGTGCTTATATAAGCCAGTTATGCAACATGCCTGAGTAGTGAAAATGCATTGCAGCTGCGTGCCAGTGCTTGCGCAACTGTAAACGCTTAGCGAACGATAAGACGCATTAAGCTAGCGGGCCCAGATAACGGTGAAATTGCGGGGCGAAACTTATCTAGAAATTGCTCACATTCGTTTTCGCCCAAACAAACAGACGGACGGACGAACAGACGAGTTGATGGAACTACGCCGCATTCACGGAACTGAAACGTGATATAATAGCACCAGTACAGTAGTCACTCGCATAAGAGACGGGCGTGGAAAAGTCAGCCCCAGGAATTTTGAAATAATTCTACTTTTATTAAAAAAAGTGCTGATTATAAGGTATGAATTTGCAATTGTATTATTTCTGTGTAACAATCGAAGCAGCTATCGAGTGAACACAGTACCATCTTTCGCTGTAGCAGCTCTTAGAATTTAGAGTACGTGCAAAGAACGTACAGTTTGAGTGCCACTGACATATGGCATATAGCATGCACGCAATGCTATTCAAACTGCAAGCGTAAAGCTCTCGAATATTTTTAGGTTTTTGTGTATTGATTCGAGCGTCTTTAGTCGTCTTTTGGCTGCATTTAGCAGACTAGTCATGATTGATATGTCTATTGTATATATATTTTCATATTTCAGGCATAACGTAAGCGTCGCATGAGTAACAAACAGCGATATCACAGCAAAGGGTATATGAAAAACGCACCCGAAAAGCTTCACTGCAGCAGCAGCAGCAGCTAGGAGAGAGAGAGAGAGAGAGGAGGGAGAGAGCGCACATGCGGCGTCGGCGCTGACCAGTGTTCGGCGCTCTCTCTCTCTATCTCTCTCTCCCCCTCTCTCTCGCTGTCAGTTTGTATAGGGGCTTTCGGTGCTTGAGTAGTCGATTTTTGCACAGTCGAAAAATTGGAAGCAGCAATCAACAGCAAACTGGGCAACACAAGAAGCGCAGCCACAAAAAAAAGAATAATCATAATAATTACAGAATAACAAAAAAACCTAGTGAATTTCTCAACGTGTGTGATTTATAGAATAAAAGTGCTAAAATATTAGAAAAATACATTTGTTAGCGACTGCTTCAATATACTAAGAACAACAATTAGCATTTAAAAACGCAACCAACATTTTTTTATACACGATTTACGAGCATCCCTTTCGATAACACTTAAAAAGCCCGCCGTTAACAGCGTTATTTTTTTGTAGCTACCTTTCGCTCTAACTAACTAGCACAAAAGGTGAGTGCACTCAAAAGTGGCAAGTAGCAGCAGCAGCAGCAGCAGTATATTTGTTGCATGCAACATGAACATGCAGCCAACGTCTGTCAACACATTTATGAGTTTTGAAGTGCGCGCTCTCTCTCCATCTCCCTCTCTCTTTCTCGCTCCATCTCGCTGTCATTCTGCGTGACGTAACTGTCACTGTATGTATATGTGTGTGTGTGTGTGTGTGTGTGTGGTGACTGTGCGTTTGAATATTGCTCATACGCCACATGTTGCGGCTGCCAAGAAAAATAAACAGCAGCCAGCTTCTCTGCTCCTCCCTCTACACCCCCCCCCCCCCCAACACCACCTCCCGTCCCGCATTCCTTTACACACACCTTGCATAAATTGGAAATTGAATTGAATGTTCTTTGAGCTGTTCGACAGGCGCCTTCAAAGACAGTGCCTCAAATAAAGCAGCAGCTCTCGAAATCAATTCAAATCTTTGGCAATTTGCCAAAAAGTCGCGACACTCACGTGTGTCTCCCCGGTTTCTTTGTGTGTATATGCACTTTTGGTCATTCAATTGGCAATCGAATCATTTACACACACACACACGCACACACACCCATACACACTCAGTTGGCAATCAGTTTTCGCGATTGTTTATAAATAAAATTGGTGCGCACAAAAAATGCCGGCACAAATTGAACTCAACAAACCGTTTTTGTCTTTGAGGGTTGGCGTTTTTCATTTGTTTTACTTTTGTTTTTGAGCTGCTCATTGTTTGTGTTGTTGTTGTTATTGCATTATTTAGCATTACATAAGCTAAGCGCCGCATTGCTATTGACATTAACATTCGCATTCTGCACTGTTTATGCATTTGTTGCTCTTGCTACGATTGAGTCAGCGAATTGTTTAAGTAGATGAATCAAAAATGCTGCAAATAACCTGTTTATATTTTCCCACTATTTACAGAGAAGACAACAGCAACAGCAACAACAACAACAACAACTACAAAGATGTTTGCATTGTGGTATCTGACATTCGCCGTCGACGAAATACGGTAAGTTCTCAACAGTTTGAGAGTCATTGTTCGCAGCGCTTGAAAGTGTAACGCTTTCTGTTGCATACTTTCAGGCGCGCCGTAAAATATGCCTTGTTTCAAAAAGAATTCAGATAAGAATTTGTAAATTTATTAACCTTATTAATTTTAACTTGAAATAAACGTGACGCCATTGAGGCATTCCAGTTAACTGAAAACTTCGATTGTTAAATTAATCGCGTGATTGCGTGTTGGGCATTAAATACATTAAGCGGCTGCTTAAGAATTTATAAAGCGTTACAGTTAACGGAAATAGGCCCATATTTAAGCCAAGCTGCAAGTGTAAAATCTTATCTAACTAAGCATTGTCAACACACTAGTCTCTCGCTTGTTTTTGGAGCATTCATTTGAGTTTGTGAATCGTGCTAAATGTATAATCTATGAGAGAATTTCGTGCACTTAGCGTCATTTAATCATTGTCACATGATAATATTCTTGGCCATTTCTGCCCGCAGCAACAAGAACTCAGCAACTCAACAGGCGTAATATGAGAAAACTGGCTTGAACTTGTATAACAATGATAAGTGCAATTAGCAAGAGAAACATACACACACGCACACACACACACACACACACTGGAGAGCCCGTCACATTTTGCAAAAAACAGTGCCAAAATTGATGAAAAGCCATAAACGATATTTTTGGTATTTGATTGGTTGTTGTTATTTTCTTCTTTTGAGCTCTTTGCGTATTGCTTAATTAGCGAAAGCAATAATGTGATAATTGAGGTTTGAAACGTTCGCATCCGAGAGTCATTTACCGGTTGGTGGGGAGCAGTTTCCAAGGCGTATGCGTAATACTTTGGGTACTTAGCGACTGTATTTTGTTTGCTTATCTGTTTGCCACAATACACGAGTTGTTTTTTCAGCTATCTGCTATCATTTCTGGCCTACGTGACAGTAGAAAAGCATTTGCTTTGAGCCAGACACAAGGGCGGAAGAAGCGAGAGAGTAGCTGGGTAATAAAAAAAGATTTGCTTTAGCATTGTTGATAAATTCACTTGCTGCTGTAATTTCAGCAATCTGTGAACTGCTAAATCATTTCCTTCTAATGCATTATTTATGATTTTAGTAAAATACAATCAAGACTGGCACTGCCTAGAATGAGTTAGAGTCAATACCTAATAGATTATTATGTGAAAAAACTAACTTAAAACTCAAACCTTTTTGGCCTTTGAATTTCCGAACTTTAAATTGGTTTTCCAGTATCTTACCATATATCACTAGTTGTGTGACCATCCTAATCGTAACAATACTGGTGTTTAGCAACACTTCTGAGATTTGGCAACACCTGTGACTGCTATTCAAAATTTGCTATAATAATTTAATGAGATTTGAGGATTGTCATGTAGTGGAAATATTACAGTTGTAATTATTTTTACTCATATATAGTTTATAAAAGATAATCTTATTTGCTTTATGACAACTTCTTACATTGTAAATGATAGCGTCACACTGCTTGGCGTTGCCCCCTCCCTTTTCTTGCACTCAGTTTTAATGGGGTCACACTCTTTTCGTACTGCATTTCTCCCTTTTCTATCGTGTTCGTTGCCAAGCTCAGTTTACGGAATTCGAGTAGCTCAGTGAAAAATTCCATTTAAACGATTTTTAATTATTTATTAACCAACTTGTTGTTTACAGCTGTAATAAATAATTGTGGGTGAGTTGAATGTCCATAAAAAAATTGAGTTTCGCAGCGGCAAAAGAACAGAAACTTCTCGCAAATACTTTGCAAGTATGATGAAGAAGAAGAGAAATCGCTGATTGCTTTTTTATATCTTTTTATTCTCGACGACATTTTCTTGTAATTCTTTTGTTTTAATTTGATTGTAATTTTATTTGGATTTTATTTATCATTTCCATTTTGCTTTTGTTTGTTTTCTTTTTGTTTTTTTATAGAAAACGATTGGCTTGGCTTTTTAGTTCCAATAAGCCAGCGAACAAAGCGATAGAAAACAAACCGGAACCAAAGGCGACTCCTGCACCTGCGCCTGCTGTTGCACCCACACCTGTAGTTGCACCCAAACCTGCTCCTGCTCCTGCTCCTGCTCCCGCACCAGCACCCAAGCCGGTTGCTAAGCCCAGCACACCGGAGCCCTCGCCAGCGCCAGCAGCAGCAGCAGTTGCTCCAGCAACTCCGCACAAGCCTGCCACTCCAGCGCCAGCCAAGCCAGCAGTTCCAGCTACAGCTCCCGCTCCCGGTCCCGCTGTTGTTGCACCCAAGCCAGCAACACCTACACCTGCACCTGCAGCTACACCTCCTGCAGCTACACCTCCTGCAGCTACACCTCCTGCAACTCCACCGAAAGCGGCAGTTGCAAGCGCAGGCGACAAGATGCCAATCCCATTGCCCAAATCGCTGACCGAGGCCAATACCAATGGCAATGCAACCAATGGCAACGGCGCCATCCACGATGGCCTGGACAAAAAGCTCTTCGATGCCCAGCTGCCGGCCAGCAAGGTGTCCAAAATCGATAAGGAGCAGCTCCAAGATGCCAGCCAGAGCTTCATCAAAGGCGAGGCGAAGGCCTTTGTGCAGTCCATCAAGGAGGCACAGCAGGCGGGCGCACGGTAAGAAGGAAGCACAAAATATTCCAACTTAACACCCACACTTGATTTGGTTTTTATGATTTTTGTTTTTCCAAAGTGTTTTTTAAGTTATTTCAATTAGTTTTGTGACTTCCGCATGGCAGCGCAGACAAGTTGAGTTTGTCTCCTTCGCCGCGTGGCAAGTTCAACGAACTCGCCTGACTTCTTGTCGCTAAAATAGTTGCCATGTGGCGACAACAGCCTCAAGAGGCAACAACGCTGCTGTGGCAGCAAAAATTTATGTATTTATTTATTTATGCCTGTAATAATGCACCATGATGATGATGCCGTTGATGGGAATGGGAATGCTGATGGGGATGTGTATGTGGATGTGGATGGGATTGGGGTTTGGTGGTATGAGGCTGGTGATGTTGGTGACGATGACGCTGTTTATTTTAGTTTCATGTTCTGTGCTTGGGCGGACAGCTCTCTTGGCAACTGGCAACTGTCGGCTGCACTGCACTGCGGTTGCAAGTTTGTCTACGTTGCTTCTTTTTTTGTTCGTTATATACCCTGTAAATTTAAATATAGACAACAGGGGTACAATGGGATTAAAGAAAATGTGAGCGTTGAGCAGAGGCAGGCAGACTGGTATATTTATACAATCAGAAAAGAATCAACCAGGCAGAGGGTGGCAGCTTCTAGCAGACACACACACTCAAATAAAAAACACACATTATTGAATTGAATATAAAAATCGCTCTTATTTCTTAGTAAACGATATACAACTTCTTAAAAGAGGAATTGCAAATTTCTGTCAGAAAATAATAATCAGATTGGCTCTTCCTCGCTCTCTCAACTGCTAAAATAAGGATTAGAAATTAGAGCCGACTATTTTTTGTGAGTGTATATAAAGAGTTGAGAGGGTCTTATACCTTGTAGCACAAATCTCTTTATCTTAACGAGGGTATTAAAGATAACTTTTATTTTTATTCGTGCTTTTTATGAGGAATTTATAGGGCCTCATCTCAGTTGTGCTCGGCATTAGCTTGGCTCCTCCCAAAAAAGTTCCACTCGCAATTAGCAAATGCAATTGATTTTCTATTAATATTAATAGAAACTCACACGCGAACCTTTTGTTTGCGGCCAGGTGTGTTGGATCAAGGATCAAGGACCAAGGCCCAAACAACCAAGTCAAAGGCACCTTTTTCACTTTGGCACCTTGCCCAACTATACTATATAAGTGCATAGCTCAAATAAGTTTGGCTACGTGGCGCTTGCAGTGTAGTGTAGTTCTAGTTGTAGTTGTTGATGTGTAGTGTCGCCTGGCCATAGTCGTCCGGGTCACATGATCTCCCCCATGCCAAGTTTATATTTATAAACGTGCCACGTTTGGAAACGCGCAACGCACAAAACGACAAACGTCCGTCGCCAGGGTGCGTTCAAAATTTACTTGGATTCATTTTGATTTCGTTTCTTTTATTATACACTTTCAATGCGTATTTTAGTTCTCTGATCCAAATCCTCTTATCTTTATGACAAAGCAAACTAACTCAATTTGAAAGCTATCTTGATGAAACTTGGAATATGTTGTAGTTGTACCATTGATATATATTCATGTATTTATCTACCTGCCTATGTGCAACTATCTTGTTTTTTACTAAGCGAACTGGTTCAATTTAAGAACTATCTTGATGAAACTTGGGATATATTCATCGTTTAGCTGTCTTTCCCAATCTATCTTCTTTCCCAAGTATATCCAACTAACTTCCTTACTATGCGAACCAGCTCAGTGTGGCAACTATCTTGCTGAAACTTGGAATATCTTCATGTTTTAACTGCATGCAGAGCAAAAATATGTTTGAATGTATCAATTTCTGTAATTAATCATCAGTTGGCATCCATATTTGGCAAGTGTATATCGAGTTCGTTGTGCTTCAACTGGCTGCTGCTCTTCTTGTGAGTTTTGCTTATTGTTTGTGTGCGGTAAATTGGCTGTGCAACGTTTGCTGCAGCAACAGCAGCAGCCTCCTGCGCAGCTCGCCGTCTTTTATTTAAATATAGTTACAAAAATGATCCCATGTATTATATTGCTGTGCATATATATGTATATATATATATATACTTATATTTCTATATACTTTTAGTACGTTTGGCGTCACGCTTCATCTTTAATTGTTTCAGTTCACTTTGTCTTTCATAATCACGCCTCCTGGCTGATGGACAGTGTCCGTCATGTTGAATGTTGCAGATGTCACCCAGTGGCTGTTGGTTCGTTTAACGTTTCTATATATCCCTATATACACACATATATATCTCTGCATAGGTCTCTGATTTTTTGGCTCACGCGTATGCAAATTGCTTTTGGCAAGCGACGCTTTTGATGTGCTGCCAAAATATTGTTTAGCAAACAAATAAAATTGGACAACAGAGCTTTTAGCAGCGTGTATCCGTGTACATAGGTATCTATATAAATATATGTATATATATATATCTAACTATCCATCAAATATATATACAAATATTAGCTGCAGTGCGATAACATGGCTAATTGACTGGGGAGAACGGCGCACATTGTTAACTGAACTTGTGCTTGACTGGCCGCAAATTGTACAAATTAATAACACATTGCTCAAATAATTAACTAATTCCAAATTTCAAATTCCAATTCACTTCCCCACTGCCAATTTGCCGAACTGAAATCGTTTGACCAGTACAAATTGCTGTCGTATTTTCATTCAATTAGTGACTAACCGTGCATTACGCACTCAATCCACAAAACAGATGCCAATCTTTTGCAATTTTCATGTTTCAAGTTCACCAGTATCTCTCAGAGAGACAGACAGAGATAGTGTGACACGCCCACAAAAAAACCAGCTGAACTTTAAAGCGTGATAAGCGCACTCAATATCTACTGAAATCTGAAACCAAATTGAACTTTTTTCATATCATAATCAGCGAGTGCTTTAATGGCATTAATTTTGTCACAAAATGTGTATCAATTCCATTTCTGTGCTTAGTTTGTGTTTTTATAGAACTAAAACACAGTCGTTTGCCACACTTTTGCCTTATCAGAACAGCTGCCAAGCATTTCATCAAAACATTATCGATATTTGATGGGTTTTTTTTAATGATTTTATCAAGTACCCAACTGGATATTACACTCAGAGAATAAATCGTGAAATAGCTATTTGTGCACAACTTATGCGAACAAAATATATCCTTACAAAAGCTAAAGGCATACCGATCTCATATATATATTTGCACTTTTTATATAAACACATACATATAGAAAGTACATGCCATTGTTTGCTGTTACTCATCGTGAGGTGTTTGGCAATAAAGTAATCAGATCCCGCCCTTGTGCACTTTAGATAAAAATCTGAAATGTCACCTTTGCATTTTTACACACGAATAAAAAGTTGTGTAATCCATTTAATGCTTAAATGGAAACTTTGCCCCTAGGGAGTATATATATATATATATGTATATATCGAGAAAGCATCATTAATTTAATGACTAATTTCAGTTAGTCTAATAAATGAAATCTGAATATGTATAAAAGTACACTGCTTTAGTTCTCGCTTTCCAAATGTTAAAACTGCCGGCCAGCTGAGGGCAACAATAACACAAACATTGTCGTCAGCTTTTCAAGGTCGACAACAACCCTCTGCCAAAATGTGTGTCTGTGTCTGTGTGTGTGTGTGTGAGTGTTATTGTTGTTTGTGATTTTGGTATTATATGTACTTTTCAACTCGCTCAATTCACTACGCACATCTGCTGTCAGCGGAGGGATTTACGTAATCTGGGCGCCACTCGACGGCAATTGAAAATGAAAGCAAAAATTGAAAAGAAAAGCGACCGCAGAGATTGTTAGATAAATTCAGCCAGCTTATGTAAGCCACATCGACATCCTGTTGCTGCAAGGATGCTACCGCCTCCTGCTCCTGCCACTTGACATTGCGAATGTCAGTGAGGCTGTGTATATATCTTTTATATCTTTTCATTATGTAATTATAAATTTAATTTGCTGCTTTATGAATCTGATTGGATGTGCTACGGCGCAACAAAAGCAAAAGTTCTTTTGGAACCGACGACAAATCTAAATATGTGTATAGCAAAAGATATCTCTTTGAATTTGTATATATCTCATACATAAGGTGAAATCGTCGTACTTTGTTGCATAAAATTCGTTTGGCAACTGTTCAAATATGTATAAGCATATATATTCTTTTTTCTCAAATAACAACTTAAAACATATAAATGCTCAGTTCAATATATCTAGTCTGTTTCTGTGCCTTATGTTTACGATCAGCAGGTTGCCTTCTTATATGTACATATATATATATGTCTACAGATTTATACGTATGTTTTTATGTGTAAAAACAAATGTTGATGGCTACTCAAAATCAAGTTCAAGCATTTTAGCGAAAATTTGTTCAAAATACGTGTAGAGATCGTATCTTAAGTATACACATGATTTATAACTTTATTATTGTATCGCCCGATCTTGAATAATTAAACAAATGTTGGCTAATAGAATTATACTTAATTATATAGTGCACGCATATATCAAATATTTATTTCTCAGTCTTGTAAGTCAGCTGAACAGTTTCCTGTTTTTCATTTTATCATTTCTATATTATTTTCCCTTTTCTCGAGAATTTTCTGGGTTTTTTTAATGTCAGATCTTAGTGCCAAAATATATGGTTTATCTTGTACATACATATATGATTTTGTAGTATATATGCTTTGTAGCAGCGTTCATATTTATAATGAATCGCTTGAAGCTGGCACCTCTTCCATCTTCCATCCCCCACTCCCCTACTGCCCCCTCTCTCAAACAGCAAATGTTTGTCGAGCTTTTTTCTTAGCAGCTCAGCTTGTTTGAATCGTGCAAATATTTACTCTTAAGTCCAGCACTAAAATAAAAATTAGCAGAACCAAAGGAAAAGAAAGAAGACAAAGGCATTAAATGAACTTGTGTGGGTTTAGTTACGACAATAAATTTCGATTAGCTTTGATTAGAAACCGTCAGGTTCGCGTCAGTCCCATAACAGCTCGAATTTGTTGTTATAAATTAAATACGCGAATGTGTTCCTCAATAATTAAGCAATGTTTGCGCCTGAATTTTTTATTTGCTTTGTATTTGTATTTGTGCTTGTGTGTTAGTGTCATGTGAGGCAGGCACCGTTAGCTCTGCTGCTCACCAACACTAGCAAAAAGCACGCCCCCATATATAATTCGCTGCTGCTGCCGCTGCAATCGCGACAGCGCACCGCTAACTGTACATACAGTTATATACATGTATGCAGTTAGTTGCAAGCCATTTACTACTCGCTCTGTCTCTCTCTGTCGCATTCACTTGCATTACGGCAAACACTTTCCTTTTTTTCGCATACATTTAAAGGCCACAACATGATGGCAGCATGTTGGCAGCAGCACTGCTTACACTTGTGGTGTCTGTGAGCTTTCGTGCGCGCTCTTTTGCGCTCACAAGTTTATGAATTAAAAGCAAAGCTTTTTTTCAATTTTGTTATACGTCACGTCCTACGTCAAATGCCCACAGGCAGCAACTAATACAGAGACACAACAGCAGTAGCAGCAGCAGGCAACAACAGCAGCAGCAGGCTGAAATAACAGCAGCGTAGCAGGAGGCAGGCCTCACACATACACAGACACACACACACACACACATACTAGCAAGCAAAATATAGCAAGGCAAGCTTTTTTGCTCGTCTCTCTTTCTCGCTGCCTGCGTTCTGGCTCTGCTTGCATCTGTGTGGGTGTGTGTGTGTGCTTAGTTGAGTAGTTTGAAAGTGAAAGAAGGGAGCCGCTTAACGCTGCTGCGGCTGACGTCGCTGCCGCTGTTGCTGCCCGTGTGCCGTTTTGCTTTTTGTCGACTGCAGCTGTAGCAAAGAACAAAACTTTCTGATCATTGTAACGTTGGACGTTGAATTCTACGGTTGCAAAGGTGAGCCGTTCTCCATAAACAATAAATACCAAAAAAATTATCTGTGCATTATTCTCAGTGTTCTTAAAAATAAATTGGAAATATTAAAAAAAATTAAGATAAATATATTTATATTTAAATATTTACTAAGTTAAGTGTGGCGCCCAATAGCTTATGCAACAAAGATGTGGTCTATTTTGCGTGTGTGCGGTGTGTGTGTGTGTGTGTGACAAGTTGTAACTGAGATTTTTAGTTAATACTCACACAAAGCTGAGTCAGCCGATTAAATGCAGTTTGCATTTTGATTTTTGCATGTGCGTCAAAGCGCAACAAAACCGGTTACCGGCAAATAAAGAATATATAAAAATATGGTCAGCTTTCAATGGCAGTATGCCTATATTTAGTTTTCGGCGCTTTAACGTATTGCAAAACTTGTTTTTTTGCCTGTGTGTCACACTCTGTCTGCCCTTCTGGGCAGCTTTCAGCTGCTACGTAGCCGCTGTGCAACCGTTGAGTGCTGCACTCTTATTCAACTGTACCGCCACAGTTAAATATCAAAAGCAATTAAGCAACTACAGTCGAAGTATGATGAATAGAAGCACCCAATAATAATTAGACTGCAAGTTGGGGAAGAGTTGCAAAATATTAAATAAAAAACTTTTGTGTTTGCAAAAAATTTGCTTAATTTGTTCAGAAAACTTGAAAGAAAAGTTGCAGCCTACTGTCTCAAAATTTGGTACGACTTAGTGAGGCTTGACTGTGACTAGTATTTATGTACGATAACAGTAGTAACATCGCTAAATGCCAACAGAGATAAGAGAGCTTGTTGTTTTACCTACCAAGCTGTTGCCAAAAGTCTGCAGTCAGCTATTTTCACAATTTCACACTTGGCGGTCTTCGCTGTTTTTGCTTGCTGTTGCTGTTGTTGTGCCTCACTTGCCTGCCACACCCAACTCGTCGCCTCTCCGCTGCCCTCCCTGGTTGGCGACTAGAATTACAAACGCCTTGAACTTGGTATATCTGGCAGCAAACACAAATTGAGTTTACTGCTGCTGCTTCGCACAGCAAAAGAAAATAATTTTTTTTTTCTCGGTCATTGCCAAGTTGCCAAGTTGCATAATCGCTTATCGCAGATATACTCGCATTCACACTCGTAGATACAGTATCTGATCGACTCGGTCAACAGTTAACAGTCACCAGGTAATGCTTTGGTTTCCTTGGTTGAATGAACTCGTGCCTGGAGTGCACCAGGTTTATTTCCCCGTTCCGTGTTGCATAAGTTTCGTTTGTCGTGTGGAATTTGAGAAAAAATTCTTTTGGCAGCTAAATTTAGTAGCAGGTTCTGCGTTTAGTATTTGCTTCGCGTTGATCTAATGCCGGCTGCTAAAAATACAGCCAAAGCGACGAACAAATAAACAAAAGAATCAAACTCAGATACAAATACATGCCACACATCTATAAACGTATAAATATATAGGGGGACACATATATATGTGTGTATTTGTAGAAGCCTGGGGTTTAGAATCAATACCTGTGGATATATTTATAGCCGCTGTCGAAATATTATCCAGCTAAATTAAAAAGAGATGGTTAGCGAATATGGAAATGCTTAGATACTAGATAAATGTGTGCTTTTGTAAACAGCTTTATTTATCTGTTGATTTTCAACAGCAAATCTCGCAAATGTGTTATACAAATTGCTGCAGCAACTCCCCCCAAACGTTGCTTGCATCATTGTTAATTATTCAATTGAAATCCATTAAAGCGAAAAATGAATCGCAAAAAAAAGAAAAAACAGCTAGAAAAAAGCCAACAAAAAGCGATTCACGATTAACTTGTGACAATGCGATAGATCGTAAAAAAAAGAGAAAAAACACCAAAAAATTAGTTGAATTTTTCCAATTTTCCCATAGACGTTGACAAAGCAACGCAGCCATTAAAGCCGGAACGGCTCTAACAAAAAGCTGCTTCCTCTGTGTGTGTGTGAGTTGCAAGCTGTCAAGTTGCATAATCACAAGGGTTGGGTTCAATTCGCTTCGTTTGGCTAGACAGGAAATGAAATTGCACAGTGTCTGTCTATCAGTCAGTTTGTCTTCTTTTTCCTTCTCCACCCACAAAACTGCTAACTAATCGAAATACAGCTATATAAACACATACACATACATATATATACATGTGTGTGTGTGTGTTTGTGTGAGAGAGCTGCCTGATTTGATTCACAGTGCCACAAAGCAAATAAACAAACTGTAATTTCAGCCACATAACAACGTAAACAAATCAAATAGCCGCTGCAGACAGACGGCTATCACAATATTGTGGCCGCTACTGTGGCAATCGCCTCAGCAACAAAAGCTAACGGCCAAAGCTTTTATGCCAACGCAGGACTTTTAGCTGATAGCTTTCACTGTTTTGACTACACTGAAAGCTCGCTCTTAAAGCTAACTATTTTGCAATGTATATAACAGCGTCGGGTGGTTAACAGTAACAGCAGCAACGATTCAATGCAATTTTAGCATGCATGCGAATAGTTGCTGTTAATGCCAAATACTTTGCTATGTTAATAACAGTAACAGCAAAAGTAACTCTCTCGCTCTCTCTCTCTCTGTCACTCGCATAATTGCTACATATTACAGTTGTTGCTGTAGCTAAATGAGACTGCTGCAGCGTCTGCCGCATTTTTTATATTCGTTGATTGTCTTCGCAGACGACGGCTTCAAGAGTTAAATCAACGACATCCGGGCAATGAGCGCGAAATTCTATCGAAATTTATACCCCCAACACACTAGCTCAAGATGTGAACCATCGTCATCATCATCATCAACACAATCATAAGCCTTAATAGTATTTCTTACTCTTTTTACTCTGCACACCCTTCATATGCTCCCTCTCTGTCTCTCTCTCCCTCTCTCTCTCTCTATTTCTTTTGTATAATGTAGTTGGGCATTTGCCAAAAGAATTTTAATTAAATTACCAACAGAAATATACAAAAAATAGACATTTATATATACAGATATATATTCGTATGTGAATATAGAATATTTGTACTGAGCCCAGCACTTGAATAATGCGGGTGTGACGCTCCCTGCCCACTCCCTCTTCTCTTTTATAATTAATTTATGGGTTGGTTCGAGTTGAGTCCACAAACCTCGGGGTGGAATCCGAGTGACTAAATAGTTTATTGAGGGGTTGCTCAACTATCCCGCATGAGGGCTTTTTATCTATATACATATATATATTTATATGGATTTAACAATTCTTGTGCCAACCAAATGCATTTTTCATGCGAGTTTCCTTCAAGGAAAAACTGTCATAACTCAATCAATACTGCATCGATTTTTTGTGTTGCAATTTAAGTTGCGATTTTAGTTCGAAACTCTTGTTTATATAATATAATGTTTGTTCAAAATTAGTACTTAATTTATATAATTTTGGCATGTTAGTTGCTGTAACTAGTTGAACATATTGTAACTGTTGCACACATTAATATCAGTTAGTTTATAGAGGTTATTTGTGCAGATATATGTATTTATGTATGATTCATTTCGAAAGTTCCGCAACAATTATGCCACAGCTCGCGTTGTCTGTCTGTCGATCCGTCCATGTCATTAAAGTTTTTCGATACATACGAGTTGTTGCAATGCAATTTCCCGCTGCATTTGTTCACGTTTGCGCCATGTCAATGTCGTTGGCGAAAAAGAAACACATTTCGCATTTTAGCCATGCTGTTAGCCTGGCCTGAATGCCTGTCTGCCTCCGCCGCTGGCTTTGGCTTTGCCAGCCAGCCAGACTCAGACTGCTTGCCAATTTCTTTGTGCAATCGCCTGTCCAAAATCGCAGCATGGTCCAAAACATTTTCTGCTTGTGTGCAATTAAGCCAAGTGGGTGGTGGGGGGAGGTGGTGTGTGTGTGTGCGAGTGCGAGTGTGTGGTGTGTGGTGTGTGGTGTGTGTTTGGTTCATTGACCATAAAATCGCTAAAAAGTTGCACTGAGCCATTCTTGGCAAAGGCTTTCGCTTTCGTTGCGAGCTGCCTGTCTGCCTGGACTGCTTATCTAGCTGTTGGCCAGAAGCGACAACAACAACAACATGGGAGACACACAAGTGCTGGCCAACTCAATATCTTATCCGCCGTCAGCTGTTTCGTATGTGAGATCAACATACAATATCTTGCTTGGCTTATCAGCTCGTGTTCTCTCCCTCTCTCTCTCCCTCTCTCTCTCTCTCTCTCTCTCTCTCTCTATCTCTCTCTCTTGGCCAACTAGCTCTCCCTTCTTTCTCTCTCTCTCTCTCTCTCTGGCTCTTCCTCTAGCCGTCTTTAGTTGGCAAAAAAGCCAACGTCGATCATCATTCGCGTATCAAAGCTAACCGTTCACGGTTGAAATTTTCCACTCGCGTTCGCGTTTCGCTTTCCTGGCCATAAAGTAGCGCCTAAATAATAAAACTTTACTTATTATATATGTACATATATATGTATATATACAGTAAATATCAAAAGTTAAACGCGATATCCTTTTTTTTCCTTTAAATTTCCTTTGGTTTGCTTGGAGGCTTTTACACGTTTGCCGCTTGCCTGCCTTTTTTTTAACCTTGAGGCTTACATCTGTGTCTGTTTGTTGGTCCTAATCAAATCAGTTTTTTAATTGTGCCAACGTAATTTGATTTGCTGTTGCTTTTAAGTGCCGTTGAGGACGTTCCTAAACAACGCTGTGTGTGTGTGTGTGTGTGTGTGTGTGTGTGTGTAACATCAATGTCGTTTTGTTGTGCACACTCGAGTAATTGATTAACTTGGCCAGTTCCAGTCGATGACAGAGGGCAATAAGTCAAAAACAGTTTATATATAGATTTATATATATCAGCTAGCAACTATTATTGCAGTCAAGTGCGTCAAGTGCTTTGCCTTTCTGGGCGTTGTCGCTGAGCTGTGCTGATGACTGCCTTGCCACCACCCAACCACGCACCTAAGCACCCACTCACAATCTGTGCAAAAAAATACATTTTATCTTTATGTGCCACTTATAAAACACAAAAAACAACTCTCATATGACAACTGACAATTAACACTAATCATTAGCTAAAAATCGCTCGAAAAATGTTGCACAGCAGGCAAGAAAGTCAATTATTTAATGCACGACTGCTCAAAATATTATATATATGGTTCTGGAAAGATTAATTAACATTGTCTTGCCAAAAATTATAGAATTCATTTTGCTATTATTTAGATTTACTGATATCATGGGATATATATGAAGAGAGCCAGATTAAAAGGTAGCAATAGAAAGATGATGATGATGATGATGATGATAATAAATATTTGTAATAAATAACGTAACTGTAACTGAAGTTAGTTAACTACACTAGCTAAACCAGCTGGCTAGGTTAAGCATCAATAAAGTTTATCTACTCCAGACTCTGAGGATCAACATTGCAGTGATATCAATTTTGTTGACTGTAGATAACACTTGGCTGACGACTTGCATATGCAGTATAAATCTGAGATACAGTTCAGATCTGCCTTATCGTATATATACGTAAATGACGCATTCACAAATATATATTTCTTAATTAATTTTAAATCAATATTTTCAGCTTGTCATTGTTAGTCTTGATTAGTCATCACCGTCCGCAATTAGTCACATTTGTAATGAGTAATGAAATTGGGCAACCCAAAACCACAACTGCAACAAAGTGAAACAAGTCTGAGTGCTGCGGTGGCTCTGCATCGGCTAAAAGATACCCTGTATTCTAAAACGAGTTTAGCAAGTAAAAGAAATGGCAAATAGCAGACCTGGAATACTTACGGGTCCTTTGACAGGATATTGTAGACTATCCACCGATTTTGTGTGGATGAGAAAGAATCCTCAAAGCACCTCAGCCAGGAAAATATGTTTTATTCCAGGCAAACATTTTTTAAGCTCGGAGAACATAAAAGTCATCAACCAGATAATGGTTTCTTCTGACAGACGCTGATCTGACCCCCAATTATAATCATAATATTAACTATGACTTGCCACAGATATGAAGGTCAAACAATAATGAAATCAGAATCAGAAGGTCGAGGCAAGGTACACAGCAAGAAAATCAGGTTGCCCAAGGTTATACACTGAAACAAAAAAAATATATGTAAAAGAAAAGTGTTTAAAAATTCAAATGGTTGCGAAATGCAAAAGTTGCTCAACTGAAGGTTGCTTGACTTGAGTGGTGCGCTGTGTGGTGGAGTGGTGGAGCGGTTGCTGCCACACTGCGTGGCAGGCAGTCTAGGAAGACATTCAACCTTGCGCAACTTAATGATACCCCTTTTCTAGTCATACAGGGTATTGCAGAAGAAAAAAGCGAAATTAAATTGCAGCGAAATTAATGTGGCACAGACATGCAATAAGAGGGGCAGCCACTGTTGCACCACCTACCGCCCAGCCTGACAGTCTGACTAACTGTGTGCCCCTTTTGGCTGCTGGTTACACGTCACTGCACAGGCGTGAAAAAGAATCTCATGGTCGTCTCCCGTTGCACGTCTCTCGTCGCACGTCACACGTTGCACGTCTCTTATTGTGCGGGTGCACGTGCACTCGCTTTTAGTCAGTTTCAGTCTCTGTCTCAGTCTGTGTTGGGAATGCCGCAAGCTGGCCGTGATTTTCTGTGTTTTTTTCACACAAGCACACACACACATGCCACATGCCGCACGCCACTTGAGTAGCGGCACAAGTAGCGGCTGTCATGCCATTAGCAGCCCTCATTTCACACTCGAGCTCCTCACTTGAAGTTGACTTGACCAGAAATATCCCCATAACCAGCCCATTCCCCTTTCACTGTTTGAGGCGCAACAATTTTCAGCTGCCGCGTGCCTCAAATTTTATCGATTCTCACCATGCCCTGCCGCCTGCCGCTGGCTGCTGCTGCTGTTGCTGTTGCAGCTCTTGGTGGTAGTTCCTGTTATTTTTTTATTTTGTGTGTGTTTTTGGACGCATCAAATAAATATATCCTTCCGCTTTATGTTGCGCTGCGCTCTCTCGCTCACTCTCTATCTCTCTCTCTCTCTCTTTCTCTCTCTCTCCTCTCAACTCATCCGGCAACACAAATGGGTTTCATTTGCCGCCGGCGCCTGCGGCTAGGCAATGATTTCTGGGTTCAGCTTTCAACCCTGCAAAGCCTGGCAATTTCGCAACTCTCTCTTTGCCTCTCTGCCTCTCTTTCTGTCTTCCTCTTTGATTTGCTGAATATGTATTGCGTTTACCGCTTGTTCTGTTCGGCTCGGCTCGGCTCTGTTTTGCCGTCCTGGGCGGCGTCAGTTCCTTGCCAATTGCCAAGCTGAGAGCAACAAAGCGACGACGAGCGCGCGCCAAAACCAACAAAAAAAACGAACACACCAACAAAAGCCGAAGCCGCGAAACCGAAACACGAAGCTTAAGTCCCGTTATAGTCGTTCCAAAGGCAGCTAGTCGCTCAGTCGGCAGTCAGTCAGTCAGCAGCCAGCAGTCAGTTTGCTCCTCGCACGCGCGCGTCCTCTTTGCTCCCTAGTGTGTAGCCTAGACTTCAGTCAGTAGTAGCCTTTTATTGTAGTATACCTTTTTGGGCGCGGCAAACGAGAAACGTGTAGAGGAGACGCCCCCCCCCCCTCGCAACCACAAAAGAAATTAAAAAACTAAAGCTAAGCAACTTTTTGGCCATTTATTAAGACGAGCAAACCACCAAAATAAACACGAAAAAAAACACAAAAATATACATTTAACTCAAAAAGAACCAAAAGAAGCAATACAATTTAAGCGTGTGTCTGTCCATATATATAAATATATATATGTGTGTGTGTCGAGAGAGTAAAGCTTAGCTGCATTGTGATTTCATTTTACCTGCTAAAAAAAACCAAACAAAACACAACTTTTACACACACAAATAAAAGAGAAAAAAAGAAACAAAAAACATTCCCTTTTGTGACCAAATTTTTTACCAACAACTTTACATAAAAACTAACAAAAAACAAAAAAAAAAACAATGGGTTTGTGCGCTTCAAAGGATAAAAAGGAGAAAGTGATCGAAGGCGATGGCGCCGCAACCGCCAACGGTGGCGGTGGTGGTGGGGAGCAGCCAAATGGCAGCGCCACAGCGGCTGCCTCAGATACAACGGCTGCTGCTGCCACGGATGGGTGTGTATACAGCGTGCTTCTTCTTCTACAATCTTCTTTCTTTTTTTTTTGTCATAGGTCCTAGAAATATTGTAGTGTCTGCTCTGCTCTACGTGTGTGTGTGTGTGTGTGTGCGTGTGAGTGTATGCTGACGTCAGGCTGCCCGAAAAATGTTAAGTGCGATAAAAATATTATTGCCCTGGTCTCTGACCGACAACGTCGAGAACGTCGAGGCCCAGGCAAAAGCCGGGACGACGAGCCCACTTGTGTGCCGCGCGCATGTGCCGCTCTCAGCGTGGGGGGAGAGAGAGTTGTGTTGGGTTGAGGTGGGCGTGTGCGTATTCAGCGACAGCCGGCAAAAAGTACTGTTTTGTCAGCTATGCAACAGCAAAGCACCACCGACACCGACACCATTACCAGCATAATTGCAGAGCAACCACCAACAGCAGCAGAGCAGCAGCAGCAGCAGCCGCAAGCAGCAGCTGGCGGGGTTAATGGATTGCTTTAAAATTGCACAGTCGCGTGTCCATAAGCGATCCCAAAACTCAATTCAAAGTCATTGCCGACTTTCGGGCGCCACAATTGATTGAAATGTCTAAAAGGCAACAAAAGCAAGCCCAAAATTAAACCGTTCGCCGGCAGACAAGTTGTCATTGTTGGAGAGAGAAAATAAATTGATACATAAGGAGTAGTTGGAGTAGTTAGTACACTCAGCAAAAAAGAGCGATAAAAAGCCAATCTAATTTTATGAAATTTGTTGTTCTAAAAGCGAGAAAACTTTCTGGTTTTTTCAGGGCGATTAAGTTTGGAAAAATAATTTGAAATTAAGTTAATAGACTCAGTTAGAAATTCCCATACATTTATGAATAGAAATAAATACGAATGCAATAAAGAAAATATACGAAAATAGCTTATAATAAAAGTAGATAAAAATAATAGAAAACAATTAATAATTGTTTCTTATTTTTGTAATATTTTTCTTATACTTCGAGGTAATTTTTAAAAACAAGAACAACTTTTTTAGTTTTCAGATCCATTTCTGTGAAAGCATTTAGCTAATATCTACTGAAAGATGAAAAAACTTCAGCTTGCACTTTTTTTAAACTATAAAATAATAACAGAAAAATTCAATTTCTTTGGTTTAATAAAATCAAATAATTGTTGGGCTAAGAAGTATCATGAAATAAAACACGCCACAAGGTATAATTCTGTGCCCAAGTCTAGTTTAAGAAACTTAAACATTTTGAATATAAACTGACAAATTCGAAAAATTTAACTCAAAATCTGCCAGAAAAACAAAATGCATTTTATATATTTGAACAATGAACTCTTTTTGAATGTTTAACTAACAAACTTGGGGCAATTTTGTGCTTGCAGCAAACAAGACACCATGGTTGACGCTGCTGTTCTCGCTAAACTGGAGGAGGGTTATGCCAAGTTGGCTGCCTCCGACTCGAAGTCGCTGTTGAAGAAGTACCTGACCAAGGAGATCTTCGATAATCTAAAGAACAAGGTGACACCGACCTTCAAGTCGACCCTCCTCGATGTGATCCAGTCTGGTTTGGAGAACCACGACTCTGGCTGCGGCATCTATGCACCCGATGCTGAGGCCTATGCCGTGTTCGCCGATCTGTTCGATCCCATCATCGAGGATTACCATGGTGGCTTCAAGAAGACCGACAAGCACCCGGCCTCCGACTTTGGTGATGTGACCACCTTCGGCAACGTTGATCCCACCAACGAGTTTGTGATCTCGACTCGTGTCCGTTGCGGTCGCTCCATGCAGGGTTATCCCTTCAACCCCTGCCTAACTGAGGCCCAGTACAAGGAGATGGAAGCCAAGGTCAGCAGCACCCTGTCCGGCCTCGAGGGTGAGCTCAAGGGCAAATTCTATCCCCTCACCGGCATGGAGAAGGCCGTCCAGCAGCAGCTGATCGACGATCACTTCCTGTTCAAGGAGGGCGATCGTTTCCTGCAGTCGGCCAATGCTTGCCGCTACTGGCCATCGGGTCGTGGCATCTATCACAACGACAACAAGACCTTCCTGGTCTGGTGCAATGAGGAGGATCATTTGCGCATCATCTCCATGCAGCAGGGTGGTGACCTCGGCGAGATCTATCGTCGTCTGACCACCGCCGTCAATGAGATCGAGAAGCGTGTGCCATTCAGCCACGATGATCGTCTTGGTTTCTTGACCTTCTGCCCCACCAATTTGGGCACAACCATTCGTGCCTCGGTGCACATTAAGGTGCCCAAGCTGGCCGCCAACAAGGCCAAGCTGGAGGAGGTCGCCGGCAAATACAATCTGCAGGTGCGCGGCACTCGTGGCGAGCACACCGAAGCCGAGGGCGGTGTCTATGACATCTCCAACAAGCGTCGCATGGGTCTCACCGAATACCAGGCCGTCAAGGAGATGTACGATGGCATCACCGAGCTCATCAAGCTCGAGAAGAGCCTGTAAGCCCGCTCTCCACTCTCCAAAGGAAGCAGCGACTCCTCTGCCTCGGACTAAAACCACATCTCAGCGGGCCCGATCAGACGGAGTCCAATGCCAATTAATCAATCAGTTGGAAATTACTTCTTCAGCTGCTCCTGTTTGCTTTAGTTTTGTAGTAGGATTTTGTAGCGATGCGAAGCCGGTGGGAGGCAAGCAGTGAGTGGTGGCAACAATAACTGCAGTTGCAGCTGCGGCACTCGGCATTTGTCGTCTCTACTTTGGAGTGTCGTGGTCAAGTCGAGTGGATTAACTGCAGCTGCTGCTGCTGCTGCTGCTGCTACTGCTAATGCTGCTCTAACAACCACCAAGCAACAACAACAACAACAACAACACCAAACTGCATACTACACCCACAACAACAACAACAACAACCAGAATAACAACAATTGGAAAAACTATTTCACAAAATATTTGCTTAAAGAAAAGAAAACAAAAGAATGTAAAACATTTTGGCATTTGTGTCAAGCAAAAAAAACAACAACAAAAATGAAAATGAAAATGAAAACTTTAAATACTTTTATTTTAAGTCTTAAGTTTATAAAAGAATTAAAATTATAAAAAAAAAGAAAATAATAAAAAAAAATAAAAAAAAAACGTTTTAGCATTTTTATTTGAGCTTTGCTATTTATTTATTAAATTAAAGGAATTGTTATATTAAAGGGAATTTTAAAAGAATTTATTATCGACCGAACGATCAGATAATGATAGCTTTATAAATAAAATATGGCTCAGATACTGATAGCTTATAGCTGATAGCCAAATAAGGTCAAATTTAATTGAAAAGTTTAAATTATTGATGGAAAATGACAAAGCATCACAGCCAACTTTGAGCTGGAGTGTCTTTCAGATAATGACAGATATATATAATATATTGGGGGTAATTTTATAACTTGATTTATCATTGAAAAATGCAATAGAAAGCAAAGCTTGTAAAAGTTTGAAATATAAATGGAAAAGAAGCTTTTAACTGGAGTAGCTTAAATAGGGGTGGATTTATTGAACTTTAGAAAACACCTTAGACGATGATAGCTTTATGAATTAGTTTACAGGCTAAGGCTTAAAGGATAGCTAAGGATAAAATACAAACAAAAAGCAAAGAGACAATTTTTTATATGATGAGCGTTCTGCAATTTATTGTTTCTTGGCTGGTGAACAACGCGGTCTGTGATTGTTCATTTTAAGTTAAGGGTTGAGTTATTACTTCTTCTTTGTGCTCTCCTCGCACTCGGCCTTAATCAGAGCACTGATCCCTCTGTGCATCTCGGCGACAGCCTCGTATTCGGTGAGACCCATGCGACGCTTGTTGGAGATGTCATAGATGCCGCCGAGAGCCTGGCTATATTCGCCAAGGGTGCCCCGCACCTGAAGATGATGCTTTTTGGCCAGTTCGAGAAAGTTACGCTGGTTGGAGGCGAGCAGCGGCAGCTTTATGTGAACGGATGCGCGAATTGTGCAGCCCAAATTGGTGGGACAAAACGTGAGATTGCCAAGACGATCGTCACGACTGAATTTCAAAGAGTGCGCCAAGGATTCAACGCCGATAATCATCCGTTCATAGACGCGACCCAAGTCGCCGCCCTTCTCCAGCGCAATGACCCGAATGTGATCTTCCTCATTCACCCAGATGACAAAGGTGCACGTCTTATTGATGAAGATGCCACGACCCGTCGGCCAGAAGCGCAGCGCATTCGCCGACTTGAGGAAATTATTCCGGCCCTTGAAGAGCAGGCCGGCATCGATCAGGTTCTGTATATCATCCGAATCCATGCAGCCGAGCGTGTGATATGTGCCAGCGTGCTCGTTGCACAAGGCACGCAACGGTTTCTTGATCATACACTCCAGATCCTTGTAATTGCGCTTCGTTAGGCACGGATTAAAGGGGAATCCCTCCACGGATCGGGCACATCGCACGCGACTGGAGACAATGTATTTTTGCTCGGGATCAAGATTGGGAAAATCGGAACCATAGCCAAAACAGGTGGCCGGATGTTTGTCCGTGTGCTTGAAGCCCGTGTGATAGGACTCGATGATCGGATCAAAGATCTCGGCAAATGTTTTATATGCCCCCGGATCGGGTGCATAGATGCCAACGCCCGAGTCATGTCTGCACAGACCGGAACGTATGCAGTCCAACAGCGTCGAACAATATTTTGGCGTCATTTTGCGCTTGAGCCGATCGAAAATCTCTTTGGTTAAATGCTTCTTTAGCAGCGATTTCGATTTGGATTTCATCAACTTTTTATAGCCCTTCTCCAATTGTTCCAAAACTTCTTTGGAGACGTTGCCACACATGCTGCAAAGGCTCCTGGTCAATGCTGTTAGCGGCATATTACGGCGCATCATCAACGATATCATAGTTGTTAAATACCTAAAAAAAAATTTTGAATGGAAAACCGAAAAAAAAAAACGGCAATTCTCAAATTTGGTCAAGTAAAATGATGGAATGTCCGCATTGTGTTACCTATTTTAAGCGATGTGGCAACGCTGACTACGTTGTGCACAAAAACTAACGTTGAAGCAGCTCAGCTGAACGATTAAAATGAACTAGTCCAACGATCAATTGCTTGCCCATTCATTCAGTTTCGTTTAGTTTAGTGCGACTCGCCAAGAGCTGAATGTTTTAAGATGGTGGGGGTTTGGTTTATGGACAGCGATGAAAGCGACCAGCGTTTGCAACACAAACGCCAGCCAGTTGAATATTTGGATATGCAGGCGCTCTATAAAAGAACCGGCGTGGAATACTTTAAGGTAAACTCAACGAGCGACCTTGACGAAAGTCGCGCTTATCTACTGCTTACCCCCTCACACCCACACCTCTTTTCTAGATCAATGCGGACAACTATGAGAACGATAAGCAGCTAATTGAGCTGCGCAGCAAACGCGGCTACAGCTACGAGGATGAGGTTTGTGCAACATGAGTAATGTAAACAATTACTGATTGTATTGTCATGCAGATCACCTGTTCGGAGCAGTGCCTACCGGATTATCTCAACAAGCTAAAGTCATTTTACACGGAGCACTTGCATACAGATGAAGAAATTCGGCTGGTGCTCGATGGTTCCGGCTACTTTGATGTGCGCGAGTGAGTAAGCAATAATAACAGCGGTTCAAACTATTAAATCGGTATTCACTTTTGCAGCGGCGAGGAAAACTGGTTGCGCATCGAAGTGATCAAAGGGGATTTGATAATAATTCCGGCGGGAATCTATCATCGCTTCACTCTCGACTCTAATGTGAGTACACTAATAGTAGTATTAAAGTTAGTCTAAAATATTCCTCTTCTTATCCACAGAACTATATAAAAGCGCGTCGTTATTTTGTTGGTGAACCTGTTTGGGTGCCGCACAATCGCCCAGCTGATAACATGGACTGTCGCAAGGCCTACTTGCAGAACCTCGCCCAATTGAGCAAAGCTTAATAACATTTACCTATATATAATGTAAATAATGTTCTTGTTTTTGTTTGTTTTAACCAATTAAAAAGTCTACAGAGCGAGGTACTAAACTGAACGAATGAACCAAAGTTTTACAGAGAGCGTAATGCTAACATTCTTGCTCCTCACCTAAAATGTGCGCTCACGGTTGAACAACAACTGCTGCCGCATATTAACGACAAACCCCAAAAGTTGGTATTTTTCGTTTGAAACGCGAGCGGTCACATTACTGCGTTTATTTTAAATGTATAAGCAACATTTACAAAAACAACATCGAGCGGGTTGGACGCGCTAAAACGTTGTCGGACAAAATCAGCGTATAATTATTTTACAATTACGACTTTGTGATTTGTTTACAAACAAAGCTAACATAAATCAACCAAATTATGCTATATATATATATATATAGAGCGCGAGTGTTACAGGTGTAATGCAATAACAAATAAATTGCAACGGTTTCACACACATACACTGTGTAATGTGTCCCAAGTTCTTCGCGAATGCATGTGTGTTATGTATGTGTATATAATTGAATATGCATCAGTGTTTGTGAAGCTTATCACATACATACATAAATATATACATATATATTAGGCATAGTAAACAAATCATATGCCAATTAATTGTATTCAGCAAATAAACAAACGTGTAATTTAATAAAATATATTATATATAAAACCATTAAACGCGATTTGTGTGCGTGGTAAAAAAAAAAAGAGTCGAGAAAAAAATATTTGGAAAGCCGTAGAAGGCGAACTAGAAGCAGAGCGGCCAGCGACGACGCAGCAGCAGCAGCGCCTTTCTGCAAGTGTATTAGTGTTAAAAGGCGCACACACACGTATACGTCAATGCTGCATGTGCATGTGTATGTGTGCACATATATAGCAGATAAATAAGCAGGCGTACGCACGCACATACATATACGTATATATATACGTACATACGTAAGCAAGAAGCTGGTGTGCAAGTAATAAATAAAAGGAAATTAACAAATCCCAATCAAAAAAAAAGTGAAATTTCCCTTCAATAAAAAAAGCCAAAAATTATACAATTTTTGTGCACTTCTTCTCGTAGTGTGCGTGTGTGAGTGCGTGCGTGCGAGAGTGTGTGAGTTTTTGGGAAATTAGCATAAATTCCAAGAGGCTGGACGCCAGCGTCGACGCCGAAGCAGCAGCAGCAGCGGCAACATCTACAACAACAAGCAGTTTAACGGATTTTCTACTCATTTTGCTCTTTGCGCGGTAAGTTAAACAAAAAAAAACTAAGAACATTGAATTCCATTCGCACGCTGCTGAAATTTTCATTACGTCGAAGAAGAAAAATTCAATATGTATGCCTTGACAGAGCCAGTCAGTTTACCCCCAACCCCTCCACCGTGTTGTACCCATCGCATCTGCTTCCCCTATCCAATTTAACCTCAACCGGTCTGCTGCTGCGGCCGGCGTCTGCGTCGCGTGTGCATGTAGTAAGTGTGTGTGAATCTGCTTGTATGTGTGTGTTGAGTTCTCGTACTAGTGTGCGCTTGTCACTCGGCTCGTTAAAAAAAGACCCTCTGTCGCTGCGGCTGCCTCTGCTGCTATTGACGTCGACGTCGATGTCAGCGGCTTCTTCGACACTCGCGTACATTATTTTGCAAGCTGTTGTTAGCGTACGACTTTTTTGTTGTTTTTTTTTTCTATATTGACAATTTTTTTTGCAGCTTTTACCGTGTTGTTTTTTTTTCCAGTAGGGTAGGCGGTTGCTTGTCTTGTTGTTATTGTTGTTGTAAGGCAGCGTTGTCGTCTCAGTGACGCCATTGCCTGGCCAGGCGCTTACTTTTATTATCTGCTGCGGCTACTATTTTCTTTTATTTTTTTTCAGCTTGTCGCTTGGCTACGTTTTTATGTTTAGCGACGGGGTTGCCGTTATCTCTCTATACACAACACACACACACACCAAAACACGTTTTGTGGTTGCCATATCTCAAGCAGATGTAGGTGTATGTGTGTGTGTGAGTATGGGATAGGGTATGGGGGGAATTGCGTGTATTGGCGTCATTATGAATGAGCAGCCCACGCTTCTGTTCGGCGCCTTCCGCTTATTAAATTTGTGTTAATGAACTTTCTTTGAGCGCAGTTAAAAGAAAATCATTTATAGTATGCAAAAAGCGAGAAAGTAGCAGCTTATTAATTGCAATACATTGCATTTAACATTTGAAAACTTTGCAAAATGACCCATCATATATATATATACATACATATACGCATATACTTGTCGTGTCGTTCAGCCTCCTCACTCTCTCGCATTGCTCACGCTGCGTTGCCTTTTCCCCCTCCCACATTTTCAATTTTCTCTCTCTCTCTCTCTTTTCCGCATTTACGCAGAGCTAACGAACGCATTTGGCAATAGCACGAAAAGTTGCATGCTCCAAAATACGCACACATACTAACATATGTAGCTATACACATATACATTTACTTGCTCTCTCACACTCTTGTCACATTTTATGCTGGCCGCTCTCTCACACACTCGCACTCACACAAGCACACGCACACGCAGGCTGTCGTTAGTTTTAAACTTATTTTGGCGTTCTTTATGTGCATGCATTCTCGCATTCTCGCCGTCTCCTTCTCGTCTCGATGACGACCCAGACCCGCATTTTCTAGTCGTCATTGCGTCGGCATCGGTATCGGTATCGCTTGCATTAGTGTGTATGTGTGTGTTGAATTTATGCAGCGGGTGTAGCAACCGAATATGTTCAAGTGGAGCCATGCTACGCACCTGTTTACCCATATACACATACACATACACACACACACATCTGTCATCTGCTTTTAGTTATTGAGAAATTGTCTCGCATCTTTTTATGCAATAATTTTCTTATTTAGGTTATGATTGGTTTTTGGCTTTTTTCTTTTGTTTCTGGCTGGAGTTGAGCGCAGCCGCTGATGGATTTGCCGAGAGATTCCAATCTGCTGTGCACTTGTTTGCAAACGAATTGTTGAAATAACAGACACATACATATACATAAACGTACACATGTACGATAACTCACACGAGCTTCTCTCCATGTGCAGAGACTTACAGCAACGACGACAACAACAACGACAAAAACAGCAAAATGCAGTTTAAAGCGCAACTAAAACTAAACAAGAGAGTTGAAGGGGGTCAATGGGAGGGGGAGTGGGAGGTGTTGTGGATTTTGATGGGTGGGCTTTGGGGGTTATTTTAGTGTATATGGCTGCATGCCTGCTTGTGTGTGTGTGTGTGCGCTTGCATTTCTACGTATGTGTGTTTGTGGAGTGGATTTTATCTGAAAAGTACAGTCGCTTAGTATACACACACATATATATATATATATATATATGTGTGTGTGTGTGTGTATGTGTCTACATAAATTGCATGTTCATGCTTCAATAGTTGCATGCAGCGGTGGCTTCGTTGAGTTACATACAAATATCTACACACATACACAACTATATATATATATATGCACATGTAGCTTAGCCATTGTTGACAACTAAAACAAAAGCCAAAGCCGAATAGCAACAACAGAAACCGAAACAGCAACAACAACAAAAATCATTGCGATCCACTAAGTGATTTCGTTTTGTAAGCGAATAAGATAGAGAGAGCAGGAGCGAGAGTAACGGCCCCCAGGCAGCAGCAACAAGATTTTAATATGTCGCTCTCTCTCTCTCTCTCTCGCTCTCGCTCTCGCTCTCTTTCACTCTTTAAGTATTTGTATATTTTGTTTACAGTTCTTCGAATTTGGTGACAACTTGAATCTAAATTAACGGCGTTATCGTTTTTGTTTTGCTTTTTATCGATAACAAATATCAAGTGTGCTCGATCGGAGAATAGTGGAAGAGTGTGTGGGTGGTTAAAAGAGATACAGAATGGGCAAAGATGCCGATGAAGTGTTGCAAAGGGTCAGTTCGGCCATGCAGTTGTCGTAGTGCTGCCAAGCGCTGAATTTATTGTTGACTTTTTCAAAACTCACGACACACAGCAAGCCACACCTCCCCCTCCCCCTCCTCATTCTCCTGCCCAACTCGACAGTTTACGCTGTTTTCGTCTTGCTGTTGTTGTTTTTTATGACCTTTTTTCCGTGTGTTTGCTTGTTGAGCGAGTGAGAGAACGTATGGATGTATGTGTGTGCAAGTGAGGCGGCATGCTATACTTGGGTGATGGTGCGGCTGAGCTGGGTGGGTGGTGTTTGGGCGCTGGGTGGCCACAGCCCTGAGTGGGTTGCGTTTTGACTGAAAAAATCGATGGCAAGACATGATATATTTATTTATACAATATATATGCATATAATATATATATATATACATATATATATTATATATACTTAAATTTCTTTTCACAAGAGATAATGCGGAACATTGAAAATGAGTGCAGGAAAACTTTACACAAATTTGTCTGTGTCTTTTGAAAGCCGCCCAAGTTTGTTTATTGATTTTCCTAATAAGGCAAGCTGCTTTGCTTTTGAGCGGTGGGGTGTAGAGGGGGTTAAGCATGGAATTGGGGGATTGTGGCGCTGTCTACACCACACCGCTTATGTATCGAAAGTTTTTCGGCAGCAAAAGCAACGCAAACTAAAACTCAGTGCGGCTGCTGCTGCATTAGCTGAAAGGGATTCCAGAGGGGGTGGCTAATGGGATAGGGAAGGTGGGTGGAGAGGGGTGGTTAGGTGCGTGGAATGCGTACAGTGGTTGCCGGCAAATGACAGTTGCTTAGTCTAACAGTTTATTTTAACTCGCTCAATTTAATTAATTTCATTATTATTTTTATGTAAAAATATGATTTAGCTTTGTAATTTAAAAAACCCAAATTCTGTATTCTTTTGGAGTGTTAAGAAAGTGTTTTCACAATGCCTTTCAAGATTATAAATATATATTAGTTGCAGTTTGTAAGTCTTTAATTTTTAGCAGTTTTTACATAATACTAATGCAAAATCAAATTAGCTGTTTATGTCTGGGTTTGAGTTCTACTTTGTATAAGTGTTCTTAATAACGAGAGACCACTGTACTTTATGACTCTTGTTGTTGCTTTCGTGTATTGGGTTGAGTTTATGTGGCGTTAGTTGAAATGCAGACGTTTTGCATTGTTGTACAGTGGGCGGGCTGTTGGCACCGTGGCAGTAAAGTGGCCCGAAACACGGGCAACACACACACACACTGACGCAGACAGAAACACATTCACACAGAAAGCCACCCACTCACGCACACACACACACACACAGAGCAGTTGTTGTTGCTGTGGGTACAGCTGTGTACATGTGTACATAAAATTGCCTCACACAGCTACACACACACACACACACATACACACACACACCCACACACACAGCTACACACACACTACAGCATGCAAAAGCGGATACAGATAGAGATACATATACAAAACATCAAAGGGGGTGGTTGGGTGGTAGGGAGGAGAGTTGGGGGATGGAACTGGGCTTGCCCGAACTGCTGCTGCGCTTCCTTCCTCTCGCATAGTTCAAGTATGCATATAATATCCGGGACTCGGGACTCCTCTCGGTGCCGAAAACGAAGCAGCTGCAATAGTAGCGGGGGGATGGCGAGGGTGGTGGGTGAAGGGAGGGCTGGTGTTGAGTGTAGGGGCAGCATCCGACAGAAGGCCTACGGCGACTACGACGCGGACAGCATTGCAGCATTGGGCGTCCAGGCTTGGGTGGTTTATTTGGTTGGTTCTGTTCTGCTTGGGTGGATTCTGTTGCAAGAGCAACTATGGCGGGGTATGGAGCGGATGGTTGGTTGGAAAGTGGGTGGTTTTGGTCCGCTGGTCGTTGTCCCTCTTTTTTGCTTTTTGGAGTAGCACAAATGTGTCGCGAGTGAGAGTGCAGAGATGGCCAGGCGGAGGCAGGGGGATGGAGCCACCGTCCATAGTTTAGTGGGTGGTTGGGGGTGGTAAGCAGTGTTGGTGGGGTTGTTTTTTGGTTGTTGTGTGCAATAGTTGCGTAATCTATGCGATGATATCCCACTGCTCGTATTTTACCCATTGCATCTATGTGAGTGTGTGTTGTGTGTGTGTGTGTGTATGCTTGAACTACGACCCGTGGGCGGCGTTTTATAACGGTAGTGCGCCCAAGCCCGGATCAGGGCCACAGCCCAGGCTCCATTCTCCTAGGCTAAGGGTTTGGGGGTGTTACGGGCTGGGGGTTGTTTGTATAGTTTGGTTGTGTGCTCTCTCTCTCTCTCTCTCCCTTTCTATGGTTGGCTTAGAAACGCAACAACTGCAACAACAACAACAATTGCGACAACAAAATCCACACACAACGAAATGCAAATTTCGAATTGTAATGCACACAATCCAGAATTGCTATTGCAGTTTCGACATATGTACTCTCATATATACCCACACATATATGTATTTATATAAACACATGTATGTACATGGGAAACCTTTCAAATTGAGGGGTGGCACCTTCCGCATGCTTATGTGTATGTAGTGTAGATACACACACACGCACACCTCACAACACAACACACACATTTATTGAAGCACATTCAGACTGCTTGAAAACTAACTAAAACATGTCTCAAAACACAAACTTTTTGTGCGATTTCCAACTGAAAATTGAACTTTATTTTACGATTTCCCTTTACCATTTGAATCGCTTTACAATATTTTTAGTTAAATCGTTATTAAACATCAAATCAAGTCGACACAAAAAAAAAAAAAAATACAACACGTTTAAAGAGTTTAAATTAATTTAGAATATAAAATTTTACATTATATTTTAATTAAGATGTTTAAGTGCAAAATGGTCCCAGATTTGCTGCTTGGATTGGAAGGGGATTTAAAGTAGCTTTATTTATATATTAACTTAAATTTGATTTATGTATTTTTCATATAGATTGGTTTAGATTCCCCTTGAGCCATGCCTGGCTTAGTCATATCCCAATTCAATTAAATTACTCCTGTGGATTGACTAATTTCCTTGATTGTGTATCGAAGAGTTTGGCTGTATTTATGTGAGGAACGCAAGGCATCAAAGCCTCCCCCACCCAAGGGGGAAGCAGAGCTGCTGCATTGATTTTTCATACAGACATATATATGTTTCCTTAATATTTCAAGATTATTTCTTTTAGCACACGCAATAAATAACTAACAAAAGTGATTTAGTTCTGTTGCGAGTAGTGCCTTTATAGAACCACTTTTGCATTTCCGGCAAAAGTTTCCATTATAAAGCAATGCAATCTTCTTATCAACAATTTATCACATTAAACCTTTGTCAATAACTTGACTTTGACAAACAATCGCTAGTCACCATAAAGTGCATTACCCAAATGATATCTAAAACCACTTATAAACATATATATTACATAGCAAGCACCTCACTACTATTACTTACACACACACCTAACCACACATGTCGTTTGCCGCGGCTGTTGCTGCTGGCAGGTTTAACCTGCAGCAGGAAATTAGTTTTAGCCACAGTTGTTCCGGGTGCCCAGCTTTGGCCATTAATATTACGAAATTTTAATGCAAATGCCAAATACACCGGGACAATTAGCGTAGCCTATGGGTGGAGAGGGGGAGGGGGATTGGGAGGTTTGGGGTGAAGTTAGCTGAATAGAAATCAAATATTCGACAGAAGCTGCGCATTAATTATGAAATAGCAGCTACAACTACGACTAACTAAACTACTCTAGTGACTACGAATTGCAAACGCAACTGTACCTGCAGCTGAAGTGTGTTGCTTGCGGGTGGGAATGTGGGGGATGGTAGGTGGGTGACAAGTGGTGGGTTGGGGTTGGAATTGGGGGTTAGGGGTCAGGGGTGTGGTTGCGTGTAGGGTTAGCTGTGAGTGACTAGGCTACGAGAGCGCTAACGGTTTTGCATGACTGCCTATGTGTGTGTGTGTGTGTTTGTATGTGTGGATATGTATTTCTGTGTGTGTGTTTGGAACTTGGCTTCGATTTTGCGCGTTTGGCAATTATGTGGACATGTGTCTTGACACCGCCTATTATATATGTATACATATACACACACAACATATACATACACACTTATGTGCTACATATGCATGCAGGTACACACACACTCAGACACACACAAACAAAGAGCGGCCCCTGCTATTGACGTGCCTGCTGCTGCTGCTGCCTCTTCCTCTCTTCCCCTGCTGCATAAAATATTTCTAGATACACATTTTTGTTAGGGCGACGGCAAAAAGCAAAAAGCAAAAAAAAAAAAAAAAAAAAAAATATTGAAGAAAAGGTCTCTTTGGAGGCAGCCGAAAGTTAAAATAAAATACGAAATTTTTACACGCTGCAATTTATTTATCTATGCAATAATATTAATTATAGAATTTGTAAACTTAAAAGCCTTACAAATTCTCATTTTGGCATTAAAAACCCCTTTACAAAGCAGAGCATGAAAAAGCAGAAAAAAGCAGATAAAAACCGTTAAGTCGACAAATGGGCAACTGCACAGCATATACACACATTCAAACAAACAGAAAGAAAGAGGGAGTGAGAGAGGGATAGACAGAAAAGTGTACCCAGGCAGAAGCAGGCAGGCAGCTTTAAGGGCAACTTTAAATTTGAGCACAGGCTCCTCTCGGTTGCCTAGAAGCACTCACTCAAGCAGCAGGTACATAAGCAGCAAACACACACATACACATATATACAAGTGTATATAGAAATATGTACATTATATACATACAGCTACTTGTAAGAAAAGTTTTTGGCTGCCTTCACTTCACTTTACTTGTCGAAGCTTTTTTTTTGTGCTTGACGTTGTTGTTGTTGTTGTGGTGGGTGCAGGCCGAGTGTGTGAGGTGAATTCCCACCACCGCACCCCACACACAAACAGTCACACAGCTGTAGCTAAAGAAAAAAAAAAAAAAAAAAAAGAAACAACTAGCTTACGGCGTTGGCACTTTGGCTGACTGCTCTTTTCCATTGTTTATTCACACACACACGTTGCATTTGTCATTTATCTGTTATAATTTTGGTGCGTACTTAATTTATTATTGTTTATGTGTAGTGTACATTATAATTGCCCTTGCGAGCACACACAAACACGCACACATACAAATATGAATTTATACATACATATCTATGCCTTTGCTGCTCGCACTCTCTCACTAATGCCACTTATTCTTTTGGTCACTGCTCGCGCTCTCTCTCGCTCTCTTTCTACTTTGGCTAATTTATGCACGTTTTTCGCTTTTTTTTTTTGGTTGTGTGTCTGTGCAAAACTTTTTTTTTGATTGCCCGTTTTATACTCAATTCAATATTTATTTTTTTCTTACATATGCATGGCAAGTGTATTTGTGTGTGTGTTGTGTTTATGTATATTTTTATGCGTGTGCTGCTCTCATTTTGAAGCCAGATATTAAATTTTGTATTCCAACACATTTTTGGCATCTTTGCTGCTGCAGCCTAGTCAAAGTCAACAGCAACAACAATCGCTACTCAATTTAATTTAGTTTTTTTTTCGTTTTGTGTTTTGTTTTATTCTCGCTGCCTCGCTCGCTCTCGCTTTCGCTCTCTCTCTCTCTCTCTCTCTCTCTCTCTCTCGCTCCCTCTCTTCTATTCGTACGTTTGCCTTTTTGCTTGAGGCAATTGACCGTTTAAATGAGTCGCGTTGTTGTTTTTGTTGTTGTCTTTGTTGCTTTAGATGCTGCTGCTACCGCTGCTGGCACGTTGAATATTTTTTTTTAGTTTTGTTTCTTATTTGGTTTTACTTTTTTTATACACCGTTCAACTCGCCGCTAAGCCGCCTGAACCCTTTACCCTTGTGTTGCGGGTAGCCACACCACGCAAAGAAGACAGAGATAGTGTTGCCACTTTACATTTATTTAGCCGTAGACAAGTTTCAAGTGGCATTGCATTTGTTGTTGTTGCTGTTGTGCTCGTTACTTCCTTGTTTCTGTCATCCTCCTCATCTATATATATCCAAATACATACGTATAACATATTTAATCTATGTAAGTGTATGTGTATCTGTGTGTATATTTAAGCATTGTTCGTGCTTATGTAACTGCATCGTGGTTCGCTCGCCAGGCAAAGAATGCGCAAGAAGCCAAATAGTAAGTGTGTGTGTGAGTGTGGTCTGTTTTTTTATAAACAAACACATATATTTTTATATATTTATATATATATATAATATATAGATATTTTCAGTATGTAAGTATAAGCAAAAAGTTGCAAATTAAGCAAACGCTGCAATTTGCATTTATTATTTTGCATTGATCTTTTCTTTCTTTACTTGTTTTTTTTCGAGTAAGTTTTCATGGTCGTCAACTGACGTTGGATAATTATGATTATCATTCACAACAGCAACAACAACAACTGCGTGCATGCCTACAGTGTCAATTTACTCAATAACCGATCTTCATCTTCTTCCACCTCTTCTGACAATTTCACGCAAAACAAAAGCAGCAAAGAGCAAAATGAAAAAGAAAAAAGTGGCAAAGCTACTTTTTGTTGTTGTTTTCTTTTTTCGGCTTACCTTTTTTTACCTGTTTACTTTGTGTGGCATCTCGCTCTCGCACACAGAAAACTCACATACACACGTATGAACGTACACACACACACCCATATATATATGCTCACATAGAAACGCACACAAATGTAAACACACGCGCGCGTTGGTTACACGTCATTAAGTGCAAAATAAGAACAGCGCATAAAAAACAAGAACAAAAAACACCATACAATAAAGTAGCCTGTATTTGTATTTTCTTCTTGCTATCATTTCTTTCTTTTCGATCGGCAGCAGTAGAAAGCGTTGCAGTCTGTCAATTGATGTACATGTATGCGTGTGCATGTGAGTCTGGCTTTAGCTATTAAATTAGCTTGTTGGCATTGCCCAACACTAAGTCTTTTAATTCAAGCTGAATATATACATCCATATAAACATTAAAGTGTACTAATAAACAATCGTAAATCTTCTGTGAATCATTTGGGAGCCCATCAGCAGCAACAGCAGCAGCAGCAGCGGTGGCCTTATAAAGCAGCTGTGTGAACAATTGCACACACACACACAAATATACATATATACTTATGCACATTCACGTGTATATATGTGTGTGCATGTATGTGTGTACATACTTGTTTGTAAGTGCTGCCGTTCGTCGCTTATCAGCAGCAGCAGCAAAAGCGCTAGAAAAAATGTTTTCTCTTTTCGGTGTCATTTATTTTTATATGCTATGCATATGTATATATATATTATGTGTATATGTATGCGTGTATGTATATAAGTCAAGCAGCCAAACGCTTAACCAGTGTTGTGAACATGCACTTAGCAGTGAAAAAACGCGTGCAAAGCTATCATTACAGGTGCTTCGCATACATACATAATATATACACATATATATATATATATATATATATATAGGTGTGAGTTGGATTTCTTTAGTTCAAGGTTAAAAATGACATAGAAGACAACTGTGTCTCTAAAATTGTCTACTAATATATTGGAAAAAAAAAATTAATTAAATGCAATGAGAATCTACATTTCAATTTGGTAAATTGTACAATAATAAACTATCTCAAGTTTGTGTATAACAAATAAATAATTGTGAATAGTCATTGCGATGTTCACATTATAATTACAAATGAAATTGAAATCTCCACTTAGAATTGAATGAATTTGTATTTGATGATATTTTCTTACGTTTTTGGCACTTATCGTGTCGCATTTATAATGAATGTTTAATTTTTGTGTGTGTGTGTCTCTTTATCGGTGTGTATATTATGTACATATGATTGTGTGTGTATGAGTATTCGTTAACTGGTTTTGTTGTTCCTTTCCGTTTTTTTTGTTGGGCTTGACGTCAACGCTGACTGCGCTGCTCGCGTCGCTGCATACCTTTTACGTGTTACTTTTTGGGGTTATTCTTAGTGGAGTGGACAGCGCAGCGGGGTCGCAGAAGGCGTGCGAGAGGAGCCCGTCTCATTTTCATGTAGCGTTCAATTTGTATTTTATTTTGTTTTGATGTTTTGCCAACATTAAAAGCAAAAAAATTAAAGGTAAAGCGCAAAGCCTAAAAATAGTCAAAGCATAGCGGCGGCGGCGACTGCGACGCGTTGGTAATTTGCTTGATTAAGTGGAATTTTTCCACACAACAAAATATTATTGGGAATGCAGCGAGACCGAAATAAAAACACAGACATGACTAACGAAAGTTTTGCTCAGCCTACCAAGAAAAACTTTAGGCAAATGCAATTGCATATGTATGTATGTGTATGGGTATGTATTTATTTGCAATAATCTATTATTGCCTTTCGAATTATATGTTTGCTATTGCGTTTTTATGTCTTTACTTTTTCGCTGAATCTTGCTGTTGTTTTTGTTGTTGCTAGTGAAGGAGACTGGCAGGCAGGCAGCAATACATATACATATCGTATATATATATACAAACACACACACGGCAAGAAGCACGGTTGGATAGACAAAAGCAACGAGACGAGCGCAGCGCAGCGCCGCGCACTCATTTTATGTACAAAAGTCGAACCCATGTCGTCTGTGCATGTGTGCGTGAGTTTGTGTGTGTATGAGTGAGAGCGCAGCGCTCAGTGTGAGTTTGTATGCATGTATGTGTGTACATATGTATATACGTCGCTGGCTTATATACAACTATAACAACAACAGCAATAATATAATAACAGCAAGAAGAAGAAGAGCAACTGGCAAAAGACAACGAGAAAAGAGCTTTACAAGCAGCTCAGCTGCGATTTTGCATACATGTGTGTGTGTATATTAAGCAAATATGGAAATTGTCATTGTAAAATTGTGAAATTCGGCCGTCATAGGAATGTGTCAAATTACAGCTATTCTTATGCAAATTTTTTATATATGTATGTATGTGTGAGTGTATGCATATGTGTACAACTGCAGTCTGGCAGCGTCAAACATAATTGTTTGTTTTACTTTTTGTTTAATTTATGTATATGTTAACAAGGTATTAATGCAAAAAAGCAAAGGCTCTAATGTTGTTAGGCCCAGACCCAGTTTCAGTATGTCTTTCACCTTAACCCCGGCAATCACTTCATGCCTCCTCCCCCTTAACCTATCCCTCACAAAAGCCACTTGCCAATACTCAGCGCGCTTGCCAATACTCAGCGCGCTTGCCATAAAAAGACAGTGCAAATATGTCCAGCAGCGATAAGCAGCAAATCCGCACACATAACAACAACAACAACAGCAAACACGTCAGTTTGTGCATATGTGTATGTGTACACACTTTTATAGTTGGCGTTGCAGCGCTGTCGCAGCGACGCGCCGCTAGCAAAGGCCAACGACTACAAGCAGTGACAGCGACGTTGGCAGCGGCAGCGACGCGACGATTTTTCGTTTGTAGTGCGCGCAATTAATTTGTGTGTTAAGTTGTCGTAGTTGTTGTACGTAACCCATTTTCTACAAATTTATTTATATACCTACAGACATATTTATGCATAGCAGTTTTTTGTTTGTTGTTGCATTACTTCTAAGTGCTGTTGCAATTTCCCAAAGCTTATCCTTATCGGTGCTATTAGTAAACAAAGCGACATAATTACGTATACACATACATACATAAATAGGCACATGCATATATATATTAATTTATATTTTCTGAGATTTGTATTAGCACACACATCTTGACATATTTACATAGACATACATACATACATAGGTATGTAGATAAAAATTGCTGTGTTTAAAAGCTTATAATGACTTAACATTTTTACGACCCATATGTGTACAACATACATACATACATATGTAAATCAGCTTGTGTCAATTACGACTGTTAATTCTTGTTTTGTAAATTAGTCAAGGAGTGGAGTTGCCACTGCGCTCAAATGTTATTTCACTGTAAAGCAGCTGCTAGTAGTGGCCAGAGTCAGACTCAGAGCCGCAGCCAGTGTTGATGTCACTAATAAATTTGAACATTTCGCAAGGCGCAGCTTAGATTTATACGCCAGTGCATTTTGCAGCAGCTCATCACCAACCCACCATGATGGGGACACGGAAGATGATGGTGATGGTGAGTTAATACGTATGTACGATGGCCTATGTACAAGTCGGCTGCTCTCTCGCTCGCACGCGCGCTCTCTCTTAGTGACAGCAAAAACAACAACAGTAACAGTAGCTCTCCCTCCCCACTTCCGATCCCCGTTCGTTTGTGCCGTTGCTTATGTACTACATACAATGGCAGGCCATAAGATATGCGCATTTCTTATACAAGCGTGTACATGTGTGTGTATATATGTACATATGCATGTATATATTTACTTATGTTTGTTTATTTCTCTCTGTGTGTGCAAAGCTGCGACTTGTTTTGATAATCATTTTTTTTTGCTTTTTTGTTATTTTATTGAAATGAATTGAATTTGTTTGCGCATATCGCACAGATTAAAGGCAATTGCAGCAAAGTAGAGTTGTTCTTGCTCTTGGAGTTAACGGGATTAGCAGCCACGAGCAGCGGTGTTGGCGAGGGGGTGTGGTGGGGTCACTTAAGTTGACTAATATGCAAATCGATAGGATTGTTTTAGTTAAGAAGAAGGTGTTTTGTGGGTGTGTAAGTGTAAGTATGTGTGTTTGTGTGTGTGCTTGGGGTGGCCAGACAGTTTTCAGTTTGCCCGACTGCCCCCTTCACCTCCCCCACAGCACAGCACAACACACCATACTCTACTCCCAATTCGGTCGCCAACTGCCGCCGTCATCCCGCCACTCTCCCTCGCTCTCTTTTTCTCCCTCTCTCAGTTTTGCTTGCTTTGGCTCGCCTTGTCTCGCGTGTGTGTGCGACGCGCTCGCTCTCTTCTGTCTTGCTCTCTCTCTCTCTACGTCGTCGGCTGCTGCTTCTGCTGCTGCTGTTGCTGCTGTTGCTGTTGCTGCTTCTCACCGCAGCCGCACTCAAACACATTTTGCTTGTTGGTTGCTCTTCGCTTTTGTTTCTGTTGTTGTTGCTGTTGTTATTGGTGCTGCTGCTGCTCGCTGCGCTATGTACACAACTGTACTTTTGATTTAACCTTATTTCTTTTGCTGTTTTAAAATTTTTTTTTTGCGTTGTTGCTGCTGTTCGCTTTTTAATATTGTTGTTGTTGTTATCGTCAGAGATGACTCTAATAGCAGTTGGACTTTGTCAAAGCTAAGCAAACCATTGGCGGTCATTTTTAACTGTAACTGTCTACTCTCCTCATCTTCACTTCCTATTCACATTCTCTAATGTTCTCCGCCTCTCGATGACATTCGCCTGCCTGCCTTCGATCTCTTTAGTCAGGTGCCAACGACCGGTGTTGCCACTAAACTTGAACTTGACTGACATTATTACAGACATATTTATGTACATGCATATATATGTACATATGCAAATATATGCAGCCCTATTGACACACAAGCACACACATAGACACAGTTTAGCTTTAAGCGCTAATTGAAACACATTTAGCGCGCTATTAAACACAATTATAACCATACTGAAAGCCAACAAAAAGCAAAAAAAAATATATAAAAACCAGTGACGACAAACGCCAACGCCAACAAATCGATATAAATTTTTTTTTTGTATGTCAGCCAGAGGGCGGGGGAGAGAGTTGTGGCAGCGCCGATTGTGCGGAAAGTGTCAGGCAGGCATGTAAAAAATGTGCCGGAATTGTATTTATACAAACATTATTTAAAGCGCCTATAAAACAGTTAAAATGTTTGGATTTGCCTTTAAAAAAGAAACAAAATGCGGGCAACATTCATTAAAAAACAAAACTCACAGACGCGCACACACACACACAGGCACGCACGCACACACAAACACATATGGTTACATACGTATGCTCTGTTATTCTCACGCTCACCAGGCGCTGCACCGTGGAACGAGGTATGCAAACCACTAATTTAATATTATAAGTTCAATTCATTTGGAGAAAAGTAAACAAAATATATATATATATATATGTACAGTGGTCGCTAACAAATTCCAAGTTTTCAGTTTGTTGTTTATATGTAAATATAACACTTTATAAATGAAATATATATTAATATTTAAATTGAAAATTTTTAAAAATGACCACGGTTCTTACAATTAAATATATTTATGGGCACCTTGATAGCAATTTTATCGTATAAGTGCCTGTTGCATTCGCCAATGAGCGTTGTTCCACTGTGCAGCCGCGGCAGTTCGCTCTTAAGCAGCAGTCTGATGATGACGACACAAGTGTGGAAAGTAACGAGACATTGCCGACAGCTGCTTTGGGGGGAAAAAACGAACGAGTGAGCCAAAGTATTATGCACATAATGCGAGAGTGTGTGTGCGTGTGTGTCTCTGTATGTGAGTGTTTGACTGTCTGTGTGTGAGTGTGTGTTTATTTGTATGTGGCTGCCAACTTTCAAAGCGAGTTAATTTATAGCACATTGGGGACGCTGTTGGCCAAACAATAACAGACACACATACATGTATAGAACTTGTAGTTATTTTCTTTTTTTTTTTGCTCGTGTTCTCATGATTATGTTATGTTTGTACTTCTTTCTTCTTCTTCCACTTGAGGTCGTCTAAGCCGAGCTTAAAGCGTTGCCACCCGTTACAAAGCTGAAGCCGTCGCTTTTTATGTGTGTGTGTGTGTTTCTGCATTTATATCAGTTTAATTGGACTGTTTATTGTTGTGTGAGGTTTTTGCTTTTTATTGGAAAAGCCGGGCAGGTGTATCTTTATATTGTTGCTGTTGTTGTTATTGTCGCTGCAATTATATCTATGTTTATATACATTCATTCATTCACATTTCATACATTTTATATTTGTATGCATTTGTTTGCAAAGTTTATTCACCTTTTGGCGCTCACGTGTCTTGTGAGGCTCATACCTGTACATGTGTGTCTGTGTGTGTGCTTAAAGTTTTTCTAGTTCTGCGCTGCTGCCACTAAACATTTACCCATTTGCATTTTCTCTCGTGTTCTCCCTCCCTCTCTCTACTCCCCTCCCTCTCTCACCTGTCCACTCTTGTCCACTTTGTTTTCATGTAAATTTTCTCGCTTTGTATGCGAAAATTTGATAAAACGAAAACGTGACTTGCTTGTGGAAGCAGCTTGTGGAACTGCCACAGTTTCAATCCCCAATGCGAATGCTGCTGCTGTGGCGCCTGTCGCATACACAAACACACACACAGAGACGTGTATATATATATACACATAGATATATAAATATATATTTATATATGTGTGTGTGTATCTGCGATCAAATCTCGCTTGTAATTTAGTTCTAGCAGCTTTCCTTTTGTCGCCGCCAGCCAGAAGAAGCCAAAGTCAGTCGTCAGTCGTCGTCAGTCGTCGTCGTCATCGTCTCGAGGCTATCAGTTTGATTCAACAAGGTCGTCGCCAAAATGAATTGAAATCAGAATATCTTTATTATTTCCTTTAAAAAATAAAAAAAAAGGCAGCAGCAAAACACTCCAAACGGTGAGATACTGAAAACAGCAGCAAGAACAACAACAACAACCGTTAAGCCATTAAGGGTTAGACTCTGATTTCCGCCGGCGAAAAAAGTAGAAAAAAATGAAAAAAGAAGAAAAGTAACGTAGCCAGCCAACGGTAAAGCAACCCTTAGAAAAGAGGATGCACAGGACACAGCCCACTCATAAATACAGTAGACACTCGTCTTGGCGAAAGCAATTCAAAAGAATATGTGCAGAAGAGTTGAAAATATTAAGAAAAATTGAGACGATTAATGCAGCGATCAAATATTATACACGATGTGGAATATACACTGTACCATGTACATGTACATGTACATACGTAATCTATAATCATTACATTATTCTGACCGCACCTGTATATGTCCTTCATAGATGCAGAATTGTAATCAAATAAATTTAACTGATTGAACAATTTGTTCTACTTTCTTTGCAGTTAGGTCAAGATACGACATCACGACGACGCGACGCGCGAAAATGGCCAAAATGGAGGTCGACGATGTCGTCGACTTGAGTCTGAGTTCTGGCCGTGATCCGGCGCTAACCATAACGCCAGCATCTACGCCAGCGACGACGACGACAATCAGCAATCGGGATCTGCGCGCTTTAACCGCAAACAACACGGGTCTGACTATAACGCCGGCGCCAGGACCAACAACAACAACAACAAACACAGCTGCTGCCTCAGACTCTGCCAATGATTCCACCACCACAAACAACAACAATAGTAGTAGCAACAACAACAACAACAACAGCAGCAGCAGCAGCAGCAGCAGCAACAACAATAGCACAAATAATCATAATATTAATGACGTTACGTTAACGGATGCTGCTGTGGCAGGCAGTGGGAGTGGCAGTGGCAGTGGCAGTGGCAACATCAGTGCCAGTGGTGTCACACTCAATCAGGATGAGAATAAAGTACAACGTCGTGTGTTGCGACCACGAACCGAACCCAAATCCTATGCAGAGGCACCCGACATTGTTTTGCTGCCGGCACGAACAAATGGTCGGCAACAGAATGGTAACATTGATTCGGAAACGGATGATGAGGAGATGCCGCCGTATGTGCCCATCAAGGAGCTGACGCATGCGGAGCTCAAGGAGCGCGAGAAGAGTTTGCGCAAGCTGCGACAGGACTTGCGCAACGAGGAAACCAAACTGATGCTGCTCAAGAAACTGAAACAGTCGCAGCAGGTGATGAAGGAGAATCTGGTCGTGACGCCCACCAGTGTTTCGCCCAATAATCCGTTGGCTGTCATACCCAGCTCCCTCACAGCGAAGGGATCGTTGAGTGTGACGCCGACGTCAGCGTTGCCGTTGCCCGCCCACAGCAAGGGGGGGCGTGGCAGTTTGGGTGGCAGTGCGGCTGCCGTTAGCATAAGGTGAGCAAACGCAACGCACAGATTAACGATAACTTTGTGATCGATTATAGATTATTGACTGCATCACTCACCTTTCACTCCTTCTCTTTCTCTCTCTCTCTCTCTCTCTCTCTCTCTCTCTCTCTCTTCTCTCTCTCTCTCTCTCTCTCTCTCTCTCTCTCTCTCTCTCTCTCTCTCTCTCTCTCTCTCTCTCTCTCTCTCTCTCTCTTTCTCTCTCTCTCTCTCTTCTCTCTCTCTCTCTCTCTTTCTCTCTCTCTCTTTTCGCTCTCTTTCGTCATCTTTCTTCAGCAGCGCCAGCAATAGTCGCAGCATTAGTTCGTCGGTAGCGGCGGCAGCCGCTGTTGCTGCTTTGAACTCGGTTTCGCACCGCGGTAGCAGCAACTCGTTGGTCAACAACTCGTTGGGCAGCAACTCCCTGCTGCCGCCACCGAGATCGTCGCTTGCAGCGGGCGCCACACTCGCCTCGGGCACAACGATTACGCCAGCGACGAACAGTTCGCATCGGTCGAGTGTGCTGCCCCCACGCACAAATCTGCCGAATCTCACCATAACACCGTCGGTGACCATAACGCCGACGTCGGCGCCGCCATCCAGCCTGAAAGCACGCAATGTGAGTTATTGTAATGTCATCGTTGCCGTAAGCGCCGAGTTTTTCCCTCTTCTCTCTCTTTATGTATATATTATATATGTATTCATCATCATTAATGAAATCCACCAATTGCACCATTTGCACACACACACACACAAAACACACACAAACACACACAGACAAAGCAAGACTTTGAAGGAATCTGGAATTTGTGTGTTGATTTGTTGTCAACATATTTGCCACGAGTAGCGTTCAAAATATGCCCAAGTAACTGTTACCTATCCACAGCTGCAGCCTTTGCTGCTTCTTTTATTCAACTAAATTATTAATCGGAATCGGAAGTTTTTCAATACAAAACAGTTACCAGTGTCAGATGCAAACGCTCATGTGACACTCACTATTCAAAATTATGCACAAAACTCACGCTTACCAACACTAACACTAACACTACTTTTGAAAACAGTTGTAAGCGCATTATCGAACTATTGAACTTGAGTTCAATCATACGCATCACACAACGTTTCACAACACTAAACACACACACACACCTGTCAAAAGCTGCCTCTGCTCCACAATAGTCAAGCAGCCAATTTACAGTAATTTACAGTGAAATTTCGTTTTGAAAAATAAATAAAAAAACATATATATATAAATATATATATACATTTTATGTATACATTTTGTATATATATATATATATATATATATATATATTAAATTTATTCGCAGCATATTTGCAACACTTATTTCTGTTTTACATTCTTATGCTAAACTAAATTTCATTACTCAAAAAAAAAAAATCAAAAATTAACCAAACATCAAATAAATATATACATATATGAAAAAAAAAACATGCAGCCTAATATTTCGGATAATTCGAAGGTACCTGGGACCATTAGCAATTCCGTATCCATAACGCCGGCGCCGCCACTGCAACAAACGCACCAAAATCAGCTCAACGACATGAAGGTGAGTTCGAAAAGAGCAACTGTTAGCTGGCTGTTAAATCACTGCTAACTGACTGTCTGTTAAATCTACAACATTTTGCAGAATGAACGAGGGGCGCCACGCGAAGATTCGCAAACGCCCGCCCAGCGTCAGGCGGCAGCCAAAATGGCGCTGCGCAAGCAGCTGGAAAAGACTTTGCTACAGGTGAGTAATAAATAAATGAAACAAAAACTTCTTGTCATTATTACAATTATAAATGATTTGCTTTTGTCAGATACCGCCACCAAAGCCGCCACCGCCAGAGATGCACTTCATACCGAATCCAAGCAATACGGATTTTGTCTATCTGCTCGGTCTGGAAACGGTTGTCGACTATCTAACTGTTAACAAGAAGGCGAATGCGGTTGCGGCACCCTTCCGATGTGCCCAGTGCAAGATTGACTTTACGCCCGTCTGGAAGTGGGAGAAGCAGAGTAAGCAGCACACGCTAATCTATAAATAGCAGTGAAGATTTGATAAGCATTTCTTTTTTTTTTTTTACTTATTTTAAAATGAATTTCTTAACACTACCAAACAAATCGGATCTGATTTCGATCATTTAACCGATCGCAGTCATTTGCCAACTTAAAATTGGTTGTTCTAAGCAAACCAAACTTTAATGGATATTCAACCAACTTTTTTGAATTGAGTCTGCCTTTTAAAGAAGTTTTGAGATACTGCCTAATTTATGTAGCTATGCAATTCACTTAATTCAACTTCATCTTAGAGCTTACGCTCTATCTTCTCCCCTATTTAATATAATTTACTAGCTCAGTTGAGCCTTCCGTTATGATGACTATATGCAAATTTAACTTCTGCAAACAGAATCAAAAGAGAAATTCAAGTTTTCTTCAGTTTATGCAACTGCTCGCATCTATTTCACTGTCCAATGTTTAAAACACAAATACAAAATACAAAAAATGCACAAGTAATTGTCTTCACACCTATTTATATATATGCATATAAATAGATCTAAAAAACTGAGTATAAATTAATGCATATTTAAATTAATTTATACTTTAATTGATTGCACAGCGAACAAGGATGCCAAGGTCATTTGCGAGCAGTGCGTCACATCGAATGTGAAGAAGGCTCTGAAGGCGGAGCACACGAATCGACTGAAGCAGGCGTTCGTCAAGGCGCTGCAGCAGGAGCAGGAGATCGAGCAGCGTTTGGCCAGCCAGAGCAGTCCCTCGCCCGTCGTTATCGAGGCGCACAGCGCCGCGAACAATTCTGCTGCTGTGGCAGCCGCCGCAGCCGCCGCCGCCGCCAGCAGTGCTGCCAGCGTTGCTGCTTCGCATCAGCATCAGCAGGCGTTGCAGCGGGAACGGGAACGCGAGCAGCGCGAACAGTTGCAGGCATCGCATGCATCCGCTGCTGCCGCTTTGGTCAATTTGCCGCCCTCAGTTACGGTTATACCCACCAAATGCCACACACCGACGCCAGCGCCACGTCCAACGCCGCCGCCATCGCAGTCCTCGTCGTCGTCGTCATCGTCAGCAGCGCAGCAGCAACAGCAGCAGCAGCAGCAGAGTCAACAGCCAACACCACCGCCAGCAGCGAGCCAACAGCGTTCGTCGCGTGCCGCTGCAACAGCGGCAGCGGCAGCAATTGCCGCCCAACAGGCGGGCATACTCAGCCCTGGCCCGGGACCAGTTGCAGCGCATCATCACGAATCGACCACGGCAACGGCGCGCTCTTCACGCGCCGAACGTGATCACCACCACCATCAGCAACAGCAGCAGCAGCAGCAGCAACAACAGCAGCAGCAGCAGCAGCAGCAGCAACAACAGCAGCAGCAGCAACGGGACCAACAGCGCGAGCAGCAACAACAACAGCAGCAGCAGCAGCAGCAGGCTCAAAGTTATGACAAGTATTCAGCGGCAACGCTGGCAGCGGCAGCGCATCTCAGCGCTTTGGGTGGCATGGGTGGTTTGAATTTAAGTAATATCGCCAGTCTGGGTAATCTCAATCAGCTAGGCAATCTGGCGGGTCTCGGTGCGTTGAGTAATTTTGGTGGCGCCACAACGCCAGCAAATAATCCGGCTGCGGCGCTGGGCAATGCCTCGCCAGCAGCCGCGATGCAGGCCTTCCAGCAGCAGCTGTTTAGGGGTAAGCAACAGTGTTGGTTAACACTCTATGACCTTAAATGCTAATGCGAATTTGATGCTTTTGCAGCACTTGGTCAGGGTCTGGGCGGCAATCCGCAGCACATGATGCAATTTGCGCCGCTGCTCTACACCTACCAAATGGCCATGGCGCAGGCGGCCCAAGTAGCAGGTGAGCCACGAAGAACACAGGGTATTCTCTAGTCTCTAGTAAACTAAATCTCTATTTTCATTGCTTAGCATTCAACAATAACAACAAGAAGAGTAGCTCCGCATCGAGTTCGTCGAAGAACTCGAGCAATGCGACCAGCTTGGCGGACATTCAGCGGGCGGCGGAACTGCAGCGACAATATCTGCTCGAAATGATACCGCCACAGCAGCCAAGCGGACCCAGCGGCAGTCGCCAGAACAACTGGAAGGCCTAAGAAGCATTACAAAATAAATCAACAACAGCAGCAACAGCAGCAGCAGCAACAACTAACTAACTTTATAATTTTCTTGATTAGGTAATTTTATAATTTACGCAAGCAAACAAACATAATGTACACGTAAAATGATTATTCTATTTGTAAACAATAATTATTACATAATTAATTATACATAATTATACAGACCCACACATACACACACATACATACACACACAAACACACACACGCAAAGAAAATAGCAACAACAACTGCATCGTAAACGTAAAATTGTTGTCAGTAGTTTCTTTTGTTAATACTTGTCGTGTTTCTCATTTCAAACCAACAATTAATTACAATTAGCAATACAAATTCGCAAAAAAAAAAACAAAAAACAAAAACCCATAAAGAATTGCCAATTTTTAAGCTCCTATAGTAATTGAATATAATACATGAATACATGAATATATAATATGAATAACAATGATTGTAGTCATTAAGGAGAAGACTAAGGAGACCCATTTTTAAGGGCCAGCCAATTCATTCTCCAACCCGAACCAACCTAACCCAATAACCAACCCCCTGCCTCCCCTAAAACTCAGTTTTTTGGGGATGTACAAGCTTAGTTTACACACAAACAATACAACACACACACACACACACACACACACACACACACACACACACACACACACACACACACACACACACACACACACACACACCAATACATATATACAGATATTTTGTAATCAATTTTAAACATTACGCATAGTTTTAGTTGTATACAAACTTTTAGGGCTCTAATAAATTGCAGCAACACTTGCACAATACTTTTAATTTTGCCAAGCTATAAATCCATTTTAATATTTAATCAATTTAACACATACACTCACACGTATATATATATATATACATATATATATATAGTCTTCATTGATCCATTAGACTCAATTTACAGCTCCCAATTGGGCGAGACGATAGTACTGTTATTTAGTTGATCTTTACTCGTTAATAAACAAAATACAGAATCACTCCCCCCATTTATGCATATTATTGTCATGCATCGAACATTGAAAGCTCACAAGCTTAACTTATAATATTGTACATAAACAAATACATATGCATATATATACATATACTATAAACACCCATACACACATACCACATACATGCATGAAGCACGAAGAAAAGGTTAGGCGAAGCGCATCGTGCATGCTTTTTCCGCTCGTTGCATTGCATTGCCAACAAGAAGAGGACTAAAGAGTGTCGAAGGAGGAGAAGAAGCAGTAGCAGCACCAGCACGTAATAATGACTGAAAAATTAGGATATTTTGTAGTATCTCAAGCAAAAAAAAAAGAAAGAATGCAAATGCAGCAGCTTGCATGAAATACCATACTTATAATTCGAAAATTAGTCACTTTTTCGGCAGATAGGCTTAATATACTAGTATGGATCGAGAATAGAAGATTACAAAGAAATAGAAGAAGAGGAGGAGGAGTAGAACGAGTAGAACGTTACATTCAGGCGAATCATTCGGAACACAAACCAAATTAATTTTGGGCATATGCGAAATCAAATTGTGATCAAAATCTATTAAAATATAAATAAACTAAAACGTAAACAAGAAAAGTGAAATTCATAATAATTTTTAGCAAACTAAGTTTAAAATGCATTGTAATTCGAATTCAAATTCAAACAATAAGCCGATAACGATATACAAAACACAACCAACATAAAAAACAAACATCAGCAGCGAGCAGCGTTCAAAGCAGCGTTATTTTCAGTGTGTATGTGTTTGAAATTCTATGCTACAAAATATATATTAAAAACAAAAAATTAAAACAGTATAAGAATATGCATATAAAGCGTTTTTAAACCAAATACTTGTGTGTTTTTTATTTCAAACTTGATAACAGCGAGAGCGCGCGGACTGCTGCGATAAACGAGTTATCGACAGTACCGCCACAATGCAACGATATAATGCACACAGCTGTGACACACGCACACGCGCCCATCTCTAACCTAGAGCCAAGCTAGAGTCCATCTACGGGTTAATTTAGCCAAAAAAACATAGCTAGCTTTCGGCCACAAACATGCTGAGCTTTCTGTTCATTGTGAATCGTGCATTCAGTGCCAGCAGCAGCAACGGCAGCAGCAGCAGAACAATAATGCAATCCACTGGTCCGCGACCACTTGTGCTGTGCGGCCCCTCGGGCTCCGGCAAAAGCACGCTGCTAAAGCGTCTTTTTGCCGAATTTCCGGAAATGTTTGGATTTAGCGTCTCGCACACCACGCGCCTTCCGCGTGAGGGCGAAAAGCACGGCGTTCACTATTATTTTGTGAGCAGACCGGACATGGAGCTGGCCATTGCCAATGAAGAGTTCATCGAAACCGCCGAGTTTTCGGGCAATATGTACGGCACCAGCAAGGAGGCAGTGCGCGATATTCAGAGCAAGGGACGTGTCTGCATTCTGGACATTGAGCAGAAGGGCGTCGAACAGATACGGCGAACCGATCTCAATCCCATTTTGATATACAACAATCCACCCAGCATCGAGGTGCTCGAACAGCGTCTACGCAAACGAGGCACCGAAACGGAGGAATCGCTCCGTAAGCGTCTCAATGCTGCCAAAACGGAGATTGATTATGGTCTGATGCCGGGCAATTTTCACAAGATCGTTCACAATGAGGACATCGATGTGGCCTACGAGGACTTCCGCAACTTTGTCGTCGACGAGCTGAAAAAGCAGCAGGCACTCGGCATCTATTTTAATTAACGTGCAATCCCACAATTATGGACCTAATGACATTTCGACTTATATGCATTGTCTACATTGATATGCATACATATATGTATAAATATTTATATATATATGTATCTCCTATTTATTGTATGTGTCTCTATCAAGTTGTTGTTGTAATTTTAAGCAGAAAATTTGTGTCCCTGGTGCGTTTAGCAATTAAAGGCAAACAGTTTCGTCTTTTGCAATTTACTTAAATGTTTGTTTATTAATCAAAAGCTAAGGTCAAAATGTTATCAATTATCATTAGCGGTATTCCTTGACATCAGTGCACGCAATCGTGTAATGTATAATTGAGTGGGGGTTCTCCGTTTCCTCCCTCTCCCTCTCTCTCTCTCTCTCTGTCTCTGCCTGCCAGCGTCCTTAACTGAATACGACACGCACGCCCAGCCGCCAGTCCTGCTCGGAACCTTGGTTTTTGTGTGTGTGTGTGTGTGTGTGTGGGATTATTAGGTTTGATACGGATTGGTCTTATATTCATGACGCAGATGGACGCGCGCCTGGTAGCTTGTGTTACCCGTTTGCATTCCACTGGTGCGATGCACAACTCTAGCGGATCCATCGATTTTCGTTCGACTATCGGCACTACTCCACAGTCCAGCTATGGCCTCCAGTGCCAGCTCTGTTTCATCGTCCTTGTCGTCGTGGTCCGCTGATACAGTCAAATCAATCTGTCGCCGTTGCCTTGTCCCAGTGGGCACAGCAGCAACAACGTTCAAGATTAGTACAAACAGCAATAAGATGTTCACCGGTCGCATTATAAATATATACTGCTGAAATTACTGAGGTTGACGATGCTGACGATGCTGCTTATCAAGCGATGCGCGCCTCGCCAAATAACAAATCGGCATGGGCATGTGCAGATTGTCACTGCGAGGGGGGCTCTGACTCCTGGAAAATGAATTTTATTTTTGCAGTCCTTCTATTTGCACTGAGCTCAGAATTTGTTTATAAATCTATTATATATTTCATTTTAATTGAAAATTTTTAAAATTGTGTTCAAAAAGTATTCAGAATACTCGCTTAAATATGCTATAATTTTATAATATACTCAGATGATAGCTAGTTGTAATGATTATCATCATTACAAGATAATGGGAAAAATAAACAAAAATTGTTTGTCACTAATATTGATCCAATATTTTAAAGCATACTTTCAGGGCGAACAAGGAAATCAATACTCCGACATAGATTTGTAAAAATTCAAATTGAGAAAAAGTACTTTTGAGGTGTTGGTGTAGACCCAATTACCTTTTCAGAAAAATAGCTGTAACATGGCCATGTCCTTGTAGATTTTCAAAGGACATGATGAGTTACAATCAATAATATAAGAAGATTATCATCCGTTCTGCATTCAAGGATTATGGGGTGATCTCAGAACCCGAAAGCTTTTATAATAAATGTTTACAATAAGTGTTGTATTTCTGCAATTACGTTTTTGACAATCGGCCTCAGAGTTTATTTGCTGTCAACAAATAGGATGATACAATAACAAAACTAGATAGATTAGACCTTTGGCTCAAGGATTTGCGCTGGTGGCCAATCCCATTGCTTCGCTGGCGCTGCCTGTACCAATTTCTCCCACGGCTTCCAGCCGAGCATTTTGCGTGCCAGTGTCAATTCATTTTCCGCCTGCACAATTAGCTCCTCTACTTGACCGCAACCGATAGACTTCTCCAGCGCACTAATATCCTTGTTCTGCACGAGATGCAAAATTTATACTCTTGATAAACAGTTAATGTTGCTTAAAGACTTACTTTTGCCACAGCATCAGCGCGTTGCTTCACAAGCAGCTCGGTGTTTTTACGATAGCTAGACTCTTGCGGCATTTTGGAAACGGCACCTAATATTTTGCCATATAGCGCAGACAATGTGTGATGTGGATTGGTGGCCACCGCCAAGCCGGTCAAGCCCGTAGACTATAAGACAAAACAAGAAAACATCAAAATAGTGCTAATAAAAATCTATCCCTAAAGCTGCCGATGACATAACAATAACAATTGCTTGAAACACACTCAAGCGCCATGGCTGCATTCACTCCAGTTGCATCAACCTAAAAGACACTTACCGCTTTTAAAATTTTTGCCATATTGCTTATAGAATCTGTTGTTTTTATTAATATAATTCAGCTAAAAGCACCGACAAATGATTGCCCAAAATTAATATCCAGGGCTGCTACAGAAGTTTGCTCAGCCAAACAGGGCTATTCTGCTGTCAGCGAATATGTTTCGATCACAGTGCTGTTACCTCGACTTATCGATAAGTTATGATAGTGATGGTAAGTTTTTCGCGCCCATTCCAAATATTCAAACGCAAATTGATGGCTTTTAATTTATTTATCACAACAGCATTACAAAATAAAAATGAGTAAAGTGAATTTGGTGAAATTGTGAATGTCTACCTAAAAGTATAGTTTACAGAGATTCAAAGGTGAAACTACTAACAAAACACACACTATGTTGTAGTGACGGGTGAGCGATCGGCAACGCCAAACGCTGATATTAAAACATTGACAACCGTTACAATGAAAATGCCAATGACTGTGTAATTATTAATTTTGTTCGCACGACAAATCTCCTGTTCGTTCTTTATATTGAACCTGCCGTTCCATATAAGACCAATGCCGACAACAATCTGTAAGTGAATCACATATATATAATTATATATATCTCTGTACTGTACACAAATTTGGCAGCATGCAAATGATTAACGTACCTGGAACAAAATGCTTAGCGAAATGAAAATGAGGCTGGGATAATAGTACGGATGCCCACTGCCCGTTTCTAGCACATAGCGCAACTGATTAGCATTCGCCGATAACAAGGCCAGATCCATCATGCCCTGCGCCAGCGTCTTCTTATGCTGATATGCATTCACATCCGGTATGGGCGTCTCCACGCCATCGATATTGACGAATTCGGGACCATTATAGCCGGGAAACACATAGCTGGGACGTCGTCCACCATTCGGACGGGGTACATCCATCCCAACATTACCACCTCCATTCCCCAAGAGCCCGTCATCCACGCCAGCATTGAAGCCTTTTGCATAAGGTCGTTCATCGTTGTCATCATCATCGATTTCGGGAACTGGCGAAAAGTAATTTGATTTCAGATACAAATGATGATTACAAATTGAGAAGTTGCTTACACAATTGTTTGTTGATATGATGAATGGTTGAAAATGTTTATTGCGCATGCGGAATTTTAAGAAGACATTTAAGCAAAGCACAGACATTTTATGGAATTAACACGTTTAAAGTTTTCCACAATAAAATTATTATGTTTACTAACCTGCTCGAGGTGTGCGCAACTTACGACCATCGATCTCGTCCAAGGCCTCGTTGTGATTACCCTAATAGCATAAAAAAAAGAAAACAAAATCAACAATCAACAGAATTAAATTTAGTGTATATGAATACATATAGAATAAATAATATAAGTATGATGTTGTTCTCTCTGTTTAATTCATCAGCAAACAGACATGAAAGAAGCTGTGCTGCATAGTAAATAAGTTTTCATATCACTAGCTTTGTATGAGATATGAAAACATATTTATTATGCACTACAGCTTCCTTCATCTCTGCTGATTAACTCATTTAAATGTATAATTATATGTATATTTATGTATATTTGTGTGTGATTTGCAATCTACACGGGAAAAAATCACGCATGAAACTGGAACACTCAACGAGACATAGTTTATTTTCAGACTTTGACTAACGTGGGGTTTTTTCTCCTGTTAAGTGATCACTTTTCAAGAGTTAGCCGGCTCTGAAAACAATGTGTGCATTGGTAATTATCATCTAGCATTGTCTACTTGATACATACACATATATACATATTTGCAACACTACTGGCAGTGTGTACATTAAAATCTGATTGATATTTCAGTATACTATAGACTTTAGTCTAGTCGTAATATATACAATTTTTAATACGATTCAGTTTCTTATTTTTTGTTGTTTTTGTTTTGCTTGAAAAGTTAATGTAATCAATTGTTTTGACGGATAAACTTACTTGATTATTCGCTGGTGTTTTATTATTGGGAAGCTTATCCATCTCAACTGCAATATGCTGTAGGTTGCTCATTTTTGCAATTAATTAAGGTCTTTAATTAAGAAGAATGTTGCGATGCGAAATGAAAGCAGAAAAAATGCTCTTCTTTGTTTGTTTTTTTTTTATCCGTTATGCTGTTGTGTATCTGTGAGCAACGCACTTGAAAATGTCTTTGAAGACCGAAAATTCGTGCGCGTTTTATGACCGCTTCGGACGCTATTGGCCAAACCACTGAAATCTTTACGGACTCCGAACCAGACCCATAACCCGATCTCAACCCAAGTTGAATTTGTGTTTTTTTTTTCGCTCACAATTCGAATAATTCCCTCATTTGTTACTCTCTTGCTCTTTCTCGCATGCACTTGTTGTTAAATGTCCCGTTCACTGACGTTAAATAAAACCCACTGCTATAAATAAAACACTCTTCTCTCTCTCACGCTCTCTCGAATGTGCTGTTGGTACACTCCCCATGACATTCTAAAATTTAATATATTAGTGAAATGCAAAAAATCTTTATATGTATATATATAAAAAAGTATGCTTGACTTGCGTGTTGCGCCTTTACACTGCACTGTGGAAAAAACTAAATTCCTGTGAATCAGATAAAAATAGGACCAATGTCCGCAATGTCAACAAAGCACACTAATTGTTGACTGAGTCACCAAATGAGGGGCTGGACGTAATAGCAGTGTGTCTGAAGCTAAAAAAAACCCGGTTTAACAGTACGAAATCAAAGAAAGCCCAAAAAGATTCTTCTGTGAAGTTTGTTTTTCTGTTCTTTTTATACAAGAAACCGGTCTGGAAATTGAAAATGAATGTATGCGTATGCGAACATGTATTTATATATATATTTATATATATGTGTCGGGTGTCTTGAATGGGTTGTGCATAAATTATGATATTATGGTGCATTATTTTAGCTAAACACAATTGCAATAAGATTTAATAACCTGTTAATTGAATGTTTTAGTAAATATGATCCATGGCTAACGGATGTTGTGATCGCCACTATCGATAACTGTACTACTCACCGCTCACTATCGATTGTTGGCAAATTATACTCTGGGGATATTCGATACACATATAAATGATTTAGATCAACATCGCTATCAGCGCCATTTATTATCTTTAAAAATAAAAAGTGGTAAGTCCCAGCACTTTGAGACTTTTGCTTATCGTTAGGAATAAAAAGTAATAATTTTCCAAAAATCAAATTCTTAGCCAACTATAGCGAAGTGCAGAAGGCAGACAATAATTAAACAATACGAAAATGGCGAATGCTCTAACTAACGGAGGAACGGGACAAAGTATCCGTGAGACGCAGCAGCTATTGGCCGAGACCCTTGGCTTTGACGATAAAGTCACATGGGACCTGTAAGTATTGCGCAGCAGTTATAAGTGCATGAATAAACGTAACTTGTCTATATAGCATACCGGAAAACCAACCTCATACTTTGAAGCTGAAAATAGATAATATTACTAATGATCCGAAAAAGAGAGAAGCTATGTTTAATAGCGTTTGGAAACAACGTAAGTGTATTCAAGTTAGTATATATATATTTATATATATATATTTATATATATATATTTATATATATATATTTATATATATATATTTATATATATATATTTATATATATATATTTATATATATATATATAGATGTATATCATTTAGTAACATTTTAGCGTGCAGGTAAATACACCAATAAACAGTCATTGACATCACTCATTTTTGTAATGGTTGCCATCGATAAAACAGAAGAAGAAAATCATATTGCTCCGGACTCCACATCCAATTGGTCATGGCATCCCGTATACCGTGCCCGACGTTGCTTTTGTAAGATAACATGTCCATTTGTTTTATTAAGTTTATTAATTTGACATGCGTTTCTTGTGCTGACACAGCGGATAATTTAAATAGCAACAATAGCTCCAATCGCTGCATGATCTTTGTGGACGAAAATGGGCGTGTCTATCAGAACTGGGGCGCATACTTGGCCAACAATCAGTTGCCCGCTGGCATAATGGTTGCACCTTCCCGTGGCATTTACAATATGATCAACGGCGTCGTGCAGCTGGAGGTACGGTTGACGCCAGCGGCGTTGCCCTCGCAGAAAACACTTCAATGGCTGGATAAGACAATGACAGTCGGAGTAAATTTGGCATGCAGTCTGCTGACTATGCCTATTGCTGCACCCATTGCAGCTGCGTCTGGAGCTTTAAAACTTGGTTATTTTGCCTATATGGCAGCACGTTCCAGTGCCGCGCTGGTCGATCGCAGCATCCATGAGCAGTCCATTAGTGTGGCGGATAGTTCGGCACGCAAACACTGGATTGGCGCCGTCGGGGGCACAGCTGTACTTTCCGCAGCTGTTGCTGAGCGCAAACTTGATGTTAATGTCTTTGACATTTCATGCAATATTATGTCAGGGGCTGGTGCCGTTAACGGCGTTATCGATTTGATTCTGGTGAGCCTTTGTCCTTAGTCAGTGCAAAAATGTATCAAATGAAATATATATGTATGCTTTTGCAGAGAAAGCCAAACGATGCTGCTGTATCTGCCATGGATGTCTTACAGTTGTCCGCTTCGCTGGCGATATTCACAAACGGCGTGTACAATTTCGAGCTGGCGTCAACCATTGTTCAAGGCTCCTATCACGTGACTCTTAGAGATCTTCAACGGTAGGCTATCAGAAATGACTACCTTATATATACAATAAATAATAAATACTTATTTTTCTGTATTTAAATTGTACTCTTAAATGATTTCTTTTCAGGCGCACGTTTGAAATGTTGTCCACGGTGACAAGTAGCAATGGGGGCCAAGCGGACATTATTCGCAATGTGAATGGAATCCCTTCTCCACAGGATTTGAACTATCGTTACGACCCCACGACCGAATTTGAGGGACCTGTGATTGCTGGATTAAGGAGCGCGCTCGCCCAATACGGGCGTATTTTAATGGATCGTATAATTAGTTGGGATGCAATTGAAACTCTGCTATCCTATATGGGTCGTAGAATCTCAAACGATTTTGTGAAATTTATACTCAAATTGGCAAAAATGTTCGTGGAGCATTTTCAGAAGAAAATAGAAATGACGGTACAGTTTTATATATCCACCGATTCGGTGATATATTCAATTTTTGAAGTCATATTGAATAAATATTCGAATTACTGTGTAAGGCAGTTGGAAGAGATGTGTTGGAAAATATTGAAAGATGTTAAGATAAGGTATTGGACACAAAATCCAACTTGTTTCAGATCAAGGCTCACAGAATGTAAAGTCTGCGGTGGTCAGTATAACACAATAGAATAATGAACACAAATGTTTAAATAAATAATGAAATAATCATTTCTGTATAATTTTTGTATAATCTATGTTCGTATAAAATAAAAACTTATTTCAATAAATGAACGCCAATCGAAACACACACAAACACATAAGTAAATAAAAAATAATCTGACGAAAACGCTCGAGAGATATATATATATATATTCTTTATATATATATTAACATGAGCTATAGGAACGATTAACCGAAATGAGGCGCGTAAATTTTATCGTTTTCGGTATCTTATGTAGCAATTTGTTCATATTTGCTTTAGGTTTATTATTTCACGAAACACAGACAAAGATCCAAAATATATGGTATATGTATGCATATATATATATCTATATATATATATATATATATTTAATATGTTATTCCTGTGAGTTTTTTTGTTTTGTAACTTGGATTGAAGTTGTGTTTTTGGAGGCGTCCCGGTTTTCCCGTCGTATGCCAGACGAAATTTGATGTATCTGAAAGTTTGAGTGTGTGTGTGTCTGTGAGTGTGTATGTGTGTGTGTGGTGTGCATGTTGTGTGTGCGTTGGCGTTTCTTTTCGGTTAGCTGAACTTAGACACGCGACAACTGCTGGAGGAGATTGCACGGCCAGAATGCCTCGATGCGCTCCTTGAGCAGTTGAATCGGATACAATATCCAGGTAAGTACTGTCTGTGCCAGCAAGCCCATTGGCTCCGGATACTGATGCGTGAGCAGTGCGAGCAGCGCAGTGAATGAGCACAGTCCGGCTGTGAAGAGTATAAAGAAAGGTAGCTCCTTTTTTGGATAGACGGAGACCTCATGAAAGGCCGGCAGCAGTTCGCGATCGGCGCACTCGGTGCATGTCGGATATGGATAGAAGAGATGTCCCCGCTCGAGCGGATGCGGCAGCATACGGAATGTGCCCTCCCAGGTGCAATGAAGCAAATTTAATGCCCCCTCAACCTGTTTCCAGTGCTTCAAATGGAAGAATGCATAGGCCAGTGCCTCGGAATCGCCACGCTTGAGTATATGCTCCGGCGGCAGAATGAGCGGTTTTGTCTCCAACAAATATTTGGGTACATGTGGATTAAATTCAACAGCCCGATGAATGGCCTCCACCGCACTCATCTCGGCCGGACTCAAGCCACGCTTTGATGCAATGTCCGGCGAGAATTTATCGGCAACGGCGCGCGCCTTCAACAGTGCCGCCGTATAGCAAATTGTTGCGGATTTGGGCAGCGAGATGTCATCGTATTTGGCCAATATGGCATGGCAATCGGCATACGCCTGCATCTCGAGCAGCGTCTCGATAAGATTCTCATGGATGTTTAGCACGCTCATTATCGATGGTATCTCCTTGGTGAGATCCCGAAACATTTTCGCTGCCTCCTTGAGCTTTCCCAGCTTGCGGGCACACATGGCCAGCCGACGCTTAATGTAGATCAACACATTCGTGTCCCGCCGATGGACACCATCGGCAATTGCGCCCTGATGTTGCGTTGCCTGCGATTTACGATAATTGATTTCGGCCACTTTCAGTGCGGTCCTCAGTATTTTCTCAGCCTCCAGTATGGTCATGGCCTCCTCCTCGGCAAGTAGTATATAAGCTGGTGCGCATTCAGCATTGATCTCTAGAGCATTATGTGCTGATTTAATGCGTTGCATTGGATTTCGTTCACGCCATGCCGTCTGCATAATTTCATATTCCTCTTTGCGTGCGTCGCCTTCGCATGTGAAGAACGTCTGATGATCCTGTGCGCTGAGGTTCATGTCATAATACGTCAAGGGCTCTTTGCTGGTGGCCCAAAAGAAGCGTTGATATTCGGCTCCGCGGAACAGATTTAATGGATTGCGCCACACTTTACATTCTGGTGTGCCACTGGTGGTTGAATTTGAGTTGGCGCCCCCACCACCACCACCACTGCCGCCGCCGTTGCCACCGCCACCATTACAGTTATTGCTGCTGCTGCTGGAACCGCTGCTGGTGCTGCTGCCACTGCCATTATCGGATTGTGCATCGTTGCCATTGATCCACGGACTAATGTGATTGATCGATACTTGCTCTGCAACAAAACAAAAAACAACAACATTTATATATGCAATACACAGTTTGACATTTAGAAATTAAAATTCACAAAAAAAAAACTCACCGATAAATGAAGTGCCATATTTGCGAAAATACCACCATTCGAAAATGAGTATTAGTCCGGATATTAGACTCGAGGTGCCTGTGAGCGCAACGTAAAACTTTGGCGTCAATGTGCTCAGAAACATTGACGAGTCCCACATCCTAAAATTGTGTATTTTGCTGCTGTTGTTGTTGGGTTTTCAGTTGTTGGTGTTGCTGATGTTGTTGTTGCTATTGTCGCCGCTACGGCAGAGCGGTTTTGCGCGTTTGTCGCTAATGTTACAACTTGCGCTTGCGTTGCCTTTTGTTTGATGACTTGATTTTTGGCAATAAATTTTATTGAACTTGCCTAAAAAATAAACAAATTGCTATCTTATCAGCGTTTATCCTGCTGCAGATGAGACTTTTTTTCTATAAAGTATTCATCGGAGTGGTGTAGGGGGTAGAGAATTGCGCTGCCAATCTATCGATGACACTATCGATACGCCAAATATTGCAATGATCGATAAAAATAATACATATTTGTTTCTAGAGTTGTCATCTGTTTGATTGACCGTACTCACGATAGTTAATGGCCAAAAGCGCTTGTATCGAGAAATAGTTTGTCAAACGTGCATCACTATAAAATGGCCGCTGTTGCAGCAAGTGCATGAAAAAAATATTATACCAGAGTGCATTGGAATTTTAGGAGTTTGAGTTAACTTTTACTTGAGTTAAGGCCAATTTGAAGGCACTCGGGACATGGACGAAGTGGCAGACACTAAACTAGATGCAGAGCAGAGCCAGCAAGTGGCAGCATCGGAAAAGCCAGAATCAAACAACGTAGAAGAAGCAGAAAAAAAAGCGGGCGCATTGGAATCCAAACATGAGGAAAATAACATTTCCAGCAACGATGCGGAGCCAAAAGTGAACCAGCTCGATGAGTTATGCTCATTGGAGCAGGAAATAGCTAAAATGCATAACATCCAGCATATTACCGAGTCCGGTTTGGACGGCGACGACGACGCCGACGGCGATGAGGAGGAGCAGAAGCAGACGCAGGAGACTTCAGCAGCGGATCAGGGGAGTTCTGCGACGGCCAGTAAATCCGAAAATGGCAATGGAAGCGGCAACAACGCTTTGCAGCACATTGATGAGCTGGCTAAAACAAAACGTTGCACACCCGTTGTTAAAGAGGTCAAAGAGAAGTCGGAAACAACGGCCGCTTTAGAGGATGTTGATTTGATAGCGCTGCTCAAGGGCACCGATCAGGATCAGCTCGAATCGAAGCCGGCGTTGGGAACAGCCAGCATTGAGATGGCCCTGGCCGAGCTGGACAATGTGGGCGTCACCATCGAAGGGGAAGGCCAATATGAAATCATGGAAATCGACGATGGTGAAAATGCGAGCGGACCCAGTCCCATTGCTGCCGCCGCTGCCAGCAGTCCGACGACGTCCACCAACACGGGCTCCAAGCTGGGTAAACAAAAACTCTCGCCGGAGCAGGCACGCGCCGTTGCCCTCAAACAAATGGCCGATCTAAAGGCGCAGAAGGCGCGTCGCACCACGTCTAATGTTAAACAGCAGCAACAGCAGCAGCAGCAATCACAGCCACTGGACATAATCAGTTCACTGAATGATGATTGGAATGAGTACGACAGCGGCAGCGATAATGCCTCCAATTCCAAAACCAAATCTAATGCGATAGCCTCCTCCCCGCCTGCCACAAAGAAGCTGCCGCCGTCGCCGCTGATCAAAAAGTCCAAGACTGCGATTGAAGTGCCGCAAATGATTGGTAGCGTTAAGGTGACGCTCAAATCCACAAGCATTAAACCCGTAGAGAAAGCCAAAACTGCTGCGGATCAATCTGTGCCCATTCTCAGCAATAGCAATGCAGAAGCAACTGGTAAGAATTCAATGCTGAAGAGCAGAGAGACAGAAGTAGGCCTTGTCCAGATTTAATATCGAATTTGTTACTGAACCCATGAGAAATAATATCAGACACACAGTAAAACATTGTTAGATTGCTTGGCTTGCGTAAATGGAACTTTCGATTAGTGAAGCTTGACTGTTGAACCGATCTCATATATCCTTCCTCATCATTACCTTTTTGTTTTTGCTTAGGCTTCAGGCGAACGCGCGTCATTAAGCGCAAAATCATTTGGGATCCTGATGTGCCCGAAACCCAAAAGTCCTTTGCACAATATGCGAGTTCAAAGGCCGCAGCAGCAACAAACTCTAATGCAATAACAACAGGAAATGCAGCAACAACAACAACAACAGCAGCAACCTGCGTGGTGCTGGCGTCAAAGAAGGTGCGACCATCAACACCCAAGGAGCCGCAGTCATCCAAGGTGACGGCAGCAAAACGTGCAGCGACGCCATCAAAGCTATCAGAATCAAATATGCCGGGCGGATCACCACCCAAGCGTCGCTCACAAACGCCAAATGTGGTGGTCAATGGTGGCTCCAGCACTAGTCTGGCCAAAAAGAAAAAGGTCAGCGAAATCGATCGACTGATGGGCGACGAGGGCGCCGCCAATATGATGCAGGCCGTCGAGCGAGAAAAGCGCGAACTCAGCGGTGGCGAAACAGCCAACAAGCCGCTAATGCGCAAGCGTACTTTATCCGTTACAGTGCGGGTAAGTTCTTTTTTTGTGTATATCGAGAAAAGTATGGCCATTAAATTTAGCTCCCTTTACAGCCACTGAAAGCAGCAGCAGGTACAACAACTGTTGTTGATGTGACGCCAACAGCAGGACCCAAAAAGGAGAGTCCACCCAAAGCGGGCAGCAAGCGTGCAGCGACAACAAACGCTGTGGATGCTGTGTTCGCCACAAAGGCAGCCAAGCAACGTCCGTCAGACTCTTGGGATTATGTGTACAAGCAGCGCGCTAGCGAGGAATCAATGATTATGCGTCGGCGTTCGAATAGCTCCTATTCGAGCAATGCATCTGTTAACCGACTGTCGTTGGACAACAAACCGGCCGCTGTGTCCGATGATGCCTCAGACTCTGCCGATCATCCGACATTCAAATTCTTGAAGCCCGAAACAAAAGCGAACCAAAGAAGCGATGGCGATGCACCGCAAACGCTTGCCAACGATTTGAAACAGCAGGCGACCAAGGAGCTAAAGTCTGTCAAAGTGGAGCTGGTTACGCTGCACAAGCTGGACAAGGTCATGCAGCTGATCATCCACGTGCAGCTATCCAAAACAGGTTACACCTACAAAATGCAGCTGCTGCAAAAGCTAACCGAAACGCTGAACAAACTGGCTAAGAGCAACGATTGCAATACGGTGCTGCTATGCGTGCAGGGTCAACATTTCTGTCAGGGCATCGATTGTCAAGAGCTGCTGGCAGCCACGCTGGAGAAGCGCAAAAATAACGCCACACAACTGGCCTTAGTACTAAAGTAAGTTCCTTTCTTGGTATAAATCTCGAGTTACAACAAACATGATTAAAGCTTCTTCTCTTGCTTAGAACATATCTGCGCACTTTGGCAACATTCCCCAAGCCAATTGTGGCTGGCATTGTGGGCAACCTTAAAAATCTGGGCGTTATGCAATTGCCACTGCTCGACTATGTGGTCGCTGCCGATGACTGCTGTTTCGAGACGAACTATGCCAAGCTGGGACAGCTGCCGGAGGGCTATGCTTTGTGGCAAACACATCAAAAGGTCGCCAGTCAAGTGGTGGGTAAACTATTGAATAGTTTCGGTTCCAAAACGATTGACAATTATTAAATCATTTATTTGCAAGATTTGTGGATGTGCTAGCGTCCTGGAACTCCTCCTCCTTTTATATTGTAATTTTATTTATATTTTAACTATTATTGACTTCGTGTGCGTTCCACTTTGCAGCAATCTCGTTTGTTTTTGCTGGGCGAGCGACTGCACACATCGGATTTGATTGTTTACCCGAGCAGTTTCATTGACATGACCTGCAAGCCGCGCAGCGTCAACGATGAGGCTCTGGCTGCGGCCAATCTCATTTCCAGCACCACAGCAGAGGTGAGCCGGTCGCAGCAGTAGACTCAACTTGTATATTTCCTTTTGTTAAATGGGTTTTCGCTCTCTGTTTTGCAGCATTATCGGTCGCTCAAGAAGCTAAATCATAGTGCGAATTCGGCATTACTGCAGCGTTTGGAGGCCGAGTTTAAGATCATAACGGAACAGTGGTCATCGGCCAACTTTCAGGCGAGCAACAAGCGTTATGTTAACGATGTTAGCCAATAAGGAGGAGACGTTGTTATTGGTCAGATGCGGAAGATCTACCAGTCAAAAGCGGTAGAATAGTTAGTTAGTTGTTCTCTTAAGCAAACGTAAAAACAAAAATATACACAAAAACAAAAACAAAAACAAAGTTTGCAACTTTTGTAACTGTAGCTGAAGGAATTGTAATTATAATCTTTTGTCTCGTCACAACAACAATGTAAGGGCTCCTTACAAATGCCAGGGCAATTTTGTATTTGTCCGTTGCTAAAAGTTAAGTTCAAAACTCGTTATAAAATCGACCTTTAAATAGAAAGCAATATCCCAAAATTTATAGACTTGTCTGTGGCAGTAGCAATTCGAAGATTTAAAGTTCACACCTGGTGGCGACTATTTTCCACGAGTGCTTTATTTTACGGGGGGGTAGGCAGGAAGGTAGGAGTCTAGAAAAGTGTTCTATTTATAATATATATATATATATATTATAATTATATATATATATATAAATATATATATAGTACAATCGTAATTGTTAATTGTAATCGTAATACATGCAACTAGCAATTTAACTACTAAGTACTCTTGTTTAAATGCTGTCATCATCCATTATCCTTCAAGTGTGGCAAGTATGCCGTCTAGTTGCGCTTCTCCTGATCGTAGAAGGCGGGCAACTCGGACTGCAGACGCAGCAGTCGGACATAGCTGACTAGTTTCCAATCGCTGGCGGGATCATCGACGTTGTCCTGCACGAACGTGGACATGTAAGAGACCAACTCTTGGCTGCCATCCTGATCGAGATCGGCTATCAGCATGGAATTCTCCTGATTGGTCAGATCCGGTTGGCAGATCATCTCCTCGTTGTTCTCGTTGTTGGGATCACTGCGACAGAACTGAACAATGTTGCTCTGCGAGGTGTTCTCGATCCGCGTATCGGCGCCAATAAATAGCACCAATATCACCGTCTCCGTTATCATTTGCATCTTGTAGTTCTTCATTTGGGCGCCCGGTTTGGCTGTCTGATTCTTGCCATGATTGGGCACATGGAACGAGGCGTCACGTTTATGCAACAGATGGTCGAAGGCATCAAATTCCGAGCGTGCCGCGGAAAATTCATGATGATGCACTGCATCAGCGCGCTTCAAGCGTTGTGATTGCTGTTGCTGTTGTTGCTGCTGCTTCTTCTGCTGCTGCTGCTGCGCCTTGGAGAATGATTTGTCCTTACTTTTGTCCTTGTCCCTGATGGTGTTCTTGGTGGAGGTGGAGGAGGAACTACTGCTGCTGCTGCTGTTCGTGTAATTGTGGCTCTTGTCCACGCTGTTGTTGTTGCTGTTGGTGCCACTGATGCCACTCCTTGCTTTCGAGTGTGGTTGCTGCTGCTTGCCTGCCTCATCGTGCCACTTCCAGAACTTGATGACAAACCCAGACATCTTGGATTTGGTGTTCTTAAAATGCCACTGAGCCGGCACCATGCCGTACATGCCACTGTTAGTGAAATTGCGCAACGTGTTCCGACGTCCTTCGTGAGTTTCACTCAGCTTCAACGTCACATTGCAATCCGGACACTTGCCACGATTCTCCACGATCAGCTCGCGTCCACTCAGCAAATACACATTGCGCTGTGCATCCATATCTTTGCGCTGCCCATAGCGACGATGTTGGGCGATCTTCGAGGCGGGCAACAGTCGGCGACCCACAATCGATTTGTTCGTAATCAGAGCATAGAGCTCCGCCAGCGTCTTCGAGCGTTGCAGCTCCGTGCTGTTGCGCCAGCAGCTGTAACTGATGCTCAACGTGGCCGCTGAAGCGGCGCCAGACCCCGCTGCTGTGTCCAGCTGCAGCTTGGACAATTTCTGGCAGTCATGAATGCGAAAACCCTCTCCAATTGGTTTACCCTCCCTGCCGGAGAGCAGGCGGAGCACGTTGCGTGCCTCGAGCGCTGCTGCCGCCGCCGAGCCCGGCTGCTGTTCCTGCTGCACAAAAGTCTTGGTGCGCTGCTCCAACGTTATGCACGATATCAGCAATATGTCCAGCACCCCATCGTCATCGATGTCGGGCAGTATTAAGGGGAAATCATAGACGTCCAGTTTGTGGGCCGCCCGATCCATGAAACGCCAATGCCACTGACCACTTGCCGAATTGATGGCGCCCAGTTCGCCGTACTCATCGATGACCAGGCAATCGGGCTTGCCATTGCTATCCACATCGAGCAGCGTACAATCAATGGCCACCGGCTCGTCCACAGTCGCATCATACCAAGCGACGACTCCCGAGCTGCCGATCAGCGAGATGATGCCATTGCGCTTGTGCTCGTCTGGTCGGAATTCCGGATAGAAGACATCGCCGCGATAAAGGAATATCAAATTATTCTCCCACGCCCGCAAGCCGGCAACAACATTGACGCCACCCCTCAGCTCACATCGGGTATAGTTATTCAGCCAGTTGTGCGTCTTGATGCGATCGACGGGCGCCGGACAGGCACCAGTGCCATCTGCATTGCCACAGGGCACAATCCAAACGAAGCCCACAACTGCAAACAGACACAGCAACAAGGAGGCAATGAAACAACAACGTCTCCTAGTTGACATGGGCAAACGTTTCGCCTCATCCGTGTGGCTGCCGAGGATGGCAACATTATCCGCACTCACATCGTAGTCACCATTAAAATTGGAGAACTCAACGCCTGCGCTGGCGCTGGCGCCTCCCGATCCTCCGCCGCCGCCGCCCAAATCGCTGAGCATCACGGATCGAAATGTGTTTTGCATGTAGTTGGTGTAGCTGCTGCTGCTGTTGTTGCTGTTGTTGCTATTTTCCAATGGGACTTTATTTGATTGCTGCTTCAGCTGGGAGCCACCCACAATGCGTGTGGCTGTTGGCCGTGTGTGTGGCGATTTTAAAGCTAAAGTATTTGGTGGATTTCGAATGCGCTGATTTTGCTGTTGCTGTTGTTGCAGTTGCTGTTGTTGCAGTTGCAACTGTTGCTGCTGTGTGTTCTGCTGCTGCTGTTGTGTTTTTAGCTGTCGCTGTCGCTGATGCTTGCTGGCGTTGTGTATCTCAATCTCCTCATCGGACTCGGAATCGGTCATTGCCTGACTTAGCGGCGTGTAGATCCCTTGATGTGCGGGCAACAATTCCGTGTGCAGCATTTTAGCTGTGTTCAAGTGAAAAATCAATAATAATCCGAACGCCAATTGCATGGCGCGTCTGCTTGAGCAGTTATTTTTGCTACAACAGTCTACATACCTTTGATGGTTGGCACAAAAATTTGCTGCTCACTTGTATCATCCACATAGCTACTGGTTTTCGAGCTCGTTTTTTTTGGATTTGATTAAATTAACATTTAAGCAGCAGCGTTCCGTTGCACCGTTATTTTTTGCCCAACCAAAAGTAGATAGTGCTGTGAAATTTCCATTATATAGCGATAGCTATCGTTTGTGCACACACGATAGTTATATAGTTATCTCTAATTAATTTTGATCTACTTTCGAAGTGCATATGGCTGTCATATTTTTTGTTATCTTTCATAAATGAAGAATTTGAGCATTTGCAAACCTCTGAATAGTTATAAATGACGCGCAAAGAGCGTGCTATCGGTAGCGATAACGATGTAAGCGAACTGTACGGTATATTTGTATACTGGCACGGTCACACTGAACGCCCATCACTAAATCGAAAAACAACAACAACTGCAGTGGTTTACGTGCGTGAAAATAAGTTAAGTTTTATAGAAAAAGCACTTTTTCGCCCCAACGAAAGACCAGAGAAAGTGTTCTGAATGCTGCAGCAAATGTGCATGAAATCTAACAATAACAGCAGCAGCGTCTTATTAAGCACCACCCATAAACGAAGTGTATTACAAAAGTGAAAACAGTGCCAAAAGCCACCAGCAAAGGCAAATACCAAAAGCAAAAGGCAAAGAAATCTGCAAAAAAAAAAAAGAAAATCAAAAGCAAACGCAGAAGAGAAAAGGAAAAAAAAAGGCATTAACACACACATCTCTCCCCCCACACACTTATGCCTATGTACATACAGAAGTGGTGCTCGCGGCGGTGCACTTGACGCCCAATTCCAATAAGTTTATTTACTTGATTTCTACACTGTGCATCACAATTAAAACTCGTGCGACAACTACAACAACTGCAACAACAACAGCAGCAACAGCAGCAGCAGTAGCAGCAACAAAAGCAGCAGCCACAAACCACAGCCAAACAATCAGCAACACACACACTCGCACACACTCACACGCACACATACCAACAGATACTTGGTTTGCGTATATTGCGTATCGAGTAAATTAAAAACCTGCAACATACGCAATCTATACAGCTCCAACACGCTCGACCAACACAAACCTTCAACTCACACACACACACACCCATACATCCATACACACACACCCATACACACACAGAATTCCAATACACATGTCTTATATGATGGCCAAGACTTTGGAGGAGCAGAGCTTGCGGGAATGCGAACACTATATACAATCGCATGGCATCCAGCGTGTACTCAAAGACTGCATCGTCCAGTTGTGCGTCTGCCGGCCGGACAATCCTGTGCAATTCCTGCGCAACTATTTCCAGAAACTAGAACGGGTAAGTTTCAACTTAAATCTCTAATTATTATCTGATCACTTACTGTGCATATTTATGCCCCTGTCTGATCTGATCACTTTTTATGTATATATAAATATATATGCTGAATTTGGGAAACAGCCAGCTTGTTGAAGTTCTCAGATAGAGAGAGAGAGAGAGAGATTTAAAATTTTGGTTAATACTCTTTGTATTTCAGCAAAAAAAATTTATAATTAATGGATACACAATCAGGAAAAAAAAGTGTAAAATCTTTTCTTCTCGCACGAATTTTAGGAGCGGTCTAAAATTAAGCTCTTGCACAAGAGAATAAACCCCGAGGCTCAACACTCTCATTGAATTTCCTTATGAGGAAAAGTTTCCTGTTGCAGAAGAGCTCCAATACCAAATCTGGGAGTTAGCCAGCTTACAGGCAGCATTACAAGTTTAAACAGCTGAAGAAAAAAACTAAATTGAAACGTATCAGGTTTTCGGCTACGGGTTTCTTTCTTTTTTTTCTTCTTTTTTGTGTCGGATTCAAATGATGTCGATGTCGTGGTTGCCAACGAAGAATCCTTATTTGAATTTCATACGCGAGTGCGAACTGCCAGGAAGCCATCAATCCCAAATGGATAGGGAGCTGATATTAGATGCAGCAGACTTGTGGCATCGTCTCAAACCCAACGATAAATTACTGTTCGAGCCGGAATCTCGCACTTTCTTTGAATTGCGTTTACATTTCATATTTAACGATCTCATCGCACCTGGGGATTATAACCCTAGAACCCTATTTAGCCGCTTGACGTGTTTGTGATCTTAACACTCTACAATTAGCCAACAAAAACCAAGCATTAAGGAACATGAAAACGCAATGCAGCTTTAAGGCTGAAAACGTCTCGGGGCAAAGCGGCTGGTTCGAGGACTACAAGTAAGAGGAGTAAATCATTGCCAAGTCGCCGTGTAGCCTTGAAAAGGATAAATCTCCTCAATAGAGTAAAAAAATTCACTTCTTCTTCGTCTCTAAATCTAATTTGTTCTCAAATGTTGCTTATACATCTAATACCCCCCACCACTCTACACACACACGCTGTGTGATTAAAAAATTAACTAGTGTGGTATTTTAATTACAAACAAAGTGTTCCTTTAAAAATTAGACGCTTCGAAAAATTCCGTTTCTGGCGAAACTCGTCTTGAAACCAAAGGCTTTACAACAGCTAGTGAAGATTAAGCTTGAAGACTTTCTAATGTTATAGCTTTGTGAAAACCTACTCGTATTTTAGAAAATCTGCGCATTTTGTGAATGTGTCGACGACTCTAAATTAATGTTGTCCTACAAAAAGTGCTAGAAGAGACGGGTTTAAGTCTTTCCACTCGCATAAGTGTGTAAGCAAGCATATATCAAAAAGTTGTATTTTAAAAGTTTTTGTGTCGGAAAATCGCAAAGTCTTTTCATTCTTTTGTTTATTTTTTTATTTATGTGGGGTTCGATTGTTTCCGCATCCCTGGGACAACAAGAGTGGCTATTATCGACTAACATGTCAAATCAATAATAAGCCTCAATGGGGCTATTTTGGGGTCAGTTGTTGAACGTATTTGAAAATAAAACAAAATATGCCCACACAAGAAGCGTGCGATTCTCAAACGGTTCACTGGTTTCTCTCTCTCTCTCTCACTCACACGCACGCACTCTCTCTCAAACTCCCTCAAATATAGACGTATATGTGTGAGTGTTGTAAGTGTGTGTTAACAGACAGGTTGCATTTGCGGGGGGTATTATTGCAGGGGGGAGGGCAGTGTAAGCTTGAAAGCTTGCAATGATTCCTGGGAAAAGGCTGCTGCTATTGCTGCTGGTATAGCTGCAAGCAAAAGTTGCAGCACCTGTGGACGCTCCTCTCTCTCTCTCTCTCTCTCTCTCTCTCTCTCTCTCTCTCTCTCTCTCTCTCTCTCTCACTCTCTCTCGCCCACACACACACACACTCTGTCTGGCTGGTGGTGCTGTCAGCTGCCTGCCTGTTGCCTGTTGAATGCCTGAGTGGACTTTCAGTTTGGTAAACATCCTGACGCTGTAAAGAAGCGTACTTAAGCGGCTGCTGCCCTTTTGCATAATTATTTTGTGGCCGCGTGTTGCCGAGTGTCACGAATAGTAGTAGTGCCTTAGTGATTGAGTGATTGCCGCCAATCGCCATCGCCATGGGCAATCAGCTGAGTGTGAATGGCATTCAGGATGCGGTTATTGATCGTTTTAAGTCCGTTGCACTCACCACCGATGAGAATGGCGCGTTGCGCATTCGTTCCTTCTCCGAGGTGGGCGTCAGCTACAATACTACGCCACATCAACAGCAACAGCAGCAACACCACCCGTTGTACCAGGGCTCCAGTGGCTCCTTTAGCGGCCGAGGTGGTCGCATTTTGCGCGAGAGTAGCATCGATGGCGGCGTTGCCGTTTTCGATGCAATGCTGCGCGATGACCACGAGCATCGCTTGAGCCTGGACGCCATGCATCGAGTGCGTCATGTGCGCACCTCCTGCACCACCATTCCCGAGGAGGATATCGTAAGTTTGACGAAGCCATCATTTCGATCAGACCTCTGTCAGCAGCGAGTTCCCCAAGTCCACTCACTCCATTCCATGCCAATCTCAAGTTTATAATAATATTATGGTCAGCCTAAAAAGCTTTTGCACTCTGAGAGAGAGAAAGTGTGTGAGAGAGAGAGAGAGAGAGAGAGAGAAAGAGAGAGCGAGCCTGTTTGTAGCATAATTTAAGCTTTGGTTTGTCTGCTTGCCTCTATGACAAACAAGGTAACAGTAAATAACTGCTTTGTTTTTCGAAGAGCCGAAGTTTTACTACTCTCTACTCTACTTACCGTATGACACATGCATTGGTGTTTATTTGTACAATTACTCAAATCCGCTGTTTATTAATTTTTTCACAAATAAAAGATTGGAGGTAAACTTTAAAATTGCATATTTGCATATATTGCATAAATATTAAATATTTTTATATATGTTTGTTTATTTTATGCATAATTCCATCAGCAAGTTTACAAAAACTGAACAGTTAACGCACAGAGTTAACACGGTTCAAATTGACGCAAACTAAATGCACATATCAAAGTACTCTGCTTACGAGGAGCATAAAATACCTGCACACAAAAATGCAAAGTAAAGCAGCGCTATGTTGCATTATGTTTACATTGCTCTCTCGCTCAGTCTCACTCACCTACTCACCCTTGTCGAATTTGCGCTCTCCCAGCTCGGAAAGAGAGCTACCAATCACGCACGCACGCACATACATAAAGAGAGCAGCTGCAGCTTTTTCGCAAAGTTTATGGGAATTTTGCACTTGAAACTTAGCTCAATTCACTTCTCGGCTCTGCTGCTCGGCACGCAACACGCAAAACGAAATCAAAGCTTTTTTGCCAGGCGCCCTTTTTGCTGCTTGCTGCTGTTGTTGTTTTGCCTAATGCTACTGCTGTTACTGGTGACAGCGTCACAGCTTTGTTGTTGTTGTTTTTCCTCTCTCTGTGTATGTGAGTGTCTCGGTGTGTGTTTGAGTGTGTGCGAAAAGTTTGGTTTTTTTTTGGCCACTTTCCTTCGGCTGTGCGTGTTGGTGAAGGTCATCATGTCGTCGTCGTTGTCGTTTGATGGCGCTGTTTACCGTTAGTCAGTTTGCCATCGTCGTCGCTGCTGCTAACTGCGTACATTGTCGTCGTCTTAGTCGTCTCAATTTCCTTGCTGCCAATAACAGTTAAAAAGTGCTACACTTACAGTTACAGTTAACATTCGCAAATTGTTCGCCACTCGCAACGGTTATCGGCGACGGCAGTCGCGTTTTCTATTTGATTGATTTCGTTTATGGCTCCTCCAAAACAATTGTCATCATTCGCAATCATTAAACCGAGCTCGTAACAGTTACAGTTATAGCCTGAAACAACAATAAGAACACCAAGAAATAAAAGGACAACTGAAACTGAAACAACAACAAACAATTGTCACGACAGCTGCTGTCAGCGCATTGTTTATTTTTCGCCCGGTCGTGATTAGTGTGCCCAATAAATAGTTGGCTAGCTCGTCGTCATAATCGTCGCATTATTATTGTTGTTGTTGTTTTTGTTGCTTGAGCTTGTTGACCGCCGCCTTATTGACACTAGATTAAAGACACCAAGAACACGCAGCAGGCGAAAAAAAATACAAAAACAATCACCTGGCGAACCGAAACACCAAAGTGGAAGGAAACATGGTGGGTACAGTTACAGTTATAGCTACAGCTACAGTTACAGTTACAGTTACACTTACAGTTACGAGTTTTAAATCCCTTCGAATAAACAGTTAAATTAACGAAATGGGAAAAGGGTTGATTTACATTGATAAATTGGCTTTTTTTTATAGAATACCAACTTGGCTGCGCTTAGACTGTTTGAGAATAATAAGCTGTTATTTACCTAGGGAAATACCTTTATTTAAAGCTTATAAGAATGTCAAACACAAGCTGAGTTCAGCTTAGTAATTGTAAGGAATACTTTTGATTTATAGAGTAATTCGAAATTTAAAAATTAGGTAATAAATATGAATAATAGGTTTATGAAATGGGAAATTTCGTTTGCGGAACGCTTGGAATAGCTGGGTGAATAATAATAAGGTGTCTTTAATTTTAACATAAATTCCTTAAATCTTTGAGGACTTTTAAGTTTATGTATATTTTCTGATAATTTTGTTTTTGGAAATTAATTATTAGCTGGCATTCAAAAATTGATTTACTTGTTATTTCAATTTGTAACTGTATTAGCAGTGTGTATCCTGAAACTTTGTTCTCTACCTCACTCATTGGTCCTTGCTCTTTCATCTCATCCACTTATCGCTCTGCATGCATAAATAAGTAAGCGATTTTCATATATTAGAGATTTGGAGTACACAGGTTAAGTTTTTGTTTGTTCGAGAACTGAAATCAATGTAAAAGTTTTATGTAAATAGCACACAAACACACACATACTCAGACACACAGACACACATGGAGCTGAAGGTTATTTGGGCAATTTGGGGGAGTAGAGGTTAAAGCAGCGGATGCGGCGACCCTTTGTTCGGCCATCCATTAAGCGGCCTGTAAGCACCGTTAATGCTAACAGCCAGCGAGAGTGGCACATCAATGTGCCACAGATGAACGACAACAGAACGGAACTGAATCAAACCAAAGAGAACAGGAAGGAAGTTCATGAATTATTTAAGCAATAAATGAAACGGCACGAATGAGCCTAAAAACTTTTGCATACAGCGACGCAACAGCTGAGCTGAGCTGAGTTTACCTTCCCAGGACAACAATATATGATAATACATATAATATGCGCACCAGTCAAATGGAACAATAGCAAAAGTTCAAGCGTATTGCGGCGTAGCAAAACTAAGCCTGCTGTGCTACTGATTCGATTAATGACTTTACTAACTAGTGATAATGGGATATTATGGCTAGAATTGTCCACAACCTACAGTTGTTTGTTGGAAAATCGGAGAAAAAATACTTAAGATATTTTTTAAAAATAAAATAAGTAAACATTATACGATGATTTTGCTGAAAGCCCAAAACAGAAGACAATCCAAAGGAATCGGTAAAAAAAATGGGCTATGGGGAAATATTGGAAACTTGGATTTTGTAAATAATATGTATGTAGTCGGCTTCTGTGTATGCATATGAAGACAACCTTAATCACATTTCTCGTGGTTTGTTTTGTGACGTCAGATTCATATCGAAAGAGCTGTCAACTGCTGCTGACAGCTGTAGCGATTATGCAGGACACTAACTGACCTGTTTGTCGTCAGGCTTTAGCCAGCAAGCAACAGACAACAATCGGAGCATCGATTTGAAGACGCCTCCAATGTGTGTGTGTGTGTGTGTGTGTGTGTGTGTGAAACGTTTTTGGTTGGAATCATTTTCAACAGCAACAACAAAAGCTTTTGTTTAGCTGACACCACGTATTGTGAAAGAAGGGGTGGACTGAGTTGGGCTGGGAGGGAGTTGGCAAAGTGGGCAACGTATCACTGCCTGACACGATAAGGGAACAGGGGGGGGGGGGGTGGTGGTGGGAGGGGGAGGTGACAGAGGGCGATCAGGCAGGCAGCTGGCAACAAAAAGTTCACTGAATTGGAAACTTCACAAACGCAAGGCGGGCAGGCAGGCAGTCAGACAAGCAGAAGGTGCTTCAAGTTCCAAGGAACGGAAACTGCAGCATGCGGGCTAAAAATGTATGCACTCAGCGAAAGAAATGGCAAATTAAAATGTCAGGGCAAAAACAATAATGCTTAGTAAGCAAAACAAAACTATAAAACTTCAAAAATAAATATATTAAAATTCGCATAAATTTCCCCTGCGATTTTCGCTCAGGTTTTTCGCTCAGTGTTGCCAACTTTAAAGATTCAGCAGTAGCTGCCGCAGCCAGCAGGTGGTGTATGTGAGAGAGAGAGAGAGAGGGAGAGAGTGAAAGAACAGAACAGAACATTGCCGTCGCAGCCAGTGTGTAAAATTTTAATTAATTCGATTATAAAAAGCATCACACAACACACAACCGCTGCTCACCTCGCTTCCCTCGCTCCCGCTCCTTCTCGCCCCATATAACGCTAGCTCAGCATTAAAACACAGTGCCTAAAAAAATGTTGACTGGCAAAGTGAATGACGCCTCCGCTGTGACCCACATTAAATGAATTTGTGGCACAGGCAGAAGCGATTATTATTAAATTATATCCTTTGAAAAAGTGTTTAGTAAACACAAATTGCAGAGCGGAAAGTTTTGTGGAATGTTGCTGGAGACGTTTCGCACAAAATCAGTGTAGGAATGTGGATTGAATCATATGCTTGGTTTGCTAGGCCATTTAATAAAGCACATTTATTTCGGATGTTCTTTTCAGAATTTGAAACTGGCAACATTTGTTTTCACGTTCTTATAATGCATTAGATTAGCGTTAAATCAGTATTTTTTTTAAGTAATGAAATTGATCTAACGAAACTGTAAGTTAAATGATTTTCATATGGTAAATAAGCTTAAATGTTTTGCAATAGAAAAATATCAATTTATTATTCCAAAAATTATAACGTAAAAAATATCTTGAATCTTTTTAACCTAATTTTAGAGCCAATTCAGCTCAGTGGACTATGGAAATTGTTTGGAAATACAGCTTAGCTTTGGTATCTATTATGAGAATCGCTGAGAAGGGCGTTTGTCACATATGACACGATTCCTAAACCCTCTCTCGATCTGTTTTGCTCTCGCTATATTAATATCTCTGTCAATCTTTTTCTATCTGATAATTCTATCTATGCCTTTCTCTCTTCCCTGTCTTGCTTACTGTCTCCGTATTTTGTTGATCCTGCTATATCTGCCTATCATTTTACCCCTCTCTTTCTCCTTCTATCTAATTTTCTTCTCTTTCTTCGTATGCCTCCCTCTCCCTCTCCCTCTCTCTTTCTCTCTCTCTATCTCTCTCTGTCTCCGTCTTTTTGTTTATTAATTATATTTCTCTTTCTCTTTGTCTCCTTTTTTTATTTGACACTTTCTACCTATTTGGTTCTGGTTCTCTCTCCCCCAAATTACACACTTGGGCCTTACCTCAGCTGAGCCTAGAGACGCTGTCGTGGGCAAGGTCTCGGTTTTTTCTCCACATGTTGTGACTTTAACTGTAACTAGCGGCCCGCCCACTGCGTACACTTAGCACACGTTCATTTTGCACTCTCATTCTTGTCGCACGTCCCACGGGGCCTCACTCCCTCCTCCACCCCTCCCTCTCGCTCCAGACACACGCATATATTAGTAATTATCGCATGTTGTCGCAGTCTCTATTCTCGCATATCTTTTACACAGCGCTACATGCGTCACGTGGCTTGCATGAAGTAAAAAAAAAGAAAAACAAAAACAACATGTAAATCAAAAGTGTAATTATAATTAAAACGGATATGCGTGTGTACATCTATGTACATAAATATTAGGCAAACAACATTTTAATGGTTAAACGAAATTAAAAATTCCACACACAATCACACACACACACACACACACTAGCAGTCGCACAACTTTTCGATTGTGTTTGCAATTATTGTTATTATTGCTTTTATTCCACATCTTTTTTAAATTTTTTTCTTCTCGAATATTTGCTTGCTCATGCGTGTGTGTGTGTGTCTGTGTGTGTGTGGGTTGAGCTTAGGTAAACACTCATAAGTCGCCCACAATTCTTTGCTCTTTACCTTGGCTCAATCCGCTGCCTCTCCTCCTCTTCTCTCTGCTTATTTCTCTCTCTCTCTCTCTCTCGCTCATTCTCTCTCTCTTGCTCTCTCTCTCTCACTCTCCCATGGTTTTTAGCTTTGCCTCGAATTGATTTGTTTTACCTTTTTCCCCATTTGCATTGCGGCACAAGCAGCAAATAGACTGACAAGTGACCATTGTTCCCCCCTCCCCCACTCCCTCGCTACCCACGCTCTCCTTCCTCTCTCAAGTCTTATGGGCCAAACAATTTCTTGGCTACAGTTTTGTGGCCATCGTTTGTTTTATTAATGTTTCGCTCATTTTCGTTGTTGTTGTTGGTGTTGAGAATCATGTGTATTTTTGTTGGTCGTTTTTAGATTTTTACTGGGCAAATACACCGCACGAAACTTAATGTTTTTAATTGTCGAAACAAAAATGAATTGTTTGATTTTCGAAAATAGTTTTCTTTCTTTTGTGCACTTCAATTGCCTTGAATTGATGATGATGATGATTGAGAATTGCAATTGATTTGTTTTTGCTCAATTTTGAGCAGTGCATAAGCTAAGCAGTCTTTCTTCTTCTTTTTCTACTACTACTGTCCATTTCTTAGCTACTATCGCCACACCACAGACAGTGGTAATTCGCATTCCGACTCACTCGCACACACACATAACCCACACAGTACTTAACGGTAATACGTACACACATAGAGCCAGTGGGTGGGAGAGGGGACGGGGGGTTAGCAGTAAGGGCGCCTGGAAGCCGATGCTGGCTGCGTTGACGTCAACGTCGACGTCGACGTTGACGTTCTCTGTTTGCCGTCTCGAAGCTGAAAGCGAATTCGAATTCAGTTTTTAGTTTTCAGTTTTCAGTTTGTGTCGCGCCTCCGTTTTGTAAATAACACGCGACGACGAAAGTTGAAAACGAGCAACAGCAAAAAAAAAACAAAAAAAACAGCGGGTAGACTATTCACACACACACCCACACAACATATATATTTATATATATATATATATTCATAACCATATCCATTGCTCGACTATTCCTGCAATTGGATTAATTAAATAATTAAAAGAAATCGGCAACAACAATCAAACAGCAAGCAACAAATGTGAAAATAATTGAGTTGTCAAAGGAAGAAATTATGTAGTCAAATTAACCAATCTGCAAATTAAGTGACGCACGCGATCTACAAATATAGAATCATATATACGTATACATATATATATATATATATATATATATATAAATATATATAAGCAAATTTGTATACATATATTTAGTTATTTTTATATAATTCTCTTTCATATTTGCACCAATTAATTGCGTTTGGCTGCGGCTACAAAATCTTTTAATAACCAGAGCCCATATTATATATATATATATATATATATATATATATAATGTATATATATATACATTCCTTATCCATAATTATATTCTTTATTAATATTACTTAATATAGATTTGTGTCCCCTGCTTTATTTTTTGGCATACATTTTGTTGTAAAATTTTGTTCGATTTGTGTGAAATTTTCGCGTTAAATAGCAAAGAAAAAAAGATGGTTTCAATATTTATTTTTATAAAACTTTGACATTGGATTTGTCATTGCTCTATGTTGTTGTTGTTGTCGTCTTGGTTGCTGTTGCGTATACGTAATATGTATTTATTTGTACATTTTTTGTAGTTTGTTGTGCACGTCTTGAAACGAATACAAACAAAGAAACAAACATAAAACGGACTACGTGAAAATCTACATTCATTAGTGGAAACTACTGTGTCTGAGAATAAATACAGAAAAATTGAAAATAATTAAAAGTGGAATGTCATTTGTTGTCTGTTTGTTGTTGTTGTTTATTTTCTAGTCGGTGACCATTTACAGCATTTGTTGCAATTGCACACACACCCGAGCACACACACACCCCAGCACACACACCAGCACACACACCAGCACACACACCAGCACACACACATCTTTAGCAGCTGAAAGCAAAAGCTAAAATATGTCAAAGGTTTGCAAAGCGCAGTTGTTGTTGTTGTTGTTTATTTGTTTTCGTTGTTGTTGTAAATATGCACATATTTAATTTGGTCTCAGCTGCTCTTTTATTAAATAAGCACTCATGCAATGAACTCATTGACTCACACACACTCCCACACACACTCGCACACTCATTCGCACACTCATTCGCTATGCATTCATTTTTTACTGCCTGGCAGCAATTTGATTTCCCGTTTTTCTTAAGAATGCTTCCAAATGAAATGAAAAGCTTAATAGTCATGCATTTATTGTTGTTTGTTATTGTTGTTTCTGCTGCTCTTATCACCTCATAAAACATTGCATTTTTATGGCACTTTGGCATTGGGTTGTATTACACGGAGCGAAAAAAAAAACGAGCAGAACGTGTTGGAATTTTGTTAATCACAATTTGTGGCAATTAATTCCGTGCAGAGCAAAAAACTTCTTCAAGTTGTTGCCATTTTCTTAGTTAATACGCCTGACCTAGAGATGGTTTTTGGGTTCTATAGAAAAAGTATAGAAATATATATTTAATATTCAAAATCCTAACCAGTTTGCCAAACACAAATGTATTTCCAGAGCAGAGTTTAATATTATTGGTTTGCTTCAGGTACTGCGATCGGTTAGATGCCTTCTGATCCCAAAGCTCTTCCCTCAACTCAACTCGGATTTCTCTTAATCTTTGTCGGATTGAGTTTCCCTAGGGTACCATTACTTTGCCCGACACAATCTGTTCTGTCTCATCTAGAAGACAATTGGCTTCTTTGAGATTTAGTGCCTTTGTCCAGCTTTCTTTCTGTCATCCTGCAGGCCTCAGTTGTTGCCGCATTGTCTTTCTATGCCACAAAACGGTTCAGTTAGTCATGTGGGAACTGGAGGAACCGAAAACCATCTTGGGGCAAATCTATTGTTTTTCGGTAAAGTCTACAAATAGTTTAGTATCAGCTTTGACCGCCCGATCTTAACTCATCTTTTTGACTAATGGTTTCCCAAAATCTTATCTTTTGAAAGTTACAGCAGGACGTATACTTAATTTTTGCTCAGTGTATACGCAACTATCTGCAAATTGAAAGCGATTTGATGATGGAGTTGCAATCAAATAGTAAAAGTCATCTTGCCTTGTCATTTAATCAGCTGACAAGTGTCGTGAGGCTTGTTAATGTTTATATGTATTGATAAGCGTACGTCAAGATTGGACACACACACACACACACACACACGCACACACACACAGAACGTTTTGCAATTTAGTTTTGCGTCAGTAACTCAATTTTGTCAAAGCGACATCGATTTCCGTTGAATATGTCGCGCCAATTCGCAGAGATATATAAATGAAAACTTGCAGAGAGACAGCGAGAGAGAGAGAGAGTGAGAGGGAGTGAGAGGGAGTCTGAGAGAGAGAGACAGAGCAAGAGAGAGAGCGAGAGAGAGAGAGCGAGTGGAACTGCATGGCCAAGGCCAGGGACTTGTTGTTGGGTGTTTGGCGCCGACTCCGCGTCTGCATAAAGGTCACGGCCAACACGCGCCGGCAACGAGAGATGACGTGGACGAGGTCGAGGACGAGGACGAGGACGACAACTACAACGATGGCCCTGGTCATAAAATTGCACTTTTTGTTTGCCCGGGGGAGAGCGAAAGTGTGGCAGGGAGAGAGGGGGAGGGGGGCGTGGTAGTTAAGTAGTTAGTCAACAGGCGACTTTGACTTGTCAGCTTTTTGCGGCTTGGTTTTGTTTACTGCAGCCTTTAAAGTGCTGCACTTTGTGGCACTTTGTATGCGTTGCAGCTGCGCCTCACGTTGATTGATCGTGGGCGTGGCGCACAAACGCCTTAAGTTAACTGTTGGCAGCTCATCGTTAACAATTGGCAAGTGGCCCGCAACAAAAAAACGCATTCTTATCAGCAAACATGCCATGATCATCTGCCTCAAATTGCTCAAGCTAATTTTGAAATTTGTTTACACCTCAAATCGATAGAAATCGCTGCGTGTTTATTTGTTTATTTGTTTGTTTGTTGTTTTATGTTTTATATTTTATGTGATTTATCAAACGCGCTTTTTGTTTAGCCCATTAAATTTGTATGCATTTGGCGCATTTTTCCTTTTCATCAACTGCTTGCGCAGAAAGCCATTAAAGTGCTTCTGATAAGCTCAATTATTGTAATCAAACTCTCAAAGAGGCTACAAATAGTTGCCAGTATCTTATCCGGCCTCAAGGCCAAATTATGGCACTAATTTGAGACTATATTGATGTAAACAGTGTATCAAATTTGCGCATAAACAACGGTTATAAAGTGTTATATGTTATACAAAAATGTGTCTTGTAAGTGCGAGCAACTTAATAATTGACTACCCAACTGGCAAATTTCTTATATTCAACATTTATGTTTGCAAGCTAAGCCTCTTCTTGCCCATGGTTATTACCTACTTAAATCGTTTACGATTATAGCCAGCCAAAAGACATGTGGCTTATCGGAGTCCTCCGTTGTCGCCTCTTCCCAAAGACGACCCTTAAAACACCAGCTGAAAAATGTTAAATTAGTTCATTTTCACTCAAACAGCCCAAAACTGCTCTCAGACAACCAATTCAATTTAGCGCAATTCCAAAATGACAGTTGTCGAAAAGCAAGAGTCACATTTCGTTTGACATTTAAATGTGCAGCTTAATTGTGCCCCTGCTGGTTGCTATCCAGATGGTTGGGTCTGGGTCTCCATTGACGTCACAGCCGCCCTCTTATTAAGAGGATTTATTTGGGCTTTTCTCCTTTTAGCAGAATTGCAGCATTGCAAATGTCATCTGTGCGATATGTGTGGGCGCTTCGAGCTTGCAGCATGCGAACTTTGAACCACCAAAAGTAGACAAATGCCCAGCTGAAGCCCAGGAGCAGCTTTTGCCCCTTTGGCTGCTCCAAGCCCAGCCAAATTTACTCCGTGAACTGACTTTTGACATATTCACAAACAGTTAGCGTCTGCAAAATGACGCAAATTGAATTTTGCTACGCCGTTGCAGGAGTTGTTGCAACACAAAAGGTGGGCGTCTCAAACAGGGAACGCCTTTTGGGCATGATTTGCTTTGGGTGGAAATATAAGTAAATCAATAAGTTGATTATTATGTGAATGTTGGCTTACTTAGTATGGCTTATTATGCAGCTGTTTGAGAAGAACAAAAAGTGTTATACAAACTGTTATACGCAAGCAAAATGTATCTTGATCTTCTGCCTTGCAGGAACAAGTCAAACTGGATGCCAGCAAACAGGTAATCAGTCCCGACGATTGCGAGGATCTCAGTCCAATGCCACAAACAGCCGCACCGCCCGTACGCCGGCGCGGTGGCATCTCCGCCGAGCCGGTCACCGAAGAGGATGCCGCCAACTATGTTAAGAAAGTTGTACCCAAGGACTACAAGACAATGAACGCTCTGTCCAAGGCTATTGCCAAAAATGTGCTCTTCGCCCATTTGGATGAGAGCGAACGCTCCGATATATTCGATGCCATGTTTCCCGTTAATCACACGGCCGGCGAGAATATCATACAGCAGGGCGACGAAGGCGACAATTTCTATGTCATCGATGTGGGCGAAGTGGATGTGAGTAGTTCTCCGTAGTAGTCCAAGAACAACCTTAGAACTCATCATTTGAATTTGTGCATTGTGTAATCCCTCGCAGGTCTTTGTCAACTCTGAGCTGGTGACCACGATCAGCGAAGGCGGCAGCTTTGGTGAGCTGGCGCTGATCTACGGCACACCCCGTGCGGCCACCGTGCGCGCCAAGAGCGATGTCAAGCTGTGGGGCATCGATCGGGACTCGTACAGACGCATCCTGATGGGCTCAACCATACGCAAGCGTAAAATGTACGAGGAGTTCCTCTCGCGTGTCTCCATACTGGAGAGCTTGGATAAGTGGGAGCGATTGACTGTCGCCGATTCGCTGGAGACGTGCGCCTTCGAGGATGGCGAAACGATTGTGAAACAGGGCGCAGCCGGCGATGATTTCTACATCATTCTCGAAGGATGTGCCGTTGTCCTGCAACAGCGCTCCGAGGTAGGCCTAATAATAAGAATAATAATTGCTTAATTGTTCACTAATTGTTCTCCTTTGATGCAATCTACACCAGCAGGGTGAGGAGCCAGCTGAAGTGGGCCGCTTGGGCTCCAGCGATTACTTTGGCGAGATTGCTCTGCTTCTGGATCGGCCACGTGCCGCAACTGTTGTCGCTCGCGGCCCCCTCAAGTGCGTCAAACTGGACAGAGCGAGGTACACACACACACACACACACACACACACACATATATATATATATATATATATATATTTATATTTGAACCGATTAATAACCATTTTATTTTTAGGTTTGAGCGCGTTTTGGGCCCCTGTGCGGATATTCTGAAGCGCAACATTACGCAGTATAACAGTTTCGTTTCATTGTCTGTCTAAGCATGCAACAAGCAACCAGCAACAAACAACAAACAACAACAAGCACACACAACAACATCATCAACAACATCAACAACAACAACGCAGCTCGCATGCCAACATTAACAAAAAACAACCGCTCAACAGCATAAAAAGCATAAAAAAAAACCAAAACAAAAAATTAAATTAAATGTGTAAAAAACAAAACAAAAAAGAATCCATATAAAGCAGCCCCATTTTAGAGAGAGTGAGTTCTCCATTGGAATTGAAATATTGAGTTGAGCTCAATGTGCAAGTGTGAAAATGGATTGGCTTCGCTTCGTTTGGGTTGGGGGGTGCGCTGGGGGTTGGGTTGCATGGGTGGTTATAAAGTGGGGGGTGTGAAGAGGGGGCGCCAAATACCAATATGTTAATTACGTATATGAATTCTGTATGTTGTGCTGAAAAGTTATACATATGTATTTGTGTAATGTGTGTGTTAATTTCGTGTTAAAGTTGCGGCATGTTCCCAACTCCAAAAAAAAAAAATAAAAACATTTAAAAATCAAAAAAACACAGAAAACAAAGCCCAAAAAAAAAAAAACGCAACTTGTCGCACTGAGCTTTCTAAAAAAGAAAAACTTTTGAAAAACTCAAATAAGATCAAAATCAAAGGAAAAAAAGCAAATGTAAATTTGAAAAATTTGAAAAACAAAACAAGCGCATTTCTTATAACACTTTTCTACAAGTACTGGTTGAAATATACACACATATATATCTATATATATAAATATATATATACATATATATACACTGAATATCTTTATAACGGAACATGCTGCCAGCAAAAACAAAAACCAAAAAAAAAGAAAGCATTTTGTTTAATAATCACATTGAAGATCTGAATGTTTTTTACAGCCTAAAAAAAAAACACAAAAACAAAAAACTTATGAGTAAAAATTAAATAAATATTAAAGTTTAGCTATAGAAACACACACACACACACACACACAGAGAAATATACACACAGATATACACACATACACACGCATGCTGAGTTAAAAAAAAGAAAAGAATAATTTAACTAGGTTTTGTCTAATTTGTTTGTGTTGACCAAAAGAGCGGGCAACAACAAATACATAAAGATTGTTTAATATTATTAGTAAATTATTATTTAATTTCAAATTTCGCACATGAAGCCAACAAAAAAAAATATATGTATATATTTATATATATATATAAATACACAAACTTTTTATTAATGGAAATTTGCAAGTCATGATGATTTCAAACTGTTATACTCTGTTATACATACGTCGCGTAACCAAAATGGCATTTTTTCTAACAACTGCCACCAAACAAGAACAACAACCAATACACAAAAAAAAGATATGAAAATAACAAGAAATTGTAAATTAATTAAAAAAAAACAAAACATAAATTAATTTAACTAATGCTTGACAAAAGTGGGTGGTTTCTGTGTGTATGCGTGTGTGTGTGTGTGTGTGTGAGAGTGACTACAAAATTTGCATACACACAAACTGACACACACATCACACACACACACACACACTCGCACGCACTTAGCTCAAGTTGAGCCCAAAGGGATTCATTTTTGTGTTTCTGTTTCCGTTGTGTTTGTTCCTTTTTTTTTCTTAGGCGGTTTGCGCAGTGTGCAAGCCACGCCCCCTTGCACCTCACAAGCGTGAGTGTGGGTGTACCCGCCGGCGGGTTAAAGACTACATAGAGCGAGAGCTAGGGAAAGAGAGGGTGGGTGAGGGAGAGTGCGATTAGCTAGCGCCCACGTCAGAGTTCAGCGTGTGCGACAAAAGCTAAATGCTATGAGAAAATATGCAAAAATAAATAAAGAACATGAAATAATGTGTACACTAAGCCAAGACACCTGTGACGTAAGCAAGCAGTAGCAAAAACGAGCGAGCGAGCGGGAGAGAAGCGCATATAATTTAAACTAAAAATATTGTCAATGTAAAATCGTATGTACTATATACAAAAAGTAAAAACAAAAAGCTAACAAAAAACAACAAAATGAGAAAACAATATTAAAATAAATACATTTACATAGTTGTTGCAAAACAAACAATTCCCCCCCAAAAAAGGTGAGCAACCTTAGCAGGCTGATTGCTATGGCGACCGTTTCACTTCAAATCTCTGAGATCGAAACTGGAACTGAATCAATTGAAACGAAGCAGTCCACTTTACCAATGCTGCTGGATGCCATCATTTGGCTGCCGACACTATTCACGTACCTTGTCTTCCTGCTCATACTCATCATACTCTTCTTCATTGTGGTCTACGTCAGTCACAAGATCTATATATCCATCTATGACAATATGCCGCTGCCAGCGGCACCTCGCTCCCAATCATCCCTGAACTTGCCCAGGAATCTGAGTTTAGGCCAGACTATTGGGCAACAGTTGAGTGCACGCTCCGTTTGGATACAGAATCGCTCCCAGATACACGAGTCATCGGTGGGTGAGTAAATCAGAGCGTAGTCGGTCAGTCAGTCAATCAGTTAATCAGTCAATCAACTATGGATCACAGTGCGCATTACGCTCACGTTGGAGCGGTGCTATTTGGTTAGCGTTCAGCTGGACGTCCGCGGCAATTCCGGCCAGCGTGCGACAAGCTTCATGTGCAACTGCAGCACCAACAGACCATGTGCCGATCGAGGCGAACGTGATTCGAACTGTCGGCGTGTTATCAAATACTACGATCAGCTGTGGAGTGTGCCACGGCTAAAAGTGATGATGCGCTGCACCCGGTCAAATAATATGCGACGGGTGCTGAACGAATTGGGAAACGATATGATTGTGGCACGTTGCACGGACAGTGCCACAATGTGTCGGCTGCCCGCGCGTAGGCTTTCATCAGATTCCCAGCACTAAACAAGGAGAGAGAGAGAGAGCAGAGAGCGCCAGAGAGAGAGAGAGAGAGCAGAGAGCGCCAGAGAGAGAGAGAGAGAGAGAGAGGCACTGCTTGCATCTATAATCAATCTTTAGAGAACTCGTTTTGAAACTATGCTTTTGCCCCTAGTTTAACTGGTTCCAAGGTCGAATCGAGTCACGAGCATGCCACACCGCAGACGCCCCATTCCACAGTGTATACAGTATGTGTAGAAGTATATGCTGAACCAGTTAACGGGTATAGACAAAAAATTCCTTTCGCTTATCAGTTACCACTTGCGGGGCCTTAAGTCTTTTATCAGTCTCTTTGATAAGACGCATTTCAACATCATGCCCCAAATCACAACGCAGGCACAATTGACAATACAAAATCGCAAATTGCTTGACGCTATATTTACCAATTTTTATTGCCCAGCTGGTTTATTTGCACATTCTCCATTTATTCAATTAATAAAGCCCAACAAATATGTAAACAGACGACGTAGATTTGTGCGCTTGATTGGCTCCGATGGCATCGATGTTTTTGAATATCGGAATATGCCTCGCATACAATGAGTGTTCATTAAAATGTGTATACCCTGTAACTACGTGAATATTGCCTGCAAAGAGGGTAGCATCAGCATTTCACTGATTGTCTTTTATATATGTATCTTATATAATATGATAAAGAAAAAATAAATATATATAATTATAATATAAATATAATTAAAAATTATTATAATGTGTGTTGCACTTCCTTTGTGTATATAACAAAATATATTCCTTGGCGATTTTTTGAAGCTCAGTGAGTGGATGCCTCAGATAAAGGAAATGGTTCTTAGTCAGTAACCAAATAAAGCTCAATTATGTTTAAAATTGTAGATAACAGCCATCCATATCTGTCGAATATATATATATATATATATATATATATATATGTATAAGATATTCAGTATAGATATTGAATATAAGTATGCCGTTTTAATTTGTATTTTTCTCTTTTTGCAACGATGCCGACTGATCAATAGAATGCAATCATTAATAACCATTACATTTAACGGCTTAAACACACTCTCGCCTCGGGTACAGAGTATTTCATAGCTTATACGCTCTCTCACTCTTTCCCTCTCTCTGTCGGTCTCTCTTGGCTCTCTCTCTCTCTCTCCCCGTCAGCTGAGAGTGATGCGCGATCAAAGATGCAGCTGATTTTGACCCGACCCTAGTTAATGTTAGATGCAAACGAACCAATAAACGGGTTTTCACTATGTGTGTATGTATATATATAAATATATTGGGCTTATCGTGCGTGCGGGCGTAATAGCAGCGGGTAGGGCAGCGGTATGGAGATGGAGGGGGGCTCAGCACACAAAGTTCTATTTCATTTTCCAGTTACACGTTCGCTCGCCTCGTATGAAATGCTCAGTTAAAGCACAGGTGTCAATGCAGGCGGTACAACAAGCACGGAGCACATTCAAAAACATTTATATTTTCGTAATTGCGTTGTGAATATATATGCAGATATATAAATATACATACATACTTGCGGCACTAAATTAGCATACGCGTTTTCACTTCAGTTCCAAGTTCCGTTCTGTTTTTCATTTAGTCAGTTCGACGTACTCGAGAAGAGAGAGCCGGAGCGAGAGAGTATCTCTGTCAACTCTCTGTCAGAAGTTATAAAAACAATTAAAATAAAAAGAAGAATACAAATATATATCTATAATATATAAAATACAATGTTTGGTCCCATATCGGATACGCCGCTGGTGCTGGCATATGCGTTCATGTCGCTGCTGGTGCTCATCGTCAGCTTCATATTGTTCAATGTGGTGCACAAACTCTATAGCAGCATGAGCGTCGAAGGCGGCGAGGGAGGAGTGGGTGTTGACACAAGCAAGCTGAAGACCACAATGCTGGAAGTGGATGCTCTGAAAACCAGTTAACGGTGACGTTGGCAGCGCTGCTCGACGAGAATCTCCAGCAACTAGTACTTAAATATAGTATATAAATATAACTACAACTACAACTATAAATAACTATAACATAAGCAACAACAATAGCCAAAAGCAAACAGCAAACAGCAAACAACGAACGAAGCACGCACGAGAAAAACCGGGGGCAGTCTAGTCTAGTCAGTTAATTAGCCATATCACTTAGGGTAAGCTAAACGTTGTGCCTGACATTGATAATTGTAATAAAACAACAACGAACAAATAAACAAAGAAACAAACGATGGAACACACACGTAGACGAATGTGGCTCAGCCAAGTGCAAAGCAATTGACAAAAATGTCGCCTGATCGATTCAAAATAAATGAAACGTGCTCTTATCAATCGGTTATCAATAATTGCACACGCATTTCGATTAGAGTCTTGAGTCATTTGATTTATACAATTAGGTTTTATTTAAAATAGCATTGTTCATCTATAAATTTAGCAAATTGTGGGCGCAGCTGTGCTTGGCTCCTGCTCCTGCTTCTGCTACTGTTTCCATTTCTTCTCCTGCTCCTGCTCCTGCTCCTGCTCCTGCTCCTCTTTGCTATTTGTGGTTGTCTCTTTTTTTTTTTAGGGAAGTTCGGGAACACATCAATCCGTGGGATCGCTGTCAGTATGGAATATGTGTAATGTTTGCGCTTTGTATTTGTGTGCCGCTTTCTTGTCTTACCCCGAGTAGGTCTTGGGGTGCTGTGACGTCAAATCTTCATCCTGACTGCCCAGCGCCTTCTTCACATACTGAAAAAAGAAAAGCCGACAAACTATTAGTTGAGAATCACTTAAAAAAGAGTGTTTACTGTGCTTGACAATTTAGTATTAATCATGTTAGTTAATGACTTGTTGCATATTAAGTCTGCCCTTTGGGCTCAGTTCAACAATCATTAATTAAAGTAAAGCAATCACTGCACATACACACACATGTAGATATATATATATATATATTTTTTTATATATATAGAGTAATTATTTTTTTACCAGCGGATTCAGTATGATTTCCTCCTCCATTTTGTTGATTTGCTTAACCAAATCGAGCACCTGGGTAATGTTCGTTTGCACATTGAGGAACATGTCGGGCAGATTGTATTGCTCGGGATCATCCTTAAACAGCACCATGCCATCCTTTTGATTGATGCTCGCAAAGATCTCACCAGATTTGATCTGGTCAAATGGAATAGACGTTAATATGCTAAATAGATACAGAAACTGATCTAAACAAACCATGTTCAAGATGTAGCGCTCCGCTTCGCTGGCACTGGGCAGCTGGACACGACTGGCGACATCCGACAAGGAGAGTGTGAGAAAGGTTTTCGTCAGACGCTGGATGTTGCGTTTATATAAGGATGTCGCCACCTGCTTGGCCAGTCCGACATTATTATCACGCGTAAATACTTCACTGTATTTGAGTATAATGATGCGCAGCTCCTCACTCGAAGCATTGCCATACACATTGACCAAATCATGATAATGATTCGCCAGCGGCTTCATAAAGCGTCCAATAACCTGTGCGTTCTTTGGTATATACGCTATCTGAGAAAAAAAACCAGACATTAATTGAATGATGATGAAGTATCTTTAGTGCTTACCTTGCCCTCGACTATGAGTGAAACCATGAGAAACTTTTTGTAGGCCTCCAGCATGATGTGGGACATGGCCATCGCTGGCGTTGTGATGCACACCTCAAAGAAATACAAGGCACGCTCATAGTTCTTAACAGCCGTATAGATCATGCCGCCATAATAGTAATATAGCAAAAAGTACTTTGCATCATTGTTGGCATCCTAAATGCAAAAATGTGAATTAACTTGTAGTGTACAGATATAGACATATGGATATGCACAACTGGACAGTAAAATAAGTGCGAAGAGTACAAATTGTGAATTGAACAAAAAGAATTATGTTTTAAGTACAATAAGTTAAATTGTTTTGCAAATCAGAATTCTGGGTTTGTTAAAATAAAAGTGGCATCAAATTAAGAGCACTGTAACCATTATAATAAAGGTCTTAACTGAGCTATCAATAAATAAGATCAAGGTAAAAAATTTACAATTTCAGATCTTTTTTAAAAATGAGAAAACCCTTGAAAGGCGTGTGGGATCTTAGAAAACTTCATCAGCAAAGATACATTCTCTGGAATTTCTTTTCGTAACGATGCTAAAAGAGTTTCATATGGACTGAACTAAAAGAGCAGTCATGCATGCTGCTGGCGCTGGCCACAAAGTTATTCAGGTCTTCACACTAATTTTACAGTCCAGGTGTGTATATATATGTAGGTAGATATATACCAGCGTGTGCTGTGGCTGCTGTTGCTGTTGTTGTTGCTGCTGATTCTTGCATTCGGCGGCAACGGTGGAGATGTCAGTGATATCCGTGTCCAAATAGGGCAGCACCACTTTCAAGTTTTTCGCCTTCAGACTGAGCTGACAGAGATCGGCGTGGATGGGCGTTAGTTGGGTGTACATGTATCGAATCAGATCAACGGCACGCGACAGTACCTTGATGCCCAACATGCTCAGATTCTTTTGCACCAGATAATCGGTGAACACATGGCACAGCTCATAGACTGCAAGGCGAGTGAATGATTTAAATAAGTAGGATTAGAAGTAACTGATAAGCAACTCACAGGGACAGACGGCGAAGCGCAGTTGATCAGCATTGCATCGTTGCATGAAATCGCGCATCAGTTGAATGATTTGTGTCGAATCCGGATTTGCGGTGCCGGCGCTGTGCAATTTCGCGAGTAGCACATAGAGAACGCCCAGCGTGTGCTGCTGCATGTCCAGCGTTTCGAGCACGTTGTCTAATATGCTCCAGTTGCGCACGAGCAGCGACAGCGATTCGGGCAACTCATCAGCGAGTTCCCGATAGTTGCCTAGTCGCAAAAATACATATAAATTAAAACAATTATTTCTTCCACTTTTCTGCCGGCGCAATTTTTACTTACCCGCAGCGCTCACTGTGCGCACCTGATTCACATAGTTTTCCAGCGCGCTGCCCATAATTGTGTTGCGTACGAGAGTCCGAGACTACAGCGGTTGGCTGAATTGAGATATATATGTGGAGCTAACAAACTAATAAATTAAAGAAATTATTAAATATATATTTTTTATACGCTTTTGCGTTTGGGTCTGCGTTTGCGTTTTTTTCTATAGACAGTGTGACCGTTTATTGAGAGCAGCGAAATACATGCGCTGCCGTTGTGTTGCATTTGTTACAATTAGGTGGCAAGGCTGTGCTCTTTTTAATTTATTTCATTTTTAGAGTTGAGCGTTACTTATTTTAAGTTAATGTGGCAGTGACTTTAGCTCAAATCATTTCATATTTTTATATCGGTCACCAGCCGCAGTTCGTTTGGAGCAGCTGTTAACTTAAATTCGCCGCTCCCTTTTGCCAGCTAATGCGCCACTGTTAATAACAGCTGAGCAAAGCTGTTAAGATTGAAACAGCTGATTTCGGGCATATGTTATTTGTGAGAGAGAATAAAGTAATTTGTTTTAATTAATTGGTTTGTTATGGAGCTGCCTGCACGCATTGTTTATGTGTGCAGCTTGTGCTTGCGTCAGTATGACTTGCTCGAGGATCTGCGTGGTCACATGGTCTACTTTCACGACTGCCAGCCCATTAAAACCAACGGCGCGCTGAAGCCACAAATTGCCAAGAGACGCGGATCTCTCGAGGATCACAATCGGGAATTGTCTTTGTCTGAACCTCCGCCGCCGCCTCGTCCCCCTGCCGAGCTGCAGCCCATGCCGTTCAGGGACTTTCGTCTGGCGTTGCGTGTCAATATGCAAGTGCCGTGAGTGGCTCTTCCTTATTTAATATAACTAATTTCCCTCGAGTAATAAACCCATTTCTTATTTTACGCCAGTTGCGCTGAGAGCAGCGCCTGCATTTATAAGTTTGAGAGTGTCCAAAAGCTGGCACTGCACGCCAAGTGCCACAAGGGTGTTGGTTACAGTTGCAGCGAATGTGGCTTAGAGATGGCCAACTGGCGACGCTGTTCGCTGCACTTGTGGAAATCGCATCAACTGGATGTGGATCTGTTGCAGTGTCCTGTCAACGGTTGCGACTACAAGTCGCCTATCTCAGCACTTGTGTGGCGCCACATGCGTGTGCACAAGAAGTGGCGTGCGCGCGTCATGCGACGGGAACTGCTGCGACGACGAGCGCAGCAGAAGCAGCAGCAGCAACAGGAGGAGCAGAATGATGCAAGCGAGACGCAACCGCAACCAGCACAGCCAGCAGTGGCCAAGAAGAGCAAATTCTATGCGGAGAAAACCTGCGAAATATGTCAGCGCAAATTCGTCAATGGCAAAACGCTGTCCAAGCATGTGAAAACGGTGCACAACAAAATAAAGCCGTTCATCTGCAATGTGTGCGGCAAGAAGACGGCACGCAAGGCGAGCTTGATTGTGAGCAAAGAATTACTTTTATATATACTCTATATATTCACTATGTATGTATCCCACTCCTTCATAGATCCACATGCGTCAGCACACGGGCGAAAAGCCTCTCAAGTGTGAGCAGTGCAAGTTCTCCACGAGGGATCCCAGTTCGCTTTACAAGCATCGTCAGCGACACGGCAATCCAACAGTAGCCACATCAAATCCTTCCCAGAATTCTCCATCTTAGGTCTAAAGTTTATATATTTAAAAACCCATTTCCGCGCTTGAATTTAAATGTTCATTTATTGAGATTTTTTTTGTTTTTCGCGTTTTGCATTTAATGTTTAATATCATTTTAGAATCTGATATGATTTTTGTTTTTGTTTTATTTTTACAACATTTTGAAATTTAGCTTATGTTGGTTTACGTTTTTTTGGTTTATTATGTGTGTTCTTGCATTTTAATTTTAATTTTAATATTTAAACTAGTTTGTTAATTTTAAAAATCTAACCTTATATGGTCTCTCAACTTGTATTTTTTTGCTTGACGCTCATCCGGGTTCTGTGTATTTTATTTCCAGTGTCTTTGCCTCAGTCCGTTTATAATGAGATCGGCGCACATAGTACATATACACATATATAGACATATATATATGTATATTTTAATAAATGTATAATTAATTGCATTTGCCTAATTGTTTTTCTTTTAATAACTGATGCGTTTCCAAACGGAAATCATAAATATATATATATGTATATATATATATATATATATATGATTTACGTTTATGATTGCATCTCATTTTTAAATTTAATTTTAATGTATTTTATTTAGTAGTTGCTCGTTTAAATTGCGGTTTTCTTTATTTTGTATATTATTTTTAGTATGTATATGTATATGTATGTTTATGATCTCGACTCGATTTCGATCTCAAGTAGTAGCTCAAAATCTCTTTGTAATTTTATTGTCTGAGTTTGTGTTTTTCTTTTTTGCCCTCTATTTTGTTCGAGTGTAACTTAAGAACTGTTCTAATTTTATAGATAGATGATCAATGATTTTTAAATAAAAGGCGCATTGTAAAATTGTTACACAGCTGAAGTTTTTCTCTATTTGTTCTGTTTTTTTTTCTTTTTTGTTCATATTTATGTACAATACTTGTGTAAGGTGAGTTGATAGAAATATTGCATTTAAGATCGTTGCCTTCTGGAGGAGTCCCTTATCACTCACTCGCGCCCTCTCTCTCACACTCACTGTCTGTCTGTCTCTCCCTCTTTCTCTCTCTGTCTCTGTCTCTCTCGCAGCCAGCTCAGTTGCGTTTAATTGTTGTTGCTCCCAAGAAGTTTTAGGCCTTTGTCTCAACGACGATTTGGCTCGTTCTCTTTAAACACACATATATAGAAACAAAATATTCCAAAGAAAGAATATAAAATAGAGAAATTATGCAATTTAGTTTAGCTGCCACACACACAGAGCCACAGAGCCATGCAAAAAAAGGGGGGTTGTGTGGAGGGTGGAGGTGGTGAGATTTTTGTGAGCTATGAGAGCGAATTGTGCACATACAACAACCACGACAACAAGAACAACAACAACCACTAGAAGATCAACAATGAGCGTGACTTGAGGCGTGATTTTGGATCTCGATCTTAGCTTGATTTCTCAGTTTGATTTTTGGTTTTGGTATAATTATGTTTGATATAATGCATGATATAGCTAACGACTATGAAACAACTAACGAATTTATCTATCTTCTAAATATTGACATATTTCTCGACTATGCGATCATTTTGATCTTCCGACTATTTTATTTTATATCATCAATCCATCAATCTTAAAATGTAAAACATTTTCACTTACGTTCTACTTGAGATTATTTTTGTCTTTTATTATTATTATTATTATTAGATAGTTCACTTTCTTCTTTTATTTTGTGCGCCGCATAATAAATGCTGTGGAATTTTCCCCCATTCTTGAGGCTAAAATAAAAACTACAAGTAATCTGATAGGTATGATTTTTTCATCTTCTCGCAACTCAGTTTACGTTTTAAGAGTTTTCACTTTATGCTTTTTCTTTAGTCAGCTTGATTGGCTAGTTTCTGGTTATACTTAGTGGCTATTAGGAAACAGTTTTATCTACATAGGTCTATGAGCGTTTTCTTTATAAAAAAAACCTAGCGGAAGTTTTTCTTTTGTCCCCCACATTTCTTATTTTTCTTCTTTCAACTAAAGTCTACATTTTAGGTCTGTAATATGTACAGTGTGTGGAAAAAGTATTCCGACATTATTTATAACAAACTGAGTACGAATCAAAATGAACAACTCATGTTGGGCCTAGAAAAATTGCTTATAAAAATTGCGCAGCACTAAAAATCCACACTATATAATATATATACATATATATGTATATATATTTATATTATTTAGTATAAAAACGAAAAGAATAACCTTTCTCGATTTGATTTAAATGCATTTTTAAAAACAGGTGAGCGACTTTGATTTCGATATTGAGTTTGGTATTTTGATTTTGATTTTGATTTTGATTCTGATTTGATGTCGATCATTATAGATAAATTGCCTTTCGATCGGTATTCTCTTTTTCTTATGTTGCGTTGCGTTTCGCTTCGATTTCTAGTTTGATTTTCAGTAGTGGATGCTTTTAATCAGTTTGTTTTTAATCAGTTTCAGTATCAGTTCCGGGGCACAATTCTGTACGTTAGGGTTCGTCAATGATCAGACCGTGGTCACACGATCGATCTCAACGTAACGCACAGAATTGTCGCTTTGTCAGCAAATCACCTCCTTTTCATCCAGCACAGCCGTATCCATCGAGCTCAGCGATTTGAGACGCGTCTGCAGCACCGACGAGCCGCGAAATTTACGCTTGATTTTCCTACAGAAACACAGGCAATTACAAAGAGGTACGACTTAGCGAGTGTGCACTGTACTCACTTGTAAGCAAAGGCAGCAAAAGCACAACACGAGAGCACAAAGATTAGGCAGAGTGTGGCCAGTATCTCGGCGGGTAACTTCATCAGTGCCGAGCACTGCAGGAAGGCCTCATCATCACCCGACGGACAATGGATGACGCCATCGCACCAGACACTCGCATTTACACAGGCGCCCAGCTCCGGGCACTTGAACTGACAATCCTCTGTGAAAATTAAAATCGATAAAGATATATATATAAATATAGTCACATAGAGTGTGAGGACTCACCAGCTATACTCAGCGTGGGTCTGGGCACCAGTTCCATCCAGTTGAAGCTGTACTCGCCATTGCTGGGACGCAGAAACTCCACGCTTATAGCCCGGGAGCGATTGATTAGCGCAAAATTGGGTCGCTCATTCCAGCCGGAGCTAAAGATCTCCACGAACTCATAACCACTCGAATCGGGACTCAGGGGACAGGCCACAATTGTGAGACCTGAGAATGGGTTTTAGATAAAAAAAAAAAAACAAAAAACTCAAGGAATTTTAGAGAATATCACAGAAAACTAGAAAGTTTTTCTTGTTTTTAGAAATAAATAAAAATGTCTAAAAATTAGAAAGACATTATAAGAAATATGGTGTCATTTCCAGATCCTTTACAAAATTGAGAAACAAGTAATGAAATTTACCAGCTCGGCTTTTAAATTAGGCTTTGGTTGTAGTATGAATTTATATTTTTAATCAGGCCTACTTTTTTCTGAGTGTAATCTGTCACTTTATCAGTGTCTTCACCACTTACCCTCCGATGTCGTTAGCACAGCTCGGGATTTGGTCTCGCAGCGCCAGCTGTTGGTCTGCATATGGGTTGCATTGAGGGTCTTCTTGGGATTGTGTTTGCTCAAAAAGATGGCCTTGAGGCGCACATACAGAAACTTGTTGCCATTGGAGGGCTCAATGAGCCACGGTCTCGAGCGGCACTCAATCTGCAAGGGAGTGTGGCAAGTTTAGCAGTTGCAGTTAAGTAATTCGACATTTACTCACATCCCCGAAGGTCATATCGATGGTGCCGCTGGGTCCAAATTTGCGACGACCATCCTTGCAGCTGGTTGGCGCCTTGACAAACTCAAACATGCCCTCAAAATTGGCAGTGTCTGGATCGTCCAATGTGGTCATATTGTGTGCTATGAAATGCACCTCCACATCGCGACCCGTCGAGGTATATTCAATGGGCAGATGAGATTGGTTCGAGGAGTTGCAGACGCAGCCACGATGCAGCAAAATGGAGTCGGGATAGGGTCGCTCAAAGATCTGTACAAGTTGAAGTGTTTCACATATTACAATATAGAATTTTTTTTTTAATCTAGTCAAGTGATAAACGAACCTCGACGCGCACATTGGTATCGCCATAGCAGAAGGAACGATTGATGTCCTCATCCAGACGTGAGTAGCAAGGACGATTTGAGGTTGTCACCCTGCGCAGCTTGATTCGCACCCGCTCTCCACGCAGTGCCTCAAAGCGATAGACGCATTTCAGATGCCTCGTTCCGCCGCGGCCAAAGAGGAAAATGTTGCGTACACTGCGAAAAATGGCCGGATCCTTGCGATCCATCAGACTGCTGACAAACTTACGATTGCAGTCCAACTCACCGCCGCCCTGTGGCAGACCATCCTGATGCAGATCAATGAACTCGTACTTGAGCTTAAAGTCGAGCGGTCTATGATTGATTACAGAGAGATTAAGAAGAGGATTAGAGAGTGCTTTTGAAAGAGTTGTTCAAGTTACCTGAGCACCGTGGATTCCGTGTTGCGCAGCTCCAGTGTGATGGCATCGCTGCTCGACACATAGCTCTCGGATATGGTGCAGGGCCGGGCGAAGGTTTCATTGATGTTCGAGCGATCGCAAGTCCTCGGTATTGTTCCACGACAGAATCTCGCAATCACATTCGTCGAGTTGTGTGCATAATGATGACCCAGGGAGTTGTAGCTGCTCGAGTCACTGGCGCTATTTAAATGGCAGTTTCTTAATCTTAATAAATGTTGTATTTGCTTAATTTACTGTATAGTCATGACTGATTGATTGATTGACTGATTCGATTTTCAATGACTTAGAATTCTAGTTAAACTCACCAGTTGAGATCCTTGCAGACGGGTGGATCCCTCAGAGTGCCATCCCAGATGCGCAGCATGCCGCTGCAATCCTCCTGGGTCTGCAGCACACCAATCGCACCCACAGAAGTCTCATCGATCTGCCCAAATTCCGGATCCAGATTGAACTTCAGCACCGATATCCAAACTTTGAAACGGGACAGAGGCTGATGCATGCCCGACTGGCTGTTGGTGCGACGCGACAAGCTGAGGTGGTCAAATGTCTTGAAGACGCCCATGCCCTGCAGGTGATACAGACACGTGGAATTGGGAGCCAGCGAGTGCTTCGGGTTCTCCAGAATGCCACGTCCAGCGCCACGTATCCAAAACTCGCAGGGTTTTTTGTTCTTGGAGTAGGTGGGACTCTGAATGTCCACAAATTGTACCTCAACCTGAAAAAGGATTATTTGTATTAATTATTATTTGAAAGGGGTCGGAACTTGTGGTCTGCTCACCTCCAGTTGGAAGCCGTAGAGCGGCAGCACCTGCGATGAGGTGCCCGTAAAGGTGCCAAACGGCGACGTGCTAAACTCCACAAGCAGCTCCGGGCCACTCGATACGGATACGGGCACTGCCTGACCGCCGCCGCAAAACTTCAATATGATGGGGTCACGTGTGGTGTAGCCATCGTAGACGGTCACGTAGTCCTGCCGGTTGGGATGCGATGATGACGATGATGATGATGCCCAGGCACGCACAACGAGAGAAACACACACAAACAGACAGAGAGAGAGAGAGAGAGAGAGAGAGACAAAGCAGAGAGCAAGAGCAAGGCGAGAGAAAGAAACAGAGAAATAGAAAGAGAGAGAGAGAGAGAAGGAGAGAGAGAGAGAGAGAGAGAGAGAGAGAGCGAGAGAATGTGTGAGGAGAGCACGAAATGAGTGATATCAAAAACGACAAAAACCAAAGAAAAACAACAACAACAACGCAGCGAACGAGGAATGTGAATGGAAATGTTGTTCCATGTGCTCTTAACTAGTAACTAGATATAAAAGAGTAGGGTGGGGGGCGTGGCGGGGGCAAGGGGTGCACCCAAAAATGTGCTTAAAGTCTAGTTAGACAGAGAGAGAGAGAGAGGGAGAGAGAGAGAGGGCGAGAGAGTGTGGTGCAGCTTGTCGGCCAACTGTGCGTTCATATTTATTACGCTCACTTAAGGCCCATTAGGCGTATACGTGATATGCTATTTTTCTTTTTCATTTTTTGGCGAAGTGTAAACTGTTCTTTTTTGGCTTTTCAGCGAATTTTATCTTTTTTTTTTATGTGCAGCTATCAAACAGCAAATATTGCTGCTGCATCAGCGAGAATGTAGCTAAAAATAGCTGTTTTTTATAGCTGTTGAACATCAACTTGTAATTTAAAAGTATATTTTAATTTGTATAAAACTATAAAAACGCTGCGGCTCCAAATCATAAATGTATTCCACATATAAGTGGAATACCAGCTACTTTGGGGATTAATGTTAAATTTTTTTACTTCTTTGTTTTGTTGGCATAAAAGTCAGAAAGCATTTTGTAATAAAAAATAGTTTGCTTTTTTTGGCTCACAGCGATTTGAAGTATTATAAATTGGACATAAAGTTCATTAAATAAATTCTTAATCAATTTTGACTGAATCAGATCACTATTTCAAATAGCTGTCATTGAATTTTTTAATCTACTGTGAATTTTAGTTGTCGGCAGTTTGACTCCGGTTTGCAAGGGTATCTAATAGTCGGATTGCCTCAGATAACCGTTATTTGTGTGCCTAATTACGAGCTAAAAGTATTTTGAATGAAAATATTATAAGCTGTTTATAGCTTGCATGCGAATTGTTGTTTCAGTACCCTAAACCCTTTAAAAATGCCTAAAAAGGGTATATTGGTTCTTTGTGATTGTATGTAACAGGCAGAAGGAAGCATATATATACTTTATGGAGGTATATATATTCTTCATAAGAATAAACGACCGAGTCAATATAACTCGTGGGTTTTAGTTCTATATATAACCATATTATCGCATTATTGATCAACTGAACAGTTTCCATCAAGATCGAATAGGAAACACCCCATTTATAGTCAAAAACGGTAGTTTGGCTATTTGCAACTGGTTACATGTTTTTTTTAGCAGCTATAAACGAAATTTACTGATGGAGTTAAACAGCCGTTGAATTTTATACAATACTAAAACGTGTTTTTGAACTTAAATGAAACTATAAATGCAATCATAAATTTATGCAGAGCACCAAGTGGCTTGTGTAAAAAATAATAAATAAATATATTTTTATATAAATGTTTTTATATAGACAAGTTTGTGTATTTATTTGAATTGGTTGTTGCTGCTGTTTGCTGGTATTTTTGCATAATTGCAAGTATATTAATTGAGTCGACCGGCTGACAATGGCAGCTGACATGTGGAGAGGCAGGCAAATAGGCAAATGGCTGGTTGGGTGGTTGTGTGGCTCAGTGGTTGAATTTGTACGCATGACAAATTAGTTTTGCGGCCCAGCATAATAGTTGTTGGCCACAACCACAAAACAGGATCAGGTAATAGAGAACCGCAAATTTATTGAAAGCGTGGCTTCGTATATATATATGCTATATATAGAAATTGTTGAGCGGGGGCATTTGCAAGACTAATGACTGGACAGCACACACACACACATACACACACATATGTGTGTGTGTGTTGTCCTGGCGCTTTCGTCTGCTTTCCGGCGATTATTCACACATGCCGCACCAAAATGGCCAACACTCTGGGCCACATTCCTGGCCCGGCTTAGGCACGTAAAAAGAAATGGCAGCAACAAAAAAAAAAAGGGCGAAATGAAAAGGACAATTTGTAGGCAGCGGAAAGTCAGCTCTTCAGCACTTCTGCCTGCCTGCCTGCCTGCCTGGTTGCCTGCCTGGTTGCCTGCAATCCTATGCACCATTTGTGCGGATTTCTGCCCTTCCAACTGAATGGCCAAAAAGTGTCGTCGTCGTCGTCGTCCTCCGTTCCCAGCCACAATTTGAAAGGCTGTGCACGCTCTGCGGGCTACAACGACCATTTAATGGCGACAGACGAAAAGGAATTAGCCAGCACAGGATAACCAAATTGAATACTTAGTTTGTCCAGGCCAAAAGACACAGCAAAAAAAAGAAAAGTGGAACAGAAATAGTTGTTTATGGGTTTGCCGAAGATTAAATGCTCTAAAAGCACTGAAATCGCAAGTGTTTTTACTACTTGTTATTGATTGTATTATAAATTTGATTTTAAATGTTTTGTGGTAATTGAAAAAGACCCATAAAATTATTCAAAATCAATGTGCACAAAATGGGAGTTTATTCAAATTTGCTTTAGCTTATAAAAAACGTTTTAGTAGTTTATTTATGGAGTTTATGCGAATTGCGTTAATAGTTTATTATTTAAGAGTGTCAAGTTAAAATCGTAACGATTTCAATTCAGAGATTGAAATAGAAATTCAATATTTCTTACGAATCGGTTACAGTAATCGATACTTTTAGTCCTATTCCCTTTTATCTAGCAGAACCGGAATATAATTAAGATTCGGTTGGACAAACTGATTAGTTTATCATGGCAGAGATTACAGCTTCCTTGCGCCAAGATTATAAATAGCTTCCATTAAGGACATCAGATTACTTCAATCCCCAAGGGAGTTGTGTGCAAGTAATGCTTAATTATAATCAAAAACGATTCCAGCAAATATTAGCCGAGGGAAAGAACAGACTTGGATTACCAACCGGTCTCAAGCAGGATAATGTGGACTGCGAATTCACCTAGCTAAACTAGAAGTCAACTTATCTTGTGATAATGAGACTGAACCCTTAAGGCACATCAAAGCAGACTGTTTCGGGAAAAGACTTAGTACCCTTGGAAAATTTGTTTTAAGCCCGGACGACATAAGGACTCTCAAGAATTAGATCTAATAGGTTGCAGTGCGTGCAGCACCCCAATAATAATTTTAACCCAGAAATTAATATAATTTCTTTTTTAATGCTGATCAGGAACAAATATATGAATACTGTTTGTAAACAGCTTCCCTAACACAAGTTGTGACTAGCTCGAAGTATCCTCTGCAAGTGTATGTCAGCCAAAAAGGAAAAATAGGACACTTTGCAGGCTGGTCAGGATGCAGTCATTCCTCGCTGGTCGTCAAAACATTTTAGTGCTAATTCAAGGCAAATAGCACGCGGGGGCATTCCGCTTTGAGTGGGAGCGTTAACCGTCGACGCCGCCACCGCCGCCGCCGGAACACCCTCAAATGACAGGCCCCAAACCCAGCCTCACAACACTTAAGGGCAACAGCTTAAAGAAGTTGGGGCAAAAAGCTTTTCGGACGACCGGAAGTGGAATTCATCAGAAGTGGGCAAGCGCAAGCAAAGCTATTCATGAGTAGCTCAAGGATGCGCCAGAGAGTGGTTGGGGGAGGGGCAGCCCTGGCGCGCATTAGATGTATGTATGTCCTTTGGCAATAATTTACACACAATTTACATAAGCCGGAGCCGTTCCATGTCCACTCCGAGTATGGACACGATTCAGGACCTCCCCCTCCTCCGCCAGAGGACTCTTTGTTGTGCGATTTATGATGTGCGTGTCGAGTGTTCATTTATATAAATCCAATGACGAATACCGGCCCCATAATGAATATATTATCTATAAATGTCCTTTTAGTCCGTTGCCCAAGGCTGATTAATTGTTGGCCTCCGAGCCAAAGATGATAAACAATTGTTGTTCAACATTATTGCGAATAGAGCGGGACTAGTTAGTTTGGGGGGTGAGTTGAGGGGAGGGTGAGTTGAGGGGAGGGTGAGTTGTATATGGGGTGGTTGTTTTCTTTTTTTTGGGGGGTGGTTGGTTAGTGATTAGCTTAACGTGCGCATCTACGACTAAATTATTTAGTAAGTAGCTAAATGTGTGTTTGTGTTAGTGTGTGTGTGGGTGTGTGTGTGGGTGTGTGTGGGTGTGGGTGTGTGTATGCGTGTGAAATAATTTGTTGTGTAATAGCATTTGAGTTTGTTTTTACCGTTGATTTCCATTTGGCCTTTACATTTTCCTATTAGAGAAAATATATATACACATACATATATATAGCATATATATACACATTAAAGTCGTATATAAACATGGCTCAAAGAGATCTGATTCAAAGTGTGCACTCGATGGCAAAAATATGAGGTGCGATAAATATTTATGTATGTCCATAGACGGAGGGAGACAGAGTACACTCACAAAAATAAAGCCTTTAAATTTAGAAAAAAAAAAACCAAAATAAAAATCGCCTTAAGTAAAAGGAATAAAATTGCTTCAATAAACTATTTTAATTGTTTTTCTATGACATTTACAGTGTCAAAATAAATCAGAAAAACTAAGTAATAAAAAACCAAAAGAAAAAGCTGTCTTTTACATAATTATTGGAACAATTTAAAAGTATATTTAAGAAGGTAAGCCTTTGTTTACTTTCTTAATAATAAGCTTAGCTCAGATCTAAGTTTCAGGTCGATCTTTTTTCAGAGTGTAACACCTAAACATTTGACGATTGGTGGGCAAATAGCATCAAGTGTAATTTAATGCAAGGAATACTAATGCAGCATACATACGCAGTCAAGGAGCGTGTCTAGTTAAATAAAATGAATGTTATTCAAGAGCTAATCAAAGCAGACAAATAAGATCCAAGGGGCATCTGGGCCCGAGATTCTTGGCTAATGAGATTGTCATTTTAAATCCGCTTTTCTTTCGGGTTTTTTTTGTTTGGTTTTTGCTGCTGCCGTTAAAAGTAAGGTTCAAGTCATTTAAAGCTTAACGGGACACTAACTAGGAGGCGCAGCGGGTGCCCCACAAACTCCATGCCACATGTCCGCCCAGCAGTGACAAACAAAGAGGCTACGAAATTAACACTTCTCAACAGAAAGACACACAGCCTGGCAAGCCTATCGAAGCTCAAGGCAACTGAAGTCGGATTGTGGACTGGACAGCTTGGACGGGACAGCTGGGCAGGATGTGGGCCGCAGTCAGAAACGGACAATGCCATCAGGATTGGGTACTGGGAAATGGGAACTGGGAACTGGGGAATGTGCAAACAACAGATTTGTCCAGCTTTGCTCATTTCTTTCATTTTCAATTTGTACGTTTTTTGCGCAGTTTGTCTTTTGGGCGGGTGGTGGAAAGGGAGGAGGGAGCAGCAAAGGGACTCCGCCGGCCAATGGCCGTAGCTTTTGATGCCGGAGCACTCGTTAAAGTCGGAGCGAATGTAAACAAAAGTAAAATGCATTTAAAGGCAGAAGATTTAATTACCTGAATGTAATCGCAGTCGTTCCATGTTTTCAGTTTCGGCTCAAATTTCTTATCCTTGTCCCCGGGAGCACTTGGCGGCGGCGCCATTTTGTTTGTGGCCGCCGTTTCCTGCGTTGATATCCAGACCAGGTTGCCCTTGGGCTGCTTAACGACAATCAGCGCATGTTTCCCATGGGGCACGTCGTGCTATATTCATATTTATGTAGATATGCAAACAGACCACAAACACAGGTTAAATGCTGCTTAATGAACTGAATTCTTGCAAATAATTGCTATTCTTGTACAATGTTGAATTCCTCATTAGTTTATTTACATAAGTGCCTGCTTCGTTTATTATTTATGAATGCCGGTAAATCTGTGAACGTGTTTAACTCCTATCCATTTATATAATCACCTCAGCTTCAGCGCTTATCCTACGTGTTCTCCCCTATTTTGGCCTAACACTTCTCCTCCACCTTATCCCCGAACTCTCCTTATTTTCTTATAGTTGCTAAACCTTAACATTTTTTGCTTAGATTGTGTTTTAGTTGGGTTAAGAGAAAGATCGACGAATATTATATACCCTAAAAAAAAACTGAAAGATAGTTTCTATATAAGCTATATAATATAGTAGACCGATCTAAATGCTTTTTTCTTAATATTTTGTGGAGCATAATAAGACGCATAAGTTTCATTTGGATATCTTTATAACCAAAAACATTTTTCATACAAGAGCTCATCTTTGATCGATTTGATATTCGTTTAAAACTTTGGGATAATTTCGTACAGAAACACACAGTTGGACGAACATGATCAAGATCTATATATACCTTATGGAGTCGAAGATATCTGCTGCCATGCGCTCCATGCTTCACTACAAAATTGTAATACCTACTACAAAGTATTAAAAGGCTCTGCAAAACTTAACTTAAGAATTTTATAAACACAAATAGTTGACAGAGTTATTTCTTCATTGAATTTATGTGGGCGTAGCCAGGTTTTGGGCAGTAGCTGGGTGTAGGGGGTGAGTGTGGCAACAAAAACTCCCTCTACAGCTCAACTTTAGATGCAACGTTTTATGAAAATAATTGTGTCCATGTGAAGTATTTAATTATTTAGCAAATTATAATTTGTGAGGAAGAATTGAAATTTAAATTTATCCTCAATTTTAGATTCCCTTCTAGACCATATTTCATGCTCAGATGAAAGAGTCTGGAATATTATAATATGTAATATGCACCTCAATTGTATAATAGACTTTATTTTGAGCACTTGCTGAGCACAATGGATTTTTTTATGGCTTAACTTGTTGTGGAAACCCTGAAAAATATTACCACACACCCCTCCCCCTCCGCCAACCGGACTCCTCCCCCTAGTTAATTATAATAAAAATGCGTTCTACTTTGGAATGTAAATTGCTTTTAAATCGACTCGGTTGCGTTGCCTTTTGACTTTTCAACTTTGTCAATGCTCAAAACGAAAAGTTATTTTTTTCATTTTTTTCTTTGTGGTTTTGCGGCATTTTTATGAGCCAAACACAAGACAAGCACAAAGCCAAGCGGACTAAAGTAAGGCGGTGTTAATGCGCTCAACGGGACACACCACGACACTCCAGGCGGAGGAGCAGTAAGGCCATAATGAGCCGCTAAAGACTGACATACGGCTCTCCAGGGGCTTAATGTTGTCTTGGTCGGCGGGGATGGGGGAATGAGTTTTGTGACACCTGCGAGAATGCCGTAAAGTGCAGGTTATGTGTGTGTGTGTGTTGTGTGTTGTGTGTGGGAGTGTGTTTGTTGTGTGTGTTTGTCTCACCTGTCGCACTGCATAGTAGCAGGTGAGATTGCGCGGATAGATGCCTGGATAGTTGGGCGATTGCAGGCGACACGGCTTCTTGTCGCAATCGCTGAAGATTCTCGAACAATATGTGCCCGGGATGAGGTCGCCTGTGAAAAGATTAAAGTGGATGATATTAATTGGTTTAAAAGAAAGACAGATAATAGTATTCTACACTTAGATAAATAATCGTCCAAAAAAGGTGGATTTTAACTTTTTAGATATATTTTCAATTATTAAGATAAGCTTTTCTAAAGAGTAGGAAAAATCATTTCTGAAATTTAAAAAATGATAATTAAATTTACTGGCGCCAAATGCCGAAATTCTGAAATACGAGTTGATTTTTTGAGTGTAGAAAAGAAACGTGGATACATAGTGAAGCTGTCAGTCGGCTGCTTTGCAAGGATAGCCACAAATGAGTTAAGCACGCACCCAGATAGTATTTGGGTTCGGTATAGTTGTGCTTGTCCTTGGGCAGCGGCTTTTCCAGTGAGTCCATGAAGGTTTTGTTGTTCGCATAGGCGCTGAACAGACTAAAATCCTGGCCATAGCGATCGGAACGGGCACCGCTCGCATTGCTGAAATCCTCCAGGGCACCTTGACCCGCCTGCTGCTGTTGCTGCTGCTGCTGCTGGTTGAGAAAACTGCTGCGATTGTGCCACTGGGCGAGCTCTAAAAATGACAGAGAATTGGAGTTTACAAAGGGGTAAATGAAAATTGCTTAGTGCTTTGCGGATTTACCTGCCAGCTTAATGCCGCCATAGCGGGTAACGGAGCTGTCCTTTGAGAGCACCTTGTATCTAATGCGAAAGTCGAAATTGTAACCGCTTTGATCCCTCGCAAGTCTTGAAAGGGAAAAGTGGAATGAGTTCATTAGTTGGCACCGGATGCTCCTTTCAACTACTAGCCAGAGCACTCACCTGTTTAGCTTGATGGTGAAGATGAGGGAGCGTGTCTCGCTGTAGAATAGAACGGGTCCCCACGAGCTGCCGCACCACATGCCACCAATCGGTGTGCGGGCAGATTCCGCGATTTGCATGTAGCCATCGGGACATCCTTCGTGCACATAGCTCGTGAAGCGACCAATGGTGAAGCTGTCCAAAGTGACCTGGACACGTAGCAGAGTATGTTAATAACAGTAAATGGTAATAAAGAGTGTATGTTTTAACAGAAGTTGGCTCCTTTTTTTTTTCATATTTTGTAAGAATTTTTCAATGAACGTAATTTTTTATATTTTATAATAATAATTGTATTAAGGTATATTTTTTTTCAAGTTTTTGACGAGGCTTTCTTTTACTTGAACAATGCGACAATTGCCTTATTGATCTTAAGCTGATGTTAAGCTGATGCTGGTTGCAGTTGTTATCGATATATTGGTCACTTTATGTAATCGCACTCATTGCAATCGTGTATGTTAAATTGCATTGTGTCACTTGTTCAATGAAATGAGTACCTTGTCCATTACACACAGGAGTGCTCCTGCTGTCCCTTTTAATAATATAGTTTTTAGTTCACACATAAAGTTTTGGTCAGCTACGTAGCTCCGAGCTAGATAACAGTGCAAGGGCAATGGCTACTTGTCTGCCTCGCAGGATGTTCCCACGACGCAGTCGAGCGTGCCAAGCCCCTCCCCTACCCACCACGAAGGTGTGAAGCTGGAAGGCAACTGCTGTCGATTGGAGTTACGCTTTGGTCGTTGCACACGCCAGCAGGGACTGGGATTTGGCTGGCTTGGAAATCAATATTCCTTGTTGGACTTTTACTTATCTTTTTAATGGACTAGTTTATTCCACTTGGCAAATGAATTGTGCAAGGCAGCTGAAGGGGAAGGGGGAGTGGGTGAAGCTTTTAACTCACCTGGACGACATCGCCGTGTTGTCCGCCCGCCGCTGTGAACGTGAGCACACAAACAAAGGGCACCCGATCCTGTTTGGGTCGATGTAATTCCAGTGCATACGTCTGTCCAATGTCCCCGTAGTACGTGCGATTACAGCCTGGAAAGTAGAAGAAGAGGAAGAGGGCTTAACAGAAAGAGGAAGAAGAAGACGCGTCATAATTGCTTAGCAGCAGTGGCGAAAACATGTTCAACGCAATTAGTGTTAGTTGACCAATTACGCTGTGTTTTGCTGATGTTGTTTATTTAGTAAATTGCCAAGGCAACCGCAGACTGCAGCTACTCCCAGGTAATTACTTAATGAAATGGCTTTTGTTTGACGCAATAAATAAGCAAAACGAATAGCCCGTTAATTTAATGCAAAGTTATCAGCGGCGTAACGGAAAATGCACTCACTTCGTTCGGAGTTCGGAGTTTGCCTTAGATCTCAACTTATTTAGGCATTTATTATTAATAAAAGACATACAATTTAAAATATCTATCAATTGTTCGTTTTCTTATTAAGAAGCAACTGCTATGGCTGCAAATTGTATTTTTTCTTCATTTTATCTTGAGCATCTTTTCTATTTGGAATTTACCGTTGTTTTTTCTCCATCATATGCATATTTGCATGTGATATTTGAATGCATATTTTATGGAATTTAAGCTTTTGAGAAAGACCAGCAGCAATTCAATTTGCATGGCAATTGTTCAATCTTTGGCAAATGTGATTTTCAATTAGATTTACTAAAGAGTCCTGAGATTTATTCATGATAATATTCACAGAATTTTCGGATTTCCATTCAATTTGACTTCTAATAACTGGATTTAGTTATATTTGTTGTTGGTGTTCTCATATCTCATTCAATTGCAAAATGCATTCAACGGACGTCAATCCTCGGCACTCAATTAGATAATTGTGCTTGTAATGCGATTGCTTTCCAATAAACACATACATGCATACAAATACATAAGTGCACATACATACATACATATGTATTTACATATACTTGTGTGTGTGTTCCATTTTGTCGGAGGGACAAAACAACACCAACTGTAATTTGTCAACTGGAAATCATCAAGAAATAAGTCGTACTTGAAATTATGCTGGCATTGAAAGCTTGATTGTTCACTCAAGCATCAATATTTCTATATATGTAGGTGCGCTCCTGTTTTTTAATTAATACACCCTACGCGTTGTTATTGTTATTATTTTTTATGTATGCTGCTGTCCTTGCTGCCTCATTGAATGCCTTTGTAAAATACTTAATTAAATTCATCAATGCTTCACATAACGTTTGACAGGCGAGAGAGAGAGAGAGAGAGTGAATGGTAAAAAAATAGAGAGAGCCAGCAAATTGGCATTGTGAGAAGTTAAATTCTTCATTATGAGCAGCTCACCCTCCCCCCTCCCAACCAATCTGTTGTGTTTGTGTGCGTGTGTTCCAGTATGAGAATGCTTAATTACATTTACACATGATTTTGAGCGGTGGGGAGAGAAAATTGCCTTACATTGTGGTGAAAAGGGAGCACTGGAAGAAGACTTATAGAAATATTGTAGTTGCAATTAATTCCAAATTTCAGAGAGAGAGAGAGAGAGAGAGAGAGAGAAAGCGGGTGGAAGAGTGAGATCAAAAGAGAGGTAAATAAAGAGTGCACAGCGCATAACAGAAGCTTTATTGAGTAGACGTTGTTCTTTTCAGCATCACGCGACAAAAGCTCTAATTTTGCTTTGGTTTTTGTCAGTTTCATGAATTTTTACTGGAGCAGCTTAAGCTTAATTTTGTTTTGTTGCTGTTAATCAGTTATTGTGTGTTATCGTTGTGTTATCAAAGCTTCAAATAATTAGCTGAGCAGGCGATTAATTAATACAGTTTTTATGCTAATTTAGCAATTTTAACTTTTGTTTAAACTTTTTCCTGCGAACTGTAGCCAAAGTTTGAATGTCCGCTTAAGCAAAGTGTGCGTAACGAGGGAAAGGGGAAGCTTGAAAGCTTAAGAGGCTGTTAAATAAAAAATGAGAAAGCTTATCAGCTACTGGGTTCCTCAGGAAGTCTACTTTGATTTCATTTGCCAGCTGACTAGCCACCGCTCTCCCCTTTCACCCCTTCCTCCTCTTCTCTGGCAAACTAAGCAAACAAAAGCTTTTGCTCTTGCTGCTGTTGCTGCTGCTGCTGCTGCTGCTTTCACCCTCAGGTTTGTGGAGCTAATCTGCTCGGACAGCTTTGCATAATTGGCATTAACCTGCATGCACCAACTGTGTGTCAACCGACCCCCCCTCTAATCACCTATGCACCCGTCTACTTACGTGTGCAGAAGCGTGGCTCATCACTGCCATCGCCGCAATCGTTGTTGTTGTTGCAGAATTTGCTGAGTGGCACACAACGTCCATTCGAGCAGCTAAATTCGGACAGGGAACAAGCCGAATTCGAATTGGCGTTGAAGTTGGAGAAATTGGCAGGCCTGGCCACGTTTGATGTGGATGCAGCTGCTGCTGCTGCTGCTGCTGTGGCAGCCACTGCTGTTGCCGCAGCAAGTGAGAGGAGCAGCGTCAGCGTCGACGTTGACGCTGATGTCGCCATTGTGTGACGCTGACGTTTGCTGCTGCTGCAACTGTTACTGCTGTTGCAGCTGGAAGCCTTAATTGCAGCACATTGTTGTGTTGTTAGTCGCGACACTTTGTGCAACGTTTTGTGGCGCTCATTTGATTGCCATTTGTTGTCTCTTCTTCCACTCAGTCTGTTGATTTTTATGTTTGGTATTTCTGTGGCAGTGTTTGTTGCATTTGTTTCTGTTGTTGCCGCAATTGTTGTTCGTTGTTGTTTCAGTTTCTTTGGCCTTTTTCTGCTTTTGTATTTCTGGCGCCATTTCAATGTCATTATTGTGGTTGTTGTATCTGCAACAACAATACAAAAATAGCCATATATTATTTAAATTGGATTATTATTTGTAATTGATTTATAAACGCTTCAGTATTAATAAATATAGTCGACAATACAAGTTTTACTTTGTGTTTTTTTATTATTATGTATATTAAAATTGAACATAATATATGGAAAATAGTTTTCAACTTTTACATAAACATTTATGATATTGAAGATCAATGTAATAATTGATTAAAAATGTGTGTTTAAACTTTCTCCAAAAATTCAACGCAACTACCGAAAAATATATGTTTTTTGGGGGCTATGTTTTTAAAATTGGACTTAAAATTGTATTTAAAGCTCGTTAATAAGGGATTTAATGATTTTTAAGTTTGTATATCTTTTTAACTTTAATTAAAATTACATTTTGGTTTTACTTTTATTTTTAACTTCGTTGATGGTTCAACTTCGTTAGTGAGCACTGTAGCATTTTTGTTTGTTTGTAGTTTAATTAAAAGCTTACGATTATAATTGAATTATGTTTATTTATTTATAGCGTGCACCCTTTAATGAATGAGCACGATTTAATTTGATTGTATTTATTCAATATTCAAATGCAGAAGCAGAAAGCAGAAGCGATTTGAGTGCGGCTCACTTGGCGATTTATGCGGCCCAAATTTATGGCCAACATTTATCGCTTGGTCACAAAATAAATTGAAATAAATTCACTGCTCGCTGCTCGCTGCTGCCCCATAAATATTTGCAGCATAAGCCAAATTTTTATATTGTTGAATTTATATTTTGGTTTTTGAATATTTTTTTTTGTCTTTTATCATTTTAAAAGGACGAAATTTTCACGAGTGTTGCACATTATTTTTTCCAACTTGTTGTTATTGTTGTGGCTGAGTTCGCCGAGCGTGTAACTGTTCTTTTTGCTGTGGCACATCAACAATGGAAATATACGTACAATGTGGACCACAGACCACACAGAAGGTATACAACACACACACACACACAACACACACAACACACACACACCCAGACATTGTATAGGGATTGATTAATGTGCTTTTTTTGCTTATGCATGGGGCATGGAATGGGGTGTGAGAGGGCGGTGGACGGTGGGGGAGGGGAAGGGACTGCTGTCGATTGCAGCAGTCAGTGATAACGATGCGAATGAAAAACAAAAACAGCCACACAGACAGAGAGCGAAAGAGAGAGAGAGAGAGAGAGAGATCTGTGTGTTGCTGTCTCGCTCTCGACTGATGATTTATTACCGTTGTTTGGCGGCTTGCAACGCGTGACCCCAAAAAATAGCAGCAGCCACAACAACAACAAAACTCTGCACAAGTCAATGAGGGCCACTGGGAAATTATAGCGCCCCGAGAGGGGGGTTGGGAGGCTTGGGGAAGATCGTGTTGAAAACGCAGCCGCAAAAAGCGTTGCAAAAAAACAGTTGCATAATTTTAAATTAGACGCACAGACCCGAAACAGACGGACCAATGTGCAGCAGACAAAGCAGATGACGTCGACAATGTTGCTACAACACGAGCAGCGGAAACTGCTGCTGATGCTGTTTGTTGCAGCTGTTTGTTGCTCAAAGCAAAAAATGCACGTTTTTTTTTTAGCTAATTCAGTGCCACAAAGTGGTCATTAAATGCCCTATAAAATGTTTGTGGCAACAAAAATACATATTTACGACTGAGTGCCAAATCAATCCAAAATACATCATGATGATATTTGACTGGAAAAGCTGGAGACAACTATGCAAACAGTGTGATTTTTTTAATGACATATAATAATACCAATAATAATAATAATATGATGAAATGTTAACAAAATAGGAGCGGATTTCACGGGTTTTAACAAAACTTCTAGCCTAAAAATAGTTTTGTTATAGAGTCAGAAATTTGAAGAAGAAGAAACAGTTTTCTATGCAGAGAAAGCTTACCTCCCAAATAAAAATTCTGCCCAAAATGCTGCACTTTGGAGTAGTGTATAAGCTGGAGCTAAGAACATGTTGTTTTTAACATATATTCACAATCCTGTGATGCCACCAGCTCCCCTCCCCGTTGCCACACTGCTTGCAACTACTACTACAGCAACTGTTATGGCAACCGTCTGGCGTCAGTGAAATTTGCCACGCAACAAGAGTTGAGAGTTTGGGTTTGGTGTTAAATTTAGGGTTGGGGTTGGGTTAGGGGTTGTAGCTCAGAGTGTGCACTGGACACTTTGTGCTTTGTGCTGCTTAGACTTTATTTTTTATATTTGGACTCCCTTGACTAGTCGTGCATTAAATTGCTAATAATTTTTGATATGCCAAACTTTGTTTTCGTGCCATAAAAACGTAATTTCCGCTCGCTCTGCTCGTGAAATCTGTGAGCCAAGTGCATTTTCCGTTATGGCTTAAAGACATGACCAGACTGGTTGACTGAAGCTGATGTTGATGTTGATGTTGAGTGTGAAGAGTGTGCAGAGTGGGGAGTGGGGAGTGGGAAGCGTAACCGTAAAGTAAACAGCAAAGTAAACTTGAAAACAAAAGAGACACAAAAGAGACTGCAAAACTCCGATGGAGCAATGTCAAAAACCTTTCAAATTTGCACTTGTGCTTCTTCTTCTACTTATACCACTATGGCTACGACTACGACTACAACTACGACTACCACTGTTCATGTTTGCGGTAGTTTCAATAACAGCTGCTTGCAGGAATGTTTCAGTCGAGAGCACTCGACGGGGAAAATACCTTAATGTGAGCTTAAAAGAGTTATTTGCTCCTAACTTTGCTTGATTATTAGAGGATTATTCGATTCTATGTAGTTTGATGGTATTTAAATTGTTTTAATCGGTAATCGATTTATATAAACATTGGGGAAACGAGTGTGTAATAAATGAAATTGAGAAAACTGGTTTTAGTATTTCTAATCTAGTTTTAATATATCTAATCTGATATCTTTACAATTGTGACTTCTTATTGGTTCCGATTATTATCGATGTTTGCTAAGCTGAATCGATAACATGAAGTAAACTTGATTTGCTTATGGCTTACGGGAAAGTTTTAAGATCGCTTTCATACTGATGCATTTTCTTATGGCTTCATCTACTCGTCTGCTGATGCTGATCAGGAATATGTATATATATATTTTAATGGGTTCGCAGATGCTTTCTGTAGCCTGCAACCACTTTCGTATACCCTTTGTAAGCACTTGCAATGGCTTCATGGCTATAGGAAGACAACAGCAACTTGCTTATCTCGCAGCACTTGCTTTCTTATCAACACTAAAACACACACATAGCCCTCACACACACACACACACACACACACACATATCGCCCGCATATCTGTTTACAATGGCGCAAGAAGCAAGAAGCAGATGAAGGATGCCGGCTGCCGAATGAAGGATGAAGGTGGTGTGGCTGGTGTCTGTTGGATTGTGGAAAAGTGCGGCCAAGCCTAATGGTGGCCAACGTAGAAGGACTTTGATAAATACATACACACAAATACACACACTTACATATACTTGCTGTAGGTGTAGGTGGTGTAGCTGATGGAGGCAAGAAGCAGAGTGAGCCGAAACGCTGCCAAAGCAGCCAAAGCAACCAAAGTTGCCGACCTTAATGGTGAACAACATGCTGCATGTTCCTACACACGCCACACGCCACATGCCACATCCCACATCTATATATCTGTATACATGGCGTATCAGTTTCGAGACAGTTACGTTGCATGCCTCAAGTCGTTGCTGCGTTAAGCTGCAAACATCAATATTCAGGAAACTGACAACCGCACACACAAACACACACACACACACACACACCCACCCACACATGCACATTAAAACCACAGCACGCTCGCTTTGAGGGGTTTCTTCTTCTTGCTTCTACTTTGTGTTTGCCATATGCAAAATAGTTGCGCATAAAAAGTGTTGAAAGACATGTTGATGCCACTGGCATTGACTGTACACCCTGTTGTTGTTGTCAGTCCGCGTGTCTGTCAGTTAGTCATCATGATCATCATCATCATCACCATCATCAACATCATCCTTAGCCGGAATAGAACTTGACTTGTAGTCGCAGCAGTATGTTTCTCTCTCTAGCTGACGCAGCGGAAAGGGAAGTGCAGTTGAGTCGCTCTATAAGCACCACAGTAGGCCCCACTCTACCCCTAACCCTGTGGCACCCTCTGCTCATCTGTACTCCTCGTCTAATGTGGATTTAAATTTGCGCAAAATTGTGTTGCATACTTGAAGGCGTCTCAATGCCGAATGCAATGCGGCTGTTTTGCCTCATTAGCGCTGCAAATGCCTCAAAAAGGGGCAAAAGAAGTGGGAGGGGAGTGGCTGGAAGAAGAGGAGAGGAGAGGCTTGCCTCCACCCCCTCCCCCTCCCTAAAAAGGAGAAATGATAATTGCTACAATTTGCCAAAATATAAAGCGAGACAAATTTCTTGTATCGCTCGACTCTCGAAAACTTGTCAAACCAAATTGCAAACGGTATATGTTTTCCGGCTACAAGGGGTGGGGTGTGAGGGGAAATGGTTTAAAGGGTAGCAGGGTTAACAGGAGTAGGACTCTAAATGGGGAGCAAACGCGAGGCGGCAATTTTCTTAGATTTGGCAATGAGGCGAAATTGTAAAGAGGCCTACATATCAGGCACTTGTTCTCTCTCTGAGTGTGTGTGAGAGTGTGTGGATGGGTATGTGTGTGTGTGTGCAAGTTTGTGTGTAGTCATTTCCTTAACTGGCAACGCACTTGAATTTCCCTTGGCCCTGTCAATGTAGACGTCAAAAAAAGTTTGTTTTCGGCACTGCACAGTGGGCCAAAAAGATACTTTTGCTAATCGAATGAAAAGTTTAATGTAACAGAAATATTGACAGAAGGGCAATGTATGTAAGGAGCAGTTATAAAGTAGTTATATAATTAGTCAATAAGCTACCGTAAACAAATAGAAGACCGACACATAAATAATACCAATATAATAATCATATTCTTAGTGGGAACTCTCAGACTTTAAATGCCAAAATTAAAGTGTGTTCTGACAACCTGATTTATCATGCCACAGAATTCCATTTCTCTGAGCTGAGATTTTAATTGTCCAACATTAAAAACATCAGATTAATTCAACACTCATGAGAATTGCGAAGTCTAAAAATACTTGAGTCTCGTTCACATTATTTTTAGACTTTTATTTTGATTATTTTAAATGTGTTTGTTGTTAAATGTGCTTAGCTTAAAGCTACTTTCAAGCAACTTTGTATATGGCTTCTATTTTTTGTAGCATTTGAGTGACGAACAACGACTTGTTGTCCAAAGTAGATTCATTAATTTTAGAGACTCTTTTTATTTCCGCTCTTACCTAACATTGTCTGTTATCTTTCATCTTTGAGCTGCTTACTTTATGTGCGCAAAAGTCGCATTTCTTTCTACGATGCGCCGTAAAAGGCATTCGAAGCGAAAATGCCACAACTTTACACACACAACACACTCAGAGAGACATTCGTGTGCGCATGCAAAAAGGGCGTCAAAGTTATTTAAACGCCAACGAATCTCTGCCACACACACACACACATAGACACACATGCATCTGAATGAGGCAGCTGCTGCTGTGGCACGAAGTTGGGGCTGCTTCTTATGTTCATTTCATTTCTCAGTCTCGTTGCTGTTTTTTTTGTTTTTTTTTTTGCACATTTGCCAAGGACTTTCACTAAGCCGCTTAAAGCGTGCCTCAACGTGCGTGCCACAAGCAAAAGCTCGCGTGTCTCTTTGCATCTTGATGTGTGTGTTTTTCTGAGAGTCCATTCGAGTGTGTGTCTTATGCGGTTAATGAATTTAGAGCGTTGCTCGCATTTTAAGCACATTTTGTCTATTCACTTTGGCTTTCAAACTTTATTATGCTCCATGTCTTTGATTGTAAACTAAACAAAGTAATTTATGGTTAGTTGGTATTCGGATAAGTTTCGGATTGAGTATCACTTGCAAAACACTCTTAAATTCTTTGCTAGAGTTCTTGATAAACTTGCTAAAAATAAGCCAGAGGGGAACTTGGAGCTGCATTAGTGTAAGGAAGACATTAAGTAGAAGTCTATAAAAACCAGAATTCATTTACGGCAGGATAAGAAAAGTCTACGAGACCAATGAATATATATGAATGTAAAATTTTTTGGGTTAAGAAGTGTTCAGAAGCTTGAAATTAAGTCAAATGTACAAAATCATCATTGTGATGGAAGAGAGGCAAAGAAAGCTTGCAATTAAATAGAATTGAATATTTATAAGTGTGGCTTTTAAACGTTGGTGAAATATGGGAATTCTGATTTTAAGAAATCTCCAAGTTTCAAGTGTTTAGCTTTAAGGCTGCTAAAAAATGTGGGCTATTTTTTTTTAGCTATTTAGAATTACATATCGATATCCATTGCTCAATATTGGGTTTTTTGGCGCAGCAGCGGCTCTTTAAAAACAAAGTGGTCAAAATCGAAATCGGTGTGATTTCAATCGAAAACAACTGTGCCCGTTTTGCTTGTTTGGGAATGAGTGACAAGTTGGAAAATTAAAATCAACTCTGCATTGTTTTGTTCGCCTCAGGATAGCAGAAGTGCGACCGATTCTCATTCCAGCTCATTTGATGTCAAATCGTGTCGAGTCACTTGCTGAGCGTCAGAGTGTCCGGAAAACCGAAATACAAAAAAAAAAAAAAAAATAAAATAATAATATTAAATAAAAATCGTCAAAAATTAACCAAAACTAGTTAAAAAACATGAAAATGTTGCAAGGCAAGAACAACAGCGACGAACCACCGATCAAGAAGGGGAAACTGGAGAAACTACGCCCATTACGCGGTAAGGTAATCCCGCCCGATGGCATCAAGGCGGAGACGGAGGAGTTGTCCGACTCCCGAAAGAAAGAAGAGTCAGTGGAACGTCCAGCACATCAACCGGTCCAACGTGGAGGCAAGACTATGCCAGCCGACTGGATGATCAGCGACAGCCCACACGCCTCGCCCATCGCGGATGCGGAGGCTGAGTTGCCCCACCCCAAAAAGGAGCAATCAACGGTGCGTCCGGGTGGTAAGGTATGGCTGCTTATGAAGCGCAGTTATGCCGAAAGAAGCTACAGCTACAGCAACGTCGACGACGACGACGACGATGACAACGACAACGACGACGACAACGACGACGACGGCGATGACGACGGCGATGACGACGCCGACGACGACGATGGAGGCGATGCCGATGCCGATGACGGCGGCGACGAAGATTTTGACGAAATCCCCATCTCCAGCGACGCTGACAGCAGCAATGACTTGGAAGAGGGAGATAAGCCACGTCGTGGTAAAAACATTAAAATGCATTCACGCAAAAGAAAAGCGCCGCTTGCAGAACCACTGCTGGACCAGACAGACCCCTCTTCGCCAGCTTATGTGCTATTTAAAATCCTAAAGATCATTTTCGGCGAAAGCGCCTCCATAATTCGCATACCTGTAGACAGCCCCGCACGCGTCGCTCAAATGGGAAAAGAAATCAGGCGTGTCCTAGAAAAAGAATACGGGCGACGAGCTAAAAATGCAGCCGAGGAACCAACGGATCAGTAGAATTGGTGCCAAACAGATGCAGACACAACGAACACCACAGATACTATTTGCCAATTTGCAAGTCATTGTTTGCAACAACTGTCATTCATTTAGATTGTCATTTTTGCTTTGAACTATAACTGTCAAATGAGGAATCAATAAAAACAACAAGAACATTCAAACTGGTGTTTTAGATTTGTCTAAATCAGAAAGTAGATTTCTAAACGGAAAATTTTCTTTTCTTAATTTTTCCAAACTGTAGAAATAATATTTCTAATTTCTGTAAATGGAGTTATAATTTTTATTTTTTTGTTCCTCACAGCTATTTCATTAGTTTTTATTATTTTTAAAAACAAGAAAACCTTTCTAGTTTTCGAGTCGGTTTTCATTTTGAAGCATTATTTTTTTGTTAAGAAATTGAGGAACAGAAATTCACGGCTCAAGCGATAAGCCATTTCCATCCATTATCCATTTTCTTCAACCCCATCCAGCCAGAGTGCAATTGGTGTGTCTGCTTTGCATACTTGCTTGCAATACTGAAAGTCAAATCCCATTTGTCATTTCGCTTTCTTTTTGTTTTCTAATTTACACGTAATATGTTTTTATTACCTACCCCGCACCGCGCTCTTAAGTTATGGTTCTTTCGCGCAAATGAAGTTAATTTTATGGGGCAATTATGAATGCCACTTTAATGGCCGCCTAATTAAAGTGTATGAAACACACTTGAAGCCTGAATTTAAATTTACTCAAATTTATAACACACATTTTGCAAGGGCTGTCAGTGGCAACACCCCTCTCGACACCCAACCAACCCCATCTCTCCAGGCTCCCCCACAAGCCACCCACGTTGTCCGAGCTGGCAATTGTATTGTTTAGCCTTTGATTCATTGGATTCACTGGATTCGCTGGATTCATTCACTGAGCGTCTAAAGTGTATTTTAATTTGATTTCATTGTTCGCTGTCATTTCAAATGCCACTTGCTGGGCGCCCAAATGAATATGAATTGAATTCAACCCCCCTTTCCCCCACGGGAGCCTGTGTGTGTGGAGGATGGCTTGGGTGGATATTGGAATACCCTGTATTTACTTAAGGTGTGTGGAACACTTTGACTGCTCTCAATAAGCGAATGGTTATTTTATTTATACATTTGTAGAGCATCTCCTAGTCAGTCATGCTCAACTCAAACACTCTGCTGCTAATTTTGTGATATTCTTTTTTTGGGGCGCGCGTTCATTCATGACATTTATTCGATTAGCGTTTGATGGGTGTGGCATAATGTGACGTCTGTCCCTTTTTGTCCCTTTCTTGCCCTCCTGTTCGCTCATTGACATGGTATTTTAATTAGTTTTCAGCGTCATTTGGAAAAATAGAGACAGACAGACAGAGAGAGAGAGAGAGAGAGACAGTCTGAAGTGAGCGGGCTAATTAATATGACAGACGCAGGCAGCGCAAATTGCAAATTTGAATTTCATTCGAAATGTTTCAGAATTGATGTCCTCCCTTCCCCTCTCTCGTCTGTTGTTTTGCAAATCAGGATTTTGCGATTGATTGAATTGTGATTGGTAAATAATGCTAATGGATCTAGCTGCAGAATGAACCACGAAAAGGTGAATTGGATTTTCCTCTTCATGAATGGATGGCAAAAAAAACCAAAATTTCAATAAAAATTTTAATTTTGCTGTTGCTCGTTGTGCAATTAATACGTGCAGAAGTCTAATGTGTATACCCTGTTAAATGGGTAAATCTCAAAGGGGTACCTTGTCAGCGAAGGTAGAGAAGAAATAAAAAATTCTCTCAATGCACAAAGATATACTCTTATTTTTTCTCAGTCTCATTTGATATATTTTATAAGCACTTTGAGTATTTAATAAGTAATTTCTCCTGTCTACAGGGTATCCCTCAGTCAACACCAGTCTACATTACACTACTCTCCTTGCTATGCAAATATTCGAAATGAAATTGGATCTTTTAACGTGCATAAATTTGAAGCTCTTCTCTCTTTGAGTGTTATTCACATATCAAATATTGCGTATACGCATAGCATGCTTTGATATGATTTGAGTTATTTATTGATGTTGATGAGGCTGCAATGCATTTTTGAGTAAATATTGAAATTGTTCATGGCAAATTGCCAAAATCCTCAGCAGAGAAGTTTATTGATGTGTGCCGTTGGATTGAATAAAAAATGTAATTTCAAATCGTTATCTAAAATTGTGCATATTTATGCACACAAGTAAAAGAGACAAAATGCTGCCAGTGCCTTAGCTGCCCCAAGTCATTAATTTTATTCTTCAATTGGGACAGTGAAACGATATTTAAAATTCAGGTCTGTTTTTGATCATGGTTTGACCTCTAGAAGAGGGAATGGTCATTGGCGACTGTTAAATACTCTTGTAGAAACTCAACTTTGCAAGGATTATATAGGATGCTATTTGCAGGTAGAGGACTGGTTGATGAATATAATTTAACTTGACTTTAAGCTGGTTCTCAAAACAGCATTTAATATTAATGCTTTTTATCTCAAATCCAATCGAAACTGTTATTGCCAAGACAGAAAGTTCGAAATGTAGATCCTCATGATATAAATAGTAGTTTCTGAATTGATAACCGGATAAAATCTATTATATAATCATTTCAGATTAGCAGAAGAATAAGCTATACGATTGCTATTGCTGAAGAGCGTAAAAAGAGCAAGAAGTAAGAAATTCTTTGATTATAGCGTTGTCTGCTCTGACATAAAGTGAATGGACCCTCGCCAGGATATACAAATTTTCTGGGAATAAAAGATGCTGCTGTCAAGATTGTGTGCTTCTCATCGTCATCGTCATTGTCATCTGCGAGTTCCAAGACATGCCTATGCCTGCTGTATATATATATATGTATATATATATGTATATCAAGGAATACATGCGTTGAACGCTTGAATTACTTTTGCCTTTGTTAAAAGCAAACACAATGCCTAAATATGTGTAGGGATGGGGGTAGTTAGGGGTTGGGGTTGGGCTGCTCTTCCGCTGGGATTTGCGAGCTCAAGGATACGCGTGTATGTTAACAAAATGCTACATAAATATATGCATATATATATATATATATATGTGTGTATGTATATAGGGGCAGATCAAGTGGGAGGCGACATATTTGCACAACATTTGTCACATCCTGCAGTTTGTGTCTGTCTGCCATCAAGATTTTGCATACCACCAACCAAGACCCAAGCATTGCTCTGGAATTGTGTTTTTGCTTTTCTTTTTTTCGTTTTTTAAATCGAAAATTGGTTTTGCCTCAGTAATTTGTTTTCTATGTAAATTTCTAAGCAAGCAAAAGAAAAACGTAAAAATAAATTAAATGTTTGCTGTAATTTGGAGCCGCTTAATCGTCAGTAAAAGGCAAAGTTGTGCGCTGAATAATGCAATTACCCAAGAAATGAGACGAATTTGTTGCTGTTGAATGTTCAATTGCCCCCAGACCCACCTCCACCCCTCAAAAAAAAAAAGAAATAAAAATCTTGCGCTAGTCACTTTTTCTGTTTTGCCCCTGTCCCATCCCCCCGCTGCTGATATTCCTTGGCAAGTGGCACTCAACTTGTGCTCAACTCACAATCGGGACAGCAAGACGCGGCTTCATATTGCCACCTCTTCTCATGCTCCCTGTTGCCTTTTCCATGTTGCAACAAATCGAAATAGAAATTGAGAGAAAATATAAAAAAAAAACGAAGTAAAAACACTGAAAATAAAATCAAATTTCAAGTGCTTTACGAAAGGCGCTGCAAAGAGGCGTGACAGAGAAACTGAAGAGCTATTTGCATAATGCGGCTGCTGCATGAATAAACCATTTCTGACGATGGTTGCGGCACATGCCATCACCTCACCACCCCCCTCCCCCCACTCACATGCCACCCACATGGCTTGCAAAAGCGTTTAAATCAAATCCTATAAAGAATTGCTGGGAAACAGACAGCGCCAGTTTAGTGTTAGGCGGGAATCCAGGAATATGGCAGCGATAAAGCGTCGCACACGCTTCATTGAACAAGCCGGAGTAGCGACACAAAAATATACTATTCATATATCTATATAAATCTATATATATATATATGGGCTGTTTCATTTTGGGAAGAGCAGAATTTATATGGCTTTAAGGCGATGCTGCGACAAACGAAACGACTGCTGAACAGCTGCACAAAAAGCAGCGTTTCCAGGTGAATATGCCCGCAAAAGTATGCTATGACAAATGCGAGTTCGCTTTTGCTGAGAGAGGCAGAGTAGCAGATACCCTATAAATGACTGTAAATAAAGGAGGCTGCGTGGCATCACTTCATAGATATCGTTTGTGTAGTTTAGTGACTTAATTTTGATCTGAGCATGCCAAACACAAGTCTCCAAAATATACTCAAAACAAGCGGTTATCAAAACAATATTTTTATATCCAACAAGATTTCTAGAAAATAAATATTGGTTTCGGCTCATAATTTATAAAAGTTAAAGGTTATTCTTTGGCTTCAAATAGGTTGCTGCAATCAATTCCATTATGACACCATTTGAACACATTTAAAATAGTTTAGCGTGAATGATTCTTAAAAAAGGGTTGAATTTCTTCATCAATCCCGATACCCTTGTTTTGAAGAACAGATATACGTAATCTATGCGTATATGCATAATCTCTGACAGACAGACACCTGAAACTGGATCGACTCGTTTCTTAGTCCACATTAGGAATATGCATATATAGTTTATGGTCTGGGCAAATGTCTACCGCTTATCACAAATAAAACTTTATGGCACAAGGACATAAAAAGTCAGCTAGACGAGGGGGTGACTGGTCTCCTTTTGAATATCAAATGTCATTGACAGGCGGCCGGCCGTTCACATAAAACTATTTGCAGGATGCGACATGTCCTGCGGCATCTGTGGATGAAAGGTGCAAGAAGACCAAGTAGCAGAAGAAGCAGACAAGAAGTGCCACAAACTCATAAGCCAGAGCCCAGACCAAATATGAAATAAATCACTGGTCGGGTTATTGACACGTAAGCAAATATTTGCGCCCGACACACAGACGGATCTAGACGAGGGGGTGTGAGGGGAGGGTGCTTGAAATCAACTTCGCCCCCCTTTGCGGAAAGCACCACGTTTGCGACATGGAAAGCAGCGCGAAAAACTCTTAAAAACTTGTCAGCAGGCAGCCAAACACGCTGCGACCTGCGCAACCTCAAAGGTCCCCTATGTACCCCAATAACACACACACACACACACACACACCTCTCCCACTCTATGCTGCGTCTTTAGCTCCCTGCCACGTCAACAGCAAAGTCCACTTAATCCAAATTCTGTAAAAATTGTTGGACGGAGGATGGCAGCTGCTTCAATGTTAGTTCAACCTTTGCCAAGTTGACGTTGATGTTGAAGACGATGATGACGACGATGAGGACGATGACGACGACGACGATGGGGCAATGTCACAACTGCTGATGAATGTGCGTGATATGTGTGTGTGTGTGTGTGAATGTGTGTGCCTGATGTGTACGCCGCTCTGTCATCAATTTCGCCTTGAATTTGTTTACCCTTTCAGCAGAAGGCTCTGTCAAATGTGCGACGACTTTGAGTTTGTTAAGTAGACACGGGCTGTGAAGCGTTTTGGGGGAGGCGACTGCTTTATTGTTGCCTAATGTACAGTGAACAATTTGTGGCACATGCGTGCAAAATTACAGCAACAATAAGTAGAAGAAGAAGAAGAGTAGCAGTTACAACAATGTGCTAAACTCGCTGCTTATCTGCGGCTAATTATGAGTAAATTTGTAAAGGTAACCGAATACAATAAGGCAAATACAAGAAATAAATTGGCAAATGCCAGAAATAAATTGGAAATGCCGCCAATTAGCGTTTAATTGCCGGAGAAATATTAACAAAATATTGAAATATTTACTCAAACTAGCAGCAATTTGTATAAGGAAAACTTAGCTAAAGCCCAATTTTATAGGGTTTCTAAGCAGCGTTTCTAGGCAGAGTTCCACAGTGAGTTATAATTTTTAGGAATTGGCAACTAATTAGATAATACACTAACAAATATGTCGTATTTTTTACAACTCCCAACTCAAGTTGTAAGATTTTATTAAAAATAAAACCATTTTCACAAATATGTTGTTATTTTTAAAATTATCCAATTTATGTTGTACTTACATAATTTGCCGTTTGCTCAAATTTCTTGGCTCCACTTCTAATGGGAATATGCTAATTAGAAGCTGCTTGTGGACATGGCTTGAGATTTGTGCTACATGCCGCTTGCACCTGATTCTTCCTAACAAGGGTTAACAAGTTCGTGCTTGTCAGCTTACGTTGTGAGTTTGACATGCATCAATTTTCTAGCCATATCATTGGCATTGGCTGGCTGTCTGGCTGGCTGTCTGGCATTGCAACTTGCCACTTGAGCTGAACACGATTCGCATCGCATAATGCTCATATTCACTTGGCTTAAGCTGCACGCATCCTTCGGCTTCATTCCATTTGGATTTGGATTTGAATTTGAATTTTGTGTGTGTGTTCTATGCACAGTTAAGTGATTGCTGAAATCTATTTGCATAATTTCTACAGATTTTTCAATGGTTTTCCGAGTTGATTCTGCTGCCGCTCCTTCTGCTGCTCCTTCTGCTTCTGCTGACGTGCTTCTGCATAATGCGCAGAGTTATTCCCTGCAATTTCCACCATAATCTACCCTTCTTCGCTCCCTCCTCCTCTTTTTTATGTCCCTCCCATCTATGTCTTCACCTGACACATGTGCTGCAGAACATGCCAGTTAAGCGTCCACAATTTTCTTTTTCAGCTTTATATTTTCATTTTTCTTGTGCTTCAATTTTACGGTTTTGCATATGCGAATACTTTATGCAGATTTATGTCAACTTCTCTGCTATGTGTATCCAGAAAGGTAACGCCCACTTGCATTTATTGAATTAGTCCGTGCGTGTGTGTGTCTGTATGTGTGTGTGTGTGTGTGTGTGCAGCAAGTGTTGTAAAATGTGCTGTAAGTTTTTGGCATCAGCTTGAACTGACAGAGAACGCAGGCCAACAACAAAACAACAGAACTAACAACGCACAACAACAACTTGTTTTGCCCTACTCACCAACTCGGGGGAAAAATAAAACCAGTTTCCTACCACCTACCACCTACCTCCCTACATCTCCCCATTCCCTCCCCCACTCTTTGCCTACCTTCCGCCATAGGCTGTCGTCGCTTGTCGCTTTGAGCCTGTTTCCTGTCACGCCTGTGCCAAAACCTACATAGCTCTCTCCTCACCTCCTGGGATACTTGGGACATCTCCCATTTTTGTACTTTCTGCTTCTTATGCGTTTCATTTTTTAAATGAAAAGAAAACTTATCTTCAACTTTATGATGATTTCAAAAGCAACAACAACAACTTGAGGAGTAGGACACCAACTACAGCAATGGGATTCGGAATGGGAATGGGAATGGGAATAGGAATGTGAATGTTTTCCTTCTTCACTTGTCGCACTTTTGAAATGCTGTTATCAAAATGAGTTGGGCTATGCCCGGTTGGAGTTGGAGACTTACTGGTTGGTGTCTTGGTATACTTTAGTTATCAACTATATCTATACAGTTATTAAACTAAAGACAACATTTTGCTTAGACTAAGAATCTAGTCAGCAAATATATCTTATATAAGACACGGCTTAAATATTACAGCTTTATATAGTTTTACGGTCACAATCTTAAAATCATTCCTTGGCTTATTTTAATACGAGGAACAGAGTATTTCACAGTCGTTGGCTTTCAGCTTAAACTTAGTTTTTCCTCTTGACTCGTATTTGTGTTTTTGTTCGCGTTACTTTTTCATTTCCTTTGTGTCGCTCCTTCCTCGTCCCTCTCTCTGCGCCTCTTTGGCCTTATCTGTGTTGGCTGCCACTTTGAGACATGTTTGCCGAGTCAGCTGAAGCCGCCCTGAAGTAGGACAACACTTAATTCTGTGTAAGTACTCACTCAGCTCATTAAGCGAGGGACCAACAGCAGGGAAATTAAATTCCCAGCGAAAAATGCCAAACAGGAAACAGAAATGCTCAAATTTTGCCAGTCGGCGCAGCGAGTGTGAAAGCCAAACGCCAAAATGTGAATCCGTTTAGTTGCGGCCCAAAGTGGAGCCATCAATCAGCAGGAGCAGTAGCATAGCAACTGAAAGTGCTAAAGAAACTACACTTGAAAAAAAATATGCCTAACTTGAAGTGAAGATTTGCTAAGAGTAGATTCACAAGGGAGTTGACTTTTTATTTATTGTGTTTTTTTGTATCTTCAAAGCAAACTTAAAATGGCAAAGTCTTTCGCAGTGTAGCCAGTTTCCCCCAATTGGACGCGCACACGCATGATGCTCTTTACCCGTTAACCCCATATTCCTAAGGATTTTAGGTGCTCGCCTTCGACCCCTTGGCCCTGTTCCCAAGAGTAATTTTCTTCCTTTGCGGATAGTCTCGACCATAATTCAGTTTGTCGCTTGTGACTACTGCGCCCAAATGCAGTTTTGTGGCTTGAGTTCTTGCACCCAAATGCCGTCAAGCGGAATCTAATCCTCAAACATTCAACACTCGAATTCTGCGGTCAGCTGCAAATGCGCACAGATGAACAACAATGATGGCAGACGCTTTCCCCCTTTGCCAACAGAGTTCAACAACTGGAACACTTGACCCGTTTTTTGTTTTGTTGTGCCATCTGCGCTATAAGCCCCAAGTGATTATCAGTTATCTGATTAGACCTGTAACTGTAACTAGCTTGCGCTGGGGCTTTACACAACTTTAATGCTTCTCCCCAAACCGAAAACCACTTTAAATAATTACAATGCACAAATAGCAAAAAATATGCAAATAGATCAGCAACAACAAGAATAGTACAACACAATATTACATAAAAGCTAGACATATTGCACTTAAATTAGGGACGGAAAAAGACCCTGGATAAACTAAGCTTAGTAGACCGGAGCTGACATACACTTCAGGCTGGAAACTTATTTGAATATTGAGAGAAATGCTTTTGGGAAATATAAATAAATACATATTTAAAATAAATGTGCAGTGTATGTAAGCCTTATGGGTTTAAGGATGTCTCCTTTAGGATGCCACACACACTTAAAGACAATACTGAAATACCCTTTGTTAGGGTATGCTGAAATAATGGCGGAAAAAATAAATGTTCAGGCCACAGGTCCAGCAAGAGAAGCGCCCGATTCACGATTCACGATTCAGGGAGCAGCCAAGACAATAATATCTGTGTCAGAGCTGCCAACAGCAGCCAGCAGCAACATCTACAACAACAACAACAACAACAACAACAACAACAGCAGTGGCAACCACAATAGCCGCAACAACAATGCACAGCAGTGCCACGCCCACACACACACATACTCACACACATTGTGGGCAGGCAGCCAGGTAAAACAGCAGGCAGCAGATAGCAACAAAAAAACTTTAATCTCAGTGTAATATTTTTCATAAACTCGACAGCGGGCCAAATGGGGGCGTGTCACACTGCTGGCCACATATTTAATGCTTAAAGTTCCACAAGTACCAAAAGCTGGAGAGCACAACTGGAGCATGTGAAGCACATCCGAGTGGGTCGTGGTGCTCGGTGCTTGGTGCTCGGTGCTTGGTGGTCTCTGATGCTGGTGGTGCACGCGACGCTGGTGGCTTTTAAAAGCCAAAGCAGGTCAGCTTGCGGCTTGCGGCAACAATGGTTTAAAAAGGCCAAAAGGTGCTCTTTGTCATTCAGATAATCCCGGAGAGAATTGTTGCGGGCACTGGCAGAGAGTACTGGGAGAGAAGAGCAGTAGGAGCTGAAGTAGGAGTTGAAGTAGGCGTGGCAAATTAAACGACAGGATTAGGCAAATCGAAGCAATTGCAATTGACAGGCCATACAAGAGGGCGTGGCCATACTTAATCCCAAAATTAATGCCAGAAAAGAAATAGCAGCGAAGCTACACTCAAAGAAAAGCATAGCAAGACTTTAACTTATTTATCGACTTGCCTAAACTCAAAGTTATGTTTGCCTTAAAATCGGAGTTCAAAGTTCTCAATTGAATAGTTTTATTTTTTGGAATGTGCAGTTTTGTGCAATTTTAAAAATCATTTCTAGAAAGCAGAAAAACTTTGAAAAAATATGCATTGTGTTTGTGTTATAAATCCAGAATAATCCTTGTCGGCCTTATGCAGATGGATAACCTTTGTGTGAAATTGAAACTGCATTTTTACCGATCAGAACCTAAATTTAGTTTTTTTTTTAAAAGCTGGAATCCCTACTGGCATTTTAATTTGACATCCTCCTTTGTACGGCTTACGCAAATTTTTACGATTTTTTTTTTTTCTATTAGTAAAAAGTGGATTTTATTATTTCTGAACAATTTGAAGTAGATGTTTTTACTGCTGGTGTATATTTTTTTGTCTGTAGCTTACAACTCCTCCTCCTGCTGCATTAGCATTCCCCCCTGGAATGCCCTGCTGCTGTGGCATTGTCTTTATGCCTGTAGGAGTGTCTTTTGTCTGCTTGCATCTTCAACATGTGTGAAAGCCAGGATGAAGACAATGCAACTGCTGCTGCTGCAGCTGCAGCTGGAGCTCCAGGGATAACTTTGTGGTGTGGCAAACTGACGTCAACTTCGCCGTTGCATGAAAAATGCCACTTGATAACGCGTTAAAGGGCGAAATGTTAAAGGGAGAGGTATGGGGTGCAGTGAGAGAGAGGGGGGAGTAGCTGCTGGAGTCAGGATCCTGCCAAGCAGGAAGTGTGAAGCAGCAGTTGCAACGCTGGATAAGCAACTGTGATGATGAGTTTGGTTTTCGCCCCGCGGGCTGCCATTTGTCAATGGCCTACTCCCTTCCCTGTCCCTGTCCCAGCTCCTACTCCTCGCCCCACAGCTCCTCCACTTCGCAGCTGGCTCCTTTTTTCCCGCTGAGCAAATAGCAAAAGGCGCGTGTCGAGGGTTTTTAGCATTGTGCGAGGATCTCCTCTCCCCCAGCTTATGAATGTAAGTAAGTGGCTCTTGGTTAGTTCGTTTGCGTTGCAGTTGCCACTTCCGCGTCACGAAGGAGCTGCGCCTGCCACTGCCTCCGCCACAGCAACAGCATCGTTTTGTAGTTGTCAGTGTTGGTGTCCACTGTCGTGTCCTAATTTAGACACGTTTCGCTCCCAATTGGCACAGCGTGCAAAACAAACAAACAAACAGCTGTCACTTCTGGGATTGGGCTTGGGCTTGGAAGTGGAATTGGAATTGGGCGCCTTGGGGGAGGAACTGAGTCAAACAAATAGTGATTGCGGTCATTACGCTTGCTGAATGCAATCGTGTTTATTTTTTAGAGAAGGCGGCGTTAACTGGTTGAATGCGTCAGAAATATGAGCAGGCATCAAGCAGGAATAGCAGGAAGTAAACGGATTGCGAATACTAATGAACAGAACATTTGCAGATGCAAAAACGGCAGAACTGATAAAGATACAGAGAGAAGAAGAGATTTGATAGCGAACATTCACAGACACAAATGGGAGAAGAGATGTAGATACAGAATTACCGAAACAGATACAGATATATGTGAATAGCTGTGGAGGGTATCAAATAAGAAGATACAAAGAAAAGATGTGATATAAAAATAGATGTAAGATTACTTTGGGAAGATGAAATTTTGAAATATAAATATATATAATATATATGAATATAGATATCGAAGAAAGAAAAGAAATATATACAATTGTAGAGTGCAGAGGGAAGACGAGAAATGGATACAGATGTAGATACACAGAGCAAAGCAGATTAAGGATATAGATGAACAGATTATGAATCACATATGTATATTGATTGATGTATAGTCAGATATATTCAGTACACTTATATTTACATATGTCATCAGATACTGTACATTTGCTAATATGCAGATAAACAAAGATAAAAGATGCCTTTGAAAACACGAAATCACCCCAAATTTAACTATGGCAAATCGTGTATCAAGTTTCAAGAGAGGCAATTAAGGTTAATGAGACTTTTGCACAGCTTCATCAAGAATATTTTAGAGCGACCTATGTCGTTAAATTCCAATTTGTTCAGGTCCTCAACAGCTTGCCTCTCAAAGTCAAAACACTTTGCGGTTGCTGTAGGCTGACCACACAGAGAGACACACACACACAAGTGAACCAATGATAAAGTTGAATATTTTCTGATTAAAGTGTCAATTCAATTGGTAACTTTTAAGGTCATCGCGTGTGCTGCAGCTAAATTCATTGTGCTGCCTCAATCAAAGCACTCGTTGTCGTTTCCGTTGTCCTTCTCGACTAGTGTCCTGGCTGGTATCCTCGTTGGCGCCCTGGTTGCTGTTGCTGGCGTGACTGCACTGCCAATCATCGTAAATCAGCGTTAAATTAGCTCATCGATGACACTGGCGCCAAAGAACAGAACATTTTTATATTTTTCCTGTTTTCGTTGGTTTTTTTTTTTTCATTTATCGAGAGTAGAAAAAATATGCAGTTCAGCATGGGGATTCCTTGGTAGCCAGCAAATCCTGCCTGCTCCTCCCACTGCTTTCTCGTTTTGCTTGCTGTGCACGTTGCAAATTAACTTAATGTTAAATTCTAGCTAACGGAGAGGGGCCAGGGGTAGGGGTCGAGGTAGTTGCGTTGGGGTTGAGGGGTTGGGGGTGTGTTGAGTACTTGTGCGGGTTGCCTGGCAAGAGTTTTGCTTGCCTTGCTTCCTGTGCCAGTAGCTCGACAAAAGTGTCCTTAAGTGTTGCTAATGCTGCTACACAGGAAGTTGCTTACGAGACACGAACTAAAACACACACACACACACACATACACACACACACACACATATACACACATAGCTGTGTGCACAGATCTAGATAGCTGTGCTAATGGGCTTGGCATTGCACTTTTGCAGCCAGCCACTTGGCAACGTTTTTAATATAATGGAAATGTTTCTTACCATTCCACACAACTTTAAACTTCAACTTCAACTTCAACTTGAAACTGGGCGACTGTTCATTTGCAATATGTATCTGTCTACAATGTGTATGTGTGCCTGTGTGTATGTGTGTGTGTGTGTTTGTGTGTGTTTGTGTCTGAGTGTATAAGTAGATAAGTTGCCACATCAAAATATTGCAAAACACAGAAAAACATCAACAAGCACTGCGAGTCAAGTGCCAAAGTGTCTACACTTAAGGCAAAAATACAAACGGCATCAAATCTATTTATTTCTGTTGTTGCTATTCGCTTTGACAAATTTAAAATTATAATTGGAGTAAAAAGGCGATTTTAAGTGCAATTCTTGTCTATGTTATTTTCTCAGAGTGTCTTGTGAAATGGTCAGAAAACTCTAAATATTTTATTGAGTTGTGCCAGGACAAACAATTTTAATCTTAATTCATAAAAAGAGTTTTTAAGAACAACTTGTTAAGGCCTTTGATACATTTACAAAGCTTAACTGAGTAAATAGTAATTTTCTCTAAGTGTATGCTCACTTTTTAATGCCGTCTTTCTCTTTCTCTCTTTTTGGGAGAGACAAATAAGATGACTTTTGGTGAGCCGAGCGATTTACTCAAGTCTCTGTTAATTTGTTTATTTTCGCTGAGTGTAGACTCGAATCCTCTGCCTCCCCTCCTCCCTCGCCCCTCTCTCTCTCTCTGTCTGTTGACATCTTTCAAATCGGATATTATAAATTTGCAATTTCGTATCCTTGGCGCCTGAATTTCGTAGCAAGTCATTTTCTCAGCGACTCTAATGAGTTTTTTTTGCTGCTAGCAGCGAGCGGCGCTTAAAATGCAAATATGTTTGCCTTGCCACAGCCACTTCAGCAACTTGCATCCTTTTGCATTCACACACACACACACACACACACACACTCACACACATACTCAGTGCAACCACAATGCAATTCGATGCGTTGCGTTGCCGTTTCGAGTGCTTGCTTTTGCTTGCCTCGCCTGGTTTTTTGTTTTATTTGTTTCGCCTTTTGTTTTTACCTTTAGCGTTTTCGATCTGTGGATGGCTGTGGCATGTGGCATGGCTTAAAGCCACATGCTTCGAGCTGCTCCACTTTACGACTACTATTATTTTTTTCCTCTCATCTGTTTTTTTTCTTTTGCATATGCTGATTGCGGTTTTACATTTTCCAACTTTGCATTTGTGTTGCAGCCACAGCTGGCGCTTTTTTGGGGCGCTTTTGTTCTCGCACTTAACACAAGTCATGTTTCAGCATCAATTCCCATGTGCACGGGCTCAAAGCCATTCATGAGTTCTTCGCCACGTTGATAATGAGCTTTGGTTTTTAAGTCAGCAATCATTAAAGTTGCAGCAGCAGCCGCATTACTTTTGCGTTGAATAAGCATTATCCATTTTAACTTGAACTGAGAGCTCTTCAGGCAATATATAATTATACTTGGCAACGACTTTATTGCATTTTCCACGTAATCTACTTAGATCTTAAGTACAGCCTGCACTCATATATTATAGTGCCACACATTTGGCCTACTTCAGTTGCCTATCAGCTTTGCTGATATTGCATAGCTAAATTGTGTAAAATTAAATCATGGCATAGTTTTTAGAACGCAACACAGCTGCTCTCTCAGCCTGAGGAATTACTGTGAAAATGTAAATTGTCAGCAAGGCAAAAAATGTCAACGCATGCAACATGCAACAACGGGCAACGCAAAACATGCGCATGCAACTGGTAGAAGTAGAGGCAGGTGTAGGCCGTGTTGTGGGTGTGTGTGTGTGTGTGTGTGTGTGGCAGTTGACACAGATTTATCACACACACACACGCCGCAACATACACAAAATGTTAGCCATTAAAAAAAAAACAACATAAAAAACAACAAGCGTTGAACACATTTTTGAGCCTGCATTAAAAGTAGGCAGTAGGAAGTCATTTCGAGAGTCTGCTTAGATGAGTGTGCATGTGTGTGTGTGTGTGTGTGTGGAAAAGTGCAAGCGATTTGGCCCGAATCGATTTTGGATTGGCCATTATGCCATAGCATAGGCATTTGACCCAAATCGATGCGAGTAACACTCAAGTGGGTTGACTAAACCCATCAAGTCTGTCGAGTCTACAGAGTCTACAGAGTCTGCAGGAGTCTGCAGAAGTCTGCAGGAGTAGAGTGTTAAGAATCCTCGAAATGTCAACGGAATTTGGCAGGTCGCTAACTTTAGTTAACTCCACACTTGCAAAAATATATTATCTAGAATTTTGAAAGGGTTAAGAGAGTTTTCTTAAGAAATTAAATGAATCAGTTTAGATTCTCAATGAAAAGTTTCTAGAACATTAAAGTGACGATCTCCTAACTCTTATTAAACAGTAAACAATAAATGTATTTCGCCAAGTGTACGCCGTGTTCAGCTGCTCATTAAAACCTGTCGTCGAGTTTCAGCTGCTTCCTGGTGAAAATGCGAATTGGAAGGGGTAAGCGGGGAGAGCGGACAGCTCGACTCGTGGCAAAGAGTTTGTGGCAGTGGCAGCGGCAGCATCTGTTTGCCACTCGAGGCGTGTGCTAAAGTTGAATTTTAATTTGAATGTGACCAACTTTACGACTCTGAAATGAGTTCAACAAGCAACTGTTTCCCCATCCTTACCGCCCTTCCTCCACCCTCCCCCCAGGCCCTGCTCACGCTTTAAAAGATTTCGCATTTTTATATAAATTTTGCATATTTTTTGTATGCTGCTACTGAAAGCAATTTAAATGCAATTTTAACAGATTTCGCTTAACTTGTGGAATTTACGCAATTCGATTTGAACTGAGAGGAATTTACTTTAAATAGAGTTTTACACAGTTTGTTGCTGTTGTTGTTATTATTGTTGTAGTGAATGTAGCCATAAATAAAATGTAAATTGCATTTGGCTATAAAATACAATGAGAATCCAAAGAACGCAAAGTAAATAAAACGCAGGGCGAACAAAAGTTGTTTATTTGCCATTGTCGCCGTAGTTGTTGTTGCTGTTCTTGCCCAGCTGCTCCAAAAGGAGTCCAGGATAAAGCCGTAACTACAAAACAGCTCCAAACTGCCAAAGAAAAGCAGAAAAAGTAGAACAAAAGGCAGCTGTGTGCCTGATTATTACAGACTTATTACAAACGTGCCAAGTAAAAGCAACGCAATTCACCATACATGTATATATGTATATATATATATATAAATGTATGTATATTCGTCCTTAAACAAGGATAAGAGGTATATGCATGCGTGTAAGAAGAAGACGCAAAAGAAGAATTCCAAAGAATTGTTGCCCCATTAGGAGCGTCGTCCGCATTGTTGCAAATACAACAATCGAAATGAAATCCTCACGTAAAAATGAGAACAAGCCATAAGAAAGGACACACACAGGACACACACACACGAGCACACACACACACGACACGACACACATGAGGAGGAGGAGGAGGTGGTGGGTTGTGGGGTATTATTTGCCTACGCCTGTCATATTTCATACGGAACACAACACAACAATTAAATTGAATGTGCGATGTGCGTGGCTGACAGGACTCCGAAGGACTCAGTTGATTTAAGTACAAGCATAATTCCAAGACATTTGTATAAATTTGCAATTGCATTTTATTGAGCAGCAGACTCGTAAAATTTACATAAGCAGCCGTGTGTGAATGTGTCTCTGAGTGCGTGTTTGTGTGTTTGTGTAAGCACTTAGCGAGACAAGCAAACAAATAGTTGAAGAGACATCGACTCATAAGCTACACTTATGCGTATCAGGCTTACTTTCTGCAAATCTCACTTATAGAGAAACCTTTGAGCGCATTTTTTTTAACCCCGACCGACAGAAGAAAACATTTCCGACGCCAAAAAAGTAAAAAGAATATTAACATCTCCGAGTCTACAAGGGATATATATTAGAACATAAGCTCCAGAATACCATATCCAGTACAAGTAATTTAATCTTTTTTCCGTTTTCCAATATTGATAAAAATCGATAATCGATAACAATAAAAAGACAGCATTTTAGATAAGCATTTTTCCCTTCTGTCTTATCCTCATATTGATCTTATGTCAAACTTTTTTTTAAAGTTGTTCTTGTTTATGTGCCAAGTAAGAAAATGGTTCAGCATTTTTAATTTTTTTGAATTTTTCCACAATTTTGCTAAGCAGTTTAGAAGAATAATTATTTGCCGGGGAATTCAAAGAAGACACAACAATAGTTCGTAAATTTTAGTTGCCGTTTTTAATTAGTCAGACTTAAGAGCCTTAAAGTTGTGCTGCTGTTGTCAACTAATTGCCAGCTTTAACACAACAAAACGAACTGCAAAACGTAAACAATAATTGGCAGAAGAGAATACTGTTGACAACAACAATTTCATTGACACAGTTTTTGGTGTGTTGCATTTTCCTCTCTTTTTTTTGTTTTGCTGTACTCCGAGAAAAACAAAAAATGTCAGCGACAAAATCGATGCCCTGAAAAGGCAACGAAATAAAACAAAACAGTCAACAGTAAAGTCGCAGTAAATTGTACACACGTACCCCTCTTCCCCCGTCACACCCCCCTCCTCCTCCTCATCACGCTCATTTGTACGTGTCATTTGGCTGCAGTTTTATTTGGCCGGGCATAATGCGAGTTTATGTTCAGCCCCTGAAAAAAACAGCATGCAACAAAAAAAAAAAAATAAATAACAAAAAAAAAAAAACTGGGGCTGATCTTGCACTCGACGAAGCAGAAAACACCGAAATGAAAACATGAATGAAATTTCAGTTCAGTTTTTTATGTTGCGTTTGTATTTTTTAATACTCTGCGAGTTGAGTGAATTCTTTGTAGTTTGTTGTTGGGCTCGTAAAATAAGCTTATGTCTTGGACAAATATAAAAAGCAGATTCGGAGTCGTCGAGGTGTATTTAAACTTAATGGCTCTTTAATTAGGCTAATACAAAAATGGGAGTCGTAGGCCGCTGTGGCTGGCACTCTAACTGATTAAAATATTATTGTATAATTTATAATAAGGATTTTATTAATAGTTAAGATTGAGAGAATATTGCAAATAGTTCATTTTTCCCAGTTGTGCTTAGTTGCGTTAAAGGTAATTCCGCAAATTAAAATATCAGAAATATTTTCTTTGGCTCAACACTCAATCGCCTTTAAGCTCAATGACAATGTATTCATGGTTCTGCCCCACACACAATTGTCAGGGTATTACTGAGGCTGATTGACCCTAATCTGGCTTGCAGTGACTTTCACGATGCTGCAAAATTCTTAAAAATAGATTTGCAGCCAGGACGTTTTGAGGACACACGGCCAGTGGGGTAACTTGAGCACGTCCTGTCGCGACGTTGTGCTGTCGAGCAGCGAAACATTCTAATGCCATTTGCAAGTGTAAACCAGGAGTGCGGAATAAAGAAGAGGGGTGGAGGAGGGGGGAGGGGGGGGGGAGGCGAGCGGACAGGAGCAGACAGCAGTGCTTGGCATGCTAGTTGGCATTTATTTTTGCCAGAGCTGGCCTCAGACAGACGGGCGACAGTTTTTTGTCGGTTGAAAAAATAAATGTATATATAAAAATGGAAAGTTTAGCATAAAAGTAAACAGCAGAGAGTACAGGAAGTGAAACAGCAGGAAGGTAACTAAAAACGGAAACGAAAGCAAAAGCCAATGCAGGCGACAACAACAACAACAACAACAACAAAAAACAGCAACAACAACCGGGAGGAAAAAGCAGCTGCCAGCAAAGAGGAAAAGCGGCTGCTGCCAGTTTGAAGAAGCTGCTTAAATCAGGTCAGGGATTTGGTAGCCACTTTCAGCTGCTTTCTATATCAACTGTATATAGACAATAATATATATAGTTATTTATATATGGTAATGTTGTTGTTGTTGCTGCTATTGCTGCTATTTTGTGCCATTTTTTCTTCGAGCTGTTCGTTGTTTGTTTTTACTCAGTTGGCTGTAAAACTGCGCTTGCAATTTGTCAGTGCGCCGAGCATTAATTTAATTACAAGCAGCACAAATAATATTTATGTGTGCAAATGAATGCGCCACTGTTGCAACACCCCAAAAGCCCCTTCTTCTGGAATTTATCAGTGCGTTTTGTGTGTCACTAGAGCACAAGTTGTTGTTGTTGTTGTTGCTGTTGTTGCCGTTGTTGGCGTTGTTGGCAAGTGTGGAAAAAAGCCAACTTTGGCCGACAACCGCAAGCTGCATTTTTAATTGCGCACACGTGCGACTAAAAGAATAAGAAGAAGCAAGAGCAGCAGCAGCAGCGGGTGTGTCAGATGTGGGCGTGGCATCGTGCTCCACCCCGAGGCTGTATTTGGTCGCCACTTGAACTCATTTAGCGCAGAAATTATGTTGCGCTCGAGTGGATTTTGACAGGGCATGCAAAACTGAACACTTCAGTTTTACACATCCTTGAATCCTTTGGCAAACTTTTTGCGCACGTTTTGCCATTGGTACCCTCAGGGAGGGGGCAGCAGCTGCCACAAATTGGGGCCATTTCAAGCGATTTGGGCAACTCTGGAAACTCTTCTAGCCTAATTGATATGCAATAAACATTGTGCGAAAGACAAGCGTATCAATGGAAAGCCCTGCATATTGCCCAACTGACAGCCACGACTGACAGTCAAAAGCTCTGTGCGCCAAGCGAGCAGGAAATGCTTGGGCAGACAGGAAGACGGACGGGACGGACGGGACGGACAGAAAGACTGGCATGCCCAGCTGGCAGGCGAGATATTTGCCTTTATTGCTGCCCCCTGACCCTTGACAACACTTTTCCCAGCCACTTTTCAATCGCTCACACTGCAAGAAATGTATTGATTACGAAATATGCTTCAAGACCACATTTTGCTACTTTTGTACAGCGAGTAGTCATTTTCAAAATAGACTGAATATAACCGGAGATTACTTATCATGTTGGTGAATATGTATCATTTTTGTTGTAACTTACACTTGAAAGAACTGTTCTTGTATATAACATATGCTTGCAGACAACAGGTCTACTTATATCAGACAGGCCTACTTATATCAGGCATATTGTTGTATGTTATTAATAAGTGCCTGCTTAAGACAAATCGGCCAACTTGTTTTACATTAAGGTTTCTTAAATATTTCTATATCTTCTTTTTGATTATCAATCATTTTAATGTGAATAACTATTGAAGTTGGATGTGGGAGAACAATTATGTTTTTTAAGCAAGAACTCATTCTTTGAGCGATTGTTAATATGAAAGCAATGCGATATAGAAACTGGCAGAGGTTACCTTGGCTACATATGTAGATACTTTATGGAAGGCGAAGATATTTCTTCAAAATCTAAAAAATATACAACAAAATTACAATACGCTCTGCAGGAGTTTGACAATGTTGTCATGGGTCCTTTCCATGTTGATTTTTTCTCTATTCTAAGCAGATTTTCTTCAGATTTTCAGATATTTTGTTCAAGTGTGCGCACTTGCAACATTTTGAGCAGCATTTCTGTTGATGCTGCTGCTCCTGCTGCTCCTGCTTTTTCTCTGTTTCGTTGTTTCGTCTTTCCCTATCAAGTATTTAAGTCTAATGCGCTTAGTTGTAACTCTCCCAATTGTTGTTGGCTTTATTGTTGCTGAATTTGTCTGGGAGCATTTAATAAAATTGAATTACAAGGCTATTTTTGGGTAAACTTTCGAAGAAAACTCCGCCTCTTAGCTAGGCAATTGAGCTAAAATTGTTATGTGGCCAATTGTTAGTGCCACATTGTGTATACGCAATATTGATTTAAAATTGAATTGAATTAAATTTTAATTGAGCTAAGCATAATTGAGCATTTAAAATAAACCTTAACTACTTACTACTTACTCATTTTGCCATGCAGATTGGAGAGTTGTTGTTGCTGCTGTGGTTGCTGCTGCTGCTGTTGTTGTTACTGTGGTTGCTGCTGTTGCTTATCACGTATACGCCTAGTTGTTCATGTTGCACCAAAGCCAAAATTGCTATTGTTGTTGCACAGTTTGACACTTTAAGCGACTGTCGCTCTCGTTATTATTATTATTGTTAATTGCGTTTAGCACTGCAATATCTGACAATTTGTTATCGATGCAGATGCAGATGCAGATACATCCAAACACAGACACACAAACACACACACAGCTTGAACAATGGATTGGGTAATTGCACTCGCTGCTTATTTAACATTATAAATTTGTCCTTTTGTCATTTTAATGTGTATATTTAATGTGTTTGACCAACAAAACAGAAAATGCATGCACCCCCCAAAGAGCAAACAGCCACAAAATTTAATTTCGAAACGATTTTCATGCCGAAATTTGCAATGTATTTATGCAGATTGTAAACATAAATATTTTTCTCGGGGCTCGGCTATTTCTAATGGCAGTTCTCTGTTTTGCTAATGCAAATTATGGAAAGTATTTCTTATTTGTGTTGAGAATTTAGGGGAGAGAGAGAGAGAGAGAAAGAGAGAGAGAGAGAGAGAGAGAGTAGAATAGAGAAATAAATTGAGAGGTAGAGTTAGAAGCTGCTGTTTAGTTATGGAATTCTTGAGGCAGGCTCATTTTGCAAAAATTATGCAGAGTTTGCGAATGAAGAATTTAAGAGCTATTTAGCTATTATTATGAATTTTTGCAAAAGAATTTAAAGCCAACTTTTCAGACGTAGTTTAGGAAACACATCTGTTATTTTTAACGTAGCGAGTTGTGTTGTTAATTCATACTGATTTTGTAATATATATCAAGTCATATATATACTTTTATCATGGAGTTAATCACTTTTGTTGTGCCTCGTTTCTTGTGCCATTTATGCAGCAAACCATTTAAATTAAAATTTTGATGTTCTTAAATTTTAAGTTGCCTCGCAAAGCTTGATTACATTTTCCATTAACGCCAATCATTAATTACATTTTTAAAATATGCACAGCTCTCTTTTGATTACATTTTTAATATATAAAAGGCTTATTATTCATTTTAATGCAAGATATGCCTGACTGATAATATGAATAAATATTCCAATAAATAATATTTTTCCAATGAAAATTACCTGATCCAATTTATCCAATTTAATGTTGTTGTTGGGCACCAACAAACAAATGGCCAACACAAATTGTTAAGTTTTCTATTGGCCACATTTAAAATAATTAAAATGCCATATAAGAAAATGCTGCTTTGGCCCCAAGAAAAGCAACCTTTTTAGCAGAGGCAGAAAGAACAGGAGCAGGGGCACGGGGAGCAGATGGGGCTGGGGTTGTGACCAACCGCACACATTATAAAACAAAACCAAACAAATCCAAAGGACAAACAAAAAAAGAAAAGGGCAACAGCTTCAAAATTTTAGGCGCTAAGCAAGATTTATGAGCCCCTCAAGACGTGCACTGGAGTGGAAAAAGGGGGTAGAAAGGGGGGGGGGGGGCATGGCATTGGCATTGGTCTTCGTCATCGTCGTGGTATTTGGCCAAGGACCTGTGCTCATTTTATTTGTTTTAAGTGAGCACCATTTGCCCAGGCCTGCGCTGCGGCTACGCATTTCAATAATTTAAAGTATTTTGTGAGCATTTTGTGGAGCCTTGCGCAGGCAATTTGCTTAATGGTTTGTGCCTGTCCCCAACCCCCAACCCTGCTCCGTGTGAGCTCCCCAAAGGGTTTGCTACACTTGCAAATTAGAGTTGGAGTTTGGAGCGGAAACTATGGCCATGAAAATAACGCGCATAGCTTTTGAGTTTGTTTTGCATTGCCAGATAAATGAGAAAGTATTTTGTGTAAGAATTCATGTTTCGAAAATTGTTTCTATGGCAGCTATAAAGTGCTTCAATCTGTCAGACATATACTGCTTATATACAGAGAGACGTAAGGCTTAAATATGCATATATACACTTAAATGGGTTGGAGATCCTTCAATGGGTTACAATATGAAAGTTGCAGCAAAATAATCCCCTGATGGGCTATAAAAATAGTCAGAAAATAAATTTGTGAAACAGTCAATTTTGTTAATCCCATTTTAGAGATTGCTGTTTTTCTGCAAGTGTGGCTGGCTAGCTATCATAAATAACGTCACTGTCCAGTTCAGCTGCTGCGTCAGCTTAAAACTGGCAACCAAACCAATCCCAGAAAACACAAAAAAAAAAACCAACGCCCCAAAATGTACTTGCAGAAAAGAGAAAAGCTAACTTAAAGCAATTTGCACATGTGACGCGACTGCAGCTGTGCGTATGTGTGCGTCATGTGTGGTTGTGTGTGTGTGTGTGAGTGCGTCTGTGTGTGTGGAAAGCAGTTCAAGGACTCGCTGCTGCAACCCAATTACGCAGCAAATGCTGATAAACCGCAAACGAAAGCTGCAAAAACTGTAGTTGAGCTGGCAGCCGCGTTGCCTGCATGCAACCTTTAACCCCAAAAAATGTACAGAAAGGCCTGCCACTGCCCCATGCCCCCTGCACCCAAGCCCACAGGCAAAACGACCTAGAAAACTAGTCAAACCCAAGTTGCTGTTTCACATGTTTTGTGTTGAGTTTGCTGCACTCAAAATGAGAAAAAGGAAGCAGATAAACACACAGCGCACAAAATGTGCCAATGCCAATTGAGGCAAAAGTAAAAAAAAGTGTTGACAGACTGACTGACTGACTGACTGAGTGGCTGACTGAGTGACTGACTGACTGACTGAGTGGCTGAGGGGCTGACATAACCACACTCAACTGAAAACGTTTGTCTGGCTACACACAACACATTTGTTATGCACAACGTTCAAGGACATTCAGTGAGAGTTTTTTTGCGCCCTGCATCGCGAGCTTGCCACTTGCCAGTTGCCTCTGATTGCGCCTGCAGCTTATGCAACACTTTTTTGTTTGCCTACTGGCTGCTGCTATTGCTAATTTATTTAACTAATATAATTCATATATTTAACACCTCAAATTCACACACAAACACACACGTAACTTTTATGACGTCAAAATTGTTAGCTCGACACGCTCTCTCCCTCTCTCTCTCTTTCTCTCTCCCTCTCTGTCTCGCTCTCTCCTTCTCCCTCCCTTTCTCTGTCGCACTGTGCGTGCGTATTTTGAGCAGCTGTGCGCTGTATGTGTATCTGTAATTTTTGTGTACATGTATTTGTGAGTGCTTTCTCTGCTTTCACTTTCGCTTTTCTCCATTGATTTTTGAGCAACGCGCCAAACGGAATATTATTATTATTATTAATGATTTAATGAGCAAACAATTTGTGGCACCAACAGCTTCTTTCACTTGCATCTAAACACACACACACACACACACACACTGGCACACACACCGTTTTTGGTTCGTTTCGGTTGGCCTGCCGTAAACAGTGCCTCAAAACATTTACTGCCACAACGTCGAACTGCGCTCGCTGCCAAAACTATACTGAAACACAAAACTCAAAACTCGACTCGCATGTGACTTGCTGCCTGTAAAACCAACAGCAGCAGCAGCAGCAGCAGCAGTAGCAGTAGTAAAAGCAGCAGCAGCAGCAGCAGCGGTGCCAATAAATACTGGTTACAGTCGTCGTTGGCGGCGCAGGCGCTCTTTTTCCCAATCCAACATTTTTCACAGCAGCATTTTCCTTTTATTTTTGTTTTTCTTTTTTGTTTTGCCTTGGCCACAATTCACGTCACACTGTTGCTGCTGCTGCTGCTGCTGCTGCCTCTCTTTTCTTTTTACTCTCTCTCTTTCTGTCTCTCTCTCTCTCTCTCTCTCTCTCTCTCTCTCTATGTCTCTGAGATATTTGTTTACATTGTGTGTGGCGTATTTTTAGCTCCTCTTAGGGGGAGGGGTACTTCTATCAACGTTTGCAACGTGTTTGGCACACATAAATCAAATTACGCATACGCCACGTGGTGTGTTCCGCGTGCTGCTGCAAAGCATATCGGAAAATCACTAGAAAATTTATAAGATAACCAGCTTTTATTTGGATTTCTAAAGATATCACAAAATGGTTCTCAGAGCTGTCAGCCATGGATTTTGTTAAGATTTCTAAAGCGATGACTTTTAAATAACGACAGCTGACAGGACGAACGCTGTGAATATCTCTCTCTAGTTTAATCCCCTCGGGACTATAAATATATTGTTGTAGAAAAGAAAACTTGACCTTTGACAATCCATTTTAGGTTATGAAAAGAGTTCACCAAACAATAAGCAAGGCTATGACTTTTATATGCAAGTCAGACGGGTTGAGTCTTTGTTTAGAGTAGAATTTTTAAATTATGGGTTTTAATATTAGCTGCATTTTCTACTTAAGAACTTATCAAGACAAATTTGTAATATGTAAAATATTTTGTATTTTCCAAAATAAGTCATATTTTATACCCTGAACCCATTAAAAATCTAGTTTCAGCGAGAGTATATTGCGTAAATTAGTTGCAATCTTCCTGCGAGTGAATTTTTCAAGTGATTGGTTTGATAGATGATTTAAAAATCCTTAAACGAAGTTCGATAGAATTCGTCATCATATCCTTCCAAATCTTTGAGGATATTACCAAGTTAGAGCCCTCATATAAACACAAGATTCACTTTGAAGACTTACCTCTACCAAGGATCTCGGAAAAACGGAAGTTCGTTTGGCATTGAAGGCTTTCCGAGGTCTTTAATTTATCATCAATCGCTGAAAAAATGAGCTCTAAGTTGTGGTTAACAGACAACCGCGGGTAGCGTTCATGGATAATTTTCGTATTAGGTTTCAGTTTTAAAATGTAAGACACTCAATTTTGGGTATACCTTAAGAGTGTCTAGCACGACACAAACATTGGCATTTACATATACATTTCTTATTAATACATACACAATTCTTGTAAAACTTAAAGATGCTCTTGGGCAAAAAAAGCAATTGTGTTCGTAATCCGAGTTTTTCGAATCAAATCCAGAAAAAACAGCCTAAGGCGTGAACCGAGACACAGCACAAAAGTATGACTCAATTTACAAAAGTACAATAACAAAGCACACCACAGTGTGTAAGCTTAAAAGAAAACACACACAGAAGCACCCACACATTCACATTCGGAACTACACACACACAGACATACACACACACACATGTGTGTGTGTGTGCAGTAGGTGGATAAACTGCGTGTGTCCTTGCTGCTGGGTCGACAACAACAATTTTTACGCTGATTGGTTTCGAGTCATTTTCTCTGAGCTTTTCATTTTTCACTGAGGAAAAGTCAACGAGCCAAAGCCAAAATGTCATTTGACCCCGCCCAACTAAACTCCCACTTCAGCTGCTCCTCTCACTTTTGGAATTTAATAATGAAATAGCCTCAATTTCATAGAATGCTCCGCTCTACACATCCAACGCCCGCAGGCAACTTCTGCTGCAAACAATTTTCCAATTTTCTATTATGTGACTATTCGTTGATAAATTCCTTGGAAGCACTAAGCAAAAACTTTTCAAAAAAAAAAAAAAAAAACTGCAAAGCTGCAACTGAAAATGAAATTGAAGGCATTGTTGCAGTTGCAGCTGCAATTGGCAGTTGGCAGCTGGCATTGTCGACAAAAAAATATAAATCATTTTGCCCAATTAAAAGTTGCCAATGTTTTTAGTGACGATCATTTCAATTTCAATTGTAATTCGATTACAAACTTTGATTCGATTAAACGCCGATTCCCATTGGGCTGGCCATTAAATCTGTGCGTAACATTGGTGAGCAAATATGCGATAAAAACAACAGTTAACAATCAACCAAAAAAGCACTGAGTCACTTGCCTCATTAAGGGGCGTTACGCGCGTGGCCGTGTGGGCCCTGTAGGCGTGGCATCCCATAAGCACACGCTGGAGAGGCGTGACGTTGATTTCTGTCAATGAACACCAAAATGATGAATGACAATCGAGTCACAGCTGACAGCTGCGTGTGTGTGTGTGTGTGTGTGTGTGTGTGTATCTGTGTCAGGTACTTATTTATTGTACTCATCGAAATGTTAAACCCACTCTTACTCTGCTCTTGCCTTATAACTTAGCCTTAGTCTCAATGGATTTTGAAGTGACTTTTGCACCTTGTTTGATGTTTGGAGCCATCTATCAACACCATTCTTCAATATGAGAACTCAATTTATAGGGGAAATCGACTGTTGATAGATCACAATTTTCCAGAGCCGTAACTTGCCAAAATTGAGCAAATTTTCAAAAACCATCGCGTTTTGTGAAGGATTTAACATCGAAAGTAATACGATAGTCAATGTTGCAATTGTGTTAAAATTCTCCAACGAAAAAGGATTCTGGGAAAGTGTCAAAACTTTCTACTGCCATAACTTTCTCAAACTCAACCGATTAGCAAAAGCGAGGTCTTTTTTATCATGGCTTAAAGTCTAGATTAATTGTGCACTTAAAGTTGGAAACACGATACTGACTCGAAATTCAAGCTAAAATTCTTCACACAGAAAGTGCTTGTAAGAACGGCTTAAAAGTTTCTGGAGCCATAACCATAAAACTCATCCGTTTTGTTGGCTCGACTTCAATAAGAATACAACAAGTTAAGCCTACCCCCGAAACGTGCAAATATGTTTTGAGAAACATAACTTTGACAAAGCTTAAGCCATTTTCAAACTCGAGAGTTTCTTGAACATGGCCTAAACTCTAACACTGCAGTCGAAGTTGGTAACTAGATTCACTTTCAAATGATGCCTCCAAATAAATGCTTTAGGGCTCATTTTCACTGCCTTATTTCGATGAATTTTCACTTGGCGCAGCCAGATTCGAGACTGTTGACTGTTGACTGTTGAATGTTGAATGTTGAATGCTGGCTGTTGGTTTGAGGCTTGTTTTTATCGAATAGTGCTTGTTTTTATGGGGTCACACTTTGGCCATTTGCCTTTGGCAATTTGGGAGGGTGTTCGCATCTTGATGGGCAACGCTATGGCTTATCAACGCTGATGTGGCAAGTGTGTGTGTGTGGCAACATTGTCGCTGCAAGTGCCACTGTCAGCCATAGCTAAAGCTATTTGAGCTATTTAAGTTTTGCTATCTTAGCCAAGATGCTCATTAGACGAGTGGAGGAGGCGTTGTTGCAGCGCTTAGCTTGCTGCGCACACTTGAATTTATTATCGCCTTTGTTAACACGCCAACCCTGCATCCCGCACACTCCTCTATATATGTGTGTGTGTGTGTGTTTTTGGGGCGCACTTACACTTAATTGAATCCTGCGGGCGAAACTCGCAAGACCCAAGGCATGCGGCATGCCAAAGCGTTTAGTGGCCAAGAGCCCGCCACCCGCAACCCGCTGTTCTTGCCACATGTTGTAGCTACAGTCTGCTGCTGCTACTGCTGCTGATGCTGCTGTTCACATTCAACATTCAACACATTCTACATCCAGCAGCGATGCGCCTCTAATTCAATTAGCAGGTTCAGCGCCAAAATGGCAAATGGCTCGTTAAACACGCTGTGCCTTTGCAGTTGTGCCCCCCTCACACCCATCTTGCTACACTCTCTCCCCTCTGCACCTTAATGCCACTTCACTTCGCCCCGCCATTTTTAATTTTTTATTTTTTTGTGTTTGCATGTTTTATTAGATTTCGTTTTTCGTTTTTTTCTATGTTTTTATTTCTTAATGGGCACCATTTTTATGCAAGCGGAAGTTTTCACACACAGACAAACATGTAGATACATGTCCATGGGGTGTGTAATGAGCAAAATATTACCGATTGCCAAAACTCTGTTACAACCCTAGCTAACCGCCATCCCCATCCCCATCCCCTTTATCTTCATCTCCCCCTGCTCAGTCAGTCATTGTTTGCCCGGGCAGATAATGCAGGAAAAATTCTTTTGCACTTGAGCACGCAAAACGGATGTGTGTGTGGTCAGTGAACCAGTTGGACCGAAGAGCCAATGTTGCTCCATATGGTTGGGCAAGGGGCTGAATCATAATTATGAGCTATGCAAATAATGTGTTCTGCCACCCACAGCCCAACCCAAACCGACCCAAACCCAACGCAACCCTCAACTTCCCGTACGATAAGTCGGCCTTTTGTGCGCTTTTACTCATTTAATTTTCACACAAATAACTCTAGCAAATTGTGCACTTTGCTGACCAAACGTATTTCGTGTGATTTAATTTATTTTTATTTTTTAAAGGGTTCGTTTGTGAAAACGCATGAAATGGCGATTAAAACGCTGGTCGTCTTTTTGAGCCCGTAGGGTTTTAAGTGTGGAAATCGTTTTAAAATGATGAACTCCCCTTAAGCCTGCAAGGCTGATTGTATATGGAAACCATTTAAAAACGTTGAACCTACTTGTTCAAGGTTGATAGTTGAAGGGTGCTCGAGGTCATGAGGTAAATTAAAAAATTAAGTTTTCATCTTCGAATTATATTAAATATTAATAGTGAATCGATTTAAAATTTGAATTCAACTGCGCTTTAATAGAGAGTGATTAACATATTAACAAGCTGAATTTGTTTTTTAATATGTTCAAATTTTTTATTGGTAATCGAATGTTTTTAAAGACTGCTAGAAATGATAAAGCTGCTGCAGAGACAGCATATAAAATATCTTTGTCATATTGGCACGTGACTTGAATGGCAATTAAAAGGCTGCAAATATTATGAGTATTTATGTGAATATTGATTAAGTCGAGCCTGTGGATATTGATGTTATTTATTACCGATATTGGAATAAATTAAATTGTTTATTGTGTGTTTTAAGTAAACGAGTATTTGAATAGCCTTTATAAATCACAACAATGGCTAAGAGCCATTAAATCTTATCTCTGACACGAATGGCTGTTAAAAGCTACTTATACAAATGTTTGCTGCTTAACATTCATTCCCTAAAAGTTGCTCTTGCAACGACAAGTAACCGTTTTAAGCTCTTAATGCCAACTTGAATGCCAAAACGAAATTACATTTTCATTGCTTAATTGTGGCAAACTCAATTTGCGTGCCTCAGCTCTCTTGCATCTATCATGAGAATCTCAACATCTGTCGTCTCTTTTGCTCCACACTTTGTGCAACTTCTTCTGATGCTGCTGCTGCAGCTTCCTCTTCTCAACTACTTCGGCGTAATCGTATTTCCTGCATACGCTGGCATATGACCGGACGGCTGTTTACAGTTCAACTTCATCATGTTGCTCGCTTTTCTTTTTTCTTTTTTTTTTTTTTGTTTTTTCGCCTCTGCTTTTTCAATACCCGATCTTTGGCGCTGTTCACCATATTTTCTACTAGTCGTTTTTTTTCCACACAAATTTTTGTTAGTTTGCTTTGTGCTTCCATTTTTGTCTTCTTTGTTTTGTTGGTCTGTGCAGCTGTGTTGCGACAAAAGTCCATTATCCTTTGCTGGCGTTATCGGTAATCAATTTTCAGTGGCCGCTCGGTGAGTTAAAAAAAAACTCTTTGCTGCTGGTTCTTCTTTTTTATTTTTTATTACAGCTTTGCGAAAAGCGGCGTTGCACAAAAGCGACATCAACGAGGCAGCAACAGCGAACGGCAACAACAGCAACAACAATGGGGATTGTTAGTTTTGAAATATGCACGACCCGGCGGCCAAAACTACCGCTGGCAGCCATTATCCCACCCTCAACCTCCCCAACCAACCCAACCAACTCTCCTACACATGTGTAGCTCAACAAAAGCTGTTGAAGTGTTGTTTATTTGTTGTTGTTGTAGTTGTTGCAACTGCGAGTTTTATAAGCGCATTTTTCAACAACAAATAATTCAATTTCAATGTACAAGCTACTTTTGCTTCAGTTGCTGTTGCAGTTGCAGTTGCTGTTGCAGTTGTTTAGTTGTTGTTGCTGTTGCCACTCACTTACATAGTTCAAGTTGTTGAAAAAGTATTTTCTTGTTGATTTTTTTCGCTGTTCACAATTGCGATTGGCTTCAAATTGGCTGTTCGCCGTATTTGTTGCGATGTGGCATGAGACGAGGTAGGTCGGGGGGTGGCTGACTATCAGTGTTGCACCAAATTTGGATTGACTGGGCGCGCCGAGTTGCCAAGCATGGAAAACCAATACAATTAAATGCAGTTATCTAACTGGCCAAAAACTCTCTGAATTATGCAGTGTGTTGCAAACAACGTGCAACATTGCAACTTTGTAGCACTGCTGAGTGTGTCCCTTTTTGTAGGGCAACTGCGCACAAAAAGTGAATTTCTATTTGTATTTGATTTTGGTTCTTTTTTCGTGTGCTCTTTTCCAATTTGTTTGCGCTCGTCTCGGCTTTCACTTTTCAATTAATTCTTGCGGTCGTCTCTATCTCCCTCTCTCTATATCTCTCTCCTCTCCCTCCCTTTCAGCTTAGCTATGCGCGCTTTGCGGTCTTTATGTAATCCCAGGCCAAACCACACAAATGGTCTACAAAATCAATGGCATATACTGTAACTACAGTGGTTACAAGTTTTGTGGAAGGTGCAGCCAGAAATCTTGAACTAAGAAGTTATAACAAAGTTCTTCATCACTTTAACTCTTTGAGAACGGTAACCAGAACCGCTAAACAAAGTTAACTGCTTGAAATTATTGAAATTCTAAACTGGAAATTCATCATTTATTTAAACGTCGTTAAATGGAAATGATATTTTTAATAACCAAAACATTCTTTTCATTTTGTCTTAACTTTTGTCTTGTACAAAAACGAATAACGATAATAATTTGGTAAAGATTGAGAATCCCTACCGGATTCATTTCAGATTATATTTTACTAGCACCGGAACCGGAACATAAATTCGTTTCGGTTTGACACCCTGATTGCAATGCAGGCATCGAAAAAAATGCTGCTAAAAGTGGTAAAATCAAAAATGTTTTATTTATTCATATTTTTGGACAATGCTAATTTGTGGAAATTCTCATTTCCGCCCTAAACGGAATGCGACTTTGCATTTAGTTGTTTTTTTTAGCTCGTTTGTTTTTTTTTTCTTTTTGTTTTTTAGATGTTTTGGATGTTTTGGCTTCCTGCTTTGGGCTCACCATTAGTTTGGAGTGGGGTTTGTGTGAGGCATTTGCTTTCTATATGTGGGTCACTGCGGCTGACAGTGGTTCTACGGGGCTGTTTGGTTTTAGCGAGCGATGCCAAGCCACGTGGCTATTTGGAACAATTGCTCCCTTTTTACCCCTTCCGATCTACCCCTTTTCCACCAGCCCCTTTCTCGCTGGACTATACAATGTGGGTTGCGAGTGTGTCGATTAGCCAAATTGAAAATGACAGGGCGCGGTAAAAAAAAACAAAAGCAAAAAAAGAAAACTATAAACTGGAGCAGGCAGCTGGAGCAGCGGCTGAAGATGATGCAGTTCAGTTAGAGGTGGAGTAGCCGGTATCCCAGTGAACTGGGTCAATTGTTGTTAGTGCAGCTGCTGCTGCTGCTGCACTCTGCGACACTCTGCGACATTCAGCGTATTTTTTATATATGCGGCTAAAAATCTGCATTTCAATTGGTGCCACTTGACGTATGAGTAATTTTGTGCTAAGCGGCTTATGCGCTGCCGACAAGAAACCGATATGCGATTTATTTTTGGTTAACTGCACATCCAATAAACTGTGAGCAAAACGGACAGGGCTTGGCAGGGGCAAGGGTTGGAAGGGACTGTATTATGGCAATAGGTAAATATTGACTGTGTAAAATCGAAATCGTCAAAAACGGTTCATAAAAGTTGAACGGAAAAGCATTCAGAGCAGCAAATATTTGGCCCAAACTAGTGCTGACAACTACAGACTACAACAAGTAGGGAAGTGTGTGTGAGAGAGAGAGAGGGAGAGAGAGAGAGAGAGATAGAGGGAGAGAGAGGGAGATTGAGGGAGATTGAGGGAGAAAGAGGAGGGGAGAGTAAGCTGCATAGCTGGACACGAACAGTTTTCGGTCGCTTGAAAATCACTGTGTATAAATGATGCAAGTCGATTTCATTTTCAACAGCTGTGGCTGCTCTACTCGTCCCGTGGGAGTCATGACTTTGTGTCCTGCCACATAGCGTGTACAAAATGTGGCAAGCTAAAGTTGACAAAAGTTTGTTGCTTCATCGCAGCTGTAAAAAATGTACAAAAATTTAGCGATAATCTTTTTTTTATTTCATTTTTTGTTGCACATAAAAGTTTGAATCTGTCGCTAAACTATATTAATTGAATGCCTTATTGGCTTCACTGCTGAGCTCCATTGCACTTATATCGTTAGTTCATGTTGCTCTCTGCTTTCTTTTTCAATTTTCCTCGATTTTCCTCAATTTTCCAACATCTTTTCTTTGCTTTTATATTTATAGCTCATCCGCAGCTGGCAAACAAGTCACGTTTTTATTTTTTTTTATTGCTTTTTCTACCCCCGTTTATTTGCTTTCATGTTCATTATTGGCGTTTGTAGTTTTCTATTGGCCATTAAAGCAAATATGGCTTTTAATTAATGTTGACACTCTGTGTGAAAAAATCGAGTATCTAAATTGCTGTCATAAATTGGGTGTAAATTTGACCGCAAAAGTTTTTTGCCTGATTAATTTTGCAACCGCCTGCAGCTGTTCTAAAATGCAGCCAGCAAAAAGTTGCACAACCAACTTCAACAAGGATTCAATGTAACAGGGAACATGGCTTTCAGACCCGGACGCTGGCCAACACTTACACTCCAATGTTGTTGACATTCATTAGAGCAAAAGTTGTAAGAGAAGCGAAAATATTTGTAGCAGCTGAGACAAAAACGGGCGGCAAGCAGCATCGAGCTGCATCCTGCGGGGTCCTTCTTCCGCCTCCTGCTGCTTACTTTTCGCCATGTTCGAGCTGTCTGACAATGGCAATGGCAGCAACAGGCGCTGAATTAGCACCAACCCAGACCGGAAGCTGTAATGCTGTCTTGTCCCAACTCTTTTCCTACTCGCCTCCCCGCCCCCCTCTCTTTTTCACTCTCTGTTACTTACCGCTTAAATCCTGCACTCATTGAAAATGTTGTGTAAATAGGGTGTCATTATTTTCAGTGTGTATATGTAACAACTTTAAATGTGATTTCTCTTCTATTATCAAATGATTACGGGATTAAACCATTAGCATTGGCCCTCTAATGGACCTTATGACTTCAATCTTAAGCAAACATATTGAGTTTCTTCACCATTTTAAAGTTGTTGCATATATAAATTGACTGTCAAGAAGCAGATTTCAATGATTTCATTCAGACCAAGTCCTCTTAGGTACTACTGCTCCTAGACGACCACCCAACCTCTAGTTAAACCAGCTGCTCCCCGCTAACCCACTTAACACTATCTCATCAATTAATCTGTAAATTCAATCCTTCAACCCTTAAACATCTCCAATGAGGGCGGCACATAAGCGATTTATGACCAATTAACTGAAATGTCATAAGTGTCGACATCAATCAATAAATTACAGGGTATTTTCGAAGTACTCATTTCTTATTTCTCTTCTGCGTTTTCTCAGTGTCCACTTCTTGGTCGTTGGTCTCATCAACAAAACTCTTTGAAATGAGTTTTTATTAGTTTTTCTAGTTGCTCTTTTTTTTTTAGATAGCCGTTTGTCATTCATTTTGTTGTTGTTGTTGTGTGTGTGTGTGTGTGTGTGTGTGTGTGTATGCGTGTTAATTAAATTTCAAATGCACAAAGCATCAAATGACACATTGCCACCCACAACAGCTCGTAGAGTTTGACTAGCATAGAATTTACAAGTTCTTGCCACTTTTTGGGGATTTTTCATTGTGCACTTGAATTGCAGCCAAAACCATTGTAATGCCAACAACATGTGTGTAAAAATGAAAATGTTTTTCATTTCGTTTTGCATTTAAAGTGGTCGAAAAGCCAAAGATATTTTTGTCGGTGCAGCGCCAAAAATGTTTGTTGTCTGTCTGTGCTCTGTTCTGGTTTTAATTAAGTTTTTAACTGGCGCTCGACCAACAAATATTTCACCACAAAACTAAGCACCAGGAGCAGGAGCAAAAACTAGAGGAAGCCTTGGCCCCGGATACGATGGCGTTATAATTTACATGAACGACTGCGCCAAAATTTTCCACACGGAAGCAGCTTTCGGTTTCGCTTGGCTGCGAGTCCTTTTGCTCCTGCTCCGGCTGCTGCTGACGGGTAAATTGATTAATGTGCCTTCTAAATGGCGCCAGTAGTTCCAGCTCAGAAGAGGCCTAGAAACTTAGACAGAGAGACACAAACTTCAATAGTCCCGAAAATTGTTGCGCCAAAAGTGTCGAGTGCAGTTATCCTCAAGATTCAACGCATATGCAGCCCATATATCCAGCAAGGACACCGAAGTGGAGCACAGGCCATTAGTTGATGCTCTCTGGAGATGCTTGATAGCCTGGTTTTGTTAATAGGCCAACACAAATAATTAACAGCTTTGCTCTATGTCCACATTGCAAACAATGCTTTCACTTGGAAATATGATTTGTTTATCTCATAAATTTCGTCTCGCCGCCTCGTAAAATTTCATTATGCGAAAGTGAGTTGGGTTAATGTCTTCGCGTGCGGAGAAGAGGACATTGAAAAACAGACACACCAAATTATGCACAACGCATACACAAAACATAAAAGAGACAGAAAGGCACAAAGCGTTGACAGACTATTAAATGCTCTTTGGCTCTTTGCATGGGTAAAAGGCTAATTAACGTGGTAGATTTCTGCCAGGAGTAGGTTTTAAGGCTTTAAGTAATTAAGGAAGCAATTAAACAGTAATTACAATAATCATTAGTGTTTATTATTTGATGACCTTAATTTATAATTTAAGTATGCTTGCAGGCTTCAAGTCTGTTTTTTTTTTTAAACCGAATCTTCTTTCCGGTTCTGGCAGAGGTTATGAGTTGGCTGCCAATTAATTTCGGCATTCGGTCCCCTTATGACTACTATTATTAATGCTTCCTTTAATTGGATTCCAAAAAACAATGTTGAGTTTTAGTTACGGTTCGATAAAGTTGGGTTTCCCTTTACGATTGGACACCCTTGATCCGTAAATATTCTAAAATAAAGGGTATCCGATTTCGGTGTGTTTTTCGCACCCCAACAATGTAGGCAATGTCATAAAACCAACAATGGACCAACAAATTGGCAACTCTCAACCCGTTGACAGGCTTATCTGCTTTTGTTAGTCATACTTTCAACTTTCTACTTTCCATTTTCCTTTCGCTGCCAATTCGCTTCGCAGCCATCCATAATTCATTCCAAGTGTTTGTGTATGCCAAAAATAGCAACAACAGCAGCAACAGCAACAGCAACAACAACAGCAACAACAACAGCAACCACGACAACAACAAGGCCAATGTCAGCTTAACAATATAATAGAAGCTGGCTGCCATTGCAAGATCCCTGGTCACACCCCTAAGCCCACTATTATGCCTTCCCTTTTGTGGTTGCAGATGGTTGGCAATAAATGTAAATTGTCGTAACGCGCCGTTACGTTTTGCGTTAGGTTTGCGATACGTATACGCAATTTTTTGTGACGGCAGCGCAATGTGAAATTTTGCACTTTTGCAAATTCTGCTTTAAATCAGCAGACTCTGGCAAGGAGCGTGCTCAAAGTGAACAGGGAGGGGTAGGACGGGGGGATTAGATTGGTGTTGACTGCGTGACATTTGTTTGGTTTTCATTTCGATGGCACTGCATCAAAGGCTGCCATGGAAATTCTGTCTCCCCCCCCTGTCAGTCAACCAAGATGAAGTATTGCGGGAAAAATGCAAAATGCAAAATGCAAAAGTCCAAGGGGCAGCAAGACCAACAACAGTGGCAGTTGCAACTGCAGCAGTGGCAAAATTGAAATATTGCACGAATTGCAATTGCAATTGCAGCAATGCACTAAGCCCTCATACAACGGCCAACCCTTGGACAAACACCACCCCCTCTTTGACGAGCACACGATGTGCAACTATTTAATAAACAGCTTTCTCTCTTTCTCTCTCTCTCTCTCTCTCTCTCTATCGCTCTCCCTATCAATCCGTCTCTCTGTGTGATATGTATCTCTACAAGTTCAAACGATACGGAAAAGCTTCGTATTCGAGGCAAGAACTTTGATGTTTCGCTCGGCTGCATTTAATAAGTCCAAACGGAAAAAGGGCGAGTATGCGTGGCAAACAGAGGGAGAAAGAGATAGAGGGAGAGGGAGAGAGAGTGGGAGTGAGAGAGACAACGTGTAACTAAACGCTTGACGAGCTGTCAGGCATCGTTTAATATGCCGGGGTTAAAAGGTGCACCTGTGGCAAGGAGGGGGAAGCTGCTTGTTGTGTGCAGCTGCGCTCGGTTGCTCATAATGTGTGCTAAAAGTTCAACTCATTAGACAAGACCAATTACAGCGTGTGCAATATATTAATATATGTATATGAATATGGGGTGAATGTGCGAATAACGAGACTTTGGCCAATTTTGTTCGAACAAAGCACAGCTTTCCTTATGACAAACTGGCCAATTTGACCTCTTCGGCATCTCAAAATGACATATTTGCCTTAATGTATAGATTGGTGTTCAGCATCGCATACCGTACTGAATTAATCCCACATATGTGAGTCCATCTTGGCTTGAAACTTGGTATATATATCCCTGATCCGGCCAGATCAGATCACTATATTATACACTTTATCATTCTATTATTATTATTAGTATTCAATCGTTTATTTTTTGAATACGCTTAAATTTCGAAATTTGTTTCAACATGCACCTAAAAACCAACAATCAAAATAAATGTGTATTTTGCCATTTTTTTTGTTTTGCTCTATTGATAAAGAACAAAGGCGTCATCAGAATCTAGCAAGGCTTGGGGCAGGCGCGTGGCCTGCGTTTTAGACACGCCTTCTTCCTGGGTCTGCTGCAGCGCTTTTTGGGCTTGCTGCACCTGCGTTTCCTGTGCGCCGAGGGACAAGACATGCGCTTGTTACGCTTGATCTTGCGACACATGGCCATTTTGGTGGATCGTCTTCGCATGTTATCGCACTCCTCGCAGTCCGTGCAAACTATTTGGAGATTGGGCGCACCATCCTCGTAGGTGTATATAAATAACGGCAGCTGTTGGCAGATTGCAGATATATTGTATTACAATAGTCACTGACCTACCTCCCTCCGCTTACCTCCTCAACCACGGCAGCCTTTAAGTTAACAACCCCACTTCCTGACGGCGATAGGGAAGCGTCGGAAATTTCCTCCTCAGGATCACACATTTTTTAAAAAAAACGTATACGAAAAAAAAAACGGGAAAAAATATTAAAAACTTAAGACGCTGTATCCTAGTTAACTAAAATTTTAGTTTTAAAAATTTCGTAAAATAATGTTTTGTGTGTTGAGCCCACTTAGCCAACTACTAATAATGTGTTTCAGCTCGGCAGCCAGGCACTAGAAATGTCGGGTATTTTCAAGGCACACTTTGTACTTGATAAGTGAAATAATTTTGCTGCGACAGAGTGGCATAGTAGAAACGTAGATATCCTATTTGAATATATCGTCAACTGGAGGAATGTCTGTTTATAAATTGTTGCGAAATTTGTTTGCTTGATTCAAGTTTTCTACACCTTTTTGTAACAAGTTTATGTGGATATCTGAGTAAATATGACAATACCTGAAAATAATGCAAGCCTTTGTTAAGGTTGGTAAACAAAAAGGCAGCCAGCTGTGCCACGAGGAGAGCTCTGCTAAGGATGCTGCGGGAATTGGCTAAGCGCCAGTTTCTTGTAGCAAGAAAGAATGGGAAGGGAAGAGCCAAAGAATGAAGGAAGAAGGAAGAAGACCATAGCAGAAAGAAGGTGGGCAACCATAAACTATTTGCACTCAGTGCTCAGCAAATGGAGTCGAGGCTGTGTGCCACAAGCAGGCCATCGATTCCACCAAGTTGTTGTGTGTTGTTGTTGTTGTTGTTATTTGCTGTTTGTTGTTTGTTGCCTTGTGCTACTTACCAACAATTGTAGTTGTTATTATTGTTGTTGTCGTTTTATTTACAAGTTGTGAATTGCTGTCATCTGCTTGCAGCAGCAGCAGCAGTAGCAGTATGTTGCCTGCCAATCTCTGCCAATCTGTTGGTCGAAACTCACCCCCCCCCACCCGCTTTTCATTACCAATACCAATCAATCCGCCATTCATTCCACTCCCTTGCCTTGATTTTACCCCTTTGCAAACAGGCAAACATCAATCAGGCTGCATTATGTAAATATTGTGCATGAAAGTTGCAACAAAAGCGCATCGAGAAATGGCCAATGCATAATATAACAAGTAAAACTGTAAAAGACGAGTGTTGACTGCCTCTGTACTGAGGTATTATTTATATTTACAGCTACTTGGTTGTGCTGCTTTAGGGTTAAGTAATTTCTTTATTAATGGTGTCAATATACATAAAAATTCGTTTTTGTATGCCAGAAACGTGAGTCGCATCCATAAAAAGTAGTTTTTAATTCAAATTCAAAACAAACTGGCGAGATTTGGTTTCATTTAAATGATAAGATTTTGCCGAATACGAACATATGCTTTAAGTTTTGCGTTTTTAGCGAAAAATTAACTTTCAACATTTGCCCAAAATGCACTGGTCAATAATCGATATTAGTCGATACACACTTTGTTTTAAGTTAGAGTTATCGAAGAATAGAAAACTCGTGAAATATCTTAGTCTTCACTTAGAGCTTTAGTTGGGCTATTTCAGTACCTGAGACCTTCTATGCATTTTGCAGGGTATTTAAAAATGGGGCATTTCAAAGAAAATAACGCTCCTTCCTCTCCCCGCCTTCTGTTAGCTGCTGTCAGCTGCCAATAGCATGACTTGCTTTGGCAGGGACTCCACTCCAGTTCGTTCCTTGTGCTGTGTTGGGGAATTAAACGATAACGAGTTTTTTGGCTTTCGTTGTCGCCGTTGCCGCCTTGCAGTAAAAACAGAAAAGAAAAAAAACCAAAACAACAACCAAGCAAACCAAACCCATCTTTTATTTATGCGTAAAGTTGCGAGAAGCTAAAAGGAGTGTCACATTCAAGTGGGAAGAGGCGTGAAAGCAGATTGTTGTTGCGATCTAACCTTAAAGTCCTCACAGTTGCATATCAAAACAAATCCCGCATCCAAATCCGAATTGCAATTTGAATTTTCAAAAGTTTTTGGGTTGCTGTGTAGAAGGAAATTTCGTTTTGCTTTCCAACTTTGGCCGCTGACAAATAAACAAAGCGTATCCAAAAAAATTGGCTGGTAGAGGGGTATAGGGGAGGGTTGGTCCAATAGTTGGGAGGTGTGCTTGAAATGGAGTTGCAACACCGAGCAGTTTGTTTAGCTGCCTGCTTGCAACTCTTTGTCGGAAAACTTTGCATCAACTTTTAGCTCGCGTTTTGTTTGTTCTTTTTTTTTTCTGTAATCGTGGGCAAAATGAGAAGAAAAGCTTGGAAATTACTTTACAGCAAGTGCCGAAGCAAGAACAAGAACAACTATAAGAAACGTTAATTGCAAAATAAATTGCAATACATTAAAAGTTAATCGCGCATCTTTAAAGTTTGCACATTAAACAATTCTATGCAATTATTATTCACATAAAATTATAAAACCCGCAAAACTTTATGCCATATTTTTTTTCATTCGTCTTGGCAATGCTCTCTAAAGTTGTTTGGTTAAGCAATGAACACTTTAATTAGTTTGCCAGGCATTTGATGTTGTTGTCGCCGACTGTAATCAAATATGCACAAACAACAAAATTCTGGTAACTTAGGGACAGCGGCAAACAAGGCGCAGGCATGCGTAATTAAATTTACATGAATTGATATTGAATACACAGCAGCAGACATTATAAACACACACACACACACACGCACAATCACACAATGAGCAACTCTACCAACCCCACGCCTCCTCTAGTCCAACACATACCAGTTGTATTGTAGCATGTAATTATCGTTGCCTACTTTTGAGCGCTGCTTGAGCATCTCAGCAGAGCCAGTTTCGCGAATTTTCATTGTCTTATTATGCAATACCCCGTAGCCCATTGAAATGCCTGACTGGGGTATACTCATTTCGAGTAAAAGATAAAAGAATGCAATGAGGGCAGTCAATATATGTTAAATGCATATGTTTTTTATTTGAACGAGCAGCTAAGTCAATATAAGTAGTCCATTTGTCATTAGGTCGGAGGCTATAATGGTGAAAGCTGTTAAATCTCCTAGACCTTCTAGAAGAAAGTGTGCATGGGCAATTTCAAGTTACAGGGCATTCCTCAAGTAGATCAGTCTCAACTCGAGCACTTTTACTTGTTTTCGCTAACTGAGAAACAAGGCTTGACAATGTTGTTGTCTGCTCTGCTGCTCTGGCACTCAGTCAGTCAGCAAATTGGCAAGAAACAAGTCAAAACAAATGTAACGATTATGAGTGCCGCACATGTGACTGACACACACACACTCACACACACACAACACGCATGACCCGGTTCAAAAGTTCATTTGGTGAATGTAAAAGTTTTTCGTCATTGTCTCCAGTTTTCAGTTTGTTTGCTTCTGATTTTCCGGGCCTGCCACAAAATTGGCTTAAATCTGCCGTTGCTGAACTCTCACATGGCCCAAATGAATGCATAATTTTCACAGTTCGCGCTTCTTCAGTTCATAATAATTAAAATTACGCGTCGTCAACAATTTATTTGACATTGTTCTTGCTTGTTGTTATATTAGTCGTTTTGTATTGTGTGCATTATTTATCACTGTTGTTGTGAATCTTGTCGTGGCCCAAAAAAGTTTGCCCTTGTCGTAACTTGGCTCTGACTTGGCTGCCAACTTGTTTTGGCATTCATCAAGTTGACTTCTATTTGTGGCGTGACATCTTCATGGAGCATCGCCTCATTTCTCCTTCTCTGTGTCTCCGTTGCTCATCTCTGTGCTGACGTCTCTGTTTTTGTCATATTTGCTGGCTGATAATTGCGCTGATGGCTTTTTTGTTGGCCACAATGGGGCTGAACGTTTGACCAACCATGAATTATTGCACAAAATTGCAACTGAAAGCCATATTTTGTATGCTGGCAAAAGAGAGAGGGACAGAGAGAGAGAGAGAGAGAGAGAGAGAGAGAGCGAGAGAGAGAGAGAGAGAGAGAGAGAGAGAGAGGAGAGAGAGAGAGAGAGTATGCGTTAAGTTTTGATTAAAAAAGATAAATGCAACATGAGAGTAAAGGAAAAAAATACGTTTGTTTTACAGCAGCAATAAAGTCTGCGAATATCCTGTAAAACGCGAGGCGTTGATGAACTGCATTGTTTATTATAGGTGTATTAAAGTGAGCATTTTCAACATCGAAAACTATTTATTTATTAATAGAAACTACTTTAAAGTTTCAATCTTAAGAACTAGGGGAAATAATAGTTTGGCTCCAGGCCAGACCTGCGGTTATGTAAATAAATAAATAAAAAACTAAATTATAGCTAATATTAAACATATAAATATATCTAAAGATGGTAATTATTGAAATTGGGTTCCTGTTTCTATTACAACAACTATTAATATTAATATTAATAATTCTTTGTTGATGATAATTGAGGTATTTATAAATAAGTCGGCTTCGCTTCAACCGCAGCTCGGTTTAATGTCTGCTGCCTAATTTTTTCTTTTATACTTTACCTGCACTTTGTTTTTACAGGGTATCCTGTGCACACTCATAATGTGTCAGCAACTTTTGAACTGCTGCTGTGCTTGTTATTGTTGCCTTCACTCTTAACAATGTCAACACTTTGCGCTTTTATCTGTTTGCACAAAGGCAGACTTTCAGTCCCGCTGTCTTGCTTCTTCTCTGCCCCCCCCCCCCCTCCGCCTCTTTCCCTTCCCTGCTCCAACACCCTCTCTTACCCCACTTTGCTGTTGACACTCGCTGTATGTGTAAACATAATGCGATTAATTTGTTTTCATTAAACATTGGTATTGACGGTTGACTGTTGCCTGTTACGCCCACTTACAATGATGCGTAAGTCTGACTTTTAATTTGAAATGCAACTAGAAGATCCACAGGATAGTATGAAGACATATATATATATATATATATATATATAAATATATATATCATAAATTAGTTTAAATACATTGCAATTTATATACGATTTTTTGTTGGCCTTTTTTTGGGCACAGAATAAGAATCAGCTATTTGAGCAGACGGTTCAAAGGTGAGGCAAAGTGTCAAGGCCAGATACGAAAGCCATACGAAAGCCAGACAATTCAGTCAAATGAAACGATAGGCAGAGCAGACTGTCTGATTTGAGCCCATCATTTTCTGAGTTCTGGCCAACTTTGAACTTTCGGGGCCAATGGCCACATTGGGGAATGCCTGTGAACCTTATTGACTCTCCTCCACACACACACACACGCACACACACATACTGATGAAGAGTGCAATACACACACATCGATGCTGAGCAGCTTGCAGCATGTAAAACACAACAAACTGCAACTGGCCAACTTGAGGGAGTTAACTTCTTTCGCTGGGGAAGTAAACTTGCCCAAAAGCATTTTCCTGTCAAGCGTTGTTAAACTTTTTACATGTGTGTGTATGTTGTGTGTGTGTGAGTGTGTGTGTGTGTGTGTATGTGTAAGAGCCATGGACCAACGTTAGCCTTGGCCGAAAGTAGCGCACTCTGTTAGCCATCTGCTAGCCGGCTGTTAAGCAACTGTTAACGAACTGTTAATGAACTGTTAACTGCCTGTTATGGCAATGAACCACGTGCTTGGTAAGCTGGCGCGGAGTCTGCGCCTTAGCTGTTCCCAGTATTATTTGTGAATAGGTGCACAAACACACACACGCACACACACACACACGCACACACACAGTGCGTATGATTGATAAACCAAAATAAATATTTAGCCAGACTCGCGCAATGCATAAACGTTTATTGAGCGACAGCAACAACAACAGCTGCTGTGTAAATGGTTTCAGATTTGAGGTTCTTTTTTGGTTTTTTTGGGTCTTCTCCACTTTTATTTTTAGGCGTTGTCGTTTGCCTAACTCACTCTGCCCTTGGGCAGGGGGCGAGGGGGCACGCAGCGGGCGTGGCAACTGTGTGAAAAACATCTGTAATACATACACTCAAACACACACACACTGGCAGCAGTGACCTTGAGCAGGCTGTGAACTGTAAAAGAAAGAGCGACATGGCCAAAATGTGCGTCGTTTGCGCTGCTTGTGTGTGTTGGTGTGTGTGTGTCTGTTGGTGTGTTTGTATTGGTGTATCGGTGTACGTTATAGCTCTGCAAAAGATTAAACTTGTTGCCCAACAAAATCAAATAAGACAATAATCTAGGTCCGACTTACCGACCGAGAAATATTCCAACCATTATTGTTATTTAGTGAAACGAACACCTGAGCTAATTGCGAGTGTGACTCTCTTACAAATAAGCCATATGAATGTAATTGCTTTTCCTGATTTCCAAAGCTCTGGGAGATTCCCTTAGCCAGCTGAGGAAGACTCCCTTAGCATGATTAGGGCTGTCCAATTTATTGGGTAACCTTTTCTATGCTGGTCAACATTAAAATTGAGTCCGCATTGCTTTATTTAATGAAGTAGGATTTTAATATTTATAAGTTTAATGGCTGAAAGATATTTCGTAGAAAGTAAGATTTTTAATCGACTGTTGCGGATTGGTAGAAGTCATCAAAAATTTAAAGCAAACCCAATTTTTAAACCCTCGTTGAAGATAGAAGGTATTATAATTTGGTTATGAAGTAATTGAAGGAAGCGTCTCCGACCACACAATGTATGTAAGTTCTTGAACATCTTTACTAGCCGACTCGATTTAGCCATGTCCGATATATCATTCTTTTATCCTCTCTATTGTTATGCCCATTTTTAAACCCATCAGTTGAATATGCAATTGTGAACAGTTGACTTCCATACCATGTAGCTTTCAGATAAATATTAGGTCGAACTTTGAATTTCTTTTAAAATTTAGAAAACGTAGATCTTTAGATATCACGGTAACCCTACTTTCGTTGTAATTATAAGCTCTCTAGTTGTCAGAGGAACTGCTGAGGATAGATTAACAGCTCTGCGTATGCCTTGTGCATAAGTAGACACATGTAATTAAGTCTTGTTTCACAGGGTATTAATCGTTTATGTGAGTATGCTGCTAACTAATAGCTCTCTTCTCAACTATTCCCCAGGCATCGCCATCAGCATCAGCAGTCAGCAAGCAGCGGTCAGCTGTCAATTAAATTTACTCAATGCCACATTGAGAACTCTAACTGCTTGTCTGACTGTCCGACTGTTCCCACTGTGGTTGCATTCATTGAATTGCAATTAAATTGCTCGGGTAGACGTTGCCAAGCCCCCATCTCCAGTTCCGACTCTCAATTCCCACCTCTCTTGCCAACTGTTAGTCATTGTTTTGTGCTGGATTTGCAGCTGTCAAAGTGACAAACATCGCCTTCTGCTGTCTATTTACAACCCCGCCACCCGCTCTGCAAATTACACTTGCCCACTTATTATGCCATTTGTGCTCTGCAGCCCCCCACAAGGCATCGTGTCACGTGTCAGGTGGCGCTTTGTGTTTTGTGGAGCAGGCTGCAAGAACAGGACTCAAATTGTTGCCAGAGCTCTACATACACATAAATTGCTTTTGTCATGCTCCGTTGGCTTTTATTACGAGATCTTGGTCTTGGCCTGACATTCAACACGTTGAGTCTTGCAGTCCCTAACAACTACCGACTTCTCCATTCCCCCACTAACCCCATTTCTCTCAGTCTGTCTAATTAGTGCGGGAGCATGCAACATTTGACAGACAAAACTTTACCGAAGATGCAAACTTAATACTCTCCACACTGGGAAAAATCATTATACAGAAAAGTGAAGTATATTTTATGTATATCTCTAGTTTAATAAAAAACCTTTCTAATCTATTTATTTATTTAAGAAGTTATATAAACAATAAAGTTTTTTATATAACTTTCTTTTTTGCTGAGTGCAATTGCTGCTTGAAATAGAAATGTTCAAATGTTTAAATGTTGCAAACATTTCACAGAGTTTTCAACACTTCTCACGCAGCTGCCCCTGCCACATGCCTCAGCCGCTTTCCGTTTGCCGCTTGCCGCTTGCCGTATGGCAGCAGCAACGTTTTGTGTTGCGTTCAGGTTAAATGCGCGCGAATTGTTTTTGGAGCAGAAACTTTGCCATTTAACTTTTGTGTAACTAAGTCGAGAAGACTGCCAAATATTTAAGAGCAAATAAACTTTATTTTTTGTAGCTGCTTTTTGTTTTTGTTATACGCTTTTGGTTTTTCTTTATCTTTTGCTTGTTTTTCTTTTTCTTTTTTTTTTTTTGCTGATGCGGCACCTTTTAAAGTTGAGCATTCAGCAGTAATGAGAGGAAATGTGAAATTGTTTTTCCACAGACTCCAGGACTCCGGCAGGACTCTGCCTGTCAACTGGTTTGCCTCCTATCCCTAAACGCAACTAACGAGCAAAATTTGCAGCTTTTGCCTCCCCCTCTGTGGCACCTTAGAAATTAGCAACATTTGATGCTGCTAACCTTTTTATGCAAATTACCAAATTCCTGGCAGCGTGTTCTTCAACCCCCCTCGCCGTCCACTTCTGGAGGACACATTTGTGGTTAACTGAGCAAACATTTGAATAGCTAAAACTAAGGACATTGCCTGTGAAAGGGCATGTGGCATGTGGCATGTGGCATGTGGCATGTACGATGTGCGCCGTGCGCTGTATGCTTGAGTGTGGTCCATATTTTTGTCTACTTTCTAATCAACCTATTTGTTTGGGCCAACACAAATGAGCAACTTTTTCTGTATAACATTTAATTAAGTTGAGCACAGTGGTAAATCTCTTAAAAATTAATTCGTTTTTTAAATCGTACTTAAGAACACAAAAAGCTGTATGATTTCTGTTTCAGTTAAATTAAAGAAAACTCAATCAGAATTGTCAACAGTCAACATAAGTGTTCCATTTGCATTTTCTTTTGTTTTTTTTCACTTTTAACCCGCAGAATTTTATTTGGAAAATATTTGCTTTGTTTTCTTATAGCACAACTTTAATTTATTTGTTGTTTGAACTTTTGCCATTTTTTTGTACAAAATTCTGTGTTTGTGTTTCTTTGCTGATGTTTTTGATCTTTCGCTCGGTTTGTTGCTGTTGAATTCCTCAACTGAAAAATGCATATATCTTTTAACGAGCTTGTTTTTGTGTGTTTGCAATTTGGCTGTCACGAATTCAACAGCGCCAGGCTGGGGTATAAAACATTATATTATTAGCAATTAATCAAATGATAAATATAAAAGACAATAATTAAAATACCAAATAAATCTAACTTACAGTTTGATTTAAAGTAGTTCACTTTATGTAAAATCTTTCTTTTTTTTTTGGTAAATATATAGAAAATTTCTGTTTGGGCCAAAAATTCAAAACGAGTTGCCAGAAAACTTTGCCCTGCCTTGGCTGACCAACAATTTATTACAATTACGTCAAAATTCATTTGAAAGCCGCCAACACAGTTTTCGGGGCAGAGAGACGGAGTAGGGCTGAAGAGGCAGGCAAACAGGCAAGCAGGTCATAAATTGGTAGCTGCAATGCGGCTGATAATGTTGGCCAGCAAGCGAAGCGCAAGGGGAGAGGAGGCAAAGCTGGTGCTGCAACCAGAAAAACAGAGTTAGAGATTTCCGAGTTGCAACTGCAACTAAATGCAAAGGCAAACTTTGCTCAATTGGGTTGCCCACAGATTTTTGGTTAAGAGACTGGAAAAAGGGATAGGTGGTGATGGTGATGGGGGAGGGGGAGTGAAAAACAGCACTGCTAACTGAGTGGGTCAAATGCAAATGGGTCAGCACCGAATACGGGAAAAACATGAGGCATAAATCATAGTCAAAGTTGTGCGGCGCAGAAAGTGAAAATGCTTTAAAATATGATTACGCAAAGGAAGCAGTGAGAGAAGTGGACACAGAAAGAGAGCAAGAAAGCGAGGTGGGGGGAGAGAGTGTGGTAAAACGACAGCATTAGTGTTGTAATAAACACTTCCAAATTGACATGTTTATTGTGACGTGTTCACCAAAGACGTTTCCTCTAAGCCAATTCGATTATTTAGTGATTTTCGAGGAAACGCCAGCTGTGCTAAATATTGGGGAACAAAGGAGGAGTGTGTAGCCGGGAGGGGGGTGTGTATTGGGGGTGTGTTTGACCAGCTTGTGTTTAGCCTAATACGGCAGACAAGCATTCGCCTACGTATAATAAAACAAGATTTATTTAGTTGCTGAGCATTAACTGTTGCCCTTTGTGTAAGATGCGATGTGCTTATGCCTGTGTATGTGTGTGTGTGTGTGTGTGAGGGTGGTTTTGTGTGTGTGTATATGTGTTGGGGCAGCTAACAGGCGACCACACAGACATAAAAACTCAGATGAGTTTTCTTTTCATTAAAAGCGGATTTACGCACAGGAAGCAAAGTGCGTGTCAGAGACGAGAGAGAGGAGAGAGGGAAAGAGGGAGACGGGAAGAAGGGGGCGCACAGCTTACTACACAATAAACGCACATACACAAACACACACACACACCCATAGCCATGTAGAAAATAGCAGAAATCTCCTTTAGCTGAGTCAGCTTGTAGAAATTGTTCCCTTTTCTTTGCTTTCCTGTTCCTCTTTTTGGTAGCCTCGAATTGCCTCTCAACGGCGTTAACGAGTGCCACAAATACATGTGTGTGTGTGTTGGTGTGTGTGTGTTGGTGTGTGGGTGTGTTTGTGCGTGTGTGTGTGGCTTAGTGCGTGTTCGAGACGACTGGTCAATGTTGTCACAGACGCACAGAATGTCAACAAAAGATAAGCCATTCATTTTATTCATTCATTGCTCTGTGTCGCCTCACTTTCTTTCCATCTTTCTCCCTCTCATTCTCTCTCTCTCTGCCTCGCTCTTTCTTTCTCTCTCTTCTCTTTCCTCCTTTGCTGTTCTTTTTCTTTCTGTTTTCAGTTAACTATTCCGTAATTTAAGCCTTGTTTGCTGTCACTTGAGACGAAAATAATCGACTTTGTCACGTTGATGATGGCTGAGACTCTGGCCCCTCAAAATCCCCCCAGCCACCCACCACCCACCACCGACTTCCCTTTTTCCCCTGCCTGCCTGCAAGCCCTAGTCTGTCCACCCAAATCATACAAAAATCGCTTTCAAGGCGCGCCTCTCAAATTTCATTGGTAACAAAATAAAAGTTATAGCAGCCCTTCAGGGGCAGACGACAAAAAATTCGCTGCCCATATGTGTGTGTCGGCCAAGTAGCAACTGTTTTTGTGAGTGTGTGTGGAAAGAAGTGAATGGCACATCAGGCAGTAACTTTGCTAATTATGTTCTAATCTTGGTTGCTTGTTATCCATTGTTAACAAAGTGAAAAGCAGAGAATAAACTGGTCTCCAATTATAAACTAAATGAAGCTGAAACTTTGTTTAATTATTTCTAGAAACATAATTTATAAATATATGCAAATTCTTTGTATTTAAGATTAGATACTTAAAATAATTAGTGTAGATCATTGAATAATACTTAAGGACTTGAATGAAAATTAAAAAACAAATTGATTTATTATGATTAACCATTTTGTTTTTAGAATTCAGAAAATCTTTAAACTTATTTATAAAGTAGGATAGATTTAAACTTTATAAATTATAAGCAGATCTGATGAATGAGATAGCACAAAATATTGTTAGCCAAATTCACTCTCATTTCAAGCTATGAATATATTGGAAGCAGGGTATTTCTCCATTGGTAGACCTCGACTTACTTGCATAAATTGTTATTGCTTTATTGTTGATTTTTTTTTTTAGTAACTCCTGCTTGACAGCCAAATAAATGATGCGAAATTTCGAGGCCAAAATGCTGCTGCTACTGCACAGATTTCTTATTTTTATACACTTATAGAGTATTATAATTTAATGATATTGTTGACACACATGAAATGTATATATTCTTGATCAGCATCACTAACCAAATCGATGTAGCCATGTCCAGCTGCCTGTCTGCTTCTAGGCGAACTAGTAAAACTAAAAAAGATACAATCGACTGAATAACGAATAGCTCCAGTTGGAATTGGATCGGCCGAAAGATGAGTTGCTCTATGATAATCGTTTGTGCTTATAACATAAGTCTTTCATGCAACATTCTCTCGGTTTTTTAATTTATAATGCAAGTTAAATGTGGACAGGTTGAATTCGTTCTACAAGGGTGTATAATCGTTGGCTTGTGTAACTTTTAGTTTTATTTTATTTTTTGTTGGTCCTTTTGTATGTGCTGCGGCGGCTGTGTAACAGTTTTTTTTTTTTTTTTTGTTGTTGTTGAGCTGGCGGCAATGCATTTTTTAAACAGATGCTGACCAACAGCTACAAACCAACATAACACACATATATATCCGCCTCATCTTACCACCGCAGCTGCTGCCGCTGCTGCTGCTCTCGTCTGCCACCCAGGAAAAGACGAAAATATTGCACGTTGTTAAGTGTGTTGCACACATGTATCTATCTCAGTATATATTTAGTTGCTGCCTCTGACTTTTAGACACTTTTCGTAGTTGCTGTTTGTTTGAGTTGCTGATAAATGCAATTTACAGTTACAAGCGACTCAACGCCTCATGAATTTTAAGCAGCCACAAACAGAGATAGAGTGAGAGAGAGAGGGAGAGAGAAGGAGACAAGAAAAAGTGGGCGTGTCCATGTGAATTATTTTGCGTGATAAATGAAACACTTAATTGTAATTGTGTAAAAGTCATAGAAATGCATTTTTGGAAAGTTGTCGTTGCCATTTTAGTTGTGTTTTTTTGCACTTGGTTATTTATTGTTGAATGCGACAATCTGGCAATCAACGTGGGCATCCTTTTGGGGCTTACCACGTTTGATGTGCAGCAGGCAGCAAAGCAGCCAGCTCCTAGCATCTGTATTTACAGCAGCAACGTTACGTTGCATGCAGCGGCTGGTAAATATGCTGCTGCTGCAGAGAATGTGCTGGGCATCGATTTCACTAAAGCTGCTTTCCTCCTGTTGTTTTTGTTATTATATTTCGCGTTTATTTATTGCACATGTTTTTATTGAATTCTTTGTGCCGACAGATGCGCCATAAATATTTATGTGCCGGACGTAGAATATTGCCAGCGTCCATGGACCTTTTCAGAACCTCAACAGCCCCCACCACATGGCAGACCATCCCTTATCGTAACTTTATTTTAAATTGATTTCTCTTTTCGTTCATTGGGCAATCGTTAACTTGTATCCTTTTTTAGTTTGATATACGGGCATTAATCTTTCTGTGTATTACTCGAGTGACTCTTTTCGCTAGAAATTGGTCTGTCTGCACTTAAATAATAATCAATTCGATTAAATTATTAAGTGAAATTCCAACAAATCGTCGGTCACTGCTAATTGTGGGCGTGGTGCTTTAGGGGAAAGCTATTATGGCAGCTTACAGATAACAGCTTAGAGAAAAAACTTTTCTCATTTCACTTGGCTTTGTCTCCTTTCCATTTATATTATGCCATTCTTCCTGTCTTCTTCTGTTTCTTTTGTGTCATCTGGCCAAACTTTATTTGGCTTACTTCAGTGTGTTTGCTTTTTCTTTTATATACATTCTATCTGCTTATTATTGAGATTATTGTCATCATCACAGGAAATGGGAAAATAGGGAAAATAACCATAACATATACGACATGTCAATGAAATTGTTGTTGCTTGCCAAATGCAATTTGTCAGTTGCGCAAATAAATCAAGCGTGTGCTCTGTGAATATATTGCCTTTATCATTTTAATTGCAAAGCTTGAAAATTATGTGTATAAAATGTGTGAAGGCAATCTATTTGACGTAGATTTTTAAATAAAATATTTAAATTATATGCACATTCAAAGCTGCGATATCAATTTTGCATAAGTCTGAAAATTCATTTTGATTTATTGTCTGACCGAAAGTATGCAATACACTTATATGCACATGTTCAATGGAATTGAAGCGGACACAATTAAGCCGAGACAACAGCCACCGTTTTAACGCTGTTTTAAGCTCCACAGCTCAAAAGTATGCATCAAATTAATTGTGCAGCGCTGACTGTTAATTAATGATGCGCCATTAAGTTCAGACTACAACGACGTTTAATGTTGTTTGAAGCGTGCAGCGTAACTTAAATTTGATAGTCCTTTTACGCTCACACATCAAATGTTCAACGTGTAACATATTTAAGGTGCTGCAAAATTGCAGCATTTAACATCTGTTTGCTTAGCCCACATAACAACCCACATACTGTGATCAAATTATGAAGACCGTTCAGAACAGACAACATCCACTGTTAATGCAATTACGTGGATCTCTTAAAGTCGACAGCTGAAAAGTATGCTGCAAAAAGCACAAGAGTTTGCTGTTAAGCGACGTTTACTGTTAACCCAATTAGCAGCTGCTCAATGACAAAAGTTTGTTCTGATTTTCGTTTTTTTTTCCGCTAAAAAAACAAATTTATTTATGCAAATACGAAACGCAATTACAGTTAAGGGCAGTCAACAAAACACAAAACATAAATTTTGAATATTTATACATTTCAACGCAGATCAACTTTTAATGAGTTTACAGTTTGTGTTTTCATTTTGCTTTAACACACACAACACCAAATTAAATTTACACTCGAGTCCAGTTTTTGGATTTAATAGCGCCGCTGCTGCTGCTGCTGCTTCTGCTGTCAATGGCCACGAAGTGGGCGTCTTCAGCCACACCGACCGCCCCTCCAACCTATTTAGTAAAGTTTGTGCGCTGTGAATGCGGTTTTGGGAAATTATTTTGTGATATTACAAGCGAAGCGCTCGCCTGGAAATTGTTCAACACATAACATTCCATAACTCACCCACACACACGCACACACATACATATATACACTAACACACAGAATCGGGGGTGATGTCCTTTATGGCATTAGCCACATGAGTGAGGTCTGTCGAGTTTGGGGAGTTTTGGTTTTGCTGGCGCAGCTTGCACGCAGGTAATAATCGGATGTAACTAATTGAATAAAGCGACGCACAGGACAGCACACCCACTGGACTCACACACACACACACACACTCGCACACACATAATTGCATGTCCTGGGATGCGCATTAGCCAAATCCGTGGAGTGACAAACATAGTTGTTGCGCTCCACTCTAAGAAAATTGGCTGGTTAATAATCTAAAAGCTTATGAAATAAATTTTTCAAAATTATCACCTTCCCTCAAGCGACAAAATATCTTATTCATTTTTCATTTTAATGCTTTCTTCTCTTCGAGCACCACATTTCTCAGGGTTAGAATCGCAGAAAGCTTTGTTTATAATTTTATGATAGGTTAGGAAATTTAGAAAAATTTCATATACCCAAGAGCATCTTTAGGATACTTTCGAAAATTATATTATCTGCTTATACATATCTTTTCCAAATATTATAAAATATACACATAACAGTGTGACTATACTTTGCCACTGCATATTTCTTTTCTGTCAGTGCAGACTGTTGCTGGCTGCTTTCTTGTCCTTTGGGCCTTGGTATCCTGTTTGGCCAGTGTTTGGCACGCAGGATATGCCCTGTTCAGTGCAACGAACGCACAGGCAGGATATTGCTTAATGGCCGCAGCTATTTAAATTTTAATTTTCATTTTAAATTGCCCTCCACAGAGCTGCAGAGCTTAACTTTGAGCCGTGCATTTTCTCTCATTTCCCATTTCCCATTTTCCATTTCCCAGTGCCCGATTTTCTCGTTTCCCATTTGCCGTTACTCGTTTATTTTCATTACCCGACATTTCTCCCCTAGAAATGTATTTTTATTTACCACTCAACTAATCCTGGGCTCTTTTAGCAAATCACGTTTAGGTTCACATTCATACATAAATATCACAAATAAACACTTCTCAGCTCTCTCTCCTCTCTCCCCTCTCTCTCTCTCTCTCTCTCCCTCTCTCTCTCTCCTACTACCTGTTTCTCCTTTTGCTGTTTGTGGCCTCAAATTGTCGCCTTGGTCGTCATCTAATTGCAACTCGACCCTTATTTTGGGCTTGTGTTTCATTCGTAATGATTAATGGCATGTTTTTCCAGTTACAACGGCAACAACAACAACAACAACCAATTTGATATTTGTTGTTGTTAATTCTGTATTTGGCATATCATATAGGGCCACAGAATAATCGGTGCATGCCGTAAAAGCCGCAGTTAATGCCGCCACTGATTGATTTGTTGTTTGACATTTGCTTGGATAATTGTTAACTTGAATGATTGGCCAAGATTTTCCCTCAACTTTAAGGCGATTTTCAATGGTGACTAGACAACACACAGCACACAACACACAGCAGTCAACAGACAACAGACAACAGGAAGTTCTGCGTTACAAATAACCAAAATAATTGCTCCGAATATCACAATGACACTGGCTTCAATATAAGTTTAAGCCATTTATAGAAAAAGAGAAAACGAGTAAAAGAGGGGGCTGGGATGCCAAAGTGTGAATCAGTTATGCCTTAAGCCGTTTATATGGCTTCAAATTGCTTGAGAATCTATGAAAAGGTCAACTCTTAACAGTTTTGTGCTTTTTTGCCCGTAATCGAATACATTTATGAAAGAACTCTTATGGAATTGGAATGTGTAAAAAGGATATAACGAAACTGTGCACCAGTCTCTGAGCACATAAATCACATATTATTAAATCGAATGTATCCGTCGGTATGAGAACGATCATATTAGAGAACAAATGAGCTACAGCTACAATTGTTGAATATATCTAATATATATTTATCCAATAAACACCGATTTACGAAAGCAACAATAAACATAACGATTCACTCCTCTATCTCATTTGTATATATTGATTATCTTTAAAAACCTTATGAAGATTGATTCATATTTACGAAGTTATCCCACAGCAAACGCATGATAGTTGAGGACTTGGGGAGCAGGGTAACCTTTACTCAAGCTCTATCGACTCCGAGCATTCTTTTATTGTTTTTTCCCTTTTAAATTTCACTTTCAACTTGTCTGATTTATTCAGCAGACTTTAAGCTCCAACATGTAAATGTAGCAGAAACCAAATCAACTCCAACTAAGTAGAAAGTCAATCAACTCAAACTAAGTGGAACGTCGGCGTGGAGCACCCAAGTTAATGTTAAAGTCTACGGAAGCTTTTCGGCTCAATAGACTGCCTAATTGTTTACGGCCTAAGCCATTTAACCAGATGCCTGACCACCAGCTGCATCTGATATCTGATAGATAAGCCCAAAAAGAAGATTAACTAGCAGCAGACCAACTCAAAAATAGATAACCGAATTTAACAGTTGATTGGCTGCTCTGACGGCTGCCTGGGAAAATGGGGGATACGCTCTGACCTTTGCCCCCTCTCTCTCTCTCTCTCTCTCTCTTCCTCTCCCTCTCTTTCTTTGTTTGAAATTAGCTTTAGAGAATTGTGAAAACTGTCTGGAATATTGTTTGACTTCATGCGCTTTGCGCCTCTCAAAAATTTGCATATTTTAATATGTATTTTTTAATACCAATTTTCGCAGTCGTCACCGCCGCAACATCTGCATGAAATATGCAACATCGTTGCAACTGTCAACTGACCACGCCTCCCCAAACAACCACGTTGTCCGCGCTTATCGCGGCAAAAATATTTTTGTCAGTTTTTGCGTTCGTTTTCTTTTTTCTTTTTTTTTACAATTTTTTAATGAAGTTTCGCTTCGCATCGTATTTTGTGACTTTTGCCGGCGAAAAGTGTCAAATTAAAATAATCAGAACATGACAGCTACCGGCAGGCCAGGTCACGCCTCAACTGCCCCAAGTCCTTGTCCGTTGCCAATTCCAAAACTCCAGCCAAAAAACCCACGCTGAAAAAATAAGAATATTCAGTTCAACTTCAAGTTTGTTTCATTAGCGCGAATTTCGGCGCATTTCTTGCAACTTATTTTCATGCGCTTCATTAAATCGACAAATCCGATTAGGCCACAGCTCAAACTGCTCCACAGCCAAAAAAAAATGAAGGAAAAAGTTTAGCACTTGTGACCAGCTAATTCCTTGCCCACTCCCCAATCCCCCGGTCCGACCCTCTACCTCTCTTCAAGCGACTAAAATAAATTGAAAATGAAATCGAATGTGAACCGCGACATGAACATTAGGCGGCCAGCGACTAAGCATTCAATGTCAACCTCCAGCAAATATATCTATACATATATATATATATATATATATATATATACATATCTAGATATAAACTTGTTTAAAGCTTAAGAAGAAGAAGAACGTGCAGCAAAAGCTGAATGAATTATTGGCAAATAGAACGAAGAGCACATTTCGAATACCCTACTCAAGCCCAAAAAAAAAAAAAATGTATAAAAAGGTTAGTTTCTCAACTCGCCCCCAACTCTCTCAACCCTTCTCATTCTCCCCGCTCTGGCTGCAAACGGAAACTCGAGATTTATGAATTCTCAGAATGATTTTGCAAAACCAAAAAACAAAAATCTGAAGAAATTAAATTATCTATATTCATTTATTTTGCTGCCAGATTACAAATTATCATTCAAAAACCAAACAAAAATTGAACACCTGAAATATGGCATCAAATTGGCGTTTATTGAAAGAAAGTATTTGGTAAAAGGGATGAAATGATTAATTGAGAAACTCATTTATGTTATTTGCTTTCAGCTTAAATTTCAGATTTAATCAGGCAAATTTAACAATGTTTAAATCCTTCATTTATTATGTGAAAATGCTGTTGAAATATCGAATGCTGCAACACAAATACAAACACCGATTTTTCTATACCTCAAAATGCATGTAGTTTAGTTCAGTTTAGGCCTTTTTAAATGCTCGCACAGGTATCGCGTTTGGGCCACATTTTGTTGCGGTATGTTTGCAGTATGTTGCGCGTTGCAGTTACTCGCCGCAGATGACCCTTACCCCCGCAGCTGCAGCCGATACCGCAATGCGTTGCACAAGCTCAGCTCCAGCCTCAACTCAAGCATAATTGCAGATATGGCTATAAAGTCGCAGATAAGCAAGAGTTGCATGAATCATGTTTGGTTATTTAATACATCATTGACTTGTGTTGGTGGTTGGGGATGGAACTGGGTGTGCATGTGGGGGTGTGTGGGGGGTGTGTAACGGGCTGATTACATTAAAAGAAAAGTAGATGTTTCCATAGTATTTTTATTATTCATTTGTTTTCAAGAAATATTTCAGACTCTTTTTATGTCTTGTTATAATTTCCTTTTTGTTTTTTTAAATGCTTGGCTAAAAAAAAATATTTTAAATAAAAATTAGATAATCAGTTTCTGCTCTTTAACTTTGTTTTGTCGAGTGTAGTTTGGTCAAGCACCTGGATAGCAAGTGGCGTTTGATTGGGGCGGCGCCCAAATGTGGCAACTGTTGCTGCTGCAGCTTGGTAGAGTTGTTTTGTGGCACAGCCACAGTCTGTGCTGCTGCTGTTGCTGCCGCTGCCGCCTTGCCATACATTTGAGTGGCCCTACAAATTGCTTCCTCATTGGCCACCAATTAAAAGTAATGAAAAGTTGCACGGGCCGTACAAAAAAGTTACGTGCTTCAGCAGCCACTTGATACTTGCCACTTGCCACTTGCCACTCACATGTGCAGCGTGTGCAGTAGCCATAGCTGTGGCAATGCTGGATTTGTCGGATGCAGCAGTGCGCTGAATTAACGTTCAACAACGGTAATTATGCAAATTGCAAATGGAGCGAAAGCAACAACTACAACAGCAACTGCAACAGCAACAACAAACATGAGTGAAGACAATGCAGTCTATGCCACACAGTATCTGCCCCATTTTCTATAGCCAATCTCTGCTAGAGTTTTGCAACCGCAAGTGTTGCCAGCAGGAAATCAAATTAGCTCGCCACGGTGCACATGCTGCAGATGGACTCGCCGATACTGGACTCGACACACCGGTCAGTGTAGGTTGCTGCAAGCTACACTCGTCAGAAAAAGAGACAGCAAGCAAGTGCTAAACTAGCTCATCATTTTTCTCTGTGTATGCTCGTTCTTGCCACACGCATGCAGAGCTCTGCTTGTACTTGATTATGTGAGTTGGGAGTTGCCGCATAATGACGCACAGTTTGAATTTGGTTTTTGTGCTTTGTTCTCTGTTCTTGCCACAAATCGATTGGCAGGCTAGCAATAGTTTAAAGGGCTGCCGACTGGGCAGAAGGAGAAGGGGTTTGGTGTTTGGGGTTGCGACTGTTGCAACGTGTGACTAATTGACATTGACGACTTTTTGCCATTTGGGCTCGCTGGAGCCACAATTCGCATTCGCATTCGCATTCAGATTCACATTCACATTCCGGGCATCTTTGGGCCATAAACTTGAACTCGTTTCGCAGCGTTAGCCTCGTTGGGGCCCGAGTGTAATAAACTGGCTGCCTCAGCTGCCACCAGGTTGCACTCACTGCTGCCACCGGCAGCTAGCCAAGGTTTTTATGAGTCTCTTTTGGCTCTGCTGCTGCTGCTGCCACCGCTGCCCTACCCCTGTCCCTGGCACCGCCTGTGGCAATGTTAAATAACGGAAATGGTTTTCGACTCGAAAAAGCATTAGAAACGGTGCCGCAGGCAACAGCCCGCCTTTTGAGGTGCTGAAAGCGGCCAGCACCTTGTCCCGCCACTCCCCCTCCCCCTTCCATTAATACCCTTTACCACTTGAGAGCGTATATGAAAAAGGAGTATATTCTGGGTCGAAACTGATCTCAAACTGCAGCCACAAAATCCGCATAAGAATCTGGCTCTAAGCTTTCCAATGAATTTATTTGGTCAAAACTAAACCAGTATTTAAATGAAGTTCTTAGCTGGCACCCAGATGGTAGTTCAAAGTTGGAAACGTGATTTTAGTTCGAAATCGATATTGAAGCTGTATCAAGAAGAATAATCTTCTAGAACTTGAAACTAGCCCGAAATTCATTGTGAATTCAACTCTCAAAAATGTAGCTGGCAATTATCATAATTTTATAATGACAACTTTGTCAACACTAAGCCGACTATCAAATAAAAGTGCTTTCCGTGTTGACTAAATTTAAAGCTGGAAACGCGATTCTAATTCGAAGTTCATATTACAATTGTGCCCCCAACCAATATTGAAATTTTTGATAATTTTTTGAACTTTGAGTTATTTCTACATTCAAAGTTGAAAGCGCGGTTCTGACTCGAAATTGAAGATTCGTATGCCCTATCAAATTTAGGAATAGGGAAAATTACTTCGAGGCCATAACTTTTCTATAATTTAAGCGATTTTGAAGCTCACAATTAAATGCCACATATAATTTTAAAATTGATTTCTTTCTTATTTGCTGTTACTTCGGACAAAGTGTTTGTCTAGCGCACAGTTCCAAAAGGGGTATCTGTTAGTCGTTCACTCTTTGCTTTGATAGCATTTTCTAGTCTTTTCCCACTGCCGTTTTCACTGTGGTCTTCTGACAGCAACGCTAATTGCAAAGAGCCATAAAAATGCGCGACATGTTTGACTTTTAGGACATAACCACAATCTCAACTAGAGAGAGAAATATTCCGATCTGCAGTTGGCAGTTGATAATTCTCTTCGTGCTCCGTTTCCCCTGTGGAGGAGTCAGGAGTCTTGTCATTGGCACACTTGTTGCACTCGGCATATGTTAAACATTCAAACGTATGACAAACTTGGCAGATATATCCCTCTTTCTCGCCCTCCTCTCCCATCCCCTGCCCACCTACCATCCCTTTTGGCCATGCCATTCTGTCTCGAGTATCAGTCGCTTAATTGGCATCAAATTGCTTGCATATTTCAAACAGCAGCAGCAACAAGAACAAGCAGCAGCAGCCAAAGACACATCAATACAATGGGTCAATTCACTAGAGCCTCTTTGTTGCCCCGTTGCCCCGTTACCCCGATTCCCCGCTCCTCGCCTTCTACTGATCGCTTGAGCATTTTTCAAAGTCCAATGCGCGTTAACAAAAATCCTTTTGAACATGTCTGTGCTCCTAATCAAAATTCCAAAAGTCATCAAGTTGGAGCTCCACTTTGGGCGCAAGTTCCCCACACTCCACTCCACTCCCCCTCTCTCTCTCTATCTCTACCTCTCTCTCTCTCTCTCTCTCCCTCTTAATGACTACTGCATGAAATTCTTAAGCCAAGTTTTTGGCTCACAAACAACGCGCCGACGACGACGACGACGACGTCGAAAAAAGAGAAATAAAAAAGGAGTCGAAATGGATTTCTTTAATTTATAATTTATTGATCTTACCGCAGAATCGGAACGAACACAATTGCTCATTAGCTGTGCATGCATTAATCAAAGTGCCGCCAAAAGTTGCCCTTTGAATAGGGACTGCCTCAAGGTCATCCAACAAACCTACACCCCCATCCCCATTCGTACTAAAGATATCAACCTGCTTATTATCAACACATTTGATAAGCAGTCGAAATTTGACTGCCAGAGATTAAACGGAAGTAGTAGAAATGGTAGAAGGTAGCCACAACAACAACAACAGAAACAATAACAACAAAAACCTGAAAAACCAATTTCAGTTTCACATAAAAGTCGCAACGCCCCCAAACAACGCCCCAAAGCAACTACTGACTGAACTGGCTCAGCCTCAACCTCAATCCCTGCCTCAGCTCCAACTCCAACTCAAACACCAACTCAATACTCATCTTCAGCCTTGTGTCCATTTCACATCTGTTTTGTGTCCGCGCCCTTTGCCAGCGTATCTGCGTAGCTGCAACTGCAACTGCAACAGCAATACAAAAAGTGATTAATTTTTGATATTGCTTAAGAGATTGCGCCAAACGGGGAGCATCACAGCAAAATGTACACTTGGAAAAATTCAAATCAGGGAATTCATTACGACAATCTTAAGCGGTTCAGTGTGAGTCAAAGCAGGGAACGTTACTAATTTTTATCTCTGTTAAGAATTTAGAATTGGTTTAAGTATGACTTATTTTATTCCTTGATTTGTGCTTGAATTTAGAGAATTTGAAGAAGCTGATCAAAATAGTTACACGTTTTTTACCAAAAATAATATTAACATGCTCGAATCTAATAGTTTTTTAGTTATTTTAAAAGTATTTAGGATAAGGATAATCTGTTGTGAACTAAGCTTATTTTGCCTGCTTCAAGATTTCAAGGCTCTTCTCAAGGAAACTCTTTTATGTAGCCAATTCTTTATATTTTCTCTCGGTGTCAGCTGGGTCTGCCCTAAACCAGACAAGTCGCATGCGTCTGCAGGTGCTGCCTGCCTGAAGAGTGAAGGAGCGTTGAGCGTCGTAGGGCAGGAAGGAGAGTGGACGACACTGAAACAGGATACGAACTGGCCGCTGGTCTGTCTCCGTCTCTGTCTCCGTCTCTGTCTCAGTTTCGATTCGTGCTCTTCTCAACTCAACGCATCTCTGCTCGACTACTCGTCTCGTCTGTCTGCCAGCTATCAATCAGCTTTTGACATTTTTAACTGGAATTTCATGAAAATTTATTCGATTTTAAATTAAAAAATATATATAAAAAACAGAACAAAAAACAAAAGAAACGCGACGAGAGATAGAGAGAAATGAGGGGAATGTGTGCAGTTAGTTAAATACTGATCCTGAATCAGATTTTTTAGCAGAGGGCGCCTAAAAATCTAAAAAGCAATTTCTGGAATTTACATAAAAATTGTTTAACGAGCTCCATTCTGGTTTTGTTGTTTATGACGCAACGATGAAAACAAATCAAAGTAAAATACACAAAACAACAAAAAAAAAGAAAGAATTTAAATGGCAATTTAATGAACTCAAAATCCACGAAATGAATGAACAACAACTGAGAAATCCCAATCCCGAATCCCGAATCCCAATGCCATTCCCAAAACGTATTGGGCCATCAAAATTCATTTGCACTTTGGAGAAGCTGTCAGAGAAGAGTGAGAAGCCGAGTGAGGAAGAAGTAGGAGTGAAACATTTTGAAGGCATTTTAAGCAGCTTAAAACATCAGATGATTGTGGCTGATTAATCAGAGTGCGAGCATTTAAGCTGGCAATCAACTCAGTCGACAGACTGCGGGCACCCTCCAAGAGAGATAGAGAGAGGGAGAGAGAGAGGGTGTTAAAGAGAGACAGCTGTTGGTTTGCTTGCGTGTTTATTTCACCCATAAAAGTGTCATTTATCAATTTCGGAACATCTCTCGAGCTGTGCGACTGCCTGCCACACGCAGGGCGCGCTACCCCTCCCTCTGTCTCTATCTCTCTCTCTCGCTCTCTCTCTCACTCTATCTGCCCATCTCTCTCAAACGAATTGTTTTGGACTGTCTGCTGATAGATTTGGCTTAATTGGCCGCCTTTTTTAATGTTGTGACATCAATCAACAAACACTCATTTTCTTGATTTTTCTTTTCTTTTGTGTTTTTACTTGATTTTTTATTTCTCGTAATTTAAATCGCGCGTTTTCGAATTTCAATTGGGTTTCTCTTTTTTTCTCGGGTTGTTGTTACCACAAATGAAATCTAACCGTATTCCTAATTGGAATCCGTTCGCCACATGACAAGTGCCAGCTCAAAAGGGGAGTTAAGTTGAGCTGATGTTTTTAGCCACAACACCATTAGTCGTGCAAATGGATTACACTTCCTGTGCCAAGACAAACAAAACACATAGACAACAACAATAAACTCTATCTCTGGCACCAGATACAGTCAACATTGGATACATTGGATACATTGGATCCCTTTGCAGAGTCCTTTCGATTTGTGTCCTAGGCAAACGGACATCGAATTCATGTCAATATTTGCATTAATTCAGTTCTCTCAGCTACACAGCTGCCAGCGATTGTTTGTGTCCTGTGTGTCCTGTGTGTGTCCTGGGTGTTCTGTGTATGTGTGTGTGTTCTGTGTGTGTGTATGCATTGTGGTTGGAGTCACGTTCCAGGCACTTAACGCCGCCTATTTCCATAGAAGCGTTCAAATGACTTTTATTAGTTAACTGACCCTATTGGAAAAGTTTGCAAATCCCCAGCACAAAAAGTGACCAAAACAATTTTTCATATATTATGTGGCCATCAAAGTGTTTGCCCAAAAGTTGTGCAACATTTATTTAACAGACTCTGTGTGTGTAGCACAAACACCAAAACCATCTGCTATCAATCTATTCTTTATGTTTTTTCTGTGGAATATTAACTGCAAATATTTAAGAATCTGACTGACTGTAAGGCAGCAAAAACCGTCCTATTTATAGCATATATAGAGGTATATAAATAGAGGTTAAGCATATTTAACTTTGATATAACACAACACACATGAATTTAGTTTTAACTTGTAAATTTTTATCACTCCTCAAAAAAAGATATTACATAATCAGTTAAATATTCCAAAGGGTATCTTTTAGTTAAACATTAAACATTTTTAACAAACTTTTGCTGTTGCACAACTTTGTACCTTGTTGTGGTCTCTCTGTACCACTCACCACCACACCCCGACCCTCTGCTCGTCCTTCTGTTGAACTGAACTTTGAACTTTTGCAACTTTTTTTTTCAGCCAGCTGCAAAACAGTTTTCATGCATAATTTCTCATTTAATTTTTGTCGTTGTTTTAATTTATTTCAATTAGCAAACGAAATTGTGTTGCAAAAGTGACTTTTTTGCTGTTTGCAGCACGACTGACATATGACACACAACAACAACGGCAACCCCTCACTGCAATTGACGGCAGACAGGCAGACAGACTGACAGACAGACTGACTGACTGGCAAATATCACGCATACGACGCTTTGGCTCTGTGTCTGTGCATTGTTGTTAACAGTTGTTGCTGCTGTTGTTGTTGTTGTGTTGCTTGATTTTATGGCGCGTGACAATTGTCCACAGTTTCCTCTGCCACACCTCCCCCACCCACTCCCCTCCCGCATTCCACACTCTCATGCAACATGCATTCACTTTATTGTACAGCAATTGCATTTAAATTTTGCCAACGCATTTTTTAATTAACGTTCAACGTTCGCAATGCTCTCAACTGGCTTGTGCTCTGCCTTTGTCTGTGTTGGTGTATTGTGTTGCTGACTGTGTGGCCCATGCCATAAGTTACACCTCTGCCCCTCTCCTTACCCCCTCCTCCTGCCGCACAGTAACAAGAGCAACTATTTAAAATGCATTGTACTATTGGCTTTTGTCATTGGCACACGTAAATCCATTGATGCATGAAGCGAAAACTGCGCCCAGTATGGCAACCAATTTGAAGCTCTTGGCAAAGATGCTCTAGCTACACAGTGAAAAATAAAGCACTAGAAATGATGAACTGATTAAACATGATTGATGAATTGATTAACAAAACTACAAATAATAATGTGTCGAACTCTGAACACCTGCTTCAAAATTAGTCATCTTTGTAATAACCCAAATACTATACCAAATATTTCTCTTAGTGTAGATAGCTGGCGAGTGAACTAGAGAGAACATTTTGAATATTTCAGGCAGTGCACAGGAAACTGAGCTGAGCAAAGCATTTTTGACCCACTCTCAGGGAATACCCACCACTTTCCTGCATGATTCGTTGAATCTTTGCCCAACAATTTGTTGGACAGTAATCGAAATGTGTGTGTGGGTGAGGGGATGGAGACACGAGACAGGGGACAGGGGAAGGGGGACAAAGCTGAGGATTGTCATAAAGAGAGATAGCAAGTTTTCAGCATAGTTGCATAAAATATTTCCATTTTGCAAGCACAATTTGGGTGCGCAGGTAAACATGAGTTTTGGGCTATCGCATAAAAAGTATCTGCAAGTGTGGCAAACACACGTGCCTCGCAATCAGCCAGGGAATCAGGCATCTTGCAACCCATGAAATCGAGGGAGCCATTTGTTTGTCCAGGCTCTGACCAAATATTGTGCATGACGCAAGCAAAACTTGTCGGCCAGATCAAAAACTGCTCTGCCAAAAAAAATGTGTACGGGCAACACACAATGGACAGAAACACACAGTGAAGCAAAACAAAACATAAACCATTTCAAATGCGACAGACAAGACGAATAATATACGTGAGTCTGTATAAAGATGAGGACCAAAAAGCCCCCTGAAGAACAGCAACAACAACAACAAGTTGGGGAAGTTCTGTGCTATTGTGCAAGTTGAAGTTGAGCATTCAAAGTGAAATGAAATATTTTATGTTCATAATAATGACACCAACTTCAGAGGCAGCCAAACAGACAAGGGCAGGCGGAGGTTGAGGTGGAGGTTGAGGTGGAGGAGGGGCAGTTGTTTCTTGGATGTATAGCAAGCGCCAAAATGTTATAAAATGGTGTTGTATATGATGGGCATGATGATGATGAGCCAAGCCAGCCAACCAGCCAGCAAGTCCCAAATGTGTGAACAGAGTTGCAAGTTTATGAACTACGACTACTGCAGAGCAACATCAACTTGAACATCAACATCAACAACCAAATCCACATCTGGCGGTGGCTTCAAATTGATTCAAGTGCTCCGACGAAACGCGACGCGTCTCATAAAAAAGACATCAATTTTGACTTTGTTTGAAATATGCTTAATAAGTGTCAGTTTGTGAGCTTGCCTCAACAGATACCCTGTCTGTGAGCTGAAGTTGAGGAGTATGCCTTGCTACACTTGACAACTATTAATGAGTATTTATGATTGAAAATGAAAGCGTTATCAAAATTAAGAAATTCTATTTAAATTTTTAACCAGGCTGAAAGATAAACAATAAACGATCGTTAATAAGTTTTATACCAGCTTAACTTATATAGATTTGTAGAAGCTTGTCGGCTGCTCAGTGTGACATACATGCTGCTCCTGATTGATGACTCTGTTGGTCACATTTATGGCTGCAGGGTATAATAATGCCATAAGGCGCATCGTAAAAAACTCCGAAAATGAAGTCTTGAGTTCATTAACAAATTGATACAACAAAATGCTGTAATTATCGCGTAGAGAAACGAAGGCCAAACAGAAGCAAACAGCAGTCGAGGGAGAAGATGAAGACGACAAGAACAAGGAGGAGGAGTAAGCAGTGGCTAAGAAGCAGAAGAAGAAGAGTGCGCATGAGGATAAGGAGCAGTAAGAGGCGTAGCTGGAAGTGGAGTCGAAGCGGCAAGTTTCACATAGCTCCAAGCTATTTTCAGCAGCGTTCAGCAATTAAACACTCGACCAGCTGTGCCTGAGAAACTGTTGCTCAACAGCAGAGAATTGTTGTATTGTGTTGTGTTGTGTTATTGTAGCTTTGTGTCTTCTCTTCTTCTTCTTCTACTGCTTCTGCTCATTTTTTGCAGTTCAACTGTGTTTGCCATTATGGTTTATAATTATAGGCGCTGTTGAATGCTTGCTGCTCAAAGTGGGCGTCAATCTGACTTGGATTTTTTAGTGTCTGCTTAAGTGTGTGCCTGTGTGTGCCAGTGTGTGCCTGTGTGTGTGTGTGTGTTGGATTGTTACCGCCCACTGGGCAGACAGGCAGTCAGTCAGGCAGGCAGCACTTGAAGTAGATTCTAAAAGATACGCGTCAGTTCAAAAATCATGAGCTACCACATTTTGGAGTAGCGAGAAGAAACCAAGAACCAGCTAAGCCCCAAGTTCCACTGAATCAAAAACTTGAGGCTGAGCAACTCTTGAGTTTTCGTACTGATAAGAACATAAAAAGCAGAAAACACAAAACGACCAAATGAAAATGAAAATGACAAAAGGAAAAACATTAAACGGAACGAAACGGAACTGGTCTGGGTCTGGGTTTGAGTCTGGGTCCGGGTCTGGGTCTGGGCCTGAGACTCTTGACAAAAGTCATGTTAATGCTCAACTAAAGCGCAAACAAATTCGTTGGAAAACCGCTGGCGCTGAAAGGTGTGCGAGTGTGTGTGTGATGTGTGTGTGATGTGTGTGTGTGTGATTCTTTCTAAGCCACATTTGAGCAGCTCAAGTGCGTGCCACAAGCAGGCAACAACAACTACATGCAGCAAAGGCAACGCCTGATTAATTTTAACTGATAAGCGCGTCATTTGCCTTTGTTTGTCTCGTTGATTGTTGTGCGTTGTGCGCTGTGCGCTGTGCGTTTTGTGTGTATTTTGTGTGTAGGCTGTTGCGCAGGCGCAAACATTTACCAGGTCATACGCCCCAACAGGCACACATACACACACACACACCTGGCACATTCTTTATCTTTATCGCATGTTTCTTTAGTGTTTTTGTTTGTTTTTGTTGTTGTTTGGTTGTTGATGAAACGTCGCGACGCATCTCCAGTTGCCACGTTCAGGCAACAATTACAACCATAAAAGCGGCCATCAGCGAACCCATCAACCAACCAACCAGCCAGCCAACCATCCAATCATCCATACATACAACCAATACCCTGGCCACGAACCAGGCCAAGTACCTTTTTGGCAGCCACAAAAATGATAAGAATCGAGCGCAAGTCTTAAGCGGCCAGCGGCTGCCTTTTGTCAACTTTGATTTGCTTCTTTTTTCTTCAAGTGTATATACCCTGTAGCCTGTAATTAAAACAATGTCAATGCGCAATTTTTGAGTACATCCATTTATGGTGCACAATTAAGCCAACGTAGCAAGCATTACCAAAATCACATCGCCATTAGAAATTCGGTTAAGTTGTGACCCAGTTTTGGGCTAAGTTGTTGTGTGTAGAATCCGATTGAAAACCGTATTTGTGAATGTGTATGTAGGTCGATACTAAACTATGACAGAAAGTACATTTTTCGGCATAGAATAATCATATGAATTGCAACAATAAATTGTGTGTCTAAGTAAAAAAAGGAGAAAAGTCTTAGCTGAAATCCAAATTGTTTGTCAAAGAGAAGCAAATCTTATCGGTAATTGGGCTTGTACCTATTACAGGGTATCTGCCAGTCAGCTGCCCTTTCTCTTCCCCGTTGTTTTTGAGCCACGTTTTTCGTGTACAGCGAAATTCAGTGTAAATTTGTTGAGGCGGCACGTCCTAATCAAGTTGTAGAGCAGCAGCAGCAGCAGCAGCAGCTTGGCTAAACAGTTGCTGCAGATTCAAGGCACAGATTTGACTCCAAAGGAAGTTAGCAGCTAATGGCTTGCAGCTGCAGCAGCAGGAGGCACACACAAACCCACAGATACAAATAATTTAGTTGCCGTTGCCGTTGCCTCATAAACTGCAGCAGCAACCTTTAAGTTATGTGCCCGACTCGAGGCAGACGCGAGTTCATTTTGCAATTATAGACAAGAGACCAAAGACCCACCCCGCCCCCTTGACCATCTCCCTGACCACCCTGACCACCCTGACCAGCCAGCCCCATCCTGTTAGCTGCACCTGCTGTGTGGCAGGCTGCCGGCCGATCTTTTTAGCTGCACCACATAAATTCAGAACCGAACTTGCAGGCGGCTTGGGTGTTGCAGCTTCAACTGTTCTGCACTGCTGCGCCGCCGCTGCTGCTGCTGCTGCCACTGCTGCAGTAATTTATGGCTTTGTGGCAGCAACAACGGAATGACTGACGGACTGCTGGACTGATGGACTGACTGACGTCGCAAGTTATTTGCCTCGAGCCGGATAGTCTCTCTCTCTGCCAGTTTTGGGCTTTGTTGGCATTCTTCCTGGCGTCCAAAATTGGTTGACAACGACCAAAAGAGTGGCCCGGGGGTAGGCGCTGTGCAAACGTACGATAAGCATCTTACAGATACTTTGGGCACGCATTGACGAGCGTGCATCTACAAGATACTTGGCTCGGCTTGGCGTTCTCTCCTTTTCGCTGCTTCGTATCTCGGCACAAGAATCTTGAGCTGCTTGCTTGGGCTCGTGTAATTTGCGCCTTGCTGGCTGCTCTGCATACAAAATGAACTGCAGTCGCCCACAAAAATACAACGCTCAGATACATTGTATCTTTTCTTGGCAGTCTTAGCGTCGACAAATCCTTCAAAACAAACTCAGCCAAAAATTCAATTAATTTTATGATTTTGCATAAAAAATAGCATTCGTCTTACTTATTTTTTTGTGTATCTAAAAAATAAATGCGTTGTGTCTGCAGCTAACCACAAATTAAATCAATTTCATTGGGTTAAAGTTGAGATACATTTGTTTAACTTTGCTTTTTCGTGGGCGGCGCCGCATTGAAGAATAAAAAAATGTTGAGCTACCTTTTTTTGTGTTGCCACTGGTTTTTTTTATTATGTTGGGCCTGGTTGTGGTTGAAAATATGATGAATGGCCTGGAAAATCAAATGCGTGCCGCAAAAGTTAAGAGTCAAATCTGAAGACTGAACTCGAGTTCATTAAATGTTGGAAAATACAGTACATAAAATATGCAAAGGCGTGCCCAGGCAAACAGAGAGCGAGATTATCAACAAGGGAGCTTAAGCAACTGACTTTTAATATATGATAATTAATTCATTATCGATGCTGTGACGTGAACGGGCAGACAACCAGACAGAGAGACAGACAGAGAGGCAGACTGACAGTCAGGCAGACAGACTTGACTGAAGATGGGGCGTAGGACAAGGCTGACAAGGATTTCACTTGCAATTAAAACGAACAAGACACAAAAATTGCACAAACAGCCAACGACCAACGGGCAACTGACAAAGCCAATGGCTAACCAGGCAGGCTAAGACACGGGGCCACTACTGATGTATCCGTATCCCAGGTAGCCTTTCATTGATTAAAGCGCGCTCCCAGCTGTGCGCTCGACATGCACTAAAAACTGATTATCTGCATATAAGCGACTAAAAATCACCAAGTCCAAGCAACCAGAAACCAAAAAAACCAACGGCAGCAAAAAATAATTGCCCAGAACTGTTTAACATATCAGTAGTGCCACAAAACACAGGCAGAGAGAGAGAGAGAAAGAGAGAGAATAAGTAAGAGTGCTCCAAGTTGAGTGTGATCGACTAGCAGATACCTTGCAGGCAGCTGAAACATGCATTCAGTTTGTGCTTCTATTCTAAATCGAAGATTGATGTCATTTCCCCTTCTTCTTTAAATAAGATTGATTCTTCTGCAATCGATTCAAGATTTGTAGTGCAAAACTATTGCCTGTATAGTCTCTATGTCTCTCTGATCTAGTCGCTGATGCTGCTTTTACCTGTTGCCATATCAAAATACCCCTTTCAAGAAATTCTCAATGATTGTTGGGTATTCGAAGAGGCAGACTTGAAGTCGAGTGAGTCTTTTATAAAAATGCACAACATGTCATTGGCAACGTCGTCGTCGTCGTGATATAGTGAGTGCCCCAGTAGTGCTGGGAGCACCCTCAACGTCGGAACTTTGCCGTGGCTGCTGTCTGCGGGCCTTCCTGTGTGACTTTGACTGCACAGGACATGGACGTGGACATGTCAATGTCTGTCTGTCCGCCAGTCTGTTCGTCTGTCCTCGTGTCTGTCTGCCTATGGCGACTCTCCGATCCATATCGTTAAAAGTTAACGCTTTAGCGGACTTAACATGGCTTTTAGCGTTAATTAACAACGAATTTTTCGAAATGCAAAATGCAACAACAGCTAACAACAGCAAAAAACAACAAACCAACAAGTACACAGAATGTTAAGTGACAAAGAGCTGATAAGCTGACAACAGCAACAGCAACAACTGCTATAGGCAGCAAACAAGATAAGCCAAAAAGTTAAATAAACATAACGGAATAATTGAAGGAAATGCTTAATGGAGGCCCCTTAACCGTTAGGCTCAACACTCAGACTCGCCGAGAGAAGTGATGCTAAGCTTAGCAGTGCGCGAATTAAATACGTTAATTATATGTCTGTTTAGCAGTTGCATTAATTAATTTCCTTGCACAGTTGATGTTTTTTTTTTTTTTAATATTTTATCTGGTTTTATTTAAGCAAACTAAAAATTAACAAAATTGTTTAAACATTTCTTAGGGCTAAGCTACAAATTAGAGTTACACTACATATATATACTCGGTATTTATATACACACACAGATTAGATATATACGACTGCAGTTAGAGTTACAACATTAGACAAAAGTGCAGACACTGCCAAAGAGAAAACAACTTTGCACCGCACTTTGATGTTAATCGTATCTGCGATCTCTATAAACTAGACAGCAACTTAAACCTAGACTAGACGATTAATTTAACTGAGCCTTAGCTGCAATGGAAGATTAATTAAAGGAAGCACTTGGAGAGTGTTGAATTGTTCGGGAATTGCGAATCTTAAGCGATAATAGTTGTAAACTTAGATGAGTTTCTGTTTTGGAAGGCAAGTTCTTCATCAGTGTTTAAATCTCTAGGAAGCACAACATTTCGAGTTGAATTCTATATATCTATATACAAAGAACCACACATTATTGGTTATATCGGTGAACTGTTATCGTTTATCGTTTATCGATACAGTATTTGTATACTTAAATATTAAATCACAGTGGCGAGATTTGTTTTCTTATTATTTCTGTATCTTTTCATAATCGACGTTTGCCCTAAACGGTTCTGAACCGCATTCAACGACAAGCGTACGCCTGCAACAGCCAGCGGGACCTTGAGAGACCCTTCGATATATATCGTGTGGGGCAGATGGGCCCCAGTTTTTATCTCGGCGGGCAGAAGCTGAAGTAGGGGAAAAGTTGACAGTGCAGCGAGTAAAAACGCTTCGGATCCGTCTTCAGATCGAAGCCATCCACTTTGATCACATTCCACTGGTTCTTCATGTGCGCATAGCTAAAGGATACTTGATCCTGGAACGTATCCGAGCGTATGAACTCCATGGGCTCCAAATGTGAATGGAAGTTGTCCACAACAGTCAACGGTACCTTCAGCAGATGCTCTGCAAGAGACAAAAAGACACAAAAGGGAAACAACAGTTAAAATTATGCCTTGGTCAGTCAGCCTTGGTCATCCAGTGTGGAGGAGGCTCACTCACCTATGATGAAACCCATTGTGACATCATCTGGAAAGCGTATCTTGTCGCCGATGCTGATAAACTTGCCGCCACCTGCTATGGGCAACATTTTAAGTGTAAGGGCGCGACTGAGGCAGAAGCCAGCGCCGCCAGTTGCAAACCAGAAGGTTATCTTCTTATTCGTTGTCGTATTTTTCTACAAGAAGATGAAGAAGACGCATTCAGGTTAGCGGAAGAATGGTGCACTGAGAAACGTAAAGTATTCAAGTTTAATATATCTAATCCTAGAACAAACTCTTTCATTTAAGCCAGATCATGTTAGTGTTCATAATCTTAGACTTAATCGTCGAAACAACCTTTGATTGACTTACTAATTTCAAGGAAAATTAAGAACTTAACATATACTTTGTCGAGCATTTTTTTCTGTGCATTTTTGATTGAGGTTAGCAAAGGATAAACCCGAAAAAAATTAACTTTTTTTGTCAATGGTCCAGCTGAAATTGCTTGAAAATTAAGAAACAACAAAAAAGCCGAGAAAAGGAAGAAACACTTGATTAATTGACCATGTAAATGGACATGTGCGTTGAGGAAACTTAATACACACAATCGAAAAATGCCAAAGCCGAACCCCAGACCAAAAACTTGAAACTTGACAGCGTTTGCTGCTGCGGCTGCTCCTCCTTCTCCTCCTCCTTCTCCTCCTGCTCCTGCTCCTTCTGCTCGTGTCTTCTCGTGACCTAATGAAGCGTAAATTTTGGGGCTTTCAATTAGTTTGTGGCGCTGTGCAGCGCAGCGCAGCGCAGCGCAGGAAACCCGATTGACTTTAAGCCAGCTGATTCGCTACGGTTATTGGGTTCGAACTGTGTGGCATGCGGCCAGCCTACCAAACATTGCCACAAATCGCCATGCAACAGCATTCATTACGGGATCAGCTGGCGATATTTCAAATGCGCCCCAGCAAAACCAAAGCAAAGCAAAGCAAGGCAGCTTTGACTCCGTATTGAAACGGGAACAAGTCCGAGTGCAAGTCGAGAGCCAGCCAGATCATATCGGTTATTAATGATAGCCTGCGCTGGCAGCTGGAAGCCAAATGGCGGCATAGACAAATGGCCATAGTCAAGCGCATAAATAATGCCCCCGTCCGCACCGCACAGGAGAAAGGCAGCCCGATATCGCTGGCCAGCCAGCCAGCCAGCCAGCACTGTTCAGTTCAGTTGCTCAGTTGTTCAGTTTGCCAGAGCCATAACTAAAGCCAGAGTCACAGCTATATTCAAAGAGTCATGTAATTACGGGCATTGGAAATATATAGATTTGCTACATATGCAAAAACAAGCAGCAACTGTGCCCCAGTCTGAACGACCAGTCGAACGTTGAATACCCTGACAAGCAAATAAGCTGGAATTGGTTTCTGTGATCTTTCAAATTTAAAAACAAAATCAACCTGCAATTTAGAAATTCTCCATACTTTTGGCGCCAAGCGTTCCTCAGCTTTTTATTCACAAAGTAAATAAAAACCAGTGTCTTCATTACTTAATTTCACGGTGGATTTTGATACAAGATTGAAATAATATGTATAATTTTCAGGATGTTAGTAATAAAATGCAGTATTCTTATATGGCTTTCTAGTTTAAAGAGAGCAATTTTTTCTTATATATGGAAACGACTCTCTTACAGACTTGATAAGAAACTTATAATAACCGATCAAAGTATACATTGATTTAGATTTGCACTTACGTTGTCCAAGTGAATCTCCAGCGGCGAGGATATGCTTGGCTTGCCCAGATACCAATCCACGCTGGGACTGTACTCGTCGAGCAGTTTCACCAATCGGGGCACATTGACATAGTTGTCATCGTCGAAGTGACAGAACCATCTGTAAGAGCAGAGAAAATAAAAAACACAATTTAGATTACAACTTAAATTCGACGCGAACAGACTAACAACTATAACTAAAAATTATAAACGGACAATAAATACAAAATGGAATTAACACTGGAGCAACTGGCACGCATTGCGCTGGGGGTTCCAGAGATGAATCAATTAAATGTGGCTGTGCTGCACAGTCTGTTGGATGCACTGATGAAGAAGCTCGCTTGTCAGCAGGATTTGGTCACAATTGAGGGTTTCGAGGGCAAGTGCTTGGAGCGTTTGCTGGAGCGCTCAAAGATTTCGCCGCTGCCCTTCGATGTGGCCACAATTGTGCCCATCTCAACGGAATTGCAGAAAGTCGACGGAATGGAGAAACGTTTGGCAAAACTTGAGAGCAAAATGGAGGCACATTTCCAGCAGATACGCGTCTGCAACAAGGTCAACTCGAAACAGTATCACAAACGGCTGTGGGAACAATATACGACACCCTGTGAGGATCTGTGCACCGTTTGTGACGAGGACAACAAGCTTGCCTGCAGTCTGCTGCAGAACATGGATTTCATGAAGAAACTGCTGCGACGCATTGCCTCGCCAATGATCGACATGGTCGAGCAGATCCAAAAGGAGCTGGACAAGTTCTATGCGACCCTCAAGGCGTTTCTCAGCAAGACTGAGGCACTGTTCGAACGACTCGAACTGGTCAAACAGTGTGTGATTGAGATTGAGAAATTGCGTAAACTGGTCAATGACTACAATCTGACGTTCATTGGTACCATGGAGGAGTTGCAGGATATGCTGGACAGCAAGCTGGACAAGGTGCATATGCCGGCACTCAAGAAATATATACGCGACCGTTTCGATAACATCGATCTGCGACTATTGAAGATCGAGGAGAAGGATACTTGTCCGCGTGCCGCTGGTTTTATCAGCACGGGCATCCGCTGCATATCCTGCGGCAACACTCGCATCGGCGTCGAGGTTGGTCCGCTGACTATTGGCCCGCTGCCCGATGCGACGGCCAGCAGCAAGAATCCCGCTGCCTGCGTCAAAAACATAGCCTATCGCACCGTCGACAAGGAACCAACGCTGATGGTGCGCGTCCAGAATCTCGATCTCAATATGATTTCCAATCGCCTGAATCGTCCAAACGGTGGCAAGATCTGCAAGCTGCCAGAAGCCAACGACACCATCTACGGTGTACGCAACTCTTACTCAAACTAGACACACACAGAGTCAAAAGTCACCTTTCCCAGTTGCTTCCCCCAGCAGCAAAATCGTAATGTTCCGGCAAATAAAGCTTTGAGACTCAAGTCGAGGCGCGTCTTTCTTACTTATTTTTACATGCCGCATAAAAAATGCACTAATTTAAATGGTAATTATCCAGAGTGTGTGTAGAGTGCATGTGTGTGTGTGTGTTGGTCAACACAGTGGCAGCTGCAATTGCTGTTTGCTGGGGATAAGCCTCAGTGACAAACGATCAACCATATCCGGTAGCCAACGGCGGCCTAATGATGCCATTAAAATGCTGCCGAGCCTATCGAACGAGCGGCTTGTTGGTCCCCCTTGCAATGTTGCACGTTGCACGTTGCTGTTACTAAATGAACTCACGCGGCCTCACAGAGAGAGGAAGAGAAAGAGAGAGAGAAGGAGAGAGAGAGAGAGACTTGGTCATCAAGTTTGCCAAGGTTTTCGGGAGCAATTATTCATTGGCTTCATAATTCAGTTCTTAACTGGTTCGGTTGTTGACTTAACAGATAAATTACTCAATTACTTAGGGCTTGGATCTTAATGATTCTGATTCAAGATAAAGCATATCCGTGGCTAGGTGTATCTCAGCAGTTTTAATCAGAGATCATCATAGATTTGTCTGTATCTACATAAATACATCTGTATCCCTCGATAGTATTATAGTATAGTATTCATTAAAAATAGTTGAAACTGAGAATTAGTCACTGGATTTTACAAAAATCCTTGTCAACTCTTTTCCTCTTTGCTGCGTATTAAATATCTTTCAAGTGGATTCTCTTGTCGAAAACATAGATTCAAATAATCCGTATAAGTATCTATTAAATCTGTTCACATATCTTAATGCCTCGCATGAGGAAGTGTATTGTAACAGCAGCTGACCCGCTTACCCCTCCCCAACCCCCTCAACTCTTAGAAAACAACACTTTATTTGCTTGCTCGCTCGCACCCTCTTCCCCTCTCTCGTTCAGGCTATTGTGTATGGTGAGGAGTCCATAACTATTCAATAAAATCGAAGCGTTTGCTGGCGTCTCTTGGGTAATTTAATATAATTTTTATTGCCCAAGTTGTGGGGGGAGGAGGAGGGGAGGGTTAGAGTGTATCTCAGCTAATCGTAGCTGTGGCATTCATAAATTGCATGCTGTTGTTGTTTTTGTTGTTCTTGTTGCTGCTGATGTGGCTGCCACATGCGATACCTGTGCGAAACGGCAGCCAAGTTGCTGTTGCTGTTTGTCGTTGCCTCTTTTAGTCGCTTCATGTCGCATAAAAATGCGCTTTTAATTTCGCTTAATTATGCGTGCCGCAAACAGCCTTTTTTCCTATTCCTCGCACCCTCGCTCCTTCTCTGTCTCTTTCACTCACTCCACTCCACTCTAACTCCCCCTCTCTCCCTCTCTCTCTCTCTCTGCGGGGTAACCAAATTGATATCTAGCCGGCATTTTATGTGTTTTTTGCTGTCGTTTAATTAACGCGTTGTTTGCTGCCTTCTCTGTTTGACATTTTATGAAAATGAAAATGTTTTCATTTGCCCAGGCTGCAACAGCAAATCAAGCAATCGATCGTTGAATATCTTTTTCTTTTTGGATCTCTTTTAGTGGGGAGGGGGGAGAGTGGCTCGCTGCAGCTGGGCGACCAAGCTAGACAGCAACTAAGCCAAACAACGTTGGTGGCTTCAAAAAATGCTTCGTTTGTTTGTTTGGTATTCTTTTTTTTTTTTTTTTTTGGTCTTGGTGTTTATCTGGCATCGCATTGCAGCAGCAGCAGCAGCTGAGGGAGCTCCTTTTAGAGTGTGTGTGTGTGTGTGTGTTGTGTGCATTTGTGTGTGGCCATTGGCCGCGAAAATCGAGACGCGAAACGAGTGCAAAAACTTTGCTTTTGCCTTAGACAGGAGGGGAAAGTTGAGTATATTGATTTTGTAACAAATAAGGTTGGTCTTTTTGAAGCTACAGACTTTAAACTTGGTATACTTTACTAAATATACTGTTCTTTAGACAATTATATATATATTCTTGTACTTATATACTTTATACTCGTAGATATTCGAGTCACTCAAGGAGTACACAAAAAATAATAGTAGCTCCACTTACGTATTCCTTTTAAGAATCATTTTGTTTTTATAGAAAATTCTTCCACTTCTAAAAAGGTGTTTAAAAGTTCCTTTAAACTTAGAAATGTAATAAACACAAAGCTGAGAAAATTTCTTGTGAAATTGTTGCTATTATTTTATAATTGTAATTGCTGATGACCAACTTTAAAGATGAGGATTGGGATAAGCAAAATTTTGATTTTATTATTATTTTTATGATTATTACCCGTTAAGAAAGCAATATGTGTTGCACCTTCAAATGCCGATCATTTTTTTGAAGTACCTTTAACTGCACAGCGCAGAGTATTAGGATATCGTTTAAAAGTGACTGCAAATTCTGTAGTTGTTTGCTTTGAAGTTAGTTTATTTTGATGGCAGTTTTCCAATTACTCCAACTGATGCTGATGCTGGTGCTGCTGCTGCTACAGTTGCTGTTGTGGGCAGCATTCGAGAGCAACATAAGCATCAGCAGCTGTTGCTGTTGCTGTTGCTGTTGCTGTTGCCTGGGCGTTGTCGTTGCTCTTGTTGTTGTTGTTCTTGTTGTTGGACTGCAGGCGAAATGAGTTTATGTCTGGAGCCATAATAAAAAATGATTGACGGGGCACTTCGCAACTTGGAGAGTCGCTGAGAGGGGTGTCGAGGGGGAGTGGAGAGGCAATGCAAGGGGCAGTCCTAATAGATTTCGCATTAAGCGCGAGTCGAAGTTGATCAGAGGGGGCCCCCAAACAGTGTGCGTTAAAAGTATTTTGACAGGCCAGCGAGCGGGCGAGAGATAAGCGATCGCCACAAAAAAGAGAGCTAAAAGCAAAAAAGAAGGATGACGAACTGATTTTGTTTCGATTCGTTTTGTTTTTGTGTTGTTGTTGTTGCTGTTGTTATTGTTGTAGTCTGGCTTTGCAATTAGCAATAAGTCAGCTGTCAGCCAGAAAGTGGAATGTATCTTGCAGATGCGGATTCTGTGCGGATTGATACAAATCAATGTTGTGTGCCGTGTCAGGCTCTCAAAAAAAAAAAAAAAAAACCCAACAAAACAAAAAAGAACAAGTTATTTACATTAAGCTGACACTCGAATCAACAACCAACTACAACAACAACGCGGCAACCAACAGCAACTTGGCGCGCTTCATTAGCAACAACAACAAAAGCGGCAACAGGAGTTGCAGTCATGACTCACAGATTTATGAGTGCCACAACGGCAACCCGCTGCGTGAGTAGTTTCTTGCAGCAGACACACAAAAGCATTTTCAATTCTCTGCTTTGACACGCTCACTGAACACAATTGAAACAACCGAAACAGCGGCGACAATTGAAACGCATTTGTCAGCAACGACGACTGGCGACGACAACGCCAACTACAAACGCAATCATTAGTTGCGAGACAACAACAGCAGCAGCAAAAATGGCAACAACAACTACAACGTGCAACAAGTGCAAATGTATCTTGCTGTTCTCAAATTGATGCCAATTGTCGTGTGGCGACGACGCCTAATTGAAATGTAGAGCAAGCGATTTGCCGAGCAGCTCAAATTCTTTGCTCACAGTTGTTGCCATTATAGTTGTTGTTGTTGTTGTTGTTCTTGTTGTTGTTGGTGCTTTCCGCCGGATGTGCAACAGCAACTGTTGCTGCAGTGGCAACTTCATCTGCATATGTGCCAGGCCAGGCTCCAATTGTGCATTTCCGCAATAGCGATAAAAATGAAGTGGGAATGTGGCATGCAGCATTTCTAAACGACAGTTTAATACTCTGTTGTGGCAGTGCATTATCAGAGAGAAAGTGGTAGAGAGAGGAAGAGGGAGAGAGTCTCACGAAAACTGCGCTCAAGTTTCAGCTGTATATAAATAAGTATTGCAATAAAATCTTAAGACTTCTTCACAAACAAAATATACCCAATAAATTGTAACTGAAGATTGCGACAATGTCAAAGTGATTCAATCCGCTTGCCCCAGCTGCCCCGGCTGCCCCGGCTGCCCCGGCTGCCCCTCTGCACTTCTGCTGCCCCAGCCTGGCAACCCTTCTCATTGCATTCAATTGAATAATTGACGTTATGCACAGTTTTGTGGTGGTTGTTGGTTTGTTGATGCCACAAGTGGCAAATAAATGAAATTGATGCGCTAAGTTGTAGTTGCAGTTGCAGTTGCCGCTTTAGTTGCCGTTGCATACTTTCCCCCTTGCAACAAAACACGCGGGCAACTGTTGCTGCTGCTGTTGCTGCTGCTGCTGTCTCTTCACACGCGGGCGCCTCACTCAACAAATTTCAGTGGCCCCTGGCCGCAAAAAGAAAATTTTCTCACACAGCGACGACAACTGGAAAACATCTGGTTTTTCACATATGCGACAAAAAATGCTGATGAGGTTTTTCCAAAGCCGCAAAGAAAATGCGCAGCGAACAACAACAATTAAAACTGTCGCAGCTCGCTACTCGCAGCCTTAGATGGATTGTGGATTGTGGATTTGTGGTGCATAATGTGCATGTTGAGAAATGCCACAATGCTCCACTCTGCGTGCCACACCACTTCTTGACTATTATTTTAAATGTGTTTTATCAGTGGCCACAGCAGATGCAGGGGGGGAACGGGTGCAGCCAACACTCATGTGGCACGTCTGGGAAATAATATTGATGCAACTCCAAATACACACACGTCAGTTGCAAAAGAATGGGGCATACAGCAAATTCCCACGCACTTTCACAGCAAGAGCAGCAACAGCAACAACAGCAACAACAGCAACAGCAGCAACAACAGGAACAACAGCAACATTAACAACACACACCCCCTCAATAAAATTACCGCATGCAACATCATCATCAGCAGCAGCGGCAACAATCAGTTGTTGTTTGCCTTTGGTGAATCCTGTTTTCGTTCACTTTCTTTGCCCCGATTTTATTTTATTTTGATGCCGTGAATATTACGCATATTACGTGTCGTAATTACAAAAAAGGGGCAAGGTACCACAAAAAAAAGGCAATGTTCCGTTACAGTGTCAATAAATGTTGATTGCGAGACGTGCGAGCAAATAAGCTACAGATACACACATATATATAACTCTATATATAAATATAGTTGGGCTGCGTCACTTGGCAAGGGCATGCTTGGCGCGACTTGCCAAATCAGATACAGATGCAAATACATATAAAGATACATATACAGATACAGGTATAGATACAGATACAAATATGTATAGAGCAAAATACAAGATACACAAAATACACATTCGCACAATCTGAGTCAGGCACAAGTTCGCCAGTTGCCCCCGCGACAAATGTTATGTATTAGGTGTGGCAAACCACACACGGCACGACCTGGCTGAAATCAAAACAAATCAGTAACACACCCAAGACACACACACACTGCGCACAGCAAGAGATAAATTAGAACTTGAAGCAAATAAATCGAGAAAAAAATCAAAGTTATAACAAGTAACTGTGATCGTGGGCAAGTATGCACGACTATTAGATGCCCTACTTTGCCGTGATTATTATTCAAACATTCATGGAACGTGTTTGTATACCAAATACCAGTTGTGATACAAAGATAGATGCACAGATCTAAATGACAGTTCTTGTAGTCTCTAAGATCGGTGGGATCAAAGACACATAGCTGACCATATCGAATGACTATATCAACTGCCTATAAATTGTCTGACTATATTGCCTAGTCGGCTTTTTAGCTCTTATAGGATCTGAGATCGATGAGATTCCGACTCTTCTGTTGCTGCTGTTTGAGAATATTCCTAACTTCAGCTCGCTGGCTCTTATTGTCTCTGGGATCGCTGAGATCATAAGGAGACTACAGACTATATCGACTATTATCTTCCCGCTGTTTGAGTTAATATATAGTTTATGTCTCCTTTCGCTTTACTCACAAGCATTTGCACCACTTAGGGTATATACGAAAAGCGGCAACCACAAAACCAAAAAAAAAAAACATTCAAAAAAACTAGAAAACCGTTTAAAGCGTGGAATTTGGGGCCGCTTAACACAATATAAAATCTAATTTATAATAAAAAGAAACCCAAATGTCGTAGGGGAAACACAGCCGTCACCTTATTGGCGCCTCCAATAATACGTGTGTGCGTGTGTGTGTGTGTGTGCGACTGTGTTGTGTGTGTATGTGTGTGTTTTATATAAAAATTCATTTAAGCGATTTCCCTAGATCTCATAATTTATGATTGCTGTGGCAACGTCATGCATTAGACCAAGAAGTGGGCGGAGAGTGGAGTGGAGGGGCAGGGCTGATTGACGTGGCAGGTCGAGATCAGTCAAAGTCAGTGAGTTGCCATTGTGACTTGCAATTGTTGGTGCTGCTGCTGTTGTTGCTATTGCTGCTGTTGCAATTGCTGCTATCGTTATTGTTGTTGCTGCTGCTGTTGCTGTTGTAATTTTAATTAAATTGCGCTAATTGTTCGGCTTTTATAATAATGTGTGTAAGTGCAATTAGCCAGTCAGCGGCAACAGAAGGCGTCGCCTGCACAGTGGAGCAAAATCATTCAACTCTTGGCCATGTAATTAAAATGAGAGAAAAGAAAGAGAGAAATAATAACAACAACAACAGCGACCCCAACTCGTTTGAACTGTTGCTGCTTGATTTGCATTTTATAGAGCGGACATCCCGCTGCTGTGAGTCAATTTCAGCAGCAGCAGCGGCGGCGGCAGCAACATGTTGTTGCTGCTGCCGTGCGTAGCAATGGGCAATAAAAGCACAGCAGCAGCCGCCGTTCAGCGCGCCATAATTGCCAGTTTCAATGCACGTTAATTAACCTCTTTCCATATTTTTGCCAGGAATAGTTGTTGTTGTTGTTGTTGTTGTTGCTGTTGTTGTTTGGGGTTTGCACTTATTCCACAACATTTCGCAGCATGAGTAAAAATTTAAGCGTTACCAATCAGCCTGGCCACAGGAAACTGGCTGCGCCACCTGATACCATTTTCATATTGCCTGCAACAACAGGCAGCAGCAGCAACCAGCAACCAGCAACCACCAAAGAGCAACAACAACAGCAGCAGCAACTGCAACTGCTGCCCCATCTTGATCATAACTGCACATTTAGCCTGCTTGCCATTTATTTCAGTTTTGTTTCATTTTTTTATGGACTAAAGTTAGCTGGCAACAATTTGTTGCTACTCGGACTTGTGTATGTTGTTGCCAGCAACTGGCTGCTGCTGCGGCTTGCAATTGTTGTTGTTTCTGTTGTTGCTGTTGTTGCTTTTGTTGTTATTTTATTGATTGCATGCTCAGTGCTTTCATAATGACAGTTTCAAGTTCTAAGCCAAAACGGAGCAGTCGACAGCCTTTTCACAGTGAGTGCGACAACAACAACAGCAGCAGCAACTGCAACTGCAACAACAGCGGCATCCTCTGCGGTGCTCTTCATATATAAAGTCACATCATGTCCGAGTTGTTCTAGATTTGCTGCTTGCAACACAACAATTTGTTGTTGTTGCTGTTGTTGATGTTGTGGTTGTTGTTGTGGTTGTTGCTGCCAGTGTAATTACAAACAAGCTGAAGAATTTCTAGGCAGCTCCTTTGGGCGCTAGCTGCAAGTTGCAACTTACAGCAGTTCAAGTGTCTTTTTAGCTTCAGTTGTTTTTTTTTATATACCCTGTAAATGAGCAGCTTAAAGTTGTTTCAACATTTACAACAGGCAGCAGAAGACAGATTTTATCTGATAAATTGAATATATATACTTGATCAGCATAGAGACAACGAGAGACTGCACTTATAAAGTTAATATATATTCTTGATCAGAGCCGGAGCTTATCAACTTAATATTGCAGAGAAAGACTGAATTTATAAAGTGAATATACAATCCTGAATATCACTAAGATTAGCATATATTCTTCATCAGCAGTATGGAGAGAGAGAGATAGAGAGAGAGAGAGAGAGAGTTAATATATATTCTTTAACAGCTTTATAGAGAGACAAAGACTTCAAAAGCTAGGAAACTGAAATATTTAACTTAGATATTTATTTCTTTAATTTTAAATAGGATATCTGCCACTCGTTCTCGTCCAGAACACTCTTACTTGTTTTTTCTTGCGGTTTTTTTTTTGCCGGACAAGTTTTGAGTGGCTGCTGCAACAGCAACAAGAACAACGAGAAGAACGAGAGCAAAGAGGCGCAGTTGCTGCTGCTGCTGCTGCTGCTCCTCCAGTTGCTGTTGTTGCTGCTGTTGTTGTGCGTCTTAATTGCGCAAATTAGAACGCATGGCAGCTGCAACCGAGGTCCAAACTGGGTGTTTGCATTGCTTTTATAGCTCAAGCGGATGGATGGATGGATAGATTGGTGGATAGCTGCTCTGCTCCTGCGGTTGCTTATTAAAAGCATTAAAGTCTACAATTACAACAGCAGCAACATCGAACAGCAGCAACAGCAGCCACATTGGAAGTCATTGCACTGCTCAATGGACGACCAACCAAGCTGCTCAAGGCAGCTAAGAATTTTGGCCATAAAGAGGGCGCATTATGACAAGATCTTGGCCAAAAGGGCAGAGTCCAAGAGTGTGTTCGGGGTTAATGCCATAATGCTGCATGAAATTGAAGTTGAAATTGAAATGGCTGCGTAAGATATGTGCAGAAAACAAAAAGCTATAAAAAATATCGATTATCAAAAGGAAGTGCAAAACAAAAAACGAAGGGGAGTTTAAAGATCTTGAAGGATTTTTCTATGTTTTAAATTGCAATTTCTACTTACGCAGAGTTTCACTAGCGTCTAGCACAACTCCATTTTCTTAGTGTATTTACATAGTTTCACTTAGTTTACTCACTTTTTGCCGCTCTCCAAGAAGATATCGAGTTCCGCGGACATTTTACAGCAGAGCGCCTTCCGAAAATGGCCCTGTGAACATTTCGTGTTTATAAGATGGCCCTCTGCAAGAAAGAGAGAGAAGGAATAAGATGAGTTTTGCTAAAGATTGGTAATTAAGCAAAATAACAACGCACCAAACAAGCAAAAACCAATAAAGGGAATGGGGAAGACGCTGGCAAAGAAGCCACATCTATGTTAATTAACTAAAAGGTCCAAAGCTCATATCGGGGAGCCCGAAAAAAAAGAAACAGTAGCTTGTTAGTCAAGAATGCCGCTCATATCCAGCGGATACGTTTTGTATCTCGTTTGACAGACGCCGCCGATAAAGCACACACACACACACATAAGCACACACACGCACACACTCGAGGGAGATGGTGAGGGAGCGAGAGGAGCGGGGTGGGGCAGGTGTGGAAATAAAAAAAAGCCAGCAGCAGCAGAAAAAAAAACTTGTGCGCCTTAATTGGATGAAAATTGTTGAAATATTTAAAGCACACACAACAAACACAAAGGGCACCAGAGCAGAGCAGAGCAGACAATCAGACAGACAAACTGCAAGCTATATCTCTACTATATACATAAATATATATATAAATATATATATCCTTTGTTTACCAGGCGAACAACAACAGCTCTGTGCACATAACTCAAAAATCGCTGCGATGCGTGCTTAGCAAAAATCCTTACTGCTCCAGCTCCCTAATCAAAATGCCTTCAGGAGCGTTCAGAGGCTGTGAAACTTGAGAACTTCTCGAGTCTGGAGACTGGAGTCTGTCGTCTTCTGCTCTTCTCTTCTCAGTAGTATGCAAAAATGAAATACAATTTTTTGAAATTTGAACTTTTTTTTAATTAAAAACTCTTGAAAATTTATGCAGCTGCAGACGGCGAGAGGAAGACAGAGCGAGCGAGAGAGAGAGAGAGAGAGAGAGAGAGAGAGAGAGAGAGAGAGAGAGAGAGGAGAGAGAGAGAGGGAGAGAGTAGGAAAGGGAGACACGCAAAAATCGAAGCACGCAAAAGAAAAAAAAGGCTGCAATTCAATTAAAATGCGGGTGAGCAAAGCAGGTAAACACACACACTGCGCACACTGCACACACTGCCAACACAGCCTAAACTTTAATCGGTTTTGTTCTCGACTGGGCAGACAGTGGCCAAGATTAGGCGTTCTTCTGGGCGTATCCGCTGCGTGGCTGATGTGAAAACGAAATCAAAAACCCAAACCAAAACCAAGCCAAAAGGGTAAGAGGTCGACAGGTAGATTAACTCCCTCAATATGGCTCTCTGATAAATACGTTTTTTTTTTTCGAAATACAATTTCGGTTTTGGAACGAATTTGGCGAAATGTTTGTAAGTTATGATTTTAATTTCCTTTTAGCATACGCAGTATGCACAATACTCACTTGTCTTCTCCTGATAGTAGTGATCGTCGGTGTCTGTGAAGAACCAGGTCTGCAAAGAGCATTAAAAAAACAAAAACGAAAAGTTTAAATATTGAAAACAAAGCCATTAATCGTTGTAACACAGAGAGTTGATATTATATATATAGCTATAGAAAGTAAGCGATTTGCATATATGTATATGGTGTAAGTTGAGGCATGGGAAGATAGACCTACTACTACTGATCACCGTGGACAAGTTCGAAACGCTAATCTACATATAATTATGCCGACCCATTCTTACAAGACAAGAAGACAATCAGATAAGAAAAGATTCCCACACGTCCCAAAGAAACTCGCAAAGAAACAACTCAAGCAAATAAGAAATAACGCGAACAAGTTAACAAAATCAGTCCACAGTTGGTTGGTTGGCTAAATTGTGGTAGTTGTTTTTGTAATTGTTATTGCTGCTGCTGCTGCTGCTGCTGGTTAGGACTTTATGCATCGCTGATTCGTGCCGTAAACTTGATTTTTGTATTATTTCCCAGTAGTGCTAAATAGTTGAATAGGGGCCGCAGACAGTGTGAATATTCCCCCATCGCCGACATCAGTCAGCAACTGTCATATCCAAAAACCTAATTGCCCAAAAATAAAAATGATAGTCGACAAATAGTTCCTGCGGCTATTTGAAAGTCTTCTTCTTCTTCGTCTACGTCTGGGTCTGCCTCTTCTTCTTCCGCATCACCGTCGTCGTCGTCGTCTTCTTCTTCTTCGTGGTACAACTCAATTGGTTTTGCCTTTAATAACTATTTCTTTGCTGTGTCAAATCAGGCGAAAATCGTTTTAAAGGCATTGACAACTACAACAGCAACAACAAGAGGCACATTGTTGTTGTCCACGTTGCAACAACAACAGCAACAACAGCAACACCAACAACAACAATACGCCCGCTCCACAAGCATTTTAAACAGTTAGAAAGTCAACGTTTGCCAACGTTCAACATTCAACGTCGGAGAGTTGCTGGAGTTGCAGTCTAGTCGAAGTCGAAGTTGACTCGGAGTCGGAGTCGAGTTCTTTATAGCACACACAACAGCAACATGCAGTAACAACAACAACAAAAACAACAGCAACAAATAACAACAACTGCTGCAGCTAAAAACTTTTCGTCGTCGTCTGTTGAGTTTTCATGGATTTTTCACGAGATTTGATTTTTTTTCTTTCACTGGCACATTTTTTTTTCCTGTGCTTTTCATTTTTGGCTGCTGGGCAAAAAATGTTAACACCATGTTGCCGGTTGGATATTGTTGTTGTCTGTGTCGTTGTTGCTGCTGCTGCTGCTGTTGCAGTTGCACAGTTGCACTCGCACTTGACTAGCATTTAATTTATGTGAATGCTAAAACTGTTGACAAACAACATTACAACATGTTGGCCAAATTTATGAGCTAACTTGTACGCTCTGATGCAACTGTCACATAAATAAGCATTGCCCTAGCAAATATTTCCCGGCTGCAGCCAGCGGTCCTCTCCGTATTGGCCCAGTTAATTGCTAACGAGCTGCTTTGCTGGTTTGCAGTGGTTTGGTTTAGCTGCGTTTCCACCCACCAAAAGTAAATCAGTGAAATGCAGTTGTACATATTCCAGCTAATAATTATGTGGCCAAAGGCAGCTGCAACAAAAACTGTTTGCATTCATAAGAAAATTGAACTGGATAGAGCCTTAGGGATGTGATCGACGTGGAGTTACTCCTTATTCCAGTTCAAACTGATTCTTGCTGCTTTATTGCTATTTAAACTGAACTCTATTTTCGGTCTGCTGCAGGCGAAAGAAATGATCGACTTGGCGTTACTCTGTATACTGCTACCATATCCAGCACTCATTCCTTGTGCTGCTCTTTTCCTGTTTATTATAATTATAATTATATTTTCTGTTTACTGCTTGGATTCATGCTTTCATAAACTAATTAAACTCATGAGTGCTTTAACTGAAAGAGGTAATCGATTTGGGGTTAGAACTCAATTTTGCTGCTGCTCTTTGGCTTCATGGGACTGTTTAAATATAACTCAACTATTTTCCTGCCAGTGCATTTCTTGGTAGAGCTTCAGTAAAGCTTTTTGAGGCATTTGCAGTTCATAGAAATATTGAAATAGTTCAAGTTCATATCGCGAGAGTGAGTAAGCGAGAAGAGTCTATAAATTTGCCAGCATATTTCGCTTGGGTCAGCATTAAATGCAAAACAAATTTATCATGAAAGCAGCAGCAGCGTTAACGGATTTGAATACAGATTCGGAGTCGGTGCCGGAGCCGGTGTCGAATTCGGAGTTGGGAGTTGCAAGTTGAGGTGGAAAATTTGTGGCGCGACATGCATTCAATTGGAACGAAGCGATTGCCACAACAATTCGTTATGTTTTCGGCGCCCAACAGACAACAAGGCCCAAAACACATACACACAACAAACGGTTAACTGACTGTCGCCTAGCAAAGACCACAAGCAACAGCAACAATGTGCAACAGCAACGTGCAACAAACATTTTTCAATGGCGTTCGCGTCTCTAACTGATGCAGCTGCAGGCAAAAGGCGGCGGCAAAATTGTGGCCAACCATTTTTGAGGCGAGCATTGCTGTATTTTGGCTTCGCCTTCTCCCCACCCCACCACACCGCTCCGCTTCACCCTTCGATACAATGGCAAGCACGTGGGGTGCGGTCAATCGCCAGCAGCAGCTTCTCAACCAGGCTGCCGCTGAGGCTGCGGTTTTTGCCTGGCCTTTACATATGGCCCAACTCGGCGGGCACCAGGCATCAGGCCGCAACTTTTGCGGCTCTGCATTTACTTGTGCATTTTGGCCAAAACTCAAATTATTACCTATGACGGGGGCGTGCGGCTCACAACTGCACATGCTTTCTAATTTTGACCAGACTATGGACTTCATTCAAGTGAAAGTTAACCAAAAATCAAAATTACACCATAATCAAATGAAATCATATAAATTAGAAAATTGTATTATTTTCAACAAAAAATGTATTAAGCAATTTAGATGCATAATCAAACTAGAAATCGTGGCTAGTCACAAATAAAAACAGCTTTCAAAATAATTTCTACAATAATCTTATATATATAAATATATATATATATATAACAATAAAATAGGCAGAGGAGAATTTACGAATTGTGCATAATAATTCTTAAAGACAAATGAAGCCTTAAAATATAAGTTTGCATAAAAAGCACTTTGACTTCTAATTGATTTGGTATGCAGCCGATAAACTGATTAGTCAAAAACTGCTTACGTAATTTGTGTTTAATATGTTTTCTGAAACCGCAAGCAACACATTGTGGGCGTGGCTCAATTTGCGTAATCTCAGTTCGGCTATTTTGAAGACAGCAGGCAGACCGAAGACGCAGAAAACCACAGAAAGGTTCACATTTTAATTATAGGTTGTCTGATGTATTGGTATTGCCCCCCCCCCCCCCTCCCCCTTCTCCTCTCCTGCTTTTCTCCCCAACCCCGGCAACCTCTCGTTATGTCTATAAAGAGCAGCTGTTGGCATGTTGCGTGCCCCGAGGCGACGAAACTTTTGTGAGGCGTGTGTTAAACGCTGAGATATTTGCTGCTTAATGAGCCACTCTGAACCTCAAAATGTATCAATTAGCTGATTTGTATTTGATTGGTCGAGCATAATTATAGAGAACCAAAATACAGTTCAAGATTTAATATCTTAATTCGAAATGTAACTCGACATTTTTTATTTGCAACCGGAAGACAAACAAAACAAAATGGACAGAATATATACAGCATCTACATACTTAATACAAGCCACTTACGCAGCTTGTTGTTGTAATTGAGAGCAATATAATTGCTACGTATACAAAGAGTCTGCTCTCGTGTGCGCTGCATATTTGCAGGCACTGTTGTTCAGCAAACGGAATATTAAATGACGAAAAAATGTCGAAACGTGAACATTAAAAAGGAAGTTGAATGCGGGCTGGCAAAGCGGGTTGCATGCAGATTAAAAGAGGGGGAGAGGGGCAATATCTGTATTGTTGTATGTGTGTTGTGTGTGTTGCATACACAAATTGTGTCGTTTGCGCACAATGGAAAAAAATGTTCAATTTATTGCGAATTAAATTAAATTGAAGCGCATTGAAAAGGCCGCCAAAAAAAATGAAAAATGACAAAAAACAAAATCGAAATCGAAAAGAGGACGCAGAAAAAAGCTACGGCACGGGTCGCAAAGAGAGCATGTGTGTGTGTGCGGGTGTGTGCGAGAGTGTGTGTGTGCGTTGGCGGCACACTTTGGACGTGCTGTCAATTGGGCTTTAATTGCCATGCGGCTCGTTGCGCATACGCCGCGTGATCCCCAAACAAATCAAGCAGCAACCCAATGAAAGAAAGAGAACTGAGTGAGGGGGTGGGGAGGGGAGTGGAGGAGGGGGAAAGTGGGGTAAGCTCAGCTAGTTGGCCAGCTGCCTTGCGTATGACAACTGTCATTTGCTTGCTCATATTTATGAGAACATGCCGACAAGCTCAAAGCAGATAGCTGAAATAAAAATAAAATAAAAACAGACACACAAAGTCTAAATTCAACTGACTTCAGCTGGAGCTGGAACACTGGCTGGGAATCGAGCTGCAAAACGTGGCTGTCGACTTGCCACAAAGTGACTCAGTGAAGCAGCGCTACTTGCTGCTGACAGCCTAGCACAACTAACTAACCAAATGCACTCAGCGAAAATAAAAACAAATATAAATTAAATGTTAAGAAATCCAAACATTTTTCATGATGATCAAGGCGGTTTTCTCATTTTAGAAAATTTATATTTGAGTTTTCTTTGATTCAACTAAATTATATGAAATTTATAAACGATGAGAAAGGTTTGTTTATGTGAAATCGTAAAATCCAATTGTTCATTGAGAATTGAACATAAAGCCTGGTTCTTAGAAATATACATGCTGAATACTAATTTCTAAAATGTAATGCGATTTTTTCAGAGTGTAGTTTGAAAAATAATAAACAATAAACCTGTTAGGAAATGACTCTTTTGGTTAAGCAACACTTTGTTTGATTATGAAAGCGGTTTCTACAATTTTTCTCTGAGTGTGGCTTGGCCAACTTAATGAGAAGGGTAGGCTAAGAATTAAGCAGCGCAACGCTTGCTGGACATGACGCATTACGACGGCAACGAGTTGGAGTTGGAGTACACGCAGCCAAATACAGCAGGGGAGGATGGCAGGGGGGAACAGCAGCAGCGGCAGCAAAGCTTGTCCAGCGAAATTTAACGACATTTGCGGTTGTCTTGCTGTGACCAATAAAATGTGAGCCGTCACACACACATTACACACACTCGCACACACACACACAGCAGACCTTGTAGGAACTGGGAGCAAATGTTGGTTTTCCGGGAAAAACATTTCAGCGGTTTCAATTTGGCTCAATATAAGTGGCCGCAGTGCGTCATTAAAAGTAAATACGCAAAACCACCAGAAAGACAAAAAGAAGAAAAGCAGCAAGTCAGAAGAGCACCACCAAATCAATAGTTGAACCACCCACTTGCAACGCTGATCGGATGCTGTCAACCTGTGTCTACGATTTATCTGCATAAATCAAGTCAGCAGTTCCCCTTCCTCCCCGCTCCATTGCCTGACCCATCTTGCAACTCTTTTCCAGTTGACATTTGACATGCGTTTTCAGCTTATTGCCGACAACAACAACAACAACAACAGCAACAAATGAGCAGCAGCCAAAGTTGCCAAAGCATGCAAAACTCTGGATGCTAACTAAGCGAACTGCCCGACAGTGTGACAAAGCTGCCAGGCAACAGCAGACATAGACAGAGAGAGGGGGGAGGCGCAGACACAGTAGACACAGTAGCATGAAATTTTGCATGCTGCAGTCTCACAATTTCCATCGCTGCATATTTGGGGAAAAGCGTTCAATCAAAGTCGCCTCGTTGTTCGCGGCGGCAACTGTTAGGTAATTTATGCTCATTTGTATGTTGCATGAATAATTTGAATGCCACCTGGGCCATTTTTCACATCTAACCACCCAACTTCTTGCAAACAACTGCATTGCAAATTGGCTCTTTAACTTTTACATGCAAAATTTATGATTGAAGCAAATCCAATTTTTGGCTTGAGCTGATGTAACTAATAAAACTGCTCGAAGACCTTTAAACTCCTTACAAAATTGTAAGCAATATTTATCAAGACGATACCAAAGAAAACCGCTGCTATTAGCCAGAAAAAAATGACTTGAATCAAACATTTCAAGCTGGTTCAAAGATATAAAAGCTATATACTTTAATACCTTACTAAGTTGCCAAAGAATTCATTTACTTATTTATCAAAAACATCGAGTTAACTAATATCAAAAGTAAAAAATTAATGAAAATAAAAATAAAACTAAATATGTAAACATAAATTTAAAAAAATACATATACATATATCTATAAGAGTTCCTGGGTTATTTAAATGAAAAAACCTCTAACATTTGTTGCCTGAATTGGCAAAAGCCAGAAAAAATTCCCAATTAGACAAGGGTATATAGCTATATATATATATATATATATATATATATATAATAATACTATAAAAAGTTAACCGAAGCAACATGGCCAAAAGTTGAACGGAGTTGCAGACTCGTTTTACACTTTGCCATTGGCCTTTTAAGGCGATCAGCGAGTGGCACATTAATCAAGCATTGATAATGTGGCAACAGTGGCCGGGGCAGTGGCAGAGGCAGAGACTGAGGCAGGCTACAAATGGTTTTCAAATGCAGCACAAACCAATCAAAATTGAACGCATTTTGTTTGCCAGTTGTTGTTGGTGGTGTTGCATGTTGCCTGACTCTGCTCCACATTGCTTTTGGACGCATCAAAATAATTGGCTGCCTGCAGCAGCAGCAGCAGCAGCCAGCTGGAATCAAATCAAACTTTCATTGCAATTGTTGCATGTTGCATGCTGATTGTTGAATGTTGAATGTTGCTGGCTGTCAGTGCGGCAGCAATTGCTGTTGACCAGTTGAGACCAGAATACTGCTGCTACTGCTGTTGTTGCACGTTGTGTGAAAAACTACAACACGGAATGGCACCACAAATTTTCTAGGCTTGCCGCTCTGCAACTCCTGCCCCCTTCCCCAACTGTTGCTTTAGTCACACTCTCCAATCAAAATAAACTGAGTTTCAGCCTCGTTGCACGTCTGCCACAAAGCAGTTGCAGCACTGCAGCCAGCCTGAAACGTGCCTGTCAAGCATTTCAACAATTTGGAATAGCTAAAAGCACACACACAACACACACAACACACACACACACACACACACACACACTCATGTGTGTATTTGCTGCGACTTATTTATTTATGTTTTCTTTCTTGTTTTTCATATTTTTTTTTATGTACGTCGAATGCAGTTCCATGTAAACAATAACACTAAGCACATTTGTGACGCGTGCTTTTGCATAAGTTGGCGAACGAGTTGTCAGTCGTAGAGACTAAAGATGATAACAACAGAAAGATATATACATGTATATATAGGTAAAGTGTATATATAGTGTACAACTTTTATCCTTTCATATGAATCTTTAACAATCCAAAAATATTACCAAATAAACTCAAGTAAGCAATTAAAAAACTCTACCCACACATACCCTATAGTTATAGATCGATGCTCTCGTAATAAAATATTATAAGCGATTTATAAGGAATTATTTTGTTCTATTGAATTGATTAAATCTATCCTTTAAAGCCTCTAAGTTCGCTTAGTCACTCAAATACTCATTTATTTATTTACTATTTATTATTTTTATAACTTGGCCGCAGCCTTCATCATTCCCCTTCTCGAACGCTTCCTGCTTAACAGGGTATGGCTGCCCATTAAAATCATCATTATGAACGAGTTAAGCTCGTATTTTCGCAAGTTGTTTTCTTGGTTAGCATTTCTTGGCTTATGAAGACATTTTTATAGCCAATTAAGTGGCCGCCACAGAAACATAAATCGCCAAATGAACCGCAAACAAAAACAAACACCACAAAAAATACGAATTCGAATTCAATTCAAACAGCTTAAAACCTCATTATGCAAATGCGCCAAGCCCCAAAAAAAAAGGAAATAAAAAAAAAAATAAACTTCGATCTCAATCGTGGCTGGGGCAACCTTTTGGCTTAGTTTCGTGTGTTTGCAACAACAAATTGCTTGAACTAACTAATCGAAACAGTTCGATCGGCAAATTGCTCAACACCAGAAACTATTGTGGGGGTTAATTGGGGGCAGGGGAGGAGATAGTCGTTAGACTCACCTGATCGCGGGCCAATTGAAACCAGGTCTTAATGATCAATGCCAAGCGAGTATCGTGATAGTTCTTCGTCGTTTTCACACTGATGAAAATGTCATCCAATTCAGTTGTGGGTGGCTGAGGCGTCGCTGTCACCGCTCGCTGTGACAGATCGTGGAGCAGTTCCCCATTCCGACTGCGACGAGCCAACTCCGTCAGCAGGGTGGCTGTGGGTCGCTCGCTCACCTCAATGTCGCTGAAGTTGAAGCTGTGAATGTCCTTGCGAATGATCAGCGAGGGAGTAATGGGCGAGGCAGCCGAGGATGCAAACGAGGATGCTGTTTGTGTTGTGGGTGGCAGCGAGTGTTGCAGTTGTTGCTGTTGCTTTTGCTGTTGTTGTTGCAGTTGCAGTTGCTGTGTGGTCGTTGTTGCCGCTGGTTCATTGCCATCCAGCAACTGGCTGGAACTCGACAGCGGCTGTGGCTGCAACTGATAGAGAGGGAATGAGTTAGGTAGGGCATGTAAATTTGTTGTGTAAATCGCGTGCAGTGCAATAAGAATGAATACATATAAATATATATATATATATATATTTATATATAGACATATTCATGAAGAACTGCGCCGACAGGCATTTTCACCTGGCAAACAAAAGGCGAACTTCAATCGGTAAACAACAATGGCAAACAAATGAGCGGCACGCAGGCAGCCAAGCAGGCAAGCAGCCAGGCAGCCAGGCAGGCAGTCATAATAAACAACAACAACAACAAGTGGTAAGCAAGAGTGCAACAGAGAAGAGTGTTCAACGGGTAGATACTCTGTAAACAACTCTGAAATGCCCTCAATTTGTAGTTATTTTTTGTATACAGTATTCGACTCGACAACATTATGATTCGCTGCCCCAATTTGGCGAGGAATAAAGTCTCCGTTTAATAAAAATGCAACCATTTAACTTCATCAGATAACATTAAGAGCACAAATAAACATCTTGTATCTTGCAACCTATTAAACAAAGTCTAGTTTTTAGCTACACAAATTATATAGCCATCGAGTTGTAGGCCTTGTATAATACACTTAATTAAAAAAATATACAAATTCGGAAACGAGCTCAAACAAGCATTGGACACAGTTTATCTACTTTTTAGAGTTCTTAAATAAACTGCATGCCTAAATAACTTTTATGTTTATTGGGTCATACACGTAAAATTTCGATTTAGATGTAAGGCATACAAATGATATTTAAATAAGCTCAAACAGCAAACAGAAGATTCAAAAATAGTAAAAGTTTTTGGGGACAGTCCAGGGAGTCTAAAAGTCAAAGAAGCTCAACTGCAACTAGAACTTAAGTAGATTTATGATTTGGTTGTAGCTGTAAAGACTTGCACAACTCCACGCATACCCCTTGATATGTGTACAGGGTATATCAACGTAGCAATCACAGCGCCATAAATGCTGAGTAAGAGCAAACAACAGAAAACCAAAAAACAAACGGGAACTCTAGAAAAAGATCGGCAAGAAAGCGCTGCCAGATTGGAACCCTCGAACAAACAATAACTCCAACTCCAACTCCAACAGCCAAGTTGAGTCCAAGTCCAAATTGAGCTCTGAGCTGAGAGCGCTTTGATTAATTTCCACTGATAACAGGTTCATTTGCTTTTGTTTGTGCGGCAATTCTTCAATTGCTTTTGCTTTAATGGAAGTTTGCCACGTCCCCCTCCCTCTCTGGCACTGCCTGTGGGTCTATCTTCTTCTCTGATTTGAGTTTGATTGAAGTGAGCTGATAAAAATGAGGCTCTCTCGCTCCTCTCTCCTTGGAGGTGTGGAGACTGCCAAGTGTTAATTTGTTCGACCTTTTCCGCTATGCAAATCAGCACTGCTCAGCAGGCACTTCCGTTAACATCCCCCTTCCCCCGTTATTGGCCCAAAAACCAGCCCACACATTAGTTTTTTGTGAAGACGTTTTTATAGCTCATTCGGAATTGAAATTGGAAACATTTCTACTCCCTCTCGCTCTCGCTCTCTCTCGCTCTCTGTCTCTCTCTCTCTCTCTCTCTCTCTCTCTCTTTTCCCTCCCCTCATCTAGGCCTGTTGTATTTTTATTACATGGTAAACGGGTCTGCAGCTTCTTCTTCAGCTGCTGCTGCTGCTGCTTCACACGATATTGTCCGCTTGATAGAGCCAAAGACTTGGCTCATACATTTTTATTGCCGCACGATCGGACAAACGGTGTTCAATATAATGGGCCAAAAGTATCTGATAAACGGGGAGAGGGGAGGAGGGCGGAAAGAGAGAAATCGAAAGAGCTGATGATGGTTGAGGCAGCTACTGCCTAATGAGCCGCAGTCAAAACCAGAGACGTTGACAGGTGGCAAGTGAGTAAACGGCTTGAGGCAACTTTTCAACGACACGCTGCGATTAAGAGAACTCAACGCGAAATATTAATTAATTTATCCACAAAATGTGGGATTCCGATAAGCGGAAAACACACCACAAAAGTCGTGACCCGAGCAGTGAAAGCGACTTGCCAAAAACAAAAACAACAACAAAAAAGGTAAACTAAAAATGGAAAAGAAAAATGAGCTACTAAAGGATGCCCTGTAAATAGCTGCGAGGGAAGCTTGAAGGGAAGCAGAAGAACGGACAACTTGATGGGACAGCAAGATAATTGAAATAGTCATTTAGTTCATGAATATATATACATAATATATAAAATCGTTGAAACCTGTTAGGTTTTACGAGATCGTTAATATCAAGGCTGTATTAGCCCCATTCTCAATATCATAAAGGGTATAGCCAAAGCTGTTTAAGCACAAATCCGGCTAAAAGCAATTGAGTTAACAAGTTGGTAAGGTGGGTTAAAGGCTGAAAGGCGTGCTTAGCCTTGCATAGATTAGAATGTGAACCAGTTGCACAAACAGTCTGTTAATATATGCAGCACTTGGAGGCAAGCAGAGGCTGACGCGGGTGGATCGGGGCTGCAACAAGCTCAATGGCGAATTACAAACGAACGTGAGCAAAACTGAGAAGGGGAGACAATGAGACAGTGAGACAGAGAGAGAGAGAGAGAGGGCAACACTTGGAGACACGTGTGCGCATACATATTGTACGTACTGTCTGAAGCACGCCTGCGCAAACAGGCAAACACAAAAAGATACAAGCTAACGAGATACAATATAAAAGATACATGCCACAGCAAACAAAAGCAACATACACTAGAGTAGCGCAGGCGTTTTTTCTTTTTCCTATGTGTAGCTGTCGAAATGCTCAAAGACAACAACAACAACATGCAACAACAACAGAGACACACAACTTGCCCCAAAAGCTAGCAATTGTGTAATGCTTCATTATGTACATGATTAATATGTTTATAAACAATTTCAAAGTCAATTAATAACAATAATTTGATGGGGGGCGCTAGATTAATGAGCAGCGCTGCGTGCGCTCACCTTCCCCCGAGATTCAAGATTCTAAAATGATTTCTCAATATATAAAAAAAATGTTATATATATATATATAAATGTAGCAACTGTTCGCACAAGTTTAATTCAATTCAAAAGTCAACTCAGAGCGCTCGCTTGCTCGCTTAAGTCTTCATTAAAGTGCTGTTTGAACAATATTAAACTTCAAGATACAAATCTACGATAAGATACAACAAAATCTCATATGAGACGAAGACGGAGATGGTGATGGAGAAATAGAGGATTGGGAGGGAGATTGAGCTGCAGACTCAGAGACTCAGAGTCGGTAGCCGAGTGCTGCCAGGAACGGGAGCCAGGCTCTGGCGCTGCTCAATTAAGTAAAATGCCGGCCACCTAAAGACCAACAGTAGCAGCAGCAGCAGCAGAAACAACAACAGCTGAGCAGCTACTCAGCTGCAGATATAAAGATACAAAAGATACACTCGGAAAAAAAGTAGATTTACATCGGCTTATGCCAGATATTAGTAGATAATCTACGTTTTCAATACCCCTAAGGTATAAGTGCTGAAGTTAACATCCAAAAGCAAAAATAAAAATGTCATTCTCAGGCTAAAAATGGTATACTTAAACTAGGTTGTCAAACGGAATCATTTTTCGGTTTCGGTTCTGGAATGTAAAGTGTAATGAATGAAATGGTTCTAAAAATAGTTGGGTAGCTGGTTTCGAAGTTAGTTTAAAGTATTAAGAGGACTAATAATATCAGGTCCACTTCTGTTCCGGTTCTCAACTCAATTTACGAAAGTTAAAAAGGTTTTAAAAACACTTTTTTATTAACTCCTATCGCTGGATTTTAGTTGAAAACTTTTTACAAAATGTTTAAAAGAAGATTCTGTTGAGCAAAAAAGTTTAAAAAAGATTAAAGGCAAGACATCCGCAGTTAAAAAATCTAGTGAGTAACTTTCGAAATGATTTCTAAATAACAAAAGTTTTTACTGCTTAGCTCGACAAGTTTTTGAGTGTATCCAGAAATACGCGGAGATACTCAGATACATTTCAGCTGGAAGTTTTTATCAGGCGCTTAGTGTCGTCAACTTTTTGGTGGCTGCAACAAAGCAAACTGACCAACTGATTATGTGGCAAAAGAAGGTGCCTGCACCAAGGAGTGTCGGGGAGAAGGGGGATGTAGCAGCTGCAGCCAGCGGCACCTGTATACAAAAGCAAAAAAAAATTAACAAAACAAAAACAGGAATCAAAAAAGTTTTGAGCTGTCTTTTTGTGTTTTTTTTTTACTTCGTTTTGCTTAGGTCTTTGTTGTTGGCTTTGTCTTTTGGCCAAGTTGTTTAAGCATGCAAAGCAGTCAAGAGTTGCTTGTTACGTGTTGCAATTGTTGTTGTTGTTGTTGCTGTTGCTGTTGTATTTAGGCATGCTTTAAGCGCACTACACGAATCAATCACAACAATCACAACAATCAGCAGCAACTCAAGCGAGTCAAACAATTCAAAGTACGTCGCACATTCGACGCGTCACTTTAAACAAATTCGCATAAACAAATTCATTTATCGATTATGTATTTTATTTTTATATATGATTTATGCGTCAGCAACACGCGACATTAAGCAACCAAGCAGAAGACGGTGCGTCGGGTGGGGGGGGGGGGGATGGGGAGGTGAGTGGCGAGGGGTCTATGCACAGTGGACAATGTGCTGCTTTTATTTTTTATATGCAAAACACTTTTTTTGGTTGGTCAGCTGCACAATTCTCGGAAATAAAGCAACATATTTATTTTTTTGTTTGCGCAACATTTGCCAAAACCTACAAATAATCATAATCAAAAGAGAAATAAAAAGAATTTCAACATTGCCTTGCACTTTTCTTGTGGTCAGAGACCTTAGCGACGGACTTCAATTGAAATTCAGCTTGAACAACAAGTTCCAATTCAGCATTTTTATATGAGAACTCTTCGTATTTTCTACTTGCCACACATTGCGGCCCTCTTTCCGGTTAGCCAACAACATAAACTTTTAATTATTGTACAAGCGCATTAAAACATATATAAAAAGAAACCCCACAGTTTGCTGACCCAAAACAGTCGGCAAGTAAAACAGACCTCAACTTGGCCTTCACTTTTTTAATGAACTTGCAACAGTTTCTAGATGGACTCAACGATGAGCAAAATCAATTTGCATTTGCAGCCAACTATTTCTAATGAAGTCAGCAACAAGTCGACAACTTCCGGTGCGCAAAAAAACAAAATGGCAGCTGTCTAGCAAAGTGAGGCACCCACAAAAAGTATTGCAAACCCAACAAATACAAAAAAAAAATATAATAATAATAATAACGAAGCAAATGTTCTAAGACGTGCTAAAGCTGAAATGAGCAGGCTAAAGTTTATAGCTTGTTAAGTTTTCAAACTGGAAATATTTAAATAAATATGCAAATGGACTCAGATATATTCTGTGTAATCTACAACGATATATTACATTTTTTATATATGGATACAATTAAGCATTAAGAAACCAATAAAAAGTCAGCAATGCTTAATTCGAATGCTTTTATTATTACTTAGCTAAGAAGTCTGAACTACTGCGTGCTTCTCTGCTGGCTCTTGTTATGAATATTATATATAAGAATAGTGGTCTAGCAAAAAGTTGCTTCTGTAACCCAAGTGATCTGTATAAGCTTTAATTATTTCTGACTTACAATTGCCTCTTAACTTAAAATATGCATCTCTAAAAATGCGATGTCAAAGATGGCATAGAAACAGTCTCTCTCAAGATAATAGACAAGCCAACTCAAAGGGTTTCCCTTACTTGCGGTGTCAATTTTTCTAAAATGTAGAAAATTTATTTGTTTTCTTATTTATTATATTTTATTTATTAATTAATGTATTTCTTTTCTTTTTTTAGGAACATGAGCAACAAGCTTTAGTCTTCCCCCAAGCATGAGAACTAGTAATGTGTATAAAACTAATTTCTAGATTCCAGAACAACTTGCAGTCCAACGATTTGAGCTGAAGGTCTGCTCAAGAGCAAAGGAAGGGAACAGAAAGGAAAGCAGCTGGGCGGCAGCCCAAACAGCCAAAGAGCGAAACTTGTCTTGTAATATTAGCGCAGAATATTTTATTACACAGAAATTTATGCAAAAACCAAAAACAACAACTATAAACTGAGTCAGGAGCAGACGCGTGGAAGGATAGAGAACGTGTAGAAAGAGGAGGGTTGAGGAATGGAAACAGGGACTGCGACTGCGAGTGGAGCACACTGAAAGCTTTGGCGACGCGCTGCCGACGGCAATGAAACGCAACAACAACAACAACAAGAGCAAAAAAAATTGCTAAAAACTGAAAAACTGTTTTATATGCAAAAGGCAAAAAGGCAAACTTGAAGATTGGCTGGCAACATTGGCAAGGGCGCATAAGCAAAAAGAAAAAAAAACAAGGTTTCAGCTGGCAACGCAGTCAAGCCAAGAAGAAGAAAAAGAAGACGGACGAGCAGACGCATGCGCAGCTGCAAATGTTGCCGGCGTTGATTTATGAAAGTGCACGGAGCGTAGCAGCAACAAACGACTAAGAATCATGCAAATTGATAGAGAGAGCGAAAGAGAGCGAGAGAGAGGCAAGGAGAGAAGGAGAGTTGACAGTTTGCAAGCACCCACGCATAAGAAACATGCGTTGACTGAAAGTGGGATGGATAACTGGAAGGGATAGTGGGAAGTGTTACTCACTTGGAAGTTCGGATATCCGTAGGCGCTCTGATAGAGCAGGAGCGTCATGTAGACGACGGCAACGGCGAGTGTCATCGCTTGCAGGAGGCGTTTGTAACGTTGCGGCAGCGAGAGCACACTGAGGCTCATCATATGTAACAGGACCTCCTCTACGCGACCATCAGTCAATTTAATAACCGATCGCACCTGTTTTTTGTATATATTAATCTAGAACTATTCTTCACTTGAGTTTGCGTATTTTGTTGGGTTGTTTTCACTATATTTCATTTCACTTGTATTTCATTATTTGGGTTTTCAATTACGTTTTGTCAGCGTATTTTTCGTGTTTTATTTCTCTGTGTATATTGCAAGCGGCGAACGCGCGCGTACGTCTTGCTTGAGGCGTGATTGCTGGGCAACTGACGAGCTCAACTCACAACTCACAGCTAGCTGGTCGCCGTTCGCCGTTCGTTCCAGCCGAAAAGCGTAAACAAAACAAAACCTGAAATCGAACGGAAGAGCGAGCGAGAGCAAGCGAGCGAACGTGTGCTCTAATTGGAAATGCTTGGCGCTTACTTGCTGGCCGCGCAACAGAGATAGAGCAACAGATCAAACTGCAGTTTTCCAATCGGAGCAGAAGAGAGCGCGCTCTCTGCTCTCTTTGGAGCCGCGCTCGTTGACTGGTTAGTTCCGCCTCGGCATGTGCCACAGTAGCAGCCGAAGGCGAAGCGATCGTCAACGCAAGCAACTCGTGGGCGTTAGCAGCACTCTTTCTCTCTCGCTCTCCTTCTTTCGCTCTCTCTTATCCTGCTTGGCACGTCCTTGCACGCGACCTGTTAAAAGCATAAATAACGTTGAGTGCATATCTATTTTTGCAGCCGCTCTACCTCTCTCTCTCTCTCTCTCTCTCTCTCTCCCTTGTTGAGCGTCAGCCGACGACAATTCCATTAAAAGTTGTTCGTTGTCACTTTGCGTTAAGTTATCTTTGGAGCATGTTGTGCGATCGCATTTTTATTGTCGCCATTGTTTCTTCAGCCTGCTCTGCCCACACACACACACACACACACACACATGCACACATTGAGAACGTTGCGTTTTTGTCGCTTGCATTTTCGTTTTTCTTCATCACTTGACAATGCTTTGCATGCCATCATCAGCAAACATCCCCCTCCCTTCTTTCCTATCCATTCCTCTTCGTTGCTCTCCTTTGCTCTTTGTGGCCTGTCATATTCCATGTTTGTGGCGGCGACTAAAGCTCTTGGCAATGTTAACGTGAACGTTCGGTCTGCGCTGACTGCGCTGCTCGCGCAATCAGCTACTCGGCATCTTGTTCGCTGTCCCTTTGTGCGCCTTTCGCCTGAATTGCTGGCTGCATTTAAAAAGAGGCCCGAACCGGGTACCGGGTACCAAGTACCAGCTAACCGTCAATCCCGGCTACCCGTTTACCCGCCTCTGCCCGCTCTGCTCGACTTCCAGGGCGGCCAACACACAAAAAAGACATCGTGTGGCCCCCTCACGTCCCTTCTTCTCCCTTGCCCAACTTGTGTGTTGCAAGAGTGCCTGTCTAAGCAGCCTCGTTGCTCTGCATGCTTCATTTTTAATGTGCAATTTTTTTTTTATGTGCACAAGACCAACTGCATCTGTATGCACTGTACAAATATTTGGAGTTTTACATAAAAAGAAAAATAAAAAAAATTGAACAACATTTTCTCTTACGAGTGCAGAAAACTATTTAATATTTAGCGATTTTTTTAATATATTTTGTCTAATAATTGGAATGAGTTTGATTATATTTGGTGGATAAAGTAGCGAAAGAAATATTAGCAGAACTTTGTAAAAATGCTTTATTTATTTATACTTTTCATAATTATAATTTCACATACTTTTTTCATAAAATTTTAATTTGAGTTATGTTTAAATAATTTTACGGGTTTGCTTCCGTCTCACTTTTTTTAAGAGTCTTCTTAAGCAAGTAATTTTTTTGTCTTGCTGTGCATATAAATCTCTACCTGTCTCGCTCTCTCCTATGTTTGCTTAGCTGCTGTGGTAAGGCATGTGCCACTGTCACAAGTCCATTCTGGACTCGGCCTCAGTGTCCTCTGCTGCTTTATCGCTCTGGTCTCTGGTCTAACCTTGTTAGGATTGTAAAATGTAAACCGAAGGCGTTGGTTTCTGCTAGTTGTTGCTAGTTGCAAGTTGCAAGTTGCTAGTTGCTGGCTGCGCTTGCTTCACTCTGGACTCTGTAGATATTCAGCTGTATAGCTTTGGGGCATAGTCGAGTCGAGTTGAGTCGAGTGCACCTCGCTCGACTGGCACACGCTCAAATTCAACCTCAAACTGAAGCTGAAGCTGATGCTGAAGTTGAACTTGCTGCTGCCTCTTTAATCGAAATAAAAAACGATCTCGCACTCGCCCTGCGGTTAGTCAAAAGGCATAAGGAGGGTATAAGGAGTGGGTGAAGGGTAAGGGCCTAAAAGGGGGCGAGGGTCTGCCACATAGCCCAACAAATGCGCGCGTGCGCCAAAAAGGCGCTCAACGTGATCATTTCCAGTGCATATTTCGAGCTGCAAAAATGATGCCCGGTAGTCATGCAAAGAGAATGGGCAGGGTATGGTGGAGGGGAGGAGGGGGGCGTGGTTGAGGTTGAACTTGAAATTGGTGCAAGGCATTTTGACTGACGTGAACTTCAAGTGGAGAATGGCCAAGTGGGTGACCAGATGACTGACGGACTGACTGACTGACTAGGCTTGATTGCGCCGCTTGTCTGCCGCAACACTTAAAGAAAAAATCGCACTGCATTTTAGAAATTCATCTCAGCTACTTAATCAGAAGGAATCTTTCTAAAAAAGAGCAGGATTATTCTTTTCTTAATTTTCAATTTTCTAGAATTAAAAAAAAAACATTTTTTAATTTTTGTAGCTTTTTTGTTGTTGAGTTTCTTAAGATTTTTTAAAGATTTTTCATATACTAGCATTTAAGATAGTTTATAAATGAATACAATTTAATTGGAACAAACTTAATTAAAATAAAAAAAAAAACAGATATAAAAAACAAATATACAAACCCAACGCGTAAATCTCGCCAATTGTTTTTTAATTTTGGAAAGGATGCTTTCCAAGGATCAAGAAAATCATTATAGTTTTCAGGCCGATTTTCTTAAATTCAGAACAATTTCTCTTCTGAGTGTGTGCAACCACAATCGAGACAGAGATACAGGGAAGCAGAGATAGGTAGAGAGAGAGAGAGAGAGAGAGAGAGACACCCTAGGGTGTCCATCCCAAGAGAGGCCACAGAACTTAACAGCAAAACATTCATCACAGTGTTCTCTCGCTAGCCGTGAAACGTGCGCATTCAGACACAATTCGCATCCACATTTGCTTTCCATTGCTCGTTTGTGATGCGTATTGATGAGGCAACTGACACTAAGCAGCCACGAGATTAATGACACCAAATTAGTCAGTGTCACTTAGTGGAGAGCACGCTGTGACTAGTCAGCTGGTAAAGAGTGGGGATTCCGAGAGTACCAGAGGGTTACCAAAGTCACCCACTGGCCCATTAGCCGTGCTCTTAAAGTCAAAATAAAAGTAAATTACAATGCGTAGTTTTTGTTGTTATCTTTTTTTGTTTTTTTTTTTTGTTTTGAGCCCAATTGGTTAGTACAATAAGCGCTCTGAAAGGAGCTTGCGAAGAGACCCAATCAAAATTAATTTCAACATTGTGTTTTCTCGATAACATCGATCAATAACTGTCAACACAGCGCGAGCTGAAGCGAACACGCAATCGAGCATATCGATTTGAGTAAGCGATTTGTTGCGATTGTGTTTTTCCTTCTCTTAGCTTAACTTAAACACACTAATCGATACATATAGGTGAAGTTTCGGGCTTACTAACTGGAAAGCCTATTTGAAAAGAAATTTGAAATATTTATTTATTACGACTCCTTCATCAAGAAGTGCATTTGCTTTTCGATCTGAAAAAAAAACTTTGATTTTATACGCTCTTCTTTTCTTTTCTTGGGGTGCTGCTCCCAAAAAAGTAATACGAAATTTGTTTCACATTTTTACAGATTTTCGATTTTTGATTTGAGATTTGTGAGCGCGCAGGAGCGAGAAGAGTGAGAAGAGAGGAGAAGATGGAGAGGAGGAGACCACCTGGCGTCTGCAGACGCTAATTGCATTGAAGGCAACAGCAGACACAAAGAAATGTTTTGCCAGGTGATGATATCAGCATGATCAAGCACTTAAATAAGTACAAATAATGGACGTACCCTTATAGCCCCACACCCCCCTTCCCACCCTCATTTTACCCCCCTCCGTCAGCTTGTTGGCTTGAAAAAGTTTACAATTTGTTGATTCAACGCGGCATGAAATCGGTTTTCAACTTTGTTGAACTTTAATTAACCGATTTTTTCTATTTAATTTTTTTTTTTTTTTTTTTGGGTTTTTTAGTTGCCCTTCTCCGTTTCTAATGCCCTACGCTGTGAAATCGCAGTGAGCCTTCGTCTAACTTAAATTGTATTTAAGCCGATTAAATTTAAGTTTGGCAAGCGATTCGATTTGTCTAGTTTTTAGTTGCTCTCCCAGCGCCAGTTTTTCAGGTTACAAGCGGCTCTTAAAAGGTCATTAAAACGGACCAAGCTAATAAGTTGACCAAACAGACTTCAAAATTCAACTTCAGACTACGCAAAGTTCTGTTTCTGTTTCTGTTTCTGTTTCTGTTTCGGCTTCGGTTGCTTTTCCCAAAACCTAATTTTTCAATTTACCAAAGCAATTAACAACAAATTTTATTGGCTTTTAAGTTGTGCAAACACACTTCGTACTCTGCATAATAAAATCTATCTGTGGCCAACACACAACAATAACAAACACAAACTGCCGCTATTGATCAAGTGTTTGACGACTCCTCAAGTGATTGTTGTTGTTGCTGTTGCTGTTGTTGTTGCATGTTTACCTGACCACTGCAAGTAATTCAGCATTTCTTTAGAATCTCGGCAAAACGAACCAGTTTCTTGAACTCCTCTCTCATTCTCTGTCTGTCTCTGGTTTCACATGATGTGTTTCATTAATTAACAAACCGAAGCAATCTAACCATTTAGGGGTGAGGAGAGTGAATAGAGTTACTAACGCCGATTCGATATGTCTGATTGTCGAGTTTATATGAGCTCCAAGCCAAAGCAGTCCAACTGTAACAGCACCGATTTTATATTTTACCACATTCCCAAATAGTCATGTGTAAATCTTTGGATTGAAGCTGCTGCTGAGCACTCAGCACTCAGAAAAAAATTGTCCTGAAAACGAGAAAGTTTTTTGTGTTTCCAGAAATAATTTCTAAATACACAAAAACAAAATTTAATCAAGTCGACAATCCCAAAAATATGTTGTTTTTTTAATGTTACAAATATTTTCCATCATCAAGAAATTCATTTTACATTTTAGAAAAATGTGCCTCAAATTTAATAATAGAAAAACTCGGAATTTTAGATTTATTAGCTGGGGTGCCAGGCACCAAAAGTATGGCGAATTACTAAAATGCAGGGCGATTTTTTGTCTGAGTGCAGTAGGTGCCAGGTTGCATGTTGTTTTATCCGACTACCGACTACTGAAATCCTGTTGCTTGTAAGCAAGAGTCAGATCCAGAGGCTGTGGCAGTGGCAGCTGAAGTCCCGGAGTCCCGTGGCCAAAATGCCTGAGGCGAGTCTGAGGCACGTTTTCAGTGCGGCAACAATGTGCCATAAATTTATGACACTAGTAAAAGTGTTGTTGCTGATGTTGCTGATGTTACAAGAGTAAATGGTAGTCGTACTATCTGCGGTTACGAGCTACCCCCCTCCTGCAACTACCGGCAACCAACCTCCCCCCACCGAATGCAACCCATTTCAAAAACTTGCTTATTGCGGCTGTTACATTATGTTGCCTTTGTTTCTGGTGCGCATTACATGACACCCAGAGTTATATGCAAGCGAAGATGCCATTTAAAAGCCGATAAATAAACTTAATGCCACAGTGCAAAGCCAGGAGTCCGAACCCACTCCCCATCCATTCCCAGTCCACACACAATCCACTCCAGTGACATACGCAGCCCGCAATGTGTCCTCAACATCAGACATATTTATTTATGTTGTAGATGTGCTCAGCTCCAATGTTAATCGGCATTACTCCCGCTGCGTCGGTGGCACTTCAGGCTCTTAAATATGTCTAGCAGAACAGTTTCTTTATTACATTACAGGGTATGTGCAAGGAAAAAATTTGTATTTTATTTCAAATCTGCCTTAATCTTTTATTGGAGGAAACTTTCGTTTCCAGCTTATGGCCCGATTTTAATTTGGATAACCGAATTGAGATAATTAAAAGACTCTAGAAAAAAAATCATTAAATGCCACATTTAAAATAAAATGTCTATCTTGATACGAGTGGATGAACTTTTCCATTGCTATAAGTTTGAATTAAATTTCTAAAACAAGACTTTTAGATCTGGGTTTGACTTCTAGTTTAATACTACATTCAAAGTTGGGGACGCCATTCTATTTCGAAATTCATGTTAAAATTCCATTAGTGTTAGTCAGATTCCTTCTATATCAGAGTATCTATGGCGTTTACTAAATAATGACTGCTTTCTTGAACTTTATGAGCGTCTCACTAAAGGCAACACAGGACTTTCACAGCTGTATACGTGGAAAGTGCATGCTCTTCTCAATTATGCCCAAGTATTTTATCCAAAAACAGTTGAGAGCTGACTGAAATTGCGTTGCGTGCTATAAAATACCATTTAGGAAGCCAGAGACTCGGATTTAGGCTGCCCTCGCCGCTTTATGGGAGAGATAAATACAACGTTTGCGATGGCGCAGAGGAAGCTATAAATAACAATTAATTGTATTATTAAACTAATTCAAACTGCGAATTCTCTGAGCGAAGACGAAAGGCCGTCAGTCATGCAATGATCTACAGACACATAAATTCCGAAATTCAGCCCTTAGATGCCCCACTTGCCTCTCCTCTCCTCTCCTCTCCTCTCCTCTCCTCTCCTCTCCTCTCCTCTCCTCTTCACTCCTCAGGCAGAGCAACTAATTTACATTTTTGTTTTGCAAGGCAGACTAAAGTAAAAGTTTGTCGATGGTCGGTTTCTAAAATTGAGCCCTCGGGGGCACCAATCCCAGGACCAGAACCGGGCTTAACTCTGCAGCACTGCAATCAATTATTGAAATCAGTCAATGATCAGCAAGGAGCTGCGGCATTTTGTTGCTGCTACACGCAATGCCAAAAGAGAGCGGCGCGAAAGTTTTCAGAAACATGCAAATAAAGACAACAATTAAAGCACAAAATGTTGTCCCCTTTGCGTGTCGCGACAAGAAATCAAAAACCCGCCTTACGAGAACCTGAAGATAATCTATATAAATTGGGTGAGTCAAAGTCTGAGTTGTCATTAAAAGTCTTGTCACATATGTACTGGTCTGATGTCTGCTTAAGCTCAAAAAATTACCTTATAAAGAAGATGAGTATTAATAGTAAAATAGTAATATTTATAGTAAATAAATAAAGAATTAAGGCTTTCGTTCATTTTGTAAGTCAAGCCCTGGGACGACCTTGTCCCTTATGGAATTCAGAGCTTATCAAATCTCTCGGCTTCATTCAGGCAATGCCAAAAGCATCCTTTAAGAGGTGAGTAACCCATGAATTATTCCTATTAGTTTATGGGGCTTTTGTGACATAAATGAATTAAATGAACGCTGTTCACGAGTGTTATTTTCTTTAATAATTGTGATTAGACTTAAATGTCCCAGATGTGCTCGCTAAGGCAAACTATTTAGTGTATCGATAGAGGCTAAAATGAATGGCTTCGCATAGTTGACATCCGTATAGACGCCAGGATATTTGGCACTGGCACAGCCAATGCCAAATGAGACGATGCCACAGAGCTGTTTCTTGCCATCGGGTGGATCGTAGACAAGCGGACCACCCGAATCAAAGGTACACGCATCCCTGCCGCCCTTTAGCCCAGCACAGAACATGGCATCGGTTATTTTGGCTGTAGTGGGAGAGAATTAGAATATACACTATTCGATTTTTAATATTCGATAATGGTTACTACAATTAAGGACTTACTTGTCTTTTTATAGACCTTTCTACATTTACTTTTCTTAACAACTGGGACGAGAACAGTTCGAAGTTGCTGCTGGACCAGTGTTGCTCTCGGATCAGTAAGACCCCAACCCGAAAGGGACAGATCCATGCCTTCGGTGAGACGCTGTTGGCACAAAGCTATTGGAACAATATCTTTACCCCTTAGTGGCTCCGACAGCAGCAGTATGGCGACGTCCATGTTCATTGTGTGTTCATTGAAGATCTTGGGAACTATATACTCCTTCAATGCCACTTTGGCACCTTTCTCATCGAGTCGCGAGATGCCACCCTCGATGGTCCATTGGTACCGCTTTTGGCGCCCCATAAAACAGTGTGCAGCCGATATAACAATGCGTTCGTTGAGCAGAGCCCCACCGCAAATGAAGGTGTCTAGATAGCACAGAGCGACAATATAACCACCCACTTTATCGATGGTTGTCGCTTCGCCACCAACAACACGCATATGCGCCGAAGCTGGCAACAGTATCCTCTCCAGACCAGGGAAATCATCCAGGTTATTGCCACGACCCAGTGGCATCAGCAGCAGTAGCAGCATTAGTAGCGAATGCATTGCAAAACAACTGGCTAACTAAATAAGGCTGCCTTGAATATAATTGTTGCTCTCAAAATTATATAAGCCCGAACGTAAGTGTTTCTAAAGGCATTAACTGAAACGTAAACTGATTCGATAGAGAGAGAGAAAGAGTCAAGTGGAAAGTTATTTACAATTGGCTTTAATTGACTTCAATTGGAGAGGCGAATGCAGTTTGATTAGTTGAACAAAATACAGACTATTTCGAGCTGCTAGCTACGAGAAACTTAGCGGACGAACCTCTTTAAGCAGGGTGCGAATGTAGTATATCAATTTAGGATCTCGATTGCGCACATCCGTTGCCTGGGGATACATTGAATTGATCAGCTGATGCACATCCGAGTAGATCTGAGGAATAGAAAAGGCTTACATTGTATTTCTGATATAGGTATTTTTACTGCATACACCAATATTTCGCCAGGTGGGCTTATAAGCCAACTTGATTGTTTCCAGATTATCGGAGCATGGTTCGGAGACCTCCACAAACGTTGAATTGTTGGGTGTGACCCTTATGGTAACGCCGCCCTCATTCAAATCCTTGGGATTGCGCATGCACATCACAATATTTCGTCTTGTCGCCAAACGATTCCAATCACTGCGAAAGAACTTGACCAGCTTACAGTGGACGGCAAATGCATCGTAGACATGCAACTCGGCTGCCAGATGCTTCACCGAGAAGTAACCGTTCTCAATATAAAACAAAGCATCGTTCTCTGCAAAAATATTCACGTTCTTCTCGCAGAAGCGCTAAGTAACGTACACGTATTAGACTTTTTTATGTGTATTTTTTAGCAAAGAGTCCAAGTGAACGGAGTCAGTTCTTACTCTGCGCAACTCGCGGTAGTCAGAGATGGGTTGCACAATTTCCACGTACTTTACAGGCTTTGCCACATATTCATCGGATAATTTCGTGACATAACCCCGGATGCCGGCATTTGTAATAAACAGAACTATTCGCACGTGGTGGGTATCCAGTGTAAAGATGATCTCGTCGGCGCTTTCACAATTGTAATTTGGTGGGGTAGGTTACAGTAAATACAAGCTAATGAGCCATCTTACTTACTTCTCCTCATTGTATTGCAGTTGCCAGTTTCGAAATGGAAAGTGTTCGTATCGTTTGCAGGCAAAACCAAATATGCCCAATCGATCTGTTTGAATCTTGAACGTAAAACTCTGTGGATCATATTCTGTGCGATTTATGTACTTTGTGGTCCAGTGTTTAACCTTGGGTCGCTCCGGTTTCTGGATCCGTTCCGGTTCCGGCTCCCTTACAATGGACTTCTTTGTCAACTGTATGATTTCAGATGGCATCGAAAGAGTGCTCGATTCGCTCTCATGATTCTCGTTATCAGACTCAAAATCGAAGGGGCGTATGTATGGTAAGCGTCCGGTTCTACTGGATGGAAAAAACTTGCTATTCATAGTCGCTATGCGAACTGCAGGCTTGCTGCGACCAGTGGGGCTATCAAACGGTTCCACTATCGAATATGTGCGTACAACAGTCTTAGCACCAAATTGTTGCTGATTTAGGATGGTTTTTGGGCGCGATTTGTACTTATCCTTTATCCCATTGAGAGTGTCCAGGACACCGTAAAAGCTGAAATTGCTAGAGCGTTTGCCGATGTCTAATATCTTTTCCTTAGTCTTACGTAAATCCGGCTCCGAAGGCACTTCACTCGATGAGGATGACTGCTGGAACTGCACCTTATCGTACAAGTTGTACACTGGATAGATACGTTCGGGTCCAGTCTGCTTCTCATACGAAAAGTATTCGGGTTCATCATCCTCTTGATCATCCGGTAACTCAACTTGATGCCGACGAAATAAAGTGCACCTTTTGTCGCGCAAATTCTTCTTCGCCATCTTCTCTTCGGACTTCTCCATTTTGAACTCCATGGGAAACTTAAACGAGGACAGCATGCGAGGTATGCAATGCCTCTGTAAATCATGAATTTGATGAGTGGTTAGATGGCCTGTCACATCGAAGTTGTGCAAAGTCACGTCCTGCGAACGAGTCCGAAGGAAAGTCCTTAAGGTGCTATATTGTGATGTTATCAAGGATGAAAGGCGGTAAATGTTCCTTGGAGTGTGAGTCTTTGCCGCTATTATTGACCGTGCGGGTCTGCGCAGCATAAAACACTCATCAATTGAGTTCTTGCCGTTTTTTTCAATACTCTTAGTTTTCTCATTATTGGCATCAGTCTCTGGTCCGCGACTAGTTTTTCGCACTTTCTTCTTTTTCGATCGAAGCTCCTCGAGATCAACCTCGAGCTGCTCCGGCTCCACATCCTCGACTTCCTCTTCGATGAAGTGGCAGGCCAGTGGTTCGCCAAATCGACACAGATACTCCGGCAGCTGAAAGGTGATCCAGAAAAAGGGCAGTTCGTCGTCTTGCAACTTTAAATTTAAGTGTTTCGCATCTTCGTCGGCGGAGCGTCGCGTCAATCGTGATCTATAATCGGTCTCTTCACCAACACCTCCCATATCGGCAAGCACCTCCTCTGACCTATGAAGTATTCGTCCATCTTTGTGTAGGGTAATGTTAAACTTCTGAAAGTGGGTGTGTTTCGGCTTAGGCACAAAGAAAAGTGAATAAAGGCCGCCAATCATATTGAAATATCGCAAGTTGACCTTAAGAAGGCACGGATCTCAATATGATAGTAATATACACATATATACATATATAGTTTATCTATCGTCTCACTTCATGTGGAGCCAGTTTCAAATTGAGTGGATTCATAAACTTGTCGAGAAATTCATCAAATTCTTGCTGCTCCTGCTCCAGGAAAGCGTCGTACGGATCGGGAAACATGCCGTCGGGCAGGTTTTGGGGCTCGTTTGGTTTCTTCACATTTTTCGATTTGGTGCTTTTTTCTGATTGTCTCTTTTTTTTATCGATCTCACCCCATTTAGGTGGCGCAACCTTTACGCTCATTTGACTATTAAATTGATAAGTGGAATGCAATAGGGTCAGCCAAATCGACAATAGATTGACTCACCCCATGAATTTCTTATATTCCATGATTTTCACCTCCAGCTTATTTATCATCTTATCCATAATGTCCACCTGCATTAGCCACTCATTGATCAAACAGTCCTCAATATCCATCATGCCACCGTTCAATGCATTTGGACACATATCCATCTGTTGTCCAAAGCTTTTCGCACTCTCCGAAACGTGATCGAAGAAGCTGTGCACACAGCGAAGCGTCAGGTTATCGCACAGTACACTCAAAGGTATCTGAACACGAACACCCACACAATCCAAATCGGCCAGCATTACTGGTGGACTGAGATGAACTCTCAACTCAATTCGGGTTTCCCATAAGGAGGAGTCTTTAATGCCAGCTTACCTTAGATGATTAATGCGAAAGGGCACATCGCTTAGCCACCAGATTTGTAGATTGTAATTGGGACTCTTGTAGCAATAGTTTTCCATTATCCCATCAGATGAGCTGAAAAGTAAGTACAGTAAACGTACAGCGGGGCGAACTCAACACACAACATACGTTTTGAGAGCACAGGGTGCAGATGCGATGCGATAAGTTAACTTATCAAAATGCACATCGATCTCCTCGATGAGTTCCCGGCGAGTCTGTAATTTAAGATGAGAATAGTTTATCAAAACTGGCACGGATATAGATTAGCTCACTGCTATAATATCCAATTGCCGTTGCGGTGGTACATCTTTCATCTCGTATTCACTGTTCAGCATTATTTCGATTCGATCCAAGGTGGTCAGGATTTGTTGAATATGCTTGTCGTACAACTGGCCAATTTGTGGACACAAAGTTGTTTTCAACGTTTGGCGCGTCAGATCCTTGCGATATATATCTTGGGTGAGTAGACTGCATTCGTCCACCGACAACTGCCAATTGAACCCCGAGTCCACATCCCTGGCCTCCAACTCACGCATCTCGAAAATCATGTTACGTATCTCTGGTGGATATTTTACCCGGGGCAGCTTGTCGCAGCTTATATAAAGATTCCATTGCTCCGCTTTGCTCTGCTCCTCCACCAGCTGCTTGTAATCCGCAATTGACTCTGCAGAGAGAGCACTTTAGCATCATTGCCAACAAATCCGCAACTCAAGCTGACAACTGAAATCTAATGTCTCAAACTAACCACTGATGAAGCCCAAGCATATTTTCACATCCTGAATTCGCTGCAGCTGTTGATGTTCCCGCATTTTCCACTCGTCTTCAGATATTAAATCCACCTTTTCTAATTCCTGCTCAAATTTCTTTTTATTAGGCAATTTTAACTTACCCATTTTGGAATTTTACTTATTATTTTTTTTTTTCTTACTAGTTTTATTTATTTATTTTTTTGTTATTAATTTTTAAATTTTTTTAGTTTTTTTTTTTTAGACTTTAACGTAACGTGTGTATTTGATTTCAATAAAGAACTGACAGATATTTCATGCAAACCATTTTATTTGATTGAATCTACGAAAAACTCAATAGACGAATTTCGTTGAGAATACGCTTGACTTGAAATAGCAAAAGTGAATCCTTGTTTCTTACATCGTTGGCATGAGGATTCATCGAGAGAATGGCCTGATGCAAATCCGTATAGTGCTAAATGTGATTGAAATGTGAAAGTTGAAAATGATGTTTGTCATATTTAAATATTTGTCCCTGACTTACGGTCATGTTGCGCCACGTCAATTTAAAGTCCAGCTTGATGACATCGAGATCATCCGAACAGAGTTCGGATACCTCGACAAAGGTTGCATCGTCCGGTGTTAGGCGCATTGTGACTTCCGTATAATCGGTATTATCCTTGGCATTCTTCATGCACACAAGGATATTGCGACGCGAGGACAAGCGATTCCAGCTGGAGCGATAGAACTTCATCAGTTTGCAGTGCAAGGACATCGCGTCACATGTATGATTCTCAAGAGCCACATGCTTCACGGAGAAATAACCGTTCTCAATATAAAAGCTGGCATCATTTTCCGCAAAGATATTCACATTCTTTTCATAGAAACGCTGTTGTTTTCAAATTAATTAGATTAGTATTATTTCTTTAAATAAGAATGGTGTTAAATACCCTTCGCAATTCACGAAAATCCGATAGGGGTGTGGTAATATCGAGATATTTTACCGGATTGGCCACATAAGCGTTGCTTATATCAGTCACATAGCCCCTGATGCCCTGGCCCGTAATGTAGAGCACAACACGTGCCCGGAACGTATCCACAGTTAAAATAATTTCGTCATTACTAGAGGAAAAGGAAAACCAATAAGAAAGCTGTAGTCGAGTGAGCTCGACTACGATATACCCTCAACCCAGCTGATAAATATATTCTAGATTTCGCACACACACTGTTCTAGAAGGTTAAAGTTCGCTCTATTCACTCACGTACTTACTTCTCCTCGTTGGGCTGCATGCTCCAGTCGCGAAAGGGAAAATGATCGTAGCGCTTGTAGGCAAATCCAAAGATGCCCAAGCGATCTGTTTCGATGGTCATCGTGCGGGCCTGCCTATCGAATTTAGTGTTGTGGATGTGCTTTGTTGTCCAGTGAGTGACCTTCACCTTTACCTTACCCACCACTTCGACATCATCTCTCGGATTATCGAATGGATAAATACGTTCTAAGCTGACGTCATCTGCAGTATCTCCATTTACGCTCAAGCGAGCTCGGCTCGAGGAACGAGGTTCGCTCCAAGTTTGACTCGGTGTGCCAAAAATACCGTGACTCTCTCGCATGGCGGACGGTCGCTGTGTAATCTTCTTTGCGAGCATTGAGCTGGCGCGAGCTTCTGCAGACGACATAGCAGGCTTTTTCGATGGCACCTTCTTGAAGTCGAAATCGGGCTGTTTCATGATAGCCGCGTACCGTGTGGTGTAAAGCATTCGGTGTGTGTCTAAAGTACTCAAGAACCCGTATAAGGACTTCTTGTCGATCATTTCGCTATCTAAGACCCCTTCTTCATAATCCACGTGCTCAACATTCGCATAAACGGGAAAGAGTCGTTCCGGCGCCTCCTGTGCGTAATAATCAAAATCCAAGTCACCGATTACAATATTCTCTTCAGCATCGATGCTGCGTCGCCTAATTAGCATATTTTTCATCTTTGGCCTCTGATCTAACTGCTGTTGCAGCTCCTCCCTGACCTCCATTGGAAACTTGAACGAGGATATTATCCGCGGCACACAAAACCGTTCCAATTGACGCGCCTGCAAATGATTCAATTTCTGCTCCAATTGAAAATTGCTCAAGCCAATCAGATGCTGGTGTGGCCCCAGCTTATGGCTGGCCCGCAGACGCGAAATCAGCGTAGGACGAAAGACGTTGACTGATTGAGTTTCGCGACGAGAAATGCGAGGCTGGAATGGATTTGGTTGCGGATGTATTGCACTTCCAATCCTTGACCCACCAAACCGCGATCTTCTCTTCTTAGTAAGCGTTTCTCTTCTTTCAGGGACAAGCGATATTTCAGACTCAACCTCCTCCATGCTAGTTATATACTGACAGGCAATCGGATCACCCCACATGCACAGCTCACGCGGCATGTGTATGGTAACAAAGAAATAGGGCAGCTCCTTCTCGTCAATGTTGAGGGTCTTGCGTTTCTGCTCATCCATTTGCAGACGGGATCGACGTGCTGACACATCATCCACCCAGGTGGGTGCCTTCAAATCGGCCACTACATCTTCCATAACGTGCAGAATACGACCATCCTCATGCAGCATTATGTTGAACTTCTCGTAATGAGTGCCAGGCATTTGACGTACAAACATTATCGAATATAGGCCGCCCAGCATGATGTGCTGTCTCATATTGATCTGATCGGTGATCATTAAGTGTTTAGCAAATACACTGGGGGAAAAAAATCGTACTCAATTTCTGAAAATCGCCATTAAATGAAAATCACACTTAAAATTAAAAAGGTAAGCGTTTTTTTTATAAAAATATGCTTTCCTTGGCGTCAAAAGTATGGCGAATTTCTAAAATGCAGTTCGATTTTTCTCTGAGTGTAGTAATCCAGAATGCATTTGAAAAAGTCTCACCTCATCCGAAGTAAGTTTTAGATGTCGTGGATTGTATATTTCATCGAGTGTATCTATATACTGCTGTTGCTCGCGTTCCAAAAAAGTGGCGTACGCATCGGGAAACATGCCGAAAGGGACAATGGGTGGTTCTTTGGGTGCCTTGGGTATTACTATTTTCGTAGACTTGCCCTCATTCGCTTTCTTCTCCTTGTTCATCTTTTCGGTCTTCTCGGCAATGGTGCGCATAATATCCTCATAGTTCTCGCGCTTCGCCATCATGCTCGCCAGCAGCTCCTGCTGGATGTCCAGTTGCATTAGCCACTCGTTGATCAGACAATCCTCGATATCTACAATGCCACCATTGGCTTCAACTGGGCTATCGGGTATTATCGGATCGAAGCTCTTCGCATACTGAGAATGATTGTCAAACTTTGTGTGGATGCATCTCAACGTTAGGCAATCATGGAGCACGCTCAACGGCATCTGAACTTCGACGCCCGCAATCTTAAGTTCAGCAACCATTAACGGTGAACTGCCGTTCAGTTAAAGCTTGGAGACAAACCAGAAAATGGATTACAACTTACGGCAGTTCCTTAAACCGTATCGGCACATTGCGAAGTCCCCAGATATCAATATTGTAACGAGCACCTTCATGGGACCAAGTTGCCACCATCGCGTCCTTCGAGCTGTGGGCAGGTTGCTCGATAAATCAGTAAAACAAGTATAAAGTATAGCTATATTCGGTCTCCCGAACTTTTAATGCCATTGCAGAAACATTTTTAACACTCAGATGGATTTTTTAGAGTGTAGATGAAGGCATCGATTCGAGCAACTTTCTTTGACAATATCTCGGCAAGGCAAAGAAAGGTAAATATGAGTAGAAGTTAGGTCCTACTTCATATAGACGCCATCCATGCGTATGACTCGATACGTCAACCTATCGAAACTGGCATCGATCTCATGCTCGAGCTCCTTGCGCACCTATCGAATAGTTATCGATAAGTTAGCGTTTGCTTTCACTCTATATACAACAGAAAGCACCTCCATAATTTCTAGTTGACGCCCAAAACGCACATGCTCCATTTCGGCAGCAGTATCGAGCATACAATCGATCTTGACCAACGTATCCAAATACATGATGATGTCCTGCTCAAAGCGATCCCCAACATGATCGTCCATCAGCTCTTTGACCTTGGACCTTGTGCGTTCATCCCTAAATATGTTCTGAGTGAGGACGGAGCGCTCATCCACAAACAGAGTCCAGTCGACGCTGTGATCCACATCGAATTGTTGAAAGTGTCGCTTCTTCTCGATGAAGGTGCGCATCTCCGGTGGCAAATATGGACGCGGCAAGCCATCGCAGCGCAAATGATGATCCCAGTGCTCGCGAAGACGACGCTCCCCCTCCAGTCTCTCGAATTCCGTAGTAGACTCTAATCAGGGATCATCTTTGGTATGGTTATACCAATATATTGTTTTCCGGTGCTTACCCTTGATAAAGGCACTGCTTACTCCAACGTCGAGCAATCGCTGCGTATATTTCTTCTCTCGCTCCACCATGTCGTCCTCGCTCAGCAAATTGCTGGCAATGAGTCCGGTGCCATATACTGGCTGGGCCTTTGGCTTGACCATCGTGTTGAGTTCTCTGTTTAGTTGTGTGTGTGTAATTTTATATTAGTTCAATTTTATATGTGTGTGCTGTTTAATAATCATGACACTTAAGTCATGATCAGGTTTTATGCCCTATTTGGCAGCTGCTTAAGCCATATGTCAGCTTTAGAGTCAACTCTTCGACGAGGCAACTCCTTCGATTTCCAATCAAATGGCACAGACCTAAATCCTAAACTCAAACCCAGACGCGTGTCTTTGTCGACTTCTTCTCTGGCTCCTTTTTGGCCCATAACTCAGTCGCTACGTGGGTGCGGTTGGTCAGGCGATTTCCCTCCCCTGCTGCATCTCAAATCAACTGCAATCGCTTAGATTTATTTCTCGGGCTCCGTGCCAGCAATTTTCAACTTATTTATGCTTCTTTTGCAATTTTCTATTGCAAATCCGACTGGTGAAAGTGTAGCTGAACTGAGCCAACAGGAAATAGTAGGTATTTTCGAAGCGCCAAATGTTTTAATACCCTTGCGGAAAATCAAATTAAATGTCAATTATGTGAACTAAGTAAATAGTGCAGTAAGTCGAAGCTAATCCATTGTGGGTGACTACAATAGTATTCTAATGGAATGCATCCCAAACTACATCAACCTTTAAGCTGTCATAAATTTGTTAGAATCGCAATTAAATTTGTAAGCAGATAGATGAATAGATATAATTAAAATATACTTTTTGTTTAACGAAAATGTCTTCATTAGTGTCAGACACATTTCATGGCATAATTATAATACCCAACGCTAGAGTATAGAATAAAGGAAAAATGTTAAGACAATGGCATCGATTCCAATAAATTGATTAAATTTGATGTCGCATTGTTAACCGGACCATTTACATACGACTGCTCTTGTTGGAGTTCATGTCAATGCAGGCAGCGTCTGATCGATTGCCTTGATGAATGAATTTCAAACTCACCTCAGACTACGACAACGACGACGACGACGACGACGACGACGAAAACAAAGTAGACAACTCCTACATGGACAGAGTTGGGGCAGAGTCGGCATTCCTATCGTATATCCAGATATCTATCTATAGGCCTTGGTCTGCCATGCTGCAGGCTGGCAATTCTCTTTCGAAATTTATTTGTTGCTAGTTGTCTTTTAAATAAATTTCTTGTCAAACGTTCCACATCGACAACTGTCATTGTTTTTGTTGTTCTTCTTGTTATTGTTGTTGTTGTTGTTGCTGGTCGTTACATTCGTCAGTTGTTTAGGCTCTGGACTATGTCTGTAATAAGTCACATGGCTTGACACAGACAAAACATTTTAAATAATTTAATGAACTTGACAGACTGAGACATTTTGGCCATATTTGTTGCCAATATTTTCTGTCGATTTGCCTGCAACTGACCCAAATGTTCGGCCAAATAGTTTTGACACCTTTTGCACCGCAATCAATTTCCACAATTGCTCCAAATTGTTGTGTTTGATCCTCATAACAAGCAGCTGCTGAGTCGAGTCCAGTCGAGACTTAATGACGAGCAAATCATTTCTCTCTCATTCGTCCCATGCAATCATTCAATTATAATTTACTGCACTCAGCAAAAATATATATATATATGCATTTGCTACACAGAGAAAAAACATTCTTGATTGAGATTAGAGTTGTCTTGTCAATAAATAGAAACAAGATAAGATGTTTTGGAATTGTTGAATAAGAGTAAGCGTTTCTATTATTTCTTGATGATGTCAACTACATATAGTATAATTATACATATACATAATATATATACATATATATTGTTTTTGGCCGAGTGTATCTGGAGCACAAGTAGCTGATAGATCTCGGTTCCTTGTTGGCTGCTGATTGCTGGCTGCCTGATCCCTGGACTGAAGCTGTAGCAATTGTATTTGGCCAGCAATTGGATGACTAGATGACTGCAATGACTTTACAAAGAGCCACCTCACGTAGCAGTCTGTTTGCTTGCAGCATGTGGCAAGCAGCATGTAGTAACGAGCGATTTTAGCTGCAGCATCAGCTTCATCGATTTGGAGCTGCAATTTAGTTCGCAACGTTGCAAACAACAAGCGAAACAAGCCAAAAATTGCCGGCGAAAATAATTGACATCTGTATATAAGTTGAAGCCATTTGATTTTCTGGTGGTTAAGTGGTTGCCTCTTTAGATGGTTAGCTGCTTAGCTGGTTAGCTGGTTAGTTGGATATCCCCATTGAGCCGGGCTAACAAGTGCATGGCAGCACAGTTGTCCAGTTTAGCTTTGTAGTCTGCCATTCGATTTTTCACCTGCATTCGATTACATTGCAAAGTGAGTGAGAAATTATGCCACAATGGAACGTTGCAGTTGCAGTTCAAGTTGCACTTGCACTCTGGGAAAGCTGCAGCTTGAATTGATTTTATTAATCCCCCCCCCCCCCCCCCAACTTCCAGCACATAACTCAGTCTCTGCCTTATCTGGGCGCAGCGATTAGAAAGCGCCACTGCCTCTCAACAATATGTTGCCCATGTTCCCCGATGACAGCAACTTGCTTACCGTTTTTTATTTTGTTGCCGTTGTTGTTGTTGTTGATGTTGTTGTACCTTGCCTTCCAAATGTGGCACCGCATGTTTAAACAATGCTGAACACAAAACTTTTGGCATTTACATGAGAATTGAAAGCGCAAAGAATTTGTATGCAAACAACTAAAAACTAAAAACACAATATGAGCATAGAATCTGTGGCTAGTTATTCAGTAGTAAGTTAACGACCGGCAACAACAGCTGCAACATATTGAGCCTAATTAATTTTGCAGCAAAACTGCAACTGTTCAACTTTCTATGCCCCCTGCAGAGGCCAGAGGTAAATGTGAGCTTAATCATCGCATTCGCTTTGCTTTGTTAACTTAAGCTTGTGCCCCTCAAGTGACCAAGTAGAGGATATACTCTCTAATTTAAGAGTTGCTTGCCTCAAGTGACCAAGTAGAGGATATACTCTCTAATTTAAGAGCTGCTTGGCTGTTGTATGCATTTCGTCAATCAGTCAGTAAGCTAGTTGGCCCTTCAAAGCAGTTATGAAAATTGTTGAAAAATGAAACAAATTTATGCCAATTCTTTGTTGACATAAGCAAATGCCACAGATGAAAGTGCTTAAGTCGTAAGCCATAATTAGTCTGCAGAAAGCTTGAAAGTATTCAGTTCTAATATACATATATAGATCTGCCTGTTCAGTTAGTGTATAAAACGCTTCAGCTTGGCAAGGTAACTCAATTTTTGGTTTGCCCCCTTAACGGTAGATGCATGTTTATGTTTAAACAATGCACCAGCATCATCTGAGAAATAGCAACAAGCAACAAACAACAATCAACAAAAGCAACAACAACAACAACAATCGCAGTAACAAATTTGTTTAGTCTGAAAATCTATGCAAAGCAATTTGAATAGCTGAAACGAGCGAGCATTCAGCTAATGCCTTGGATATGTAAATTAGAGGAAAATTCTTTGGCCAAGTTGCCTAGTTGTCAGTTGATTGGCTTGGTCCATGCCCAAGTCCAAGCCCATGCTTTTGCTTAATTGTTGTCGCTTCTCTTCTCTTCTCCATTATTCGTATTTTTTTCGTTTTTTTAATCGAAATTTACATACATTAAATGTGGACATTGTTTGGGAAGCTGCAGCAGCAGCTACCGTCGAATGAAAAGTGAGCGTGGATGCCTTAAAAAGAAATAAGTAAGAGTGCCCCAGTTGAGATGGCAAGATTGAAAGATACCCTGTTCGATTCTCTTTACACCTTCGAACACATCTGTTCAAAAATCACAAAATTGGCAATCGATTTTTATCGATACTAATCGCGTTGAGTTAACAAGTAATAAAAAAGAGAATTGATTTGCGAACAGTGATACAGAAATCTACATTCTAAATTCCAACTCTGTAGCGCTTATAGTTTCTGAGATCAGGTTAGACAAGGTCATCAAGAATCTATACAAACTTTATGAGCTCAAAGTTATTAGGTACATTTGCACAGCCTCGTAATACCCGCCTGAACGACTTGAAATGGCTGCTGGGTATTTAAACAAATCAAAAAGCCAATTTTAATTCCAATTCCAATTTATGTATAAAACGACCAACTTTTTAGTTAACTATGCCAGTTAGTTAACGATTGGGGCGGGCAAGGGAGGCACGCCATCAAGTCTGAGTTTGCTATGCCACACCTAGAGTGGAGAGACAGAGTTGCCACCGATTACGAACACGCTGCTGGTGGCAAAAGGCATCAGCGCGAGCTCTTATCAACTGACAGCAAGCAGTCGGACATTCGGAACAATTTGCATGGGCCATGAGGCATGTGGCATGGGGCATGAGGCAGTTGCTCCAATGGCCACTGCCACTTATCGCTGGCAGCGTCGAACTCATTACGAATGCGAAATGGAGAACTGAGACTGAGACTGCAACCAGTTGGCTGGCATTGCTGTCGTGCCTGCAACAAGTGGCAAGCAACAAGCGGCAAGCGCTCTCTCTCACTGCTGCGGCAAATTGTGCTGCCACTTTTAATTGGCAACTTTTGGCACGCTCGCCAGCATTTCGCTTATCGATTTATGATGACGACAGACAGACAGATAGACAGATGGACGGACAGGCGGAAAGGCGGACACACAAGGACAGACGACTTTTCTAGTTTTCTAGTTATTTGCTGCACTTGGTTGCAGCACTGACAAATACTCTGATTATCGCAACTGCAGCTGCTCATTCCACTCAATATTAAAATGCAAATTTAAGTGGCAGGCGGAAAATTGAACTGAACTGAAAACTACAAAAACAACAACAACAAAAAACTTGATCTGAAAGTGGTGGAACTGTTCAAGTAGATTTTATGACTTGGCCCAGCCGGTTGTGCAAATAAATTGCTATTATTTCAATGAGGTTGGTCGTTCGTTGCACAGCGCACTCTGTGCTTACCTCTAATTATGCCACCGACAGCAACCGAGGCTGCTATTAACTGGCAGATACCCTGTTTTTAAGTAGTCAATTTTTCTGGTTGTTTTTAGTATTGCAGAGCGATTAACTCGTGCTAAAATATCTGCTCAACTAAATAGCTTCTTCCGTTAACAAAATGTCGAAACGGCAAAAAATATATTGTTCAATGCCAATTTCAGCCTTTCAGTCTATTATTAAAATGTTTTCATAATATTTACAGACTGCATAAAAACACAGACTGCAATTAAAACTAGATCAAACAAGATAAACAGAGCACAAAAACCAAATCAATATTTAATTTCGTGTCGCGTTTTAATGAACTATTTTTGGCCACATGGTAAATAAGCAATTGCAATTATATTCGTGGCAAGTAAAAAGAGTGAGTGGGCAAAAACGTTGCCCCCATTTTGGAAAAACACAAGCCACATTTCGCATCGAAAGCAGCCGCAGCAGCTGCAGTTGCTTAGAAACGAGGCGTTGCCTCTGACTCTGACTCAGAGTCTGACTCTGAATCTGACTGAGACTTTAGTGGTTGGCCAGTTCGAGTGACTGACTTATTGGCGAGGCAGTTATGCTTTTTAGCCAGACGAGAGCGAACACGCCCAAAAGCAGCTGCAGCAGTCGCTTGTTAGACAAGTTACCAAAAATAGACCAAACAACTAGCTGAACTTGGCTAGCTGCAGCCTGCCGGATCTGGCCAAGATGTCGGGGACTGGGGGGACGGGGGAAGGGGCACACGTAATTCATATTGAACTTTTATGGTCTGACGCGAAAAGGGAAAACTAAACTTAACTAAACTAAAGCATAGCATTTATTGGTTTCTCGGCAAACAGCAACAGTTGCCAGCCTAATTGCAACACGCATTTTGCTGCAGAGTAAATCACAGGTTTTATGGCTGCAACGTTGAATGTGCACTCAACCGGACAGTTATTACAAGTGACGCCTTAATGAACTTGTCTTCTAGGCCCAGTTTAAAATCATGATCATCCTGCTGCCACTCAGCTTGCTGCAATTTATGGGATCAACAGATCCGTTAATGCAAAATTACAAATGCGGGCAACAGCAGACGGAGAGCGGAGCGAGATAGATATATGGAAGTGGCAATAACCAACAAGACATTAACCCGGCGCATGCCTGCCACAGCTGCATGTGGCATGAAGCTGCAATAATGCCGCTGCATGTTCAATAATTGAACACAAACACACACTGGCCGCATACCACACACCCCACACCCCACCCAGCATCAGCTTGACCCTTGCCTCCCCCTCTTGCGACACTCATGTGCAGCGGCGGCAAAACAGCTGCTGACTGAGTTGCAAAGCTGCAAGCAGGCTGCTGAAATCAGAGCCAGCGGCAATTCAACAAGATATGAGTGCAAGCAGATAGAGCCAAAGACAGACGCAGAGACGGACAGACTGGCAGACAGACAGACGGAAAGACAGAGCGTCGTATCGACGCTGGCCACAAAAACATAAAACAATAAAGTTGGGCGCTGCGCAAAAGAATAATCGCATAAATCATGCGGACTTGCGGCAACGCGCGGCGCGGCGTCTAAGCTCCACTAACGGCCAAACGGACAACTTGCAACTTGCAGCGGGCAGCGGGCAACGGGCAACGCGCAAAGCGCAACGGGCAACTGGCAATCGGGCAACAAGCCCAATCCCAGCCAAAGCCCAAACGACTCGAATCGCAGCATAGTCAACGACGCCGCACATTGTGACAACAACCAAGTTGTTTGCAAAACAATATTTGACAACTTTTTCGAGAATATTTCAAACAAAATATTTACTGTATATTTATTATTTTCATCGCTCATTTACAGAAGTGAACGTAATATTTTTTTTAGAATGGAGTAGTTTAAAGATATTTTATAAATAAACTAAAAAGCTAAAAACAATTTCCACACCTTATCCATAAACCAGAAAGTCTGTCAAAAAGAACGAATTTGTCTTATGATAAGCTAAATACTACTTGTATTATATCTTCTAATTTATCTTTCAGTTATCTTATATCTCTTATTCATACATCGATTCATCTCATATCGTTTCTTCTATTATAAACCGCTCAGCAATAAAAAACAAGCAGAATAATTTATGAACAGTTTTTGAATTGATTTCATTAGCATTATCAAATAGAAAGTTTGGTTTACATAATATTGATTTAATAATTAAAATCCTGATTAATGCTGCATTTAAGTTGAAAAACAGAAATTTTGATTGCATATCTTTAATTAATTTAGTTTGTTCAAGTTTTAGTGCAAGTTAAAAACTCATTAAACCACTGTGCCGCACAATGGTCCAGGCAGCTGCTGCTGCGGCACACACAGCAACAACAACAAATGCAACAGCAACAACAACAACAAGGCAACACTTTTCTTACCTTAAGCCAAATTTATAGCGATCTAAGTAGGTATAAAGCGCTCATTTTGAGGCAGCCAGCGCTGACTTCGTTACGTTTCCAAGGAGTGCCCCGCAGGAGTAAATGGGCTATTGAAAGGGCGAGGGGGGCTAAGAAGGAGGCACTATTTGGCTTTGTTTTTTGGTTGCCTTTGTGGTGGTGCGCGCTCACTTCGGGGGCTAAGAACAATAGAAATGCATTGCACGAAAGTTCAGGGCGACAGCGGTGCTCAAATGAGGAAAAGGCCCCCAAAATGCTCAAACGGGTACGGGGAACGGGGAACTGAGTCTGGAATTGTTGACAGGGGCGCGGCTGCATATGCAGGCCGAAATGGGGGTAGGTGGTAGATGGCCAGAGGAGAGGGCCGAGGATGTCTGTTATATCTTTGTGTTCACTCGTGCGCGATTTAAAAGCCCAACTTCTTCACGTTGCTTTCGCTTTGCAGCTGCCCAGTCCAGAACCACATTGCCACGGCCTTTGTTGTGGTAAAACAGTTAGCATTGCTGGAACGGTTGACTGGGAGATGGGCGCTGAGCTGTCGAAAGGTGGGTGGGGCAGGGGTAGGTGAGTTACAACAAAAAACCGCTTAAATCGTAACCGTCATGCGGTTAGGCAAAATGTTGTTCCAAAACTCTTCGAGGCGCGGGCGTGGTTACAGCCCACCCAATAACTGTAACTGCCCCCCCCCCTCTGCCTACTCAAACCCCGCTCGCCACACTTCGCGCTAACTGGACAAATGACATTCTAATGCCGCTCCATTGGGGCATACGAGACAATATAGGCAACACAAATCGCATTTATCACGTATATGACAAAATGCAATCCAACAACCAGGCAACAACAGACAACGACTTTTTCTGAGCAGTGAGCAGGAGGAGACACACACCGAGAGAAAACAACCGCAGAAGCGAGGATGATTAGTATTTACCATTAGCTTCTTATTTGTAGTTGATTAGTGTTAAAAATAAGTAACTCATCTGATTTTTCAAAAAGTATTCATTAGAAAAAGAATATATTTTGGTCGATTTTTTGTCAGAATGCATGATTGCCCAATATATTTATAAGATTTTTTGTACAGTGCATGGATGGTGGCCCGGCTTAAACAAGTTTGCCCGCCGCCTTCAGTTGGCCTGCAGCCTCATTATTATGCGCGCATTGTGCGTGGCAGCGGACCACGGACAACAGGAACTGAGCTTGAAGCTTGCAGCATGCAGCTTGGAGCTTGGAGCATACTGAGCACTGGACGGTGAACACTGGCATAGGCATAGGAATTTCCGTGTGTGTGTGTGTTTGTGTGTTTCTGTGCCTGGCCACGAAGCGTGCTCCGATTCTCAATTTCAATTGCGATGCAAACTCGTATGCTGCTGCTGTTGCTGCTGCTGTTGCTGTTGCATATGCCTCCAGGGACAACAATTCATGCAACGGCGAGCAAAAAATAAAAGAGAAGCAAACCAGCAACGATGCCAAAACCGGCCAAACAAACTTACAACTGCAGAGCGCAATTAAACAAAGCCGCCATCGAGACAATGCGCCGCGTCCAAAATGGGTAATGCAACTGCTGCCCCATGTGGCAGGCAGACCTTCAGGCAGGGCAGGCCAGAACAGTGCAGGGCAGGCAAGGATTCAAAACGCATTTCCGCCGACGCGTTCGTTCGCTTTACGCTTATGCAAAACTCGCCTATCAGCGAACGTCAATCGCAGGAGTAAAAATGGGAGCCAGCAGCCAGCAGCTAGCAGCTTAAGAGGAAGATAGGAACTAGGAACTAGAAGCAAAAAGGGGCAGAGCTATGCCATATGTGGAGTATGTCTTGTCATATTTTTAGTTGGCACAACAAAGCGTTGACCATAATCGCTTGTAAATCGCCGAGAGGATAGCGAAAGGAGTCAGAGGGAAAGAGCAGAAGAAAGATAGATATACCGGGAGAGATCTAGATAGATACAGAGGAATTGCAAAAATTTAAAATAGACAGGGAAATAGAGAGACACCTAGTCGACAGAGATAGAGAGAGAGAGAGAGAGAGAGAGAGAGAGAGAGAGAGAGAGGGAGAGAGACGGAGTCAAATAGAGACAAGTCACAAAATAAGAGCGAGTCAGTGAGTAAAAAATGGGAATGGAGTTATGTAAAAGTATATGTTTATAAACAAATATACTTTCCCAGTAAAAACCCTATAAAAATACCGAAAAATACATATTAACATTTTAATGAATTTTGTTTAAACCCTATTTTTTCATTTAAAATTACCAAAAGATAAAAAATGAAAATGGTACATGAGTATCTTTAAGTTTGTATATCTCAACATCTCTTAATTTCTCTAGTCTAAGTCTAAGTTAAGATTGAATAACTAAAGCCAGCATTTACCACACGCTACAAACGTGGCTGTCCTGCCAAAAAGAAGCCAACAGAAGAGAAATAGGCAGCAGTTCAACCAGCTTCAACTGGCAAAAACAGTACAGCTGACAACCCTAGAATTTGAAGGGGCATACCCCTCTCCAGAAACTGGGATGACAATAATTTTGGATGCGTGTCCCCAATTCCGTTTATAGCATCTGCATTGAGGCGTCGCCCAATTTCACTGGCCGTGTCCACAATGCAAATGACTGCTTTCAACGATCTACTCAGGGAGCTAAAAACGGTTCCATCATCATCATCAGCATCGGCATCGGCAGCAGTGGAAGGGATGGAGCAGATGGAGCTCAGAGGACTCCTCATCAACTGGACGCCTCCGTTTTGTTGTGTAGCAATTTAACACACACAAATCCAGTGAAGCGTCAACTTGGGCAGGCATATCCCACATCTTGCGCCCCTCACCCGCCTTCTTAGCGTTGTCATCAATGTGTATTCGCCTTAATTTTCTCCGTTTTTTTCTTTCTTGCAATTTTCCTGCTGTTTTCTTCTTTGTCTCTGTTTTTTTGGGCTCCAAGTTGCTGAAGCGGAAAACTTTACAATCCATCAAATTAATGGTGCAATGTGTCACAAGGAAGCTCCAGCCAGAATCGTAGGCCATCCCCAACGCTCCCCTTGCTCCCGTTAAACATCTGACAGACAGTCGGTTGGGTGAGATGGTGAAATGTCATCAACTTGAAATTGTAAATCAAGCAAAAGTTGATTGAACAAAGCCCGATTTGTTTGAGGGCAGAGGGAGTTGGCTGAGGAAGTTGATTGTACCAAACAGTTGCTGCTGCTTTCAGTTCTAACTCTCTGCAGACACCTGTTGACAGCTCTTATCAAGCTACGCCTCAGCTCTTTTCCAGCCAAATTGTCAAGTCAATGTACAGTGATGTATCGCCAAGTGGAACCTTGAGAATTTGAAGGCAGTTAGAAATTGGAGGAATGACTTGCAATGGACTAAAGACTAATATATAATTTCTTAAGCAAGTTTTTTGACTACTAGTCAATGGAATATGGTTGCCAGCTCCATAACGAGACCCGCTACCGTAAGCCGCATTTAGTTGAAGCTCTCCAGCGATCACTGCACTCCTTTCACCTGGGCTGCAACACATATTAAGACCCATATGATATACAATTAACGGCAGCCCACATTGGAGGCGCCTTTCACCGGCAGCAGTAGGAGCTGCAGCTTCCACGCTGTGCACATAATGAAAGTCCTACGCGATTTGCATGCTCGAGAGAGAAAGAGAGATAGGGCGAGAGGGCGAAAGGGAGAAGTAGAGAGTTGGGACAACGCTTTGGGAGATATGCAAATCTCTCGTCCCACTGCCAGTTGCACGTACAAATGTCGGACATTTTATAGACTTATCACGCAACAGAGACACAGAGAGCGAGAGCCATAAATTTAAGCGATATGCTGCATGCCCCCAAATGCCGCCCACTCACAAGGCACTCGCAACAAAGTCAGAGACTGAAAGAGTTGGCAGCAGCAGACGGAGTCCAGACTGGAGCCATCGTCACGAGTGCCAGCAATTAATTTTCATACGCAGACGCAGCTGCTCTGCAGCAGTTGCAAGCTACAGCCGGCTACTGCCTTGCTGTACTTGCTGTTGCAAGTTGTAAAGCTCCAAGCAACAGCAGCAATAACAACAAATTGAGCATCGATGTGGCGACTTGTGGCGTTCTAGGAAAATAAATTTAAATAAACGCAGATTCTGTGGCCACTGCCACGTAGACCCCCATCCCCCTTTCCCGCTTTCCCTTGCCTCAACCCTTGGTAACTGCTATCTACCACCAAACTGGGAATCGAACATGCAAATTTACACTTAAACAAGAAAATAGAGTTGCCAGCGTAGCATCGACGACTAAATACCCTTTCCTTAAAATTAAGTCAATTCTGAGATACACAAATTGAAATAAAATTTATTCCATGAATCTAATTTTACAAAAATAAACGTGGAGACGGAGACGGAGACATCTCCTGCAGGGCTTTACCACATCTCATGAGCAAACTTGAATACCCAGCACCAGGGATTCAACAATCAGAGCAAAGCTGAGAGGATGAAGGATAGAAAACCCTTTGGTCTGTCAGTGTTTGCACTGCAGTTGCCGCCACGCAAGTGTTTTAACAATGTTTGCAAGGCGCATTACGTGATTTGGCCACCGCCTACTGCAAATGCACAGCACCCTCGCACCCCTCACCTCTTACCCCCCGCATTGTCGTGTTTGCAGCATGTTGAAATTTAAATAAAATGCACAGAGGGAGCAGCAGCAGCAGCAGCCAGGACAACCCGCCTCAGAGTCAAGCCGCACTTTAAATGCCCCACAACGAAAAGTTGGCCTTAGACTGAGCCAAAGCGGTTGGCCCAGTGCTTAAGCCACAAAATGAACAAGTTCGGTTTCTTGGTTTCTCCCTTTGTCTTGGCCTTTTTGGCTGTGCCACTCCACTCGCATTATTGCCGCCGCAAACACTTTGCGTCGATAACATGGGCTGAGGAGGATTTCGAGGATTCGAGCTGTGGAAGGTGACTCTTACAGGGTTTGTTGACAGTGTCGCTATCTTTGCGTTAAATTAGCGCCTGCATCTTCATTTGGCCAACCCACTGCATTGGTCCGCAGTGAAGGATTGCCTTCTCTCCACCTTCTCGATCCGCTCCTGCTACAATTTCGCTGCTGCTGAGTCATTAGAATCTGCAGCTGCATTTGCACTGGCGGCTTGAATCCAATTATGCGCATTTGACCAATGCCCAAGGCCAACACACACAAACACACACACACACAGCGAGCAACTCTGGCTGATCTGCAATTTGGCCTGGCCAGCAAACAACTTGGCCAAAAGCCGCTGGCCAGCATTGTCCACTCTGTGTGCACTTTTGCTTTATTATAGCAATGCTTATACAGATTAGAATAAATCAACTTGCCCCCACCTTTTCTCTGTATCTCTCTCTCTCTCTCTCTCTCTCTCTCTCTCTCTCTCGCTGCCCCTTTTTCTCTCGCTCTGTGCGATCAGTAAACGCTACCGGCAACAATCTACAAAAACTGCAATTGGAGCTGGAATCGAGGCAGCTGCACGCTGCACATTGGACTCTGGACACTGGACACTGGACACTAGACTCTGCACACTCCACACGCCTAGTTGTTGGAGTCCCACTATTAAGTGCAAAGGAAGTCGGCCAAGATAAGCAGGCAAATATCTGCGGCTAAAAGGAATCAAACAAAAGCTCGCCAACGGCGAAAACAGATCGCAAACTGCAAATGGCAAAGTCTTGAAGAGTTGGGCCAAGTCGAAGAGCAGCTGCTCGCAATGGAACTGAGCATAACATGAAATTGAAGAGAATATATAAATGTGCATTCACACATAAATGCTTAATCAATTCTTTTCTTAATTCTATTTAAGTAATGTAAAAAGAAAACTAACATTTTCACATCCATTCATTTAATTTCTACTTTGGATTGCAAGTGACTTTAAATTTAAATGTAGTTTTAACAAAGTTATATTCACAACGATAATGATAACTGTTCCTAGAACTGAAAGTTGATTCAGTTTTGAAAATGTTATGGGATTTGGATGCCTTTAAAGGATACTTTGAGTGATTTCTTATTGAAATCGGTACAGATTTTGGTTCACTTTTAAGTAAGTTGTAAATTTTAAGTTTTGATGATCTGATCTGATCTGATCGCAGTTGCTCAATCAATATTCGCGGCTGAAGCTATAGATACAAGTGCAATTGCAGTACTATAAATCTACGCAAGTGTTTGTATTATTCGCAAACAGTTGTTGCAACAATATTAAGTTGAGGGTTTCGTATGTGGCTGTGGCAGTGGCAGTGGCTCTTTCCCAGTCTCATGACTACATGGAGTTCAACACTTTCCCGATTCGCCGACAGTTTTGCGACCCGGCGAGCTTACAAATTAAACGCATTCAAGTGCAAGATCCAGGAATTTTGATTGGGTCAACAAAGTCAAAGCGATGCTGCTGCTGCCGCTGCTGCAAACAACGATGACGACGACGGCGTCGGTAGCACAAAAATGCCATAACAAAATGTGTCAAGTGCCAGACATAAATGCCTAAGTAACGGCGCAGCCAGCCAAAGGAGTTGTGAGTTCGTTCCGAAGCCCAGCAAACCCCAGCGATCGTTGCCACCAACTCCTGCTCCCCCTCCCCCTGCTTCTGCTCCTGCTGATGCTGCTGCTCCTTCTTGCGTTACGATTCTGCGGCCTGCGGCCTTTTTGCTGTTTGCACTGGCGATTCGACAAGCAACTCGCCGATCGGCTTCGCTTCTCGCCAAGAGACAATAAATTTTCGGTGCGTCACTTTTTTTCCTGCTGCTGCTGCTGCTGCTCCTTCTCTGTTCTCTCTGCTGCTGCTGCTGCTGCTGTTGTTGCCCATTTCTTTCGTTCTTTTAATTTGTTCTTCTTGCTGTGTTTTGAGTGCGCTTTCCAATTAAAAATGCGCACGGTTATCGACGCAATTGGAGTTGCTTTTGCCCGCTTGTACTTATTTGTAAGTTGCACGCATGCTCCAAAGAATGCCACTGCCACTGCCACTGCCACTGCCACTGCTGCTGCTGCTGAAGATGGGCTCCTTCTTGTCGCTGGTAATTTACATAAAAATATCTTAATTGCAATGCTGAGAGAAGGCAGCGAGCCTTATTTTTTTGGTCGGTCCGCTTATCAACGCCATGTCATGTCGCCGACGCCTGCTGATGCTGATGCTGATGTCCTTTCTGTCCAGCGTTGCCCACTGACAAATTTTTGGTCGGTGGCGGCACGTCAAGATCGTGAATCGCCAATTGGCGAATCTCTCAACTTTGCACATCCAGCCTGGTAGCTGGAGCATTGGAGCTGAAGCTGGAGTTGGTCTGCTGCAAGCTGGCAGGCGTACACATGTTGTGCGACACTTGCAACGCCTGCACCTCCTCCTACTCCTCCCCCCGCTGCTTGTTGCTGTCATGCATAATCGCTGATAAATGCGCCCTTCAGTGCCGACTAAAATGATTTGTGGATAATTAATGCAGAACCAAAAAGACAAAAAAAATAAAAATAAAATAAAGTAAAATAAAACCAGTTAGCCGCGCGCGCATTTTTAGCTCAAAGAACTGCAATTTGTGCAAGTTTGTTGTTGCTGTTGCTGTTGTTGTTGTTGTTGTTGTTGTTGTTGTTGTTGCACAATCAGGCCTTAAACGCAATCAACGCACAGTAATTCATGGCTGCAGCTCACAAGTTGACAGGACCAGAAGACGGCCCAAAAAAAAAAAACAAGAACGAGAACAACAACAAAAAGAAGGTGCAGCAGATAAAATGCCTGCAACTAGCTGCCAGCTAATTGCATGGGCGTCCAAAGAGGAGCCAACAGGAGCAGGGTGTGTACGTGTGTGCATGTGTGTGTACCTGTGTGCATATGTTTGTGTGTGTGTGTGTGCAGGAGGGATCACAACAGACGCGCAATTAATGAATGCTGCTTTCTAGCTCTGTTTAAAACTGGCTGGAATATGGCCAATCAAGCGATCAAAATTGCACACGCAAAAGGGTAGTGCTGGTAAGTGCACGAATGTGTGCTGATTTTGCACAACACTCTCAGAACTATGATGATTGAAAGCGTTATGTTTATCAACGATCTCTATTGAAGAAAGAGAGTGTGAGCCAATAACAATTAATTACTGTTAATATTGCTGCAAATTCTTAACAGTAAACTGCACAACTTCCTCCCGAGGAAGCTGAAATCGAGCTGCCTATAAAGTTGACAGAGTACGCAGATTTGAATTAGAAACCGTTCTGGGCAGCAAGCGAAAAATGAATCTGAAAATAACAGTATTCAGCAACGCACAGATGGACATTTGCTGTGACAGCTGATGATATTGCACAACACTGCATTGTCAATTAGCAAATTTTCGCAAGAACTTCAACTTGAACTTTTTTTTGGAATAAGCATTTTTGGAGCATTTCTTCGCAACATGAACATTGACCTGGCTAAAAAGGAGCTTGAGCTAATGCCCGTGATTATCACATCGGATGCATCAAATTGGCAGCAAAATGTGCAACTGGGCAGCGAGCAAGTTAAGCTCTATGTCGAGTTGTGCATGAAAATCTTTGCGGAGGAGCCCATATTGTTCAATGAGGAAGCATTTCGCAGCAAGCGATTGGCCAAGCAGCGAACTCGGGCCCACTTTTACAAGCTGTCTGAGGCCTACAGCAAAATGAAGCAGATTCTTGCGGTGCTGGCCGATATCAATCAGAGAACGGAGCACATGTGGCGACGCGTCTCCTTGTGGAACCAGGATGAGATCATTCAGAATCATTGCATCACGTGGGATTTGACTACGCCCAAGCTGTTGGACTATCTGGGATTCTTCACTCAACGCTACGACTGCGAATGGCAGGTCAAAGAGATGGTCGTATGTAAGTAGCAATCAGCAGAAGCAGAAGCTGACCAGGAAACAACACACAACTAATCACATCCAACTCTTTCTCCAGTGAATCTGCATAATATTAATAGCACCTACGCTGGTAAAATTGTATTGGAGGCCTGGCAGAACAAACGACATGTTGGTGACGATGAGTTCAATCGCAAGCTAATTGCCTTCTATAGGTCAACAGGTCAGCGTGCCAGTGTCCCCCAATGGTAAATGCGTTGTTCGTGCCATGGTCAACCTTAGTCTTAAAAATAGCTGACATTTTTGATTTCATGTTGCTTATATTTTAAGTGTTTGTTTTATTTTTATTACTGATCACTGATTTTAAATGTTAAAATATTTAACGAAATTATGTGACAAGCAGAAGATAGTATCTCTGTTCCCAAAAGGTATAAATACTTTTGATCAGGATCATTAACCCAGTTAATCATAAAGGCGATATATATATATAGCACACAGGTATGCTACACAATTTAACAATTCTCATTGTGTTTCCAAATGCGCCCGAAAGTATGAAACACAATAATTGCAAACCATGATATTACATTTGTAGTTGCTGTTTCTACATAGGCTGTTATTGATCTTTACTTAAAGCATTGTCCACACAAAGGTCTGTATTTTCTTACTTATCAAAGATATAAATTTGTTAATTTGGTTAGGTCAGCTAAATGGTTTGCCTGCTTTCAAAAAGCATGGTTTGCAATTATTGTGCTGTATACTTTCGGGCACATTTGGAAATACGAGAGTATTTAAATTCTGTAGCATACCTGTGTGCTGCCCACAGCTACAATCTCACTAAATATTATGCAGCATACTTTTGGGTTTTGATCAATTGAATGAAGGTTAAAATTCTTTCGAATACACGTTGCCATAAACATTTGCGAAAAGAAAAGGATACAGGCACTTATTCATATGCTTTTAAATTACACACAGTGCTTACTAAACAGCGCGAGCGGCCCCCTGATTTGCACCTTGTTAAAGCAACAACTAAACCCAACTATAGCAGTTGTCTGCTTGTTGCAGTTTCAGCGCCATCTAGATGTGGAAACTATTCCAGCAATACAGGCAGTTCGCAGTTTAAAATAAAAACACAATAGTTTCATTGAATTGTTTTTCTTTTGTTTTTATTTTTATTGGAAAAATGTGTTTTTGTTTCGTTTTTTGATCTTTTTTTATATTTGCCTGCTCGCCAAAATCCATTTATAATTATAAAGAATTTGCAAAAAATGTTTTGGTTTCGCTTCCATGTTTTTTGTTTTTGTTTTTTTAATTTTACTTTTATTTTTTATGTTTGCCTTAAATTTTGCTTGCTGCATTTTGACTTTGCACATTTAAAAATTTGACCTTTTACTATTTTTGAATCTCTCTTGGTAGCAAAAACAAAACTTAATTGCAATTTTTCTACAACAACATTTTGTGTTTTTTTATTATATTTTTTTTTTTGCCCATTATATAATAATATATATGCAATTCTGTAGCTAGATTTCGACATACATTTTCCAATGCTCCGCCATCTGCCTCACCTTATCATCGTCTAATTATGCATGTAATTATGTATGTATATGTATGTATATATATGGCGACTTGCACATGCGCCCATTTGTTTTATAAACAAATGCAATTGAGTTTTCTTTGTGTTCACTTTCACTTTCTTCTTATCTTTGATCTTTTTCCTATGTTTTTGTTTCTGCTTTTGTTGCCGCCTAATTATAAATTTTTGTCAATTTGAATTTGGCCTATGTACACACACACACACACACATACATACATGTACGTGTCTATGTGTGTGTGTGCGTGTGTGTGTCTGCATATGCATGTATTCGTGCTGTTGACTCGACTCGTAAAAATAACTTCAACCTAACCTTAACAAATTTAACTTAGTAATTGCATACTTTTAGGCTAGGGGCTAGGCTAGTATATGGTTTTCTCCGCTAACTTCATCTTCATCTTGATCAACCGCTTAATGCACTTATGTATGTGTTTTTTGCTTTTTTCAATTTTCATTAAATTTATCGCAAAAATGTTAATGTTAAGCCTTGCAAATTGTTCACTTAACTATTTTACAATATCTTTTCCTTATTTTTGTTTTTCTTTTTCTTAAATGTGTGTTGTATAACGCTTTTTTTTTGTTATTCGCAATTGCATATATTTCGCATTTTGTTGATTTCTTTTGGTTTGTTATTTGTTTTTTTTTTGTTCTTAAAAAATTGTTTAACTCGTAAATTGAGTTGGTTTTAAAAAATCTGTTCCCTCCATTTTGGTTTTAATTCATTTTTTGTTATTTATGAATGCTTGTTGTCAATTGTTGCGTTATATGTTTCGTTTTTCTCTTCTGTTCTGCTCTACGTGTAGTGTATGTGTGCGTGTGTGTATGTGTATGTGTGTGTGTGTATGTGTATGTGTGTGTGTGTGTGTGTGTGTGTGTGAGTGTGTGCATTACAATTAAAATTTATTACTATATGTATATGTGTATATATTTGCTCTTTCATTCTTGCTCTTCATTGGCGCTAAGAGAAATGCAGCAAAGAAACTGAGAGAGCGGGAGAGATAGAGAGAGATTGAGATTTGAACTGAAACCCTTAGCTAGGAAATGTTTTTATTTTGTTTTTCTCTTACGTGAATCGTTCTCTTCTCATCTGATTTATTTGCTACATTTTTGTGGAAAAAACGAAGAAAACTTTGATTAGATTGCAAGCATATTTTATATACAGCGTGTGCTATTTTAGACGTATGAATGATCTGCTATAAAAAATAAAATCTTTACAAAATATAAAGAAAACTGGACAAGAAATAATTGCAAATAATTGTTTGTTTTTATTACACAAAAAAAATAGAATACTAAATGAAAAACCAAACTACTTAAAAGTTATGCGTGTATGTGTTTGTGTGTGTGGGTGTGTGTGTGGGTGTGTGTGTGGGTGTGTGTGAGTGTGTGTGTGAGTGTGTGTGTTGGTGTGGGTTTGTGTGTGGGTGGTTTATAATTACTAGAAAACGTCTTTGTAAATGTATATTTTTTGTTGTTTCGCTTTGTTTGTTGCTTGATAAATTATGCTAATTAAAATACACAGGTAAAAATAATTTCATTGTTTTATAATTGTTATTTGTTTTGTTTCATTTTTAGTTTAATGCAAACTTAAGCCTAGCGAAAATCTTTTTTTAACGTGCAAAAATCAATTTGTTTGTTTTTTGTTTTTGTTGTTGGTGATTTGTTTTGTTGTTTGTTGTTTGTTTGTGTTGTAGAAAGCTTTCCTTTAATAACCACATTATGTTAATTTGTACACATTTCTCTTTTAAGTAATTCATTATTAAACAATTGGCTATGTGAGTGTTTTGTGGATGCAGGTTTGTGTATGTGTGTGTGTGTGTGTGTATTTGGGTGTGTGTGTGCGAAGTACAAAAGTTGCCACAATTCACGAATAAGACAACAAAACACAGCTGCATATATATATATACATATATATATATATATATATATATATAACCATTCCCTAACGCTCAAAACTACTTATTGACTTAATTTCCCTTATACCATAAAACTGCCTACTTCTTGTCCCCCCTGTCCTGCTCAACATCTGCGCTTTGCGTCCAAATATATGTGTATATCTCGATATATATGCATGTACAGTATACCGTTTTCTTTTGTATATATATGTATGTGTTTAAATGTGTGTTTGTGTGTGAGTTTACGCTTTAAACATTAAATTGATTTTTTATAATTTAAACTAATTCTCGCTTTGCACAAAAAATTTACAGAATTTATTAATTTAATTTAGATATAATTTAATTAGGGATTTTCTGTTTTTGTTTTTGTTGTTGCTTTTGCTGTTTGTGAGCTACTCATTTGTTAATTGTATAATTATACTTTTCGCTTGTTGTATTTTTGTTAGAATTATTGTTGTTGTTGTTCTTACTGCTTACGGCAAATTGGTTGTAAATATGTACAAACTTTTTTTACTTACAAGCTAAATATGTTTTTGTTTTTGAAATCTTGCGTATTGTATATGATCTATGTATATAATATATATAAATATGCCCCTATGTGTGGTTGTTTTTTCTTTTTTGTTTTGCTTTTGTTTTTCCTTTTTGTATATGTATAAATACTAAACACTAAAACGAACGCCAGCCTATAAAACAATTCTTGCACTATACAATTCTCAATTAATAAATAGTAATGCTGTTTGCTACTCAAGACTTCTTATCGGTAATCAGTATATCGCTATCGATCTCCTTCCGGTTAATCAGCTTAATCGGTTATCGGTTAACGGTTATCTGTCATCGCTCATTACTCATCGCTTGCTCATCATTATCTCCATCTTTATCTTCATCGTCATTTTCATCATCTTCGCACTCTGTTAAGGCTGTAAGGCTGTTGCTGTTATTACAAGGCTACACGGTTAACGCTAACTGTGCGTTGTTTTTAGACATGTTACAACATGTTAACATTATATTAACAATGTTTCTGTTGTTGTTGTTGTTTCTGTTACTTATTTCTTTCTTTCCTTTTTTGGACTGTTAACTTAAGTTGTTGCATTGATGTTTTTGTCAGTTGCTTGGTGTTGCATTCTTTTAATTTTGTTTTTTTTTTTTTTGTTTTTGTTTTGTTGTTCTTCTGAGTTTCATTTGGTATAGCACTTGTGTGGAAATCCTACGCTATTTTATGAAAGAGTACTCAGCAAAAGGAAGCATGCATCTCTATTACTGTTACTCGTTTGCATTTACTATTGCTGGTATCGAGAGATCTAATGTAAATGTAAATGTAAATGTAAATGTTACTGGTAGTGTTACTGCTGCTGTTAAGTTGATTCATTTTCTTCGAGTTGATTAATGTTGATGGATAACGAGACTGCTAACTGTTTATGCTATAGCCGCTGTCAGATAGTACAGATCCATAAGGGTCTGTACATTGATGGGCAGACAGGAGAGCCGATCGTGCGTATTGGAGTCGAGGGCCAGCCACGATAATGCATTATATCCCTCGAGCACGAATCGCAGGACATCGGCTGTTAGTGTCGAGTCCAGTGGATGATCGTTGGCCGACTGATGGGCATTGGTCGAGTTGAGTATATCGTCGGCTATCTGTATATTCGGTACATGCAAATGCAGGGCGGTCTTCAGGAAGACGGGACACACATCCTCCAAGTGTGGACAGGCGGACCAGAACCACGCCGGCATCCGGCCCGTTGGCGCTGTTGAGACCATATAGCCCACCGATATGGGCTGCTGATTGAGTGAACCCACCTGCAAAAATCAAATGAAATATTCAATTTACTCAATCGATAATGGATTATTTGTTATAGATGTTCACCTCTTCCACTTCCTGCGGTGGCGTGCACTTAAAGTTGTTGCCGCCGGCACTTTGCCAGCTGCGATTGTCCTCTAAACGGCCAGGACTGCCATGAGTCGGTGAGGGTTCCATGTGAGCAGCTAAGCAACAATAGAGATAATCCGTCAGATAAGGTATTAAGAACAGTATGGATTGTAATACTCACAATCCCAGAAGAGATCGCCAATGTCCGCATCGCTGAAGTCCTCGTTGCCCTCCTCCTCACCAAAGATGAAGTCATCGTCCACCTGCGGCTCGTTTTGGAACTGGCGTGTAAAGGACTGCAACAAATAAAAAAGGGAATAAGTAGAATCTTAATATCCTAAATCGATCGTTTATCGATGTAAATCGAAATCGATAATAACACTTACCGCACAGACGGCACTGGTGGGAAAGACGAGAATGTGTGTGCATGTCACATCCTGTGGCGTTGACAATGGATTCTGCATGGAGATCTGCGAGAAGCGCTCATCCGGCGTAAACTGATCGGGCATCACTCGCAGCTTGGCATCCGGCTCGAGGGTGACCAGGCAGGCACTGAGTATGGTCGGTGGATACATGAGGGTGCACTGTTTGCACATGTCCTTGAACTGCTTGGAGGCCTTCTGCAGCTGCTGCTTGCTCAGCAAATAGCTCCACGACTTCAGTTCACTGTGCCCAATGCGACCAATCCGTCCAATGACCAATCGCCACATTTGCGACGTCTGCGATATGAGACCCATGACAAAGTCCATCAGCTTGCGCAGCGCCACATAGCGAGCGGGTGCTTTGCGTCGTCGCGCTCGATTCGGCACATCGATATTGATGCAGACCTTCTCGAGCAGCTCGCCCCGCTCATCGGTGGCGGTGGCCAGCAACCAGGACTGATCCTCACTCAGGCAATAATTGCAATACATCACCGAGTAACGTGTCTCGTTCTGGCCGTGCATGCTGCCCGCGGCACGCGAGAAATCCGTCTTATCGTTGCGCTCGTGCATCGGCGCCAGCACAAAGGGAGCGGTGTACATTTTGTATGCCCTCCGATTGGGCTCATCCTTGGTCTTGAGGAAGGCTTCCATGTTGGCGGCGGTGCCGAAACCGGTTAGACTCTTTACGGGCTGTGCGTGCACCAGATGCCGACGACACTGCGAGAATATGTTGAGAGCCAGGCACTTGATCTCGTCCGAGAAGCGTTGTCGATTGCCACACGGTCCCAGCTCCATAATCGATTCCAGTGAGATGATCTGTATGTTCATCTGGGCACGCACCGAGTCCGGCACAGCTTTTAGCAGCTCCGCATAACAACGAAGTAGGGCAATTAAAGCAAGCCGCTCCAGCTCAAAGCTGTCCGAGGCAAAGGTGAAGGGATTCACCACATATAGCACAATCGCTGATGGGTTAATGTCCTCCAGTGTTTCACCCATGCCCAGTGGATCTCCCAAGACAAGTGCTGGCTTGGTATCGGCACCAGCACCACCTGCACCCGGTTTGACATCCGCTTTGCTGTCCGGCTGTTCCTGCGACGTTGATGACTGCGATGTTTCCGTGCCCGGTTCCTGCTTGATAATCGGCTCAATGTGATGCTCTGCGGCTACGGCGCCAGTTGGTGGTGGCTGTCCAGTTGTTGCTCCTTGATTTTTACTAGAGTGACTGCCGCTGGGATCAGGTGGATTGAGCAGTGTCTTGTCGGTGGGCACACGACTTAAATACGGCGCAAGCTGATAGAGAAAGGCAATTGCATATCGCCGGATCTGTTCCGCCAGTGGCGCATGATCCAAGGTGCGCAGCCAATCATCGAGTGGAGTGACAGCATCCCGTTCCCGTTCGGCGCCCACCTGAAGCACAGCATCCCAGCCACGGATGGGCGTATGCTTGCCCAGTTTGCACATCTCGTAGGTACTGCTCAGCTCCCGGAAATAGGTACGTGTACTTGCCGCTACATGCTCATTATCCGGGCAGATTACCACATAGACCACATCCCGCGCATACGAATACGGTTCGAGCAGAAACTTATCCCAGTAATGGATGGAATGTGGCGCCACCGATATCCAATCCTTCTCATAGCCAACCACAACCGATGGTATGGGCTGAGGTTCACACTGCCCCGAGGCGCGTCCGGCAAGTCGATGGAATTGTCGCCAGGTGAGTGGCCCACTCACCGTATTGTAGGAACTGGCATCCTTGGAGCCGGCGGCACCACCACGCGACTTGCAGTGGAAGGCACTTTGGAGCATCGGCTGGATGGCGTTCATGGTGCGCACAATTTCCTTGTTGCTGCGCGTGAAACCCACTGGAAGATATGGCCACTTATGGACCGTCAGACGACTGCTACCCAACGTGAGGAGTTTCTGGCGCAGCGCAGGCGCCGCTTGGAATGCCGTCAATTGTTGTTGCTGGTGGAGATTATGTTGCTGTTGCTGCTGCTGATGCTGTTGCCCATGATGATGCCCTTGGCCATGCCCGTGTCCATGTCCAAACTCGAGCATATTCATGTCCATGCGTTGACTCTCGAAGGCGAGGCGAGCCTGTTCCAGCGCCAGGCTGATCACATCGTGCGCATCCGTAAATTCCAGCACATTGGCAATGGACGCCATTGATGCGGCTGGAAAGCCACTGTTCCCAAACAGCCGTCGATTGCGGGACATTCGACGGCGATGCGATTGCAGCGCACGATGCACCGAACTGCTCGACGTTTGAATGATGGAGCACTGATCGAGCAACAGATCAAAGATGGCATGAGCCAGTTGCTCCAGCTGTTGACCCGTCGTAGTCCCGGTCGTCGACGTTCCGCTTGTCGTCGTTAACTTCTCCAGTTCTTTGCCAGATTCACCGCCAGCAGAGGGCTTAATGTTGCCACTGCTGCCCTTGCGGCACAGACTCTGGATGAGGCTGAGCAGCGTGGGTTGTTTATTGCGCGCCGGATCATCCACAATGCCTGTGATCTCCAGCTCATCCTCGTAGAAGAGTCCGGCACGATGCGAAAGTCGACGATTGACGACGGCGCTGAAGCCACAAGTACATTCCACGGGATCATCATCCACATATCCGGTGATGTGCGGATTACTGCTGGGCGGTGTGCACGACGACGAGCTGGAGCCACCATTCGGACCATGGCCAGGATGATGAGAGGGGTGCTGATGATGTTGCTGCTGCTGATGATGATGTTGCTGATTATGATGATGCTGCTGCTGATGATGATGAGGATGCCCGGAGCCAGCTCCAGACGATGGACCACCACCAACACCACCCGCACCACCGGCACCGGCCAACAGCGGTGAGTCCTGCCCAACGCTAAAGGCACTAATCATCCGCATATTCCCGCTGCCAGCACTGCTGTTCCATTGACCCGCACTGGATGTGGCCATTGCCAGACGATGCGTGGGAAAGGGATTAAAGCTGCTCCCGGGCAGTGGCACATAGACGCCAGAGTCGGCGCCGCGAATGTTGCCAATCTTTTGGGTATCCGCATTGCAAACACAAACGCTGCTGCTGTCAAAATTGTGATCCCGGAACACATTCAACGCCGTATCGTAAAGGAGTATGTTGACCAGCACCGAGTTCACCTCCGGCAACTCTTGCAGCAGTCCAATTGTCACAGCTGCTGCTGTGGTGGCAGCGGCCACATGACCCAAACCCGTTGAGTTTGCACCACTGGCACCACTTGCCGCATATTGCATCATGGCCAGCTTGGAGCCATCGCCGCCTGGCATGCCCAGACCAGGACCAGGTCCTCCACCACCTCCGCCCGGCATCTGATTGTACACACTATGGTGATGGATGCCTTGCGGCGTGTGCGGATGTCCTGGCGGATGACCCGGCGAATTGTACTGCTTGTTGAGGTACGACGACGTTGTCGATGTGGATGTGGCCGGACTCGCTGCGGCCAGCTCATATGGATATGGTGGCGGCGGATGTGTGGGCGTCTGCCGCATCGCGCCATGATGCATGGGACTGCTACGCGGAAAGGGCACAACAACGCCACCCTGAACCGGCGAAGGTATCGGTGAGATCCCAGCACGCTGCATCAATTGTTGCATCGAGCTGCCAGGTGGCGCCTGTGGACAGTTCAGTTGATTGAGCAGCAGCTGACTGCCACCGCTGCTCAACGGTTGTGGTACACTCGACGGCGAAGGCATGGCGCCGCTGCCACTTGTCATTGGCGTCCTTGGTCCCGCCGAGAGCAGCTCGTGCAGCTGTTGATGTTTTTGATGTGAATGTTGTTGTTGTTGCTGCTGTTGCTGCTGTTGTTGCTGCTGTTGCTGTTGCTGCTGATGTTGCTGTTGGAGTTGCTGGTGTTGTTGGATGCGTTGCTGCAACTGCTGGTGCTTCTGATGCTGCTGCTGTTGCTGCTGTGCAGCAGCCGCCTTGGCCAGCGTTGCGGCACGCGACTTTTGACTGTGACTCCAGGTGGGATTGTAGAAACAATTGGCGGGCATCTGCAGCGGTGGCTGCATCTGGCTGGGCAGATTCGTTAGCGGCGCATACCGTGAGGAGCCCACAAATTTCTCCTGTTGCGGCGGCCGGTACACATAGCTCCAGTCATCGATGGGCTCCTCCAGCGGGCTGCCCAACTCCACACTGTACTCCTGCTTGACCATCTTGAGCACCACACCCAAGGCACCAACAGTTGCTGCTGCTGTTGTTGTCGTCGTTGTGGTGTCGATGCTCAAATCTGTCATTACCACGTCCGTTTGGCAGGGACTGGAATTGGGATGTTGTTGCTCGTGTGACGGGGGTGTTGGAAACATTTTGGTTAAATCCTCCGCTTGAATGCTGCCCGCGCCGGAGCTGGCAACGACAGCAGCGGCAACGGCACTGGCTACCGCTGTGCTCCGTTTGAGCTCGTCGATGGTGTTGGTGACGGTGCTGCAGCCCCCGTTCGAGGGATTATTGGAATCGGGCGGTGTGTGAATCTGGACACTGCTGCACTCATCGTTCGAGCTCATCTCGAACAGCTGCTCCAGATCGTTGAGCGACGGATTGAGGCCCTCGGCGGTGAACAGATTGTTGCCACCGCTGTTGCCACTGCCACTACCAGCGGTGCTCGTCGACTTGGACTCCTTGCACGGTGAATGCAGACCAGGTTCCGTTTTAATATCCAAACCCTGGAAGAAGGAGGAGGCACCACATGCACCACCAGCACCACCACCAATTGCATTGTCTGCCTCATCGGCGCTGTTGGCGGCAAAGGGATTACTGGCAATGCCCACCAGTCCAACACCAGCGCCAGCAGCCCCCGCCTCGCCAGCAGCTGTACTTGCTCCACCCAAGCCGGCGGCGCCATTGCCATTGTCAATGGACAACAGGGAGCCATAGACGGAGCCAGGCGATGGCATCAATGGCTTAAAGTGGGTGTGGCCCTCGTAGATGTTTTTGGCGTAACGCGGTCTTCGCTGTTTGGCGGGTTCATTCAGCTTGGGTCGCTTCACAGGCAGATTGTCCCTGTGCATGGAATGGAGCAGGATTAGTTTCAACTCGGATTGGATAAGATATTGGATATATCAGTGACTTACCAGTACTCTTGAAAACTAAAATCGTAAATCTCCTTGAGCCACTCCCCGCCGTAGACATTGTCGCAATCCTTCAGCGTCAGCTGCGGCGGCTTGTACAGATTGAAGAGATTGGTGACTGCTTCCATGGCGCTAGTTGCACCAACCGGCTGCTGCTGTTGTTGCTGTTGCAACAAGCTGCGTCCTGCTGTGCCTGGCTCCTGTTTGATGATGCTGGCGACTTGCGCCGGTGTTGCCGGATTTTGTTGTTGCATTTCGAGCTTCTTTACGCTGATCGTGCCACATGGCGTGGCGGCGCCTCCGACTCCTCCTACTGCAGCGGACGCAGCAGCTGCCGCAGTTGTTGTTGCTCCTGCTGCTGCTGTGCCTGTTGCTGTGGCTGGTGTAGGCGTGGCAGGCTGTTGTTGTGGCACACTGCCCGGCTGTGTGGCGCCACCACCATGCTCTGTTGCCGACGTTGCATACGTGGGTGGCTCAACGCTGGGCGTTTGATGCACATACGGCGATGCCGTAATGCTTTTGCTATCATGCTGATCCGTTGGCGTCGGCGCCGGCGTATTCTTGTCCAGCAGATGATCAATCGGCGTCGGCGGCTGTTGCAGATTCGAAACGGATGTGGGCGCATCATGTGGACTCATATTGAGTAGCTGAGGAGACAAATTATATTAGTAAAATAGTATCACAATCAGTGTTGCAACATGCATCACTTGCTGGCACTCACTTGGTCAGTGGGCGGCGGCACCGAGGTCGGTTGCGAGTTCGCCGAATTCGGATGTGGGTGTGGTGAAGGCGCCGGCGTCGCTGGTGAGCCCACAGAGGATGCACCAAGCACCGCTGCCGAGTCCAAGCCGAGCGAATTGCGTGCATACGTCGAAGGTGCTCCCACCTGGTGACAGGATGTGCCACTGCTGCCCGTCGTCGTCGCCGATGTCGCCGTCGTCGAGGAGGAGTTGGTGACCAGATGTCTGCGTGAATGAAATTTAGGTTGGTGTTGTTTTTCATTAGTCATATTTATTAAAATTATATTTATTATTTATCGCGACATGCTTTTGTTGTTGTTGTGGGTTATATACAATCAATAATAATTCAAACAACTACGGATTATGTGTGTGAATAGCTAAAAATATATATAAACAACGGTCGCAATGCACAATATATAGATATATAGATTTTTATGTAGTATATATAAATGCTTGTATTCTAAATAGTTAATCGATAAATCATAAACGAGAAATGTCGAAGCAAAAAATAAAACCACATCCAAAAAGAGAGTAACAGAGAGAGAGAGAGCGTGAGCGAGCGAGCGAAAAACCGCAAAAAAGGAATACAAAAATAACGATATCAAAAGTGTTTCAAAAAACAATAACAAAAGAACCGTTGCAGCAGCCAAAACAATGCATATGCATTATGTACATGATTATTTACAACCATAGTATAGGTGTGTGTGAGTTGCGAGTGCGTGTGCGCGCGCGTGTGTGTGTGTGTGTGTGCGAGCGTGTGTCTGTTTCCATTTTTGTTGTGTTAAAAAGTTAACGGAAGTAATGTTTATTTTAATAGCAGCTTCAGCTTGACTTGCGAAAAACAGACTGCTTGCGATATCGATTGCAGTTTCGATTTCGATAGCGATTACAATCATTTCAGAGCGCCGGCGCGTATGGCATATGGAACTGTTATTTTATTTATATAGTGTGTGTGGATTCCTTAATGAATTATTGTTTGCTGTTGTTGTTGTGTGTGTGTTGTTTTTTGCTACTACACCAATTACCACAAGAATTTGTAGAAACCATAATAAATTGTTATTGTTATTTTGCATATGAATAATATAATATAATGTGTGTGTTCCTCTGCGCGCCTTGTTGCACTTTATGCTTGTAGCTGTGTATATGTGTGTGTTTGTTTATATATATAAGTGTGTGTGCGTGTGTGTTTGTTTATGGTTTTTAAACTTTGAAGTCAAACTTATGTTAAAACTTGCAAAAACAAACCAACCAACAAAATCGAAAATATAAAGTTAACAGAGCGTGTTGTGATTTTGTTTTTCTGTTAGCAATAAAGACAGAAGAGCGCGAGAATTAACAGAATATGTAAACAACATAAGGGAATGTGTCTGCGTGTGTGTGTGTGTAGTTGTATGAATGTAAGTATGCATGTGGGTGTGTGAGTGTATATGAAGAGCGTATTAAAAAACTTAAGAAAAACGAAAACCAAAGGAAAATAAAGAAACATTATGCAGCACTGTTAAAAACGCCTCCACACACACCAAAACACACACTCACACACACACAGAAGGCTGGACAGCGACACAAACCTTTGTTTTGGTATATTGGTGTCTGTTGTTGTTGTAGAGGAAGTAGTGGTATTGTTGTTGTTGTTGTTGTTAGGTCTTAGCGCTGTTTGAGTATTGAAACGCTTGTGGAACGGCAAAGTATGTCGCTTGAGGCCACCAGCAGCAGCATACGAGGAGGATGAGTAGTAGGCGGAGGAGGAGGAGGAGAAGGCAGAAGTGGAGAAGCAGCCAACACTGGAACTGGAACTGTAACTGAAACTGGAATGATGCGGCCCGCCTGCTGCTACAGGTGTGCCAGGCCGTTGATGAGATGAGTACTGTTGTTGTAGTTGTTGTTGGTAAAGCTGGAACGATGATTTGCTGCTGCTGCTGCTGCTGCCGCTGCCGCTGCTAGTGACGCAGACGATCGCAGATCGCAGCGCTGGCGAACCATTGCTGTTGCTGCTTGTGCTGCCGCTGCTGCTGCTGCTGTTACTCTGCTGGCGTTTGCTGCCGGCGCCGACGCCGCTGCTGCATTGTGCGCTGAAATTTGGTGGGTTTTTTTTGGGTGTTAAACTTTGAACTCAACTTTCAACACATGTGTCAGAGATCAGTCAAAGTCAAACGCGCAACCTTTTGCTGTGGTGAGTTTTACACACACACAGAAAGAGAGAGAGAGAGAAGAGAATCTTTCTTTCTTTCTTTTTTCCTCTTTTCTTTTGTAACTGCTGTAAGCGTATTATAATTGTTATCGGCGACACATGCAACTTTTATCGAAACACCCACACACACACACACAACTAAAAAAATATATATATATTTATATATATATAAGAGATATATAAATGTATAGAGCTAGGCGGCTCTGCGTTTCTGTTTCTAGGGCATGCCATTAAAGCGATTAATTATCTCTGCATTATTACATTCATATTTTCATAATCATATTCATAGTTTCTAAAAAAAAATAAAGTCAAACACAAATCTCGCTACAAAAATATCACACATACTCCAAGTAAAGAAAAAAAAAACAAAAATATAGAAATAGAAATAGAACGCAAGAAGGAGGAAGAACGTAACGCACGACGTAAGACGGGCTCAGTGCGTAGTGCAGAGAGCAGAAAGAGAGAGAGGAGAGAGTAAGAAGAACAAGTAAAGGAGAGCAGGAGCAGACAAGAGAGAGAGAGAGAGTGGGGAGAGGGGGATGTAAAGAGAGAGCAATTGAAGCGAGACCAACTTACTTGATGCATATGCAGGGCGCCTTCTGCATAGGATCCACAAAATTCCAAAGCTTTTGTCGCTGCTTCTGCTGCTGCTGCTGTTGCTGCTGTTGGATCTGCTGCTGTACATGCTGCTTGGAATCCGTTTGCTTACTTTCCTCCTCATCTGCTGCTGACGCCGCTGCTGCTGCTCCTGTTGCTGAAGTCGCTGTCGCTGCTGCTGTCGCTGCTGCCGTCGCTGCCGCCGATGCTGCTGCGTCAACGTGCAGCGTATTCATTATGCAATCCTGCCAGGCTCGTTCAGGCATTTCAATGGCCGCCGTGGCAGGTATATGAGTATTGTTCGTATTGAATGTAAATCCCGATGTTGGCCGCTGATCGTAATAGGGCTGAAACGTTAAACGTTCCAATGCGCTCACCGCCTGCGTCGCTGCCCGTATCGATTCTTTGACGGCCGCTGCTGCTGCTACTGCAGAACCTGCTGCTGCAGCTGCTGCCACCGGCGTCGCTGTTGCTATCGCTGGCGTCGCTGTTGCCGCGGCGGCTGCTGCTGTTGCTACTGCTGGCGAGGCGGAGGAGGAGCAGGAGGAGGGGAAAGTTGCCAGCACAGCTGTTTCAGCCGCTGCTCCAACCGCTGCCTGACCGCCATTTTGTGCTTTGTGCAGCTCGGCAAATTCCATGTGCTCCATGTCATCCAGATCTGTGACTAGAACATAGTTCGTCGGATGATACATCTTATGACCACCTGGAGAAGGAAGAGCGAAAGAGAGAGAGAAAATCATATAAGATTAGTTTACTTCAAAATTAAAACATTAATACACAAATATAATATAAAATATTTAATTAAAAATATAAAATATATAATATTGTTCACAGTGTATCCCTTTCGTTCTCTGCGTTCAGTTCGATCCTTACCCGAGACGACCTCGACAACTGGTGGCACGTCCGTGTTGTCCTTATTGCACAGCGGAAAGAACGAAGCCCAATCCTCCAGTATCTTCTCGGCCATTGGATCGCTCGCCTTGTAACTGTTCCCGGTGAGTATTGCCGCAATGCCAAACGGCGCCAACATCACTTTGCGCGCCTGCGTTGGCTGCGCTGCTGCAGCAGCTGGTTTCTCCACACCACCAGCTGCTGCTCCTCCATCGAGCAGCAGCGGGGGGGAGCCAGCGGGCAACGGGGGAGATGTGCTGCCAGGTATCGTCGCATTTGCATCCTGGCCGCCACGTGTTGAGCCCGCCTGTTGGCCACTGGCGGCGGCAAAGGCGGCAGCTGCCTCGGCCAGATGCTCCTTGGTCAAAGGACGCACGGCTGGATGCTCACGCAGATCGATAGAGGCACAAACCGTGTCTCCATGCACAAAGAACGTAAAGGAGAAGGATAAATGTTGCGAACTGCAAGCGAAAGAAAGAGAGAGGAAACACATATAAATAATTAGGAAAATCAAAGCTGAATCCTCCCAAGAAATCAAATGGGAATTGTGACTGGAAGAACGATGCGTGCGGAGAGACTTCCATGCGCACGCACAGAGTTCCAGTCATTTAATATGGGATGCGCACTGGAAAACGTTCAACGGGAATTGCTCTCAGCCGTTAAACGGTTTAATTTGTTGGAAAGTACATCCGAAGTAGATTTCAATCAGCATTCCACTGGAAGTCAACTCACCTACGTCCAAAGAGACGATCGCTGGAAGTGCAGGGCTGCACGAACCACTTTCCAAAGCGCACAATATCCTTGGTTAACACAAATCTACGAAAAAAAAAGCGAGTAAAATGATTAGCTGGAAAAACTCGAATTGATTGATTGATTATCAAACGCTCACCTTTCCATTAGATTGTGGAGCGCTTTAAAGAGCAGCGAGCGGCATTCGTAGGTCAGCTCACCCTTCCAGGTGCCATTCCAGAGCGATTGATTCGCTGCAAAAATTAAAAGTGAAAGAGTCTAATTAAATATCAGCTCAAATAATTGTTTACAATAATTAGTTTACAATCTTTTTAATTGCGCTAATTGTAGCTAATAAGTTTTAAAGCACTGTACAACACTGGAAATTAAGAGCATTACTTTCAACTTCCATTAATTCCCTTACATGCATAAGGAAACGGAATACAAATGAGAAGGGGTTGGGGGATGGTACTTGAAAAACATTCTTAACTGTTTATTTACACTTATAAAAGCAATTCCTGATTTTGTGTGAATTTATGTGTGTGTGTGTGTGTGTGGATCGCATTGAAAGGCGGAAAATTACCGACTAATAAGAAATGCGCGCGCTCTCTTTTTTTTATATATACACGCACATACAAACACAAATGTAAATATCTATATATATATGCGTGTGTGTGTGCATTTGGTGACAGCACATAAACAATGAGCAATAACACCAACAACGCAACGCAACAACATTCAGCGTGCTACAAAAATGAACAGCGGCAAAAAAAAAAAATTAAGCGACTCGCGCTTTGAGCATTTTTATTTTTGTTTTCTTGTTTTTTTTTTTCTAAAAAGGCAAATTATTTGTGTTATTGTTTTCCGACGCGCGCAGCCCAATGACAAAAATTCAACTTTATAACGGAGGCTGGGATTAAGTACAAAGTGAGGAGGGGGAGAGTGAAAGAGAGCGGAGGGGAATTCTGCTGAAGAGAGCAGGCAGGCCAAGAATATGCAGAGTATGTAAATGCATGGGGAAAAGAAGAAGCAGCCCGCTGAACACGAACAATGCAAAGAAGGAGATAAACGGTAGGCACAGGTAGCCGCGACATATGCAGGCCGAGCCGGAAAGACAGACAAGGGCAGGCAGGCTAACAAATCAAAAGCGGAAGCGCAAACAAAATGCCTTTTAAAATAAAACAAAAAAAAACAAGGCAAAATGCGACGAGTCGACAAGTCGCTTAACAAAACAGAAAAACAGCAGCAGCAGGCAGCGATGGGGCAGAGGAGGGAAGAGTAGAGAATTTTTTTTTGGAAAATTCCAAGCATCTCCCACTCGCTCACCAACAAACACACACAGATACAAACGACGCTAGACACCTATACACGCAGCAGCAATAGCGACGTCGGCGACAGTTTACAGGGCGCAGCGCAGCAGCAGCGCAGTAGCAGCGCCAGTCCACCCTCTGCATGCAAAACAGAAAAAAAAACACAAGTGGAAAAATAATAGGCAAAAGAAAAGAGGCGCAGACACTAACGCCGAGCCGAACCCGAGTCGGGCCGAAACAGAGCCGATTCAAGTCGAGTTGAGTTGCGGCAAAGCCAACAACAACAACAACCAACACCAACAAATGTTGCAAAGATAATTACGTAAAGGTAAACAACATTATAAATAACAAAACACATAACACACACACGCAAAGAGAGCGGGCCCGCCATTCACACACACACACATACACACACACTCACACGCCGGCGAGTTAAGCGTGAACGTGAGCGTGAGAGAGCAAAATGAGTGGGAATTTGTATAACAGCAGCGACGAGTAGAGCGACGTCGACATCAACAGCAAAAACAATGCAGCGGCGTAGGCTGTGCTTTGGAAATGTATGCTGTTGGTGGCTTTCTTGCTGTTGATGTTGTTGTTGTTTTTGTTACAAGCCTGCTTGTGGATTTCATTACTTGTATGTACATACATGTGTGTGTGTGTGTTAGTGAGTACCTTCTTTCAATGAGATCAGCGTAAAAATTTTTACCAGAGGGCAATGTACGATTATGTGTCTGTGTGTGTGTATATATGTTATACATATACGTGTATGTGTGTATGAGTATGCTTGTATTTGCTAGTAGTTTCTTTCGCCGGGGGTCATTGCCGAAAATTAAAATCTTACACAGAAAGAAAAACTCTATAAACAAACAAACGCATCCAAAATGAAATCGAAACGAACAACGGATCGCAACAAAACAAATAAAAAAAATGCCATACACAAAAAAAAGAAGCAACAAAAAAACAAAATTGGAATTGCCGACGCTCGTTGACCGGATTTGACTTGGACTTCGTTTTTGTCCAAGCGACGACGACGACAACGACGACTACGAATCTCTCATTCCAATTCCAATTCCAAAACTCCCGGCCATAACAGGAATATGACGACGAAGGCGACTGCTCAATGCAAATTCCAAATACATGTAGACATCCACACACATACACACACACACACACATGTATCTGTGTTATTTTTTTTTGTAGCACGTGTGGTTTGTGCACATGTTGCTGCTACTGCCGACGGGGACTCACGTAGAGAGCGAAATAGAGAAGAGCACGAATAGAGACAAAGAGAGTGGGTGATGAGAGTCAAAGTCGATGTAATTGTGTTGTATGTGCCTGTGTGTGCCTATACATGTGTTGTGTACTCTACATATATGCGCAAACATTCGTCGCTGTTGCTGTCCGCTAAAAGAGTGAGTTTTTTTCGTTTGAGTGTTGTTTGGGGCAAAAAGTGCCGCTAGTTTTGAAAGCTCACTCATTTGCTCTCATAACAGACATATCAAGAGAGCGCAAAAGAGAGCATTTCGCTCTTGTTGTTGTTAATTTGTGTTTGAAACGCTATTTAAGGTTAAAAATTTGCTACCATAGCAAAAACAATATGAAATTACGTGAAAAACGGCTCAAATGATGACGACAAACGTATGTGTTTGAGTGGTGCCTCGTTGGTAATTACATTGTCATGATACAAATTTCTACAAGCCGTGCACCAATTTCACAACAACAACAACACAATGTGTAAATTTCAAGAGTCGTTAGAAGATTGCGTGCAACAAGCAGCAACAAGCGTTAGCTGAAACGGCAAAATCTAATACACACATACACACACATATATATATATATATATATAAACATGTACAACGACAAACAAATTGTTGCCTTCGCGCCGTTTTATTTAACCAAGGTCAATAATCTATGGCGAGCTGAGCGCACACTGAAAATTGGTTAATAAGCTAAAACTACAACAACAACAATAAAATACAGGTAGAGCGAACGAAGCGAATGCAAAATTTTGCAGTAACAACAACAGCAACAACAACAAAGCGCATTGTAATTAAGCTTTAAAACCAGTTTTCAAAATCGCACACAAGAGAGAATAATCGTCGTCGCCTTCGTCGTCATCGTTGAGAGAGCGCACAATCAGTCACATATACACACACATATATATATGCATAAGCGTTGCGAAGCTCTCATAATTATTAGCCCCAATTGTGGAGCGTGAGAGAGACGCACGTACATACATACAGTCACACACACACACAAGCGCACGCACACTGAGAATGTCAAAGCAGCAACAAAATGACAGCTGTTTAAGGTAAAGTGTTGAACAACAACAAGTATTGCGGGGGCCAACAAGATTATCGGTAATACCTAATCACGCTTATCGATATACATCTCGACAAATTGAGTTTGCTTCTTTTCTAGGGACAACCGTTATAAACAAAGTCTGAGCAAAAGTTGAAAAGATACCGAGTGCGTTGTCCGAGTGTGTGTGTGTTTGTGTGTGCGTTTGAATGTGGGCACAACAATGTAGTGACGTCTTTACTTATGCGGCAAGTTGTACAACAACAATATCTGTCGCTGCTGCCTGCTGCGTTGCCACTTTTCACTGGGCAGCAGCAGTCACTTACAACGCGCGTCTCTGTCTCGTCTCTCTTTCTCTTTGGTTCCATTCACACGCACACACACATACAACAACATTCCCACTCGCATACAAATGCAAAGAAAGCGGACAGCTTTTTTGTTTGTTGTTTGCCGCAAAGTAAAAGGCTATAAAAAGAAAGAGAATTCGCGCACTCACACACATCGCACGACATCGCACGACGCGAGACAAAGTAATGTCAATGCAATTAGTCAATGTCCTTGTCATTAAAAAAACGACAACGAAACAACAACAATGGAGACGACGACGGGGTCGACCACAATTTTATCACAGCAGCGCAGCAGCGTCGCCGTCGTCGTCAGCGTCTGCAAATTTATCAACAGCTAACTGTAAAAGTAAAATGAGCCGCAATGTGACGTCGAAAGGGGTTTTGCTTACTACTCTTACTACACGTTACGATTACGACTACGATTTGCGTTTACGTATTGTTGACGTATGTACTAATTCTGAGTGAAATCTGACGCAGACATTACAGAGACTGCGTATTAATTTCGTGGCAATAGGCAAAAGTTAAAAACAAAATAAAATAAAAAATAAATAAAAATGTTACCCAGCACACCGCAAAAAAAAAGTCGGCTGATAAGAACAACCAAGCAGTAGCAGCAGCACAAATAGAAGCAGAAGTAGAAGCAATAACAGCGCTTCGACGAGGTCGTCAACGTATTGCATATGTGTGTGTGGGTTGGGGAACAACCCCTTACAAGTAAAACAACGTTAAGCATTGCCAATAATAAGAGAGCGAACGGACATACGAGCATAAGCCTAAGAGCGAGAGACTATGTCGAGCGAATTGGAAGAGTGTGTGAGTGAGCGCGTGAGCGGGAGAGCAGCGAACGAAACAAAAACATTGCAAATGACACAGGTGACGTTTTACGCGTGGGCTGACCGCATCGTTGTGGCCAAAGTGCGAGTGGGAGAGAGACAGAGAAAGAGAGAGAGAGAGGGGGGGGGGGTTGGTTGGTTGGTTGGGGGAAGAGAAGACGATGTTCTGCTGCTGCTGCTTTTGACAGACGACGAGCGCGCGCGCCATGTGAGTGATGTTAGGGAGAAGCACACACACATCTATGTATATAAATGTATATGTATATAAATACACACACATATGCACACGTATATTTGACAGACACGCGAGTCTCTATCTGTGTGTATTGTTTTGTTTTCTCATGGGTACAACAAATTTTTTGCTGCGCTGCACGCTGCGGCCTTGAAGTTTTATTAAATTTATAAAAAGCTCATATTGTAACGGACGTTCGCGTTCGTTCACAATATTTTTGTTGCTGCATTATTTATGCATGTACTGTTGTACAGCGTTGCTAAATAAATATATATACATATATATATATATACATTTATGAGGTCTGTGGTTAAAACTTTCCGAAATAAACAACTGTTTGCGTATTTGCGAGAAAGTTCTTACGAATCGGCCTTTGTGTTTCTAAGCTACTAATGAAAATCTTGCAATATATTGCGAATCTTACATTTGCATATGGAAATCGTTCGTAGATTGCAATGTGCCCAAATTAGTTGGCGTTAATTTATTAAATTTTATAATTTTTTATTCATTGTTCATTAAACATTTTTTATTTATAATTAATCATTTACAATTTTGTATTCAGTATTCCTTATTTGTTATTTATTTATTATTTATCATGTATTATTTGTTAGTTATTGTTTAATATTTATTATTTATTATTCATGTACTTATATGGATTCTGTGGACTTACCAGCTATTTTGAGAAGCTCCGCATCGACGAGCTCACTGAGATCCGGCTCTTCGCCGTACCAGAAGATCCACAGCTCCTTGGCGGCGGCCAGCGATAGGGGCGGATGCACCGTTGTCGATGTGGTAATCTCAAAGTTTAAGGCATTCGGATCGGTGTTGTCCTGCTTAGTGGATTGCACGCGGCGCCACACGCACAGCATGTCCGCCTGCATGCATCGCGAGTAGGAGCGGAGAATGGGATCCGCCAGTGGATCACTCGACGCATTCGGCCGTTCGCCATTAACGAACTTGCGCCATTTTATTCCACACAAATCAGTCTGCAAGAGACAGAGAGAGAGAGAGACAGATAATTAGTGTTGGAAATGGTAGTTTTTATTATCATTGCTTGATTGCTTCATATTCATAATAATAATATCGTCAGAGAGATAAGCAGCGAAAACATATTTCTAAACAGCAGGTAAACAACACTGGCACAATCGACAGCAGAGTGGGTCAAGTATTTGCATATTGGATTAGACCTGTCAACGAGCTCGATTTATAATTCTTATCTGTTATCTAACTGCAGTAAATGGAAAATATCGCTTTAGTAAATAACCGAATCATATTGCAACACGGCAAAGTGTTTTATTTTAGTCAAGTTACTTATGCCTGAATATATAGTATGTTAAATGTCTTTAACTCTAACCACAATCTGCAACAAAGAACACCAAAAGCTGTGCATAAATTTATTTCAAAAATACTTTCTCATTGCCCAAAACTACCGTTAATCTCCCCTCATTTCATACGTGTAACTAAATAGCCGCTATTGAATAACTCCGTCTTATTCAACTCCAGCTGCCTTTTATTCACTATATTGAATATTTACTTTATTTACTTCTTTTTGTTTACAAGAGAAAAACTTAGGCGACAAAATCTGTTATATTCTAACAAAAACTAGAAACGAAAAACTCGCTTGGCATCCCAAAAACAAACAAAAAACAACTGTGACTGCCAGTGTTGCAAAATGCTGCACAAATACACACACATTCCACAGTCGCTTCTGTGCTGCACTTGTAACAAAAACAGAAACAAAGTAGACAAAAATAATAAAAAATAAAAAAAAACGAAAGGCGCGTACAAAGCAAAGCTCAAGACAAAAGCACAGCATGAAGAAGCAGAAGAGAGAAGACGAATTGAGGCGCAAGTCTCGCAAGCAAAAAGAAAACCTAAGCGATACAAAAACACCAACAACGACAAGAAAAGAAGAAAAACACAGCTAAAGAAAAAAAAAAAAAAAAAAAGTCTGGTGTCGGTCTCATTGGCGGCTTCCGTTGCGCGAGACAACAGCAGCAGAAAAAAAAAACAGCAACACACACACAGCAAGAGAGCGTTAAGCATAACAGAAAACAAAAACAAAAAAAATTCAAAAACTCAATACGCAGACATGGCCAAATAACAGCACCTCACACATACACACACATGCAGACAATAACAACAGGCAGGCAGGCAAGCAAAAGGTATTCCCCAAACCACGAATGGCAGCCGACGACGACAGCGACGACGCCGACGAACATCGCCCCCAACATCAAAAACGACAACAACAAAAGCTGTTCGCGTTCCACATTCTTGCCTTGATTTTCGTATTTCGCATTTCAGTTTTTCGGTATCGCGATTTCTGTTCCTGTGTGTTTCCATTTTTCGCTCTCGTTTTTATTCTTTTACAACTCGCTACTTTGTTTGTGTGTTGCTGTCATGTTTATTGGCTTTCGCATTAATACCTTCGTTTCCCCTTCCACCGCACTATTCTTCTGCTCTGCTCCTCAGCCAAAACTTTGCATCTGTTCAAAAAGGGCGGCCAGCAATTTTTGCGTTTTTCAACATTGTCTTCAGCAGCAACAACAACGCTGTCTTTTTATCTGCCGACGTCAGCGGCGTCTCGTTGCACACTCTCATTCAAACACACACTTGCATACCTCTGTGAATATCTGTGTGTGAACTGTTTGCGATTTTCATGCTCAATCGACACTACAAACAAACATTACATATAATTTCTGCCTGCTTGCGCTCGTTTCTGTTTCTTCTTTGCTTGTGGGCTATATTGTATTTATTTTCGTGTGCGTTTCTCACTCACACACACGCTCAGAGAGAGAGAGAGAGAGCGTGTGTGTATGTGTTATCATTCTGACACGCTTTGCTAATGCTTGTTCACGCGCGCGTGCCTCCCAAGTTCAAGCGGACTTTTTTTTTTGGTGTTTTTTTTTTCTTTTTGTTTTACTACTGCTACTGTCGACTCTCTCGCTCTCTCACGGCGCGCGCTCTCTTGTGCGCGCGCTCTCGTTAGTCTTTTTTACTCGCTCAGAGAAAGTTTTGCGCGTTTGTTATTGTTTCGTTATTTCGTACAGCGTTCGTTCATTGGCGTGTCGGCCTCTGTTGCTGGTTGTTGTCGCTGCTTCTATTTCGGCGCCGTGGGGTGGCAGCGACGGCGGCAGCACATTGACTTGTGTGTACGCAGCGCAACGCAACCGTCGACGTTGGCGTTCCTCTCAACATTTGAGCTTTTCTTTTGCGTTTTTTACATTGCCTGTTTCTTTTATTGTTGCTGTGCCGAGCTAAGCGCGGGAGAGAGAGAGAGACAGATTCATTAAAGAAATATGCCACTGTGAAAAAGAAACGCCGCCGCCAGAAGAAGAACCTGTTATGGCCGGTCACAGTTGCCGCATGTAGTACACACACACACCTTCATAGATATATTATGTTTATATATATGTATATATATATATATATATATATATATATATATATTTCTTTCAACTTGTTTTGCGTCTTTTATTCCCCCCAATACGCACAAATAGTTCCGCTTTCGTGCGTGTTTTCTGAGCTGAAAAGATGGAAAAATAACGTTATATGGGAAGGCGACTTCCACTGGAAGTATTCCACGAACTATCGATAAGCCTACGTTGATACATCAGCTGACGATCGTGGGCGGGCGAGCGAGCCTCAACCTGAAACACCCTGTGCATACATTGCTATTGCATTCACTTGTCACTGACCTAGATCTACTACTACTAAGCACACAAATTGGCAAAGAACGGAAATGGAAATGGGAATATGAGAAAGAGAGAGATAGAGAGAATAATAGACTTACCAAGGCATAAAAGTTTGTATGGCAATCCTCCAAACTTGCGCCGTTTGTCTGATGATTTTGATGCGTCATAGTTCTTGGCTTGTTATTTTTGCACAACAGCAGCACCTCATTTTCTCAACAAAAAAATGATGTGAATATTGTGTGAATTTTAAATACTTTTTTCTTATTCCTTATGCTTTTTAGTATTTTTTTCTTTGCACATTTGTTTTGGTTGTTTTGAATTTGTTGTAGTTGTATTGATTCTGGTACGACGATAGATACACAAATACAGATACACGGTCACACACACATACACACAGAGAGAGAGACACAAAATTGCGTTGCTTTTGAGTGAATTTTTTGCTGCTTTTGTTGTTGTGCAGCTGTTGCAGTTTACAGCTACTTTGGATTTGATTTTGGCGTTTAAATCGCAGAAGACGAAGAAAATGAAACACACGAACACGGGCACAAACGAAACAATTATGTATAATTATTATTGTGATTATTTTCTTTTGCTTTTTTTTTTTCTATTTTCTATCTATTTTTTTTTAATGCACTTAGCAAACATCCACAAACACATACACACATACACATACAGCGGCACTTTTATTCGTTGTTTTGGTTTGGGTTTGTTTGTATGCGTATGTTGTTGTTGTTGTTATTATTATGATTATATTTGCGTTGTCGTCGTTGCTGCTGCTGCACTGAAAGGAAACATGGAGGATGTAATTGCAATTGCTATTATTATTATTATTATTGTTATTGTTGTTGTTATTGCACATTTCGTTTTGTGCACGCTTTCGGAAGCCGAAACACGTTCAGCTAAATCAATTTCGAAATCAGCAACATCATCCAGCGCGAGCGAGAGAGCGTGCAAGAGAAGAGCGAGCGAGAGCATCAACTGTAACTGTAACGTTTGCTTGCAAATTGCACTCATAACATACACACACATATTCACAAATATAGCCACTCATCACTCACATACACACATAAATACAAACATACATATATATGTACACTGGCACACGACAATGAAAAACAAATTTTGAATTTTTAACGCTCTTATTGTCTTGTTTCTTTATTGTACTGCTACTTATTACTACTACTTATTTGTTGCTTAAACACGCACACATATACGCCAATTACAAGGGTGGACAACCGCTAGAAGCAGCAGCAGCCGCCATCTCTACTCTCTGCCTCGTCTCTCTTATTTAATCTGAACCACTGTCCATTCATTCGCACGACATTCGAAAGAGAGAGAGCGCAAAAGAGAGCGACTTTTTGAGCGAGACACACACACTCACACAAGTTGACTTTTTCAAGGCGCGCAGCCAACGACAGGGGTGTTTCTCAATGTATGCGTGTGTGTAAGTGAGCGAGTCGAACACACACAAATATATATATAAACACCGACGCACGACGACGATGAAAGTCGTTGGGTTTTCGTTAATCGTTGATGTAGACAAAAAAATACAAAATAATAGGTAGTTTTTTTCTTCTTTTTTTTCAGGTACACGGCGCTTGTACAAAATTGAGTAAATAAATATATATATGCATGGAATGGTTTGGAATGCATGGCTCGTTTAACGTCTGACTTCCTGTCGACGTTGGCAATTATGCACTTCTTTTTGGCTCTCTGTCTTCGGTGTATACATTTTTGCGTATTTCGATTTTTCGTTTCACAATTCAAAATATGCGACATTCATTTACAACACTATTTTTGCGGTTTGCTGCTCTCTTTCTCTCTCTCTCTGTGTAAGTGCAGCAAGAAACAAAAGTGCAAAGATTCAGCATCAGCAGCAGCAGATGAGTAATAGTAAATTGCAATGAGTTAGTTTGTGCTTAAAAAGCAACACAAACACACACAAACGCACATAAATAAGCACGCACGCACACACACACGCGACGACAGCAGCAGAGAGGTGACGGCGGTGAATTCGATTTAAATATTGCTAATCTTTTTGTATCGAACACACAACTTGCACCTTGCACAGCCTTCTATTAAATACACAGTATTTTTTTAATTTATTACTCAATATATGTATTGAGCATATATAGAAATATATATAAAAAAAAATATATATATATATATATATATTCATACGTTTTTCTCGCTTTTCGCACAACACCAAATGACGAGTCAGAAAATTTTAAACCGACTGCGAGACTGTTTCTGCTACTGCTCTGGCTGGCTGACAACGACAACGGCGACGACAGCAACGACGACGACGACGCGACATCGCCACACACAATGGAAATTTCGCTCGTCTAGCTTTGCTTTTGCTTTTTGAGTAGGTTACCTACCCAAAGAGAGCAACAACTACTGCCAGTCAGCAGCAGCAGCAGCGAGTAACGAGAATGAGCAACAGCAGCAGCACCAGCCGCACTCACTCAAAAGAAGATTTGTCAGTTCTCTCTCGCTCTCGCTCTCGCTCTCTTTCGACTAACGAATAGCGGCGTTTTGCTCATTTTGCAAGTGAGTATTCAGAGAGCATCTAAACAAGTTTGTTTGCTTGCCTAAGAGTGCGTTTGTGTGTGTGTGAGCTGTTTATTATACGGTCGCTCGCTCACTCTCTCTCTCGCTGTCTATCTCTCTTTTGTGCATCGCCCTCTAGTTGAATGCTGCCGCTACTTAGGGATGCAACTTAAAAAAAAAAAAACCGGAGAATAACCAGATCGATTTGCTCCGAGTATGGCGCAGACAAAATGGCCAGTCGGCTTGTGCGAAAAATCATGGCACACTTTTTACATATATAACATATATATATAGTAAAAGGAGTGATCTCGAGCAAATCAAGACAAGAAATTTGTAAAAAGAATTAGAGAATTGAAATCTGTTCATGTTTTATGCACTACACAACACTACACACAAACACACACAAAACGCCTACATGTATGCATATAGAGTGCGAAACGTGATACATAGACAGCATTCCTCTCGCATTCACACGCACACATACACACACACATACACTAACTACAGCAGTGACGCGAGCAACCACTTCGTAGGTTTTCTTTCGAAATTTGTGGTACACATATCTTTTTTGATAGTTTTTTTTTCTCTTTGTTGCCCACACTTTTGTTCTTGATTTTTCCATATCGTGCGTAGTTATTATTTGTGACTTTGGCTTATTTCAATTTTAAAATAGAAGCCGCAACTTTAGTGTGAAATACACACACACTCACACACATTCATTCGTATATATGTATGTATAAATATATGCACACACACACAAAATGATCCCCTTTCCAGCGGCAAACTACAAATTATGAATGCTATTGCGGAAATATTTAAATGCAACTACGCACCAACACACTCACACATATGCATGTAATATAATAACGGTCGATTGTTAAACTCTGTTATTTATGTGATATTAATTTTAATATATGCTTCACTCATGGCTCCGTCTCTCTCTTGCTCTTTCTCTCGCTCGACACACACACACGCACACACGGAGAGGTGTGCATATGTATGCGGATGTACATATGTGTATGTATTTTTCGCATTTCTTTGGCTTTGAATCTTTTTTATCATTTACATTTTTTGTGCGCTGTGCCACTTTCTATTCACAATTTTATATTATTTTTTGTAACAAAACTTGCACTTCTTAGATCTAACCGGCACGTTACATCGCCTGCGTATCTGGGCACGTACGCACTTTGGCGCGTTTGCAACAATTTTCAAATTAAATTAAAATGCACGGAGCAAAAAATTTTTCCAGCAACAAACTGCCGTTTTCTTTGCGTTTCTTCGTCCGAACGTCGCGACGGAGTGTTGGCAAGCGCCTCGCATTAGCGTTGCATTTGGTGGGCCATTCAGCTGTTTGCACAGGCACAATACGCTGCTCATCCCCATAATTTTAGCAAGCACTCCATAAAATGTTGAAGAAAATGAACAGTTTGCAACGATTTAAGGAAATTTATTGCTGAATGTGAAAATAAGCATAAGCTGCAGCTTATTAAATAATATAAGAAATTAATTTAATGCTTAATGTTAAATGTTAGTTTTGCTTGCATGACAAAGAGGCTAGAAAACATCGAAACTATCGTCATTTACATTGTATGCCTATCGATATATGCAAGTATTCGTGTTGGACGGCAAGCGATAAGTTAAATGCTTTAATGTTTTTATTATTAAAATGGCAACAAAATTAAATGTGAACATTCGAACGCTGCTGACCAACTGCGAGGATCTCGCTAAAAGCGAGGACAACTTTTGGCGCCTGCAAAAGTTTCTCAAATCGCTGGACACAATGGTTGCCGAGCTGGCGGCGATGGATGAGTGAGTTGGACTTATTTTTGCATCAGTGTGTGTGAAATATGTGACAAAAATACAACCAAATTCCAACCAACAACCCCACCACCTCCCTCTCAACCCACCACTCCCTTCACAGTCCACAGAGCGCGCCGAGAATAGCCGGCTACAAGGAACGCCTCGCTGCCCTCAAGCTGACCACGGGCATGCCCACAAGCAGCATCAATGGTTGCGGCTCAAATTCAACGGGGGAAATCGCCATGCAGGAAATGCGTCAGCTGCAGAATACAGCGAAGCACAACGAAATACGCAAGGATCTGCTCCAAGGTAAGGATGCCACATAATCATTTCCAATGAGACACGTAAATCTTCATCATTTACCAGATGCGGATACGTTGCGTCGACGACGTGGCGTCGCCGATGAGCCGTCGCCAACGGCTGGCGGGGAAGCCACAAGTGGCAATAATCTAAACGAGGCTGTCAAGTATTACAATAATGCGCAGGAGAAGATCACAGAGCACATGCTCTCGCTGACCCGCAATCTGAAGGAGCAAACGGAGACGGCCAATCGGATAATTAGACGTGATACGGAAGTCGTTGCACGGTCCACGAGCGTGGCAGATAGAAACATTAACTCGCTCGGCAAGGAGGCCGACAAGTTGGAGCAGCATTCGCGCAAGGCATACAAATGCTGGCTCTGGCTAATGATTGTCTTCGTCATCGTCGTCTTCATCGGTGAGTCACTGGCAGTGTTTCGTCTCTTTATGGTTTACAGAGTGATTGTGTTTAATCTCTTGCAGCCATGGTGCTATTCATGAAGATCATGAAGAAGAAAAAGACGTAAACTGTTTGCTATCTGCAAGCAGCAATCCGAATCCAGATCCAAACCAAGTCCAATCGTTATCTTAGTTCAATAGGTTATCCCCCAACGGACAGCATTAAACGAAAATATAGCCAAGCCACAATTTGCGGTTTTCTTAATCATTTTATAGTTTTAAGTAAAGCCACAAGCATTATATATATATATATATAATGGAACTTTGTTATTTTAATTTTGAATCGATTACATTTCAATTTGAGTTTCAAGAATTCAATACTTTATTTAAGTTGTGTTTTGGAATATGTGCTAAACCCCAAGTGCGAAGCAGGGCTTAAATTCGAGAGCAAAATTGAGCAACAATCGCTTTAAACAATGTATTTAAAGACAAGCTACCTAATAAATATTTATATATATATATGTATTTATTTATATATATATATATATATATGTATTTATTTATAAGTATATATGCATTTATGTATATTGTGTGGATTTTTCCGTAGTTGTTGTCCTTATCGAGTTGTGCGTTTGTCGTTGTCTAGTTCGCTGCTACCAGTGCCGTGACGCCGTCCTTTGTGATGAGCTGCAGGAGCGAACCATTCTTGGGCCGATCCTCGGACTGAGTCCATTTGCGGAAGAGCTGAGCGACCTCGGTGAGTGGTGTCCAGGTGCCAAAATCAGCTTTGGGCATCCATTTGCGATTCATGGCCGTGTCGAGGGTGACGGGCAGAATGGAAACGACCAGCGAATCGCAGGGCAAACCAGAATTCTCGCCAGCCAGCGAACGTGTCAGTTGATGCACTGCAGCCTTGGCCATGCCATAGCCAATCATGCCAGGTGTGCCCTCCAGCGCAGGCTTGGCACCGGTCAAGGCCAACAAGCCGCCATCCTTGAGATGCTGTGCGGCAAGTGCAGCTGAAATGCTGGAGCTCCAAACGCTCTGGCGCCACATCAGATCCGCATTCTTAGCCAGATCTGGCAGGAGTGGAGGAGTTTCATTGTGAAATGTGAGCTTATGTTTTATAGAAATGACTCACCTTTCTTGGCATTTCCACCCGCCCAGCCGCCTGCCACACAGATGACTGCATCGAGCTTCTGGCCAGCAAGAGATTCACCCACTTGGCCGATTACAGCCGACTCCTGATCCTCCCAGCTAACGTCGCGAGGCACCACAACGCTGAAGTCGGCCTTCTCATTTTCACTTAGATCAATGCTGCCGACCCACTGCAAAAAACAAAACAGAGAAATCCAAAATTGAAGGTTTTTCTTAACAATTGAATTGCGCGTGAAAGACTCACTGGGGGTCAATGAAAGTGAAAGGCTGAGTTTTATTATTTTTGTGTTTTAGTTGTTTTTTACTTACGTAGTTATTGGCTTTGAAGTGATCGACGCACGCGGAGCCCAAAGCTCCTTTGCCACCATAGACAACGACGCGACCCGCGGACATGATACGTTTAGCCAGCTTGACGGCTTAAACTCAACTGAACTCAACTCGAAACACGAAACACGAAAATACAAAAACTGAAAATTTGCTCGTAAATCGACAGGGTAAATGACTCAAAAACAAAAAACACGTTGGGCTTTTAATTGCTGACTGACTGGACTGGACGGCAGCTGGGGCTTTTGGCCTGCAAATCAAGTTTTTAATTATCAGGTATTCTGACTTGATTAATTCAAAACAAGAGCACACTTATTTCTTCTTATTTTTATTAGCGTGCAACAAGTGCAAAAATTAAATCAATATTGTGGTATTTTGTGTGGTATTTTCCTATAACAGCAATGTTAATAACATAAAGGCGTTCAAATTTGCAGAACTGTTCGAGCTGTAGGCAAATATCGAACTTTGTCAATTAAACCACTCATGTTTAATATAATTGAATGCCCACTTTTATGGATTTAATTTTAATAATTTCCAAGCTACACAATTCGATGTGGATCGCATTTGAATTTAACAGCTTATCGAAAAGTAAAATTGGCGTGGTGGTAGGACAATTACTTGACAAATTGCAATATTATTGTTAACAAGTCAAGCATTTGATTCGAAAAACATAGTTGTAAATTAAACGTTAGCGATTAGTTTCAAAATTATATTATGCCCTTATTAATTACTTTAATTAGAAAAGGAAATTGTAAGGTGGCAGGTATTTTATTAACTATCTGGCAGCGCCAGTTTCACTTGTCCATTCGCTGCGAACGATGGATATCGATATTTGAAATTGGCATTCACAACGATCAATGTACACGTACACTCACACTCACACACGTACACGTACACACAATTTTGTCGTGATTTCTTTTATTTGTTTAAAATAATAGTTAAAATACTGTTTTGAATGAATAGCTAAAACGTACAGCGATATGTTGAGAGTTTTACATTCTGTTGCGCCAACCGTTGCGCAATAAGCACGACGCAATTCGACGGCAACCAGCGCGAAAAGACAACATTCTTCGCAGCGAGAGAGGAAAGAGAATTTTTGGAAGCGACCAAGTTATTTATTTCATAAGAAACTGTTAATAAAACGGCCACAGAGAAAAGGAAGAAGAAATGGAGCGGCGCGTTAAGCTAAAAACAATTAATCCGCATATAACGTGCAAAATCTGCGGAGGATATTTCATAGATGCGACCACAGTGACGGAGTGTCTGCACACATGTGAGTTGCACTCAGCACCAAGCTAATTGCCAGTTACAGTTTAAGTGGGCGGGCAGCCAGGAGCGAGTGGAAGAGAGCAGCACCTGCGGCGGTTGCGATTGTGACTGCAACTGCGACTGTGATTGCGATTCGCTTTTCCGGCCAGTCATTTGCCGGACAGAGTGCTACAGTTATTTTCCAACACACACACACACACACCCCAGGCACACAAACAAAAAGTAGCTAAAGCGTTGCCGGTTGATCCGCGTGGGTGTTGCGAAATTCTTGCTGAAGCACGGCAACGCCAAGAGCGAATCTTACGGTTTTTTGAGTTTCAACAATGAAACAATTGTTAATGTTTTTTACTCTGTGTTTTTGCAGTTTGCAAAAGCTGTTTGGTCAAGCATCTGGAGGAGAAGAAAACATGCCCCACCTGCGACAGCATCATACATCAGTCACATCCGCTGCAATACATCAGCTTCGATCGCACCATGCAGGACATTGTGTACAAATTGGTGCCAAAACTGCAAGAAGGCAAATAACGATAATAATTAATTCTAAATAACTCAATTAAATATAGTTTTGATTGCAGATGAATCGCGACGTGAACGAGACTTCTACAAGAGCCGCAATATGCCATGTCCGAAGGACATAACGCAAAACCACGAGGATGACAATGAAAAGGTGATGGAGGCGCATGCCGAATCCGATTTCCATCGCCTGGACGAGCAGGTCAACGTGTGCCTCGAGTGTATAAGCAATAACTTTAAGAATCTGCAAAGACGCTTCATACGCTGCAGTTCGCAGGCGACGATAACGCATCTCAAGAAGCTCGTCGCCAAAAAGATACTCAACGGCATTGAAAAATATCGCGAGGTGAGTGAGACACCCAACAGTCACTAATATGCAAACAGCTGAGGTCAAAACAATAGTAGTGCACACATATTTGGTATATGTTAAAGAAAAATATTTAAAATATAGTTACTGAATGATGAAAATTTGATTTAAGCACAAACAATCAATGCTGAAGATGAGTAAACATTAAAAGTGGGCATAGCTATCAAATTTGTTAACAAATTAAAAGTCCTTGGTAATTTAGATATTTATATTTTTTGTTTACTTTTAATTAATTATTATACAAATTTTCTAATCTGCCCAGATGAGAAATCAAATAGCTTTTGTTTTGCAGAATTAATTTTTCTTCATATTAAAGATTTTGAAGAGAAAAATGTGTTATATTTTTATGAAATGCTTTGAGAAGCAGCACTGCTATTATTCTGACCACAACTGTATACATTAAATATTATTGTTCATTAATAACAATCTTTGTTTCGCTGACAGATCGACATCCTGTGTAATGAGGAGCTGTTGGGCAAGGATCATACGCTGAAATTTGTGTATGTGACGCGTTGGCGTTTTCGAGATCCACCGTTACGTTTACAGTTTCGTCCGCGAGTCGAGCTTTAACAGCAGCCGTGTATACAAAATGATCTATATATATACAGTATATATATATATATATTTTTATAATTTATTGACATAGTGCTCTATTATATATGAATCTTAGGAGTCCTCCCAAACTAGTGTTTAGTCCACTCTCTAAAATAATAGTATATATATATATACATATAAATATATATGAATCTGTTCATGGATGTGTATATATATATGTATATATAGTCGTTAAGTTGAACGTGATTAGCATACGTCTTCGTGTGACTTTAGTTGCGGCATTTATTGCGCCTGATTTAATCAAACCTTCCTAAAGTTCGCTCACCAACTTTTTGCTAAACCCGTTAAAGAAATGCAATATTTTTGTATGTTTTTTTTAGTTTGTCATGTGTATTATTTATTAATTTAATGTACAAACACACGAATGTATATAGCAGTTGAGTAAATAAATTTGTAATTATGTATAAAGTTTAAAATTCATTTTGGCTGCTGCTGTTGCTGCTGCTGCCGATCATTCCTATAGCTATATCTTGAATGTGGCCGAATCGCTGGTGGAAATCTATATCGAAACGACGGCGGCGGCGGTGCACGTGGATATGGCGCAAAATAAGGATTCTGCGGTCGCGGCGGATGCATGGCAAATGGCATCGGCGCAAACATGGCATTAAAATGTGGTTGGCGCGGCCAGCCCTGAAAATGGGAAAAGGGATTAGAGGACATGGTTAAATAAATTATTTTATATACCCTTGCAGTGGGCATGACATGTGTTACATATTATTAAGATTATACTAATTATTAACGTTAAGTAAATATTCTGGATTGGTTAATTTAGGTTATGCTTCTGCAAGGGTATTCTCAATTTCGATGTTTTGTCTTCTGCTTGTGTTGGAGCTGGAGTCAGAGTCAACTAACGTAGGCATAAGGATAACCAGTTGCTGGCACTGGCACCGGCACCGTTATAATGCGTGGTGTTCGCGAGCGACTCCTGCTCCGACTGCGTCGGCGATGCGTATATGAAGAGGCATGCCTCATATTGCGGCTGTTGCGGTGACTTCGCTCAGCGCTCCTTGAACGCCGTCGCTGGCGATAACTTGTTTGCGGGGAATGCGAGCGAGATCTTAATCGTTGGCGTCGCGGCGGTGGCGGCGTCGCCGTTGGACTGCGTTCCGTTCTATGTTGCCTCAGATTGCGCATTCGGTCGCGCTCGCGTCCCACGTCGGTGAAATAGGGCAGCTTCTCCTTCTCCCTCTCTTTCGCCCGTTCCCTTTCGCGTGGACGCCGCCTGGAATCTACATGCAATACACATATTTAAAAATGCATTTCAATATTTATGCGTTTCTCAATAAGTTCCGGTTCTCTTTTTCATTTTCTCTTTCGCTTTTGCTTCCGTTGTCCTTTCCTTTAGCTGTTGTTCTTCGCTTTCTTTCGAATTCGCTTCAATTTCAATTCCCATTGCATGTCACTTTCACTGTTTTGTCACTATAAAAAAAACAACAAAAACAACAAAAACATTTTGTTTTGCACAATTTAGCTAATATTGCTATTATCACAATACGGACCTCTGTAGGAACGGGAACTGCTGTCGGCGTCCATGTTCTAATAATAAGAACTTGACGCTAGATGCATTCTTGAAATTTAAATAAAGTATGCAGCCGGCACCAAGGTTACGCATAGAACAGCTTCTCTCTTGAGATTGCACACATGACGTCACATCTTATATGAACATCTTAGCTTGAATTTTCTTAAAGCGTAGTTATGCATTTGATTTATATATCTTCCATTACGAATGTAATTTTCTTTAAATTCTATAGATTATCAATCACAATGCGTACATACCACTAAATCTGACGTCACGCTCAATGCTCAATCTGTTCTTCTTCTTAATCGTGAGCGCCCCCAAGTCAGAATATCGATAGGCGCTCGCCTAACAGCTTATCGCAATTGAATAATATCGACTTAAGGCCATATTTAAAATTGTATTATTAACTATGTTTTCTAAATACAAACAGATACCAAGTAGATTTACATAAGTGTCTCGTTGTTACTTTCGTAATATGTTTAGATACTTAGAAGTTGCTCTTTAGTCAGTGTGAGGATTTTTTCTTGGTTTTATTGCTGCAAGTTAATTAATAATTAGTTAGTTGATTAAGCAAATTTAGAAATTGACGCCACTCACGTTAGTTTGCCATTGAATGTTAAGCCGCTGTGGGCTTTGTCCATGTGACCGCGGCAGTAGTCGCTTCTAGCAAAGGTCTGCGGACAGAACGGACACTGATACGGACGTTCGCCAGTGTGACCGCGCATATGCCGCTTAAGATGCGAATTGAACTGGAAGCTGGTCGGGCACAGGGTGCAGGCAAATGGACGCGCATCGCTGTGTGAAAAGAGATGCTTGCGCAGCAGTGAAACTGTTTTGCATTTCTTATTGCAAATGGAGCAGATTTTCGATTTACTTTCCATTTTGCTCAGCTTTGGGCCGACGACGCGTTTGCCATGCTGATTCTCTGCATGCCATCTGCAAGAGATATGATGCTGATGATGATAATCATGATGTCATCCAAGCTACTTACTTCTTATGCAAACTCAAAATGCTCAGGTGATCGAATTTCTTGTTGCAATATGGGCATTTATAGAGTGGTGTTTCACTGCTCGCTGGCTCGACTTTAATTTCGTGTTTCTGTTCAATGTCGGGCACATCCAGCAGCTCTTTTTTACTTGGCACTTTTTTCTTTGGCGCTTTTTTCGCTGCCCGTTTCTGCCGCTCCTCTCCTCTCTTGGCAACCAGTTGCTGATAGCTCTGCTCACATTTCCGTTTGAACCTGAACGCGTTTTGAGCGCTCAGCACACAGTTGAGGCAGATTTGTTGTGGCAGGGAATCGTTGAATTTGATGTGGCAATCGGCGCACTCGTTCAGCATCTCCGCCAGGCTGGGCTCCGGATTGGCCTCATGCGTTTGCTCCCTCCTCGCGAATATTTCCACCAGTGTCACCGTATTGTTTAAACAAATGCGGCACATCTCAGCTTCCATGCTTAAAGCTTTGTTTTCCTTTTCTCACGCTGGAGTATATATTTACAGATATACGATGTGATCGCCCTTATCGCATATATCGATAACTGTTGGAATATATCGATAAGAAGACGCAAAATTTAAAAGAATAATTATTTATTTTCAACATTGAATGTAACTTTAAAATACATATATATTATTTAAATGTGTAGTAATACATTTTTGATTTGCTTTTATTTCGCTCTTTGTATTTAACTGTTTCGGTCCTTGAATGCATCACATTTAAATGCTAAGGTTTTGATTGAAATTCAGGTGGTTAGTTTTCAAATAACTTTTGTAGCCGTTATTCTTCGAGATACAAATAGACCATCTATTTCAAAATAAAATCGGGTACTTTAGTCTTAAGGCAATCCGTTAATGGCACGACAATATTGAGTGCTTATTGGTGTTTCTTTTCTTTTCATTTGTATGCGTGTAAGTTTATCATAATTAATAAATGATCGTGCCAGAAGTTCAGTGTTTTTCATTGTGTTCAATTTTGTATATGTTTTTGTTGAAAATAGAAAAAAATCATTCTAAATAAAAAATCATTCGTACGATTCTCAAGTACTTAATCATAATAAATTAAAAGTAATTTATGTTATTACATACGTCTGGTGCAATCATGATAAAATTGGAATACAAATATAAACTTTTCTCCATTTTTTTTTTGTGTTTGTTATAAATACATAATTTCTTTTCTTTTACACCTTAGATTTGCTTTTGCGAAATGTGTGGCAAACGTGGCCAAAGGAAGATGTCGGGTTTTGGTTTTGGCTTTATTACGGAATGTTTGCGTGTGTGTATGTGTGTGTGTATGTGTGTAAGAAGGTGTGGAAATCTTTATGTGTCTACATGTGTCTGGTGTTGCCAAAGTTAATGCCCGACTGGGTGGCACCCTTGTTGGAGCCGTACTGTAGCGAGATGACATTCTGGCCGGCACGCATCTGCTCATCGCTGAACTGGCGCACATTCTTGTCCGCCTCCTTGGGACCAATCGATGGCTTGTTGAAGTTGGAGGCCTGTTTATCGACAAAACGAAACGTGGCATTAAAATTGCAAATCATATATGTATTTATATCTATCTGTAACTCTCCCTTACCTTACGACCCAGAGACTGCAAGCAGATGACGACAGAATTGAGATTCTGACGCTCCCAGAGATCGACACTTTGGAATGTCTCCTGTGTGGGCACACCAAAGTTCTTGGCACACTCAAGGAATGCAGAAATGTTCTCCATGCACTTGAAGGCCATTTTGCTTTCGTTCACCTTCTTGATCGAGCCGGGCTGCAAGGCGTTGGCCAACTTGCACAGGATGACGCCATCCTTGAGCACTTCAAAGAAGTTGTCGGTATCACCGGATGTATTGATGGGTTCATCGGTCACAGCCTTAATCCATTCCAGCGATTCCTGGGCCAGCTCCTCGCTGTACTTTGAGTTTATCTACAATTGCAGAAGAAAATCCATTTAGTACTAATCCAATAAATGTGTACTATATATAGACATATATAGAATCCACCTTTGACTGATACATGACTGCTTAGAACTTTTTGGGTTGCAAGACTAAAACTGATTCGCTAATGAAATCGTTGTTAATCACAGATATATATAATTTTATATATATACATATATATGTATATGTATATTCTTGTGTTATCTGCTGCGATATCGCCAGATAACCCACCTATCGGTAATTGGACATCAGCATACAAACACACCTACAAACACATTGCTGATACTTATTGCTCTACGGTTGTATTTCAAGTTTGGATAAGATTGCAGTTCTCGAGATGTTGGCACTCCCACAGCTACAACAAACATACATTTCATGTTTCCAAATTTCTAATAACATTATAAAATATATTATTTTATATGTTTACTTAATTAATCTAGTAAAAAGACATTCTTATTTATATTTGAATTATTTAAGTGTTCTAATTCTAGATCATTGTACAACACTAGTTACACATCTATATATGGATGCATATCTCTCTCTCTCTCTCTCCCTCTCTCTCTACGAACTGAGTGCAAGTTGAGCGACGTTCGCAAGCTTAAATCAATAACCATATTTGCAAATATTGAGCTGAGATTGCTGTTTGCTTTTGTTTTTGGCCATATAAGGCTTAAGGCAAATGCCGGCTGTATTATTTTTTTGCTTGTTTGCTTGGCCGTCCTTCGCACCGATTTGGCGTTTGGAGCGAGCGAGGCCCACTTGTTGAGCGTTATTGGTTGCGGGGACATTGAATTGAACGATAGCGCCAATAAAACCGCAAACGGGTTGGCCTGAGAGAATTCGCTTTGCGTGTTGTGTTTCCATTTAACTCTGTCATCAAAAATCAGTCAACTTGTCGCAGCTGGTTGCCTGCTTAGCATTAGTTTAATTTAATTGAATTGCTGTCGCTAACTGATTTCTCAGTTTATCAACCATTTAGCAGAAGTGCTCATTTGAAGCCAATTAGAATCGCAAATATAAATGCTAAACATGAACTTCTTTTACAGCTAAAACAAGCTTTTAAATAGCCAAACGGGCAACACTGCCGTCAAATCGTTCCTGATAGCGTACTCTATTAAAATTAATGATCTCAGAAAAAACAAATAAAAACGCTTGTCGCCAATTGAGTGGTTTTTTTGTCGCTTTGATTGTAGCTGCTCTTGCATTTTTTTGCAATTGACAAAGGGAATTTTGTGTGTGTTTTTCCTTATCGGCGGGAAGTGCGCTGGGGAGGGGCTACGGTTGGGGGACGGTTGAATTGGAGGGTGGAGTTTGTCTGGCGTAATGGAGGTGAATGCACTGTGTCACTTACTTTGCAACTTTTTTGCAACTGTAGTGAAAAGAAATGTTTATCAATGATATGTTTATAAATTTATGTCCGTTAAAGCAGAGCATAAATAATCAAACTGTTGATCTGATCAAGAAGCCGATATGCAGATGTATAAACAGGTCATTAAAATACAAATCAAGATTTTTATGTCTTTGTCAACAGCTTGTGTTTTTTTTTATATTCTTTTTCCATTTTTGTTTATGAGTTTGCACTGTTTGTTTGCTTGCTTGCTTTTGTCGAAATCTATTAACAGTAATTATTGCTATATGCTATCGATGCTTCTAGCAGCTGACCGATTTACAGCTTCAATTAGAAGGAGAGATCGGAAGAGAGAGAGAGAGCGAGAGAGAGAGAGAGAGAGAGAGATTCAATCATAATCAGAATTCGAAAGCTTAAATTTCGCCATAACGGTAAAAGATTTAACAGCTAAGCCGGGTCAAAATCATTAGACACAAATTTTTGGCCGGCGTTTAACTCGCATAGATAATGCGAAGAGCTATGAAAAGGTTCCTGGCACATTGGGTCAATTTATCATGTTCGTAAATCGTAAAACAATTAATAAAACTGATTTTGTATGACATTTCTATAGACGATGAACATAATTCGTCGTCGATAATTATGATGATGGCAGATGAATTGACGCCCTCGAGGCGTTGTGAATAAATTTTAATTAAAGAATTTGACAGGCACACACACACACACACACAAATACATATATACATGTACATATATTTCTTTGAGATTCTAGATGATATGCGACCGGCTTTATAATGTATTCAGGCACATAAATAAGAAGCCGTTAATACACCAATAAATTCCGGCTAGTTTTTACACTTTCTGAAGCAAAAAAGAATTATGTTGTGGTCTATGCATAAATATTTATATAAATTGTTTAACTGGACTTTTTGGAAGTGGAATTGGCAAACATGACTTACAACAAGCCACACGAAACCAGATACAAAAGCAAACAGTCTTCGAACTCGACTGAAAAATGGCAACGAATAAGAATTTTTCGTTTTTTTTTTTATATGTATACAAATACTTTTAGCGCTATTTTTAATGACTCAGCAGCCTCCGAAGTTGGCAGTCGTTTTTCAGTTTTTATTTATTCTTTTGTTTAAAAGCGTTTCGCTGAGGTCGAAGCGAAATTCGACGACAGAAAAGTACAGTAAGTAATGGAGTATTGTCGCTACGTATGTGATATGTTTGTACACACACACACACACATATATATATATATATATATAAAGAACATTGAGGAACGTGTTGCCTTATCGAACAAAGTAAAAGCGGAATTCGCTTATCAACGTGTCGTAGTAAAAAAAAAAAATAAAATCAACATTATCACTGCTTTCTCAAGAGTCTAGGCCATGAAACTTTGATTCCAAAAATGGTCAAAAGGCATATCAAAAATGCCTGCAGATCTACACAGAAGAAAAGCTTTCTTTATTATTAGTAACATAATATAGAAGTATACGAATATATATATATATATATATATAATTTAGCTTGTTTGTTTTTCGCTGTGTAACCCCGCTCCCTCGACACTGACATTGAGAAACTGATAAATGGAAAGAGGGGTGATAGGGGCAGACCTCTGAGTGGGTCTGTGGGTCAGTTGATGAATTAAGCACGATTACACGCAATTACAAAACAGCGCGACAATGTCAAAATAAAAAAAAGAAACAAAAAACCAACTGCGGGAAATGTAATTATTTTTTGTTTTAAATGTTTTTTTTTTTTGGCGATGAAGTTACTAGATAGGTTTTGACGCCTCCTGCATGCATATGAATTTTGCTGTCTTTTGTTTTCTGGGCCCGCACGCAATTCGCATTAGCTGGCCAAGCCAGAAAGCCTCTTCATTAGGCCCTGCTGCTCTCACCGAGCTTTTAGTTAAATTAAAAGTGCCATTCAACAACAGCGAAAACATACATTGCTAAAGACCTGCTTATTCCCCCATCCTCCACCCTCGCCCGCTTCCTACTCATAATGAAAAGCTGCGGGCCAGCAAAACCGGACTCAAGCCGCCCCCAAAAAAAAAAGAAAGAAGAAAAAATAGTGCTTGCCAGTGGTGAACAAGACGCCAACGCGGAAATGGTGAGAAGAGAGACAAGTCTCTTCTCATCTACGCCCACAAAATGCAATGGAAATTTTTAAAAATGAACCGTTAACCAAGGCTTGACGAACATAAAATGCTCTCTTCAAATAAAACATGCCGGGTATATATGTGCGGTCCAACAATATATAGACATCCACAGGGAACAGAGTATAGAATTGGATAATTGCTTGTTAGCACATCTTAAGGAGTTCTTTCTTATTATTTTGAGAATGGATTTCTTCACGCTGTTTTTCCTTATGTCTCGGTCATAAATCTAACGAATGCTGACGCAAGTTTCCGTTTTAAGAAGTGGCACGTAATGTATAAAATATTTTGTGTTTTTTTTGCGGTTGTTGCGCTCATATTGATTGATAGCTAAAGAGAAAGAAGAGAGAGAGAGAGAGAGAGAGAGAGAGAGAGAGAGAGAGAGAGAGAGAAGGAGCGAAAGAGCGACGCAACGGATCATTGCGTAATGAGCAACTTTGTAGGATCCCAAAAAGATGATGTCATTATTGAATGGGAGCTTTGCCAATAACTCAGCAGACGATGGATAGTTAAATACTAAACTTTGTTGACGCATGGCACAGAAACAATGAGTGTGTGCGTCTTTGCGTTTTTGTGTGTGTACTTGTGGGTGTATGTGTGTGCATGCGTCAGATGAGGTATAACTTAAAAATCAGAGGCAAAAGCTGCGCTTGCAAGGAAAAAAAAACAACAAACCTATCGGTAATTTTTGACAGGCATTTGCGATTATTCATTTTTGAATTGTAACGTTTCGTTTTCGATTTCGCTTTCTTTTCGATGTGTCATTTCAGCTGCTCGATGATGATGATGACAATTGCAAAGCTCTTTGAGGCTGACCGATATTCGGCTTAAGAGCCGAATAAAAAAATAAAAAAAAACACTCAAGCTTTGAATACACCGCAAGCGAAATGAAAACGAGGTCAATTATGTGACTGATTTTTGTGGTTGGGTTTGTTTTCCTTTTGTTTTGATAAATGTCAACATGGCATAACATGCACGAAGCGTTTGCTAAAATAAAATACAAAAAAAAACTAGTAAAAAACAAACTACTACTCCATTATTGGGTAGCCCATAAAAAAAAAACTAAAAAATAGTACTCTTCTTTTGGCATTAGAGAGTTTCACCGGATATCCAAGCAACACATTTCAGATTTATGATTAACTTGCTGTCTGTCTGACCAACACTTTTTATGGCTTATCTACGAAGTGAATGAATACCTACACAATTGTGATTATTCCTATACCCGCTCCGCACCGCACCGCACCTATTCATTCACAGAATAGAATATGTACAAGTACATCAAATTTATAAAACTAGTCGACAAGTTCCATTTGGTAAACTGATATCGCGCTGGTTGCGGATGTATTAATGTGACCATATCTATGTTTGTATATATAGGGGTGCATAGGTGTGTGTGTGTGTTCCACTGATTACTATATGTATGTACATGTGTTTCTGTATGTACGTGCTAACGCTTCTATGGGTACCTATAACACCAGCTGCACAAGAAGAGCAAGAAGAAAAAGAAGACGAATGGACAACAAGCAAAGAGAAAGACAGGGGGGAGGCGAGGCGAAAAGAGAACCCGACTAATTAAAGAAACATGGCCAAAGCGGGGGTCGTGAAGCGCGTTTAGGGTTAGCTTGAAAGTAGAATCTGGCAAAAATAAAAAAGGGGCTGCTTTTGCTATCGCTGTTTTTGCCGTAGCGCTTTCAATAGTTGCTCGATTTTCGCTGAAATTTGAGTCGTTGCCATAAAAGTACACGAAAAATTAAAAAAAAAACACTGCCAAGCGACTCAGCTCACACACACACACACGCATACGCACACCTCAGCAGTCAAATGAACAAACAATTTTTTCTAAAGTTGATTCAGCGTCATGTTGTTTTTGTTTGTCTATGCCACACACATATACGAAGAACATACACTTAGAACACACACTAAGAACACACACAATCTTAAGCATGGCGCGCATGTGTGTGAGGAGTACGTTGTCAAAAGGTGCTATCGCAAAGTGCTTCGCTTTAGCTAAATTACAAGAGTTGCTTTCTTTTGTTTCTAAATATGTAACGATCGAAAATACGAAATTACAATTTAAAATTTTTTAAAATTAAAAAAGTCTGTCTAGATACGTTACTACAATTCAAAAATCTCTTCTTCCTATTTATTTAAATTAAAAAAGTATTTGTTGCTCAATAGTTTAAGATGGATATCATATTTCATACAGCAGTCACAGGATTCCTATAGGGTATTTATGCTTCGGCTCGCCAAAAGTAACTTTCTGCTCTCTTCAACTTTTTTTTTGGCAGTTAACGAAGACGTGCAGCTGGCAGGCGGCAGGCCAAGCAAAGCCCAATGACATCATCGCTCGCTTGCTTGCTCGCACTCTCACCAGCTCCTGCGAAGCCATTGATCGCGGCAAATGGGCAAAGTCAAAAGGGATAGTTAAGTGAGAGAGTGCTCGAGAGTGGAAGAGTGGAAGAGAGAGAGAGAGAGAGAGAGAGAAAGAGCGTGTGTGTGTCTCGTTTTGTTTTGTTTGTTCAATGCTGTAACTGTAGACATTGTTTTTGTAGTTGTCGCCCATTAGTGGACTGCACTTAATCCCCCCCACCTCCTAAACGACAGACGACTGCGATATACAATTTCAATTTCACTCACGTTGGGGCTGTGCACACACACACACACACACACATACACTGACACAGAGTGCATTGCGTAATTGTCCAAGGGAATGGGGTGGGGTGAACTGGGGATACACATAATCCCATTTTATGTATGTAAATTGCAGTAAATCAGCGTTGCTATTTTCATCAAATTATCTAAGCCAAGCGAGAGAGAGAGAGAGAGAGAAAGAGGAAGAGCAGGAGAGAGAAAATCGCGATCCCTGTTTTGCCCTTGGCTGTCAAAAAGCGAGTTGCATACAACAATTCACTTAAAATCCAATTGAAAGCCCAACTTGCAAGTTCGATCAATTGCTTAATGAACAGTTCAAGATGCGCTATATATAAAATAAATTACACATGCAGATACTTAGATACACACATACATACACGCTTAAAGATGACTTATCAGCGCGCCTTGCAAAATGTGGAATGAGGTCATTCCTAAAACCATTTTTAGCCTGTTTTTTTGCTTTCGGCGTTTCAAATGGCCAAATTAAGTCAATGCAACAATTTAAAAAAGCACTCACACACACACATTCAACAATATATATTTTTTTGGCAAGAAATTTGGTTACCTTACGCTGCGCTTCGGCGGCAAAGCCACTCTTTGGAGCACGATTCGACGACATGTTAATGTTTGTTGTTGGGCTGTAAACGGGTTTGCAGGGTGCGTAGCGTTTGGTCAGAAAATAGCTGCTAACTTATCGATGCACTCTGGCGGCCAATGGAATGTTTATCACAATTTCGGTAGGTTTTTGTAGAGTACGCAGCGAACCTATAAAAAGCACGTCCGCTCACAACAAATACTAAATGCTCTGTGAACCTTACAGATAACCAGCAATAATAAGGAAAACTTTACAGAGAGCGTTGTTCTGTTAACTTGAATGTTAACTAGCGTGAGAGATATTAACAGTGAGCGTGACTTTGGCGCTGTCAACGTCGGCAAGCACGGCTGAAACTTTAATTATTTGCGTCATATTGATGAAAGTGAAGTACCACATTTCATGCCTTTTCATATATACAATATAGTATAATTGATAAAAAGTTTAGTAACTTGTCCCATTCATTGGTACAATCGTACCAATTTTGGCAAGTGCCAAGTCAAAGCTTTTACTCTCTGGGTAAAATGAGCCGCTCTCAAAAGCTCTCTCTCTCTGTGTTCGCTTGCAGAAGCTTAAACTCAGCTGCTGCTGCCGCTGCTGTTGTTGATGATGACATAATGCTTATGTTTAACGGATGTTTGAAACATTGTTTATACTAATGGCAATGAAAATGGAGAGATAGGAACTCCCCCTCTGCGGATAATTAGTAATAACAGTTCATGCCTTATCCTAATCTCAGCATTCCAAACATGACCATGTCGTTCACTGTTATTGCGTACTTTTAGCGGAAAAATAACATAACTAGATTAAAGCGTGCTTTTGTCTTAGTTTTGTTTGCCTTGAGAATTAGTTACATTTTATTCACATAAATATATATATTTGTTATGCAATTGAATTTTTTATAGTTGTGTTTTTCATTTAGTTGCGTTCAAGATACGAAGAGAATTTCATTAGTTTTTCAGTGTTTAATAAGTTTTTTTTTGTGTGTTTGATTTTTGTTTTGTAATGTGTGTTTTAAATAAATAAAGGGGAATTGCTTTTTTATAATTTTGTTGTTGTTGTTGCTTTGTGTGATACATACATATATTATCGTAATATTAAATATACATAGTTCTAAGAAGATTTGATTTTTAATTGTTTAGTTTCATATTGTTTTTGTTTTTTGTTTTTAACTGCAGCAAGACAATTTTTAATGGGAATCATACAATTAATAAATATTTGAAGTTTGTCTTTTGATTATATCGCCATCAGGTTTTTAACATAGGAAAGCATTTCATTTAACTAGACAATGTGTATTATATTAGTTTTCGCATAGAGATATTGCATTGTTTTTTTTATTTTTATATTTTTTTATTTATTATTCTACTATTATTAAGGGGATTCAATGTTTTTATTTGCTCTTCATGCATGTTAAGGCCCTCGCGCTCAAGTACAAGTGGGTGTGCCACACACACACACACAACCACCACACTCTTTCTGCTAGTGTGTGTGTGTGTGTGTATATATATGTGTATATTGCATTATCTTGAAATTTAATTTTCTCTTTTATTTTTCGTCTCTGTTTTTTACAATTGATTTTGGATAGTGTGTGGGGTTGACGCATGCTAAATAATTTCGTAGATAATATTAAAAAATAATCATAATTTATTTTGCACGTGGATAAATACAAATTACAAATATTGATGTGTATATATATATATTTATAAAAAATAATTACGAAAAAAATATATATATATATAGATTGACGCAAAAATAATATACAGAGAGAGAACACTACTAGTAGTACAATTAAAAAATGACATCAGCATAATCCGAATTGACATACGACTCTTAAAAGTCCCTTTCCTTATTTGTTTATCCTAGGTGTGTGTGTGTGTGTATAAGCACTGATATCTGATATCTGTGTGTATGTTTGTGTACTTTTATGTAAGGGACTATTACAATTTCCGCTCGAATCGAATTTTGGACATAGAACATATGTAGTATCAGCAAATAATTTCAGACAAATTGATTTTTGTTTTGTTTTTAATAAATAATACCTCACGATTCGTTGGCTCAACGTATTTAAACTTAACTTATAAAACAACTGTGCAAAAGATTGGGCAAATAAACACAAGATTTGGAGCAGGCGATGGCGACTCTCCCAGCAGTGATTTCGGTGTGGACCTGGTCTAAATATAATGGGCATTATGTATATATATGCACATACCGCGCCTTCAAATTTTGCGTGGGATGTTGTATTAGCGATAATCCCTTTTCATTTCGTTTCAGTTTTTACTTTTTCGCTTGTTTTCCTTGTGCGTCCAATTGACGCACATTCTCCATAGTCGTATATTTCTTTTTCTGTTGTTATATTTTGCTTTTCATTCATTACTAATAGTTCTTTTAAATATATATAATTTTCAATTATATACGCTCCATCGTCTGGTTCAAGTTAGACTCGTTTAATCGAAATAATTGCAAAAACTTTTGAAGCGATTTTCTTTGCTAGCAATATATAAACACACACATAAATCGTAATTAAATTAGATCGAACTATTTTGATATCGAATTGCTTTGCATTAATTAAACGCGACGTTCCAAAATTGCCAAAAATTTTCACCATCATCATCATAATCTTCATCATCATTATCAATATTATCAATCATATCAATCATTTCTCTTTTAGTTCTGTCTTAGTTCTTAACTAATATTACATGCACGCGTTTTCCCATCATATCATTATTTTTTCATATTTTTTATCTCTTGCAGCTTTGCCTCCTTGATCATCGTAATCCGTACGTTAAGTTTATATATATATATAAATATATGTATATATAATAAAGTGTATATAGTTGTTATAAGCTTTTTGTTTTCCTGTTTGTTAGTGTATCTCTAGTAACCATAATTTGTTGCTTTCTTTTTATCTCTGCACACGGAAATATTCCAACCACACATCTCGCTTTTGCCTGGATGGATGGATCCTAATTGAAATTTATAAATAAATACTCCACACACATTTAGCTATATATCAGTTTTTTGTTTTTGTTTTTTCTGTTTTGTTTTTGTTTTCTTTTGTTTTTTTTTTTTAGGTAGTTGGCGAAAACAATCTGGTTTGGTTTCCACTTCCAACGGATTCACAGCAACGATATATCTATATATAAATGGGAATGATATCATAAATAATTATGTTCCATGATAAGTGTATATATAATTAGAGTACCTTTATTCTCGTGACTATCAGCAGTGACTAGCGTGTTGGTTGCCGCTGTGCCCATTGTCAGCAAGCTGTTGTTGTTGTTTATATTATTGTTGATGTTGATGTGCTGCTGTTGTTGTTGTAGATGATCTTGTGACTCAATGCTTAGATCGATGAGCTGTGTGACATCAGCCGGAGTCACTGCATCCTGCAGCAGATTGATGTCGCTGCAATTGTTCACACAATGGTTACACATAACCGACAACAAATTAGTTGCATTCACTCACTTCTTATTGTTTCCGTTCTCAATATGACCATTGCCATTGGCCACGGCTGTTGCTGCTGCAGTTGCTGCAACTGTTGCCGGCATTGTTTCCACATGCAGCTTGCCATTGCTTGCCTCGAATTGGTGCAAGTTCTTGGCATTCTCATCGATAATCATATTGGAGAAGCTATTTATCAGCGAGTTCTCTTTGTCCAGCACCGATTGCTCATACGTTGTCTGATGGTTGACTGTTGGCTCCATCGTCGTCACCGTCGTCGTTGTGGACGATTCCACTGCCACCAAAGTGGTCGGGGGCTCTGTGGGTGGCGCGACGGCATCTGTGCTGCTGCTGCTTGGTGAGCCATCAGCTGAGTTGTTGCTGCTGCTGCTGTTCGTATCGTTCTCTTTGGCCCCAGGCACAGTCTTCGCATCAGCGGAATCCTTTAAAGCAAAATAACAACAAGTTAGTTTATAGTTCAAAGGGGAGGAGCACTTGCTACTACCTTGGCGGGCGTGGCAGCAGCGGCGCCGCCTTTGCGTGTGCGCGACATAATTGCCTCGACGCGTTTGCGTCGTTCCTCGCGCTCCTTCTCCTCGCGCTTGAGACGCTCGGCGACTTCGATGCGCTGCTTCTCAGCTTCCTCCTTGGCCTTCTTTTCGGCCTCTTCGCGCTCGATGCGCTGACGTTCCTCCTCCTCGCGCCGACGCTGCTCCTCCTCCTCGCGCTGCTCGGCTTCCTGGTTGAGCATGAATACAAACGGAATTATTTAACTTCATCATGAACAACAGTCAAATTGAAGTACTCACCTCGATGGCCTTGCGGAGACGCTCCTCCTCGCCACGGCGCTGCTCCTCGGCGAGGCGTGTGGACTCCTCCTCGAAGAGTCGCTGTCTCTCGGCCTCCTCCTCCTGGGCCTTGAGTTCAGCGAGACGCTCGGCCTCGAGTCGTTGGCGCTCCAATTCCGCCTGTCGTTCGGCCTCCTCGCGGGCCAGACGTCGTCGTTCGGCCAATGCCGCCTTTGCCTGCTCCTCAGTCGTTATCTTTCTGGCTATCATCGATGCGGTCATCAAATCGCTACCCACATCCACATTCAGATTTGCCACTGCTGCCACTGGTGGTGTCAGCTCTCGCACCTCCGAGTTCTCTTTGCTGCCATTACGGGATGTCTTCTTCTGGGGAATTGGCTCCTGTGGTTGTGTCGGCTTCTCATTGCCCTCGTCCGCCTTCTCCTCGACGTTGACAGAGGCAATCATGGGCTCATGTCTTGGTGTTACCGACTCCACAACTTGAGCCGCTGCCTCTGGCTGCACTTTAACTTGCATCAGCTGCTGCTGCTGCTCCTCATTTTGCTCCGTTTTGACTGTGTTCAGCGCCTCCTTTTCCGCCTTGCTAACACTGACGGGCACTGCTGGAGCTTCAGCAGGCACAGGAACTACAGCAGGCACTTCTGCGGCCAACTCTATGGGCTCTTTGGCCACACCATTAGCCGGTTGCTCGAGCGCGGGCGCTGCAGCTGCTGGAGCAGTTGTTGTCACTGTTGTCGTGGTGGCACTCGTGGTGACAATCATAGACGAGCTCATCGGTGAGGCTGCCTTGATTGTTGACTCCTTGGTGCGTCTATTAATGCGCTCCATGCTGTCAGTGCGACTGGGCTGTGCCTTCGAAGCGGATGCAGCCTTTGGCGGTAGCGTTTCCTGCTTAAAGATTCAAAAATTCAACTTACAAGGATAATTCATTTAATCTCTCTCTCTCTCCGGCTACAAACCCGTTTTGATGGCGTCTTCTTTTCGGCGCTGTGCATGCGCGATGAGCTGGAGGTCACGATCATTGAGGTGGACATGAGGTTCGGAGTTCGTTTGGGTGTCGTTTGTGCTGTAGACGTGGTTGTTGGCGAGGCCCCATTGTTTGTTGTCTTCAACGGCGGCTTATTGTCCCGCTTCAGTTTGTTGATCTCTGACAAATGAATGCAATGATGAATGAAGTTGCAAGTGATTCATTGAATAAGCTAATAATAGCTTACCCTCCAAGGACATGCCGGTGCCGGCTATGCTGGCTGGGCGTGGTTTGCGTGGCGCCGTCTGCGGACGCCTGGGCACCAGTCCACCACCCGATGTGGACAATGTTGTGGATGTGGACATTGCGCTGCCGGGCCGCGAACCGCTCAGATGTCCGCCATGTCCGCCGGGTGTCACATTGCCAGAACGCGAGCCTAAACCAATGAAGGAAAACAACACACGCATTCCAAAAGTATTAGCAAACAAATCAATTCAATTTGCAAACTGGAATCAGTTTATATTTTATAGTATGGAATAGGTGAGCATTAAATAATAATTATAATTATGTGATATTTTTGGGGATTTGTGACCGTCACCACAGAGTTTCGTCATAAGGTAAGATAAAAAACAAAGATACACAGCGGAAGACAATTATAAAACAAAAACAATACCTGGAGAATTAAACAAACAACCAAACAAATACGCTAGATACAAATACAAATACACCAAGAAAAAAAGAGACACAAAGCATTAACCAAGGTAATCTCTATGTGGGTGTAAGTGTTGTGTGCGCGTGTGTGTGTGTTGGGTTGAGAGAGTGTGGGCAGCAACATGTGTGTGATGATAGAACTAGAGTTATAAGGTCAACAGTGGAGCAGCAAGTTGAAAACATACGAAACAAACATACAGATGGCAGTGCTCAACACACAATATGCACCCACAATATGCAACTCATTTTCCAATTACTTTTTTTTTTATGTGATATAGTCCACAATATGTTTATTGTTGCTCAGATGAACGCAAGATTAGAGCTGTAAACTAACCTTAACTGATTACTGTGTAAATTTGGCGCCCTGCGCTTTTTTATGTTATTTGGATTGAATTTTAATTACATTTAACATAACATGTTAATCACACTTCAATTGCAGCAGCGGCCATCGTTAACAGCGCCCTCTCTCTGTAAAGAAAGGGCGCTCGCTGATCTGCCGGCTGTTGTTGGCAGGCTCAGCCTTTGCCGCAAATAAACATTATGTTAGGTGAATAACACTGTGTGTTATTTTAACAGTATAAGAGTTATGTTTACAGATCTAATTGAAGCCCAATTTGCAAATGGTCTTGCTTCGTATGTCTTCCTACAATAACTAAATTCATAAAACGCTCTGCTTGTGTATGTGTGTGTGTGAATTTGGCCAATATCTGAGTGTGTGTGTGTGTGTGTGTGTGTAAGGAAAAACCCCAAGTACAATTTAAATGGAAAATTTGAAGAGAAAATTGGAATGGACTCAATAATGCTAGCCACCGCAAGTAGAATTAGATTTTAGAGGATAGTTGTTTGTTATGTGTTGTTCAGTGTTATGTTGTGTTTGTTGTTTGTATGTTTGTTTATGTTTTGTTTTTGTTTTTTTTTATCGCACACACCTGCATTCACTAACAAACTAGAAGAGTTCATGAGCAACAATGAGTTTGGATCGAGGTCGTGATAACGGTGGTGGTAGTGGTGTTGTTGGTAGTAGTTAGGGTTAGTAATAGCTGAAGTAGAATTCGCATATTGTTGTTGCTGGGCACGCCTGTTGTTGTTGTTGCTGTTGTTGAATGGGAAGGCAAATGATGATTGAAGATATTTTTTAGTTGCGGCTGTTTGTAAGCCAAGATTTGACTGCCGTTGTTGTTGTTGTTGTGGATTGTGGTTGTTGTTGTTGTGCGACCATGTAGTATAGCTAATCTGTGTCATGCTCTTACTGCTGTCACGCTGCTGACCGCCACTGCTGCCCAAGGGCCGGAAACTGGTCGAGATGCCACCGCCCAACGAATATTTGCCACGTTCCCGCTGTCCGCTGCCAGCGGCCACCAGATGGGTCATGCTACGCGACATGGCGCCCACAGCGCTGGATGTGCCACTAGCGCCAGCAGAGCCGGCACGTCGCTGTCCGGCGCGAGCGCCTTGTGGCGTTCGACGAGTACCACCTAGTGAAGCCGTCTCGTCCAACATTTCCAGTTCGCTCTCGCGTCGCTCCCGCTCCAGAATGGCACGAACATGCTCGCCATTGCGTCGAATTGGCTGCGCCAGCTGATCCAAGCGATTCATGGAATAGGCGCGTCCTGAATGAGGTGGTCGTGGTCGTTGTTGTTGGTATTGTTGTTGTTGTTGATATGTAAAGTGGAGAAGTGGTTCAAGAAAGTGTTCATGATCAGAGAGTATCAGAATCATTTGATTGTTGTTGTTGTTTTTCTTGTGGTTGGTGGTGGTGGTGCTTGTGGTTCCTTATATGGCTATATAAATATATAGCTATACTTATATAGATACAGAAGACGTCACACTAAATGAGCACAAGGATTGCAACTGACAGTGTGTGTGTGTGTGTTTGAGGATGGGGTTTAGGGTTAAGGTTAGTGTGTGTGTGTGTGCAGGGGGGCTGATCCGGGCGCAGGGGCTGCAAGGCTTAGAAAGCATCAAAAGCAAGACGAAAATACATAAATCCGCCCCAAATTGAAAGACTCTCATTTTGGTCAGTCGCAGTGGTGTTGTTCTTGTTGTTGTTGTGGGTTCAGAAGAGTGGGTCACCTACAAATGAACCTACTAATAACTCAACATTGATGAATAATGGATGAGCATGATGTAGATGTAGATGTAGTTGTTGATGATGATGATTATGAAAACACTTCGCATGAGTATGAAGATGATTGAAGTTTCTCTCGTTGAGCTGTAGAAGCTGGTTAGGATTGGATTTGTTTTTGAAGGGGGGTGTGGAAGGGGAGACGATCTTACCTGGTGTTCGGGGCGTGGTGCTCAGTGAGCTGCGCGAACCGTAGTGCCCGTCTCGAGGGCTGGGTATTGTCGGCATGAGATCCGTTTTCCTGCGGTAAACGCTTCGGAACATCATGTTCTGTTGTGTTGTTGTGTCAACGATATCTTCTGCAATTGTGTTTTGGGATTTTTGGTTTTTGTTTTTGTTTTCTTGTTGATTTTTGGACTGGGACTGAACTCAGTTATATAGATAGAAAAGAAATAAATACTAATGCAAAATGTATCATCGAGTAACCAAAAGCAAAGGCTTAAAGCAATTAACCATGCCAATATAGTATTAAAAGTAGATAAATATAGCAGAGAGAACTACTCAAATTTGGGCTAGAAATAAAATTTAAAGGGCCGGCGTTTTGCTAAGGGGAAACCTAAGTAATACTTAATGCAAGGCAGATTTAAGGGCTGTACAAATCCTAAATTACGGGAACATTATGAGCAGATTTATAGATAATTTTATTAGTGGTATTGCTGCTAAAGCACAGAATGCCGCTAATACTATCATCAGTCAAAACCAAGTTTAGAACGATAAATATCTATTAGTAGTAGCAATCGTAAGCTAACGATAATATATACATCGATAGTTATCGATAACAACAAAAGTTAACTGTCGACAGGCTTTGTTTATGTCGACTAGCGGGCATTATTCATAGAATTCAATTATTAGATCATGCAAAACATGGGCGCATGCTGGTTAGCAGTTTCTCAGAGAGCTATTTAGAAGTTAGAGGGCAAAAAAAAGAAGAAAGTACAAAACGGGAACAATACGAAAAGTTGAAGAAGAGTAGAGTAGAGAAGAGGAACCCTCACCCTTACGATATGAGTTATTGTTGTGGCTTGCAGTTGCTGTTGTTGTTGGTATATTTGGTCTGTGCGCAGTTGTTGTTGTGGTTGTTGTTGTTGGTGTGGAAGTCAGTTTTTGGGCGTTGGTTTTTATAATGGACGCTGGCCCATCGATATTTATATCGCCACCGGCTATCGAAAGCGAAAATCGCTTGGGCGGCTCATCATTGGAATAGCCCCAATTGAACACCTCGTACATGGACGAAGACTTGCGGCGATGATCTGTGTATGGTTGTAATATATGGGCAAATTTGTACAGTTTGAGAGAGAGAGATAGAGAAATTTAAACAGAAATTAAACAGGCAAAGTGAATTGGGGGTTTGTTTGTTTTTTTTTTTTTTTGGTTTGGTTGTCTTTGGTATTAGCATTCACAGGTGATTATATATAAATCATAGATATATATATATATATTGCAAATCAAATAAATACAAGTGTTGTGTCAAAATCAACAACAGTTCACAGTTATGTTGAGGGGGGGTCGGGGCGGGGAAGTGTTTGTGTGTGGTAGGGTAGGAGGATGGGGTACATATAGAGATTGTCACGTAACAGTTTTGTAAATTACGAGTACATTTGTCTAGAGTAAGTAATACACTAACTGCAAAAATAAATATTTAATATTATGTGTATATCTATAAAGTGTTTTAGTGTGTGTTGTGTTTTGTGTATGAGTTGTTTTGTGGCTGTTCGACCGGAAGTGGGTGGATTATATATTGTACAAGTGCTACACCACTCACCATCGTGTCTGTCCGTGGACGAGGAGGTACGCTTCTTAGCACCACCATCGGCTAGTTCACGCTCGGAACTGCGACGTGAGAGCGAGCCACCCGCCACGTTCGATATAGATGTTGAACTATTAAAGAGAGAAGGGAATGATAATTATGTTTTTTACGTCAGAGTCAGTCAGAGCTGCTTTCCCTCACCGTCGCTGGCTCCAAAAGGTGCTGGGCGATACCAGGCCATAATCCGCCGGTACATCCAACAGACGTGGCGTTGACGAGCCAAAAGCGAACGGAGTCGTGTTTCTATCGCGCTTCTTTGTCTCTAATCGTGAATCGCGCTCCTGTTTAGCATAAGGGAATCACAGAGTTAGTTGGAATATTGGAGTCTAGTTTAGAATATCTTGGCACTTACAGTATTCTTTTTGAGTATGTACTCGCGTCGCTCCTTCTCGGCCTCGATGATGGCCCGCTTGCGCTCCTCGACAAGATGACGCTTCTCTGTATCCCGGACGCGTATCTCATCGATGCGCCGGCGACGTTCCTCCTCCTTTTGTTCGCGATATTTTTGCGCCGCCTCGGCCTGGGCGCGCAGCTCCTCGATTTTACGCTGTCGCTCCTCATTCTGGCGATCACGCGCATATTTGATTTTCTCCTCGCGATCTCTGGACACTGTGCCGAAAAGCCGAAAGATGGACAAGTATTAGAGTTGATATATGAATATGGCGGGGGAGAGTTGCTTAAAACAAATATATATATATATATATATAAATTAACATATTCCATAAGTTTTCAATCGTTTGCAGTTCCCATTCTGCTACCTGTGGCGGATAAATCGATAAAGCTTCAGCTTTAGACATTCTCCACTAAGTTGCTTTTTTTGGCATTTGCCGGCGACTTTTACAGCGACTGACGTCATCGACACTGTGTGCTTGCTCTTTAGTTTGTTTGTATGTGGGTCAATTGACAACAATAACTACAATCACAATACTCACACAGACACACACACAGACACAAACACAGACACAGGTTGTGTGTGCGATGAGCAAATATGGCAAAAAGAAAATGTAAGCGCACATTATTATTAAAATGACATTGGGGCCGTTGTCCATGCAAAAATGTAAAAATAAAAGCAATACAAAATGCAAAGCAAAAAAAAACGAAGTAAAATCGCAAGTCAAAAGTGGACTAAGTTGGTCAACTAACTTTATTTTTGTTATAATCGGGAATCGGACAGTTCGATAGTGCGCAACATTATCGCTCAAAACTATTTATGGAAAACGTAATGACGTAATTGGAATGCAAGTGCCGGAATAAATAGTCAGTCATAAATAACTACAACTTGCAAAAATTGATGCCTGAATCATTGCCAAGGCCTGTTTTCAATTTATTTTTTCTCATTTAGCACCTTTTTGTGAATTAATGCAAATGTCATAAATTGTGGGTACATTATTATTGTATATATTCCACTATTCCACAGCTGCATAGCAAAATGTGTTTCTAGATAAGGCAGAGCTTATCAGTCGCTGTAGTCTGTGTTGCTGTTGGTAATGTGATGATCATCAGCAGCATTTTGACAACAACAGGAACGAAGGCAGGTGACTGAAGCAGACTAAATGTGAATCCCTTAGAGTCTAACTTTGAGCATTGACAGATGCGTCATTTTATCCACTATGCCCTTGCGGCTCAACGCCCACAGCTGCAGAACGCTGCATTCTGTGTGGGTTTTTAGGTTGGAGTAGCTCCGTCGTCTGCCTAAGCACAAGAATGTTGTGGATGCCTTGAAAACTACACACATACTGCATATTTGTGTGCTATACTCTGGCAGTGGGTATTACAATTCAAAGAGGCAGTTTGTAACCCTTAACGTATATTGACAGTTACGGTTACAAATACATATCATACTTAATTGACCAATTACGAGTGTTAACAAATTGTATAAAATATTAAATCCTTTTTCTATGCAATTTGCTTAGAAAAAACAGCTAACAGAAAACTATGCCTTATTGCTACACTTATTGAAGGGTACTTAAGAGTTTGGTAGGCTCGAAAATAGCTCTGCACTGTTTTGTAAGAGCATGCAATAGTCGTCTTAGTCAATTTTATGTAACACACACAAGCACATTCACACACGTACACACACACACACACAGATGACGACTACATGCATAATAAAAAGAATTGGAAATAATAATAGTACTAAATAGAACGCATTTTCTTACCTTTTCGTTCGGCGCTCCCCTCTCGGCTAACGGGTCGTTTGGGTATGTTTTCCACTGAAAGTAAATAAAAAAGAGTACCAAAGAAAATTATAAACACATTTCGAGTTGTTTTTACTATGTTTTTGTTTCGTAAGAAATAAAGTATGAACGCTGGCTGCTGCTGCTGTAAAGAGTTGTTTTTCACAAATTTTCACTTTTTTTATTCGCACACACTCACTCGAAGGAGTCCAAAACGAAATGTATATTAATAATTAAGAAAAAAAAGAAAAACAGAGAAAAGAAAATCAATCGGCTTCTGTTTTGCACTTGCAGGGCAAGAAAAAAACACGCATTTGATAAGTCGACGAGCAGAGCGACGGGTGCGCTGGCAAAGAGGGAGAGTGAAAGAGAGAGAGGGGACGACGGCGAACAAACACACACAAACAAATGTTCGGCTGCAGCGCAGCTGCTACTGCTGCGGCCTCACGATGACTGTGAAACAGCAGAGACGACGACGGCAGCAGCAGCAGCAAAAAATGTTTTCCTCTGGAAACTTTGAACAAAATTTATTTATAACTCAAAAACTCCGGTTGACGTTTTGATGGGGCTGAGGGGGAAAGGGACAAAATAGCATGCACACACACAAAAAAACACACGGGGGCAAATTTCAACCATATGAAGCGAAACACTTCTTTTTCACGACGTTCGCTTTTTTGAGTGAGTCGTCGTCGCAGTCGCCGTCGTCGTCGTTTCGTTTGCTGCTCAGTCGACCGACCAATCATTTTTGTGGTTTGTTAAAGTCTTTGTTACACGTATTGATGGCTTGTTTTCTGTTTTTTTTGTACTTGTCATCGACGCGCACGTTTTATAGTTCAATTTGTTGGGCCGTATCACGATTTTAATGCATACCTGCTGGGTTATTCGAATAATTTTCTTGCTGGCCCTCAAGACTCGCCATATTCTCACTTAATATTTTTCTACATCTACACTTATCGATACTGAGCATACAACTATCAAGCGAAACGATGACAACTACTCGATTAGAGTCTAGTCGATTTATTTGCTTCTGCTCACAGAGTTGATAAATCTATAGGTGTCGCAAACAAAAAGCTGATTGCAATGAAACTCGATGTAAATTATGTACTAAAAAATACCATCCTCACTCCCGCGTTTTATTTTGTTTGCGAGTTGAAGTTTGTGTAGATTGTATTAAAAATAAAATGCCTACACAACCTGAAACTGTTGTGGCAGACAAACGCAACAATTTACCATGGATTGAGAAATATCGCCCCGTGAAATTTGAGGAAATTGTGGGCAATGAAGACACCGTTGCCCGCCTGTCGGTCTTTTCAACCCAAGGAAATTCACCCAACATAATCATAGCCGTAATTTAGTCAAAGAATCGTTAAAGGGTATAAGTATTAATAAAGACTGTGTATTTACAGGGACCACCTGGTGTGGGCAAGACAACAACGATACAGTGCCTGGCACGCATTCTGCTCGGCGACAGCTATAAAGATGCCGTGCTCGAGTTGAATGCATCCAACGAACGTGGAATTGATGTCGTTAGGAATAAGATTAAAATGTTTGCACAGCAAAAGGTGACATTGCCACGCGGACGCCATAAGATTGTCATACTGGATGAGGCGGACAGCATGACGGAGGGGGCACAGCAATCATTGCGACGCACCATGGAAATCTATTCGAATACTACGCGTTTTGCGCTCGCCTGCAACACCAGCGAAAAGATTATAGAACCCATCCAATCCCGTTGTGCCATGCTGCGATTCACAAAACTCTCCGATGCCCAGGTGCTGGCTAAACTGATTGAGGTGTGTCAGCTGGAGAAGCTCAAGTACGATGAGGATGGCCTGGAGGCGATTGTGTTCACCGCCCAAGGTGATATGCGTCAGGGTCTGAATAATCTACAGTCGACGGCGCAGGGGTTTGGAGACATAACGGGTACAAATGTATTTAAAGTCTGTGATGAGCCGCATCCAATGCTGTTGCAGGATATGTTGCAGCATTGTGCTGCTAACGATATACACAAGGCGTACAAGATATTGGCAAAGCTGTGGCGTTTGGGTTATGCACCCGAGGACATCATTGGCAACATATTTCGTGTTTGCAAACGTTTGAATATCGATGAGCAATTGAAATTGAATTTTATACGAGAGATTGGCATTACGCACATGAAGATTGTCGATGGTTGCAATTCCCTGTTGCAACTGACCAGCTTACTGGCGCGTCTATGCATCGTGGCTGAGTCGAACTAGCCATCATATTTTCCAATAAGAAACCTTTGTAATCTTAAGTATCAACTTGTTAAATAAACACGAAACTTGAATTCGATTTCGATAACAATTGCTTAAGTATCGTTTAAAGTTACCAATTAGTCGTCGTTTAATCGAACAATCGAAATGTAACCGTGGCGATATGTCGATGTTTAACAAATATCGATTATGTCGATAGCACCGTGTGTACTTCTAGTTGAATTCTTTTCGCGAACGGTCCAACAATAAAATAATAGGAATTAGGACAAAACAACGCACAAAAAAAAAATGCAAATGCAAACATACAAATTGGTTGTTGTTGGCGGTGGCGGCGTTGGCAAATCCGCAATAACGATACAATTCATACAGGTGAGACAGAGAGAGAGAGTGTGCCCAGGAATCCAGTTGGAGCTGGTGACGTCGTCGTCGTTGTCGCCAGTGCTGTCGCCGTGATTTTGAAGTTGACAATAACAGTGACTTTTCATCGCTGACACATAGCAGGGAATGCGAAACGTTGCTCATCACTGCCCACAAAAAGAAAAAAAACAGAGGGAGGGGCGCGGCCGCAACGTAACAAGTGGGCTGAACCCGTGTTTTTTTTTTGGCAAAAGCAACAACAAGCGAGTGACTTTATTTGGCAATATTCGTGCTACATATTTTCAAACATAGATCATCTCCAACAGGCGGCAACAAAATGAAAAAGAAAACTAAGCAGAATTCGACTTGAGAAATATTTAATTTAAAAGAGCACTAGAGAAAAGTGTTGGGAGCGGCTTAAAATGAAGTAACGATTAGCCATTTGTGTATGTGTGTGTGCGTGTATGTGTGTGTGTGAGGTCAATTTATGTTAACCCCTCCCCACCCGCTCGTCATGGTCACGACCACGACCACGACGGTCTCTCTTTGGCCATCGTCTCCTTCACTATTTATTTTTAGTTATTTGCGTCATCTCCATCTTCTCATGCCACATCCAATCATATGTATATTTACACACACACACATGCACGCTCACGAATATAGTTTGTATATGCATACACACACGCACACACAAAGATTTTCCTCTAGTTTTGTTTTCACTTGATGATAAAAGTGGCATCTGCGTGTGTAAACAAATCAAAAGTGCTACCAAAAAAATAATGAAAAAAAAAAACAAAAACAATTAATGAATACTTCATTTTTGCTACTTGAAATTTTACAGAGCTATTTCGTCACAGACTATGATCCTACCATCGAGGATTCGTATACCAAACAATGTGTCATAGACGATGTGCCAGCCAAATTGGATAGTGAGTGAAATGGGCGACTCTTCAATTGCCTTACTCTCTTCGCTCATTATTAAAATCGTTTCCATTTCCATTTCAGTACTGGATACGGCTGGCCAGGAGGAGTTCAGCGCTATGCGGGAGCAATATATGCGCTCGGGCGAGGGATTTTTATTGGTCTTCTCGCTGAACGATCATTCCAGTTTCGATGAAATCACAAAGTTTCAACGGCAAATACTGCGTGTGAAGGATCGCGATGAGTTCCCTATGCTGATGGTGGGCAACAAATGCGATTTGGAGCATCAGCGTCAGGTGTCGCTGGAGGAGGCGCAAAATACGAGCAGAAATCTCCTGATACCCTATATTGAGTGCAGTGCCAAACTGCGTGTCAATGTCGATCAGGCGTTCCACGAACTGGTGCGCATTGTCCGCAAATTTCAAATAGCCGAGCGCCCCTATTTCGAGGAGGGCTACAAGAAGAAAGGCAAAAGGAAGTGTTGCCTAATGTAAGCAACAGTTGCGATTCTCCAACAACAACAACAACAAAGAACATTGACAACAACAGCATCAACAAAAACATCAACGACAACAAGAACAAGAAGAACAACATGAATGTAACGAGTATAACACCAAATTTTAAATTAATTTATCGAGCGTCGACTGAGCTATATATATATATATATATATATATATGCATACATATGTAGATTCCTCCGATTAACCAGTAATCAGACCCAGATACCCGATAAAACGAAGTGCATTTTATATACCTGGCTGCCCGTCTGCCCGTCTGCCTGTCTGCCCAGTGGCGTATGTCAACGTATCAAATTTAATATAATATCGCGTCAGTTAACTATACTAAAGCAGCATACTAAGAACAGAACAAAAAAATAAAAAATATCAACGCAACAGAAAATGTCCTTGCGTCCACATCCAGACAGCAAAAATACGCACACACAAACATAAATACATTTATAAATACATATATACACATTTATATTTACATACATATACACAACTATATATATATATATATATTGTGTCCATATATATATATATATATATTTTTGTAATATTATTTGTTGATCGCATGGCAACAATTAAGGGCAACAAACAATGTTTTTATTATTATATTATGGTTAGAAATTGAAGTGAAATTTTTGTGTGGAAAAAAAATAAGAAGAGAAAAAACGCCATTTGTTTATATGCGACTATTAATGCAATAATTGAGCAAAGTTTTGAAATGTTTGTTTTGATTAAGCCAAAATGTAATGTGTTATTGTAATTTGTATTGTTATTTACTACTAATATATTGCATATACGCATACGTCTATATATATATTTACATATATATATATACACACACACATATATAATGCCTAAAATTCGATTTTGTTCAGCGTAATCAAAGATTGTGTTGTGTTTAAATAACAAATTGAGTGCCTCGTTCTCGTTGCATTTAGTCATCGCATTGATAACAAAAAAAAAAAACTAAAATAACAAATAACAACTGCAAAATAACTGAAAGCAAAGCAAAACAATAACAAATACAATTTCAATTGTTCTTTGTTATAATATAAGTGATGATATTGATAAAATGAACATCAAAACGATAAACAAAAATAATAATAAAACGCACAATACAATAATAATTGTAAACCTCTTAAAAAGTTACTCTATGTTTTTTATACAAAATTGTGTATTTTTAAATCATAATTTTTTTTTATCATCTGTGTACATGAATTTATGTGGAGCGTGTTTGTATTATGTATTCTTGTTTAACTCTACACTGCTTAATTAAACGAACCTTTTTTAATTTATACCATATATTTATATATATATATATTTAATACAAAATATATGCGCAATTCTAATAAATACATAAAAATCACAAATGCTTCCAAAATTTTCAACGAACATTTCATTCGATTAACGAGGAGGACCAACTACAAATCAAATGGAATCTGAAACCTTGTTTGCCATTCAATTAATTCATCAAATTCAGCCAATGTTGTAAATAATATTCAACTTTGAATCTAGTATTATTCAAGAGCTCGAACCGTCGCCAAAAGCCCCTGGTTTTTGAATATCTGATAATTTTTTATAAAGTAACAGCAATTTGAGTTTCGAGCCAGAATCACATTTCCAACTCGGAATGTAGTATTAAACTAAAGGTCGAACCTTGCTCGAAAAAGTCCAATGACTTTCAAAATCGGTTCAGTTTTAACAAAGTTACGAAAAGCAGTTCAACAATTGAAGTCAGGAACTGGATTTTTTTGGAACCGAATTTCGACATGAATCTTCATTGAAAATTGCACATCCAAGATTGGATATAACTTGATATTAAAGTAAGATTTTAATTTGTTAGATGGTGGGCGGTGCGAGCAATGTGTTCCATTTGTTGCCAGTCCGTGCACAGCATCCCTAGAAGTGCAAAATTAATTGGACAGCCTTGCGAGGCAATCGGACATTTTGGATGGGTATAAAGGCAGCGGCGACTGCTGGATAACTTATAGAACGCAACATGAATCCGAAGAGTGAAGTCCTCATTGCCGCAGTGCTCTTCTTCCTGCTGGCCTGTGTGGAGTGTCAAGTGAGTACAAATGTGCAGCGATTGCTGATTTTGAGGAAATTTTCAATAATTTGCATACTTGCAGCTGACATTCTCGCCAAATTGGGGCAAACGGTCTGTGGACGGTGGAGCTGGTAGTGGTGGTGGTGGCAGTGGTGCCGGTGGCTTCTTTGAGTCGCAGCAGGGCAACTGCAAAACATCCAACGAGATGCTGCTGGAGATCTTTCGCTTTGTCCAATCGCAGGCGCAACTCTTTCTCGACTGCAAGCACAGGGAGTAGGCGCATGGATTCGATCGGATCACACTCGATGCCTGCAAGCCTGTTTACCCAATGATTATAATATTCAATGTTATTACTGTATTTTGTATGTATGTACGAGTACACGAGGTAGTCGTAGTCGGCATTTAGATTTAGAGCACTTTCCGTTTTTCGTCACTTAATGTACTAATAACAATTATAGCCATGTGCCTAACTTTGAAAAGACAACATTTGAATAAATAAGCGCATCCGTAATATGTTGTAACTTCCTTATGGGGAAGCTATGGGATCCATAATAATAACTTACTTATAGGGTATCGACGATGTCCTTACCAGGCTCGTAGCTCTTAAGTGCGAAAGAGTATTGAAATAAATGGCGCTTAACCTGGGAAAATTTAAAGCAGCTTAAAACCTTTCCATCCGAAATGTGTATACATATATATATACATATATACCAACAGTTAGACCTTGTTGAGTCTAAGCCGTTTTCCGGTCCGGGGTTCAATGGGTGCTTTACCATTTTCAAGTTCAAGCCGTGTGTCATCATCGCTTTTTTATTGTTATTGTCCGAAAATTAAATAAACAGATAATACGGATTGAGCTGTAAAGGCAATTTGATTTAATTTGGAAAATTGCAACAATTAAACCATCATAAGCATTATAATCGCGGCGATATTTGTTTAAATTTCGGAACAGTCGCTACTCGAAAAGATCAGTGCAGCGTTGAAGTTCGCCTGAGGGGAACGTGCTGAAAACAACAAAAAAAGCTATGAAAAACATGTGCAACTTTTACAATACGAAAACGAGACTTTGGATAAGCCAAATATGGATCTATACCCTTGTGCAACTCGTGAATTGTAAGTGTTAAGCGAGTTGGTTTCCAATTTAGTGCACAAAATGATATTCAAAGATTGTTATCGTGTAAAATGTGTTTAGTTTAAAGCGCTCGAAATCCAAATCAAAGGCAAATAGATGGTTTGGTGCCATAACGAGATCTGTTCGCGGCGTACTAATCTGTGTCATGTAAACACAAAAGTTAAAACACAATCGCTGGACACAATCGGATAGCAAGCGTCAGTGGCCCAGTTATTTTAATTATCGAAAATTAACAAAGCATGGCAAACAGTGGAGGAGTGTGGCAGCTTTAACTGTTCGCCCGTTGGAGCCATGCTTGATCAATGAGCATTTAGTCATCATGTCAAACACCCGCTTAACCGACCCAAAACTGCACATATACAGTGCACCTACCTTAAGTCGAACTTGCATAATTCGCATCAAATCTAGCGACTTCAATTTTGGAAGACCTAATTCTATGGAATTGATTTTTGTATCGTTAATCAATTCCTGGAAGTTGCCTATTTTTCCCATTTTTTCGAAGTCAAAATCTTTTTGAGTTAAATAAGTATTTCAATTGACAGCTTTTAATTTGCTTTAGCGTTGTTTTACTGTAATTGCAATAGTCGACGATTTTTTCTCGAAAATCTAAATAATTGAATAATTTGTGATATATTAAAAACATGGGGCACAGTTGGCTGCACTGCAACTAGAATGGTGAACAGTACTTTGGCAACGTTTGGGGTAGCTGCACACGGATCTGTCCAACATGCTGCTGGATGAGTTCTGTGTGAAGGTGTATTTCTGGCCATTTCTCTCGTATTTGGCCAGCATCAAAGGCTGGTGTCCGCTCTATCCGACAGGTTACTTTCCCGTCTATTATCCATTGCCAGCACCGCTGCCCACGTCGCCACTAACGCCCATCTTCACGTCCACGTCCGCAGTGCCGCCAACGTATCAACCAACGCCGCCAACGACACCATTTCCAACGCCACCGTTGCCAACGACACCATTTCCAACTCCACCATTTCCCACGACTGTGACAACAACCACAACTGAAGTTATTGTTACTTTGCCGCCGCCTACTTTGCCGCCGCCCACTCTGCCGCCACCCACTCTGCCGCCACCCACTTTGCCGCCGGTCACATGTCCACCATCGCCCTTTGTTTGCCTGCCGGGTGGAGTGCCTCCTTTGCCCAATTGTCCCTGCATCGATCCCAGGCAGCAACAGCCACAGCAACAGAATCTGTCTCCATCCAGCTTACCTATCGGTTCGGATATGATGGTCTTCATGCAGCTTAACCCCACAGGACGTCGTCGTCGCCGTCGGCGGCGTCATATCAATATACCCAACTAAGCCAAACACAGCTTCCAATCAGAAATACCCAAGTCCATTGATTATACTCGTAGTCAAAATGTGCAAATAAATTATCAAAATCAAATATACAAGAAAATACACTCAATTCGAATTGGCAAACGTTACACGTATCCAGCACCTGAACCTTCACCTAAATCCCTTAGAACCGCAATGCTTCTGCTCATAATTTCAGCCCAGCAGCAGAGCTGCCAGGATGCACGCTCCCGTGCCGGCAGCTGTGTACCGTTAACCTCCTGCTTGCATCTCGTAGAGACTTTCCAGGCGGGCACAGTCTCTAGCGAGCTTCAATTGTTTCTGGGCCAGTCCATATGCGGTTATGATGGCTCCAGCTTTTTGGTAAGCTGCACTCCATTCCAGTACGCTCAGCAAATAGAACAGTTCCTTTCTGACTTAATTTCCAGGTGTGCTGCGCCGCGGAGCCGGCGTCCATCGTGGGCAGACGACCCAAAGAGTATTTGCCAACTGCTGTCGGCTTCTCTTTCTCCTCGCTTGGTGCACCGACCACACAGAATCCTCCACCTTTTGTCGTCTTTCAGCCCACGCCACCCTACAATCAGGGTCAATTTGTGGTGCGCACCACAACGCCAAGTGTTGTGCCATCAACTTTTCCCAGCAACTTGCCCAGTTCAAGTGCCTGTGGCGTAGGTGGCGCCACCACCAACCGTGTCGTGGGCGGCATGCCTGTGAGGAAAGGTAACTAGAAACATTGCTAACCAATTTGAATTACTCTCAGCCATCTCTACGACAGGTGCGTATCCCTGGATGGCTGCCCTGGGCTACATTGATGATACCAATCCCAATGCCATCAAGTTCCTCTGCGCTGGCAGCTTGATAAGTTCAACGTTTGTTGTGACATCGGCGCACTGCATCAATCCAACACTGACACTGGTGCGTCTGGGTGCTCATGATCTGTCGCAGCCAAATGAAGCTGGTGCTGTGAATTTTCGCATTCGTCGCAGCATTGTTCACGACCAATATGATTTGTCCTCAATTGCAAATGATATTGGCATGATTGAGCTGAACGGCGAGGCGCCATCTGGCGGTGAGTAGTTAAAACTATTTCCAGACTTGTAACCATTCTCTGTTTCCAACTTCAAAAGTGTCTGGGAACAGAGTATTTTACGGTCGGTGTTTCACGACAACGACATATTTAATTAATATTGTTTTTCGTTTTGTTTTATACTTTCAGGCGATATACGTCCAATTTGCCTGCCGGATTCGAGCCGATTTCAGCGCGAAGATCAGTTTGTTGGCATGAATCCGTTTGTGGCCGGTTTTGGTGCCACTCAGCATCAGGGAAGCACCTCAAATGTGCTGCGAGATGCGCAGGTGCCGATTGTCTCTCGGCAGAGCTGCGAGCAGAACTACAAGTCTGTCTTTCAGTTTGTACAATTCAGCGACAAGGTGGACAAGACAAAACTGGCAAAACTTCATCATCACGTTTGAGTAATTTGTGTGTTTCACTCCTTGCAGCTGATTTGTGCAGGCAGCTCCAGAGTCGATGCTTGTCAGGGGGATTCCGGTGGACCACTTATGCTGCCGCAGGTCAGTTATAATCTCATCTGATTCATCAGCTGAATGTTGAACCAGTTCTCTGACTGCTTGTCCCAAGGTGGTTGAGCTCTGCTGCTAATTGATGGGGAAGTCACAAAAAGATGCACTAAAGATCAGCTTACAATCGTTTCTTTTCATTGTGTACACAAATTAATTTGCGTGTTCATTTTTGGAAAAATATTTTAACAGCTCGTGTCTTTATGGCAATGTTATATCTTATTTTTCAGTTGGATGGTAATATGTATCGTTACTATTTACTGGGCATCGTTTCATTTGGTTATGAATGCGCCAGACCCGGGTTTCCCGGTGTATATACGAGAACTAGCAGCTACTTGGACTGGATACAGCAGATACTACGCGGTTATTCTAGGGGCAGAAAACGTAGATCTATCTCACATTCTCTTGGACTTAGAAATTAAACGCTTGTTTAAAATATATAACACAAGAGTAAATAAGGAGCTTGTTTTATTATAGAAAAAATTATAAATGTGTTCTACACCAAAATCTTCAAAATGAGTAAGCCATTAAAATTGATATATACTATTTGATAAACATCAAACATTTACTAAATATAGGGAAGCATTTGAATTGCAAAACACTGTTTTTGCACATGCGACTGAAAATAATAGCGGGAAATTTCGAAAATATCCCGAATTCATATGATATATAATAATCTTTTCAATTCGCATGTTGCGTATAATTAGTTATTACTATAACATTTTGTTCACGCCTATGACTATCCCGAGAATATCGAGAGTGTTTTGATGACGATCAATTCATAAATTAATCTCGAGCAGCACTTACAGGTTTACAATTACTGCTGCACAGCTGTGCAATGAGATACTATATTTATATGAGAACTGTCTTAAATGGTTATCAATCATCTTAGCAGGAGGTCTATTGTATTAAAAATAAAATAAAAACAATGTTACACGGATGCTAAACCCGGAACTGCTCGGCAGGAGAGATAACCCGGGAAATTTTTTGGACGACATTCTCTGAAAATTGCAATGCCAATGACTTCATCATCGCCCCCATTGAACTCAAGGAATAAGCATCGATTGCATTGCTTGCATGTTAATTGGCTTTTGCTTGTGGGCCAACTAATCGAAATTCCAATCAGACTCAACGACGATGTCATCGATGAGAACTAAACAAGTGAATCGCAAAGCAACCCAATCTCTTCAATCAGTATGATTTTTTTCTAGTACAAGAAATGCATACGTAACTCTCGGTTACAATCTTGCTTAATCTACAGTAAGCAAAGGCTGCCCAATGAACAACTTGTTAAGTGATTCAAACACGATTTGATTGTTGCCAATTAAGTTGTCTCCCATTGCGGTAAGAACTTAATCAGTTGTTTTAAATGTGATAAATAAAATGTATTATTTATACAATTTGCTTAGCTTTATGTATTTGGTTGCTTCTTCCTCTTCTGTTTCTTGTTAAGCTTACCAATTAAATCCAAGTGAGTCATCACATGTCAATTCTCGAAATTGTACAATGACGAAAAACTTGGCGCCATGCGACATTTACGCATCCGCTTCATAGCTAAATACCTAAGCAATGTCCATAAGTGCTTTTTTCTGCCCTTACAGAGTACATTTTTTAATTATACACATTGATGACAATTGAAAACGCGTTTGAAGGGTATAATTAATTTCTAAAAATGTGACGGAGACAAAACATAAATTACATGTATCATTATATTTTATTGGAATAATATTCAAAAAGCAAGTGGAAAAATTAAATTCTATGGAAGATTTTAGAGAATCCTAATTTGGTATGTAAATTAAATTTTACCAAACGTAGCTCAATAACAAATATGGATTTTTAACAATTTATTCTGACTTTTCTGGTATTAGTTGTTTTGTGTAGCCTATAAAATATTTATTGAAAATTTGACAACTTAGGACCATTGGGTTCACTTAGTGATTATATAATTATTCTTTTGATCTCAGATTATCAAATATAGATACTAATTTTCTTAAATGTTATAGTTTCTCCTAAGGCTGCTAGGGTATTTGATATTCGTTATATGAAATGTATCTGTTTAGTTTTGCATTAAGAGTGAACTAATTTTGCAAAACTTGTTCTATAATTAAAACATATCGGGAATAATAAGTGCTGCCCGGTGAATGTTATTATACCCAATACAATCGAGCCATTTTTTTTATTATTTGCATTCTATGCGAGATTTGTCATCTATAGCTTGGATTGTTGTTTGTTGATGGGAAAAATGCATAAAATGACAACTGCATTGCGAATTTGGTGATTTTGTTGAGATTTAATTGATATATAAAGTCTATAAAGTAAGTCTAGTATAAATAATCAACGCTCTCTATGCGAACACAACTTGTGAGCCGGACTCTCACCATTGTCGTTGGTCTCTGGCGATCGCTTGAGTAGACGTACACAAAGCGTTTGTCGCAGTCCGAAAGTTGACCAAGACGCTTGACCGGGCTCAAAGGCGCTCTCAGTCTGATAACGTGCGTCGCACTGTGAACATCGTGAGTGCGCAGTAAAATCTTCTTCAACGGCGAGTTGATTTAGAGTGCTTTTTATAATTATACAAGTACTTGGCATTTTTTTGTTTGACAAAAATGAAGCTGGTGCTTTGTGTTGTGTTAACGATCGCCTGCTTGGCCACGCCCACGCCTGCCCAGTTCAACCGCAGACAAGGTACATACATACAAATACAAATGTGTGAAGAGAACTTTTCGCTTTTTGCATTTTCTCCGCTTGATAGAAATTTTAACGACTAACCCGCCGAGTTAGTTAAAGCACAGCTCAAATTAAATAAACAAGTTGATGTTGATTACGAAGCGAGCGATTAGAAACCAGTTCCATTAACAATCAACGCGTCTTAACAGATATTATTTTAATATTTTCGCAGTGATTTCAATTAAAATTACAATTTGAAATTTCGACAAGTTTGTTGCCTAAGTCTTTTGTTTCAAATTAATTCCCACACATTAAAACAACAAATTTGAAACTCGTCTGGATTTGGCAAAAGTGGCTGTGATACAAATAACAATATGTAAAGAAATTAAAAATTGTTGGCGTTGCGTCTCAAGTTCAATCCGTAAAACCAGTCAGTGTCACTGTTATTGCAAGCTCCACCCAAGGTCAAGTGACCCAAGCTGTCGCAGTAAGCCGGAGACGTTGCCTTACTGAGTTTTTCGGGTTTTTTTTAAAGAGGTTATTTATGCATAGATTGTTGTGTATAACAAGCACGTTCCACTTTTTAATGACTGCAATTTGGTAAAAGACGGAGAAGAGACAAAACTTGAAATACTCTTAGCCTAGACTAGATATAACAAAATAACATTTGCAGAAAAAGCAACTAGTATTTCGAGTCTTAAATAAACAACAATAAAAATACTAACGAAGAGTAAACATATTTCAATAAATATTCAATGAAAAAAGTTTTAAAAAAAACCCCATCAAAATCCTTTGATTAAAACTGTGTTTAATGCGTTTCCTCGTTTAGTTCGCCAGAACTGCATCACGCCCGAGAATTATTATGGCAGCTGTGTGGCACTCAGCTACTGTCCACAAGCGTCCAATGTTTTCCAGCTGACCGATAGGCGAACTGCTCAGAATTATGTGATTGCCCTGCAGCGCAGCTGTGGCACCCGCAACATTAACGGGGATCCAGTGGTACGGGATTAGCTATTTCTTCGCTTGCTTCAAAAACTCTTTCACTATCTGTCTATTATGTACTTATGTAGGTGTGCTGCACTCGACCCATTACTAATCCGAATCCGGTTGCAGTGCGACCGCCGCAACCGGTTACAGAGCGACCTTTGAATCCTTTCTTTCCCACGCAGTCGACATTTGTGACTCCGCAGGTGCAGCCATTTACAACACAGGCACCTACTGGCAATCCCTGGATACAGTCCACCACCCAAAGACCAACTATAAGAACAACTACTGCACCAGTTACCTCAGGTTCGATCGTAGAACGTGGTCCTAGCTGCCGCTTTCCACCCGGAACGATAGGTGAATGTGTGGGTAAGTTTTAACTCAAATATTTTTTGTAAGAGCTTTTTAACTTCCTTCTTTCCTCCGCAGATATCAAGAGCTGTCCGTCCGTTTTCAACGAGCTGAAAATTAGGCAAAATGATCCGGAATTTGCAAAAGAATTGCAGGCCTCCAATTTGGTCTGTGGTCGAGTTAGCAGTAATGTCTGCTGTCCCACTGGCCAAACGGTCACCACTGCGCAGCCAGTAACGGCCGTAAATTTGGGTGAGATACCACGTCGTTTGCCCACCGTGGAAGAGGGTTGCGGCTCCACCTCTAAAGCGACGGCCTTTAAAAAGGTCGTTGGCGGCGAACCGGCGAAACAGGGTGCCTGGCCCTGGATTGCACTCCTTGGCTATGACGACGGCTCCTCGTCACCATTCAAGTGTGGCGGCACTTTGATTACCGCCAGGCATGTCGTTACCGCCGCCCATTGCATCCGAGACAATCTGTAAGCATTTTTAGTTACTTGATCTTGGCCAAAATAATATCAAACTTCTTTGATTATACACTTTAGAATGTTTGTGCGACTGGGCGAGCACGATTTATCAACGGATACGGAGGCAAGCCATGTTGACATACCCATCGCAAAGGTACATAATTTAGAATATTGAGAATATTACTATAATTTAAAGTTAGCCTAACTTTTATATAACGCTGGCTGGGGAATAGAGGATTTCTGGAAAATACCAGAGATTTTCGATTGCTATTCACTATATCTCTCTATATATATTTTGTCTACTTACAGAAAGTGCCTTATCCACAGTACACTCCACGGAATGGACGCGGCGATATCGCATTACTCTATTTGGAACGAAATGTACAGTTTACGGATACGATTATACCCATTTGTATGCCCAGTAGTCCGAGCTTGCGTGCTAAATCATATGTGTCCACAAATCCCTTCGTTGTCGGCTGGGGCAAGACTCAGGAGGGTGGTAAATCGTCCAGTGTGCTGATGCAACTGATGATACCCGTGCTGAGCAACGAGGTCTGTCGCGCTCAGTATGCAAAGGTGAATCGATATTTCAATGAAGAACAATTCGATAATGCCGTACTCTGTGCGGGAGTACTCTCTGGAGGCAAGGACACGTGTCAAGGTGACTCGGGTGGTCCTCTAATGACATCTGAGGTGTTCAACAATCAAATTCGCTTTTATCTGATCGGTGTGGTTTCCTACGGTGTGGGTTGTGCCAGGGCCGAGATCCCTGGTGTCTATTCGAGCACCCAATACTTTATGGACTGGATACTTGAAATGCTACTGGATACGCCCTGACTTGGTTTTGGTTTAAGGAACATCTAGTTAGCAGTCTGCAGTCTGCAGTCTACAGTCTTCAGTCTGCAGTCTTTATTTTGCTATTTTACATCTAACTCTATTCGTATGTGCTTAAAGTAAATAAAATAAATTCATAAGCACTCCAAGTGTAACCTTAAATACATTCACATTGATTTTGCGATCCTTTTGTGCTCATGACCTCAACGTTTGTCTAATCCTTGTGCGGACTTATGCAAGTAGAAAAGAGAGGGAGAGAACACATCAATCATGCTTCTAACGATCGCAGCGATGGCGACCCTTAGCACTAATCTAGTCTAAAAATAGGGAGGTAAAGGTAGGTAACATATGTTAAAGAGTTGCGTGCTTTTGGTTGTGAGCTGCATTCTAATTTTGGAGAAGCTCACAATGTATTTGAATGGCAACCCAACTCATGTTGTATGTTCTTGGCTCCATCTCAAAGGACCTTTTGTGCAGTAATCAGTTCAAATGCTAGACGAATTCTTATCTGTAGAGTCAACAGACGCCTTCTGTTGTGTTCGGCCGCGTATTTGTGGCCACAAAAGATGTTGGGAGTTTCCTTGTAGTCTTTACGATTCAAATCGGAGGAGTTGTGGCGGCTAGCAGCTGTCAGGATTCTAAGGCTCAGATAAATAGTTCATTAGACTGCAGTTCACTTCTGCTGAATTTTTCAATTAAGTCGGTATTACAACATTCAATTAATATCTGTTGTATAGATCTGAAATCAACAATGCCGTGATAAAATTTGCATACGAAACTCGCCCCTCAAAAATTTACATGCGAAAGTGGATTTGCGAATACTCTGGCACACGGAGAAGGGTGTTAATTTTATCATTAGCTGTGATATCTTTATTGACAGCACTTTGCAAAAAAGGAGGGTTGCAAAAAAAACACCAACAGTCAAGAGGTATACAAAGGAAAACCCACAGTCGCAAATATAAACACGATTGTCAGGAACAGAAAAAGGGATCACTGTAAGTAAAGGATTTGGATTGATTTGCTGAGGGTAATTCTTAGTTAATCAATTGATCAGATGTGAACAGACCTTCAATGTGGATTACCGCTAATGTTTCTAAAAATATAGCTTGCATTGTTTTCTCTTAAATTTTGTGCTTTTTATCTTCATTTAATTGATTTGCATAATTGTGCGTCACCATGAGCGATTAATGCGTTCTATAAGAACACAACTTTTTCAGCCGAATTCTCGCCGTTGTTTATGTATTTATATAAAGGTCTCCATCGTTCGCCTGTGCAGACGTACGTAAAGCGATTTGGCGGAATCCCAAATTTTTCCAAGACGCTTGACCGCTCTCGAAGACCCGCTCAGTCTGATAACGTACGTCGCACGGTGAACATCGTGAGAGACCTCATTAATTATAAATAGTACACATTATTTGTTAGTCAACAATGAAGCTGGTGTTTAGTGTTGTTTTATTGATCGTCTCTTGGGCCACGCCCACGCCCGCTCAGTTCAATTCCAGACAAGGTACGTAAATAGAATCTGCGAAATTGAATTGAAATTACGTTTTTTTTGCATATGAAATTCAAAATTTAATTTTAGAACTTATATATAAATTTATATATACATGAATATCGAAAAATTTGCAGATCGTGTAGTTTCCCACAGATGACGCATTCGATTTTGATGTTCGCACAATTAAATAAATATCTGTGTTTACTAAATTTTTTAACTTTTCATTATACTTACAATATCGTTGGTAGATTTACAAGGTGCCAGCTGCCAATGCGTGGGTGAGTCACAGATACATTATCTTTTGTACGTTCTTAAAAAATTCCTCGTTTTCTACAGATATCAGAAGTTGTCCATCCGTTTTCAACGAGCTAAAAGTGAGGCAAAACGATCCCGAATTTGCCAAAGAACTGCGGGCCTCCAATTTGATCTGTGGTCGAGTTGGCAGTAATGTCTGCTGTCCCTCCGACCAAATGGTCACCAATCCGCAGCCAATAAACCTCATTGCCGCTGATGAGATACCACGTCGGCTGCCCACCGTGGAAGAGGGTTGCGGCTCCACGCCTAAAGCGACTAGCTTTAAAAAGGTCGTTGGCGGCGAACCGGCGAAACAGGGTGCCTGGCCCTGGATTGCACTCCTTGGCTATGACGACGGCTCCTCGTCACCATTCAAGTGTGGCGGCACTTTGATTACCGCCAGGCATGTCGTTACCGCCGCCCATTGCATCCGAGACAATCTGTAAGCATTTTTAGTTACTTGATCTTGGCCAAAATAATATCAAACTTCTTTGATTATACACTTTAGAATGTTTGTGCGACTGGGCGAGCACGATTTATCAACGGATACGGAGGCAAGCCATGTTGACATACCCATCGCAAAGGTACATAATTTAGAATATTGAGAATATTACTATAATTTAAAGTTAGCCTAACTTTTATATAACGCTGGCTGGGGAATAGAGGATTACTGGAAAATACCAGGGATTTTCGATTGCTATTCGCTATATCTCTATATATATATTTTGTCTACTTACAGAAAGTGCCGTATCCACAGTACACTTCACGGAATGGACGCGGCGATATCGCATTACTCTATTTGGAACGAAATGTACAGTTTACGGATACGATTATACCCATTTGTATGCCCAGTAGTCCGAGCTTGCGCACTAAGTCCTATGTGTCTTGGAGTCCTTTGGTTGCCGGCTGGGGCAAGACTCAGGAGGGTGGTGAATCCTCCAGTGTGCTGATGCAACTGATGATACCCGTGCTGAGCAACGAGGTCTGTCGCACTCAGTATGCAAAGGTGAATCGATATTTCAATGAAGAACAATTCGATAATGCCGTACTCTGTGCGGGAGTACTCACTGGAGGCAAGGACGTTTGTCAAGGTGACTCGGGTGGTCCTCTCATAGTATCCGAAACAGTCAACCACGAAATACGCTTTTATCTGATCGGTGTGGTGTCCTATGGCGTTGGTTGTGCTCGGGCCGAGATCCCAGGTGTATTTTCGAGCACCCAATACTTTATGGACTGGATACTTGAAATGCTGCTGGATACGCCTTGACTTGGTTTTGTTTAAGGAACATCTAGTTCGCAGTCTGCAGTCATAATTTGGATATTTGACATCTAACTCTATTTGTATGTGCTTAAAGTAAATAATTGTATTCAAAGGCGCTAAAAAATATTTAAATATTTACATATTGGCTGTGCGATTCTTTTGTTCTCATGACCTCAGCCGCTTGTCTAATCCTTGAGATGCATGCCTTGACACACAGAGAGAGAGAGAGAGAGAGAGAGAGAGAGAGAGAGAGAGAGAGAGAGAGAGAGAGAGAGAGAGAGAGAGAGAGAAATCGCAGTTGAGGCAACCCTAAGCACTGATCACTAGAGGTAGGGGTTAAAGTGTTTTTTTTCTTTCTACATGAGCTGCATATATATATATATATATATATAATTTCGAAGAAACTCACAATGGATTTGGAATACAGACAGAGAGTTATGACGACCGCATCTTGTATCATTTTGGCGTCATCTCAAAGGATCATGGAACCCCTTCATCTCATTTGGCACGCTTCGTCTCCAATTCTGGGCTGTAATCAGTTCCTTTAAGGCAATATACGTTTTCTATGGGCACAAAATATGTAGGAGTCTTTTTGAAGCAGGACACCGGGAATGAAATCCAAAGTTTATTAGACTAAATTTAGTCACAATTACAATTACAAAGTACAATTAAGTCATTATCACCATATCGATTGAAATTCAATCAGCATCTTTTGTGCCGATCGCTTATCAGTAATCCCCTGATAAGATTTCGTACCAAATTTACCAACTCAAGGCACAACTTCATCATTAGTATCATTATATTTGTATTGATAGATTATTGCAAAAAAAGAGGGTTGGAAAAAAAGACATCAACAGTCAAGAGGTGTACAATGGAAAGCTCACATTCGGAAAGATAAACGCGATTGCTGAGAACATAAAAGGGAATTGTATTGCATTGTAAGCTGAAATATTTTGATTGATTTACTGAGGCTAATTCTAGGTACCCCAGTTGCACAGAAATTAACTTAGCTCTACGTATATATTTTCCTGCGGAACAGCTCTAAAAGAGGATACCTTTACTTAGGAAAGTCTCTCACGACGGATCGCGAAGCACACATAGTGCAATACCAGCGAAAATTATGGGTCAAAAGTATTCGTAGGCTTATATAAAGACATAGGATTCCCCATTTTTGTGGGTGTGAACGATTGCTCCCACTAACTGGTATCTCGATTCCGAAGGCGTTTGGGGTTTAAATGGGGTTACCGGTAAAATAGTTTGAATCGTTGTGTGTGGAATTGGGTTTTTTTTGCAGATTTAATTGATATACATGGCTGTGAGTCATCATAATCGACTGGCGTTGGCTTGTTGCAGATCTCGCAGTTGTCACATGTATTTAAAGGTTGAGAGAGACCCAAAACTGGATCGGGCTCCAAGACGCGCTCAGTATAATAACATACGTCGCTTTGTGAACATCGGGAGTGCGCAACAAATACGTTGATTTCGAGTACTAATTATAAGCACACGAGTAGTAGGCATTACTTGTTTATCAATAATGATGCAGGTGCTTAACGCTGTTTTAATGATCGCCTGTTTGACACAGCACACGCACGGTCAGCTGAACCGCAGAAAAGGTACGTACAGATGCACTCCACAAACTTAAATACTTTTTGCTAATAAAAATTCAAATAAATATTACTAAATCACAATGACAAATTGATAATAAATTATTTTTGGTTTAACTGAATAAGAAAGAAATCGCCTTTTTCAACTTTGATGGAATGTTTGTGCATCAATTTAAAAGAAAAAAGATTTTAGGGGTGAAATATTGTTAGGGGTGTATAATTGTTATTGCTAGGCTAAATGTTCGAATTGCGTGACTTTAGTTTTAGTTGTAGCTGGTGCCAATATATGAGGACGCTGACAATTTGTTAACCAAAATTGCCGACTCTAGTTTTAATGTTGTGAGAAACATATATAAAAAATATTGATTTCTGATTATGGATAATCGAATTCCTTGTATGCATTTCTACTTACATATAGATACATGATTTAGAATACTCACACACATTTAGAATACTCGAATACCTTCGGCATAAGAATATAATTACAGGTTTAAATTTCTTCAAGTTTTTTCTCGAAGTGTTTTGTTTCATATAAATTCCAGCATTTAATTAAAAAGCTGCTGTGATATAAATAATACAATTTATATACATTCAAAGGTTTTGACGTCACGCATCAGGTTTCAGGTTCTCTAACGTCTCTTATAAAATTTTTTATTAAATGGAATCTTTTATTTTGACTTAATATAACAATAATTTCACATTTTTACCTCCATTGGTAGTGTCCCGTGGTCCCAGATGCCAGTTTCCTTTGGGAATAAATGGTGAATGCGTGGGTAAGTTACAGCTATATAATCTTTTGAAAATTCTTCATAAATCCCCCTCGCACAGATATCAAGAACTGTGCATCCGTTTTCAACGAGCTGAGAATAAGACAAAATGATCCCAATATTGCAAAAGAACTACGAGCCTCCAATTTGATCTGTGGTCGAGTTCGCAGGCATGTCTGCTGTCCCACCGACAGTAAGCCAGTAAAATTCGTCGCTGATGATGAGATACCACGTCGCCTGCCCACTGTGGAGGAGGGTTGCGGCTCTAAGTCAAAAAAAAACAGAGAAATCATTGGCGGTATACCAGCAACAAAGGATGCCTGGCCTTGGATTGCACTCCTTGGCTATGACGATGGCTCCTCGTCACCATTCAAATGTGGCGGAACTTTGATTACCGCCAGGCATGTTATCACTGCCGCCCATTGCATCAGAGATAATCTGTAAGCACTCCTAGGTACTTGATCTTGGACAAAATAATAACAAATGTGTTTGATTATATTTGTTTTGTTAGAATGTTTGTGCGACTGGGCGAATATAATCTACTGACGGATTCGGAGGCACAGCATATTGACATACCTATCGCAAAGGTAAGTAATTGTATATGATTAATAATAATAATTATTGAGTTGGGGAACACTATATTACTATATACATCGTTTATTTACAGAAAGTGGCTTATCCGCATTACACGCCTCGAAATGGACGCGGCGATATCGCATTACTCTATTTGGAACGAAATGTTGAGTTTACGGACACAATTAAACCCATTTGTATGCCCAGTAGTCCAACCTTACGTACTAAGTCCTATGTGTCATCGAACCCTTTTGTTGCTGGCTGGGGCAGGACTCAGGAGGGTGGTGAACCATCCAACGTGCTGAGGCAACTGATGATACCCGTGCTGAGCAACGAGGTCTGCCGCACTCAGTATGCGAAGGTGAATCGATATTTCAATGAAGAACAGTTCGATAATGCTGTACTCTGTGCGGGAGTACTCTCTGGAGGCAAGGACACGTGCTATGGTGACTCGGGTGGTCCTCTCATAGTATCCGAAACAGTCAACCACGAAATACGCTTTTATCTGATCGGTGTGGTGTCCTATGGCGTTGGTTGTGCTCGGGCCGAGATCCCAGGTGTATTTTCGAGCACCCAATACTTTATGGACTGGATACTTGAAATGCTGCTGGATACGCCTTGACTAGGTTTTGTTTAAGGACCATCTAGTTCGCAGTCTGCAGTCATAATTTGGATATTTGACATCTAATTCTATTTGTATGTGCTTAAAGTAAATAATGGTATTCAAAGACGCTCCAAGCGCAACTTCAAAAATATTTAAATATTTACATATTGGCTGTGCGATTCTTTTGTTCTCATGACCTCAGCCGCTTGTCTAATCCTTGAGATGCATGCCTTGACACACACAGAGAGAGAGAGAGAGAGAGAGAGAGAGAGAGAGAGAGAGAGAGAGAGAGAGAGAGAGAAATCGCAGTTGAGGCAACCCTAAGCACTGATCACTAGAGGTAGGGGTTAAAGTGTTTTTTTCTTTCTACATGAGCTGCATATATATATATATATATATATATATAATTTCGAAGAAACTCACAATGGATTTGGAATACAGACAGAGAGTTATGACGACCGCATCTTGTATCATTTTGGCGTCATCTCAAAGGATCATGGAACCCCTTCATCTCATTTGGCACGCTTCGTCTCCAATTCTGGGCTGTAATCAGTTCCTCTAAGGCAATATACGTTTTCTATGGGCACAAAATATGTAGGAGTCTTTTTGAAGCAGGACACCGGGAATGAAATCCAAAGTTTATTAGACTAAATTTAGTCACAATTACAATTACAAAGTACAATTAAGTCATTATCACCATATCGATTGAAATTCAATCAGCATCTTTTGTGTCGATCGCTTATCAGTAATCCCCTGATAAAATTTCGTACCAAATTTACCAACTCAAGGCACAACTTCATCATTAGTATCATTATATTTGTATTGATAGATTATTGCAAAAAAAGAGGGTTGGAAAAAAAGACATCAACAGTCAAGAGGTGTACAATGGAAAGCTCACATTCGGAAAGATAAACGCGATTGCTAAGAACATAAAAGGGAATTGTATTGCATTGTAAGCTGAAATATTTTGATTGATTTACTGAGGCTAATTTTAGGTACCACAGTTGCACAGAAATTAACTTAGCTCTACGTATATATTTTCCTGCGGAACAGCTCTAAAAGAGGATACCTTTACTTAGGAAAGTCTCTCACGACGGATCGCGAAGCACACATAGTGCAATACCAGCGAAAATTATGGGTCAAAACTATTCGTAGGCTTATATAAAGATATAATTCCCCATTTTTGTGGGTGTGAACGATTGCTCCCACTAACTGGTATCTCGATTCCGAAGGCGTTTGGGTTTTAAATGGGGTTACCGGTAAAATACTTTGAATAGTTGTGTGTGGAATTGGGTTTTTTTGCAGATTTAATTGATATACATGGCTGTGAGTCATCATAATCGACTGGCGTTGGCTTGTTGCAGATCTCGCAGTTGTCACATGTATTTAAAGGTTGAGAGAGATCCAAAACTGGATCGGGCTCCAAGACGCGCTCAGTATAATAACATACGTCGCTTTGTGAACATCGGCAGTGCGCAACAAATACGTTGATTTCGAGTACTAATTATAAGCACACGAGTAGTAGGCATTACTTGTTTATCAATAATGATGCAGGTGCTTAACGCTGTTTTAATGATCGCCTGTTTGACACAGCACACGCACGGTCAGCTGAACCGCAGAAAAGGTACGTACAGATGCACTCCACAAACTTAAATACTTTTTGCTAATAAAAATTCAAATAAATATTACTAAATCACAATGACAAATTGATAATAAATTATTTTTGGTTTAACTGAATAAGAAAGAAATCGCCTTTTTCAACTTTGATGGAATGTTTGTGCATCAATTTAAAAGAAAAAAGATTTTAGGGGTGAAATATTGTTAGGGGTGTATAATTGTTATTGCTAGGCTAAATGTTCGAATTGCGTGACTTTAGTTTTAGTTGTAGCTGGTGCCAATATATGAGGACGCTGACAATTTAATAACCAAAATTGCCGACTCTAGTTTTAATGTTGTGAGAAACATATATAAAAAATATTGATTTCTGATTATGGATAATTGAATTTCTTGTATGCATTTCTACTTACATATAGATACATGATTTAGAATACTCACACACATTTAGAATACTCGAATACCTTCGGCGTAAGAATATAATTACAGGTTTAAATTTCTTCAAGTTTTTTATCGAAGTGTTTTGTTTCATATAAATTCCAGCTTTTAATTAAAAAGCTGCTGTGATATAAATAATACAATTTATATACATTCAAAGGTTTTGACGTCACGCATCAGGTTTCAGGTTCTCTAACGTCTCTTATAAAATTTTTTATTAAATGGAATCTTTTATTTTGACTTAATATAACAATAATTTCACATTTTTACCTCCATTGGTAGTGTCCCGTGGTCCCAGATGCCAGTTTCCTTTGGGAATAAATGGTGAATGCGTGGGTAAGTTACAGCTATATAATCTTTTGAAAATTCTTCATAAATCCCCCTCGTACAGATATCAAGAACTGTGCATCCGTTTTCAACGAGCTGAGAATAAGACAAAATGATCCCAATATTGCAAAAGAACTACGAGCCTCCAATTTGATCTGTGGTCGAGTTCGCAGGCATGTCTGCTGTCCCACCGACAGTAAGCCAGTAAAACTCGTCGCTGATGATGAGATACCACGTCGCCTGCCCACTGTGGAGGAGGGTTGCGGCTCTAAGCCAAAAAATAAGAGAGAAATTAGAAATATCGTTGGCGGAATACCAGCAACAAGGGCTGCCTGGCCTTGGATTGCACTTCTTGGTTACGACGATGGCACCTCGTCACCATTCAAATGTGGTGGAACTTTAATTACCGCCAGGCATGTTATCACCGCCGCCCATTGCATCAGAGATAATCTGTAAGCACTCCTAGTTACTGGATCTTGGACAAAATAATAACAAATGTGTTTGATTATATTTGTTTTGTTAGAATGTTTGTGCGACTGGGCGAATATAATCTACTGACGGATTCGGAGGCACAGCATATTGACATACCTATCGCAAAGGTAAGTAATTGTATATAATTAATAATAATAATAATTGAGTTGGGGAACACTATATTACTATATACATCGTTTATTTACAGAAAGTGGCTTATCCGCATTACACGCCTCGAAATGGACGCGGCGATATCGCATTACTCTATTTGGAACGAAATGTTGAGTTTACGGACACAATTAAACCCATTTGTATGCCCAGTAGTCCAACCTTACGTACTAAGTCCTATGTGTCATCGAACCCTTTTGTTGCTGGCTGGGGCAGGACTCAGGAGGGTGGTGAACCATCCAACGTGCTGAGGCAACTGATGATACCCGTGCTGAGCAACGAGGTCTGCCGCACTCAGTATGCGAAGGTGAATCGATATTTCAATGAAGAACAGTTCGATAATGCTGTACTCTGTGCGGGAGTACTCTCTGGAGGCAAGGACACGTGCCATGGTGACTCGGGTGGTCCTCTCATGATATCCGAAATGGTCAGCAATCAAATGCGCTACTATCTGATTGGTGTGGTATCCTACAGTGTGGGTTGTGCCAGGCCTGAGATCCCCGGTGTATATTCGAGCACTCAATACTTTATGGACTGGATACTTAAAATGCTTCTGGCTACGCCTTGACTTGGTTTTAGTTTTAGGAATATCAAGCTCCCATTCTGAAGTCCATATTTTGCTATTTTCCATCTTACATATTCGTAGGTCCTTAAAGTAAATAATTACACTCACAATCACAACATTAAATATATTTAAATATCAACACATTGACTGTGAGATCCTTTTGTTCTCATGACCTCAGCGTTTGTCTAATCCTTGAGTTGCATGCCTCTGCATACTTATGCAAATAGCTAACAGGCAGAGAGTGTGTACATCAATCATGCTTCTAATGATCGCAGCAACCCTAAGCAGTGATCTAAACTAGAAATAGGGGTTAGGTTATTTTTTTTTAAAGAGGTTTCTTTTAGACATGAACTGCATAAACTGCGGCAATGGTCACAACGGATTTGGAAGCCAGACAGCCAGCTTCAACTATCACAATTTTTTTATTTTCATTTTGGCTCCATTTCAAAGGCTCAGGGAACCCCTTTATCTCATTTGGCACGCTTCGTCCCCCCTTTTGCCAGATGAATCCTTCTTTGTAGGGTCGACAGACTCTTTTTGTTGTGTTCACCCGCGCATTTGTGGCCACAAAAGATGTTGGGAGTTTCCATGCACTCTTTGCGATTCAAATCGGAGGGGCTGTGGCACCAAGCAGCTGTCAGGCCTCTAAGGTTTGGGTAAAAAGTTCATTGGACTGCGTTTACTCCTGCGCTGCCATTCTGAATTTTACTGCAGGTATAATATCTGTTGTACCGATCTATTATCAACAATGCCCCGATAAAATGTCCATAAGAAATTCACCGCTCAAAATTTACATACGAAAGCGGATTTGCGAAAACCCTGAGACAGACACAAGGGTGTTAATTTCATCATTAGCTGTGATATCTTTATTGACAGCTCTTTGCAAAAAAGGGGTTGCAAAAAAGACATCAACAGTCAAGAGGTGTACAAAGGAAAACCCATAATCGCAAATATAAACAAGACAAGAACAGAAAAAGGGAGATCATTGTAACCTGAGAATTTTTGATTGGTTTTCTGAGGCTAATTTAAGATAAACTATTTGATCAGAGGTTAGTATTTTAGTGTGAAGTGTGGGTGCATAAAATATAAATAAAATTTAATAACTACTGATTATTTTTTTGTCTCTTAAAATTAAATAAATTTATAAAACAAAATGAGCTGATATTTTTAAGTACTGAAGTCTGACAACTTATTCATGGTTGGGCCGAGTGGCATTAATGGATTTGAGAGAACAATAATACTATCATAAGCTGCAGGTATAACCTGAACAGATCCACAGTTCCGACCGTGGCTTACAGTGGTTAAGCTTGTCCTATGAGGATAACAGGAGCGTTCACTTTCCAGACCAACAGGTTGCTTGGGACATTCTTCCCCTCTCTCTCTCTCTCTTTCTTAAAATCGTTGAACACATACAGCATAAGACTACAACATAAGACTAACTAATAATAAAATGTTAATTATAATCTATCTTCTTTGGTAACTTAGCTCAAAAAATTCCCGTGAAATATACTTTTCCGAAATTTGTTGGAGTGACTCTAGCTTTCATACCGTGTGAGACTTTTGGTATTACCGGTTTATATCATCTGGAGTTTTGGTATTAATTGAATAGCTCATGAGTCACTATTCGACTGAAGTGTTCAATCATTATAGCTTGTCAGCCAAGTTCTCGGCGTTGTCGCATACATATAAAGGTTCACCGCCTGAGTCGACCGGACTTCAACACGCGTTCTGTTTGATAACGTACGTCGCGCTGTGAATATTGTGAGTGCTTATTAAAATATTCTTGAGCAGTGAGTTGAGTTAGTGTACTGATTATAATCAGACTAATCATAATCACTAGGCATTAATGTTTATTAAAAATGAAGCTGGTGCTTAGTGTTGTTTTAATGATCGTCTATTTGGCCGCGCCCATGCTCGGTCAGCTTAACCACGGAAGAGGTACGTATATTAAAAGTAAGAAAGGAAAGGTATTAAAAGCAAATGTGACTTCCACATAAAATTATATTTACGGTATACATTTCATCAAGTTGTTTGTCTAAGTCTTTTGTTTCATATAAGTTCCAGGAACACAAAAAATCCCCAGCGTTTAATATGAAATTTAAAAGCTGGTTTGATACAAATATTAAAATGTTTTTAGGTTGAAAGCTAACTTATTTTCTGAAATCTTTTTATTTTTAATTGGAATTGCCAAACCTTTGAGGCATTCAAAGCTATAAATTTTTTCACTTAATTCAATGACAATACGCATTTTCTAGTTCCACGTGGTCTCAACTGCCAGTTTCCTTTGGGAAAGATTGGTAAATGCGTGGGTAAGTTATAGCTACATTATCTTTTGGAAATTCTTCATAAATCCCTCTCGCACAGATATCGAGGACTGTGCATCAATTTTCAACCAGTTAAAAATAAGTCGAAATGATCCTAATTTTGCAAGACTTTTGCGAGCCTCCAATTTGAGCTGTGGTCGAGTTCGCAGGCATGTCTGCTGTCCCACCTTCAGTAAGCCAGTAAAACTTATTGTTGATGAGATACCACGTCGTCTGCCCACTGTGGAGGAGGGTTGCGGCTCTCAGCCCAAAATTAAGAGAAGCTTTAAAAAGATTGTTGGCGGTAGAAAGTCAAAAAAGGCAACCTGGCCTTGGATTGCACTCCTTGGTTATGACGATGGCTCCTCGTCACCATTCAAATGTGGCGGAACTTTGATTACCGCCAGGCATGTTATCACCGCCGCCCATTGCATCAGAGATAATCTGTAAGCACTCCTAGTTACTTGATCTTTGACAAAATAATAACAAATGTGTTTGATTATATTTGTTTTGTTAGAATGTTTGTGCGACTGGGCGAATATAATCTACTGACGGATTCGGAGGCACAGCATATTGACATACCTATCGCGAAGGTAAATAATTGTAAAATCTGTTAAATAGCTATGATTTTGATATTGAGTTGGGGAACACTATATTACTATATACATCGTTTATTTACAGAAAGTGGCTTATCCGCGTTACACGCCTCGAAATGGACGCGGCGATATCGCATTACTCTATTTGGAACGAAATGTTGAGTTTACGGACACAATTAAACCCATTTGTATGCCCAGTAGTCCAACCTTACGTACTAAGTCCTATGTGTCATCGAACCCTTTTGTTGCTGACTGGGGCAGTACTCAGGAGGGTGGTGAACCATCGAACGTGCTGAGGCAACTGATGATACCCGTGCTGAGCAACGAGGTCTGCCGCACTCAGTATGCGAAGGTGAATCGATATTTCAATGAAGAACAGTTCGATAATGCTGTACTCTGTGCGGGAGTACTCTCTGGAGGCAAGGACACGTGCTATGGTGACTCGGGTGGTCCTCTCATGATATCCGAAAGGGTCAGCAATCAAATGCGCTACTATCTGATTGGTGTGGTATCCTACAGTGTGGGTTGTGCCAGGCCTGAGATCCCCGGTGTCTATTCGAGCACTCAATACTTTATGGACTGGATACTTGAAATGCTGCAGGATACGCCTCGCTGAAATCTGTAATCTAAGAGTTTCTATTTTGCCATCTTACATATAACTCTCATCGTATGTGCTTAAAGTAAATAATTACACTTTAAATATATTTAAATATCAACATATTGAGTGTGAGATCCTTTTTTCTCATGACCTCAGCATCTAATCCTTGAATGCATGCATCCACAGACTTATGCAAATAGCTAACATAGAGAGAGAGAGAGAAAGAGAGAGAGAGAGAGTGAGAGAGACCATCAAAATCACTTTTAATGACCGCAGCTAAGTCAACCCTAAGCACTGATCTAGACTGGAGGTAGGGTGTTAAAGGGTTGCCTTGTTTTTTAACATAATCTGCATTCTAAATTCCTAGGAGCTCACAAATGATTTGGAAAGCAGGCAGAGCTAGGATTACCTATTCCAGTAGGCTCCATCGCAACAGATCAGCGGTACCATTTGGCACGCTTTGTCTTCCCTTTTATGCTGTAATCAGATCAAATGCCAAAACAACCCTTTTCTTATCAAGATAATTCTCTTATGTTCGCCCGCGCATTTGTGTCCACAAAAGATGTAGGAGTTTATCTGTAGCTGTTGTGATTCAAATCGGAGAGGCTGTAGCTCCTAGCAGCTGTCAGGACTCTAAGCCTCAGATAAACAGTTCATTAGACTTTACGTCTACTCTGTCACTCTGAATTTTACATCTAAGTCAGTATCACAACATCGATCAATAAATTTGCATGGGATATTCGCCCATCGAGATTTGTAGGCAAAAGTGGATGTGTGATAACGTCAGAATACACACAAGGGTGTTAACTTCATGATTAGCTCGTTGCAAAAATTGGGGTTGCAAATAAATGAGACATTACATGTACAATGGGTGTACAAAGGAGAAACCCACAATCGCAAATATAAACACGATTGTCAGAAACAAAAAAGGGAAACATTATAAGCTGAGAATATTCGATTGATTTTCCGAGCCTAATTTTAGATCAATCAATTGGGCAGATGTAAACATTTCTGGTGTTAAGTGTGGGTGCATAAAATATAATTTTTATTACAGAATAGTGTAGATCACAGGGGTTTACGCTCTAACTATGGATCTAGTTTGTCTTTTAACCTTAACCAAATATCTTAGTTAAATTGCACTGATATTCTAAAGAACTGAATTCTGACACTCGTTGCTAAACTTCCGGTGAGGTAGCGCTGCGCTTGAGCACCTCATTCAGGGTTGGGCTGAGTGCCAGGGCGGGATTTGCGACGGCAATAATATTATCCCCAGCTGCAGATATAACTTGAACACCGGCTGCTGTCAGATCCACAGTTTCGACCAGGTTCAAATCAGTCGCCGTATGCGTCTCGCAATTGTTCGGCTTATCCAGTGAGGATAAGGGGGAGCGTTCACTTTCCAGACCATTGCCCTGTGGAACAGTTTAAGCAGTTTGCCTTTACTCAGGACATTCTCTCTCGCCAGATGGCTAAACACATACTCACTGGCATTGGCGGGGAACTGGAATTGCTGAAGGAGAAACGTGAATCATTGTCCTCAAAGTCTGCCGTCTTGCCCAAACTAACAAGGACAAATCCAATGAAAATATTTTTGGAAATAAGAAATAATCTTTGATACTCACGAGAACTTGGCTATTTCCGTCAGATCGAATGGCGGTTTGGCGAACTTTTGGTACATGGCAAAAAGATTGTAGCGCGAGTCTTCGACAGCTTCCTTCATTTGTTGTTGTTGGTATTTTTGCAATAAGATCGGGGATTAAAATCTCTGGCGACAAAGTATATTAAAAGCTAAGCGAGGCAAGCGTTTTTTATTTTTATTTTTTTTTTGGTTTTTGGTAAGGAAGAATACACGATGTTCGGTTGGATTTAAAAAGCGGGTAATTTATTTATTGGCTCAACGAAAAAGGTACACCAAATATTGCAGAAGATAAGTATAATAAACAAACAACTATAAAAAAAAACCAACTAAAAATATGACTAAAACAAAGTTATGAATATTAGTAAAAGCTTGTTTAGTTGGAAAAGTTGTCAGATCTAGAAGAGTATACATAATTCAAATAGATAGTAAAATACCTATAAAAGTAACAACAATTAAAGTAATTAATACTGTACTCAGTGTAAACCAATAGCGAGGTACTAGAAGAATAGACTAGGCTTCGTTTAAGTTAGGCAAACTACAAAACTTTAAAATACCCAAGACTAGCCAATATTAACAAAAGAGTAACAGCCTCTAAGGCAAAACGTTAGTAAAACTAATGATCGTTGATCGGGCCAAAAAGCTGCAAAGTAAAAATTTTAGTTAACATGTGAAAGAGGTTGTAGCTATAGAAACTGCCACCTCCCTAAAAATAAAAACAAAGCACTGAAGCAGAAGCAGTAGCCGCAATTGAAGTTGAGAATCAAGCACTGAAGCACTGAAGCACTGCACCAGGAAGCACTTCACAGGTCGCATTTTATGGCTCAACTGATGATGATGTGTTCTTCCTTACCCGATTCAGTTCGGTGGGCAACTGGGCCGCCTCTGTGGAAGATAAACGCTGACGCTTCATTGGCAACACCGAATCACTGGACTCGCAGTCCACATCGATCGGTGCACTACGTGGCGAAGCTGTGCTCTGGCCGGGCAGCTGGGAGAGCAAATTGCCATAGCGTGCTATGGATGCTGAATGCCCAAAGCCAGCATCTTTCACAATTTGGCGGGCCAAGGGGAAGAGCTCGTCACGGCGCGTGAGCAACCAAATAGTCTGAGGATTGCGACACAGTTGAGCCGCGGCCTCATTGACGCAGACCTCGTGGAGGGTGAGCGGCTTCTCCGGACGCCGTTTGCAGTCGAAGCGACCATAGATCGCCGAGTACTTACGTATCTCATCCATGCGCCGCGGATCATGCTCACCCATCGCTATCACCTGTTCCAGTTCGCGTGTGGTTCGCTTCTTGGAGGTCTGAGCTCGGGGCTCCCTCTGCGGCAGCTGTCGCGCAATCTTCGCCGCACACATGATAATCCGCTGCACCTGCATCTCGGTGAGCACCGGCGTCAGTTGGGGGGAGCTAGAGGAGACTTGGTGGGCACCACCGGAGGGAGTAGCCACAATGTTAGGTAAGCTCCCTGTCGCAGACAGCACAAGGGGTGAGGGATTGCTGGGTGTCTGCAAAACGGGAAGGGTCTGGAGCACGGGTGCACTGATCTGCGACAGCAAGTGCGCACTTGGCGCAGCGGCTGTTGTGGCCACCGGAACCACAGGAGCGCTAGCAGACTGAAAAGAGCTGGCAGCTGAATTGAAGGAAGAAAATTTGCCACGTGGCAGCGCCGGCGTTGTCTCCGGATTAAAGGCGAGGGCAGGTTTCGTTGGTGTCTCACAAAGACCTGGCGCAAAGTAAAAGATACAGTCAGATCATGAAACCGAGAATTGACTACAAAACTTACCCAGCTGGGGCAACATGGGTCCCTGGAACAGGCTGGGATTGTTGGCCCACTCGTGCAGCGCTTTTTGCAGGCGTCGCACATGCAGTGGCTTCGACGCCATGCCGACCAACGCCATAATCTCAAGGAACTCCTCCTCGCCAGCATCATACAGCTGCTGCACATCATCGCCGCCCATCTCCAGCAGCGTATCATAGTAGGCCAGCAGACTAGCACGCTGGAGCACCCGATACAGCTGCACCTCAGCCTCGTTGCTCGGCCGGGATGTGGTGATCACTGTAACGAATTAAACACGAGTTCAATTGTATGAGGATCGGGAGTGGCTTAGAGTAAGCAATCAAAGGAGTTTATACATATGCCAACAAGCGTGGGTTTCTAGAAATATGCTAGAATATGATAGATTAATAGCATTATACACATCCATATTAAGTGTCGCTGTGTCTGTCGCTCTTATAACTTTGAAGATATGCCCAAAAAATAGTGGCTACAGGGTATAGAACATGATATTTATGTAGTTCTTCGCTGGTCCGTTCTCATAATGTTGCCAGTCCATAAGAAAAAAATTTAATTAAATTCGCTTTTTTTATATAGAACAAAAAACTCGACCGACGTCTGGACCGTAAACCCTTTTTGTGTATGCAGCACACAAGAAGAAAAAAAACCAATCAAAAAACCAAAAAAAAAAAAAGAAGGAAAAAAAATGAAACCCGAAAAAGCGCACAAAAAGGACGAGGCAAGAGTTGTGAACGCCGTTGACGACCTCATCTGCATAAGCAAATGTGAAGGCTGCTCCGTGTATGTGTGTGTGTGTGTGTGTGTGTGTGTCTGTTGTGTGTGTGTGTGTGATTTCAACCCTTTCGCTTTCGTTCAAGGATTAAAACTCGTTAGAAATGCGTCACGCATACGCGAAGATCAGCGCAAAGGATCGCATGGATCACTTTTGATCTGTTTTTTCCTCATTTTTTTCTTGCTTTTCAGCCACAAAATGTAAATCTTTTTTTTCATTCGTGTGAATTATTCTAGTGCTTCTTCTTCAGTTTGTATTTCTCTACACAATTTATTGGCAACAGGCAGAACTTAAAAGGCCGCCAATGAGCGACGCTGATGATTATGTCAAATCGTAAATAATTATGTGAGAATATTTTAGTCGAGCTACGAGCATCGAGCATCGAGCCAGAGTCAGTCTCAGTCTCAGCCCAATGCCAATGTCCATAGCCTATCTCTGCAGTCTCTGCAGCCACCAGTTCCCATTGCCAATGTGCGCTACCAACTTTAATTAATAGAAAAACGAGCTGGCCCAACTAAATTATAACAAACCCGGGCAACAACAATAAAAAAGCACACATCGATCGTTGGGATCTTCTTTTCTGCCTTCTGTTGTTGGTTTTTTTTTTTTTTTGCTCTTGCACAGAGAACAAGCAGCAGTTGAGCTTGTGTGTTTTTGTAGCCATGTAGCACGGTGTATTTGTTGTGTGTCGTTGCAGTTGTAGTTGGAGTTGGTGTTGTCACTTGATGCGTTGCCAATCATTAACCCATGATTGCATGCCTGTCACAATTTATGACACGTTCGACAAAGAAGGGCACCTTGGAAATGTCAAGATACAACCCATAAATTCCATAATAGATGATATGGTTGTCAGTTGGCAAATGCTCAAACTGAAAGTCTCAGTAGGTGTTTAGTAAACTTTGCTCATGATGTTTATTAATAATTACCTATTGACAGTCTAAAAAATCTGGGATGATATTGCTGGAAATTATTTGGTAAAATTAAGATCGTGTTTTGATATCTTTTACGTGTACGGATTAAGAATTGTAAAGCTTCATGAAGAGGTATTGTTACGTCTTGAAAATTATGCTCAAGAATCCTCTAAGCAATTACAAAACAAAACAATATTTATACACTTTTTCTGCGGAAAGTGTTCATCAATTCGCCATACTTTTGGCACCAAGGGTTCTTTAGAAAGTAATTATCTAATATCGAAGGATTTGACTTTTTCAAATATAGGAGGTGCAGGATGAAGTTTTCTAAAACATGGAAAATATCTGTTGAATTTCCCAGTGTGTTTTTTTTTCTATTCTTAAATTACAGTTCAGAAAGGATATTTAAAAAAAACCTTATTTATGAATTGTCAATCTAGCAAGCCTTTCTAAGTTAAGAAAAATGTTTTCTTATATTTATAAATTATTTGGAGAATCAAGGGGTTTTTTTTCTAAATTTCAAGGCTATTTTTTTTCTGAGTGTGTTCAGTTCACATTACATGTGTCTTTTGGGGTTAAGTCGACTGTCAACGCCACACTTCTATGCGCAGCCTCTTGGCTCCTGTTTCCTGACTGCAGCCCACAAAGGAGTATTTAACGCAGACGCAGAATCTCATTTTTTGCGTAACACAGAAGCGGGATCTGGTCTTGGTTGGTTATTGTTGGGGGTCTGCGGTAGTCTGAGGGGTGCGGCAGTTGCAGCAATAAATAAATGAGACGTGATTTCAATACACAAATAATGCGAGGGGGAGGGGAATGGGGTGGGGCAGGCAACGAGGTAGTGATGAGGAAGGAGCAGCACCGCCACAGGCAACACTGCAGCTGGAAATGGATTCTGTTGGGTTTGGTTTGGGCTTGGCTTCAGGGGGGATACGTTTGTGGTCTGTCTGTGGTGCGCTGATTGTCACTCCGCTTGCGGACTCCAGCTTCTTGTTGTTGATTTTTTATTTATTTAATTTGCGGCTCGCGATTTTCTTTCTTTTTTTTTGCAGATGTTGCAAAAGTCTGTTAATGTCTGCTGCTGTTGTTGTTGTTGTTGTTGTCATTTGCTAAATATGTTGTTTTTATGCGATGGGCAAAGATGGACAAAAAAATTAACTGCAGTCGCTTTTTAGTTGGCACTTGGCAGCAATAATGACATTCGACGCCACATACCAAGCCTGGCTGACCAAAGCGAATCTCGGCCAGGACGCAGTCTCAACTAAGTGTGTGTGTGTGTGTGCGAGTGTGCGTGTGTGTGTGAGGGACGTCAATCGTGCGATTGCTTCGATTATGGGCAAAAAGCATTGAAGACGCAGACGCCGGGTGCCTTCTTCTTCCTCGTTTTGTGGCCAAGTAACCGAAACTATTTCTCATATACGCGACGATAAATTAAAAGCGACTTTTTGAACGACCAAATTCTTGTCGATCAAAATTCCATTGGTGGCAATAACTTGGTTCGCTTTCGACCAGCCGTACGTGCCAATGGCCGCTGCTGACGGAGACGAAGCTGAAGCTGCAGCTGAAGCGAGGACGCACTCCAGACCAAGCTAGAGGAAGAACCATAACCATAACAACGGCGACAACGAGAGAGACCATAAATGTGATTGAAAGGCGACGTCTGCCGTTGGCTTGGACAACATTTCTACCCCTAAAGCAGGCTGGGCTGGGTCTTCTTATTTATTTATTTTTTTTCTTTTCTTTCAAGTTACCCCTGAATTGAACCTATCATCTTGAGGGTAAGCTAACTGCTTCTGCTGTTTAACCGTTATACCTGAGGTACTCGCGCGTTTTTCATTGGATGCGTCTGCGAGGAAGGCGTCTGCCATTGCTATTGCCTGGGCTACCTGATGCTCGAGAGCATCTATAGCCAGTCAGCCTGCAAAATTGACGCCCTGATTGTGCCCGACTTGAGTGCTACTCAGGGATGGTCGCTCGACCCCAAGCACCAAGGAAGTGGAAACCGGAACTGAAACCGTAACTGAAGCTGAAGCTGCAAACTGAGGCGGCTCAACTGCCTCCAAAGGCAACTTTTTCTATTGTTGCGTTCAGCAAAAATCCGTTAGGCCATTGCAATGAGAGAAAAAAAACCACATCAGCTTGCGAGCTTCAAAAGCGCGGGAAATTTTGGAAACAAAAGGCGATTTTTTTTAACAAGTTGTGTGAATGTAAAGATCAGAAAATAAGCGAATAATCGAATGATTTGGATAAATTCAGAGAAATATGAATTAATTCAGAAAGATTGAAGAAAAGACTAGTGGTTAAAAAAATTGAATATATTTGAAAATCTTTAGTGAAAAGAAACCTTCTCAAAGCTAATAAATTTAAGTAGCTTAAGTGACCTGGCAAGTTTTACCCAAGGTGAAAAGACACATTTGATGATGTTAATAAAACAATGCATAAATAAACTAACTGTAAATGGCGAACTGAAATTTAAATATAAGTTTATTAACCTATTTAATATGATACCAAACAGTCACTTCCACTCTCTAATTATTGTTTAAGAAGTTCTTTGATGAATTTTCGTAGTTTAAGTTGAAGTTTACTAAAATATAAAGAATGAAAATATTGCCATAGGTTCTTACACATGATCTAAACATTTTATCTTGATAGTTCTACAGCAATAATTAATTTTCTAAAAGTAATATTTTTAAAGAAAATTTCAAAATATTTAATTTTAGGCGGAAAGATTACTTCGATTTCTACTTACATGTGCCATTTGCATTGCGCCCGAAGATTTTCCCTTGTGGACTCAATATGGGACTGGAGGAAGCCGACGGTGCGCCGGAGAGTGAACGTTGACCTTCGGAGAGAGCGCTCGCAAGCGATAGATTATTTAGATTGTCCTCCTGCTTCAGCAGCTCAATGCTGCTGCTGCTGGTCGTGGTGAGCAACTGGGGCAGGGATTGGAGTGCGGAGCAGCTGGAGCTTCCGCTTCCTGTGACAATGTTGTGACTCTTGGCACTTCCGGCTGGCGAGGGAACTAAACTGGAGGACGTTGTTGTGGAGGCTGCTGCTGTTGTTGTTGCTGCAGTTGTTGTTATTGCTGCCGCAGCTGTAGTGGGTGAATTTGCCTCCATTGTGGCAAGAACGAGAACCAAACAAGAAACACGAACAACAAACACAAAGTACCAAAACAAAATGCATGCAAATATCAAAAACTAAAGCGAAAGGACGAACTACCGAAAACAATGAGAAAAACACAAACTACAACACTACAAGGACTCGTTTTTAAATTTTGTTGATGCAGATCGTCTCAACTTCGTTTTTATTTTATGGTATTCAGAAAACACTCTTTAGCGCGTCTCGATTTTGATCTCTGCCCATCCGCTCTGCTCGAGGCCAGACGAACTTCTGTTTTGCCGTTTGGTCGGCTGGGCAGCTCGGGAACCCTTTTTTGAACGGACAGACCAGCCAGTCAGCCAGGCAGCCTGCTTTCGTTTTCTTCTTGCCAAAGGGGAAACATCTTTGAGATACTTTCGAAGAGATGAAAAACACGCTGCATAAAATCACGCAGCAGACGACGTCGCCAGGAAAGGGTTAAAAAATACAAAAAAAAAAAAACAACAACAAGAGCAAAAAGAGGCTGGCAGGAGAGGAATTTTTGTATGCGAAGCCTGAACACGAATACAAAGACGAAGACGAAGACGAAGAGACGAACATGAAGATGAAGAGACGAAGAGACTTAGGCATTGGCGCTACCAGTTTCCACTCGATACCCAATGAGGGTAAGTTTTTCTGCAAACGCGTTTTGTGTGCGCTCCGATCTCTTATTAGAAGTCAGCCTGTGCGACTTGTTCTCTGCGGGATTTTGAGTGATTTCTCGCTCCGCCTCTCGCCTCTAAAAAGTATCTCAACGATGCCAGGAGTTTATCTTATGGGTGCAAGCATCTTTCAGACATTTTTTTGTTTTGTTCTTCTGTTATTTTCCGTTATCAAAAATATATGCAAATTTATTTTTGGATTTTCCCTATTTTCAAGGAAATATTTGTTGAACGTTTTTCTTGTATTTTCTTTTTTTGCTTTTCCAAAAAGTTGATCCTTTCCGACATTTTGATCAACTCTTTTTTTAATCTTTCTGTTATTTTCCGTTACCTAAAACATATGCAAATGATTTTTTGGGTTTTCCGCATTTTTATGAAATATATGTTGAACGTTTTTCTTGTATTTTCTTTTTTGTATATACAAAAATAGTTTAACAAAATGTTTTGTTTTGTTTTCTTTTATGAATTATTTTATAAGGTTGGAATACTTTTAAAGATTGCCTTTTTACTCTACGATATAATCATTATAGTTTAATAATAAGGGGACGTTTTAGTGGATGTGGAGATTATGTATGAGTAGATTACACTAGGATGGGTTTACGTTAACAGTCGATTAGATAGATTAGAGAGCGAGCGCAACGTGGCGAACCCAAAATCAGTCGTAGGCCATTCCCATGCTAAGGAAATCGCTACAAGTGCCGGGTTCCATTCGCGGCACTTGATCGCACTATAAGTTATTCACGCTAATTATCTGATTAATCCAGCCAATGAACGAGGAGACTTTCACATAGACACCAGGCACATCCACTCGACCGCAGCCAAAGCCCCACGAGACGAGCCCGGCCAGCTCGAAGAAGCCATCGTCCTGGCAGACCAACGGACCGCCACCATCGCCCTGGCAGGCATCGTGTCCCTCCTCGCCGCCCGCACAGAAACTGGAGGCGGGCAATATGAAGATCTTCTCCGTCACCGCATTCACTTTACGTATGCACTCCGTATCGCTTACAATCGGAATCTCCGCTTCACGCACACGCAGCGGAATGGGACCAGCTGAAGGGGCAAAACAAAGTTAAACACATTTGTTGTTGAAGGATATTGAAGTGAACCCACCTTCGCCCATGTAGCCGTAACCGGTGACCGTACAGCGTTTGCCCGCCGTATGACTAACGCCTCGAGCCGGCAGGCAGACCAAACAGACTCCATCCCGCAGCTCCGCCTGGCCGTGCAGCTTGAGCAGCGCAATATCGTTATCCAGCGTCTGGCTGTTGTGGTTGTGATGTATGTAGGTGGTGGCTACGCGGAGAGTCTGGGCGCCAGGACTGCCATACTTGCGGGTCAAATCATAGTCACCCACGCGCACATAGATCGCATCCCCAGAGCGCACAATGCTGCAGAGAATTGGGTTAAGGAGGATCAGTTAAGATTCAGTTAGAGAATCTATCGGCACTTACTTGGTGACGCAATGTGCAGCTGTGAGCACCCATTGGGTTCCAATGAGCGCCGCTCCACAGAGATACTGATTGAGGGAGTTTATCAACGCCACCTGCCAGCACCACTCACCATTCTCACCATCCTCGCCACCCACCACACGTGCCCTCCTCCGGCTATAGTTGGACTGTAGCTGCAGCTGGTTGGAATTGGGATTGTAGACGGGTCGTGGATAGTAGTCGGGATAAACTACGGCAGTCTGCTCAAGCTGCTTCACTTGTTCGGGCTCTTCGTGATACGATCTCAACTGATTGCTTTGCAGGCCACTGGTGTCCACCAGATCGCCCAGCTTATCGTTGTGTATCTGAATTGGAACAATTGCAGAACCGAGCACGAGTCGCTCGTTGGACTTGTTAATGTTGCTGCTGCCGCCGGCAAAAGATGAGGCCAATTGTCTCGCGGAACGCTGGACTCCATACTTGGCCCGAGCATACGAGACATAGTTGAGGGCTGGGGAGCTGCGGGAGCGACCCGTTCGCAGGGTACCCTTGACACCACACACGTACTTCGAATAGACATGTGGACGTGGTGTTGTCGTGGTTGTGGTTGTCGTCGTCGTTGGCGGTGCAGTTGGCGGCAGTGCTGGCTGTACTCCCGGACCTGGTCCATAGTAATCAGCATAGTTGGGCGGCGGTGGTGGTGGCAATCCCGGCTGATAGGCATGTGCCGGGTGGTGTAGTGGCTGTGGTGGTCCTTGTGGCTGATTGGCCATATACGTGGTGGGTGGATAAGGCGGCGGTGGTGCCTGTTGCTGCTGTGGTAGCTGTGCTGGATAGGGTGGCGGTGGTCCCATTGCCGGATAGTTGAAATACGAGGTGTCGTTGCGTGTCTGGAATTGTTGCTTCTCGAGTATCTTGCTCTTGGGTGCACAACAGATTTGACCAGAACGCTTGCATCTGAAGAGATCGGTCATCTCGGCATTTTCTGGAGGAGATTAACGGGAAATTGGCAAATGGAAATAAGTTAGGAACCTTGGACTACTCACTGAAGCACGTAAAGCTGAGCAGGCTGACAATGCAGGAGCCGGGGCATTCTTCGCGTGGATCCGGACTGGGTGTATTGGGCAGCACATAGGGTGGTGCAGTGGGTGGGTGCGTGGGCGACGGCGTCGGAGGTGGCAACTTCGGTTTGGGCGCACCAGCGCGCGAATTATCACAACAGACGGAGCCCTTCGAGCAGGTGGTCTGATGCGATACTAGAATCGAGGGACGTTCACAGAAGGCTGCCATAATATTTAACAGACAGAAGCCAGGACAGCGAGGCACTTGTGGCGGTGCTTGCGGTGGTGGTGGCGGCGGTGCCGGTGAGTTCAATGTGCTCTCCGCAAACGATATGAACTGCGAGAGCAAATCCCCACCACCCGAGGAGGCAGCGGGTGGCGGTGGTGCTGCAGTGGCTGCTGGACGCGCTGGTTTCGATGCTGGCTTGGCGACAATCTTTGTGGCCGGCTTGCTGGGTGGTGGCGTCTTGGCGGGTGGCGCCTCGGAGGCAGTGCCCGTCACGCAGCAGCTGCCCTCGCCGGGACAGAAGGCCTCAGAGTCGATGTCGTCGCAGAAGATGGCAAAGATGCCGTTCATGCATTCGCCCTCACACTCCTTTAGCACCTGGCCCTGACCCTTAATTTTATTGTTGCTTTCGTTCTTGTTGCTGACCTCTTCCTCATCGTCGTCTTCCTCCTCCTCATCCTCCTCAGTGGCGGCCTCTGTTGTTGTGGTGGTCGTTGTGGGTTTCTTGTGCTTTGTGGGCTTATTTTGATTGTTGTTGTTGGTTTTGGTACGTGCTGGTTCCGGTGTGGTGCTGGTGGTCGTTGTGGTTGTAGATGTAGTGCTGGTGGTGCTACTTGTTTTTGGAGCTGTCGTCTTGGCCAACGTTTGATTTCCCTTCAGATTGCTCATGTGCTCTGCATAAGGAAAACATTTTAATGTTAAATTTTGTAACTAGCCTTTCTCAAATAATAGTTGTGTATTTTGGTGAGAAGGTTGTCGACTATAGGATCGAAATATATAAACCAGATTAGGACCGTTGTTCTCAATTTGTTTCTCTTCTAATGGAAGACTGAATCAAAAATGAGTCCAGCCAGTTGCGTTTGTAATCTCTTCCTGGCTAGTGCCTGGCAAGAGCACCCTGGCACCCATGCCAGACTTAAAACACCAGTTACTATAATTCTTAAGCAGAGTACTCACTGGCTGGTATGTAAATATCCTTGGGCAGCTTGCCGTTGGAGTACTCGTCGAGGGAGACGCAGCATTTGGTGCCCTCCTTGCAAAGTCCGCCGCTTGTCAAATACGCCTCACAATATTCCGCAATGCGATCAGCAACACAAACTCCCGTACAGTTCTCTGAGAGTATAGAAAACACAGGTTGAGCTAATTTAAATAGGGATAGAAGATCTTCACTTACTGTTCTCATCCTCCACTTTGCTGGCCTCTTCCTTGTCCTTCAATTTGCCAGTGGTTGCCTTTTTGGTGGTGGCGGTTTTCTTTGTGGTGGTTGTAGGTGCTGCAGTTGTTGTTGGGGGTCGCTTGGGTTGCGGCTTTGGCTTCGGTTTAGGTGTGGTGCTAGCTGTGGTTGCGATGCGTCTGGTCGTGCTAGGGCTGGCTGCTGTTGTGGTGCTGCGCTGTGTGGTCGTGCTGCTCGTCGTTGTTGTTGTTATCTTGGGCGCAGTGGCAGCAGTTGCATTTTTGCCTAGAAGGGAGCAATTTAGTTTGGGTTACAGTGGGGAAAGGGACATTCTCTGATCACCTGGCGCATTCTCAATGCAGCATTTCATGCTGGGCGACGGACAGGGCACATCGTCCAGGACCTCGTAGCAGATGAGCGTGGCCAGTGTGTGCACACAGACGCCCGGACAATCCTTAGCATCCGCTGTGCTCGTTATCGTGTCCAGTAGGCCGGAGAGAAAACTGCCGGCGAGGGATTCATCCTGGGCCTGAGCACTAACCAGTAACAGAATGAAAGTCAATGTGCAAATGATGCTGTTGCCTGAAGTGCTCATTTTGCTTGTTAATTTTGTCATAAATCGTTTCACGTTGCTGTTGATGATGATCAAGTGAGCTCACGTGCTCATCTCGTTGCAAGAATCTAAACCACAGAGAGTGATAGAGACAGAGAGAGTGAGTGAGCAGGAGAAAAAATGAAATTAGCCAAGTGAAAGTTGAGTTTCGAACACAGCAATGTGAGTCAGCAGCACCCATGTAACCCAAAAGGCCTGTGACGTAACACAAAGATCAAAGTTGTTGTTGTTGCAGCTAAGATCATTGGCCTAGAAAGAGCTCACATTGTTGCAAGCGACTCGGCCACTGATAAGAGCCAACTTGTTCTGCGATATCTCCGCGTCTCCGCTAAACCCGTTTCTGGAGTTTGCCTCTCTTTGCCACATTCTGAGAAAAACATGGGCACTTGAGCTTGGAGCTGGTTCTGTGACAGGTGCGTCTGGCCGTACCGTTGTATTCGGTTTGCGTTGATAGTGTGCCACATTTCTATATTACGTATACGTATTTGTGTAACGGAGCATTCGGGAACTACAAACTAAGCATTCCGTTTTCTGGGCCTAATTAAAATGTATTTGGGACAACTTAAATGGGATTGGGTAGTGGCAATGGTAATGGTAATGGGAGTGGGAACGAGAATGGGTATGGTAAATTGAAAAGTAGTTGGTTGGATGTATTCAAACTGGTTTGCTTGCTGCAAAATAATTGTGAATACAGAGCGGACTCGGAAAAAATAGAATTCACGCAAATATAGAAAACATTTCTGTTTAATTTTATGTATGTTATATTTAGAATTTAAAATGATTATGCTTAAATTACAGCACAAAGCTATTTATTCGTATTTTACTTGCGATAACCCAATTATTGTTGGACATCTTCAATGGCTGCTTCTTCTTATCTTTGAGCCAATTAACGTTAAACGTTTAGATGCTTCACAATTTTTATGAATGAAATAGAAAGTACATTGACTCAGAGAGAAAAAAAAAAGGAAAAACAAAACCAACATAATAAAAAAGTACAAATTTGAAACGAAGCGCAATATCTCAGTTAAAGATCTTTAGCGAAAGTGCTGGCAATAAATAGTACTTGGACTCTAACACTTGACAATGGCCACATGGCCACAGAATGGAAATGGTAAATGGTAAATGGAGAAGCAACAGCTCAATGACAATTAAGTACCGCAAAAACCCCACCCGCTTGGCTAGATTTGAGGCTGGAGATGGAACTTTGGCTGTGGCTCACGTGCCACGCTTTCACGCAGAGAAAAAAAAAACCGGAAATTTCTTATAGGGCCAACAAGAAACCATTTAAAAACCGCTGTCATTAAGCACGGGCGTGTGACAATCCTCATTCTTTATGACGAAAATAAAATTAAGAAAAAAACGCTGATCCGAACTAAAGATTCAGAGTAGAAATGTAATTTTGAAGGCAAGCACACATTACTCAACTAAATGAAACTTTCTTGAAACACGCAGTTCGTTGTCTGGCCTAGCGACCAACAATAGAATATAAATTCTTAAATCAAGCATAAAATACCAAATTAAAAATTCGAAAAATTTTAGAAATCTGAATTTCGTTCACTTGTATACAATTTAAGTATAGAGTTCTCTATAATTTTATCGACTGTGCTAAATAGCTGCTCCACCCTGCTGTATAAAGAGAGTCTTTGCCCAAAAAACCAACTGCTTTTCGAGAATTCCAAAAACAAACCTCAAAAAATATAAAGAAGAATAAAAACTGTATATAGCTCGCACGTATTTCGGGTCAGCCATCTAAGAGCCGTAGAGCCCTGCCTCGTTTGCTTGGCATACGCCTACGCCATCATGAATACCAAGTCCGGCACCAAATCGATAAGTGGGTCAGATGCATAAGGCGCGACGACAAAAACGACGACAGGTCTTCCCCCCCCCATGGCTGCTGCTTGTCGCACTCTTTGCCAAGTTGAGTTTAGCAAGAGAATTATGCGTTCTGAAGACTCTCGAAAAAACATCAACCAAATATATGATGGTGTCTAAAAGAATTTCTTTCATTGAATGATGGCCAAAACAAACAAAAACCGAAACACGAATTCAAATGCCGATCGAACGGTTAACACTAACGGTAAACGACGGGCGTTGGATAAACACACACACACGCATACACAAACACACACAGCTGCAAGTTTTTTTTTATAGTTGTACGTTTTTTTTTATAGTTTTATTCAACTATTATTTGCAAAACTGTTTTGTTTTTGGTGTGATCTTTGAAACTCTTTCATTTTTAGCACTTCCATTAAAGTCCCGAGACATAGATACAAAGACACACACACACAAACAGAGAGATGTCTAAAGCTGAAGACAGCAAACAAGTTAAGCGACTTTTTGTATGTTCTGCTTTTTTTTACAGAATTTAACTGTAACGGTTAGCGGAAGACAAACATAACTGTGAGTTGGATCTGCAGGACAGCCATAGACGACGCATTTGTGTGGCATGCGCTTGGAATGCGGCACAGTTCTTTTTTTCCAGCTGCGTATGCAAAGTTACACACACACAAGCAGACACATACACGCACACACAAACTAATAATTGAAGTAAAGCGCTGGCTAACCGTTCTTTTTTGTAATGCCTGATCGCGACTGCACCTTGCGAAAGCCAGAAACAAACTGACCAATGCTCAAGGTTCTCGCCGCTTGCTTGGCCGCCGCCAAGGCCAGTCACAGGCCACCAGCTGGAGAAAGTGAGCAAAAGAAACGAAAGAAACGAACCGAAAGAGAGCAATAAAAGAGCGACGCATCTGGCTCTCTCTCTCTCTCTCTCTCCCGCTCTTTCTCTTAGCCACCTGTTCTGTGTGACGGCCGCAGGCAGCAGGTACTCGATGCCTGCTTGCCTCTCTCTTTTTGCAGAACTAGTCGTAAACCAAAGAACAGATGTAATCAGTGCCACTTAAGGATTTTTGGCGAAAACCTTTTTTTCACACATCACAAATTAACCCCGAAGTGTGCCTGGCAAATATTGCTACCCGTTTCTCGTTAGCGCATCATTCTCATGGCTTAGTTATGCAAATCTCAAGTGCCCAAAAATGCAACCTATGCAAATTTGCAAGGGTTTTATTTGCACTATTTTGGCAAGTCAGCGCCGCAGGATACAAATATTTTTTTTGCAGTTTTGCAAATGCAAATGCGCTTTGTCAAAGATGCGGAGCTGTTGACGTTTTCACTGTTGTCAAACATTGTTAAAATGCAATTATGAGTGCATAAATCTAAGCAGCTTAAGAAATTTGCATAGTGTTTGCGCTGGGAATGAAAAATTGCTTAATCTTTTACTTACGTGGCTTGGCACAAAACCCAACGCAAGTGTGCTGCAAAATATTTCGCAAAGGATTAAATTTTTGGCATTTTTAGATCGCTACTAATTAGCCTTGGCATACTACACGACTAACGCCCAAACAGAATCAAGTATCACAAAAAATAAACACAAAAACAGAAAAAAAGGACAAGACAAGTTTTTGAGCGTCTGTCTCATCGTTTGTCTGGCAGCTTCGCGGATGTTCCCAGGCTTCAGACAGATATCCTTGCAGGCCTTCACAAAACTTCACACGACAAGCTGAGGCTAAGGAAATTTGAATAAAACGCTGCACAACACAACACGAAAAAAAATTGAAAGTGGTAAAAAAAAGTGAAAAAAGTTAAGAAAAAAATCGAAAAAAACGTATTTATCATTCTGTGTGCGTGTGAGCACACATTTGTATACCTGAGCAGAAGCAGAAGCAGAAGACCGAGCCTGGCCCCTGGGCAAAGGCAAAGGAAAATAGATAAGCAGTGATGTGTTGTGTTGGTGGTGGTGGTTTCGCCAACAGGATCTCGTCCTGCGTATGCAAATGAGTCGCCCGATTGCCGATTTGAGTCGGCGTCCGTGATGATTCCCTTTCAGTTCGAACAATGCCGAGGGTCGCCCTGGTCCTTGTCCGCGTCCTCGTTCCCGTCCTCTTCTTTGGCCACACATGTTTGAGTCTGCGTTTTTTATACATTAATCGTCGTATTTAAAAAAAATTGATTAAACCCTTTCTTTATGTACATTTTTTTTGCTGATTTTTCCTCTTTTTTTATACCGTTTGCGAGTGTTTTTTTGGACTCATCCCGTTGTTGTATTTTCACTTTTTCGTGGGAATTTCGAAGGATCCTGGCTGCTGCATTATGATAACTAGAATGCATAAGGATTCTGATAAACTCAGTATGAAAATTAGTATTAAACAAGAAGATTAATGATAAGTATAATATTGAGTCCTTATTAGTGACTTTATATATATCTATACTTATCACAAATTAAACTATAAACATTTAAGCTTAAGGTACTATAGTACCTTAAGTCTCTTTAAAAAAATCAAATTACTCTATAAACATTTTTAAATTGCTTCAAATAAATCAAAACTTCATAAATACATCTCAATATCTCAAAATTCTGTAACCACAAAAGGAGTTAGTTAAATATATGTTTTTCATTGTGGTTGCATATTTTGCATTCAGTCTGCTAAAATAATAATGCCCAAGGCGATTTATGCTTAATCATTTACCCGCCTGCCCTCATCCATACCCTTAGCCTGGGCAATTCACCCCCCGGCGTTTCTGATCTGATTTAGGGACAAGACGAAACGAGCGAGTTCAATTTGCATATTGAGGATCATGTAAACCGAAAGGGGCCGAGGGCTTGTCATGGGAACAAAAGATGCAGTCGACGGCAAAAGAATAGATCGAAATCAATATTTGAGGTAATTAATTAACAGCATCAAACAAAAAAAAAAACCAACACAATATTAACATTTAGCAATCAATTGAAGACAATTCAATAACAGTGGAATTTGATATCAAACATAGAAAGTCAAATGAGTAAAAAGAGTATTCTGGTTTTTAATAGTTTGAATATGAATATTATTTAATGAGGATACAATCTACAAATTTAAATTTGAAATCAGAGGACAAACCCTAAGCAAAAGAACATTTAATTTATAGGCTAAAAATATTTAAAGATTGTCAATATATTTATCACCGTCTATTCGCTGTTATTACTTTGCAAAGATTTTTTTTGAAATACTGAATCAATAAATGACATTTTGCAACTGATTGGATTTATAAGAAATGTCATTTTATAAATTTTGAGCTTTTAAAAATTTAAAATTCTAAATGTGTTCCCAATAAGTTTTTTTCTCGCTTTCTTGTATTCTTGTGGTGTTTCGAATGTAACGAATTGAATGTGAATTTACTGATGTGGCAACACCGTTCGTGCTGCCAGACGCATATGGCATTAAAGTATCGATGCTTTTTACACGCATAACTCACACACATATCGATAATAACGTACGTGTCCAAAATCAGCTGCGACTGATACAAACAATGCGGTACATAAGTACCATGAAACTCTCTGATTTAACTTATTGATCTAAAGCAACCAGTGAGTATTAGTTGAGCTCAGCACGTTAAACAAAAGTGAGACGAGCCTATACAAACACACCCACACACACATTGACGAGACACACACGATGACGACGTCGTGGAAAGTGCGTCGAAATCTGCTTGCCACAAGTGGAGTGGCTCTGGCATTCCTTGTGCTATTGTATTGGACGGATTTAACGGGCGGATATTTCGCAGCTCTCGATGATGCTGGCACTAACAAAAATTGCTTCTGTGAGGTAAGTGCTGGGGTTTAACGTGGAGAGGCTGGGTTGTGGGGCAACTGAATGCACTCAAGCGTAACAAGAAAAAGTAATGAAATTAAAAACTTTCACAGCTAGAGGGCTCGATAAACGATTGCAGCTGTGATGTGGACACCGTGGATCATTTCAATAACATGAAAGTCTATCCACGATTGCAAAGTTTGCTGGTGAAGAACTTCTTTCGATTCTACAAGGTGAACCTGAAGCAGGAGTGTCCCTTTTGGCCAGATGACAGTCGCTGTGCCATCCGCTTCTGTCAGGTGGAGAACTGCGAGGAGCAGGCCATACCCGATGGCATCAAGGATAGTGGAGAGCACAGAGATAAGAGTTCATCATATAAGGTGAGCATAGCGAGAATTATCAGGAATTGGATAGGGATAATTTACATTTGTTATGTATTCAAAATTTTTAATTTAGCGAACTTATCAAAAGTTTTTTTATTTCGCTATCAAATTGGAATAGCAAAAATTGTAATTTCTTATCTATTCAAAATATTTAATGTATGCTAACTGCGCTGAAATGAAAGTGTTGTTTGGAGCATAGTTATTTTATTTCACTATGAAATTGGAATAAAACTGATTTTTAATTTTAATTAAGTAAGTTCATTTAATTTATCTATTCCAAAATCTTAATAATAGTTATTTTGAGCAGTTACTGTAGCTATTTTATTTCGCTATCAACTGATAGCTATTCCTGTTATCAGTGCGAATTAATTGATTTCCACCAAACAGTTTCTCTCGAACTACTTTATTTATATTTATAATCTTTTCCCTCAATGGTTGTTGAAGAACCCATTCCATAAATTATGCCCTATCTTTGACTTTGTCAATGGAAGTATTCTTGTTATTATTGTTGTGGTTGTTGTCATTGTCTGCAATCAATGCATTGCATCTTCTGCTTTTCCGCATGCGTTTGTATCGTTTACACAACTGTGGGTTGACGTGGCTTATTGATTCACACAATATTCATTCACACGCCCCTTACTTATGACATAACCCAGTTGTTATTGTTTTATTTTATAATTGTTGTTAAGCATGATAAATAATTAATGTTTATACAGCTGTCGCTAAGTTGAAATTATTTTGTGCATTTTTAGTATACAAAAGAGGCCCAAGTAGAGAGAAGCTGTTCGGATGCGGAAGATTTCAACAGTGCGCTCGGATTCCTGGACACCAGCATAAGTGATCAGGCGCACAAGGAGTTCGAATTGTGGGCCAAGCACGATGAGGCCGAGGAGGATTTTTGCATTGTGGATGATCAGGATGTGGATGCACAGTATGTGGATCTATTACTTAATCCGGAGCGTTATACGGGCTACAAAGGTGACTCGGCGCATCGTATTTGGAAAAGCATATATCTGGAGAATTGTTTCGGTGACAGCAAAGAAACATCCAATGAGTTTTCCAGTTATATGCCACACCTGGATTTGCATAATGTGTGCCTGGAGCAGCGCGCCTTTTATCGCATCATCTCTGGACTGCATTCTAGCATCAATATTCACTTGTGCTCCAAATATCTGCTATCGGAGACAAAGGATTTCCTCGATCCGCAGGGCATTTGGGGACCCAATGTTATGGAGTTTAAGCAACGCTTCAGTCCGGAAACCACGGGTGGCGCAGGTCCACATTGGCTAAGAAATTTATACTTTACATATCTGGTGGAACTGCGAGCCTTGGCCAAGGCGGCACCCTATCTGCGTCGCGAGGAATATTACACGGGCATTGAGGAGGAGGACGAAGAAGTGAAGCTGGCTATGCACGATATGCTCTCAGTCATTGAGTGAGTCATCTTTATTAACATCGAGTTAGCGTCAGTATCTTATTTAATTTCATCACATTACAGATCATTCCAATCACACTTCAATGAGAATGCGCTCTTTAGCAGCGGTATTGCGTCCATCAAATTCAAGAATGATTACAAGGAGAAGTTCCGAAACATATCCAGGATTATGGACTGTGTGGGCTGTGACAAGTGCAAGCTGTGGGGCAAGTTGCAAACACAGGGTCTGGGCACCGCTCTAAAAATTCTCTACTCGGAGAAACTCAACTTTGCAACGGAGAGTGGAATTTGGGATAAGCCGCAAATTGAGGCTGATCCCATTTTCAGATTGTCACGCACAGAAATCGTGGCGTTATTTAATGCCTTTGGCAGGTGAGTTTTTTTCATAGCATGTCGTCACATAAATTCAGTTTGTGTAACAAGTATTTCCATTTTAGATTATCGACCAGTATATATGAGATGGAAAATTTCCGGCGGGTGCTCAGATAACCACCCATCTCATTGGGTTCGCCCGGAACACGGCACAAATCAATTTCCCTACAGGAGAGCTAAATTACGCGCTCTGCTCAAAGAAATGCTCTTCGAAGTTAACTGTTAACGCACTTGTGGACATTATTTATATGGGTCTTATTTACGGTTTCCCTCCAAGATAGATAACGGTAACCGCCAGCCAGAGGCTAGCAACCACATGGGCATCTGCAATTTTGTATATATCCACATTGGGAATGCATTAAATAATTCATATTCTTAGGCTACTTGTACTTTACTCCACCCCCTATGCGCCACACATGTGCATTTTAAATGTAAGTTAGAGAATGTATATATATATATATATATATATATATATATATATATATATATATATATATATACACACATATTTATTTATTGTGTACGATGATAGCTAATTACACGTAGCAAAAAAGCAAACAACAAATTTGTCCAATCAATTCAGAGATCGTTTTTTATTTATTGTTTTTCTCATACCACCGGTAAAATAAACGATCGATCAAACAGCGTTGCCATGCCTACTTTATTGCTGCTGTACTGGCAACGCTGCCGGTTAGTTCCAGTCGATTACGATACAAAAACATTTTACTTGGCTCATAGCAACCAAAGCTTGTTTAAAACAGTTGCTGATTTTGTCAGGGAATTATCCAAAAATATATTTGAACATAGATTACAATAAATATATTTATAATAAAATGGTTGTGCTACACGTGAAACGCGGCGATCAGAATGTGTTTTTATACGAGACAAGTGTGACCGAAACCACAGATACCGTTATTCGTGAGCTGATATCTGTTTTCAATGGTCGCCTGAAAATTGAACGCATTTGCATGGAAATCGAGGAATTGGCTGAGCATGGAACAATGCTACCCTATGAGATGCAGGGCCTAAACGATGACCAGATCGAGGAGCTCAAGCTGAAGGATGCCTGGGCAGAAAAGTGCAGACCCATGGGTGGTTTTACATACAACAAGGATCCACTGTGCCGTCGCAACGGTCAACAGGCTAACGAAGCCATGCGCAAGGTCCTCGCAGGTGCAATGACCGATGCCAAGGCCATGATTGACAAGGTATAAGCATTAGTATTAATCTAGTTGGTTACTTAGGCTCATCCAACGCGCTTACAGAAACTGTGCAACTCTTCGAAAGCTCTGACGCTAAAGATCATTCAGGAGGCTTTAAATATTCTACGCGGTGCTGTTACCATTGTTTATCCCATGAAGTTGCCTCCACATGACACCATTCAAATGGAGTTCACCAATATGGAGGATCTGACAGGCACTCAGGCCTCCAAAGAGGTGATTGAACCCTCCAAGGCTCAGCTGTGGTTTGCTGGTCGCCAAATTTTAAGTGGCAAAATATTGAAAGAGTATTTGGGTAATAATGACAAGACCAAGGTGAGCTTCTTCCCACTTTTCCAAGTATTAGCTGCAACCATTACTGCTTGCCCATTTAGGTTGTTGTCAAGCTGAATCAGCTGGGCGAAGGTCCGCCGGCAAGGGAGCAGGTGATCACGGATCATGTGCGTCGCCAGTTGATGGCCGCTGAATTTAAGCGTCAGGAGGAGCTCAAGGTAGGTGTCCATTAAGAGAATCATAAATGCTTTATTCTTTAAATAGCTTCTATAAGTATATATCTAATATATATGTATATTTTATCTATAAGTAGTCAATCAAAAGTGTAGAAATTTAAGCGTGCAGTTTTTGTTTGTCTTTGGTGCTTCTGTGCCTCTAAACCCTTATCTCTGTGATTTATATATATTTGCATAGATCAGGCTAAACTAATTCGAGTATATTGCATAGCTACTAAATCGAAAAATCAAGGCAAAGTCAAATGTCCTTTTATTTCGAACATATTTTCCCCATTTTTAGTTTGTGCTTGATTTATCGTAGACTAAATAAATGCATTCGCCCAAAAATGTTGGTGCCTGGTTCCCGTTGTGGATCCTTTATATATATATAAAGTTATATGGTTCAGCAGACTGACTGTAAGATTATCGTTGGTTTTGTGTTACTGCCATATTCCCGTCTCTTGAAATATGTATAAATTCATGTCTAAATGCAACTGATTTCGAAAGTCCAAGGCACATCCGCTGAACCAGACGTGGGCAGATATACTCTATTTTATGTAAATATGATTTGGTTTTCTGATTTGGTCGCATAACCCATGTTAAGAGGGGTTAATAAAGCTCTTGAGAATTGTATAAAGTTCTATACAAATTGAAATGATAATCAAGTGAAATGCTGAATATAGTTAGATGGCTTTGGTTGTTGTCGTTGCTCCTTTCTATGCTATATATATAATAAATCGTTTGTATAAATGCGTAGATAAATAGCGCTGAGTGGAAATTCAAGTTCAGTTCGCAGTTCCCATAAAGATTGTATAGAGTTCAATATAAAGAGTAACAAGTTCTTAGCGATAAGTTCCCTTTTCGAGTCTTGAGCCCATATCCTGGGCTCGTTTAAAGTATGACCAGTGGTTTTTCGGGCACATCGCAACTGGCTGCCTTCTCGTCCTGATCTTCGCCGAAGTTCCGCTGCTCGCCACAGTTGCTCGATCCACCGGTTGGACTAAGTGGTATCAGTGACTTGGTGCTGCCAATCATTTCATGTGTGTCCAGCGGATGCGGCTGATCTTGTGGCGACAGTTCCAGCTCACCCATGGCACCCGCCTGATGTTCCAAATCGACCACATCGTCATCCGTATCGTAGACTTTTTCTGGCTGTTTTGATCTGACATTATGGCCAAAGACATCATCATCCGAATTGTCGCCAGCGCAAACACAACGCATTTTTGCATCGTCACCCACCTAAAATTTGTACAGAATTGTGAAATCCTAACTTTACAATTTCAACACTTAACACTCACCTTCACCGACTTGGTTATGACGCACAGCGATATGGAGGATACCACAAATAGCACAATCGGCACAATCAGCGAGACGAGCAGCTCGCGATACACCTTATCCAGATCATATCGTGCAACCACAAAATCCACATTTGCATCCTGCAGAAACACAGTCAATATTGTAATTCAAATCCGAGTCCAGATACGGTTCTCAGTTTGTTTTGTTGTTGTAATTTACCTTATTGTAGTAACACTGATAGCGTGACTGAGCCGTGTTGTTGTCGCCATCGCTGCCATAGCGGGCCACAAAGTCCTTGCATTCCCCTCGCAGCGTATTCACGCAACCCTCGAGGTTTATGAACAATTTCTTCCAGCTGAATATGGTCAGATTGGCCTGGTTGGGCAGAAACTTTTGCTCGGGGTCAACGGCATGCGTGCTATTCTCGTAGATGGCCCAAAACTGTGTAAAGTTCATATAAGGAGCTGGTAGTGTATCGTGTTCCAGCAAGGTGCCATTCAAGCAATCAGTAGCCCTAAAAAAGTTGATATTTATGTGTTGCTTTATGATTTGTAAAAGAAATTTGAAAAGACTGTGGAAAGAAAATCCTTCCCAACTTTGTATGAGAGATTAATCTGCAGTTTAAAAATATTTTTGAGAGTACAATTTTCATCTGAATAATAGCGCTTTCGACTTGAATATGGGATTATTCAAGAGATCAAATTATGATCAAATACTTTTCAAATCGGATCCCTTTTGACAAAATGATGGTAATATATAATTACAATCCGTCTCTCTAAATTTATTCCACGTTACTAATTTTAAATGTATAATCAATCTAGAGGTCAAATTATTATCAAAAAGCCATACTTTTTTTTTACAATTTGATAACTTTTAACCAAGTTATGTTGGCTATACTTACATGATGCGATTGTCGGATTCGCGGGTGACTGTTGCACAGTTGGTCAACAAGTTGCCATCGTCCTCCTTCCAGAATTCGGTGGGCTCAATGCGGACGCCGTGTTCCTTGCCGCGTGCCTCATTGAAGGCCACCGCGTTCTCACAATCTGCAGCAATTAAATTGTCCTCCTGGAATATAGAACCCAAAATATAGTTGCAGACTTCCTTAGAGTAGGCGACGAGATCAGGCTGTACTCACATGCATGATAAGCGTATTGATGTTGCCTGTAGTTATCCGGGAGCAGTACCTATCACAGCTAAAGGGTCGCTTGATCTTGGTGCACTGCACCCCATGGCACTCGAAGAAGCCGTTCAGCTTCGTGTTATCCTTGGCCGAGTTGATGACGGGTCCATCAGGCTTGTGGTGGCACAAGAAGAACTCGGACATGTTCTTGCAGTGTCCTGTTGGGGGGAGAAGTGGAACAAATTTAAAATTGAGAATGTCTTTGGCACGTGAAGCACTTGCCATTGGAGCAGTTGAAGACGCCGCGTATGTTGTTGCATACGGTGCCATTGTTGCAGTTGAACTTGTTGAGGCGACTCAGGTCAATCTGTGGGCGGCAAGAAATATATTAAAATTGTTGCATGTCCTCAAACTTAATGGCCTAGTCAATGATCGTAAAGTTGTGTGGCGCCACCGTAAATACTTTTGCATTGCAATGCGTCTCATTAAGAAACCACAATAATAAGAACATGTTGGAGTGCTGTTGCTCGACTAACAGATACCCAGTCGATATGTAAAAGTAAACTTAAATTGTGAGTATTAAAATAGCAGTAGCAAAATTGAACTAACTCAATTATTATTATTCACAAAAAAATGTTTCTAAATAGAGTTCGCTTTTCTTCATTTCTAGAGTCATCTTTCCCAAAATGAAGTAAAATATTTATAATTTTCATGATCTTCACAGGAACTGTATAACTTTAGCCTTTTGGTTGTCTATATTATTAGTTTTTGCTCTCCATTATTCTTTAGTTAGTTTTAGGTCGTAATCTTCTTTGTTATTTGTGCGGGGTATAAGAAAATGAACTTCTTGCTGTGACTCACGGCGCCACTCAGGCATTCTAGGGAATAGCGATGACGTCTTTGTTGTGGCTACTTGTTGGTGCTAGCTGAGGAAGGTGGCGGCGTGGGTGGGTGTTAAGTGCCCAGCAGTAGTAACTTACCATGGCGCAGGAGGTATTGGACACTCTGGTGCAATTGTTGAGCTGTATATCGGTGCCATTGCGTCGCACAACCGAATGGATTTGCGGACAGAAACCACTTGTGCGTGTCAAGCACCATTCGCCACACGAGGCCCAGGGACAATTGTTGGGCATCTGACGGTCCACCGTTTGACACATGACCGGATCCAGTTCGAAGCCCGACTTGAAGGCTCTACGGGGGCAGAAGTTGAAGTTGATTAAGTATAACTGAAGTAGTCGTAGTAAGACAACTTACTTCATGGATGGGGAGTAGATGGCCACGCTGAGGTAGACAATGGAGACGCAGGACAACACCATGGTCAGTTGGCAGAGGCAAATGGCGCGACAGATGCGCTTATCCTGTTCGGGTATTAGGCGCGGTTTATCTTTGCGACGCGCCATTATACGATATATACAATTTACGACTTGTTGATTTTCGAGTTGGTTCTTTGTCCTTTATCCTTCGTTCACCCTACGACGTTTTCAAGGTGATTCCGTTTATTTGCAGGGTTGGGCGCTCTATTTTGTTGGCTTGGGGAAGGGGTTTGTGTTTGTTCTATTTGTGTGTCAACCAAAGAAAAACTTGCGTTGTTTGGATTGTGTGTACTACACACTCGTTCTGCGGTTTTGCATTATTGATGGATGAACTGTGAACGTTAGAATGAATATCCTCTTTTTTTGTTTTGTTTTTTTTTTTTGCTTTCGATGGGTTTTTGCGTTCAACTTCGCGTAGATGATGGCGCCAACCAAGGATGAATTCACGTTCGTCTTCCTTGCGTGTTCGCATGCAACTGTTTGAATTGCTGGAGCAAGACGCAACCAAGGCTGCACAAACAACAACAGGATGTTCGTCGTTTCGTTGCGCACTTTTACTTTCGACACGGCGAGAAAACGAAAGTTAAATGGTCAAAATAAACCCTTAACGCGGAGTAGGGCAACAAAGCCGCTCCACAAAACGCCTGCGCTGTGGCTAAAAAAAAGGTAGCACGAAAGCTTTCCAGCTCTCACTCTCACTGTTTTCCTTTACTCTCTCTCTCTCTCTCTCTCTACTCTCTCTCTCTCTCTCTCTTACTCTCTCTCTCTCTCTCTCTCTTTCTCTCTCTCTCTCTCTCTCTCTCTCTTTCTTTCTTTCTCTCTCTCTGATGAGACGACATTAAGATTCGAACTGTGTTTATTTGATTGAAAATTCTTAATACTAAATGCATTGGTTCCTTATCCACCACATTCGCTGGTAAGGTGACCGTTATTTATCTCAAATGCTATCTCTAAAAATAGCCTCAGTCCCGTTATCTGCTTCTTAGAGTGCGTCAGCTGCTTGAACACTCTCTCTTTCTCTGTTTCCCTTTCTCTCGCACACACACAAAAATAAAACGCTCTTTATTTGTTCTCTTTGTTTTGCTTCGATTTTTTTTTTATTTTTTTAGTGTAATTTGTTTATTAATTATGCCGTTAGCTTGTTAAACTTGTTTATTTTGATAAAGACACGTTAAGTAAAAAATTTTTAATCATTTTTGCATTCAAATATTTTGTTAGTTTTGTTTTTGGTTTGTTTTGTATGATTTAAAAAATTCTCATAAGCAACGTGCGTTATATCGGTTCTGCTATTAAGCTATTCATATATGTATATATCTATATTGTATATTATACATATACGTTGTATATACTTGTTATTATTATTATTAATCCATTAAATGTTCATTTTTTACATTAGATCTTTAAAACTATTTCAAAATGATGGAAATTGTGTGTGAGTTAGTTGGATTTTTTCTCTTATTGTTGGTGGTGAATGCATTTTTATATATTTGTTGGTTCTGCTTTTCTATGTGTGTGTGTTTGTGTGTGTTTTCAAAAGAGTTTTGAGTACGGCCAAATGTACCGTAAGGACCAGAAAGGGTTTTAGCCAATTCATTATCTCTGGTCCAAAACGCTTCAGTTAAATTGCATGCCTATTTATACAATTATTTGATTTTATTCACGTTGTTCTTTTTCTTTTTACGAATTTTACTTAATATTTTGTTTATGACTACTATCACAATTTTTTTGAAAACAAGCAATTTTTTGTTAGATTTTTTTCTTTTTTGGTTTTTTGAATGTAGAGAAATTGAGATTTATATAATGATCTCTATATATATATATATCATGGATAGGCGGAGCATCGATATATGTTTAAAAGCGAGCGAAAGTCGAAAACAAAATAGCTTTAAAGTCGAAACTGAAGCTCTATATATTTATGTGTGACTGTGTGTTTATATATATATATATAGCATAACAATATGATGATAAATTTGCAATGATTTAATAATTGAATAGATTGTAACAGGAAAATTGTATCAATCTCAATGCTCCCCTAGAAGTACATGTATCCTATATAGTAATGGCAGATGGCTTCTCATTATACTATATATAATAATTATAAGCTAAATGTGTTCTGTGTATCTGTGTAAGAGTGTATCAGTGGGTGTGTGTGTGTGTGTGTGTTTATGTGTTGGTACAGACTACAAAGTTAATTTGCTATTTTAACTAATTGGTTTTTGCTAGTATTCCATTTCATCATCTTCGTCACTGTGACACAGAAGTTTGCTAAAAAATTGATTGAAATTCGTTTCTAATTCCAGTACATAAAAGCAGTTTATATATTATATATAGATTGTAGATAATACGCTAGTTACAATAATTGAAAACATGCCAAAGTTCTAAAGTAAAACATGCAAAATCAAAGCTAAATATCTATTGAATAAATTTTAAACATGCTAGATATATTATTTTATATTCCATATAAGTTTGATATAATTTTTAATTTATTTTTTGGTCAAATATGAACTGAGCGATGTTGAGTGAATTATAATAATATAATTTATTTCCCTTGGACAAGTGCATAATTGTTGTAGATGGTACTTGAAAATACCAGAGAACTTCTAGCTATATATTTATATTATTTTGTTGTTGACTAATATACGAAATAGTTGTATATATGTATATAATATGCATATCTATCAGTTTTGTGCTCATTAGTTGTATAAGAATAGTCTTGGTTTGGATAGCTCAAATGGAACTCGTTGAGTTCTTGAGGTGCTCTACGAGATGATGGCAGCTTAAAGCTGAGATCGGCTATAATGCGTGAGAATATGTATGCTAAGGACACTTCAGAGTAACGATTCTTTGTTTCGATTTGTTTGGTGTTTTCTTTTCTTTTTTGTGTTGTTTTTTTTTTTTGTGAGCGTGCTGAATTTAAGTACATAGAATTTTTTCAATTGATTGGTGTTTTTTTTTTGTTTTTCGGCTTAGAACTAACGTCTCTAGAAACAAAGTTTAAATCCATCGCTCGCATTTGAGCCTACTCTCTTTAAAATGGGGCTCAAAAATTCAGGCACTGTTTAAAATACATTCAAAGATAACGACTTTTCCGTATTACATTTCATGCAGTTTACGATCCTGAAAATAAGTTTTTCAAAAAGAGAGAAAAACGAAAAAACGCATGAAAAAAGTCTCAAATGTGTTGGGGAAATGATACTGTAAACTAAAAAAAACGAGGAGTTTCACAATTAATTTCATAGAATTTGTTTTCTTTTTTGAGGCCAATATCGCTTGGGATGATAATTGCATTACATTTACGATCGATAACGATATGATTAACAATATATACGATTAACGATTAAACGATTATTTTTGACAATCTCAATACAAGGCACAATGGATAGTTATTATATATAAATAAATATAAATATATATTTATTGTGTGTGTGTGTGTGTGTTGTGTGTGTGGGTGGGTTCCACTACATTACGAGAGGGGGGTCGGGGAGAGACGGGGGTTGGTTGAGTATCTTTTTGTTTAGATGAGAACATAAAAACTAGATGCTTGCTTGACTTTGACTTAGAATAACTCACTCTTCCTTGGTTGGAAACTTTTCGGCATAGACGCGCGAAGATTTATTGCACGCCTTCTCGCAGCAAGGACAATACCAATAGCTGAGCACCCCAATCGAGATGGCAAACAGCACATTGGGTATGATCAGCGAGAGCACCAAATGATAAAGATTATTCTCCCACGAATAACGTCCGATAACAACTTCTGGATAGGCGCGACTATAATAACAGGGAAATGGCTCACCAATGTGAGAGAAGCTGTATGGGAGAGAAGAGAAAGTTGTTTTTTAGTATCATATCTAGAGGAGAGGTTGGCTCAATTGTGGCTTACCCATATTGCCTGGCGAAGACACTGCAGTTGGTCGTCGGCGGATAGCCACAACCCTCGGAATTGATGAGAAACTTAGTATAGCTAACATCCCAGTTGACTCTCTCCAAGTCTCGAGGATTGCGCTCCCATTCGCTAAACGGTATGCGCGTATAGTTGACAAACAACTGATGGCACCTGTTGGTCAGAATTATTGGGATTATTGGTAATCTCATTTAATGATTTGGTGAAGGATTAGTCCAATTACTTTGTGAGTGATGAGGTGCAGCCCTCGCGACAGGAGCTCCAGCTGCAGTTCTTGATGCCCTCCGCATAGATGTGATCGATGACGATGCACGTCACCGGCACCGGATCATAATCCGCAATGATTGTTGAGATGGCGGGATCGACAACGAAGGGTATCAGGAAGAGGAATGTGAACACCGACAGTATGGCAGTCGTACCTAAATTGAATTGAATTGAATTGATTAAATTTCAAATACTCCTAGCTAATCCTAGATTCACTTACCAAGGCACACGGAGGTGTAGAACTTTGCCTTCTCGAGTATGGTATCCATTTCGATCTCCTCGCGCTTGGCTTTGATGGCGTCCACGCAGCCACTGCCAGGCCGAATGGGCCCGTGCGATTGGCAGGAGGAGGATCGACCCGATCTGCTGCTGCTGCTGCTCAGGCTCATCTTGCTGGCGGAGAGCGTTTGGGCCGAGAGCGTTGGACTCGTCGGCATCGACGTTGTCGTCGTCAGTGTTGAGCTCTTCTTCATTGTCAAATATTTATTGTAGTTTCTTCTGTGTGTGTTTGTTGTGTAGTTGTGTGGAAAAAGTTTCTGTTTCTGTTTCAGTTATTTTTTTTGTGTTTTTTTTTTTGCTTTTCCTTTATCACTAAAAGCCTTAAAAATGAACACCGCTAACGCTTTTGCTTTTGCTCTCTAAGCCTACAACAATAAACAACTTTTAAGTGCGAAACTTTCGCCGCTCTCCTCTCTGCCTTCTCCACGACTTTAACCCCCCCTTTAGCCTAGTTTTATGTTTTTCCCCGTTCTCCTTTTGTTTTTATTAGTTATTCGTGTTGTCGAAATGGAAATTTGTTTTAATCATTAGTTCTAAGTCTTTATATCTTTATGTTGTTTTTCTTTTTTAAAATTGTAGTTTATTATTATATATTATTATTATTTTTTTTTGTATTGATTTATTTTATCTAAATTGATGTTTGTTAATTTTGTTGTAGTTTCTTCGATTTTTTTTTTTTATTTGTTTTGAGTTAACTAATTCTTGCGAGACTTGGTTTTAATATATTTTTGTTGGTATCTTCTTAGTTATTTTTGATCACGCATCCCTCCCAAACCGTTTTGACCATTACTGCTCCTAAGGGCTGATTCTAATTCCCATGTTGTTGCTGTGTGATGTGTGTGTGTTTGTGTGTGTGTATGTGTTGTGTGTGTGTGTTGTTGTGCGCGTGCTTCGTGTGAGTGCATTCAAGTATTATATATTCTCTATTGATGGCGGTTTTAACTTTAAGTCGAGAAATTCAATCAGTTTGTCGCTTTCGTGCTAATCGCCCCCAAGTCCATACTCCTCGTCCTCCTAAAACACCTAATTACTCTCAGTAAGTGGCCTAGCGCACTTAGCCTTATTCCAAAAATATACAAATTATACTAATATTGTCTTCTGATCGGTTCGTATCTCGAGAATTCTTATACACGTGCCTCGCATTAAGTGTTGAAGTATTATTGTTATTATTATTAATAATATTATTTTGTTTAAAGTTTTTTTTTGTTTTTAGTTTTTTTCTGTGATTGCTGTTAGCTCAGGAGTGTCCTTGCAAGCCGCTCAGGTGTTTGTTGTAGTTGTTGTTTGTTGTTGTTGTGGTCTTGTTGTTGTTGTGGTGTGGTCGCTTGTTTAGAAGTTCGATGGAAGGATTACAAAGAGTTGTTTGCGAGTGGTTTCAATGCCCAACTCCATTACTGCAAAGCGAAGACGCCAGTCTGATGCACCGGACTGTCTTCCTGGAGCAGAGGAATGCCTGCAAAACAAATCAAATGTAAGGCATGCAGTTTAAGTTAGTTTATATATAATTCTAGATTTGACACAGTTCGCTCCTAACTCTAATTAAGCTCTGTTTAGCTCCAGTGTTCGCTCGAAAGCTACACTCAGCAAAAGAAATCGCCTTAATTCGCTACACTTATCAGAAAGTAGATTTTTAAAATTTAAGATTTAGTTTTCTAAAAATCATTTCTTGCATTTCTTGAAATTAGCTTGGATTTTTCTTAAAAAAAAAAAAAAATTAGAAAACAATATTTCTAATTTCTTTCTATTTCTAATAAAAAAATAATTCTTATGTTAGCTCTTTTGTTACTTATATTATCAATAAACATTACTATTTTTAAATTTCGCATATATAAAATAAATTTTCCTTACTATATAGAAGTAGAGTGACATCTCACAAAGCTACTTAGCCCTTAATAATATCAATCAGTTAAATTCTAATATAACAGTTGAAAAATCAAATTTCAGTACTATTTTCTAAATTTGAGAAGTGTTTTTTTAGGAATCACGGCTTGCGTATCTACGTTTAAGAAATGAAATTCTAAATAATGAAAAATAGTTCTAAAAAATAGAAAGAAAAATGTTTTCTTATATTTAGAAATTAAGATAATTTTCTAAATCAAGGCGATTTTTTACTGAGAGCAGAACGTTCTACATCTTGAGCGATCACTGTGGCTGCTAAGGACACTACTTGAGCACAAGATATAGAGGCATTATAGTATGCCAGGGATTTTGGGGACGCTACCAAGTAAACTTTGACCTGCGTTAGATTTACCCAAGGAAAGTTTTCTTGATCGTTAGATGAAAATTCGTATGTAGCACAGTGTAATTCCCTAGTTTTCGAGAGAGAAAGAGAGAAAGAGTGTTGTCTGTTTTCTTTTGGGAGGGGCGGGGGGTTAGCTTACGTGACGGATCTCATAGGGCCATGACCTCGTCGCCACCGCCGCCAGCGCCCATGTCGCCGTTGGTTGGTGTGCCGACGTTGTTCTTGGATAGAATGGTCGCCGTGTCGACGCATCCTTTGAACCGCATCTTGGCATCGTCGCCGACATAGACGGTGCGCTGGCAGAGCAACAGCACCGAACAGGAGACCACGAACAGCACCGACGGCACCACCGACGCGAACACAAACTGGCGATAGGTGACCTCCAGATCGAACCGGGCCACCACCACATCCTTCTTGGACGGTGAATAGAAGCAGGGGAATCGTGCCCGGGCATTATGATCACTGCCATCACGTCCAAAGTCCTTGAGGAACTCCTTGCACTCATCCATCAGGGTGTTAACGCAACCCTCCAAGTTAATCATCAGTTTCGACTCATTCGAAATGGTCAAGTCGACATCGGGTGGTGCAATCTCTGGCACCGGTGTCGCCACCGACACATGCAAATGACTCAGATATGTGAAATTTGTCAGATCACTGAGCATATTATGTTCCAACGTTGAACCATTAATGCAGTCCACTGCATCCACCCGATCCGAGGTGTTCTTAATATAATAACAGGATGTCATGGCAACATTATCGCTCGACTCATTCCACACCTCCTCGAGCGTTTCAGCATTGATGGCATTCTGACATTGGGAGAGATACACCTTGTCGCCACTCAGCACCACCACATTCTTGTTCCTGGTTGGTATATCCACGCAGCGTCTGTCGCAATTGTAGGGTGTCCTTATCTTGCGGCACGTGCCGCGACTGCACGAGAACAATCCACTGATGTCCATGCAATTGATTTTGCCGCGTCGCCCCGAACACTTGACGGGCGCGTCACTGTTGTGGAAGACGCACTCGAAGGCATCCGTTATGTTCAAACACTGTCCGGCGGTGCAGTTGAAAGTACCCGTTAGATTCTTGCACTCGTCGTTGATGCAACGGGCTTTGTCCGCCCGATCCTGATCGATGCCGTAGCACGTTTTATTCGCCGAATTCGTGCAATTCTGAAAGGTGAGATTGGTGCCATTGCTGCGTAGATTAACATAGATTTGGATGCACGCACCGGATGTCTTGCTCAGACACCACTCGCCGCAGCTGCCCCACTCACAGTTGTCCTTGTTGAGGGCACGGGTTGTGGTGCACATGACGGGTGTGGGATCAATGCCACTTTTAAAGGCACGCGTCGATGGCATATAAATGGCCACAGTTAGATAGACCAATGCCACCGAGCTGAGCACCAGCGTCATCTGGCATATGCAGATGGTGCCACAGATGCGAGTATCTTGTGGCGGCACAACCAAATCCTCAACGAGCACCTTCTTCTTGCCCATGTTGTTGCTGTTGTTGTAAAAGCTGTAAAAGCTTCTTTTCCTATTTAATTGCTAATCTGTATCAGACTTCTTGTCGTTTGTCTCTCTGCTAAGCCACGTCGCTTGTAATCCAATTAGAAGTTCATCATCATCATCATCATCATCGTGGCTTGTCTATCGATTGAGCCTCCCACACACACACACACACACACACAAGCACTCACCCACACACACCCACCCGCACACACACACAGACGCCAATTGTCGTGTGTTATATAACTTATGGACTTATTCTCGCCTCGTGCGTTTTTTTTGTGTTTTTTGTTGCCAGATTTCCTTTCAAGTTTCACAGCCTGAACACGTTTTTTTTTTATTTTTTTGGCGACACTTTTGCGCTTATTGATTTTTTTATAAGTTGAAGCGAACTACTCAATTTTTACTCTTAGTTTTCAGTGCAAGCTGCTGGCAGTTGGAAAAAGCTTACAGCAGATTTAATTTAAAATAAAAAACAACTTATACATTTATTTAACAGCTAATTATTGCTCTTTTGCATAAGTTGTATTTTTTTTAGTGGGATTTTGTTTTTATTGTTTTTTGTTGCTAATATTTTTCACACTGCTGCTGCTGCTGCTGTTGTTGTTGCTGTTGCTGTTTTTATAGTAGTTGTAGTTGGGCCCAAGGCTGCTGCTGCTGCTGCTGCTCCTGGCTGGCCTTCCTGGCTTCGCACAGTTTTCGCACTGCGAGCGTGGAATTCTTTGTGAGCTGATTTTTGGTGCAGTCGTGCGACTCGTGTGACTCGGCTTCTTCCTGACCGCCGACAACAGCTCCTCCTGCCAGCTCCTACCAGCTCCTTAGTAACTACTGCTGCTGCTGCTGCTGCTCTTGCTGCTTTTGCTCTCGACTCAAAATCAGAGCGCTGCGCGCGCATTTTCATTACAAAATCAATAATTCCGCATTCACGTTTTGCAAAAACAGACTTCTCTCCCCGCTCTCCTCCCAAAAACAAATACACTCTCTGCTTTCATTGATTAAGCTTCGCGTGACCGGAGAGTGCAAGTGCACTCCCCCAAAAACACACACGCCCCACATTTCTGTTTTCTTGGTTTGGTGTGGTGGCACCAGGGACAGGGTCAATCCAGGGGCCAGTGGGGGTGGGCGTGCTTGATGACGTAGTTCCCTCTGCATTCAATTTATTGCTTAATAATAAACATATTGAGCGATGGTAGAGCAGTTTTCTGGGCATTTATCAAATTTGTGTAGTTATTTAAAAAGTTAAATATACTTGATGATACAAAAAACCTCTCGAATCTGTAGCTGCAATTGTTATCTTATTTTTCGTAAATTTGAGGGAGGTATTGAGAATTCAAATTTACTATAATCAAAGTTCTCAGAACTCGACAGACAATACAAATGCTAATAACTTCGTGTTGTGATGAATATTAAATTTTTGTATATTAGTTGCAATTAAATAAATAAGTAAAGTAAATATATTCTTGATCAGCTTAGACTTATAGCCATCCCCCTTTGTCCGACTGTTCCTAAACTTTTAAAATATACCCGTCTCTTTGCTGCAAGTGGTCCTTAGATAAATCGAATGCATTCGGATCGAACAACTATATAAATTAGCTGCTATAAGAACATATAAGCGAAATTTAAGTTTTTGCATGAAGGTCTTTGTTGTTTATGAAGATTTTCTGACTAATCTCACAAACTAATCTTTTTTATATTGGAAAAATTAATTTTAAGATAAAATTTGAGTACAGCCCAGCTTCCATAGGAACAATCAGTCGAAATATGAGTTCTGATGCCATTTTTTTCTTATGGCTTTAACATTTTGGGAAATTTTGGGATTGCCAAAATAGGATTACTCCTTCTAACAGCTCCCATAGGAATATTCGGTCAAATTATATGTTATTATTATATTAGGCTGTCAGCAGATGGACTCCAATCTGTAAGAGCAGACAATCTTCAACTTGCCCAATAAAGCCAGCTTTTCTTCTTACAAAGTTCAACTTTATATTGGTTTTTAGTAGTACATAAATACATATACATATATATTTCCGCTATTGTTAACAAATTTGCACTATATTATCAGTATAAAACAGGCAGCTGCTGCCGACGCGACTGCCATCGGTAGTTTGCTAATTATAGTCCCAAAAAGAGATTTTACAAAAATACAGAGATTAATACAAATTAATATAAAGATTTATTGTCCTGGCTCAATCCATGTTTTTTCCTTAAGTGGCATGTTCCACGAATCGGCAATTATGGCTATTGTATGTTTGCTGAGTCGTGGCCCAATCAACGGATTCATTTGGGTCAAATAGCAGCAGAGCCAAAAAAGCCAACAGCAGGCGGCGGTCAGCATCAGAATGCATTGGGTGAGCTTCTGTTGGGGACCGCGTGGCGTTATCATTGGTCCACCAATGCCGACGGCCGCCCACAGGGCTGTGAAGAACAGTATCGGTAGTATAGCGGCGCCCATTTCACAATTTGTGCGCAATTGTTAACAATTCTTAATTATTTCACTTGTCTTTGTTATTTTGTTGTTGCAGCCTGACTAACAATTGTAGTTGCATATCGATATATGCGCGTGTATCGCTGCAATAGCAACTCTGGCCGCAGAATTTTGGCGCTGCCAACTTGCTTGGCTGAACCGATAGCAAGCGCAAAGTTTGAATTTAATTTGTTTATTTTGTAGTTTAAGTGTTATAATTTAATTTAGTGCATATTTTATTTAACAACTTCTTATTTACAGGGATATAGCTATTTTTTGATGTGTCTTAATTGATACGGACTTCATTTAAATATTTATAAGTTGTTTCTTTACGATATTTTGATAACTATTTATATAGCTGACATTTATAAATACGTCAACAAACTGTTTGAGTTACTAAGACAATATTATTATATTTAATCTGACCTTAGAAAGTATTAAATTACTGACGCAAGCTTGCTGTTAATAATTAAAAACACGCCCTGTGAAAAACAATAATAACTTTTCCGAACATTCTTTCACAACACACCCATTGAATAATCAATGGCGAGTGGGGTTTTTTATTGGGTTTCTTGACATTGTTGATTTGAGTGAATTTGAATGCGCTGTTAAGTAGGCAACACTTTCTCCCCAACAGAAAATATACTGCTTGCTGCAGCACACTCAGAGAAGAAGGTCAAAATGCAGTGAAAGTTTATCCTTTTTCTGGGGGAATTAAATTGAATTGAATTTGGTGCTTGTTTTTTGATACTCACATGTACAAATTTTGGGTGTTCCACTGGCGAAGTGTTGAGGTTTATTTACGTTAGCGCACACACACACACTGAAACACATGCGAAACACACACACACGCACAACACTACACCCACATGTATATGCATCGTCGTTTCATAATGGAAATGCAGGCACAGTCTTTGAAATTTGAGGAAAATCGTTTTTTTTTTTGTTATTATTTTATTATTTCGTAATAAATTATTTAACGCGATTGTAGTTGTTAACTTGACGAGTTGATTCGCAGTTGGACATAAGGCAGCAAATGATTTGATTTTACAATTTTCCTTTACTTTCCTGTCTCTTTTTCTTTTCTTTTTTTTTTTTTTTTGTACCCGAGCCGAGAAAATTCCAAACAGATGAATATGTGACGTGCACGGCTCGCGGCTCACATTTTCCTGCTGTTTACGCCAAATTCTGACATTTCTCACAAGCACCAAATGCTGCGAAGCTTCTGCTACATAGACAGAGAGAGAGCAAGCCACAGAGAGAGAGAAAGAGAGTGTGAGAGAGCTCGGTCCGGCAGCTGCTCAATGGGCGGCGAACGCATGCGCTGATTGGCTTTACGTCATCCATTGGGGCCGCCACTGTTGCTCGGAGCTTTTCTCGCCTGGCAGCGTCAGAGCCAAAGCACAACGTGAGCGAAAGCTTTCGTTAGCTGTCAACGACTTGCGTGTGCACTGCATTGGGTGTTCAGCTTTACTTAATAAAAATACACACGCGACAAGTTGACAAATATAATTTATTTATTTACAGAGTTAGTTTTTTAAAAAAACACAACTCACACTAAGCTTGAGCAGTCTTCGATAACTTGCCAATTTTGTCCGAGTTGTGCATGGCCCAACTTGTACTTGTCGTATATGCCCTATTTAATTAAGGTTAGCGCACCAATCAAAAGCTCCCGTTGCGCACGTTGCTGGAGCTGGTTTTAGCAGCAGCAAGCAGCAGCAGCTGCAGCGTCGTCGTCGTCTCCAGTGGCAGTGGCAGTCCTTTCGGTGAAGAGTTCAGCCGTCGTCGTTGTCGTTCGCATTCGCGTTACGTTGCTGCGTTACGTTGCGTTTGCGTTGCGTTGCGTCGTCGCCTGCGCTTGTGTGTGTGTGGCTGCTCCGTTTGTGTGCTTGCCATTAAGCACTGCTGCCGCCGTCGTCGCCGTTGCCGTTGCCGTCGCAGTTGTCGTCGCCTGTTTGTCGGTCGGTTTAGGCTCCAGCGGAAAAAATGACAAAATGTGGATATTGTGATTTAGCTTTTTATTTTTTTTTTATTTTGAACTTTTGACCCGTACACAATCAGGTCATAACAAAAAAGAATTGTTTAACATTGTAAAATGAGCCAAGTAATTTTGTTGTTTGTTGTTGCCGTTGAAACTTTTTTGTGCAAGTCTTCTGATTGAAAATGCGTAATCGTAACCTGAACCTTGAGTAAACACACACACACACACACACAACAGTTGTATATATATATGTGTTCAAGTGTGTGTGTGTGTGTGTAGCTAGCACGCAACTCGACGTCACAGGACCACCCGTCAAAAAGAATAAGAGAGGGAGAGACGGGGAAGTTAAATGTGTTGCCAGCAACAACAACAGCAACAACATCAAGAACAAAAACAACGTCATATTGCCCATGTTTTAATACAAAACAGAATCAAATTTAAAGTGTTTGCCAAGCACCCCCCAAACCAACCGCCCTGAAGCAGCCCCTAGGACCCGAAACCATTTTTAAATATTTCCCCGTTTGGCTCCATTGAATCACAAAAAAAGGCAAATGAAAAATCGTTTCGTGCAAAGCACGAGAAGTCGTCAAGGCAGCCCCCTTGACACCTCATACCCCACTCCTCATACCCACTTCAAAGACCCCTTTTTAGTGTGCTCCTATGCCGCATTATTTCGTTTTTGCCCCCTCTCTTTCCTTCTGCTTCTGCTACTTTTTGTGTTGTTGCTTGTGCCCAATGAGAGAGTGTAAAGCGTGCCAATTGAATTGAAAATTACATGCGACTCCCATTTTATACACGACCCCTCATCCTCTACACCCTATGTTTAGCCTGCACTCCACTGAAGAAGGAGTTTATTACTCTGTCGCCCATGTGAGCTCATTGTCGCCAGTGCTCCCCTCACGACTCTTTCTCCTTCTCTGTCTCCTCCTCCTCTTTCGCCTGTGCAGCTGTTACTCGTCGGCATATTTCCGTTTCGTAATACTCCGGCAACCATGCTCCTACCAATACCCCTTCCCCCGTTCCACCCCGGCCCCATTTGTAGTGCCGCCAAGAATAACAAGCCAAGCAAACAGCACTTAAAATGTACATAGTCCGAGGTTACATAAAACAGAAATATATATATAATAAGCGACAAGAGTCCTCGTGCGGCATATAAATATAAATAAACCACGCAAGTTGCGTTTACAAAAAAAAAAACAAAGAAAGAAAAAAAGACAGGAAAAAAAATTAATTTTAAACGACCTGCAATTAACAAGCATGTTTAAACATGGCGTCGTTTAACGGTAGTTTGTGATCAATCCATTCCATTTCCCGTGTTCCAGCTGAGCGCAGCACGTGGCTGCACGAATAGTGCTGTAAAGCAGAGAGCAAAAGAACAATAAGTGCAAAGAGAAAAAAAACAAAAAGCAAAAAAACAAAACAAAACTTGTGTCCGTCCACGTTTTTAATAAACAAATTAAACAACAAAAAGCAAAGAAGAAGCTAACAAACAACAATAAACAACAAAAAGAAGCGGCAGCCAAAAAGAGTGAGAAAGAAGAGGCAGTAACTCAATATTGGGCGAATTGGCAGGCCTCGTACACACACACATAAACACACATACGTATGCGCTGCTTTGCCGCAGTCATAAAATAATAAAGCAAAGGCAAAGAGGAGAAGGAGAAGGAGGAGGAGGCGACGTTGATGCTGCTGGCTGCTGGTTGCCTGCTGACGAAACATCTCCGTTGGGACAAAGCAACACACACATAAAGCAATTAGGAAAGGTTGACACGAGATTTTTCGATGCCTGCTAAAATGCATATGATGACTGAGTTGTCTCCATCTCCATCTCTGTCTTCGTCTCTGCATCCCTGGATTATATTTAGACTAATTGCGTCGAGGGCCACGCACAATTGCCACAGGCATGGAACAACTCCTGCTCAGCGGCAACAACAACAACAAGAAGAACAGCTGCTGTGAAAGGTGAAAGCTGAAACGAGAGATATTATGGAAAAGGAGAAGAGGCAACAACTCAGAGAAACCGAAACAGAAACGGAATCAGAATCAGCAAATAGAAAGCAAACAAAAAGCAAAAGCAAAAGCAACTCGTAACTCGACTCGCCCTGTGATATAACTTTGCACCGTAGTTGTAAACTCCTCTAATAATTATCGTATATCGCTTATCGATTCAAATAGCTTATAACGGTACTAAAGCTAAGCGAAGAAGCAGCAAATTGCAATACTCAATTCTTGATTAACGCTACGCGTGCACCGAAATATATATATATTTAGCATAAAATATATACATTATATATATATAAACATACATATATATATATATATATATATATTTAAGGCAATTATAATTAGGAACAATTAACACTTATTCGCTCTGCCTCTAACCACCCCGCTCCACCACAAAATTTGAAATACTTTTGCTGCCGCCCAGACCTTGCGCCGTTTTAACCGGAAATAAGACCAACAATCAGAATTCAATTAATCGATCAATCAAAACAACAACAACAAAATGGGTGATGAGTTGGATAAGCGCACTGCCAAGGAGAAGCTGCTCTTCTATACGACTGCCTTCTTTATACTCCTCGGCACATTCAGCTTGTTTGCCTTTCTCTTTCTTGTCCCGTTCGTCATCGAGCCGGCCTTCACCACGATCTTCATGCAATTCGAGGAGGTGCCGGCTCTGTGTGAGACCTACGACACAGAGATCTATTTCGGGGCAAAGAACTGCTCGTGGTCATCGTGCCGTGAGGGTTGCACAAAGGACATTTATACCTGCACCCAGATACGCGTCAACTATCGCCTCAATTTGTACAATTTCACGGATGAGTTCAACTTCACGGAGTATCACATCAATCTGAAGGAAGCGGAACGTGTTCTTCCGCCCGTAAAACGCACGGATCGCTATGAGCGTGCGTTGCGCGATTACGAGTATGATAATCTCGGGCCGGAAGATAGCAATACCATCGATCTGGACATGGATGGTGGTATGCCCATTGGCTCCATGGGCGCAACAGGTCGATTTGAGCAGCTCAATTTTGGTGATGCCGATGGCTCCAATGGCTATCTGATCGAGGAGTCGGAGGATACGAATGGATTGAGTCCCGTCGGCACACTCATCAATGGGGAACGACGACCTTTCGATGAGATCTCAGAGCTAAACGAGGGCCTTATGGGTGATAATTCCACGTACTTTTATGTGGGTGCCCGACTCTTTCCTAATGTGAAGGGTTGTGGTTATCCGCCCATGCTGAACTGCACCATTTGGCTGAAGCGTTATACGAAGATCGGCATCAAGTTTCCCTGCTACTACTCCAAGGTTGATCCCAGTCTGGTCATCAGTGATCTGGACTATTGGCAGAACACCCTCAATTTGGTGTACTCTATGGCCATACCCATTCCGTCGTTCATCATCTCGGTGATCTATTTGACGTACGCGTACTTTAAGATCTACAATGAGGATGAGGAGACGGCGCCGCTGGACAAGAATGCCGAAGACATGGACATCGATGACATCGATGCCGTCGATGATAGCGATGGTGCCGTTCTTGCTGATAATGCTGCAGGCAGTCAAATCGTAAACATGGACTCCACGACAAACGATAGCTGTTTGGAGGGTGTCCTGCCCAACGGTGGTCCCGGCATGACCAGATGCATATCGCAGGGTGCTGGCTCAATCACCACATCCGGCCATTACATTGCCCAATCGCCGGCGGGCTCACAAATGACGCCCAATTCGGAAATCAATTCGTTTGGCCATCAACTCAAGGTGCAAATGGCTGACGAATTGTCCAGAGATTCGCTTGAGAATGGCGTACTCTCCACGTCCAATTCAGTTCAAGGGTAAGAATCGGAGAGTTTGAAGATTACTTCTCCACCGACTAAACTCTAGATTAACACTAAATTTAATTTCTTATCCTTCACCGACACCAAAGTGCGGATTCATATATAAAAAGAACGAATTCCAGTTTAAGCATATTCACATAAAGCTCAGCCATTAAATTGACCCACCGTTTGACCTTAGCCACCTATCTTATGTGCTCTCCTTGCCTTTTCTTGTGTTCAAGTGTTCTTAAGATAAGAGAACAGCAAATACTTCAATAAAGAACAAAGACAATTTACAAGCGATAAAAATAATTACTTGAACTGAGCTGCCAATTTGAACATTTTCTTTGATATGTTTTTATCTATTTTTCCTCCAACATTTTCCACTTGAAATTTTTTCAATTACCTAAGATATATCTTGTAGGTGACTTTGAGACATGTTCTAATCTATGATTTGGCTGATTTTCAATCTGTTTTGCAGAAACTTGAGCAAGACGATGACGACGAGTATCTCAACTCCACCTGGGCCGACGGCGGCAGTCTGAAACGTCAGGCGCATGGTCTGGAAAATGTTCGATTCCGATTCGGAAAATGAGCCGCTGCTCGAGGAGGAGGAGGAGGCGGCCTAAACAGCAGCGGGAATCGCCGAATCCACAAAGAGAGGGAGAGAGAAAGAGAACGAGGAAAAACGGAGCAACCCAAGTATTTCTACCTAAAAACAATCGATGACAAACCGAACCTGAATACCTTCAGAGCTGTTAGAGACACTTAAAAACTATGATAGAATAAACTATATTTACCTTATGAATTAACACACACCACATAGGCAAAAAATCACTCACACCCAATCACATAATATATATATATATTGATAGATCGAAGTTATTTTCGACTAAGCTTAACACAAACACAGAAACACACACAAATTACAGTACTTCATCAGGCATTACTAATTTCACAGATACTACAAGATATGAATATGAAATATATGATAAATGATCTATGCTAAAGGGCGCAGAATGCAGCTGTGCTTCATATGAGGAGAGTGTTACTTTAATTGGTACAAAATACAATAACAAGAAGCTAAACAACAACAAACAAACAACCACAAAAACAGCAAGATTAAGTACTATATACAACAATACCTAAAAGCAAATTATAATACTTATACACATACATATACAAATATTTACTTGAATTATTTTTCTATTCGCAACAATCGAAGTCGTCTGCGAACGTCTCGAAAAAAAATGCAATGCAAAAAATATTAAAAAAATAAACTAAAAAAAAAACGTAATAAAAATAAAACACGCGCAAAAAAAACTTATTTACAAGTCGAGAAAAATTAAAGCGCTGAAGATTTTTTTAGATATTGTGCTACAAAAAAATAAATAAATAAATTAAAAACTGCAGCAATGTTAATTTAATAAAAAATCTAAATTAAAATTTAATACAAACAGAAAAAAAACTGTGCGATAAAGTAAATAAAATAAATTAAGTCGAAAGAGCCTAAGTATATTTGAAATAATAGCTATAAATGATAATTATAAATGATACAAATATATTATAATTATTATAATAATAATAATACAACAAATTGTTATCCTTCTAACACATGCGGATAAAAACTCACAGCTTTAACTAACAAGAAACTGAGGCATAAGATTTTTCTTCTATATATTAATTTTTATTAAGATTATTATAAATGATAATGATATTTATAGGTACTACAAACAAAATGGTTCAAGCTATTCAATTAAATCTTTTAAATAATTATGCATTAAAATCATAATAATTTAGACCTAAATATAATGTTTCCTTTTTTATATTAACAAAAAACCAAATACCAAAAGTCAAAGTAAACGCAAAAAAGTAAAAAAAGCAAGCAAACAAAAATACTCGTAATATTTCTAAAAAAAAAAACCAAACACGAAAACAAAACGATGCGAATAATCTCAAATTAGGCATAGAAGCATTTGCAACGGTAAAACTGCACCTATTGCGAATAATCTATCAATGATAAGCAGCAAAAGCAAAAAAAGATAACACATAGTTTTTGTTTTTAACAAACAATGATGAAGATATTTGCATGGAACACCACAAAAAGAAAAATCACACAATACAACAAAATACACAAAAAGAGCGCAACTACTAGCTAATATCATGTAAAACAAACAACAACAAACAAATGCTACTAGAATTGAAACAAAAAAGCGAAACAAAATCTCGAAATAAATACGCATTTAGCAGCCTACAAACAAAGCAACAAATTTATTTATTTCAAAAAACAGTCTTGCTAAATTTGAATTTCTTGCAACGTTTTGCAACACCGGAACGCATAACTGCTCCGCAATTGTACCGATAACAGCGATATCAAACCGATTACTAGTCGCAGCACAGCCGTTGGCAACCCTAGAACAGCAGCTGCTTATCAGCTGGGACCGCAACTATTCGCCGTGCAATGGAAAAAAAACAATTACTATTGGCAAATGTTGTTATTTTATAATAGTGCTTAACTAAAGTGCTGAGCTCGCCTCATTGTTTCTACCCTAAAAAACACGAGCGCAGCTGCTAAAGCAGCTCAATTGTTAATCGCTGTGGTGCATTGTTTTGTTTCTCTTTGTGTTCGGCAAACTTTTGTTTGCTGCTGCTTCTTCTGTCGCTTGTAAACAAATTTCTTGGCAGCGGTTCAAGTGAAAATTTAACAAATGCTGTTGCAAAGCTAAGACGCTAACAAAACAAAATGGACAACAACAAGAAAGACATCTACAATCTGTGGGTGCAATACACAACAAAGGTATATGGTAACCAGATAAGTAGCTATATTGTTTTACGGGGGGAGGGGCTGGGCGGTGACGTGTTTTTCGCATTAATCATCGTAATGAAACAACTTTGATAGCGCCTGAAATGTTGTCAACACATTTTCAGATATGCTGTCTCTTGTCTAAAAAACGTTAATTGCTTCTCCTCCTTTGTTTGTTGATGTTTACTGTTATATAATCAAGGCTGTGTTGGTCGCCTTTCCTTCGTGACACGAATTCGCATTCGATTTCGTGCGTGATCCGTATTAGTTTCGTGTTAGACTCTTCCACAATGTAGCAGTCCAAATCCAAATAAATTAATTATCTTAGATAAGCGCTTATCAGATAAAACGTTAAACGTGTCTTAGATTAAAAAATATGAAATCATAAAGAGAATTCATTTCTCCATCATATCCATGAAATATGAGTTAAATAATTATGCTTTTTCTATTTATTTTTCTATAATGCAATTTACTCTATTATTGTTTTCTATTTTTGTCTTATTTTCTAAAAACTAGTAAAAATAAATCAAAATAACATGCAAAAGATTTATATGGTTTTCCCTTGTCAATATACTTCCCAGAAACAGGGCTTTGTTGATTTAAGCTAATCGCCCTGCTCTAAATCAAAGCAGATATATCATTAAATACTGACTTTAAGGCTTTTTTTTATATATTATTTTCTGATCGGATTGGTTTTCTGGGTTTTCCCAATCCAAGCAACAATTGCTGAGCCATTTTACATATTAATACCCCAGCAATCTTATGAATATTTATATTTATTTTTAATCTACATAGAAATGCTAAAGTTGATTTTTAATTTTATTTATTTTTATTATCGTTACCCCTCAACTGATATTAGTTGACATTAAGTAAATAAAAAGCTAAGTGCTCATTGACTCCTCCCCCTTTTCTTGCTCCCCTTTTACAGAATGACGAGGCGTATTTTCGTGAGTTTGTCTCGCGTTTTGTGAACATTTGGCACAGTCAACTGCAGCTGGACTTTCAGTCAGCTGAATGTCCGCTGTGGCACGCGGTGCAACCGGATAATGGACCACATCTTGGACGGTTGCCGGATGAGCTGCTGCCGGCCATTGGCAAGTTTCTGATTGTGGCACGCGATGCCAGCGATATGAACACAATCGAGGAGAAGGGCATTGAAGAGGTGGCCATATTGGTTGACTGTTTGGTAATTGTCTGTCGGCACTTTGACAACATATTGGCCATCATCAAGTACGAGTACAAACCCAATCTAATCGCCATACTAACCAAGGTGTTCACACAAGTAAGCCAATCGTAACAACTACAATAAAATGCGGGTTATTATTATCATTTGTTTCTTCTTATTTTTAGCAAATGGAGCAGCGACGCGCATCGGCTGCAATGATTCATTTGTATGGCAGTTTCTCGTCATTTCTGGAGGTCATGTACGATCCGTATCTGACCTGGCGCAGCTTTCTGCGTGGCCAAATAGCAGATTACACACGGCTGCCTTACAAGCCGCACTCGGTGCATGTGGAGATCGTGCCCTTTATCTACGGTTAGCTGCCTAACTTATCGACTTATATGCCCGACTATATATCACATGCATATGTTATGTTTTATCAGATTGTTTCCAGAACGAAGAACTGCTCCGGTTCTCAGATTTCGGCGAGAGACTGCTGCATGTGCTGGGCGCTATTATCTGCGGCTCTCAGGTAGCACTCCATCATGTGGATATGTCTGATATATATATTTATTATTTCTTTAACTGCTAATTGATTTTTGTTCTACTATTGTATAATAACTATCACAATCTTTGCTGTTGTTATGCTGTTGCCCTCTGCACTAGTTTCATTTAGTTTTTGCTTATATTTTCTGATCATTTTGCTCTTTGCCTAATTTCATTTCGTTTTCATTTTGTTTGTTGGCCAAAACTGTATTAAATTCGATATGTGTGCGTGGTGTGTATGTAAACCAACAACAATTTGCAGAAAACTTTAAACTCGAACTCAACAACAACAACAACCACAACAACAAATAGAAATACTAACGCTCTAATTACTACAAACGCCCCCCGCTCGGGTGATGGGCAACTACTTCTAAACTGTGATAACTTGGTGAGTGGTGAAAAACGCTTTTCATATACATACATCTATATCTATATATATTGTCCGTCTGTTATCCGCTCATATATATTGTAGTGCTTGCCCCAATCTGTCTCTCTCTCTCTCTCTCTCTCTCTGTCTTTGTGTGTCCCTCCCCTTCTCTCTCTCTCTCTCTCCATGCCTTACACTGAGTTTGTTTTTGTTCGTGTATTAAATTGTTTTCCATTTTATTTGGCTACTGCTGCTGCTGCTACATCCAGCGCAATGGCATGAGAGCCATTTGCCCGGCAACGGTTTCCATTATCATGCGCATCCTGCAACGCTGGGAGAGCGCCAACACTTTGCGACGTGTTGCACTCAATTGTTACGCCCTGATGGTCATTGTACTTCAGAAATCTAGTCCAGAAGAAGTGAGTAATGTTTTACCGACTGGAACTTTTACTGACAATTACTTAACCAGTGCTTATCTCTCTTGCAGCGCCAAATAGATCTAGTTACGTTAATACAACTCTATTGTGATGCACTGCAGCAGCTGCTGGCGACTAAGCACTTTGACAGTGGAGTCGCTAGCTTCGATATAACCAGCGACAGCGACAGCGATGTTGCCATCGATATGAATGCGCTCTCCGCCAGCGTGGCAGCGATTCAACTCTTTCTGCCAGCCATTGGCAATGCGGCATCGGCTGTCTGTGAGGCCATTAGCGAAACCAATCTGCTGGAGCTACTCATTGGATTGCCGCAGAGTATTAAGGTAGGGTACGAATCTTTACGAATCTTGCCAAACTCTCAGTTCGATCGCCACAGAAAAATTCACTTGTTCTACGTTCCTGCTAAGCTTATGTTAATTACAGCTGTTATCGCTCTGAAGTTGCATTAAATGCGACTACATGTATAAAAAAGCTAATTGTTATGAATACTCTGCTCATTACATTAATTACCTGCTAATCTTGTTATATTGCTTTGTGTTATGAGCTTAATGCTATGAATCATTTCATATTTTTCTAATGCAATGTGTTATTAGCTTGATGCTATGAATACTCTGCAGATTGCATTAATTACCTGCTAATCCTCATATATTGCAGTGTGTTATTAGCTCAATGCTTTGTTCTTACATTGCTTATCCGCCAATCTTCTCCAGCATATGCTCACTCCTCATTAATCTCTCTGTGTCTTTCAGCCTTGGCACGTTTCGCATACGAGTGCTCTGATCAGCAACATGGATGCACTAGCTGCACTGACGCACCGCTCGCCACGCAGCGCGGATCATTTGCGGCAAGCTGGACGCATTGAGAGACTCTTCAGCAGTATGCGTGAATTTGAAATGCCCTCGACTGCTTTGTTGGAATCCTGCTTCAGTTTGGGCTACAGTGCCGAGCAGTGTATGCTTGTGCTGCCCGAGGTGATGCTGCAGTTGCTGGAGTGGCTGCCCCAACTGCAGGATCCAGAGCAACTGCATGTTAGCTCCATGCTATTCAAGGGCTGCACAGACAACTTTGGCACGTAAGATGGCGTAAATCGAGAAAGTAATTCAAGTGATTCATTAATCTTTCATTTTGTTTCAAGTAAAACTGTAAGCTGTCGCAGTCGCGTTGTGAAAGCCGTCTGTGCTTGTCTGCTGCGCGGAGGAGAGTCTCTGGCTGTGACCTGTGCCCAGAATCTAATCAAGCTGATCGAAGAGTTGAGCAAGTTGAGCATTGTCCCAGTGGAGCTTAAGTCCATATTTGCGCTACTGCGGCCGGGTACGCAATTTGCCCAGCTCAAACAGCTGCAACAGGTGAGTATATTTTATATTTGTGGTCGATGCTCACTCCCAATAAATGCATTTGCAGACACTCGTCGTGATTGCGCTGCAGAGTCTGCGTGGCAGCAACTGTTGTGCCGAGTATTTTGCCATCGAGCAGCCGACGGATGGCATCACAGTGCCCGACATCAAGAACTGGACACTCTCCGGCTCATATGGTTTCATTTTTCATATGCTGGTCCGTTTTACCACTTCCCCGGATCCGTCGCAGTCGAATGTACGACGCATGCTGCTCACTCTGCAAACGGCCAGCGGCTGTGGCTTCGAAGTCTTTGTGCAACCCAATGGCAACGTTGTCGTTGCAGCTCTCACCCGTCGCGAATACCTCACGTCGGCAACGGCAACGAAGACTCTGTTAGACGGCCAGTGGCACTATCTCACCGTGGCCATAACGCCGCCAAAGCGACCCTTCTCCTACAGCCAGATCAACATCTTTGTCGATTTTGTGCAGAAACTCAGCGCCACTCTCAAAGTGCAGGCAGTGAACGAACCGTTTACAGTGTGCAGCATTGGTGCCGTGGTGGCGCCACAACCAAAGCAGAGCGATATCGCCAAAGATGGCTCTTTGCCGCGCTCCAGCTCACAAGAGAGCGGACCCGCCTTCAAGAGCATGCTGCCCAGTCTGCTGGAGAGGACCTTGTCAGCAAATGTAAGTAATTATTCTAAATCTTGTCAAAACTTTTAAACAATCAACGTGAAATTAATGTAGTTTTTTATTAAAAAATACAAAAAGGAAAATATAAAACTAAATATTTAACTTTTAATAAATTATACCTTTTGCAGGTCTCCAACTATTTTACGCTGCCGCTGCGCACTCAAACGGCCTTCGATCCGAATGTGAAGAACTTTCCCATTGGTATGCAGGACACGGTGTTTGGGGAGCAGACGTGCCTTCGTGGCCATCTGGGTGGTGTGCTGCTGGCGGATCCAACGACCAGCCTGAAAACGATCTTTGATGCGGGCATGAACTTTAGTTCGATCTTCTCGCAGGACAACGATCTGCTCGAATTGAATTCCCGTTTCGTTTTCTGCTATGCACCGGGCGCTGTTTGGCATGGCAGTTGCCAGGATTTGATCCCAGGTGGTCGGTATCCGGGACGCATTAGTGCACAGCACTGCAAGACTGTCAAGATACAGGATACGATCAATAGCATTGGAGGAATCAATGCCATACTGCCCATGCTGCATCGATTGATCAGGGAGCAGGGCGATGCGGATGTTTCCATTGGCAGCAGTTGCAGTGAAGATTCTGCTCCAGCATCTCTGAAAACTCCAACAGCCGAAGAGTTTACCGATTGGGAAATGCTCTCCTCTAATTCGTATACGGAGTGGAAGATGATCCAACATCCGTTGGCCAGTCTGCTGTGTCTCCTCCGATATCTCACCCACGAGCACGAGAACAATCAGCAACAGCTGCTCACCAGCGAATGTTTGGCTATTATTGGCACCATGCTCCAACGTTGTCCATCCGCTCTGTTCGATGTCAACGCCCTGATGGCCACACATCTGCTGATGGAGTCTCTGCAGGCACACAAATCCACACCGGGAAGCAATTCACAACTGTTGGACGCCCTCTACGAGCACATTGTCTTTGACTTTGCCATTTGGTCGCGTTTGCAGTTTCAAATAACGCTCGGACATGCTCAATATCTGAGTGCAATGATAAAGAATGATCGGAAATACTTTCGACGACGTTATGGCGTCCAGTTCATGTTGGATGTGGTGCGTCAGTATTACAGCACACCCGATAATATCTGCAGCGATGATGCAAGAACCATTCGTGCCACACTCTTTAGCATTGTGCGTTTCTACCTGCAAAAGGATGTCAATATCAAGGAGGTGAATGCTTTGATTGCGTGTTTGGCATCGGTTCGACAGGAGCAGGTTCTCATCGATCTGCTCGAAATGTTGACCTTCTATGTGCGTGGCAAGAACTGCAAGGATCAGATGGTGTTGCTGCTCCACGAACCACAGAGCGCCAATCTCATCTACAACTTCTTCGTGGACAAGAGTTACAGCAGCGAAATCCAAGAGGCTGCCATTCGCGTAAGTGAACCATTGTTGCTGAAGTTAAGAAGAGTATATTGGTTTTGTGCAGTGTCCGTCCGAACGCAACTTGTCTGTGCCCGCGTCAGACAAACTGTACAAATTGGAGTCCTCTATGAGGAATAAATTTGTACAGTTTTGTACAATTTTGATAAAGCCAAAATTAATCTCCAAAAGCTATATTTCTGAAAGTGTAAACCGATAACGCAACATATTTCCCAGAATTTGAAAGATAGCTACACGAAATTGAAGATAACTTCCTTCAGAGATCGGCATATATATTTTTACTTAGATTACTAGGAACCTCCCTCAAAAACCTCGAGGTTATACCCAAATGCAGCGTTCTCACTTGTTTTCAGTTCCTGCTGTTCAGTCGGACATTAAACTCTTATCTTGTTTATCCACAGTTCATCAGCGGTTTGCTGGCCACGTCGCGTGTGCATCACAAGTACAAGCAGGTGCTCCGGCTGTACGATCAGAGCAGCGAGCAGAGCATGTTCCCCGGTTTCTTTAGCTTTATAACGCCCATGTCGCTGAGCTCAACTATATTGTTTCATCTGGTGGATGAGATGCTGAGCGGACAGCCCGACTATGGCGGACTCATGTTTGTCGTCTATCATGTGAGCAGCTGTGATCTGCAAGTGAAACTGGAGATAGCGAAGCGTTTGCTCCAGACCACCTTTGTCAAGCAGCACTCGACGGCTGCGATTGCCAAGCAGACGGGCTGGCAGGAGTCCATAGCAAGACTGCTCATCCGCAAGCCGATTACGTGCGTATCACCGGTTGAGGAGCGCAGGCGCAGTTTTGGCATCAACATGGATGTGCTCCTGGAGGATAATTCCAGTTTTCTGGCTCAGGCCGATTTAATAACGTTCTCTGAGCAGGAAATCGGACTCGCACAACTTCAACAGCAGCAGGCTCAGCAAGATGAGCAAAGTGAAAGCGGCCTCATCCTCAACGAGATTCAGGCGAGCGTCTCCGAAGCCGCAACGGTTATTGAAAGCGAGATTAAAGGTGGATATAACAAAACTTTCAACAGATTCCTTTATGCTAATTGTCTACTTTTCTTTAGAACTGGCAGAATCTGTTTCCGGTGCCGTTGTGGAGAATGTGAATAGCGTCTTCTCGGTTATACGGCAGACAACGCACGATATTCAGGACACCTTCGAGTCGCTTACCCTGGGCAGCGCCACGGAAGCAGATAGCACACCAAGTGCTTCACTGCAGCGCGAGGAATCGCTGAGCTCGGAAAGCTCCACGCAATCGCCACATGGCACGGCCAAGAAGAGTGACTCGTTGGAGGTAGTCTCCAATATCTGTAATATGCTGTTTATTGGTAAATAATAATTTTATTTCACTCCACAGAGCAACTCGGCTTTTGATTTCATGGCCGAGGGCGATGTGGACAGCGAGGAGCAGCTGGTTTATCTGGTCTCCAATACGCTCTTCAACGTTTTCTGGCGTGGCATTGGCAACGATCATCCGCAATGCTGGCAGGAGCGTGGCCAGGTCCTTGGCTGCATCAATCTGCTGGCGTTGAACAATGAGCTGATTACTTCGCATCTATCGCTGCGTCTGCGCATTCTGGAAATGGCGGTGCAGGCATCGCTCTTCGATCTCTCCGAGCATGGCAGTCAAACGCTCATCAATCAGGAGGTCAGTTAAACATCATTCCTTAAACATCGTTTCTTTTACTAAGCCCCAATGTAATCCTAGAACGCCTCGCACATTTTGCGCATGGTTTACGAGCTGGTGGTGCTGGGCTCAAATGAGGATGAGTCCAAGAAGTGCTCGACGAAGTTGCTGGACGGCGTGCTCGCTCTGCTCGATGCTCTGATGATATTCCAGCATGGCTCTTCAGACGATTGGTCGGACATGATACGCTTGTGCTTGGGACTCTTGCTCAAGTGCTCGCACCATCCAAATCCTGGCATTGTGGCCATGGCCACCGCTAAACTGCATGCCATACTACAAAGTCGATCCACCGAGGATCCTGCTGAGCTTTCCTACTTGCTCTACAGCATTAACAGAGCGCTCGACAATGCCATCGAAGGTGAGTGTTGGTTGGTGATCTTCCAGCAAATGGTATCCTGCATCATCTCTGTTCTTTTATTTTAGTTGGTAATCCCGAGGAATATTCGTTTCTAATGCCCGTGATGAAGGCGTTGCTGGAGAAATGCCGCTTCGCCTTCAACTTGGACTCCACGTTGCCCGATCTGCCATCAACCTCGTCGGGTCCGGTATTCTTCAATGACTTCCAAATGTACAGCACCAGCAAAAAGTGGCGCAACTTTATGGAACGCATGGTAAGTGATAATCTCCAAACTATCTTCGAATGACGTAAAACAATAGAAATCTCTGGTAGTGAAGATACAAAACAGCTTTGTATAAAAGTTATCAAATTTCAAAAACCAGGACTTTTTAATCATGGTTTGTCTTCTAAATAAATACTAGATTCAAAACCATACCTTCCAAAATGGCTTAGTGGATGTCTCCAAACTTTCCACAGCCCAAACTGAACCAATTAAAAAAAATTCTAAACTTTTTGACCATGGCTCAGACTCTCGATTACCGCTGCATTTAAATTTAAAAACCATGTTTTTTTAAAATACCAGTTGTACTTGGTTTTTATTTAATTTCAAATTTATGTTTACTGTTAAAAACTTAAACCTATGCTTATATTTGAAATAGTCTTTCGCTATCCATGCCTAACTCAGTGCTTGCTCCCAGCTCTCAGGTGTTTAATATAGTTTGTGATTTTTTGGCAAATTCGCACGCAGGGCGTGGAGTTGGCGCTCCATTTCCCGATCGCTCTGGGGACTCTTGAAGAGCGTCGTATCGAAGATGCCTTTGGTGGTGCGCTTCAGTGTCGGATTTCGTTCCGTGCCCGGCAGCAGAGCTGCAGCAGCTCCATGACGTACAACGGGTGCTCTCGTTGGCCTCGAACTACGCCCCGAATGCACGGGGATCGGATGCTGATAGGTGGGCGGGGCAATGGTGCCATCGTAGTAGCTCTGCGAACGGGACTTCTCAATGGTGACAACGGTAGAAGACGCTTCGGATTCCGTAGACGGATTGGCAATTCTGTAGCGTGAACTGCCGCGACTCCGACTCCGATTCGTTGTGGATGGAGTACTGGTCACCACAGTGGGCAGGAACACATTGCCCGATGTGGTGCGCGATCTCATTGGACTCCATGGCGACGCTGATGTCGTCGTCGTTGTCGTGGTTGGCGTTGCATATTTGCGTTTCTGCTGCACGTGGCGTGTGCCATGCGCCGCTGTGTCCAAATCGGTGCCTCTAACGCGCACATGGGAATCGGCATCGTACGCCTGTTGCAATTCCGGCACATCAAGTGTATGCTTTTTGGCCAGCACCAGCGATGATGCGGGTCTTTTCCGTTTTCTACTCTTTGTTGGTGTTCGCGAGCTGCCCGCGGCATGTGCATCATCCAGAGGCAACTCATTGCTGTTCTCGTCGGGCAAAATGGGTGGGTATGATTCGTGCTCCTCCCTGTTGTTCGATTCGAAGGGTATAGGATCGTAGATGGGCACCTCATAGCTGGACTTGGGAAAATCAAGGCTGGGAAACTTGTGATGCGGACTCAGCGGCAATTCCTCTGATGGTGGTGCATAGTTCTCCTGGGGATAACTCTGCACGGGCAGGTGTGCCTCCGGCTGGGCATAGCTGCTTGATGGATGTTGTTGTGGTGGTGCTGGCGGTGCTGGTGGTTCCGCAAAGTCGTGTGCCGACGGTGCTGGCTGATAATTATGCTCGATAGTGGGTTGATGAGGTGGCAGATAGCTGTGATCAGATGGAGCTGGAGCTGGAGCTGGTGGCAGATAGCTGTGATCAGATGGAGCTGGGGCTGGTGGCAGATAGCTGTGATCCGATGGAGGTGGAGCTGGTGGCAGATAGCTGTGATCAGACGGAGATGGAGCTGGTGGCAGATAGCTGTGATCAGAGGGAGATGGAGCTGGTGGCAGATAGCTATGGTCAGGAGCTGGTTGGTTATAACTATGATCAGGCGATGGCGCAGGAGGTTGATAACTATGTTCAACTGGTGGCTGATAACTATGTCCAGGAGCTGGCGCTGATAGTTGATACTTGTTCTCATATTGCGGTTCGTTAGCCTGATACGAAGTGGAGATCTCGTAAGCTGGTTTGGAGTGGGAGATCTCGAAATTAGCACTGTGTGTGGGTGGGCCTTGAGGTGGTTCCGCAAAGCTCTGATGATGATAGCCGACATTGGGAATCTTCTGCTCGTAAATGGAATACGAAGCAGGCGCTGGCGGGGGCGGAGGGGGAGGAGCCGAATGAGTATAGCTGGGAATAGCAGGCACACCATATTTACTAGATGGTGGCGGCGGTGGTGGCTCGTAGTGGTGTGGTACAAAGGATTCAGGTGCTTCGTAGCTGCTGGATGGAAAGCTCTGATGCTCCTGTGGTGGCACACCATACTTCTGATGTGGCTTGTGCTCATAGGAGCTTGAGGGTGAAGCTGGCAGATGCGACTTGTGCTCGTAGGAGCTCAACGCGGGTGATTCTTGTCCACCACCCACAAAGCTATACTCCAAACTGGGAAACTTATGAGCGCCATACAGATCCTGACCTTCATGACCGTACAAGTCCAGATCCATAGACTGCGCTTCATAGCTGGAAGGTGGCAATTGAAAGTCGGCGCTGTCGAACTTCAAGTGTTGAAAGGCATCCAGCGCGAAGCTGGGCTCCTCCAAGTGGGCGTGAAACGCAGGCGACGGTTTGTAATAGCTGCTGATCTTTGGTCCCGGTGCATAACTGGTCGACGCATATCGTACCTTCAGCTTGGGAGTCTTGATACGCCTGCGTTGCTTACTCCGCTTGGAGCCACCGGTGCGTATAGTATAGCCTGGATGACGTCTAAAGCGCACTAGTTTCTCTGCGCTGGGCAGCAGTTCGCTGCTATTGTTGGCGCCCAACTGGGCGGCAATTAAGTCTGTTTCATTGCCAATCTCGGCACGCAGACACGCTGGCAGCAGCTGCAAAGACCGGTCAAATGTTTAGTGGTTTATGATTTGGAAAAAAAACCCAAAAAAAAAAAAATAAAAGAAAACTTTCTCTACAATTTGGCAAGCATTTGAAGAGGGGTCAACCTTTGACTGTTTGTACAAACTACTGCGTCTCGTTACTCTCGACATGTTTTGCTGTTTGTTTCCGCAAAGCACGTAACACAATCACGAGCACCTCACTCTTGCAGTGCCCCCCTTCCCCCACTCTGCCCAGCTTCACACTTTGTGGCCACCCCTTGTCCTCACACGTAATTGGCTGCCATCGATTACCGACTGGCTGCTGCCAGGCATGCAGCGTTGCAACGTTGCTGCACGCAACACCAGCAGCAGCAGCAACAATTGCAGCAGTTGGCTTGAAAAGGAGAGGAGGGGAGGGGAATAAAGCATTGAACCTGAAGCTTCGTCACCAATTCAGGTTCGGTGAGCATCGTAATCCATTCCGATATGCTTTTGTTTCTTGTTTTTTCTTTGTTTTGTTTACAATTTACCTGCAAGCTGCCTACACAATTGGCCCGCCATGGATGAGCATCCACTTGAATTGAGCCGTAGGCAACGATGCACTTCTCTTTGCAGACATTTATTTGGGGAAACGTGACTACTACTCCTGGCTAAACTTGATATTCATATTGCCATTCGTCGGTGTTTATAGTTTATATTCTTTTTACTTACTAGCTTTACTTGTTAGTAAGTAGTGAATATAATCTCAGCTGACTCGAAATAAACCCAGTATTCCTCAAGACTCGTTATAACTGAGATAGTACTTTTCAAACGTCTATTCCATATCAAAAAGTTACAATTTGTGGAGCAAGAGTTAAAATTTTACTGAGTCATACATTTAATGGGTCCTTGACATGCACAAGGGAGTTTTTTAAGGCATGCAGGTTGCAGTAGCAAGTTAATTTCCTTTCTAAAATGTGCTTATTCTTTTACACAACCTAATTCCAGTTTTGCGAATAGAGAATTTTTGGTTGCCAAAAGAACCAATTTATACAGCATTAGGAGAGTGTTTTTAAAAACCAGGGTATATCTCAGTGGAACAGTTAGAACAGAAGGTTTTTCTTTATTCGTCATAAAATCCAGCTATTGAGGAGTTACGAGTGCGCTCTACAAACTGGATTCCTTTCCCAATGTGAATAAAAGAAAAGATACTATCAATGTTCTTCACAGTAAATATTTCTTTGTAGAGTTTAGTATAACTTAAGATGGAATTTCACTTAAAAGATCTTCACTAAAGAGATATGATCGCACTTACAAGGCAAGCACAGAGCCACAAAAGATTGCACATCATTTTTAAGCGTACTGCTTCTCGAACTTTTTTTAAAAACAAATGCGAAGAGCAGCAACAACTTTCATTGAGGGGCAAGCGATTTAGTTAGTCTTGAGCGTGTTGTCTTAAGACTGTTTAGTTTAAATATTTTAGTTTGTATTGGAGCTGTTTTTTCTTGAATTGCTTTGGCGAAGCACCAAACACCACCACCCGGTCACGACTCGTTGGACTTTCTTTCGGCAACTGAGCGGGCTCCAAGAAAGTGGTCTGGTTTTGTTGCCAGCAAAGACGAGACGTCGCTGGTTGTATTAGAGCTAGCTGCTGGAACCAGTCGGAATGACAAAACGTTGCCATTGTAGCCATCCATTAATGCACCACCAACGGAGCAGCGCCCTGGAACAATCGGATGCCCGCGGTGAGCAGCTTGTTAGCTAGTCTAGGCCTATGTATTATGTAAAGAATGCCCAAATGCGGATGTATCTACTCAAATTTAGGCTCGACGAAATACACAAAGAAAAAAAGCAAACCAAACCAAACCAACCAAAAGCTCGCACAAGAAATGAAACAAATTTTAGATACGATAGATTGTCAGTTAGTCAAAGTAAAACTCGTTTTTTTGATACGGCTGCCAAACTGCATTCGAGATGCACGTTTGGGCAGCGATGCTTCCTCAGCAGCAGCAGCAGCAGCAGCGTTGCCACTTCAAGCATCCAGCGTCAGCATCCACATTGAACTTGAACCTGATGACCACCGGACATGACGTGCCGTCTCGGATTTGGACCTGCGGCGGATTGAATCATGCAAAGCAAATGAATGAAAGCGAAAACAAGTCAAATAAGCGTTGCTCAGCAGTGTTTAACTAATGTGATACCCTGTGATCTTAGCTTTAGCTTACTCGAGCTATATTTCATATATGGAAAAATCCATTGATTTTTTTAATTTATTTTCTTTATTTATTTGTCAATGGATTCTTAATAGTAAGTCACTGTGAGCTGTTTACTCGGACCAAGTTTCCTCTTTGCTGTTACATACAAACCCATAAAATTATCATACCCCGCAAACACGTACAGAGTGTAACCGGTCTCTGCCAATGCCTACTGTCAACTCAAATAGACTTGTGATGTGTTATTTGCCACTTTATTAATATTTTTGTTGTTTCTTCTTTTGTTCGCTTCAGGTAAAGCCACTTTATGATCGCTATCAGCGCGAAATTGAGCTAAATCTGTGGGAGCCGATCAATCGCTTCTGGGCCGAGTGCTACGAGGCATGCAAGGGGGCGTCTAAGCAGCGTGCCAGCTTTCAAGCAACGAATCGTCGGGTGTTCCAACAAAAGATCTACATGCCGTGGAAGGTGCGGCAGGTGGAGGAGATGCAGCGACTCCAAAATGCGGCACTGCAACACAAAACGAACGACAGCCACATACGGAAGAGATGGAAGGCTGCCAAGCGTTTCTTGTACGGCCCTCGTGGACCCTGGTTTACCGGGTAAGTTTGCAAAAACAAAACAAACCTACGAGTTTCTCATGAGTCGCTTCATAACTTATTATTATGAAACTGCAGCGCAGTTTGAAGCACTTTTAATTAAGGCGACAATTGCAAATGAGGCGTGCGCCAACGTAAATGGTTACATGTGAGTCAACACAAATGGCTTAATCACCTTCAAGCGCACTCAGACATATCATAAATCATATCTATATATAGTTATTTGATATAAGATTGACTGCTTCAGTTGTTAGATATTAGATACTGTTATTATTTTAAATGCGTAGCTGACACGCTTTTATGTTCATTTCACTATGAAATGCTAACAAATGAAATGCACTCAGTCTATCCCACTCTCTCTCCATCTCTCTCTCTCCCGCTTTGTTTGTGTTGAGCAACAATGGGGAGAAATTATAAAACAATACAACAAAATTTCACTTTTTTAGCTTTAGCTAAAGCTGACGCGGAATCATTATTTATTTTTAATAAAGGTTCAATTCATCAGTTGCTGATTAAACCTTATTAAAGGAAATCAATCCACGTATTTTCCATAATAAAATATAGGTTTGATAGGTCATTCAAATCAAGCGATCAATTTTTAATCAATGTCAGATTTTACTATCAAACGTTTGCTATATATAACAGCAGCATATGACTGATGGGTTATTCAATTAGAAAGGTCCTTCAAAAGATCATTGTTTTTACAACAACAGATTTTACCATCAAACGTTTGTCACTAAATCAAATACTGACTGATGGGTTATTCAATCAGCAATGCATTCAGCATTCAGCTGTTCTTTCTAGTATTTTTACTAACTACATTAAGTTTTTTGGCCACTGTAGCCGGCGTCAATTGTGCAGCTTTCGCCGCGTTTGTTCAAGCAACTCATCAGTTGGGGCGCGATTAAAATTACGATTTAATTTCATTAAATCATCAAAAAGGCTTTATGCAATCGCAGAAAGTAGATTGTAACAATGTGTTATAGACATAGCCGACTGCAGCTAATGCATAACTGCACCACCAACTTGAAAAGGGTGGTGCGCTGCATTTCAGCATGATTTGAGATTGAGTTTATAACATGGCCAATTGCCAATTACCAAATACGCAGTTGGGGCGTGCACCTTGTGCGTTTTACAGAAAAAAAAAGAACTGACGGTCAAAGCTAATTAAATTGGTGGCTGCTAATGGTCGTGGTGCGTGTGGTTGTGGTGGGTAGCAACGTTCTAAGGCCGCACCACTCACCAGAACTAGACACTTGCACTAGTTTGCATTGACAGTGATTCTTAAATTTTCCTCTCTAAGCAATTTGAATCACACATATACATATAATATTTACATATCATTTGCTACTTGATAGCATAGTTTAATCTCGAGTTAAATAAGATATTGGAGCGGATTAGATTAATATTTATAGAGAGTTGCGTGTGTTTTGTTGTTGTTCTTTATCGCGGTCGAAACATCCTTAAGACTAAGTAGACAAGAAATATACATGAAAGGCATCGAAGGTGAGTGTAGATGAGAGTGGTCGGGGGGATGGGGGGACGAGGAGCAGTGACTCCCAATTCCTCCTTCCCCTCCGAGTGAATTCGTTTATGTACATAAGTATTTCTCGATATGAATCGCTCAATCATTTCAACTAAAATACTACAACTATCGACTACGACACGTGGGGCACAGCCGGGGACGATTAATCCCAATCGGCTGGCCCCACGCTTAGAGGAGACGTTCGAGGCGGTGTTTGTGGCAAAGTGGTCGGCAACATTTGTGGTTCGGTTTCCCTTGTTCTTGTTTCTTCCTTTCTTTTTGTCATGACTTAGTGATAGGCCAAGGGAGAGTAGGCGGGTGCCAGAGCCGGACCATGGTAGGCCGGTGCGAGAGCAGGCAGAGCTGGCAAGGCTGGTCCATGATAGGCGGGTGCCAAGGCAGCACCATAGGCGGGCAGACCATAGGCGGGCACCTTGGCCACAACTGGGGCATGGAGCAGTGGAGCCGGTGCCAGAACCTTGGCCGCCTTGACCACGGCACCCTCACGATGAACGACCGCGTTGAAGCCGTGCACAGGATCGGCAGTGTATTCCACAATGCGACGGGTGCCATCGGCCTCAATCAGGGAATAGGAGCCCTGGACAACGTCGCCGCTGCGCGACTCCTGCTGATTCTTCACATCGCCAGTTGAGCTATCCTGCAAATGGGAAGAGGAGGCCATCAGCAAAGGACTTTCACTTCGTTTCTTTTAACTCACATGGACATCGTAGCTGAAGCTGTACTGTGGATTCGGATCGTATGGCTCTGGTGCAGCCACCTTGGCAACGGCCAGCTTGGCCACACCCGGATAAACAGGCGCCGCCAGCTTGGGATAGCCCAGTCCTGGATATGCACCCAATGCGGGCAACGCTAGTCCAGGTCCAGGCACCACCACAGCACTGGCTACAGCCACCAGAGCGCTGAATACAATCATCAATTGTTGTGCCATCGTAGATTGGAAGATTCGGATCAGATTTGTTTGTTTTTGGAGATTTACACTGTTTGCTGCTGCTGCTGCTTGGCTGACAAATGAACTCACTCTGTGGTTCTGATGCTGAGCGACAATTGCTTTTTATAGCCACCAAAAGCCAAACTGCCAAGCTGCAGAGGCCCAAGCCCCCAAATCCGCAACCAAATCAAACGACGAAGCTGCCTGCCTGCAAAAATATTTATGCAAAAACAACAACTGCAACAATAACGTTAGGCAAAAAACAAAAATAAATAAATAAAAACAAAACAACTAAAAAGTACGCATGCGTGTGGAGTATATTGAAAATGCTTGCTAAGATCACAAAACTGCAGCAGCAGCAGCAGCAGCAACAAACAACAGCAGTAACAAGCAAGAGTGTCTTAGACAAAAAGTGCCTGACTAGCTTGCTACCCTGTATTGCATTGCTTATTTTCTATGGTTTAATCCTTGAATATCAGCAGCAATAGAAATACTGCTCTGCTAATGCTACTGCTGTAGAGTTTAACAGAGCAATAACAGAGCTCTGCTGGCAAAAGAAGAAATCGGAAATGCGTTGGCTAGAGCAGTAGCACATGCTTTACAGTTTGGTTGCTGTGTGCGTGGCACCCAATCCTTCTGGTATTGCTTCAACTGCGAAGAGAGCAAAACAGAACAAAGGTGAAATAGCATTTTTGATAATCGTCAGATTTTTAAGCAATTTTCTGGGCATATAATTTACATTCGAAAATTTAATGAGAGAGTTCTGATATCCTATAATTTGACGTATGAAGAGCTGAAGATTAAAGATGGTCATTATGCTCAGTAATCCTAACAGGATGTCATTCTTTACTTTCAGAACTCCTTGTCTTAGGCACTGTTTTTGCTGCTACAGTCTAGTTGCAATATTTATATATGCATCATGGGCTCGAAATAAACTTCTACTGTTCGTTACATTATGCGTAACAACTTGAAAACAAAATAAATGCAGGGTATAAAAATGAAAATAATTCATTTTTCGTTGCGTCGCAATTGCCCCTGGCAATTTGAGAGTCAGCGCAAAAGAGAGGGGAGGGTGGAAGGGGGTGTTGCATTCGCTGACTGTCTGACAGGCAGGCGTAGAACTCGAAGAGGGGCGTGGTGTGTGGTGTAGCGGGTACGGGGGTTGGCCAGACACAAAACAGCTTAGGCCTACGAGAATGGCACGCATGTCTGCGTTGTTGTCTGGCGCTCTCCTATTCGAGTGGTGGACAGCCCAGAAACCGAACCGAACTGAACTGAACTGCTACACGAGATAGGAGCAGGCTCGGATCGGATTTGATCGTGACAAAAAAGTTCAATTCGAAAGCGATTTTTTTTGGGCCGGGTGGCCGGGCAACATCAGGTGTGCGTGTCTGTATGCGAGCGTGTGTGAGCTGGCCAACAGCAGTTCTTTTAGAGAGAGAGAGAGAAAGAGAGAGAGGGAGATAGCCAGACTTGGGCACGCACCCAGTTGCCAGCATCGTCGTCGTCGTCGATTGTTGAAAGGTGTGTGCGTCGTCGTCGTCATCGTCGAGCTCGAGATCAGCCTTCGAAACTGGCACAAAGCAGCGCCGCGCCCAACAGCAGCAGCAGCCAGCAGCACTCAAACAGCTAACTGCAACCCCCTCAAGTCCGGCTTAGACTCAAACTGCAACTGCGGCGACTACCCAACTTGCCACTGCCACTGCAACAATGTTGTTCATTTTTTATTTTTATTGGCAATGGGACAATTTTGCCCATTATCACTAATTTTGAACGGTGCTCGGTGTTTGCCTTGTTAGGCGTCGCAGTCGACACCAACGCAGGCGACTGCAACTGCGACGTCGACTGCGACTGCGCGGCTGGCGGAGACATGCACAGTTTTGCGTAATCAAAAATTGTAGCGCGTCGAGTACTTTCAATTAAGCTATTGAATAATTCGAGCGCGTGTCTGTCGCTTGAGTGAATGTTGTGCAGGGGGTGCCAGTAGTGGGCGGGGGTGGCGCGTCTACACTCAGAAAAAAACTAAAGTTTTTTCCTATTTTTGGAAACAGTTTTAAAATTTATAAATATATTTTTCTGAAAATTAGAAAGTAGAAAATTTAAAAAATATGTTGTTTTTTATATATTTTAGAAATATTTTCCATAAATAAGAATTAACGTTGTCTTACAGAAAGCAACAATCTTTCATTTTTGAAATACACCTGCAGAAACTTTGGCAATAAAAGTGTGACGAATTTTAAAAATGCAGAGCGCATTTTTTCTAAATGTGTATATACAAATTGAGCAAAAGGATTTAGTTTGTCTATCGAAATTAGATAATTAGATAATAGTTCTTCGAATAGGTCGGCCTTTGAGCAGACTCAGTAACTTAAGTTGATCGCTCTTTAAAAGTTAATCGATGCATTCGAAGAATTGATGGTAATCACCAAAAAAATGCAGCAAAGCATCTAAAACTAAGATCCTTAAATTCCTTGAAAAGTTCACATGTCAAAAGGAAATAAATCAAATTTGCATATCACATGCATATCTGAAACAACTTATTTGCAACACAGGCCATTTGTCATCGCAGTCTGCACCGACTCAATATATACATGTATATATCTGTATATATATGCATATATGCTCGATTATCCATAACCAGGTGTCCCAACAATTAGGCGTGTTGTTGTTGTTCTCTTTGGCTAACTGGATATATATTTATGTGATTTATGACTTTGGACAGACAATAACTTATCTACACGCTAATATCAGCTATGATGGAGCACAGCTGTTTGTTTGTTTGTTTGTCTAGCCGAGGAATGGTGCGGGGCCAACAGCCGCCGGCAGAGCGGGACGGGCGGCGACCACCGGCACTGGAACTGGGCCACGCTGCACCACCGCATTGAAGCCATTGATGGGATCGGCGGTGTAGAAAACGGTACGCAATGAACCATCTGCATCGACAACCGAATAGGAGCCCTTGACCACATCGCCATCGCGCACCTCCTGCTGACTCTTGCTATCGCCCGTAATGGCATCCTGTACATTGTACGCGTAGGCATATTGAGGATGCGGATCAATCTCCGTGTTCACCGGCACCAGGGCGCACTCGATGACGGCAACCAGAGCGCAGCTGATGATGATCGACTGCAAGACGGAGAGAATTTCTTAGATATCCTTGGCAATGATTCGTCCTATTTGAATCTTACCTTGAGTAGAGGCATTGTTTTGATTGATTGTTTTGAACTGTGTATTGTGGGTGGCTTGACTGCACTTTCTTGACTGTCTCCTGGTGCTTAGTAGTACGTGGTTATAAGCACTTGGTCAACGTCTTGGTTTGGTGTCAGTTGCCTTGTGGCAACCACTGCCAAAAGTGAGCCAATGTCTGATGTAATAATGTGCTACACAAGTCGGGAGGGAACCCACAAGAAATTTCCTCAATGGACGTGCCAACAATTCCGTTGCTGCCCAGCTTGCTCAATTCATTCCCCCCCACATATGACAATCATAACTTTAAATGTGGCACGTGAGCTGCATTAATAGCTTCCCAGTTTTGGTGTGCCTTGAGGTCGGACCTGCCCCAAACACCTATGTGAATTATGACTAAGCATTTTACCTTCAAAGAAGTAAGCTTAAGAGTGTGTTCACCTTGGAACTGGCCTGAGATTATGTGTTCCTCGTGAATAACTCTATTTTGACTTATGAATTTAATGATTGACACTCTTATTTCACAAGCAAGGACGTTCTGCTCTTTGTAGCACTTCCTTTCTGTAGGACACCCACTCTGTAGAAATTCTTTTCTGTAGAACTTCTTCCCCGTAGGACTTCCTCTTTGTAGAACATCCTTCCCATCAATCATACCATCATCAATACCAGAGTGTTTTAGTTTTGTTTTGTACCGAAAATTTTTATTCAGTAAATGCAGTTTAAGAAATCACTAGATAAATTGGCCAATAACCGTTTCCCAAGTATCCCTAAGATCTAAGTTGGTTTTCCTCTATCGATTAACATAGTTTGGGAACATGAAACGGAGTTGACTTTCAACTGGAGGACAGCACGCACGTAATTGTTGTTTCGAAGTGGAAGGGTTTGATTGATTTGAAGCACTTTAATACTAGAACTATTCAACAACGGTCTGAGGGGTGACATCTAACGGAATTTGCAGTGCGATCGTTTCTAGTAGTGTCCACCAGACAGACCATATGCGTATGCGGGTGCAGCGTATGCAATCTTGGTGATGGCGGGCACAGCAGCCACAGCAAGGGCGGGCTTGGCGACACCCTTCTTCTCGACGACGGCATTGAAGCCATTGATCTTGTCCGCCGTGTAGGTCACCTTGCGAATAGTGCCATCAGGTTCGGCCAGCGAGTAACTGCCATGGACGACGCCATTCACAAGGGATTCCTCCTGCTGCTTGGAATCACCAGTCTTTTGATCCGTAACGCCATACGAGAAGCTATACTGTGGATTCGGATCGAAGGGCTCGGCAACAGCCACCTTGGTCAATTGGACAGCCGGTGCAGCAGCCACAAGTGTAGGCGCCGCCAAGAGCTTTGGCGCCGAATATGAGATGGACGGCGCAGCGGCCACAAGTGTAGGCGCCGCCAGGAGCTTGGGCGCCGAATATGAGATGGCCGGTGCAGCAGACACAAGTGTAGGCGCCGACAGGAGCTTGGGCGCCGAATATGAAATGGCCGGTGCAGAGATCAGCGACGGACCATAACTATTAATGGGCAGGGCGACAGCCACGGACAGCGCCAGTCCAAGCACACACACAAACTGCGCCATCAAATGGAAAATGAGAAAAGTCATCCTATAAAGATTGGATGGATGAAGCCTTACCTGAATGAACATGCTGAAGGATCGTGTTTGTGGATTGTTTTGACTGTGTGTCTGCACGGCAAGAACTCAACTGTGATTGTGAGATGCATTTTCCGCGAGTTCTTCAGTTTTATATTGAAAGTCGAGCGGCGCGTTTAACCATTTGTGGCAGGCACCTTGCCTCCAGCTCCGCGGAGCTCTCCGCCTGCAACTCCTCGCTAATCAACGACGAAATATGTAGCAGCTAATGGCAAGCGACAATTTGGCTCTGATTGGCTGCTCACTTCTTGAGATCTCGATCTCAAATTCGCACCTCAGCCCGATGCACATGCTCGATTTCGATCTCCATCTCTAAGCTCGTGCACTTCTAGTGCAATTTCATGTTTTGTCGGGCACATTTCATCATTTACGAGTTTTTTCTGTTTTTCTTGTTGGTTGGCCATAATGCGTGCGTGGCCAAGAGACTTGTTTCACCGCCCCGTCCCCCGTCCTACTGCTGCAAGCCAGCCTCGAGTAAACCAGATCTGGGGCCAATTCTCAGGTTCGTTCTCTACTAACGTTTTGTCTGATGTAATAGTGCGAATCATTTGGCTAACGTCCAGTTTGCTGCTGGGCCAAAATTGAAAAAAACCAAAAACGAGACTGCTGCCATTCAATGCACCACCCGCTCGCACTGCACCACTGCACAACTGCACCACAGCAATGTGTGTCTGTGTGGTGCGAGCTGCTTTGCTTGGCCATTCGACTCGTTTAATTAGAAATCTAAAATGGAAGCAATTGATCGAATTGATCGAAGGGGGGACTGCACGCAATTGGAGGGTGGCCAAGGGAAGTGCAGTGCAGTGGTGCAGATAAAGCAATTACGCACATTGGTACACACACACACACGCACGCACACACACTCGCAGACACACACACTTGCGCTAATGCAGAAATGCAGTCCGAACAGCTGACCTTGCCACAGTTGCCAACAAAATATTTTGGCTATGATTCAAAAACTTAACTTAATAACAAGCTGCACATAACCCCTCAAACCCTTAACCACCCCCACTCTGGAACTGCCCCCTCGTATTTTGGTCATACTTCTTTTTATGAGCGCCTAATGAGATTAAATTCAACCTAAATCATTTCTTTTAGATGCGAACAGACTTTTTATTCCATATTTTTTGGCGGTTCACATTTAAAGTTTCTCATCTCACAATTTAAGAAGCCAAACTTCCGTAACTAATTGTGAGGTTTGGATGCATAGTTTTTTGAACAAAAAAAAATCGTGTTTCGAAATTTTAATTTAGTTTTAATCTAGATCACAAATCCTGTTTAAAATAGCCTTAGAATTTCTAAACGGTTCAGCTTTGACGAGACTATGGAAGCTTAAAATCTTGCAAGATCTTTTCTAGGCACTGAATTTAATTTAAATAAATTGTTGACTATAACAACCCTGTTTTGGAACTGTTAAAACTTCTATGGAATTTTTTTGATTTTAATTTTGAAATAGATTTTTTATAACCGATCCAAGTTAAATCGTTAGAATTGCTAATCGAAATGAAGCAAGTCAATTATAATCTTACAACTTAATTGCTTAACTATAACAATATTACTTTAATATTTCGAAACTGAATTGACTTTTTTCGTTTTATGGACTGCAAATGCGACAAGTAAAAGTCACCCAAACATGTTTGTAGAACCAACTCAGAAACCACTCAGCCGATTATGGTAACTTGACTTGCATTTTTTTCAAATTTAAATTTTTTTTTGACGACAGTTGTCAATTTTTGTCAGTTTCCGGTGACAACCGTTACGACCTGTGTTAACTGTTGGCTGTTAACTGAATGTGCGTCTTCTTGAATGTGGCCAAGCAGTGAGCGGTGTGTGCTGCCAAGTCTTGGCAAGTCGCAAGGTCGTCGGTGCATTTGGCAAAAGAGTCACGCCTCAAAAGCATTTTACAAACATTTGAAATCAGGTCAAATCTGCACTAGTAGCTGGCTTCAAAATTGGGTTAAAATAAATCAACGACACCAGCTACTTACTGAAACCACAATTGATGCGCATAACAAATACCTAGATACAATAATAAACCAGTTTCAATCACGTAAGAGAAAACCACACCACGTGTAGGTGACTGGCTTACTGACTGACTGACCGACTGACTGAGTGACTGATTGACCGACTGACTAATTGACTACCCCATTCGCATTTCTAATTGAAACTTTCCACTTGCCACCTGTCGAATCTATCGATTAACGCTCATCGATTGGCTTTGCCATAATCTTAAGATCACTTTCATTTAAGTAAGTTGCCTGACTGTGTCTAAACCGGAACGATTAATCAAAGTTCTCCGTGCGGTTTTCAATTTAATGAAGTTGATTAAGTTTCTTTCGTGTGTGTAAAAGAAAATTAAAGTATTGCCATTGAATGAATGGCAGCTGCATGACAATCACCAATATCCAAAACCCAAAAGCCAACAAAAATCGCATTCACTTTCGTAGCCATGGAAATGACTCGGATTCGGATTGAAAAAAATTCGAAAAACTTGGACAAATATGGTGGTACGTGCCACGAATTTGGATCAACAGGCAGAAGCAGCCATGTTGCGGGTGGTGGCTCGGCTTGGCTTGGCTTGACTTGGCTGAAGTGCCGTCCGTTGGATTACCGAATGCAAATTTCTGCGAATGAATCTCGTCTACTACTGGCATATAAAAGTCAGCGTTTTTTTGGTAATGGCATGTCAGTTCATTTTTGATAACCGACGGTGACAATCCAATAAACCCACCCCCAAGCCACACAATGAATCCTTTGACGGTAAGTCTGCGATCCCAATTTTGCACATAGCAATTCATATTGTTCTTTGTTCGCGTTTGCTTGCAGCTTGTTGTAGTCCTTTCCACCATGGCGCTATCGGCTCAGGCGCATTTGGCTGCCGCTCCACTGGCTGCTGCTCCAGCTGCTCTGAACTACGCAGCACCTTTGGCTGCTGCACCACTGGGTGCCGCTCCCTACTTTGCACCGGCACCACTGCGCTATGCTGCTCCAGCTGCGTACGCTGCACCACTGGGCCTGGCTGCGGCTCCAGCTGCCTACTCTGCACCACTTGGTTATGCTGCTGCTGCCCCGTACACCGCACCCTTCGGCTACTCTGCTCCCTTGGTGCAGAAGACCTTTGCCGCTGCTCCATTTGCTGCCCCAATTGCCGCTCCTCTTGCTGCTGCTCGTCTGGCTGCTCCAGTTGCCGCTCCTCTGGCTGCTGCTCCTTTTGCTGCTCGTCTGGCTGCTCCAGTTGCCGCTCCTTTGGCTGCTGCACCACTGTCCGCTCCTCTGGCTGCTCCAATTGCTGCTCCTCTGGCTGCTGCTCCCGTTGCCGCTCCTCTGGCTGCTGCTCCAGTTGCCGCTCCACTTGCTGCTCCAGTTGCGCCCGTGCTTGCCAAGACTGAGATCGTGGATGCCTACCCACAGTACAGGTTCGCCTATGATGTCCAGGATACGCTGACCGGCGATTCCAAGACCCAGGAGGAGACTCGTGATGGCGATGTCGTTCGTGGCTCCTACTCGCTGATTGAGGCCGATGGCTCCCGTCGCATTGTCAGCTACTATGCCGATGACATCAATGGCTTCAACGCCGTCGTTCAGAAGGATGTCCCGGTTGTTGCCGCTCCCGTTCCAGTTGCTCCCGTTGCGGCCAAACTGAGTACCTTTGCTGCTGCCCCCATTGCCGCACCAGCTCCAGTGCTTGCCAAGACCTTCTCCGCTCCCATTGTTGTCTAAAGTGGCGCAGCAGGCGGAGTAATTAGTGGGAGGCGTGTCGTCATAGCTTGCGCCTTTGTGTGAAATGGAATGCATTCAGTTTGACAAAGGATTTTCATTTGTACATATTCGATTAATCATTGTCGTGCTAAAAAAATAACTTTCATCGCAAAACCCAAAATTAATCAAAAATAAATATTTTACCTACAAAATTTGTGATTCCAAAATACGAATCTGTTTGTTTTCATTTCATTTGGTCGCTCCTAAATATAAATAGTAAATCCCTGCCACTTGCTAAGGTCATTTATTTGTTCTTGCAGAGAGCTGGCTGAGGAGTTTTGGAAGTTGTCGCCCCACGAGAATGTGGCACGCATGCGTCTCAAGTTGGAGCCGCAGCTGTATCCCAACAAGCACGAGAATGCCGCCAATCTGCGTGACAATGCAACCAACGCCTACGATACAAAGTAAGCCAACACCTTGTGAAACTTGCACTTGCACTCAATCACTATATGTACTTGCAGAGAAATATCCGAATTTGATTCAACCATTAAGAATGCTGTGGTGCGCGACTTCCTAGCCGACGATGAGAGCTCGCAGCTGGAGGAGGAGCTGCGTCAGTTGATTGATACGCAGTCGCAGCAGGACGCAGCATTGGAGAAGCTAGTCATGTCGCAGGACTGTGAACTGATAACGCTAATGACCAAGGTCAAGGGTCGCATTGAGGTCAATCAAAGTGTGTTTACTTTTGTGGATCTGAGTCCAGCCTCCGAGGATGGCTCCAAGCATGATTTCAGGTGAGCTTAGCCAACAATCCAAATTACATGATATGTTTCTAGAAAGTTGTCTTCGCGCAGGTTTTCTATTAACAAAATTCGAGAGGTTCATCTGCGCAAATATAATCTGAGACGCAGCGCTCTGGAGATTTTTCTGATAGATCAGACCAGTTACTTTCTCAACTTTACGACCAAGGTGAGATTCGATGATAACTGAATAATATTTCCATTACTTACTTATCATTATGTCTTCTCAGACGCGTAACAAGGTCTTCACCAAAATCGTCGGTCTTCCATTACCAAATATTCTGTATGGCTCCGGTCGCTCGCCACCCGAGTTGTTGAGGGCATCTGGTCTTACGCAGCGCTGGGTCAATCGTGAAATATCCAATTTTGAGTACTTGATGTACCTAAACACCATTGCTGGTAACCCATAAATATACTGTTGATTTTACTTAAGCCTAAACACTGGGATCTTGTTGCTTTCAGGCCGCTCATACAACGATCTTAGCCAGTATCCCGTGTTCCCCTGGATCCTAGCTGACTACACCAGTGATGTGCTGGATCTTACCGATCCTCGTTCATTTCGAGACTTGTCCAAGCCAATTGGATGCGTAAGTCTCTTTGAAAATAATAAAGTATTGATAATCCGTTTTCTTTTCCCTCTTCATAGATCAATCCCAAGAACGAAGCTGAGGTGCGCAGCAAATACGACTCCTTTGAGGATCCGTCGGGTGCCATACCAAAGTTCCACTATGGAACACACTACTCCAACTCTGCCGGCGTGCTGCACTATCTGCTGCGCGTTGAACCCTTCACATCGCTCCATGTGGACCTGCAAAGTGGCCGTTTCGATGTGGCCGATCGACAATTTCACTCCATACCGCAAACGTGGAAGCTACTAATGGACAATCCCAACGATGTCAAGGAGCTGATACCCGAGTTTTTCTACTTTCCCGAGTTTTTGAAGAATATGAATAAGTATGTATCGATTTTTTACACATCGGCAAATTCTTATTCATTTATTTATTCAGATTCGATTTGGGTCACTTGCAAATCACCAAGGAGAAGGTTGACGATGTAATTTTGCCTGCTTGGGCTACCAGTCCGGAGGAATTCATTGCCATCCATCGTCGTGCACTGGAATCCGAATATGTTAGCCAGCATCTGCATCAGTGGATCGACCTCATCTTTGGCTATAAGCAGAAGGGTTCGCGCGCAGTGGAGGCCCTAAATGTTTTCTACTATTGCTCCTATGAGGGTGCCGTGGATCTGGACAAAATCACCAATACCATTGAACGGGAGGCTGTTGAGGGTGCGAAGTTATTAGCTTCACATTAGCTATATCAATTTTCTTATAATTCAACATTTACTCGCCAGGCATGATCAATAACTTTGGCCAGGTGCCGTCGCAGCTGATGCGGGAGCCACATCCTCGTCGACTCACCCAAGATGAGACTGCATTGAAACTAGTCCGCGCCGAGCTGCGACGACCCGATTTTACCCAGTTCCTGGACAAGGTGGTGCAATACTATTGCGAACTGTCCACACCCAAGGATCCCATTGTGTACCTGAGTCCGCCACGCAGTCCGCCACGCTCCTTTCTACAGCTGAGTCCCGATGTGCTCGTCAGCGTGTCGAAAGGCTGCATATTGGGCTGCAACTCGTGGATGTCGTTTGACAAGGAGCAAGGATTTCTGCTGGAAATCGATGCGACCACAACGAATCTGAAGTGAGTTGTCTCAATGGATTAAGTTGTAGCTCATCTCTGATCAGTTGTTGTCTTTTGTAGGAACCGTAAGCGTGTCTTTGGGCCGTTTCACTCCTCGCTGCCGCCGCACTCGCAGAACTTTGCTGTCAGCACCGATGGCAAATTGCTGTATGCCGGCGGTATATGGGACAATGCGTTGCGTGTCTACAATCTGAACAAGGGCAAAACGGTGGCTTCGGTTACCCGCCATTTGGACATCATAACCTGCCTGGCGTTGGATAATTGTGGCTCCTATCTGGTAACCGGGTCGCGTGACTGCACCTGCATTGTGTGGAGCATACAGAGCAATCAGCAGGGCGGCTCGGCAGCCAGCAACATTCCAGTGCACGCTCTGACAGGACAATCCCATCTGCAGGCCATCACTCAGCTGAATACACAGAATAGCTACTCACCGAAGCCCCTAACCGTGCTCTATGGCCATGATGATGCGGTGGCCAGTGTCGCCATCTATACGGAGCTGGATCTCGTTGTGTCCGGTTCGCTGGTGAGTCTTCTTGTTAAACTATAAGCCAACTGCAAACAGTCGATTAACTGTCACTTTATCAACAGGATGGCACTGTTAATGTTTACACCCTGCAAGAGGGTCAATTTGTGCGCACACTGAAACCCATCGGCTGCACCGAGTCCTGTGTGCAAATCTCCTTTGTCACAGTTTCATATCATGGTAAGTGGTAGCTGCTTAAAGTATGCAATGAATTCAACAAGCAACTATTAAAAAGTATGCTACAAATTTGCTTAAGTGGTTTGTGATAGTTCAAGGCGTCCACTTTACATATTGTGCACTTTTTAGGCTGCCAAATATTTTATTATTGCAAGCAATTGCGTAGCTAATCTCTGCTGGCAAGGTTGACGAAGTCAATGGGTTCCAAAATGGTTTGCTCAGAGAGAGGATATTGGTTTATATACAACTCTGGCAGGCCATCTGGCAGATGAAGAAAGAGCTTCAGAGCCATAGAAGTCCTTAACCCGGCAAAAATTCTAGCATTCGTGCAAGAACTGGTGCTGATGGTCAGATGGTCGAATAGGTTGCAGTACCTAAATCTTAATAGTAACAATCTGGCAGTTGTTCACACATATCTCGCAGCACTTGTTGGCAGCGTTTGTGTAAGCCCATTTTTAGATAATAGGCTTCTGTTTGCATTCGAACGGGGCGGAGTAGCATTGAACTGGCTCTTTATCGGCATAGCACTCACGTGCGATTAGAACTCAAGGAGGTCTAACGATCCGCTCCGATTGGTGTGTGCCCAGCAAACAGTTTAATCAGCGCAGCGAGCTTATCTCTACCATCCAGACAATTGCCACACATACATTTCTATCACGTGACACGGTTTGCTCGACCCTGTCTGCTTTTCTTTCGAGTCGCTCAACAATTTTATTCCATTCGTCATGGTTCCAATGTGTAATATTGATAAAAACGAAGACTCTCGGAATAAGCTGGCACTTGAAATTCCCTAGCTAATAGAATCAACCATTTTAGCTATAGCATTTGCATTGAATTGCAAAAGTTTTTAATTTTTATAATGCTTATTCAAGTGCAAGATTCAATTTCCATTCAATAAATCAATTCTTTATTTATACTGCAGATTTAATCTCGTTTTAAAATATTTATAAGAAATAAATCAAATTAGTGGGCACTTTAGACTCTTAGACTATACTATATACGGAATCTATAAATTTGCCAGTCAGGCCTCTTATCGAGCGTGGCAGAGTATATAATTGATATATATTATGTATATAAAACATTCGATTATTATTTTGCAATATCCGGCAAGCAAGTTAAACCAGAAAGCAGCCACAAAAACCCAACCTATATTATATGCGCTTATTAAGTATTTAACGAAATTGTTTTAAAATATTTATAAATCAAATCATTTATTTATTTATTTTTTTTTGCCTTTTAAAGCACTTTTTATTGCGTTCTTTCCGAGCTCAATTAACAAGGGTTTAATTAAATGTCGAACTTTGCCGTTGCTGCCCTCCCTTGACTCTCTGCCTCTCTCTGTTGAGGGGGGGGGACTACTTATCAGTGCTCGAGCTGAAATATGCGCATTCATACACACACACTCAAGCACTCACACTCAACACTCAAACACACACACTCACACTCGAGCATTCTTAATGGAATCAATTTAAAAGCGAACGAGCCGTCCCGCAATCGCATCACAGTCACACGACTCGACGACCGCCTTCAATTTTTAGCACCCCATCCCCATACCCATACCCATACCCATACCCCAAAACATGCCACACCATGCCACACCACACAACACCACCCCCCGTGCCGTCCTTCATAAGCCCCATGACCAAGCAGTGGTGTGCGTAGCACTTGAGAATGCCGACAAAATAGTGATCATGTTGGAGAATGTAAGACACGACGATACCCTGGATAAACTTGAAGGGATGAGAAGAAAGCTATATGAGTGTGTGTGAAAGAGAGAGATAGAGAGAGAGAGAGAGAGAGAGAGATAGATAGAGAGAGAGGGAGAGACGAGAGACTGAGTTGGAGTCTGATTGCCAACCGGATAAGCATCTTATATAGGAACATGATGGGATCTCTGGTTTTGATATACATTTTTATATTTCATTATGCCCTCTTGACCATATTGAATGCTTACAGGGTATACATATATAAGCAAACACTCATTCATGACATTCTGATTATTCTTTTTTGAGGCGCTACAAAGTTTTATGAAATAGTTTATAGTAAATCTCGGCGAGGGGGCTCAACTGACTGACTGTACTCTCTGTCAGTGTGTGCGTGAGTGTGTGAGTGTGCATGAGTGTGTGTGGGGACCCTAAAGAAACGAGAAAACAAATAAGAAAAAAAAGAGTGGCGCAGATTTGGAATGGGAATTTTGTTGAATGAATGCAAATGTCGCAATTGGCAGGAATGAGACTGACAAACGGAAAAGTTTGAGCAGAATTTGGGGAAACTGAGAGCTGAGAGCAGAGAGCAGAGCGCAGAGAGCAGAGACATTAAAATAAGCCAGTTTATATGATGATGATTATTTCTAGTTTCTAGAAACTGACTCGGACACGGTGCCATTCAAAAAGTATGCTTGACACGATCCACAAACTGAAGATCAAGTCATGGGAATAGTACCCAACTCCATCTTCCTCTCGTCCCCTCTCTCTGATCAGCCAGTCAGTCAGCCTGTCTGTCTGTGCAGAGTAGTTCTGCAGCATTTGGAACGGGTTTTCACTCAATTTCATTGGCATTGCTCGCAGTGATAAGCACAACTACGCATCGCATTTAATCAGCGCCGCTTCTCTCCTCATCTTGCCTAGCTGGGTTGGCTATCTTATGAAGCGTGTCATAATTTAAAATTCCATACGCTCGGCGACGCGCTTCTTAGCTAGCTGCAGGTTATCATCAAACTAAGCAGAGCCGAGCCGAGCCAAACCGAGCCGAGCCGAGCTGAGCTGAGCTGGCACAAGTGGGCCGGACGCGCGGACCACACGCACAAATGTGGTGTGGTCTATTCGTAATTCCAATTCCAAACTGCGTAGAATTCATCACAACTCAACTCAAGTCAAGTCGACAACGATTCCAACAACTCTCTATTCGACGCAACGGCGCATACTGCACCCTGCCCCACATTCCGCAATCTTAATCACAGTCGTTTGGCTCCTGATAAGATAGAGCCTACATTGGAGATGCAACATTACCCGAGAATGCCATGTCGCGTTTCAATCAGAGTTTATTGGCATTTGTGGCAATCTTGATTTACGATTGTCATGCTTGTCTCTCTTGTCATGCACGGACTGACGTCAGCATACTGAACTCGATCTTATTATACATATTATTATCATATTAATTAAGAAGTGAAGAACCCCATAAATAGCATCATAATCTGATTCGATAAAGCCATCCATCCACCGATCGTGCTGACTTTGCAAATTGACTTTATTTTAAAGCTATTTTAATGAAACTTGAAATAGCTGCGAACACTTTATTATATAGCTGATGTAAGCATTATAGATCCCATTCAAATTGTATAATCAAATTCTGTAAGAGTAGTTAACAGGCCGATTGAATCATCTTCAACCCCATTATATATGTACATATAGATTAGCGTCAATAGCTGAGTCTCTATAATAGAGAACCTATTTCCATCTGTCTCCCTGTCAAAGCAAACTGACTTAGCTTAAAGGCTATATTTGTGCAGAAAACCGTACAGATCTAATCACTTCATCCTAAAGCTGTTATAGCAATTAGCAAAACTTACCTACCTTATTGCAAGCGTTCACTTTTTATACCCGTTAAATGGGGCAGTTTTAGGGACGCATAACAACTTAACCCAATCAAAACGAAGCAGATTTTCACAAGCATTCACTTTGTATGCTTTTAAACCATTTAAAATGCCGACTCAAATTAGTCCTGGCCGATCTCAGAGATAAGTTCTCATTTACCATATGCAGGTCAAGTTTATTTCATTATTAGTTAGAAACAATAGACTCTCTTTAAGTTATACGGTTAACTAACCCAATCACATTTGCCAGGTCACATTGCATTCAGCGCCTTGGACGACACATCGCATTCAGTGCACGTGTATAGCATCAATGGGGCCAGTCTGGGCTCCAAATATGTCTCGGGACGTGTGACAGGACTCGTCTGTGCCTCGGATTATCTAGTGGTTGCCGATGATGCCGGGGACATAACCATGAGTCGTCTGCACGGGTGAGTGGCATCTTTTTGCTATTGACTAACTTTGCAGCTGAATAATTTCCACTTTTCCTCCTTCTTCCCATTCCCAACAAAGACTGAAACCCGTCTTTGACATTCCGTTACATGTGCCCATACAAACCGTGGTGGTTACACCGGGCAATACGCATATCCTGGCACCATTGCGCGATGGACGCCTCGCTGTGGTTGCCGTCCAGCTGCCCACGGGCAACAGCAAGAAGCATTCCGTGCTGAATGTCTAAGAAGCCGTCGAGAAGCCTACCAGGGCTCACTCGGCGAGAACGTCAATTCCTCCACTCTCCTTTTAAATATTGAACAGAGAATAACCAGAATCACTTTTTCCAGTTTTTAGCATTGTTTATTGAAGAAACCCTAGCAATATTTTCCTGATTTGCTTTGTGCATTGTCGTATTTGTTTTATATATATTTATATATGTATTTATTTATTTTTCATGTCGTTACGTGCCAAAAAGAAAAAAAACGCAAATGGCCAAAAAAAAAAGCAGGCCAAACATTTTGAGTAGTATTTTTTTATTTTTTTGTGCTTCAGTTAGCTTGAAATATATAATGAATCTAAAGACACGATAAATTCCATTAGCATTAAGCAGAACTGTCGATCAGCGGCAGGCGATAGTTTTTTCCCTAGAAATTGGATGACATCCACGGCATATCATATTATCTTGTCTTATCTTATTTAGTCGTATTTCATTTGAAACGGCAATTATTCACTTGGCAGCCACCTGCACCCTCTCTGGCAGTTCGATTCGTCAGTCCGCGTGTTCGTCTGTCCGTCCAACGTGGGGCTTCGCGCGCGCCTTCCAATTAGCTTTGACAAATTCGAATAAATCATTTATCATTAGGCTTGCGCTGACGTTGGCTTTGTATTACATATATACATATATATATATATATATATACATATGTGTATATATATATAAATTAGCACATAAGTGCCGTCATTCCACATTGGCCGAGCTGTGGCAAACTGGTTGGGAGCCCCCCGCCCACCCCCATTCCATTTCCTACCCACTCCTTTCCACACTTGGCGGTGACTCTAGATAGCTCTTGATCACCCCCTTCCCCCTGCCCACTGCCGCCTGCCCCTGGCTCTCTTTGGATATATATCTCGAGCATCTGAGTCACGCGCGACTTTCAAATTGGCCCCAAAATCTGCCTGGCAACAGCAGCCAGAGCGAGAGAGGTGTGGAGATCGAGTAAGTTGGTTGTGTGGCAGATCAACCCAGCCAGTCAAACTGGGGCCAACAGTGCTTTTTGGCCACCAGATGCTGCTGCCAAGTCAAAGCCGAAATAAAAGCAGAAAAAAAAAACAAAACAGAAAAACTTTCGTTGCCAGCGAAAAAGATCAAGAAATTAAAAGCGAGACAAATCTCTCTGTGGTAGACCTATAGAAAATAAAATGTAGCTGTATCTGCATCTGTATCTGTATCTTCATCCAACACATTTCCAATTGACAAGCAAGTATTATCGCAGTATAATTAGAGTCCTCCGTCCACGAAATCCCGACAAACAGACAAACCAAGCAATTCAGAGTGGGTTTCTTTGCCAAGAAATACCAATTGATGTCTCGCTTCTTTCATTCAATTTCTCTCACACGATTTGGCCCGTTGCCCAAAACCCTTTAAATTGCAAACTTACCTTTCGAATGTAATTCCAATGACAAGTGACAATATATATATATACATATATATATAATAGACGATCGATCAATCAGATCGATCGATTTGTTGTATTCTTATTCTCTCCGACGCCTTCAACTTGTTAATGCGCACAATCAGAACTTAATAACTTTAATAGAGATTATCGACGAGATCAACTCCTCCCCCTGACTTGAGAAGCCCATCTTATTATTTACCGATGAATTATTGCAACAATTTATAACGCCATTCTATATCACTAAACACTTACTTAATATATACTTACTATACTTACTATATGCGTTGGCTCGTTATTTGTTACAAAGTGAAAAATAAATATAGAATTTTTCCAATTTAGCGTGTAGATCATAATATGTGACAATGTAAAGCTCGTAAAAACCATCAATAAAAAGCAAAATGTTGAAAACCAAAAAACCCATTGAAAATCGTTTGCATTTATTTTATTATTATTTTATTTGTATTACTCAAAAAACTAACACTTTAAATTAATGCCATATGTATTTATATATTTATATGTATACCATTATAATAATAATAATCATAAAAAAAAACCATAATTCAGTTCAATTAGCGCTTACAAAATAAAACATATGATTGATAGGTAGGTATCTCTTCGTATATATAAATGTATATGTGTGTGTATGTGTGTGTGTGTGTGTGTGTATAATATATATATGTGTAAAAAAACTGTTCTGTTAACCCAGTGAATACTTGTTCCGTATGCGAATAGATGTGAATGGTGTGTGAATGATGTCTGCTGTTCAATAAATTAATTGTGGCAATGGATAATCGATAACGATTATTTTCGATAATTGGTGGATTTGGTCGATTTGTGGAATTGTTGGTGGATTTTGTGGATTTGGTGGATTTTCGGCTCATAGCCACATATTAAGTAACGGCCAATTAATTACGTTAACTAGTGTGTGTTTGCCTGAATCGTTAGGAACAATCATTGCTACCTACATAACGATAAAATTGATTACCTGACGCACAAACTATAACTAAACAAATATAAAGAAAAAATAAAAACAAAACTTTTGAGGAATTCGATGTTTTTTGTTTTGTTTTGTGTCTGGAAATCCCTGCATTACATTAGTATTCGAGTTAAATGTAGAAAACACAAAAAAAAGTAGTGAGATTAATTGGTAAAGAATATTAAAGTCTAAGCCGGCATTAGATTCTAGAGTGTCTTATAACTAAAATTTTTTTTTATTTTTTTTTTTTAGTTTTTTTGTTGATTTTTTTCCCCTATTTTATGTTTTCTTTACTTTTGTTTCACGCATCTTCAAAGGCATTTGATCTATCTAACTAACTAAAAGTGTGGTTTTTATGTCAATCCAATAGCCTTGTGTGTGGAATCTTTAATCTTGATCCTTCTGCAAAGAAGCCAAGCAAATGGAAGAGCATAAAAGTTAGTATGAATTCAGATAAGATAGGATTGTTATCGTATAGATAGATGGTTCTTTGCTAGAGAGTGGAGAGTGGGATACTTACAAGTACGGGATAAACGAAGGTGTCAGCCGAGTCGTGTCCGACAGCATTGTGAGCTATGCACTTGTAGTTGCCCATGTCCTCCCATTTGAGATCGATGATTAGCAGATCTCCGGTGGGCAGCACCTTGAAGCGATGGCTCTGAACGATTTCCTTGTCCTCGTTGCTCCTCCATGTGATCTTGGCGTGGGGGCGAGCATGCACCTTGCACGGCAGCATAATGGTCGATCCCATCAGATCCAGATGCGTTTTCTCCGTATAGATGATGCGTGGCTTCTGCGGACCCTGATACTGCTTCTCGGTGGCGATCAGACCGCCCAATTCCAGATCGGAGTGCGACGGATGGACCACAGTGCTGGCATAGATGGTCTTGGAGCCGCTGCGTCCAATGCAGGTATAAACTCTCGGCTCGCTTAGCATGTGATCGATGACATGCACCGATTTCACACGCACAATTGCCGTCGGCGCATTCTCCGTAATCGCATTCGACTCCAGATTATCAATCTGCGCAGGGAGAATACCACATACAAATAAGCTATGCTCTCGATGGGAAACTGAGACGTGGGAATGGCACTGGGAGTGGGAGTGGGACTTACCTCCGAGCGTGGCATATGGCCGACAATCCACTGAATGCTGGGCACCTGGGAGCCCATCATTTCACAGGCAATCTCAATGGTGGCGCCGGCTGCCTGCTGCATCTTTGTTGGTGGCGTCTTGGTGAATTTCAGCCAATCATCTTCGAAGGGTCGGCTGCGACTGTGCTTGGACTGTGCCGGCTGTTGCTCCTCCTCGCGCTCAATGGAGTTGTCGGCATCGTTGTTCTCATTGTCCACAATGTCCACGGCGCGACTGTGGACCAGCGAGATGCTGCCAAAGAGCAGCAGCGCTATGGCGCACAGATTTAAGTTCATTTTCTGCAACGAAACGAAATGAATTCTTGCTTAGTGATAAGTAATCAAAGTTTAAAGATCAGCCGATTATACAATACACATATATGTATATATATGTGTGTGGGTATGTATATATTTATGTGGGTTAATAAACCCTCGATGATGTTGCATAAATAATATATGTATGTGTGTGAGTGTGTGTGTGTGTACGCAAATGAAATGATCATTTCATAACACTTATCAGCGGAGTCCAAGTCCGGGCCAAGTTAAATCCGAGGCCATAAATCATAATGTCGGGGGACAGATATAGATGCTGATTACTGGAGAGTAGGAATAGTAGTACCGCTAGCTGTACCTTTTGCGAAACACTATGAAGATGAGCATCCCTCCAACAGAGAGAGACAGAGAGAGACAGAGAGAGAGAGAGGAACAACCCCCTTCTTGATGAGATACTCAACAGATCATCAGTTGCCCCAATTCAACTAAATGGCTAATTTCACAACATCACGCGGTCATCACACACCTCAAAATAGAATATTCGATGATAAATGTTGATCGCCAGTTGAAGAAGACAAAGCAATGCTTACGTAGGCAGTGGCAATAGGTGGACTAAGTGGTTTGGATACTTAATGTGTCGTCAGCACCACCCACGCGACATGGAACCAGAAATTATTATAGACCGCTAAATTCCTCCTCCTTATTAGTAGCAGTAGTTTCTATAGTCTAGACACTTAACACTTAACACTAAACGATTAATTATTCATTGGGTTTTCTGACGATTTGCTACACAAATACACATAAAACATATATATTTATATATTATGCATATTAGTGAATTGCGGGCACTATCTTTTTGTATGGTGTATCGCTTGGCAAATGTTGCATCAGATTTTTGGTTTTTTTGTTTTATTTGAGGTTGCCCTTCGCATCGTGGGGGCTTTTTCAACGCTTCCAAATTCGCTGAATTCGCAGAATTCGCTGAATTCACTGAATTTGTTCACGTTTTTTCCCTTATAATCGAATTCTTGAGTTATAAGATCAGTTTGTTGTCTAGATCGGGGGGAGTGGGGGATGAGGTTCTAGCGTTACTCACCTTTTGATTTGTTTTCTTTTTTCTCTTCCGGTAAAAAATGTTTGCGATTTTCTCCCTAACGTACGGGCGTAAAACGTATATTTTTCGCGTCTCTTGGTTCTCGTTCGATTCGCGAGCTGATCGAAAGCTCTCTGTTATGTTATGAAGGAGTTTATCAGCTCTAAATTGTGTTCTGATCTCGACTGGGCTTTCTGATTGAAATTGAGCAGCAGCAGTTGGCTTAGCACTGACATAGGTCCGACGGGATTTGCCGTCTTGATAGCCTTGCAGCTTACGGTTGGCGAAATCTTGAATGCGTTTCTGCCCGTCTACGCAAGTGCGTAACTTATAATATCGGATCTTGTTGTTGGTCCGGCGGAGCGTGTTGAGCTGATGCTAGCAAAGAACTCAAAGCAGATCTTCACTTTTTGCTGCGACTTTGGCACATTCGTTTTGGGTTTTTGCTGTTTTCGCTGTTTTTGCTTTTGTTTCTTGTTGGGGAGGATCAGCAGTGTAATAGCTCCTTTGGCTTCTTGGTTAGTTTTGTTGCTTGTTGGGGATAATTGGTGCGGCAATCGTTTGTAAACGCAGCACGGTTCATCGACATTACAAGTCAAGGTGTGTCAGCCACGGATTCGGATTTTTGTGAACTCGCGTTTTGAATATATTTTCAACTTGATTCGGCTAAGAAACACGATGGCAGGCGAAGCGATTTGAAGCGAAGGCAAGGCAAAAAGAGCAAGAGGCGGCAGCAGACACTTAAGTTGTGTTCAACAGCTGAAAACTGTAACAGAACTGAATCAAACACGGCGTTGTATTCGCTTATATATGCTGGGCCAAGCGTCGAGCGTCGCTGCTCTGCTACGCTGCTGCTGCTGCTCTGCTTTGCTCGCTGCCTTAACCGATTGTGCGCGTGCTCTCACTCTCTTCCTCCCTCTCTCTCTCATTCTCTCTCTTTCTCTCTCTCTGTTTGATGTAGTGCAGCAGCGGCTCGTGTGTGCGTGTATGTGTGTGTGTAATTCTTAGCTAACACAGCCTAGTCTCCATAAGCTTCTTCTTCTTCTCCGCAGGCTAGAAGATGAGCATGCACAATTCACAAATGCAACGCTGATCAATTCGAAACGAAACGGTTTTAAAACCGTTTAATTCGGTTATCCAAAACTTGATATTACTGTAACTCCAAGTCAAAACCCATCAGCTTTTGGTACAGGTACAGTTTTTTTTTGCTGCTGCTATTTTTCCGATTCCCCCACCCCCCACGACGAATAGACTTTCAATTCGGACGAAATAGTTGCTTTACCCTTGACTCAATGCAAGTCGTGAGTTGCAACCAGTTGACAACAGCAAACAAAAAAAGAAGGAAAAAATAAATTCAAATGGAGCAATTCTTCTGCTCTACGTGCCCAGCCGCATGAGTTTTTTTTTTGCCTGCATATAAAAGGGATATGGAAGGGGGAGGGGGAGAGGGGCAAGATGCACTCACACGCAGTCTCTCCATTAGTTGCCTGTCCAATCTCACCACACACACACACACACACACACAGACTCAATGCAATCAAGACAGTTGCCAGTTGCCAGTTTGTCTGCTGCGATCGTTCGCTTGAGGGCAGCAAGCAGCAATGTAAGCGGCACTGATTGCCCCGCGGCGGGTTGCAAGCGGGGGCCAACGTCGTTCAGGAGCGGGTTTCAAAAGGGGGGCGGGGCTACAGTGGGACAGGTTGAGGAAGGGGAGGGGGAGGGGTGTGTACAGCAGTGCCAATGCAGCCACAATGGCAGACAGACTGGCAGCAATTCAAACAGATCGCGTGTTCGCTTTCCGTTGCCCGGTTACGTGCTGTGGTTTCTTGGGGGGAGAGGAGATGAGGCATGTGGGGCAGCTGGCTGGCTGGTTGACAGTGCTCGTTGCTTGTTGCTTGTTGCTGGGCGGCAGCCAGATCTGGGGCCCGGCTCGGTCCGGCCCGGGTCGTGTTCTCCGTCACTCGACTGGCTGTGACTAGTTTTAAATACCCTGCAGCCATTTAGAATTGTTTGATCAGGGGTATGCTGAAGTTGTGCTGAGATACCATACAGTTAACTAATACTGCGCTTAGCATCTGGGGCCCTAAAAATATTACTACAATTTATTATGATGTTTGATAAGAGGTATGATAAAGTTGCGCTTAGAGGAGGCATCGTTCATTATACCGATTCCTGTTCGGGCTGTGGGGTTGCTCAGATGAAGGTCCCTTCGGATACATATATACCAAGTATGGGAGCTGCTTGCAGGGTATGTGGCTAGTCTGTCACTTTGGGTGGTCAGCTGACAGCGACAAGCGAGATGCAATTCTACAAGTAATATATTTATTGCACGTTACACAAATCCAAGTCCAACCGCAGCCAGCGAAGCCTACCCGATACCACCTATCCCCCCCCCACCCCCATCCACACCCCTTCCATACCCCTCACCAACAGATTTGGCAGCTGGTTTTGGTTTGGCGTCGGCGAAATTCAATTGAATGAAATTAAAAATGTTGCAGGTGCTTTCGAGAATCGAGATTGAGTGTCTCGTGTCTCGTGCCTCTCACTTTGCCCTTAAGTTGACGGCACAAATCAAAGAAGAGACGGCGTGGATATGTTAACGTTGACGTAAGGGCCACTGAATTGAAATGGCCTTTTTTCCCTCTTTCTTTTTTTTAATAGAGCGATCAATAGAGCGATCCGTTCAGGGTGGTTCATTTCCGACTTATCGACGGTGGCAATTAACACGAGATTCATTAAAGATTCCATTGACGTTCCAGGAAAGGCAACACGGATGCAATCGTATAGATACACAGCTATATATATATATATATACACACAGATACATGGTTACACATACAATGATACATTTTGCTATAAATGAACTCTGGACATATATTCATTTATTCATAGAGTACGGTACCGGCCGGTACCGGCAAGCAAGGCGATCGAACAAACGATCGAACGAACGATCTCTCCATTTGGGCCATCAATTTATCACCTTAAAAAAAAAAACAACAACAAAAAGAAACAATTTCCTAGAAATCAGTTAAGGTCGAGGTCTGCTCAAAAGATCGCATGGCGATCGTGCGATGGTTGCCATCATCGTCAACATCATCATCATCATCTTCATCATCCATATACAATTTGCCAGCTAGCAATTATTGCATCATGCAAAGTGCAACGCACAATTGAATGTGCCGAGCAGGCGTTGAAGTGGCAAGTGGTGATAGGGGTGTGGTGTGAGGGGTTAATAGGGGGGCATAGCAAAAAGTAATAAATAAATAAAATACAAAATTGGCTCAGTTCCGTTAATGACTCTTTAAGTCTTCGCTTGCGTTTGCACTTTTCTGCCAAATAACTTTAAACAAAACGGTCAACAGCACCGGAAGAAGGGGTAAACGCAAAATTGTGCCAACTTTAGAGAAGTTCATAAACAATAAATTAGGAAATTTGAGCTAACTTATATTTTTTATTTACAGAGTATTTCACTTCGTGTTTGCAATTTGTTGGTTAATAAAATGCATAAAATATTTAAATATATAAAAAAGTATGCTTATTATTAAAACTATTCGTTTTCTTCATTAATTTATTTTAAATTTACACTTCGAAAGAGCTAGTTTTGGCGGGATTTGAGCGAAATTGGCAACAGTGGAAAGCACGGACAGATGCTGAAAAACGACTCATTCAAAGTCAGCTAGCAGACAGTCGGACAGAGACAGACAAACAGTAGAAAGACATTCAATTCGGGGAAAATATAATGCAGCATGCAACTGCCACGACCAGTCACACACACACACAAATATATATATGTATATATGTATATATAAATATACAGACAGACGCTGTTGTCATGCTGGCATGTGAATTGCAGGTTGTACGAATCACGAATGTGTGTGTGCGAGTGAGTTGTTTATACATAACTAGATACATAGATAAATAGGTGTGTGTGTGTATGTATGTGTGCATGTATATTTGTATATACTCCACAACGGGTGACGACGTGAGAAAATTCATGTGCACGCCACAAGATTCTGTGCCGTTTTTCATTGGTTTTTATTGCTAGCTTGTTTTTTTTTTTTGATTAACCGCTTTTTCGACTTCGTCATTAAGGAAACTGCGCCTGGCAACAGGCTGAATGAACTTCAAGTCCAGCAGACGGCCTCGGCTCGCTGGAATTGGAAGAGAAGAAGAAGAAGAGAGAGAGAGAAGGTGCATTCCCGGCTTGTCATTTTTTTTTTTTTTGGGAAGTTACAGGTTTATTGTTAGTTCAATCCTACAGGCATGACTCGGCACTTTTTCCTGCTTTTTCCCGCTGAACTTGAATTGACAAAGTGAAAAAGTGGATTTCCCTTTCAAGTCTGTCGCTCCACAAAATACACAGACACAATACAATAGAAACGCATCATGCCACAAGATCTTTAGTTCTACGTATAACACAATCTCGCTGCTTTTATGAGCTGCAACCACAGCAATTGTACACATTATAATTGTATTTGGGCTTGCAATGGAAAATTTTCGAAACAACTTTTTTCTTTCTTTTTTATTATTATTTTTCTTATATTTTTTTTGGGTCGATTCACATAAAGTATGGAAAATTTTCGTGTGGTGTTGAACGATAAATTGAAACGAATTCCAATTATCGCTAATTGTTGCGTCGCTAAACTAAAGTTACAATAAACAATTGTCCGTGCCTGGAAACACGATGATCGATCGAACTTCCTCATCAACTAGCTCATTCATATTCATTTCGTTTTTCACTCTGTTTTACATTTGTTGCCTGTACTAATGTAATTTGTCAATTAACCTATGGAGTGTGCTATGCTCACTCATGCACACACACACACGCATGCATTTACTTTGAAATTTAGGCATGTGTGTGTGTTGTCGGTTTCCCTGTAATGTGCTTCCCTTGCATTCTTCGCGTGCGCGTCTGCTTGTGTGTGTGTGTGTGTCCTGTCTCTGGTTACGTTTTGAGTGTGCAAGTCGAGCTCAAACGACCATCGACCACCATCGGAGAGTATCGACTCCGACTCTCGCCCAATTCAATGCGGCGATTGCATCAGCCAATTTCGACTCTGCACACGGCGACAATGTAGAGAATGTAGAGTTAAGTCGCCGCGGGTCACTATTGTGTAGAGTGTGACAGAGTGTGAAGACGATATCGAACATAAGCCCGTGCCCTTGTTTCGCTCTCTCGCTCACTCACACTCTCTTGCTCGCTGTGACGGGCTGGGATTCACGTAGACAGCCCAGCTACGTCAAAGGAGACAATCAACTGACAATCTTAATCTGTTCTAATTAGGCATTCTGTTAATTTATGAGGATCTCGATTCGCCGCATGCTCTAAATTTGCTGCGCAATCGGAATTACGCCTTTGCTAGCCACGCATACATTAAAAATAAACTGTGGAATAGTTGGGCTTTTTTCAGCTATGTAGAACGGACTTGGAAATCAATTTGGAACTGAAAACAAATTCATTCGTTGTGAAGATCTAATGACGTGAGTAGATGTTTTTTCTTTTCTTTGAAATTTACGCTATTATCAACGCAAATTTCATTAGAGCTTCAATAACAATTATGATAATACAGACAAACAAATTGTATTTATGTAGTGTATGAATGTGGAAAAAATAATAATAAAAAGGGGCTCGTTGCTGCACACACACAAACACACACATACGCACACAGATAAACATCGAGGACAGGGCCGCTGTGCAATGGAAATCGAACGAGACGAATGCCGCTGCTTAATTAACAGTTTCTCCTAATTGATTGCAAACACACACACCGCATACATACATACACACACAACAGACATATTATTTATTCTCTAGATTCATATATCCCCAATATATTTCTCGTTGTCTCCATAGCAAGCAACATATTGGTCATATTGCGCGTCACGATATTCGCCGCAGCCGCGGTCGCACCCTTTGTTCATTTGGCCACTTGGGGGCTCGTCTCTCGCTCTGCCGCTGCTTGGCCAACGGCAAACGTGAGCAGCGGCAGCGACGCACATTGTGCAACACACACACACACATACACACACACAAACACACACGCAAACACATACTTGCTTCTACCCACACAGCAAAGCTTCCAGCAGCTTGCTCTTTGGGACCGCTCTCGCTTTATGTGTTTCGCTCTCTCTCTCTCTCTCTCGCTCTCTCGTTGTCGATGAATGGCAGGCAAATGTGGCGAATGCAAAATTGATTGCCAAAGCGAAATGCCGTTGATCCGCCACCTACCAGCCCCCAATCTTGAACTCCCTCTTTCTGTCTCTCTCTCGCTCTATCTTATGCGTTCTGGCTAGCTGTGACGCATTTTAAAGTCGCTTTGATTATTGCATATGTGCATATTTCATTGCGCCTTCAATTTCAGATTTTTTGCTGTTTTGCATTTGCTTTTCATTAAATGAATTGCAATTTATTACAAAGCGATCTGATTATTAATTGATTTTAAATTGATTTTGCGACTATGACTGCAACTGCAACCACAACTGTGAATGCGACTGCGTGACCAGCTGAACGTCGAATTCCGCGGAGTGTGACCAATTTTTGCGTGGTTCCAGTTCCAATTGGAGCCGACATGACACCAACCAGACAAAAGTCACGCCATTCGCAAAGCTCCAATTAAAAATGTTACCTTAGCTTGAAAATCGCCAGATTTCAAAGTCAGATTACAAATGCAAAGCTGCTGTTTTTTTAGTTGATTTTATTTGGTTTCTTTAAAAAAGTAAATTCGTTGCTGAAACCAGTACTTAAAAGTTTATTTTTTTGCATACCACTTTTTTGTCATTCCTGTTTAGATTTGTTGCCATCCTTCTGGAATTTATTTACTAACAACTGGTCTTTGTTTATCCTTTCGGGCAGATAAAAGCATATTTCTGTTAAGAAGAGCTCAACACACACACAGCTTGAGAACGGAAATCACTCAAAATAACTTTTAAAATACATATCGGTTTTCTTGTCATAATCCAGAAAAAGAAAACAAACAAAAAATCGTCTTAAGAAAACATTCACAACAGACGCGGAGGCGGCATCGACTTTCAAGGATTCTTCGCTGAGATCTTTAACTGCTGACTTTTTCAATATTATCTCAGACTCACGATGAATAAGCTGCAAGCTTTACCAAATCGCGAGCAATAAAATGCAGTATAATTAATTTTATAGAATCACTTCCACTGAAGTTGCAATTTAAATTTTACCTTGCGTGAACAAAATAATTATTTGAATATGTTAATTGAACAATCTAATCTTTTGAAAGCACTTCAATAATATATAGCAATTCAATTAAATGCACAATTTCGCTTTTAACACGAACCTTCAAATTAAAATCAATTGGGATCTAATGCGTCAGCAGAATTGTGAAATATACCTCTTAGAGTCTGCTTTATTCGTTATAAGAAAGCAAAATAAAGAAGAAGAAAATGATTCATTTAGCACTATTATCGCATATTTGATAAAATGATCCCCAATATACGACTGATAGGCCTCGAAAGTGCGCAAAGGCTAATTACACACTTATATTGATGGGTGGCTAGATGGATGGATGGGTTAATGACTGGATGAATAGGCACAGGTGTCAGGTGCCCAATGATGATTCAGTACAACTGATAAAAAAAATATAGACTAAATTTTACAATAAATCAAAGTGAGCGTCATAGAAAACTAAAAATATCAAATTATTCAGTGGATTTACTTGACGCTGATGTAGTAAAATAATTTACACAATATAGAAAGTGAAACATGTTTCTGTCAGTGTAATTAATTTGAGTTGCTTAGGTTTTTTGGTCCTACCTGCATAATATTTGTATTAGGCGGTTTTTCCTTTCGTCTATTCACAGCGGGTTTTTTCACGAGCTTTTCACTTGTCAGTTGGCGAAACGTAATTTTGTATATGTTTTTTTTTTTTAATTAATTTTTCTTATATTTCTTCAATTTTTTTGTTTGTTCTGTTTTCCGTTTTTTTGCGTTGCGTTACGGTTCTGAGATGTGTGCGTCTCCGGCTAGTGTTGGGACTGTGTGTGGCAAAAGGTTGAGCATCCATGCTCTTTTATATATCGCCATCGCCATCGCCATCGCCATCGCCTTTGCCGAATTCAACAAGTGCCGCCTCATTCTTCAAATTGGACTCTACTCGGCATATTAACAGTTATAGGCGTCGCATATCTTATTGGCATTGGTATTAGTATCAATGCTGCCGAGTATTTGTCGTCGGCAGCGTTCGTCGTCAGCATCGTTTTGCTCTCGTCGTCTCTTCGTTTGTTTGTATTGGTGAGTGTCGGCTTTTTCTTCCTCTTATTATTCTTATTCGTGGTGTTCTTGTTGTTGTTGTTGTTGTCGTTTTTGTTGCTTTGCACCTTTTGATTGAAAAAATGGATGCAAATTTATTTGAATTAATTGTATATCACATATTTGGCATTTAAATCCATAATTTAAGGTACAGTTTGCGCACTTGAGCTGAGCACTTTAATTCCAATAGTTATAGGACCAAGATCGATGCGCAGTTTCACTTGTCAAGCCGTAATTACTGTATACCCTATACCCTACCCAGTGAGCCTTATAATTTTGTGCCACAGTTTGTAAGTTGCACAAAATATAAACCAATATATATAATTGATATGTTAATTTTTTATCTATCCAATGTGAATGTAGCTTATTTTTATCTAAAGGCAAATCACACGTAAAGTGTATATTGACTTCGGCTTTGTGTGAGTAAAATTTCTTTTTTTTTGATTGACCCTTGTTAACTTTGAAACTGAAATTCTTTGCTTCCCTTCGCTCTTTTCCAATTGGAAATCTGCATATTTTATTTGACTGCTCAGTGGCATCGATGCCATAACCGTAAGCATTTCGGAAAGCCACTTCCGTTCCAAGATGACGTCGCTGCGAAGAGGTGAGACTGCAACAGTGCAGTCGGATTAGCAGTTGCAGCGCTGCTGACGTGACAAATGACAGAGTTGCTCGGCTTGTGCAGGAGTGAAGAGCTGCAAATGCAAAAGTCGCAGACGTCACGTACTCTGCTCGGCCACAGCTTTAACAGATCAACTTTCCAGTCAACAGCTGTGATTCAACGGCAAAAGCTTAAGCTCTTGAAATTGAAAACCGTTGATTGGACCAGGATGGCAGCGAATACAGTGAACAAAATACATGTAGACCAATCAATATTAAAAATAATTAAGCTCTGTCAAAACTTAACCAAATATCCCAGCAGAAAAAGAATTTGAATTGTGCACAATTGTATATTCAAAAGTGTTTCAAAAAAGTATGAAAGGTGCTATCAAAATTTTAAATTGATATGTATTTATGTATATATACGTAAATATATATTGTTCAAAAAGTAAAAAGGAAACGATTTTCTAAACATGCTGGAACAATTGCAATTTCTAGCAGTTTCTGCAGTTTATTTATTTTCTTTTTTTTCGGGCTGAATTTGAATTTTGCAGCTGTGGAAGCAAGCAGAAACTTAATTGATTCCGTGCCACAAATTGAAATGCACTCGCTGCTGCTGACTCAGTTAAAACCGTTAAATTCAAATGAGATTCGTCGTTTAAAGTGGTGCCAAGCACTGAGTGGAAAAGAAGAGGCAGTTGGAGGATGGAGTGGGAGATGGAGTTGGAGTGGGCAGTGGGTAGTGGAGGTCCACGCAATAGGTGACATATCTGACAGATAATTGCACAATCATCATAATGAGCTGCTAATCAATGGCAACTGATGAGGTCCTTGCCAGGCTGCCTGGCAACAACTGAACACAGTACACCCGTCGTGCGTATCCTTGAACTGCCTGCCCCGCCCACACCCCTCGGGACACTGCCCACGCGAGTCGCCTTATTCAATTTGGACCGAACAGTGCACATACATCTGGCAAATAGGGCTTCATTTGAATTGCCAGCTTGTCTCCAATTGGGAGACACGCCCACACGACAGGACAGCTTCAACTGTTTGCCAGACGCCTAGATCCCTATATTTGGCCACCAGCAGTCATCAGTCATCTGTCATCATCAACATCATCATCCTTTTATCATCATCAGCCAATCAGTAAGCAACATGGCGTAATTAAACAACCAGCAACAATTGCCATATTTTTCGTTTCTCTTTCTTATTTTTTGTTGCGGCGCAGTTAGCTACAAATTATTCTAATTAATCACATTTGAAATGTAACCACATATTTGCCTCAAAGCATTCCTAGAACGATTTTCAAGGAACAATATGATTTTTGCCACGTGCGAAATTTATGTGGCATACTTTTAGGGACATCCTTTTTAGCAATCATAGGTCAGGTTTTTCCTTTTACTTTAGTGAGGCTTCACCTCAATAGATTTCGAGATGAATACCAAAATAAAACAAGCATACTTTCAGGCTCAATACGAATTCCAAAGATAATTATTAAAGCACACGCTTAGGGTGCGTGAAAAGTATAATATAAAGACTAGTTTGCTGTATTGGCTAAATTTAACGTGGCAAAAAAATTACGGCATATGTTCAGGGGCTTATCGGCGACAAGAGAAAAATGGCTATATCGCAGCCATATCTTTACACATTTTCGAAGGACACGGCGCTTAAGAGTCACAAGAAGCAACTCTATCGAACTGCATTCAATGTAGGGGGTCATCTAAGAACCCAATCACTTGTGAAAATTTGACTGATGGTCGAGCGAAAATGAGTCGAAATCACAAAATCATTGCTTTCTCGGCAACTACAAAGACAATTCGGAACGACTAAATAGATACACTGTATTTTGAGAATGCGAATATGATAGACTTCTTTATTTGTGTTCATAAACTTAAAATAAATCACTTCATATGCGATTCAACTCATCAGATGCGTTATGCGTTTGAGTATAATACATGATTAACTGAAAGTGTTTTGTGGTATAATAATAATAATAATAGTGGTAATAGTAGAGTATAAATCATTTACATTTTGGACTTCTTGCTGCTGTGTCCCTCGATGCCCAGATTGCAGCGCGAGGCGACATCCTGCACAGATGTCAATCCCGTCGTGCTCGTCGGCAGCGGACCACCAAAAGCTGATGTCGACAGATTAGCGTTGCTGGGACGCTTGCGTGTCGGTGAATGGACGGGTGACTTTTGCTTGAGGCATTCGACATCGTTGAACACGACCTGAGCACCACCGCCGCATGTGGGTATCACATTGCCCTTGTACAGTTTCGTCTCCACATCGCCATCGGTGTCCGCATCCTGTGAGACGAGGCAATATTTGGTGGCGCCATGTCCCGTCAGCTCCTTCATATCCGTCAATTTCGTGACAGACTTGCGATTCTTCAGATACGGCTGCATAATGGTGCCCAGTGGCACAGGATTGGCGGCTCGATGCTCCAGCCACTTGTCTCCGGCGGAACGCGAGCGACGATGTCGATTGTTGGCAGCAGCCATGCCCTGCAAGAAGAAAACGTGCGTGAGTCACGATGGATGATTAGATGAAGAGGAAGAATTCGATTTGCTCACATGTCGTGGTGTGCAGTAGATATCGGTTCGTGTCGTTGCCGGCACCGAGGATTCGGTGCGTGCCGTGAAGACGCCGCGCTCCTTGTCGCTCAAAATATTCTCGGAGCTTTGGGAGCGCGCCAGACTGGGCACATCCTCCGACTGCAGTATGTTGGACACCAGACGCAACTTCTCATCCTTGATGCGCATGCGCTCCTGCATTTTGGCACGTTGCTCGCGCAGCTTTAGATCGAATTCACGTTTATTCTTATCCGATTCGACGGCCAGCTTGGAGTTGTACTTCTTCTTCTGTTTCTCCTTCTCCTGTTCCTTTTGGTTGAGCATAAAGTCCTGCTCGCTCAGCTTCTGGGTAAGCTCATGAATCTTGCGCTCCTGTTTGCTCACCGTATTGTTGAGCACATCGATGGAGCTCTCGTGTATGCGCACCTTGTTCTCCAGTGCGACACTCCTTTCGCGCTCCTGCTTGTAGACGGCCTTCATAGAGGCCAGCTCGGTGCGCAGCTGTAGATTGTCCCGGTCCATGTTCATGAGTAACTGCCGGAAATTGTCACCTGCAAGGCACGTAAGTTATCCAGTAAGGAATGGTTGTAATTCCAGCAAGACTCACTTTTAAGTTCCAGGTTGGCGCGCAATTTGCGTCGCTTCTCGATGCGCTGCTCCAGATACTGCATCAGCTCCTGGATTTTGCACTCCGTCTCGGGGCTGTCCATTTGATAGTTGGGAAAATCCGCGCCCAAACTGTAGACCAAACCCACATCCACATCCAGTTGCTTGGCCTCGGGAATGCCCAGCTCATTTAGATTGTTAACGGCGATCTTGAACAGTTTGTTAGCCTTGCGACGACCGGGTGTTAAGCCCAGATCGGTTTTCATGGGCGTGGCACGCGCTATTTGCACCTCCTGCGTCATCTCGGCAAACTTCATCACTTGCTGTAGAGTGGAAATCACTTTAAATTAAGATAAGAGTAGATATTCAAAGGCTAACCATATTCTCATCGTAATCCTCCATGCGTGGATTGATGCACACAATCATTGAGACCTGACCCTCGCCATCAAAGTAGTTCTTGAACATGTGCGTGATCTTCGAATCGCGATACGGTATCTTCTTGGGCGCCGTGCCACAGCCAGCCGTCAGCTGGTTCTCGCGCAGATATTCCAAACAGGTGCGCAACGTCATAAGGGAATTGTTGATGTTGCCCGCCTCGCGCAGACGAACGCCAGTATTTTTGGTGCGAGAGGAGCGTTCACTGCCCGCCAAATCCACCAGCGATAGCTGGCTGACGGTTATCGTCTGCTTATCCTGCAGCACATGTTCGCCCTGACAATCGGTGGGCGCCTGGACAAGTCGTATATTGAACACGGAATGACTGCGACTTGATTCCGCATTGAGTATTGTGTTGCCCATGCGTTTGCGCTTCTGACCCATTTGGAACACCTCGAGCGCTTCCTCGACCGTCTTAACCTCTACCTCAGTGACGCCGTGCACAAACATTTGATGATTGGCATCCTCGCGTATGATTTTACACTGCAAGGACCTGGAGCACAAAAGCAATTGATAATGTATGAATGACAGAAGAGGAATAAGTAATAATTGTATGATATTTGTTACTTCTGTGTGCCTGAATCCTCCAGCAGATCGTACACGCTGTTGTTGTACATCTCCACATAGGTAATAAATACGGAATACATATTATCCTCGTCCAGTGTGTTCAAGGGCGTTGGCTCCACCGAGGCCTGTGATGCTATCTCCGGATCAGAGTCTTTGCGACGGAACGCAAATCGACCTGCGCCCGCAAAACGCTGATTCATCTCATGCTGACGCTCGAGCAGTGCATCCTCTTCCGATAATATTTCAAAGCCATTCAAGCGATCCGGCTTGAAAACAAACTTCTTAGCCTGATAATCGGATATGCTGCGAAAGAGCAAATCTAGGCAACGAGGCATAACACCACGATGCCTGGCATTCCCTGTCATTGTGTAAGTCTTGCCACTGCCAGTGACGCCATATGTGAAGAGTAAACTATTGCGACCACGTATGAGATTCTCGACGAGTGGTTGCGCAACCGCAGCAAACACATCCTGCTGCGTTGCATCTGGCTGAAAGACGTGCTTGAAAATGTACTGTATTTCACGCTGGGCGCCAGGTGTTTGCTTGTGATGCAGTAGCTGATCCTGCGAATTGACCGCAATTGTTGTCGAGTTCTTGACACGCATGCATGTCAAGTCGCCATCGGACTGAAGGGGACGCACTCGACAGAACACATTAACCGGATCCTGCTGTTTGTCCGAGGTATCTTTGCGTTTCTCTGTGTGCGTTTGCGTCGGCGCCGTTCGAAGAGTTTTTGGGACGCGCACCGGCGTACGTGACCTGATTTGAATTTGACGTTTCATTTGGCTTGTAACGCTTGTCAACACTAGTTCTACTTACATTGCTTTCATTTTGGTAGTTTGTTTATTCGTTTACAGCCACTAGATTATTTTATATATTTCGTTTTTTCCCCGGGTAAAAATTCGTTAGCTTCAAATGCTTGCGCCCACAGAGACGCCACGCTTATGCTTCCTCTTCTTCGTGACTTTTTGCGCTTGCAGCTGACTTCACGCTTCTCCAAATTGCGTTACAGGCGTAGCGTTGTATTTTTAAACATCTTACATTTTTCATATATAATTTATGGTTGCTGGTTAAACTAATGTTTACATTTTTTCAAAAGTCTATAGTTATAATTGTACTAAGATTAGAACTCGAGTTTGCAAATAATCACCCATTTTAGCCATTGGTGCAACTATGCTAATTAACATAGGTATGTTACTTAACAGAGAACTCAAGCAGACGTTAATTTCAAAAATTCAATTTTTTATTTTTGATTTAATGTAAATACACATAAAATGTGTTATAATAATAAAAGTAATTGCATTTGTGTGTAGATCATATGTTGCATTATAATAGCGAATAGTATTCTATTGCTTGTTGAACTTCAAAACGGATAGCATGTTACGCATGAGAGCGGGTCCATTCCAGTAGCCAGTTAACATTAGCTTCCAGTATAGCAGCGGCATAAAGTCTTTCTTCATGATAAACATTGAGTAACGTTCTTTGTTCTGAGCAATTGGGAACGTTTCCAGCGGTTTCAAATCATAATCGAACTCAGCAAGAATGACGCTGTTGTAGCCCGTAACTAGCGGACATGAAGCATATCCATCATAGACATCGGACAGCGGCTTACCATTGAGAGCTGCGATCATATTACGATATACCACAGGTGACTGGGCAGCTAAAAAAATACATTTATAGAAAAATACGAATTATATAAGAATCTTCAATTTTCTATATGTATGTGTAGCTCACCTGCCGATGCGGCAGTCTTTGAATTGGGCGAACCGGCTGAGTCGCCAATAGCAAATACATTCTTGTATTTTGTGTGTTGCATCGTGGATTTATCCACATCCACAAATCCGGCCTCGTTGACCAGCTGCTTGCAACGGGTGAGCGCATCAGGAGCACTCATTGGCGGCACAGCATGCAGCATGGAGTACTGGAGATCAATATTATTATATCTGACATATATTTTTGGTATGTATTCAATTGCGTAACTACCTTCTCCTCAAAGCGCTCGCTGGGATTGTCCAGGTTCTCAAAAATTGCAATATCCTGTTCGGGTTTAACCTCAATGAGGTTGCGGCGCGTATTTACCGTTATGTTGCGCTTTTTCACAATGGGCCACAAAGCATCTGCATAGTGCTTAACACCGAAAAGCACAGGCAAAGCAGTGTTGTAAGTTACATTTATTTGATTACGCTTGGACATCTGATAGGAAGTTCGGTTTAGAAAAATGTCAAACTGGAAAAATGTCAAACTTACCTTGCGGAAATAGTGTTCAGCAATGTAGAGAATCTTCTGGGGTGCACCAGGACACTTGACGGGCGACGAAGGAAATGTGAAAATGGCATTTCCACCCTCGATATTACGCAAGCAATCGTAAACTCTATCCACATATTTGGGCGAGTAAATCGAACAGACTTTGCCATTGGGTATGGCAAGGGCAGCTTCCAAGCCGGGAATCTGTTAAGAAATAGATCAATTAATTTTGAGTTTTCTCTACTCCAAAATTGAACTTACTTTGTTGTAGTTCAACTGCAAACCGGTTGCAATCAACAACATATCATATTTAATGCTGTCTCCGCCGGATGTCTTCACCGTATTGCTGTCCGGATTAAACTCGACGGCGGAGTCACGCAACCACTTGGCCTTCCTGGGCAGTACCTCTTGCATGGTCTTGTAGGAGTGCTCCAAACGCTTCATTCCCCCACCAATTAACGTGAACATCGGCTGATAATAGTGTTTCTACGGAGAACACAGGGAAAGTGAAACCAGAGGCACGTTTCTATACCATCTCGTTTACGTACATCGGCTGGCTCCAACACGATCACCTTGTTACGACCTAGTCGAGATGAGAGCTTGGCGGCCATGGCACAGCCACCGGCACCACCACCAACAACCAGAATTTTACATCTATGTGACGTCGATAAATCGATAAACTTATGAATAAAGCCATTAACTAAATGAACTGTACTCCAATTAACTGAGCATATCACAAAATATATGAAATAATATATATGTATTTCGATGTGTGTTTATAAAAATATGGATGACATAGTAATATGTTAAACGGTATGCGTGCTTAATTCCCCGGCATTTAATCATACTAATTGTGTTTGTTTTGCTCTTACAGTGCTGACTCGTCAATTAGAATTGGTAGCTCTTTTTGTTTGAACTTATCAGATAGATTATATATAACAACGCCTTGAATCGCAATTAGTTGATTTGATTTCGTTACTATTGATTATAATTCTAGGTAGCAGTATTCGCAAACTGAGTCTGAAGAGTTCGCATTATCGAATGGTAACTGTAGACTGCAATAATTTATGCACACACAAACATTTACTTATACATATAGACGCACACGCGAAGCACTTTTCAATGTTATACGATCGCCCATTGAAAATGTTTTATATTTTGGCAATTGGTCAAAAGAGAAAACAACTTATTAAAAAAAAAAAACTTACTCGTGCTTGTCGAAGAGCGTTTGGGACGATGAAATATTGCGTTGGAAGATGGATTGATTAAAGCAGCTTGTGGCCAGCAGTTTGGACTGCCTTAATGCCATTTTGGGCAAACAACTGTAAGAAGTCATCGTAGGGCTAAAGAAATTGTTTGGATCATACGATCATTTATATATTTATTGATAATGCCAAGCCAAAGCCAAGCGCGAGCTGCGAGACGCGATTGGAACTTACTTCAGCAACAGACGTCCGGTGACTGTGTGGCTAATGGGGAGAGCAGTAGAGAAAGTCAAAGCAAAGCTTTTTTGTAGTTTGATTAGCACATAGCAAAATATACACCCAACGAAAAAGATTGGTACCAAACTGGTCAAACGAGTTTGAATCAAAAAATTGGCATTTCACAAGAAATTGTTTGTGTTGCAATAGAACAAGAAGAAGAAGCAGCAAATAAAAGCTCAAATTTATTTTTGTCTATTCTCATTCGAATACGTTTTTCTCTTTTTGTGCAAGCCTTAACCTTGAATGAGCTTTTTCGGCTACCCGTGCCGTATTCATCAAACAGAAGCGAGCTTTATGCGCCCAACAACAACAACAAAGCAGAACACCTGTTCACAATGATTGGTTTGATAACTGTTGCGCACAGTGAAGCGCAAAAATATAGTAGCACTTTGAGTTCTACGATTATGCAATAAATCAAGAGCAGCTTTTCACAAATGCAAAATAAAATCGAAAATTTTAAAGCATATTTTTAAATACTGCAGTCTATTAAAAAAAAAAATTAAGCATTAGGAAACTATCTAACCGAAGCTCAAAAACTCGCTCATCAATTGCCAATTGTTCTTAGTGAATGGAAACACTAAACCATTTTAGAATTACTGCATTTATTGTTACGATTATTATGCCATAAAGTATTTCATAAATTATTGTATAGAGTAGATTCGCATACATATGCATGGCCATAGCTGGGTCCCCCTTCGGCCTCACAATAACACAAAAAAAACATCTCATTTTCTGACTGCATTCAGATTACAAATATATATATGCATTTATATATGTATATATAGGGATCTTGAGTTATTGTGCTGTTGGCCGATACGCGATGCGTTTTTATCATTAAAGTGGTTTGTTTGTTACAGAAATGATAAAAAAAACAAACAGAAAATCACATGCACATGCATTTTTTTGTTTTTGTTCTTTTTTTACTCTGGTTTAATTGTTATTCCTGCGTTTATTCAGATTTATGCTTAAATTTGTAGATTAATTTCAATTACTAATAAATCAGTCTATAATTAAAATATATATTCGCTTAATGCTTTTGTGTGTGTGTGTGTAAGTGAGTGTGTTTATATGTGTGTGTTGTGTGTAAGTATATGTATGTGTGTGAGTGTGTGAGCCGCCCCGTAAAATGAGTGTATAACACGGAATACTTAAATCTCTATATACGACGACTCAGAAATAATTCTAGATTTGCAATTATCTGTTTTCAACTTATACGAAAAACATACAATTTGAACGTAGAGCTGCTCCCATTGTGGAAGAACATTTGTAACAAAGCACATCTTAATCAAAAATATGTTTTCAATTCATATATATGTGTGTGTGGGTGTGTTAGAATATTAAACAAAACACGGGGAATAGAAACAGAAACAGAAACAGACAACACAAGTTTAAAATCAAATGCTCTAATGGCAATATTAACATTAATCATCATAATCGTAATCATTTTAATTATACATTTTAATCAATATATAAAGCTGTTTTTTTTTTCATTCATTTTCATAAAGTATCCAGATTCATTCGAGACGGAACAAAATATGTATGTATGTATGTAAGAAGTATATGCAATAATACGTATATAGTAATGTTTATGATGTTAGCTATCTTCCGACTAACTTCAATTCAATTTATATTATATATATCAATATGAACTAAGGAGCAAAAAATTATGCTATGGTTGGAAAACAAATTTTGGCTATAAAGCAACGTGAATTGGAAACAAATTATAACATTTTACACTAGCGCTCACAAACTCCCAAATGTTTAGTGTGTGTGTGTGTGTGTGAAAGTGTGAGTGTGTATACATATATTCATATATATATGTGTGTGTGTGTGAGCAGCTGCATTTGTTGGCAAGGCAAGCGACGATAACAATCCGGATTATGGATTTCAGATAGAAGCGTCATCTCTGTGTTTCTAAGTGTGTGTGCGTGTAGGATGAGTGTCTGTGTGTGTTTGGAAATCGCCTCCGGCTGTTCCCTAAAGCGCTTTAGCGATTCCGGCGTTTCGCGTTTATCGTAACATAAAGTAGAGCGGCGCTTCTCTTCCTTCTACTGACAACAGGTTGCTGCAGCAAGTCGTGCTGATGGCGACACTGGAACTGGCATCGTCCCCGGCACCGTTCCTATGAGCACTTGACACAAGCGCCCTCCACATCAAAATCGAGCACCATCAGCTTGGTCTCCTCCGTGCCGTTCCGTGAGCCCACAGCGCAAATCAGCTTAGTGTCATTAGCCCTAAACGAAACAAATGTGGATACATTAAAATATATAAATATACTTTTATATATATACATATATATATATATAAGAATAAGAACCTTATGCGCCAGACAACACCTCCGGAACCACCCGAATCGAGTGCGACAAGATTACGTATAAAGTCGCCCGTTTTGACGTCCCACAGCTTGACGGTGCCATCATCGGAGCTAGTCACCACAAACCGTGAATTGAACTGCAGGCAGGTGACAGCGGACTGATGCTTATTGGGACCTGGATGTGGAAACAATAAGTCAACTCTTTGCTTAGCCAAGCTATGATTAACACTTACCCGATAGAGTCTGCAGACACTGGCCCGTTGTTATGTCCCAGACTTTGACGGTGGAGTCAGCATTGCCCGAAACGAGTATGTTCTGGCGCAGCTCCATGCCCGAGGTGAGGCTCTGGTGGCCCATCAGCGTGTGCTTGCAATTGCCCGTCTCCACATCCCAAACGCGTATCGAGGTATCCAGTGAGCCGGAGACAACATGAAGGCCATCAAACTAAAATCGTGGAATGTGGTTCTAATTATATAAAACATATATAGGCAGTGGAATACTACCTGCAAGGAGTAGACGCGATTGGTGTGTCCCTGCAACGTATGGAGGCATTCCTGTCGTTCCGGATGCCAGATCTTGACCATATAATCGTAGGCGCCGGACACAATTAGCTTGCCATCGTATTGCACACACCGCACAGCAGCCAGGTGACCCACCAGGACATGCAGACAGCTGCCAATCTCAATGTCCCAGACACGCAGTGTCGCATCCCGCGAACCACTGACCACTCTAAGAAGGTGAACAAATTACAACTCTGATTAGATATGATAAATTTAGATTGCAGACTTACTTGTTGCCATGCAGATGCATACAACGCACAGTTGAGGTATGTCCTTGCAACGTGTGAACACAGGTGCCGCTATCCATATCCCACACCTTGAGCGTCCGATCCGTGCTGCCCGAGATGATGATATTGCCGGACATCTGGGATGACCAAACGCCGCCCGTGTGGCCAACCAAGGTGCGAAGGCACTAGAAATGGACAGAAGAGATTAGTTTAGAATAGATTGTAGTTAATAGAGATTTTTGGCTCTACCTTGCCATTGACAGCTGACCACACTTTGAGCGTGTTGTCGTCGGAGCCGGAAACGATGCGATTGCCAGAGAATTGCAGACAGGTGATAACATGATCGTCATGACCCTTGAGCACCTTGGGCTTGCGCACCGGACGCGATCTCCAGTTCATCTCGATGATGTGCTGTCGCATATAGGCCGCCTTCCACGGCGAAGCTATGGGCGGCATATTGCCGTCGCGTCCACGCTTGGGACGATCACTGCGCGATTCGGTGAGGATCATCGCCTTGCGGCACTTCTCCTTCCACAGCAGATTGTCGTCGCACAGGAAACGCCAGCTGCGACAGGTTTGCGCCGCACGCAACAAATCCTTCGGCTCCAGATACGAGAGCACAAACAGTGCCAGCTCTCGGGGCAGCAGCGATATGAAATCCCGCTGGAATTGCGGCTCGATGACCTTCATCATGTGTCGCACCTGCGAGGGATCGCAATGATCGATCAGACGATCGACGGCCACAAGGCGTTCGGCATGGGACCAACGCTGGAATTGTGCCAACCATTGCGGCAGCTCAGGCGGCGGATTGTCCCGCGTGGGGATTAAAGCACGCGGCGTACGCCGACCCACTGCGGGTGAGCAGTTGCCCAGAATAGCACCCACTGTCGCCGCCGTCGTTGGCGTCATTGTGTGCAGCACAGTTGTGGAAGAGTTGGTGGAGCGTGGCGTCGACGCAAAATCATAGGCAATCCGTTTGCGGCTATTATCGCCGGCACCGGCATGTCGGCTACTACCATCGCCACCGCCACCACCGCCACCCGTCATGGAGTAATCACCATCGAGGTAGCGACTCTCGTTGTATTTGCGCTTGCGCTGCTGCTGATGGGAGCCGGTGTCGATCTTTTGAAAGGAGATGGACTCATCCTCCGCAGCGAACATGTGATAGTTGTCCAAGCAGTCCGAGTCGCTGAGGCTGCCACTGCTGCCGCTGCGACTGCTCGTGAGTATGCTGTTCTGGCACGTGCAAATCTCCTCCAGATCCGAACAGTTGTTCTCCTCGTCGCAATTACCCCAGGGCTCATCGGCACTAAAATCACCCGGTTCCACAATGCCACCTCCGCCGCCTCCAGTGCCAGCGCTGTCGCCATTATTGTTGCTATTCTCCTCAACGACGACTTCGAGGATGACAGGATCGTTTGAGCCACGACGTGTTGCCGCCTCGCCGCCTCGTCGACTGCGTGTGCGCACAGTGCCAACGGAGGCGCCACCAACCACACCGCCGCCGACAGCTGCTGCTGCCAAGCCGCTGCGTGCTAGAAAGCGCTCCTGAGTCTGGGCGCTGGCATTGACCTGCCTGGTGGCAGCTCGAGATGTGGGCGCTGCATAATGACAGCGTGCGGACGAAGTCGTTGATGTCGCCGATGTCGACGGTTGTGCATCCACATCCCCAACTGAACCGGTGCTGGCCGCAGAGCTGGCGGCGCATGCTGCCGCCGATGTGCGACTGCAGCCGCTCTCCTGGCTGGTCTGTGAACCGACAGAGCTGAAGGATGTGGCTGCCAATGGCGCAGCTGCCGGCGCAACGTCCTTGTCCATCTGGTGCTGGTGGTTTTCATTCGAATTGATGGTGTTCGTGTACACATCGCTGCGATTGTTGTGTGTGGCGGAAGTGGACGCATTGTTGATGCTGCTGCTGTTGCTGTTGGCGGCGGAATTGGTGGTGGTGGTGGGTTTCATAATCAACACAATGGGCAGCTTGGAATTGATGCTATAGGTGGTGCTGCTATTGCTGCTGCTGCTCTGGGAACTCTGGTCTCTAACGCTGCCGACTAGCGGCGGCGGAGCAGATGGAGCAGACGCAGCCGCTGCAGCACTGGCCAACGATGAGCCCAAATTGAGTTTGGCAGTGGACTTGCTCAGGCGACTGTTTGTGTACTTCCGGCTGCTTGTCGGCGTCGTCGACAGATCCTTGTACGTGCACTGCGTAGGAGTAGAAGTGGAGAGCAAACACAAAGGCCAATCAGTTGCTATATATTGATTATTAACTAACTGCTCTTTTTAACTACAATCGAAAGCCAATAATGCAGAATAGAGGAATCTGCTGAGCACTATTTTTGCTGCTACCCGGCCTGGGAAGCCCCTCTAACCGATCTAGCGCAGTTAGCTGAACGAGGATCAACTTCCTGTAACTGACTCATTGTTGATTTCAGTTTTCCACTAACGGTGTCAAGGAATTGAGAGATGTATTCAAATCACGCTCCAAATCTGGCTTGAGCTAAGCTTATATTTAAAATGGTATCATATTCTTTAATTACCTTGCTATCTGAGGAGAAGGCGCGTCCTTGGCTGCTGCTGGGCCAATCATCGCTACTACCATTGCCATTGCCATTGGCACTGTTCACTGTAACTACTCCTGCCCCGACTGCTGCAGCAGCGCGATTGATCAGACTTAGATTGAGGCGATTCTTGTTCATCAGCGAACTGGTGCCGATTATAATGCCGCCGGTTAGTCGCTGTTCTCTCTCAAAGTCGCGCCGTTCTATTCGATCCATTGACAAGATGTCTGCCTTCGATAGAGACTGCGAATTGGCGCTGTTGGAGCTGGAGCTGGAGTTGGAAGTGGAGCCGGATCCGGAGCCGCCACTAACACTGGCACTTGCATTGGGCGTGATGCTCATTTGCTTCAGCCGTACAGACATTTGTCTGTCGTGCAGTGAACTGGATGCCACATCCACCGCCGCCATTCCCTGGGCAACCGGCTCAGACTTAACTAACACTCTGTTGCCGCCTGTCTGCTGCTGCTGCTGCTGCTGGTGCTGTTCCTCCGCAGAAGCCTCCGCCTCGAATTCATCACTGAGACGCTTGGGCTTGCCAGTGAGGAGTTCGGATTGTGTGGCATTGCCAACGGTGACATGTGTATGTGAGAGGGGCTCCTCCACAACGGGCGTCTCCAAGAATATTTTGGAGCCGTCTGCCGTCATAATGATGCCATCGCCTCCACCGCCATTCAATTGTGATGTATTGGGGCAGTCCAGTGGCATTGATTGTCCACCGTCAACATCATCCACATCGTCATCGTCCTCATCAACAATTTCCTCCTCCTCATCGAAATCATCGTCCCCGTTAATAAGGCAAACCACGGGTGGCTCATCGTCCACCATATCATTATCATCATCGTTATCATCGTTATAGAAAACATGATCCTCGGAGGCGGCACTGCGGGCACGGCCACGACCACGCCCATTTAACGTATCGGAGGAGGAGCTATCGTCGACGGGTACTACAACATCATCGCCCACATCACTGGAGCTGGCAGCTGCACCGGTGCTGGCTGGCAAGGAGTTGGAAGAGCTGATCTCGTATGTTTCCAGCACGCCCGTCTCATCGTTACTGGAGGACACATCGTCATCATCATCATCATCATCATCGAGCACTACGGCGAAGCCATGTTGCGAATTTGAAGTGACACAGTCCTCCACGTCTTCCCTCAAATTGGACATAGAACCCAACTGTTTAACCCTTAAGCTCGGTACAGTGCCGCCTGTTCCGCTGCTTCCCACCTGGCTAGTGCTTGGCTTTGGCTGACTTTGTGTTTGTGTTGCTAGTTGATGTTGAGGTTGAGATTGAGGTGTTTGCGGCTTCGTCTCGCTTCCAGTGCTTGCAGTGCTGCTCGTACTGCTAAACTCCTCGGCACTCTCACAATTGATGCTAACAATTGCACATCCTTTATCCATAATACTATCACTATGCGCCGGAGAAAGTCAATCTCTTCTCTTGCACTGCTCTCGCTTGCTGCTCTTTCTCACCTGCAAGTTATATATATACAAAAAACAAATTTTACGATAGGATTAAATAAAGTGCAAAAGAACTCAAAGCAAATGTATACATTGATAAAAAAAAAAAGGCTTTACCATAGCAGATAAGCTCAACACTCAAACGATATCAATTTTTGTTCATGGTCAAATATGGAGTTGGAGGAATGGATACAAAATTGTATAATATTTGATTTCCTTTTTTTCACGATCTGATCGAAATTGCCTACTTTACACACTTCGTAACGTTATTATCGTTATGGAAACAAAATTGTAGGAAATTTTACTTCCATTTTTTTCCATTACCATTACACGTTTCGCATACAACAATTATAGGACACTCTGAAAGAGTAAGAATCCAAAAAATACCTCATTTTGCAACACTTTTAATATCAATATTAATATTCAACTTATATGCAACAGCAAAATACATGTAAAGTACTTTTTTTTTATATCTAAAAAGAAAAAAACTATTTGTAAGCTATCCTTTTTACCTACACACGACGAGTAGTAGAAGAAAAAAACGCCGCTAGGAACGAGCCGCTCTTAAGCTACGCCAGCGAGGCTCTGTGAAAAATTCCCACGCAACGTGAAGCAAAAGGCAAAAGTAATAAGCACGATGAGATAGATGATCGTGTGCAGGCAGTTTTCAGTTGTTGTCTGTTTCTGTCTCTCTCTCTCATCTTCACAAATGATGAGATGAACTGAGACTGAAACTGAGAATTGCAAAAAAAAAATCAAAAGAAAAGAAAAGCAGTGGGAAAAATGTTGCAGCCGTCGTCGTCGTCTCAGTAATCAAAAACTCGCCGAAGGAAATCACAAAAGTGCATCGGCGGAGGAAGCTAAAACGGCGCGAAGTAGAATGGGCAAAGAAGATGAAACGGGTATTACAGCAACAATACACACATAGGCACACAATACATTCCCACAAACATACACAGGCAGACAGATCAGCAGCAGCAGCCCAGGCAGAAAAGGTAAAGGCATGCGATGACAAGAGCAAAAGTAACGGACGGAAGAAGAAGCAATAAAGATACACCACCAACAACAACAGCAGCAGCAGCAGCAACAACAACTACAAGAAGAACAACAACGATAGCGTACACCTTGCAATTTAAGCCGCTATCTGTATGCGCTCTCTGCTCCCTCTTTCTCTCTCGCTCATCAAAGTAGTTCGCTTCGACTGCGACTAGCATACGCGCTCTCTCTCTCTCTCTCTCACTCTCGTCTCAATAGCACAGCATCAATTTAACGCACACTAACGCGCACGCACACGGTCAGAAAAAGGGATCCCAGCAGCCCGAACAACAAAGACCGATCGCATAGGAATTTTCTCCACACACACAGGCATACACGTGTATGTATGTGCATTTGTAGATCCTGTGTTGCATCATTCGTAAAGCAGATCAGATGTGCATGGGAATGTCGACGCAGTGTGTGAACCCTCAGCTTATCTCTCCCTCTCCCCTCGTCTATTGGCTGTTGACCTCTTGTGAAGGTTTAAGGGTCTGATGCCTGCTGCCTGCTTTTTGCTTCTTCATTTTGTGTCCGCTTTCACACGGCATTCGTTTTACCTGCGTTGTGTGCTGCGACACACACAAGGACTAACACTAATACCAATGCGAGATTCTCACACACTTTTGCCTTTCGTTTTCAAGGATTTCATCATTTCATATAAATAATTACATTAAATTTCTTACCAAAAGAAAAATAAAAAATAGTTAATAAAATTAACTGAATTGTGCTGGCCCTAACCCCACTTTTCTGCACCTGCATTGAGCGAGAGCCAGCCCCATAATTCGTGGAGCAAACAACAAAAGAAAAATGTGAACATTGTTGTACACACACACACAGTTACATCAACACACACATCTACGTCGGATGTCGTATGCATACACACACACACACACACCTTTGCACAGAACAAATGTCACGACATGGATGAGAAAATGTATTTACTTTACCCCTTATATAGCTTTATTTTGCACTTTATACAACGGAATACATTTATTTGGTGTTCGCTCGACGTTTGCAGTTGCAATTTAGCCTAATTGCTTAACTATTTCATCCGTTTTACACTTTTTGCGTTTAGCTCATGCACACACAAACACACACATACACACATTTACACAGGCACAGGCACACACATTTCAAAGCATTTGCCACTGAACACACGTTTAAACGAATTTAGCACGTACGTTTCTCAGCCGTTTTCTTCAATGTGTCATCAGCTATCCAGAGCGAAGTTTGTGCTTAACCGTTTTAGCATTAATCTGACAACAAAAACAAAAATTCTTAAATTCAGACAGAAAAATAACTAAATGACTTGAGCTGCGCTGCCACTGAATGTTAGCAGCACCAAAGTATCGGGCTGAAGCATCGATATATGCTGCTCGTGTTGCAGAAGGTATCGATGTAAGCAGCAGCTGCATACAGCGATACCATCAATACCATCTATTCGATAACAATTGCATTTGAGCATTGATTTTTATTTTGCTTTCAAACGCTTTGAATCAAACTTAATAAATAAATATAAAATGCAGATTACACTATTTGCTAAGCAAATAAGAGCAGAAATGTTGAATTTTCTGATGATGAGCGGAGCTGAATAAGACAAGTGCGGGTGCGAACCGCTCTCATCGATACATAGACCCGCCCGCACTCGATTGCCGGCTATTTAAATCAAGTTCGAGACAAATTTGACATTACAGTTTGGCTGCCGTGAGATGTCAACGTCCGAGGGTGTTGGGGGCCTAGTGTCCCATTACCTTGAAAAAGGCGTAGTGCTGATTATCGCCGATCTGCTCAGTTTGATAACAGTCTCATCCTGTTTGGTCATTAAAGTGCCGCAAATAAACACAATCCGAGCAAATGAATCTTCCAAAGGTAAAGATGCCTCCGAGCTTTTTCCTGAAGCCTCCCACGAAAAGTCCAAACTTTCTTTTCTTCTTTTTTTTATAGGCATCAGCATCTTAGGACTATGCTTGGAGCTGTTCAGCTACACTGTGATGATATCCTACAATTATACATCGGGCTACGATTTCCTCTCCTACATGGAGTATCCTGTGCTGTTGCTGCAGGAATATGTTCTCATCTATTATGTTTTTAAATATCAGGATTTGCTGGGCAAACGTACACATATCTTTGCCGTCTCCTATGTAACCATTGCGACGCTCATCTATCTTAAGTTATTTCCCATAATAATCCTAACATTCCTGGTGGTGAGTAAGAAACAATATCGTTATCGCTTATATATATATATATATATATATGTGTGTATATATAATGACAGCTGCGAAATTGATTAGAATTGATTGGAAGAGAAACAAAATATGTTCAACTAGATAACGAGTATTTCTGCGCTCAAACTTGTTTTCCGTTTTAACTTAATTAGGCAATTATGTTTTAGTGTTTTTCGGCAACTTGCTTTTTTTTTTATTGTTTATTTCTGTCTGCTAAAAGCTAGGAACAATGAGGGGCTCTGAATCATTGCCCAAGGTCATTTTAATTTGTTTTGGCAAAACATATATTTGTTATGAATCTATTTATAAAAATGTTGACCAATTGTGTGTTTGCTGTTAATATATATACGGGGCTCACTCGCTAAGTATAACTTCTAGTTTAATGAACTAGTATTTTTGTGATTCAATTTTAAGCACTGGGAAATCTCACTAGCTATTTAAATATTGTAGTTGAAAACACTGTATACCTGTGATTGAGTTTAAACAAGGCAAAGTCTCAATGTATAATTTTACTGTGTAGTTTAAAATGTAAACAACAAACAATGTATTTTTGTGATTATATAAATACATACATATATACATACTATACATAATTAAATTATGTATCTATTAAATTGTATATATTTTTATAATAACAAGGAAATCATTTGTAGAATTAGTTAACCGAACATGTTCAGAAAAAATAATAGGTTTTCTTTCTATCTATTTTTAAACTGAAATTGTTTGCAGTGTTTTAAAAATCCATAAGAATTTGATCTTGGGTTATATTTTTATCTATTTATACATTAATTTGCTTCCATTGACAGCCCTTCTGCACACCGATCGGAGCGACTAGCAAAGTCCTGCAACTGTTGGCCATATTACGCACAAAGGACGCCAGCTCAGTTAGCCGCACAACATGGGCCCTCTCCGCCTTCACCAACATGAGTAAACATTTGGAATATATATACCAATGCACAACAAACTAATCCCCCTCATCTCTTCCACAGCCCGCATCTATACGGTTTATGTGCAGTCGCATGATGTGATGCTGCTTACCAATTTCCTGATTTCCACGTTCCTCAGCTCGGCCGTCTTCGTCGCTGCCTGCGTTTACAAGAAGAAGACCAAGAAGGATTAGAGGACGACAATCACAGTGAACAACACAGCTCAAAAATACTCAAAAAAGTTTTATGTAAATTACATATTTATGACATTATATAAAGTTAATTTCATTGGCATTTCTGGTTAATAGCTGTATTGTGCTTAACTGATCTTAACTGTCCGCATAGTAGGCCACGGCGAGAGCGCCGACAACCGCCAGCAAGGCCACTGCGCAGATGGCCCAACGCTTCCAGTCGATGTCGGATTTTGTTGGCTCCACATCGAGTGCCTTCCGCTCTTTGTGCTTACGCTTGCCAAACTTTTGCTCGAATTTCTCCAGCTCGAGACGGTTCTTTTCCTGCTCCAGCCGCAAACGGCGCTCCAATTCTTGCTGCTCCGCTGCCGCCACCTTGGAGCGTTCCGCTAGACAGTTGCCATCGCACTCCAAGGACGTTTGACCCGCTCGATGCTTGTCGCAGGCTATCTCCAGCTTGATCCGCTTACAGGCACAAAAAATGCGCACCTTTTTGCGACACAGCTCGGGATTAGGACATGGGCCAGGATGGCAGATGGTCATGCAGCGATGGCCACAAGCAAACTAAAATTAGATATGAATTTTAACTCAAATAAATGCAGTCAGAAATATGGCGAATAAAATATACATTCTTGAGGCAACGATTGCCACAGCTGCACAGCTTCTGGCGTCGCTCCATAATCTGCTGCACGGATCCCTCCTGATTAAAGAACTCGCTACACTTGTAGATGACCTGATTGAGGCCACAGTGGCATTTGATCTTCATCACAAAACTGCAGGGCGCACAGGGCGGCAGATGACAACCCTTGGCACAGGCATGTGTGCAGCCGGTAGGACGTGGAATTGCGCATACGCGCTCGCATTGAGCACAGCCCGTCTGTTGCTGCATATCCTCGGGATTTGGCACCGCATGACAGAAGAGCGCACAGGTGTGATTGCCACACTTCAAGCGGCGCCCACATTTGTGAGCGCAGGACGACGGCTTCGAATCCCAGCACGGCCAGGTGGCCACCTCATGACCGCCAATACAGGTGACACTTACACCCTCCTTGCAACGGGGATGTGCCTCTGCGCGGTATTCATACTGAAAGTGGAGCAGGAAGTATCTATCAGCTATCTAAACTATACTAGAAATAAATTTCGAGCTTACCTTATTGGCATGTGGACGCACTGCATCCACTGGCTTGAGCACACGTATGGCTGCATGGCAACGGGCCTTGCAGATGTGTCCACAGCGGCTGGTATCATTTAACAGGCCACATGGCTGAGCACACGGTGGACACTCGCCCTTGTGGCAGCGATGCCTGATGGCATGATGACATTTAGGTGTGATGCTGTATCAGAGAGTAGAGTGTTAAGCTTGAACCGAAACTGAAATTGGAGGCAGCTTGTGCACAACTCACCGACATAGCTCCTGGCAAGCAATGCGTGCGCTTTTCTCTCTGCCACAGGGCACACTGCGACGGGTCTTGCCACAGCGGCAATTTACCTGCGATGTCAGCTTGCAGGGATAACAGGGTCCATTGTGGCACACCGATTGACACTTGTGCTTGTTGCAGCTCAGCTGCTTGCCACAGATCTTCTCGCACGGCGGACACTGATCTCCACAGCACTAAAAAAACAACTTGTTACTAACTGATGACAATTTGGATTGTGTTGCAAGTGGCACCTTTCGATTGCAGGCATGCTTGTTGCAGTCGCGCATCAGTTTGCATTTGGTTTCGCAGTTGAACTCCTTAGAGCAGGGCAATTCCTTCTCGTGCAGGCCACAACGGCATTGCTTCTTGGTGCGCACCAAGCACTACAAAAAATTGGGAGTTGTTTTAATTTAATATAGACATTAAATAACTGCTTAAATTTGAGCATAGCTCACCAGATTGCATGGTCCGCGATGGCAGCGTTGTGCACAGCTGTGCTTGCCACACGATAACAGCTTCTGGCAGGTGTCGCCACAGGTTTCCAGCATTTCGCTGCAGCTGCCAGTTTTCAACTATTGCAAATTGAATTGATAAATATAAAGTTAATCCAATTTGTAGTTTCACTTACGCTCTTGCCACAGGGGCAGCTCCGCACGCCCAGGGGACACTCGCCGCCGCCACAATGCGCCGCATGGCACACCTTGTCACAGTTGTGCAGACCACACGCAAAAGGAGCGCCACAAATCTAACAGTGAATAACCATTAATTGTTGATATTTTATCAGCTTTTATCTTTAGTTATTTATGTTTACATACATTTTTACATTTCCATTTGGGCTCCGCACAGTTCACAACTTTTTGCTCACGTCGGCAATCGCAGTGCTGGGCGCTCTTGCTGCTGCAGGGCGGACACTGGCCAGGTGGATGGCATCTTTGGTTGCACTTGTGCTTGCCACACGACAATAGAGATTGGCACTGCGAAACTTGTTTTTAGCATTTATCTCTAAATTGTATTTAATTCACTTACTGTTTGATGGCACTGCCAATTTTTGTCTATGCAGCGCATAGAACGTGGCGCTGCCTTGCCACAGAGGCAGGAACTGTGCGCCAGTTGAGCGCATGGTGGACAGGGGCCGGGATGACAGAGTAGTTTGCAGTCGTGGCCACATTTCGGCTGCAACAGTTTGCCACAGATTTCGCCGCAGGAGTGCGGCACCAGAAATGGTTGCGCCTGCGGATTCACCTCCTTGCCGCAGAAGCATTCATATTGTGTGGGTCGATCCGACGGCTGGTAATCCGTGCGACACTGCGGGCAGCACCAGTGCAACGATTTCGGACGCTTGGGCGGCACAAACTCACCGAGATGATTGTAGTGACCCTGGTTGCCATTCTGCTGCTCTGCCTTGACTTTCATTTGCATGACGCTGTCGTTGGCCCAGCGCTGAATGCACCTCAGATGGAAGAAGCAATAGCATGATTTGCATGACCAAATCGGCTCCACGCGCCGAATGCTGCCAATACAAATGAGACATGTTGCCGCTCCCGAGTGCAGGGTGTTCTCCAGAAAGGTAGCCGTACGATTGGCATTATTGTCGTTGCGTTTGCTCGAGTTATCCGGAGTGTTCTGATAATGCTTGTAGAGAAGATCTAAATAGTGTAAATCGCAATGAGGACGGACACGTCACAGACAAACAATTGGTTAGGGTTTATTTAATTACCCAGTATTTGTTTTTCATCTAATTCGCCCTCATCCTCTGAACTGGACGCGTATGCATCGACAAACTTCTTTGCGGCTGCCAAGTTCTTTGCCTGCGCTTTATTAAAGTTTTCCATTTTTGCCGGTTAGCAGACAAAAAAAAAACTACTCTGAATTATAAATTCTTGTGCCACAGAGTTGATACGCAATTTAGGGCTGCGATTGACTCGCACTGGCAACTGCAATTGCTAAAACATATCGTCGTGTATTGGGATGGGAAACTATTCGAGCGTCACGCGCTCATCTCTAGCAAAAAAGTATTATTTCATATTTGTGTTGCGACAGTGTTGCCCAAACTTTCACAATACATTAGTAAAAAAAAACACTCATCCTTTCAAACGCAGACGCATAAAAAGAAAATAAACCAACGACAAGATGAGTTTCCTTAATTACATATTCGGGCCCAAATTGTACATGGAGTACAAGGGTGTGCCCGAGCCGCAGGTAACCTGTTTACATACATATTAATGGCAGCGGTTGCTCAATAAATTGTAACATTGCAGAGGAAAATCTATGAGCCCGGCGCAGTCGAAAAGTTTGGTGAACAAATATTATCAACGGTAGGTGTGTGTGTGTGTGTGTGTGGGTGGTAAATGTATATATATATATGTGTGCGTAGGTAGGGGGTGTCAGTAGTTGAGCGTGAAGAAATTGATTTGTTTTTGTCTTCGTTGCCTGTTGCAGCTGTCGGTGGTGTGGTCTGTGAGCTACTACACGTCACCACTGATCTTCACATTCCTCTATCGACGCGGCTACTTCGCAGCGGATTCGATACCAACGCTGGCCAAGTTCACCACGAGCGTTGGTCTCATCGTCATCATATCGCTGTTTATGCGCGGCGTTGGCCGTCGGCAATCACGTACTTATACAAACATGATAAATGCATTGATGCTGGCCAAAACGAATAAATCAACGGATGCACTGCGTCGCTTTGACATTGACTTTGCCGCCTGGCCAGTCGACTTCGATGTCAAAACCTTGGCGGGGTGAGTGGGGTGTGCCCAAAATCGAAATTGCATTTGTAATTGAAAGTAATTTGCACTCCACAGGGATGCCAAGAAGCCCACAAATACGACGAGTCGCTGCGAGGATTGGAGCTTGGCAAAATTGCCCTACGAGTTGATTGCCTATGTGGCCGTGCACACCTTTGGACTGTCCATGATCTATCCCGGCTCCGTCAAGCTGCTACAGAAATTCATGGGTATATGAATATAGATAACACATCGATTTATATATATATTAATATATAAATATATATATATATATGTAGGTCATCCAATTAATCCGATTCTCTTGCAGCACCTGCATTGATCTCAGGCCGTGCCAAACTGATTGAGGATGATAATGGCATACGGTATAAAGTGAAAACGATTGATTCAAATGAAATTGATACGCTTTTCATTGATAATCGCAATGATAATGTTGGCAATGGCAAAACTCTAGTCATATGCTCCGAAGGAAACGCTGGCTTCTACGAGGTGGGCATAATGGGCACTCCGATTGCCTTGAAATACTCGGTGCTTGGTTGGAATCATCCGGGCTTTGCTGGCAGCACAGGTCAACCCAAACCCGATCAGGATAAGAATGCCATCGATGCCGTTGTACTTTTTGCCCACAATCATCTGGGTTTTGCTATTGAGGATATTATACTCTATGGTTGGAGCATTGGCGGCTACAGCACATTGTTTGCCGCTTCGTTATACCCAGAGGTCAAGGGAGTGGTAAATGGATTGACAAGATTTCCCTTTTTCCACATTCTAATTGTAATTGTCGTCTACCTTTAGATCTTGGATGCCACTTTTGACGACCTGCTCTACTTGGCCTTGCCACGCATGCCTATTTCTCTTGGCGGGATTGTTCGCGTTGCCATACGTAAATATTGTAATCTGAACAATGCTGAGCTCTCAATGAAGTACCATGGACCAATTTTCCTAATACGACGCACGGAAGATGAGATCATTGCCGAGTGAGTGTTGAAATTTCTATATTTTCAATATATCCATAATAATCATTGTATTCCACACAGAGACAATCGCATTGATACGAATCGTGGCAACTATTTAGCGCTTTCCGTGCTTAAATATCGCTTTCCCAACTTGTTCAGTTCCACACAGTTAACGCGTGCGAAGGGATTGCTATCGAAGCCGTTGGAATCCCACAGTTATCCCATTGCCGAGGAGAAGCTCTGCATGTCGCGCCTTATAACCTTTGCCTCCGACGAGGGTAAATCGTATCCCATGCTAATTGGTGCCGATTACAATGAGGAAACTCGCAGCCAAATGGCTATATTCTTGGTGGGTTACCCGTATATGATTTATATGTCTATATATATTGTATAACGTGTAATTACATTTGTCGTTTATTTATGTTTTTTGTAGCTGCGCAAGCATTTACGTGATTACAACTCAACGCATTGCACACAGTTGCCGGGCGAGTTCTTTAGCATTCCCTGGGATATACCGATCGAACATGGATTCGTTTTTACTTAAACTGGGGCCACATTTAAATTTGGCTGAGAGGGAGAGATGGTCGCAAAATTACGTTAGTTGTCGAGTATTGAAGTGTGCTTTTTGATCGAGGCGGGGAGGGGGGCTTTTTTAGTTAAGATTTAGTGAAAATGGTTTAAGTCCTTTTTGCATTTTAACTGCTTAAATTAAATTATTAATTGGTCAAGCTGTTGTACAATACAATAACTGGTGTAAATTCGTCTTATACAAATACATATATAAAAAAATTAAACACATTAAATACAAAATGAAATAAATGTTGCAAACCAATCACAGTCGTCGATAGCGATTAGCACAATAAACGGCTTCGTTCGTTCGTTGGTGCAAAAATCTGTCTATTTCTCTAAATATTTCTATGGCTATTGCGTTAAATATATAATATTTTACAGATGAAAACAGAGCACGCTCCACAATTAATTCCTATGAGTTCTTCTTGGAGCCACCAAAGCCAGAGAAACCCATAATGGCAGCCATGTCGTCGGGCAGTCCAGCATTGAAATCTCCACTGTCTTCGGCCTTTCGCTTGCGCTCCTTTTTCTTCTCCTTTCTGTGCTCTTTATAGCGATCCTCTTCCTCTTTGGCCTCGCGCAGTTTCTTGTCCAGTTCGTAGTCTTTTTGCTTCTCGGCCATTTTCTGTTTGTTCTGATTGAAGCGATCCTTCACCTGATCAACGGTGCTGCGCTCCACTTTCATCGACATGCCTAGATTCCGCTGATGCTTCTTGCCATTGATATGGTCCAGAAAATTGATCGAGTCTTTGACAACACAGTCGCATACATTGCAATAGTAGCCGCCTGATTGTGAGGTAGGTGTGTTTTTGTTAATCACAACACTTTTTCCCAATTTGCTGTCGAGGTCAACCTTGTAGTCGCGCCGTTTCAGATTCTCCCGCTGAACAGGCTCTGTGAAATTTGTCAATCTTAATAAGTGGAATCGAATATTAAGCTGCATTTCACTTTATACCTTCGTCTTTTGGGTTCGCATTGTTGAGCAGACGCTCCTGTGCCAATTTCTGGTACTCATTCTTGTCCCATTTTCTGCGGTGGTCATCCGGTCGCATCGTCATTTTGTCTTAATTTCTCTTCGGCTCACGCAAAATATCCAAAAAGGTCAAATTTTTATTTCATTTAGTGCGATAAACGAATGTTATGTTGCCAAACAATCGACAATTTTATGATGCAGGGCTGCATCAATGTTGGGCGGGGGAGTTGATTTTGATTTTAAATAGTCAATGAATAGATGCTTTACTAAAATTTTCAATTTTGCCTAATCAGCAGACTAATAATAATAATATTCAGAAAACTAAACATATTGATAGTGTCGATCCATAAAATCATTGGTCAAATAGTGTTTAGTGCATTAGATGTAAATGTGTATAATATTTGAATTTTTTGATGTGTGAGAGAGTGTCGCAAACAATAGGAGACATACATATTTTTACTCAAATATCTGTTTGTAAGTATTATAACAATATATTCTTCTTTCAATGAATTACATGAAAATATGAACATCATCGCATCACAGAATGACAATCTTAAATTGCAGCTTGGTATCGAGTAGAGAGTAATTGCCTCCATAAATGTCGATAACAAATGATAATGGGACTATCGATATGCTATTGATTTTTCGAAGCAAGTGAAAAATTTTAATAGAGAGGCAAAAACACTTCGTGTCACAATTAATTTAAATCAAATAACCAAATAGATAAAAAGAGCTGTAAATAAAAATAATTAAAGATGGGCGCTGCGTTCTTCCCGTTGTTGTTTTTCACTGCCGCCTGGGGTGCTGTGGGCATTGGTATGCCAATTATGACACCGAAGGGACCACATCAGAATTTAATACGTTGTATCCTGATGCTGACTGCGGCATGCTGCTGGCTGTTCTGGCTCTGTTGCTACATGGCCCAAATGAATCCGTTGATTGGCCCGAGACTGAAGCGTCATGCTTTGGCCATGATTGCGAAGTCATGGGGTAATAAGCTTGTAGAGGGCTAAAATGTACTAAGTATCTACACAAATTGCAGTTTAACTACATGTTGTTGAAAAACTATGTTATTCCAATGAATTACCAAACAAATAATAATAATTGTAAATTTAAATTGAAAATAAACATTATAGTAATTTAATATGGGCTTTAAAATTTAAATTTGGCGCTAGAGATCGTCGAGTTGGAGCTGCTAACCTGACCAAATTACAGAAAAGAGAGAGGGGCGTGAGAGAGAGTGCATGAGTGAGAACCGTTGACAGCTATGCCTGCGCAACGCATTTAGCTCTCTTGACGGTGCACCGGGCTTATCCTCAATTCTCTCTCCCCCTCTGAGCGTGGCTCGTTAGCTCGAGCTGAGATTCGAATTCCCATTGAATTCAGTTTTCTTTGAGCTGCGGTCGCGTCAAGTTTGCATTAAAAATGTTTCTGCTGTTTTTGTGAAAACCGATTAACGTGAAAATCTCCACCATTAAAATCAAAGATATTTTGAGCCGAAAATAAACATAAAAGAATATCGAAAATAAATATCAGCAAACACAAATGACTTCTTCTATATTTCGATCAAATGGAATCACATTTCTGGACTAGACTTTGACTATAGCGAATACACTTTAGTTTGGTAAGCAAATACCGAAAATTCCACCTGATATTCATATACATATTTTGCATTTACGTCGAGATTCCTTATGGGTGTAGTTAGTTGCTCCCTGCCCATAAACTAGTTAGAGACAGGCATTAAATCTAGAAAAAGTGGTCGCACTTAAAACCATTGAAGGTACAAAACTGGTTACATTACACTCCCAACCCAACGCAAAAGAAGTTGCAGAAAAAAAACCAACGTTTCAAGAGCAATAAAAACGATTAAAAAAAATATTAAAGCCAAGCAGCAATAATCGCACACAAAGCCAAGAAATTATGGATGTTGAAATGAAAAATGGCAATAAAAGAGATGCCGCGACAAGCTACCAACACAATAAACCAAGGGAAATTAGAAAATGGTATAAGCCCAGCTAATAACAACAACAAAAAAAAAGGGCGGCAAGAGAGAACAGCTAAATGCGGCATTCCAAACTCAACAATACCCTTGCCGATCGGAACTGATTATACAAATAAAATTGATTTGATTCCATTGTGGAATATATATCATTGTTGAAAAAGAATTGAAATTGTATTAAAAAATGTAAGGAAATTCTTTTTTATACTGAATTCCTCGCTCAATGGATAGTCAAGTAAATATATGGATAGATGGAGTATGTGGCTATTGATTATGCCCTAGAATTATTAATGGAATATACTTCTAGAAAATAATTGCTATATGGATCAATGGTGAGTCCGTCAATACACACCTTACCACATAATAAAAGGGTATACAAAGCGAAACAAAAGAACTTTACTTGCTTGCTTGGCGGCAGTGAAACAAAGCGTTAGAACAGAACTGGCAAAGAACAACAGGTGATCGTGATTGTGGCCGAGACGCAGAAACAATGATGGCCAAGAGTAGCCAAGAGAACGTTGGCAATATTCTTTCTTTGGTGCTTCGGTTTATGTGTCGCTAACCGTGCGCAATTACCACATTTATGAACTGGGCCAATTGACAGCGGGCAGAACCCCGTTGCACAGCATACAATGAGTGGAGTCGCGGAGCAGTTGTGGACTAGTAGTCGTGGAGAGAACACACAGCATATTATGATCCATCCATCCATCCATCCGCCAACACTCTGGCTGGATAGACCGGAGGTGATAGTATCTAGGCAATTTCTGACCGTTTTGCATTTAGCAATTAAGGCCGGAAATTAATACCATTTCAAACGGGAAGCGAATCTCAAATCGATCCAATAATTTTCCCTACTTACGCAAAATATATACAAACTGACTCATCAATGGTTTGCCGAAAAAAATGTGAAAGTGGATGCAGATCAACGTGAATCACAACTGATAATCGGCAGCAGTTGCAGCTACACTTTAAGACTGGTTAACATTAGCCAAAACCAAAACCAAATACAAATCCAAAACCAACAAATTTTTGTTGACACATAAAAACACCCATATTCGGTGCGAAAAGTGTCTCAGGTGTCAACGCTGTGGCACTTTTCATTTTCACTTGAAATCATTTTCATCAAACACTATAACTAAAACAATTTTCATTTTTTCGCGGAAGTGGATCAAAAGAGAAATACACCAGTAGAAATAGAAATGTGACGCGCCAAATTTTCGCAAATAATAAATTATGTACATATATTTTTTATGAATAATTTTTTTGTCTGTTGTCATTTTTTTTATTATGTTATTATTTAGTTGATTTCGTTTCGTTTTCGGTCAAATTCTACATTAACGAATTAATGAAACACTTTCGCTCGTTAAGAAGAAATCTTTTGAACTAAGCTGTTAAACTTATGGCCATAATCAGCCCTCGATCCTCTCTGACCACTCTGCGTCTCTCAAACCCACTCAGCTGGGGGAGGGGGGGAGGTTCTCATTCTCATCATCGACTTGAGGGCCGTGAAGAATCGCAAATTGGCAAGAAATCAACAACGTCATTATGAGGCCTCACCTGGCCCAAATTACCATTGACAGCTCGTGGCTCTTAGCCCCCTTTCCCCTTCTTCTTCTCCACTGTTTGATGGTCATCGGTGCCGCACGATTCTTGGTCGGACAACGACAACAATGTTAAGATAACGATGGCGGCTCCCAGACTCAAATGACAGTCTCGGACTCCGATTCGAAGCGAGGCCCCTCGAGTGAAATAGAACATAACGCTAAACTGCAACTAAATTACATTCAAATGGATGCAAAATCGCATCTAATGGGCTCCTCTCTTTTGTTGCGCCAGACCGAAGCGAACCGCATGTCTCCAACCAGTGTTGACAGATCACCGCAAAATAAAGCTGAATAAACAAAAAGCTAAAAGATATAAAAAAAACTGACTAAGAAATTGTATAAAGCCAGCACAGCTTAACAATTAGAAAAGGCAAATAATATTTGTTATATAGTCGAATGGCGTTATTCCAAAAGTTTGCTAGCTAGAATTAGCTATTAAATGGCCACCACGGCAACACTGGAGTGAAAAGCGACCTCAAATGCACAGCTCAAAGTCGATTTCTGAAATGCGCCAAAGCAAATGCACTTTGTTGGAATTTCCAGGCGTATACACAAAAAAAAAAAATAAATAAAAAAAAATCTTACAAAGTGGAAAGAAGAAGAAAAAATGAAATGCATTCGCTCATCTGCGTGTCGTGCATTTTGATCGTGGCACTAATTGCACTTGTAGCTGAAGTTGAAGTCTTTTGGTTCTTATCTCTGCGTGATGTGTGCTCGCTGCATACTAAGCAAATTATCAGATTGAGATATTTGCGTTCGTTGTGGACACTTCCTGTATCGGTTGCACCAAGTTTTCTCCAAGATAGTTTAATTTTCATGTTTGATCGGTTTATATTTTCTACTGATTGATAACGAATGTGGTTGAGCCAAATTGACAACATAAATACCGGCAAAAAGTACATTAACCAAATTCATTTGTCTGGCAACGCTTTACCAAACAAAAAAAAAACCGTTTAGCACACTCACTCACTCAATGCTTGCCAATACTGTTAGCACTCAGCGTAACGGTTGCAATATAAGAAACAACAACAGCAACAAAAACTACTTACTACGAGTGACTCTACAAATTTGATATACAATTCAGTTTCCCGCACATTACATTTTTAACAAATTCGCTTGCTTACACACAAACACATGTGTGATTTTGGAGCTGAGAAAAGAGCGCCTTGTCTTCCAGATTGGTTGTTTGCTTTTAATTACATATTTAGTTTGGTCGCCGCTTAAAACGTAACGGTAAATGTCTTAATGACACACCCCTCCCCCCAAAAAAATAAAATCATTCTTTCTACCCATTCGCATTCGCGTGTTTGTCAGCACCTATGCCGGCATTGTCGTACTGCCGCCATTACCATCAACGTCATCAACGTCATCGTCGTCACTTTCCGTTCGCTTGTCATCCAAAATGAAATGCAATTTTGCAAGTTCCGCCATAGAACGCCTTTTCGTCGTTCATCGTTCGGCATTTCGTGTCGTTTACCAGCACTGCCAATGCTCATTGACTCAGTTGCCTGTTCTGCTCTAGTAAGGCTTTCCAGGCAAATACCGTTAGAATCATTATGAAATTGCAAAGCTGTTGGCTTTTTGTATTGTAAAAATATGCACATATTCATATGGATGTGTGCGTGTGTGTGTGTGTGTGCAAAAATCTATTATATTATACAATTATTTTCATTCATGAGTGCGTTCATCTCAGATTCCACATGCCGTCGGCGGCTGCTTCTTTGTTATGAAAAGCTAAAGATTGCATAAATTTCAATAAATTTCAAGTTCCCCGCCAAATAAATCAGCCAATAATAATTATGACATCTCTAATAACAAATCGTTTGTATGTGCAAAACCAACAACAAATAAAGCGTACACATAAATTACTTTCAAATTTTGGAAAACTTTTGTGTTTGTCAACGGTTTTGATGCATTGTTGGGAATGCTTCAATATTGTGTTTACGATCTTCTAGTTTTTAACAGAGATGCGCTCAAAAATAAACTTTCCATTTCGATGGCATGTTTTACTGTTTTTTTTTTTTGTCTGTCTTCTGTTTTATATATTTTTTTTGATAAGCATTTCCAAATGTCCGAATGTTGTTCGCATTTCACTTTCTTTCGCCGCTGACACTTTGTGGGGCCATTATTATTGAAAGTGGATGTGCTTGATTATAATCTGGTCGAAGTATCGCATCTGCTGAGTTCACATGGAAATGCCAACGCATTTTTTCTTTTTTTTTTTTTATTTTATCTTTATTATTATTGACGCCTCAACAGCTCTCTTCTTGCTGAACAATGGGTATTTGGAGCACAAACAGGTTGCTGTCGCTTCCGTTAAATATTTGGCAGACAAAATTCTCATCAATCATTCTTAGCTTTATTTTGTTGTTGTTGTTGTTATTATTGTTTTTTGCTGTTGTTGTTGTTGTTTTTGTTGCATTGCTTTAACAGTTTCACCAATGGGAGAAAATCGGCTAATGCGAGAAATTTAATCAACTTATGCGTGGACGACGATGACGACGTCTGAATGCCTCCGAATTGTGACTGTGTCGAGAGTGTCTGACTCTTTTTCTTACCTATTTTTTTCGTGATTTTTTTAACGCACATAATTCAATTTGTTCTTTCTCAAAAAAAAAATACAAACACAAACACAATCACACACACACACACACACACAGAGCAACAATTGGTCAGGTTTCCAGTTTTGGGTGCCAAGCGCCTGAGTCTTGGCTGTGTTTTTGGCTCATAGCTGCTTGCTTATGGTTCTCCCGCTCCATGCGCAACTGGGTCAACGTCAACGTCAACCCAATGGCAATGGCAATGGCAGTGGCAATCCACTAGCCAGGCCTTTATTTTCTTCTTAACTGCCAGCACTCGCATATGTACATGAGTCGCTGTTTGCGTGTGTGAGTGTAAGCTGACTGTCTGTCAGTTTGGCCACACTCAATTCATGTGTGTGTGTGTTGGTTAACACTAATTGTACTTATTTCTGCAAGTTGTACTTTGAATCATTTTCTGCCTCGACGCACACTTTTTATGTTTTTATGTGCGCACATATTATGCAAATATTTGTTCGTTGTGCAAAATGTGCCGTTTTATTTACAAAATAAATGATTTTTGCTTAAAAACTTGTTAAAGTCATAGGCAAAAGAATAAGTATACTCATATAGATACTGCGGAGATTGATTTACATACGTAAATCTTTCTCTTTCTCTCTCTCTTTTGATCGTTGTTAGTCGGAAACCTCTTACTTTGTCATTTCAATCTAAAACTAAACTATAACTAAAGAAGACTTTCATAGATACCTCAAAGAAAATCATAAATCACCTTGTTGTTTTAAATATATGAAGAGTTTTCTGTTATCTGTAAAGCTGACTCGTTAATAAGACATTACGCTTAGTACTTATTGCCAAATGCTAATTTTGTAAAATAAAAAAAAAAATACGTTATAAATCTCAACATAACCTCAAAAATGCATTTTAACAGTTCGTTAAGTTGGACCTTTCAATAGTTTCAAGTCGCAGACAGACTAACTGCAAAGAGCATTTCTAAAAATAAAGTTATTTATCTATTATATTTCGTTGTTGATTAAGTCTTTCATTAGTAAATTTAAGTGTGTATATTTAAGCAAACCAATTAGTTTCACCTGAAGAAGTTAAAACTGAAGCTGCAGCTAAAGCTAAAGCAGAAACCAAGTCAAAGATGAACTTTGGGCCAACAACAATACGAAATAACCAAAAGCAACAAGAGCAACATGATCATCAAGCACATTCCAAGGCAGAAGAACTTTTACTTTTGACAGTTCAGAGTCGAGCTCAAAACTCATAAAATCAACGTTTTTGTTTGCCGCTGCTTCTTTTGGTATTCCAGGTATCCAACGCAAAGACTATTTTTACACACAGGTTTCTCTAGTTGAGTGTGTGTGTGTGTGTTTGTGTGTGCAAGCTTTGATTATACATGGTGGCAACATAAATACAAAGTATGTATATGACTTGGTGGCACGAGCAATAACCCTGCCGAACCGAACCAAACCAAACCGAAGTAAAGCAAAAACCAACCCATCCCATCCGATCCTATCCCCAGAACTGGTTTCGTTTGCTGATCTTCAGCCAGCGAGTACTTAAGGTGAAGTCAATTGGCTTTTGTTGTGGGCTGTTGGTTCTGCATTGTTGTTGTTGTTATTGTGTGTTGTTGTGGTTTCCCGAGTGAAAAATTCCAAGATTGTTTTGAATTTGTATCTCTCCGTTGGTGGTGTTGGTCTGCTTGCAAGCGTATCAAAGTGTCGGAGGTATCTAATTAGATTTAGCTCAGGTTTAAAGAAAAGCTTTCGCTTTTTACGACTCTTGTCCAGCACTTGACTCAGTTCCATATACACCAATTATGACAAGATATTTGTGTATATGTCTGTGTATATACCTGTCCATTCGAGTTAATAAGTTATGCCTAGTTTTTATGGTAATGTCAAAGAAAGCATTCTTTTGGTGAGTTCGCTTTTAGGGGTATTTCAAATATGTAAAAACCTGTTGACAACTTGGCGCATAACAATTTTCCACTCGACACTGTCATTCTTTTTCTTTTCCTTTTTTCTTCGTTTTTTGTTGTTTTTTACATTGGCGAAAAGTGAGAATTTTCGTTTTGGTTAATAGGATGGGGAAAACAGGACGGGCCGGTTTTTCGACCACCGGAAGTTTGGCGCCGCGAAAAGAGGCACTGATGAAGCAATCAGCTCTAAGTTTTTGCAACTAGAAAGAAAGCAAAATACTACTGCTTAACGAAAGTGAAGCATTAGTGAACCAACACTCAATCGTATATGAAAACAATTTACTAAAATTCAATCTTTTCTTCTTTTTATAGATCTACAAATTCGGACCCCTAAGCAGCAGCGACTTTAACTTTGAGCCTCAAACATGGATACAGTTTATGGCACCAAGAAATACTTTCAGAGCTTGTCGGGTGTCAGTGATATATATCGAACGCAGACATGTCGACAAATGGTAAGTAGACATTAACATTAACTTCCTTAGCCATACATCATTGTGAAAGAACGGTTAACTGTTATACAACTCGACAATGAATTAAATATTAGAATCTAATTTACATGTCACAAAAGAGCACAAGAGCAAAAGAGCCAAAAAAATAGGTTAAAACTTACAGCTGAGAAGAAAAGATCTTTTGATAAGCCATTAGACATTACGTAAAACCCACTGGGTATTGAATTAATGCATGTTTCATTTTACAAAAGTGAACGCAACAACATATTTACTTAGTTTTGTTAGATTCTAAGTTGGTGCTGTTTGCATTTCCCATTCTTCAAACAGACATCATGTTAGTTATTAAGTCAAACAATTTCAACGAGCGACGAGCAGACCGAAAGGTGAATGACTTTCTCTCCAAGAGAGAGGGAGTGAGCAGGAGAGAGAGAGAGAGAGAAAGAGACACGCAGCAGAACAAACATAAAACAGCAGAAGAGAATCAAAAGAGGGAGAGCAACTAACAAGAATTCGGCTAAAGACAGGCCAAAGCAAAACAGCTGTTGCGACAACAGGTTGTCAAATAGCTAACTGCAGTGTCAATAAGTGCGACAGAGAGAGGGTAATCCTAAAGTTACATAGGGGAGAGAGGGGGAGGCAGAGACGGAGAGAGGGAGAGAGGGAGCGAGGGGCAACGGGGTGTTGTTACCTTAGCTAATGACTGTTAAAGAGCAATAAAAAATACCCGAAAAAAACAATTAAACTTTAAGCTACCATAAAGTAAACTGTTCCAAGTAAGGTATGACAAAAAAAAATTATATTCTTGTCTTTAATATTTTTGGTAACATCTTCCAGGAATCCAACTAAAAAAAAATGGTTACCACTGAAGTTATGATTTATGGCTTGAACTTGAAATAGTCTTATCAGTAAAAGATACTTTTTCTCGCATAACAAACCGTAAATAAGTTTATAGCTCGTATTTACAGCTAATCGCAAGGTCTTTAACCAGGTACTAACTGATCTTCAAGATGCAAGACATCAAGAGAAGACCAAGAAGAATTAAGTGCCGCTTAAGTTGTGACTTTTAGCTTGATCTTATCAGTTAAAGCAACTCTTTTGCGCATAAGGAACAGCTTATAAGTTCATAGATCGTATTTGCAGCTATTCCCAAGGTGTTTAGCGAGGTACTAACTAATCTTCGTAGTGCAATGACTTACCAATTAAATATGTAATCCGCTGACTTAAGCTGACTCGAACGGATGAGGCGGCATTAATTAGCAATTCATGACAGCTCAGTTCAATTTCCTTGATGATAGTTAATTCTTACATAAGTTACGAGTGTCTTTTCCCAAAGTGATTCTCACGTCTGCCGCTTGGCAAACAGTTAGAGTTGTAGTCGATTTAAATGAAAGCTCGTCTTAACCCTAATCAAATATGTGGCATCTTACAAAAGATCAAATTAAAAATCAAGCATTAGTGAGAAAGTATCTGAAGGTCTAGCGGCTTTTGAGAAAGTTTCGCATTTGGCAATCGGCTCATCATCTGAGAGTGTTTGGACAATTTTCTAATTAGTTGCGATTAATTAAGGTTCCTAACACAGACCTAACAATGACCTGCTTTAAAAACACACTTCCAATTCCAAAAACAAAAATAGACCAAAAATTATTTTCTATTTATTTGTTTTTTTTTTTTAATTTTTTTTATTAGAACACCTCCGAATACAATTATCAGAATACACTGGGACGGCGTTCCCAATTGGGCGCTTACTATCATATGAATAAGCAGCCCTCCTATACGAACGATCACAGCATTAATAGCCAGTATGGTTACAACACATGGGGCATCTGGCGGGATGGCCGGAACATAGCACCCTCCACCTTCTCGACCAAAACCCATACGCACTATCCAAAGAACCGATCCTTCTCGATCATACTCACCACGGCAGCGTTTATAGTCCTACTGGCTGTGATCTCTATTGCTGGATTGGCCTTCTACTTTAGCTCCATTAAGGCCACGCTGGAGGATCGTAAGTATACTTGAATTCAAATCTGGAAACGGCATACTTATCACTCAAACTTTATGTAATTTCAGCTGTTCTCGGTTTTGAGGGTTCGTTTCGGATTGCCAAGGGCGATCTTTACTCTACGGGATTGAGATACAACCATACCACGACCTACAAACAGAAGATTGAGTTTTACAAGCGCTTCGTGGAGCGTGCTTTGACGGACAATGGACTCCAACCGCTGCGCACGGATGTCTGGGGCTTTGGAGAGGGTCCACTGATAAAGGTGTCCTTTCGCTTGTTCCTCGATGTGCGCAAGCTGCCACAGTAAGCAGTTCCCCCAATTTCCATTGATCTATCTGCTAATCTTTACTATTTTTACGTAAAAGAAATATACTCAGCGTCGAGGAGTACATAAAGGAATCACTGTTCTTGGAGACATCCGCTTCTAAATCACTATATCGCTCTTTGCGTCTGGATACCGAATCTGTGGAGATTAAGCGCATTCTGGACGAGCAGGCGGTGCGCTCAGCGGCTGTATTGAAGGAGGCAGTAAGTATATATAGTACATTTATGGAGTTGGCGAAAAGATCCCTGATTCAACACCATTCTATGTACGCTTAGCAAACTGTCCCCACCAGCCAAACTCAGCTGGAGAAGCGACTGATGAAGAAGGGCGCCGCTGCTGCTGCTGCTCCTCCACTGCAAACGAAGCCGCTGGGTTTGAGTACGCCCAAGCCACGTGGTCCACCCGTACGACTCCACTCGCCGGATGATGAGCCCGATATCGATGTGGAGAATGCGCCCGTCATTCAGGGCTCCTTTGAGGGTTCGTTTGAGATAACCAAAACGGATGCGGATATCGCACGCAAGAAGGCTTCACCGACACGCTCCTATCAGGCCAGCAGTCTGCCGCCCAAGACCATCTCAGTGACGCCGTACTCGCTGCGCGTGAAACCCAAGAAGCCGAGCATCGAGAAACTGACCACAATAACGCCGCAGACGCCAACGGGCAGCATCACAAGACAAACCACAAAGACAACAACGACAACCACAAGAAATCCAACGACCAGAAAGACACGACCAACAACCACCACCACCACCACCACCACAACCACAACAACAACAACCACACAAAAACCCACCATAACCAGCAGCACAACAACAACAACAACTACAGAAAAACCCACCACAACCACAACAACTTCAACAACCACAGCAAAACCCATCACAACCACTACAACCACAACAACTGTACCACCAGCGAGCAGCTCAACGCCTAGCGTGACTATAACCACTCCATTTACATATCCCACTGCCTCCTCCACCGTTGTGGTGCCCAAGCTGGATGCGAATCTGTTTACCACTTTTCCCATACTGGACACACAACCCTGGCGACCCATGCATCGTGAGGTGCCCGAATTGATGCCCGGACCACCGCCAGCATTCCCCACCAAAACGTTGCCTGTGCTGGGTGCACCACTATCCACTACACCTACAGTGAATCATATACCACAGCGTCGCATCGATGAACTGGAGTTGCCTTTCATTGGCGACAATCCGACGCCGCCCTCAGCTGCGATGCCGGCAATGCCGGGAATGCCGGGAGTTACTCTGGATCCGTATATGTCGGGTCATTTTATGCGCCTGCCGGATGGCAAACTGGAAAATCCCAGTCAGCAGGAGCAGGACATGATTTATTATCACAACTTTGGCAGTCCCGTCTTTATGCCCGGCACTGAGAATATCGAGAGATTGGGCGGTGCTCTGGTTGAGCCACATCCTCTGCCCGTCCCTCTAATCGATGAAGTCATCATACCACCCTTCCGACCGATTAATCCCACGCTGGGCGGTATCAATAAGCTGCAGTTCGATATCGATGGCAGCAATGAGAGATTCGAGCATCTTGGCGGCGGTGTCATTGCCAAGAAGCAGGAGAATGGCACCACTGTTCAGGAGCTAAAAGTGGATGCACAGCCTCTGGAAACAACCACAACAAAGATAAGCTCCTCAACAGCAATAACTGTGAGTGGTTCGACGACGCCTCTCATGATTGAGCTGAGTGGTGCACCGACCCCGGCGTCGGTTGTGCCCGACCAGAAAGTCACGGAAAGCTCTGTACTCGCCGACACCATTGGTGAGTTCTTTATGGAACTGCTAAAGCTGCCCAAGGAGGAGAATGTCACCGCAACACCCGAGCCCGAAAAGATTGAGTCACGCATAGAACCGGAAATGGAATTGGAACTGGAAGCGGAATCAGCATTGGAATCCCAGAAACCAAAGCCCAACTTTATGAACCTAAAAGAAATCATTTTGCGTAGGAACTCAGCTCCCTCCACTACCTCACCAGCGCCTGCACCCACAACGACGGCAACAACAACTACAACGACGACAACAACAACCACTGAGATCCCTGTAACCACAAAAAGAAATCGGATACGTCCCAACAGTGATCGACCCACGATTATGGATGATTCCAACTTGTTTCCCTCGCACTCCAAATGGGAATTTGTGAATAGCTCGTCCCCCTTGAATTTTGGTTACAATGGCAATATGCGAAAGGTGTTCAATAAAACACTTCAGGCTTGGGTCTCCGAGGATGTGGAGAAGACAGAGAACTTTACGTTGCACGACATCAAGACGCGGATTAACAATGCCAGCAACATACAAGATATATCACTGATCTTTGACACACTAGCCTCCAAGTTGGGCATCACGCCCAGTGTCCCCGTGAAATTTCCACCATTCTCGCACAACAAACTGAAGCATGGCCAGCGTAACGAGACCAACAAGGTGAAGCAGATGATCTCAACTACAACTACGCAATTGCCCGTGATGGAGTCTAGTGTTAAGAACTTTGTGGAGCTTCCGCTGCAACAGCGCGAACCCTTCATTAAACCTATGTCAAGTTTTATGGACGATGGCTCCGATGAAGTTTTGGGTGCGGCAATCCCAGTTGTAGGCGAGGCAGAAGTGGAGGTAATCGACCCTCTCAAGTACGAGGAGCTGCTTAAGACCTCACAATTTGCCGAGTCAACTTCTACGTCCACAGAGCCGAGTCCGCATCAGTTAGTCACCCTACTACCGGTCCGTTCCAATTCAGGCATTCGCACCTATAAACCATCCTCCGAGGAACTCGATGGGGGATCGTCGCAGCGCAGCCAAAGCCAAAGCGAGATCGTGCCTGTCGCCAGCAAGCCCAAGTCCAGCATACGTCGGAAGATCAACACTAATCACAGCCGAAGGTTTGGTCAGCCCCCAGCGGAGGCAGTGGTTAAGGGTGGCATCAAAGTCACAGTCAACAAATAAAACAACAACATTCTTCCAATTGAGATTAAGAAGAAAAACGAGTAAAAATCAGAATTTAGAAGGTCGTCTATATAATAGTTATGAATAAGTAGTATAATTTAAGAAGTTAAAATTAAGTGATGGAAATTGGCGTGTACAAAATCTTGTTCGAAAATTGTTCATTAGCAGCTCCAGAGACAACGAACAATTTTGGAATGACAATTTCTGTAGTATTTTGCAATATTTTTGGCATTCCCCTTCTGCCAAACGTACGGTTTTAAGTGCTTTTTTTTAGTTAATGTATACGAAGCTGTTTACTTTTCCACACAATAAAACTATTTCCTTTAAGTTCAGTTTATCGAATTAAGAAGCCGATTTTAAACATTACATGTATGCAAATAAGTTTAATATAATTATTATTAATCTTTGAATAAATGACGTGTCAATAACAAGGAAAATGTGTTTTTTTAAAAAATCGTTATGTTGCCAATTACCGATAAGTTGCATGACAACGATAGACATGGACTTATTGATATCGCTTATGATTGTGGCAGCCCTGTGTTTACATATTTAGTTGCTCCACCCCTGGTTCGTGGCAACATTTCGCGGTTTTGGTTGTGAAAAAAGAAAACAAAAAATATTGGCTCAACATATACAAAACGTTAAATAACGACAAGTATTCTAATTAAAACGTTACTCAATAATGGGTTGTGCTGAAAGCAAGGACGGCGAAGGCGAAGCCCAAAACAATAGAAATCGACCAAAATATCGCTCCTGCACAGATGTCATCTGGCTAACCATTTACATTTTATTCTGGTTATTTCTGGTAAATATGCCAAGTAAATTTAAGTAAAAGTATTGCGTATAACGCCCAGATACCCCAATTGCACTGCATACATACTTCTACTCATTAAGAAAGTGAAAGCTGCAAAGATTAATCAGACTTTGTGAGCTGTCTCTGTGTATTTGTGTGTTAGCCTCACTATGTGTAAAATTAGGAGGAGGAGGTGGAGGGCAGTGAAGTGTAGACTGTGTGTCGTCATCGTCTATCATATGAGTGGAATTGCTAATTTTGCTAATGACTGCCTCTGACCACAATGAATAATCCGGCTTTAATGTATTTTTTGCCCTTACCTGCCTAAATACATGAATACATAGATTGACATAAATTTATTGGTGTCCTTTTATTTTAAAATATGTTTAGGCACGCTATTCCCTTGTCGTTTTTAGGACATGCCTCTTGTCATGTTTATGGCGTGGGCGTTGTCACTTCCACAGTAGCACATAATCATGCATATATTATACGTATTTAAATAGATTAGATCACTTTTTTATGTCTATATTTGCTTTGATTTCGATTGTAGATTGTCATTGCGATATTTTCGTTTGTTTATGGCAACCCGTTGCGTCTTATCAATGGCTATGATTCCTTTGGCAACACCTGTGGCGTTAAGCACAATGAGAAATTCCAAAACTTTCCCTTATCCGGCATGAATACCCTGGACAAACCGGAGCTGTTCTATTTTGACGTTAAGGAACTTAAGAAATCCTTAAAGATCTGTGTTAAAGCATGTCCGAAACGAAGCCTGAACAATCCGAAAGAGTTACTGCAGTATTACAGCGAAACTGGATCCCAGTTCTGCAAATATGACTTTAATATGGGCCAACTGGACAGACCTGGCATGACTAAAGATGATAAAACCTTTGATACCCTCGGGCCATGTCCCCATTTGCCCGTCTTCGAGAGGTATTTGTCTTACAATATTTATCAGTTGGCATACAGACTAATTGCATCGTTCTTTCATTTCAGTACCCCTGTACTCCATCGCTGTGTGCCCAAGCAGTCCAGCAAAGAGGTCAAGGAAATGTACAATATGCTGAACAATTGGGATGTGGCTCAACAGTTTCTGGGTGATATTTACTCCACCTGGCACATTATTGCCATTGTCTGTGGTGTTTCACTGCGTACGTTCCTTAGTAGAGTAAAATTACTCTTATCGATTCGAAATTAAATTAAATGTTATCTTTGTGCAGTGATCTCTATTGCCTTGGTGACCATGATGCATTGGCTGTCGCGCATTGTGTCCTGGCTGATTTGCGTGCTGGTAATTGTGGCAAGCATTGGATTGACCGTGGCACTGTGGTACGCTTACTATAGCATTCGCAACAAGTCGGCCAGCACGCAATACTCTCAGCTGGAGGAATTCCTGCGTAATCAGCAGGCTGTGCTCACCCTTGCCGTGCTAGCCACAATCACCATGGTAGCCTTTTGACAAACTATACAATTACCACAATAGTTAATTCTTGTTTCTTTGCAGGTCATTCTTTTGGTTATAATTTACTTCCTTAAGAACAAACTTTCTGGCTTGGCTGCTCTTTTTGAAGAGGCTGGAGTTTGCATGATGAATCTGCCTGGCTTGTTGGTTGCCCCGCTTTTGGCATTTATTGTGCTCATCGCTTTTCTGGCCTTTTGGGTGGTTGTCGTCATTTGTCTGGTCACAGCCACAACGCCCGATAAGAGTCCGATTGCTCCGTTTCACAGCTCAGCCATTCATCCGCAAATGCCCACCAATGCTGCCCTCTTGCTCAATCAGACAGCAGCTGGAACCGATCAGCGAAGTAAGGAAACACTTAGATAAATGTTGGTTATAATACAGATACTTCAAATAACAGTCTCTCCTCAAAGAAAACAACTAAAATAATTATTAACAGTTTAATGCTTAGCAGTAAAAGCGTTTCAGACTTAACAATTAGCATATATTCATTGGACTTTGTCTTCAGAATACTTCAACTCTTGTTATTATTAATCCATTGAACATTTTTATATTTTCATTGATAAAAAAAAATTCTGGTTTTTGAAATGTGTAAGTGATAGATCAGCGCTCATTCTAAAATGTATGATGCATGCACTGAATTGGTACTCCTTCTTTCAAAATCTCATGTATATATACACCATTTTTGTATCTTAATGTCTAAAGTATCATATTTACTTATTTATCTATTAACTTGTATATATATTTAAACGTTCTATTATTCATAATCGTAGTCCAGTATTATGAACTAATTCCTGATTACCCATATCGCATCCACAGCCATAACCCGGATAGAGTATGCGGATGCCGGTGCTCTGCGCAGCATGTTCTGGATCTATGTGGTGGGTCTCATTTGGACAGTGGAGTTCATCTTTGCCTGCCAGCAATTTGCTTTGGCTGCTGCAGTTGCCTTCTGGTATTTTAGCAAGCCAACAACGACGCCAACTGTCTACGCGATTGGCAAACTAATCAAATACCATTTGGGCACCGTTGCCAAGGGCTCGTTTATCATAACCATTTTTAAAATACCACGATTGATATTGACCTATCTCTATGCCAAGTGAGTTGTGATTGTACTTAAAGTATTTCCTCAATCCTTATTGCATTTTTGTGTGTTTTGCAGACTGAAGAAGGGTGAGGATAAAGGCTCGGAGTGCGCTGCGTGTTGCTTGAAGTGTTGCATCTGCGGTTTCTGGCTCCTTGAGAAATTTATACGCTTTCTCAATCACAATGCCTACACTGTGGTCGCCATTGAGTCCATTAACTTTTGCCCAGCGGCAGGCATTGTATGTAAAATAGATAATGTCAATAGAAAATATTCTATATATAATATATATTAACCCCTTTCAGGCATGGAACGCCATGGCCACCAATGCGCTGCAAGTGGCAACGATTAACAGCATTGGCGACTTTATTCTCTTCTTGGGCAAAGTTGTGGTTGCCGCACTTTCGGGCCTCATTGGCATCTTTATGTTAAAGGATAAACCCGGTCTCAATTTCTATATGGCTCCCGTCATACTGATTATCATATTCTCTTTCTTTATTGCCCACATTGTGCTCTCACTCTTTGAGGTATGTGCATCGTAATTATTGGTTATAATTGTTATAGCTAATTGAACTCCTTCTGCCAGATGGTTGTCGACACGCTGTTCCTGTGTGTCTGTGAGGATAAAACGATTAATGGACGCAGTGGCCGCTGGGCCCAAAGTAATTTGGCCAAACTTGTGGGCGAGGAGCCGTTGCAGCCCGGCGAGGAACCCCCAATCCAAGTGGTCGAAATGATGCCGATCAATAAACAACCGTTTAGCATAACGCGACTGCCACCAAGCGAAATCTCCCCAATGGCGGAGTAAATTCCAGATGCTTTCTACTAATATAATTAATATTCCGTGTGCTCCCAAGAATATATTGATTAACTCATTACAAACGCACATCTCTCAGCCGATGGAACCAAGCTCGTGCCCTCCGTGTGAACAAACTCAACGTACAAACAAAATAGTAAATGACATACATACATACATATACAACATATATAATCGCAACTTATGATATTTTTGTAAACATTAACGAAACTGAGGCAGCTGCAAGACATTTGTAAACGTATTTATTAAACGTATTCATTTATATATATTTATGTAAACATTAAAAGATTTAAGCTTTTTTCGTACGTTTCACCTTCGCCTTTCGCTGCTCAATTACCTGTTGGACGGCCTTCATTTGCTTCTCCTTGATCTTATCGGTTAGCGCCGATTTTGGTGTCTTCTTCGCATCGGCCTTCTTTTTGGCCTTTAGTGCCAACAGTTTAGCCGTTTCTAGTGGATCCTCGTCCTCGAATAGCTCCTCATTTTCGATACCCTCGTAAGCCTTAACGGGTCGTGTTGCCTCATGGTTTACCTTTTGCTCCACACGATTGACATATTTATCCTTGGCAGCTTTCTTGAGCATCTGTCGCTGCTTGGCAGGACTCACGTAATCAGGATTCTCCCAAATCGTTGTGCCCGTGAACGAGCCATCAAAGATCTTAACGGGATTCATGACATAGCGGGGACCCACCTCAGAGAGGCCACCATCTTCAGATAGAATTTGGAAATTCCTAAACCAAATGCGATTATCCAGGTAGGTAAAGGTGTACACATGATCCACAAACGGTTGGCTCTTCGGATGATGATTGGGTACAGAAAATGTCTGCACAAACAGCTCCTTAAGCAACTTCAGGTGGGGCAACTCATCGAATTTGGCATCAAAGGAGAGCAGCGGACGCGATCCTCGCAAGCAATTCCCGGTTAACTTCAACTCGGCCATTGTGTGTATGTTCTCGATGAGAAATTTGGCCGAGGGGCCACTCGAAGCGACCGTATTCGATAGCCACATGTACAGATCCCGTTTGCGGCGTCCCTCGAACAGCATTGCCTTGTTGCAGTGCTTCATTTCACACATCTCGTTCACCACCGACAGCGTCTTGGCGCGCTCCATTTTCGACTCGGCCCGATGATGGGGCATCAGTGTTTTGATGTCGCGCATTAGATGCCTGTCGCGGTGGCTAATACCACGTGCGGCAAACACCAAGACGCGCTGTTTGTTTATCCATTTCACCTGCAGAGATTGACAAACGGTTGAGAAATATTGTTCAGTCACATCTAAGTAAATATAAGTGTTACCTTCTTGGGAATGACTTCATCTGATGGTCTTTGCGGTGGTAGCGGTAGATTCTCATCCAGCGGCACAATCTCTAGCTGCTCGACTTTCTTTTTCTTTTGGAATTTGCGACCCATTTGTTTAATTTTACTGTTTTAAAATGTCCACCGAGCCAAACAACGTGGAGTTGAAATAAAATTAGCTTAGGGATGCAACAAACGATATATCGATAAGTTATCGGACAGAAAACAAATTCGTTCATTTGAATCCCCATTTTATTTCAACTTTTTTCCTATAACAATAGACTTAAATCTAATAATATTTCGATTTATATTAATCTAGTTTTAATCGTCACTATCGCAGCTTGGTTCTGGGCACTGACTACAACGGCTTTCATTAATGCCGTAGCCCAAACAGTGGCCGCCAACGCACTCGCAGCAGCCGTCGTGGAACCACCTGTAGCTGGCTGCACCTGTCTTCTCGCAGGTTTGTCGACACTTATTCCAAGATGTGCACTGGTCCAAATATAACACCGTACAATTCCTCGACACTTCCTGCTCCTGCTCCGCATCCTCCTTCTCGTCGTTTATGTCATTGATATTAATTGGAACGGTATGTACCCGCCATTCATATGTGTATCCATCGTTTGGAGAGGATGTTAATGCCTCGAATAATGCAGTTGCTCCCTCGAAATCCTCCACGTGCGATTTCTTCGACATTTTAACCATATCGCCACGTATTCGCTGGATGTGGATCGCTATCGCTAGCACCATCAGTGTCGCAATTGTTTGAATTAACTTCATTGTGAAGGACTTATTGCGACTAGCATCATTTCTATCAAAAGCTTTGCCTTTTATCTGGCCTCCCAAAGGTTGTTGGCAAATTGGAGTGAAGACTTCACAGCGGGTTATTCTGTGTTAACAGAGCATCTGCTCGCCTACCTAAAAATTTGTGGGCTCACAGCATTTGCCAAAAGCAGTGTTGTAAAGTGATGAGAAAAACTAAAATTAGCAACAAAAAATAAACCGGCACACAATCGATATCTTTGACGATTATTTATTCAGTGGTATACACAAATACTGCACTGTATTCTGCCATTTTGTATTCGGCGTCTAGCCAGCAAAACAAAAAAGAAAAGAAAAACGATTAAGTTTTACAAACAAAAATTAGGTAATAATAATAATAGAAAAAAAATATGTCAGATTATCGGTCTCAATCGCGCGGTGGTGGACGCGGTCAAGATTATTCCAATGACGACGATCCGCCTATGTCGCGTCTCTTCATTATATGCAACAAAGCGCACACCGAAGAAGATTTTCGCGAGGCCTTCGCACCCTACGGCGAAATCGAAGATATTTGGGTGGTCAAGGATAAGCACACACAGGAGAACAAGGGTATCGCCTATGTAAAGTTCTCGAAAACATCGGATGCCGCCAAGGCGCAAGAACAGATGAATGGTAAAACCATTGGGAAAACAGACAGAACCCTCAAGGTGCTGGTTGCCGCAAAGTAAGTGACCTGGCATATATTTTTTTGCGCTCTCTTTCTCTCTTCTCTTTGGTCTTTCTCGCTGAGGTCAGCAATTTGTTGTTTGTGTACTTTGTTTTGCAGTCGTAATCAAGGTTCAAATAAATCGGAAAACGAGCAGGAGAAGTATGTGCGACTCTTCATTGTGATTCCAAAGACAGCCACTGAGGACGACATACGGGACGAGTTTGCCCAGTGGGGTGAAGTGGAAACGGTCACAATTGTGCGCGAGAAGAACAATGGCAGTCCCAAGGGTTTTGGTTACGTTCGGTTTACAAAGTAATTATATTCAAATATAATCTTCGTTTTTTAAATTATAATATTAACAAATCATTTCTATTGCAGATTCTACTATGCAGCTGTGGCTTTTGAGAATTGTTCAGCGAAATACAAAGCGGTCTTTGCCGAACCCAAGGGCTCGACGCGCACACAGCGTGATCAATATGGCCGGCTCGCCGATGATTCACCTGTGTACTCTTCGGGACGTGGTGGTGGTGGTGCTGGTGGCGGCGGCAGCAGCGGCGGTGGCAGCTCAAATTACAATGGTGGTAGCGGTAGTGGTGGCGGAGGTGGTAGTTTCAACAACGATTGGAACACATCGGTCAACAGCGATATGTCGGCATTTTTGCGGATGCAAAATGTTCCTGTGCCCCAGCCCACGTGCTTGGAGGTAACGGTTAGTAATTGTGTTAATCAGGATCAGCTGTGGCGCCTGTTTGACATAATACCCGGCTTGGATTACTGTCAAATTATGCGCGAACGTAAGTGATGATTTCATTATTATTCAGACATCTTTAGTTTACACATTTTTCTATTCGTTTTTTTAGATGGCCCACGCACAAATGAAGCCGTGGTCGTCTATGATAATCCGGAAGCTGCAATTTATGCCAAGTAAAACAAGACGCATACAACTTAATTAAGCATATTTATTATATTGAATATATATATTTTGTTGTATAGAGACAAGCTTCATGGTCTCGAATATCCGATGGGCGAGCGCATTATTGTTAAAGTGAATGGTATGAGCTCAGCTCGCATGGACACCTCCTTTATTGATAGTAAGGCAACGACGATTCTTAAGTATTTATTCAACTTGCAATCCACTATTCACCCTTCTACTCGCAGAGCGCACCAAAAAGGATGCCATTTGCAATGTGCCCTTGCCACCGACACAGCCACTGGCATCGCCGGATGCTCAAGTTGCCCAAAGGCTCTTTATTGTGCTCGCAGCGGTAAGCCTCTCGAATATACATACATTCCCATATAAAAATAATTAATTGTCTTGTGCACAATTCTTCCATTTTAGAATTTGCCACACTCAATACTAAAAAACATATTCTCCTGCTGGAAGGGACTGATCGATGTGTATTTGCTGCCCAACAAGAATTGCGGATACGTGAAATACTCTGAACGTGAAAGTGCACAAAAAGCGATTGCCCTGTTGAATGGTGCCGAGATCTGTGGTACCAAAATAAAGGTTTGTATTTAAAATACTGCTGAAATAAAGCAAATGTTATCAAATGCAAAAATGCAGGTCATGGAAGCTGAGGAGCGAAGCGGCTCGGATGGTGATGATGGGGGCAGAAAGCGACTGCGACGAAATTAAGTGTAAGTATACCTTTCATAATAGGTGATTATGTGTGTATCTACTATATATTAATGTAGCCATAGTTGGAAATGAGTTTTTGAAAACGCCTGCTCTGAGGTAAGTTGTTTTAGTGTTAGTGCTTTTTTGAAAAATTGAATTGTGACAGAACAGAAAGAATATAAAGACTTATTGCATATAGATATATATTCAGACTGCTATTAGATACAACCGATTTGAACTTAAATCCAAGGCGCATTCAGCGATTTGACTGCCATAATGCCATCGACGATCGAACATAATAAAGCAAAACCATTTTTATCTTTCTATTTCCACAGACCCACTGACAACATTGTACTTAACAGAGAACATAAATGTACGAGTTAGTTTACTTTAAACAAAAAACAAAACAAAAACAAAAAGAAAAGAATAACAACAAAAAAGAAAAACAGTTCAATTAAAAACAGTTCAACTGACGCAACAACCGCCCAAAAAAACACTACGGAATCAACCAGTACCAGAACCACAATCACAACACAGAGCGAAACAGACACGGAAAACGGAAACAAGAAACAAGAATTACCAACCAACCAACCAACCAACCGTACAATTGACTTGTTCAAATGCGCTGTAGTACTGAGTAACCATATACCATATACCATATAATATTATATCTATATAGAACAGACATATACGGAGCCAACGAAACCGCAATGATTGCTAAAAAAACCACTTACGGGACTATCGTATCTATATAGCATTACCGTTAACTCAAAACCAAGAAACTATATACATAAACGAACTCTTTGTACAATTTACTAACGTATTCCGACAAAGATAAGAATATATATATATTAAAACAAGCTTAACTTCATATTCATATGTACGTATGACAGTATGACATAATTAAATTAAACACAACTACTATGTAAAGCCTTCAAGCGATATTAATAAAGGAAATTACCAAAAAAAAAAATATAAAATCTCATGTTTGACTATTTAAAAATACCCTCAATGCTTTTACTAATTGTGATAGGTTGTGTTCTCGTCGGAGGAGATAAAGTTTTGAAAATCAACAGATGTCAGACTATCGAATGTAGCGTATTATCGCTGAAGCAAAACTATCGATTTGACACGTTCGTTGTACAGTTAGTCGATTGCTAGCACTGACCGATAAGCACAAATAAATGTTGCATCCCTGGAGAAATTCAACCAACAGCTGTTCGCATAGTTGGCAGCATTTTGTTTGGTTTGTGTAAAATTTTGTAAAAATATAATTTTTAAACGCACGCTAAAAAACAAGATAACCCAAAAATGGATCCGGCGCTTCTACGGGAACGCGAAGCGTTCAAAAAGCGGGCAATGGCAACGCCAACGTAAGTGCCGCACACTCAACAAATTGTACCAATGTCTGTAAATTTATTTTTTTGTATTCCCAGCGTGGAAAAGAAAAATAGAACTGAAAAAGCACCGCCACCGCCGAGCAGAGATGACTCCCAGAAGAAAATGCGACCACCAAATGCACCAAAGATGGATTCATCCACGTAGGTGCCCACTTCTGCTCACTTTAGCCCCACTTAAATCTGACACCCACATAATTTCTCTGCTTTCTTACTGCTTGCAGGTACAAAACGATGTCGGGCAGCTCGCAATATCGATTTGGAGTCTTGGCCAAAATCGTAAAGTTCATGCGCACCCGCCACCAGGATGGCGATGACCATCCCTTGAGCATTGAGGACATACTCGATGAAACCAATCAGCTCGACATTGGTCAATCAGTAAAAAGTGTAAGGAAGTGAAAAAGTTTAATATTCAAATCACACTAATATTATTCCTAATTCCCATTTCGTTATAGTGGCTGGCTAGTGAGGCGCTTAATAACAATCCCAAAATTGAGTGCACACCCTGCGGCACAAAGTTCAGTTTCAAGCCCGTCTACAAAATCAAAGATGGGAAGAGCCTAATGCGATTACTCAAGCAACATGATCTAAAAGGACTTGGCGGCATCTTGATGGAAGACGTGCAAGAATCTCTGCCCCACTGTGAGAAGGTCTTGAAAAATCGCGCTGCTGAAATATTGTTCATAATACGTCCCATCGACAAGAAGAAAATATTGTTTTACAATGACAGAACCGCCAATTTTGCAGTAAGTTCAAGCAATATATGAATGTTTATTTGGTTGCTTAAAAAATTAATTTAATATATAGGTCGATGATGAATTCCAGAAGCTTTGGCGGTCCGCCACTGTTGACGCCATGGACGATGCTAAAATCGATGAATACCTCGAAAAACAAGGTGTGACAATCAATGTATTATCTAAAAATAACTCGTTGACTAACCCCATATATGTGAATGTTTACAGGCATACGTTCAATGCAGGACCATGGCCTTAAGAAGCCGATGCCCAAACGCAAGAAGGCAGCCAACAAAAAGCGACAGTTCAAAAAACCCAGAGACAACGAACATTTGGCTGATGTTCTGGAGATCTACGAGGACAATACCCTAACGCTAAAGGGCACAAATCCCACATAGCAAACAAACAATTATAAGTAGCTAATAAACTTAAAACTAAACTGATTACTATTGTACTATCTTTAAGGAATGTGAAATGAGCACAAAACATCTAATAAATACACTCGAGATAATTTGGCGGTTATAAATGGTTATATATATATTCTGTATTAATGTGCTTCCAAAGATACTGCAGAATTTGCAAATGGACATATTGGCAAATCAATATTTATGAACACTTACTATCTTTCGTTCGCTGCTTGTACTTCGAAAATATAACTTGTCGTACGGGAATGATACTTGAAAGCAAATGCATGTAATCTTATTTATATATAAGCGCATAACTGTATTTGCTTTGTGTGTGTGTGTTTGTGCGTGTGTTGGCAATCGTAATCGATTTTTGAGTGCTGTCAAAGTCGATAAATTGGCCGCGAAACAAGACAATGGCGTCAGTTGGCACTGAAGAACACTCCAGCCAGGTTTGTTTACAGCGCGCATATTAAAATTGGGGGGCGGCTGTTAGAAAGCTGAGCTGAGAAACCCGTTTTTTTTTATTTTATAATTGTTATTCCTTGGCCTAATTCGTATGTTATAGTTTCACCTCCGTGGCAGTAAAACGTTGGCAAAATGACAGGTGCGGCTTTTGTTGTCGTTGTGTTTTTATTGGCCTTTGGCTTTGCTCCAGATTCTGGAGCCGCTTCAGGCACTGAGTAAGTAGAGTCTTTATATTCTTAATTACATAAATGAACCGATTAATTGTAACCTTTGGCGGGTTTTGTTAATCGCAGTGATTTAGTATACGGTTACGAATGCCAGAGTGGAAAATGCCGCAAGGTCGAATTGACTGAGACGAATTTTGCCAAGGCAATTAGCCTACCAGTTTGCAGGCTCTTCTGTGGCAGCAGCATTGGCACCCTGTGGCCCAAACCCACTGGAGCCGTGCAGCTAGAGCCGCTGATGCGCCAGGTGGACATGTCCAACATTCAAATCAAAATACCAAATGGACTGAGCAGAAAAGAAAAAAAACTATGGAAGGCAATGGAGCAGCGTTGGATGGACTTACTGGAGGCAAAGATACCCAATCGCAAGATCCTCAAAGAGGGTGGCTATCAACTTATGGTTAGCATCAAAACTTCGGATAATGGAGGAGCGCCTTCCAGACTCACCCTCGACACTGATGAGAGTTATGCTTTGAGTGTTGGCTCTGAAGTTGCTGGTGAGATCTTAGTAAACATTACAGCTGCCAACTTCTTTGGTGCTCGTCACGCTCTGGAAACGCTCAATCAATTGATTGTCTACGATAACATTAGACGAGAAGTCCAGGTGACGGCGAATGCTTCCGTCAGCGATGCGCCTGTCTATAAGTGGCGTGGACTGCTACTGGATACCTCACGCAACTATTACTCCGTGAAGTCTATCAAGCGCACATTGGGTGAGCTATTTTGGTGGGGAGCTATAATAAATACTCATTAATAATCTACTGACTTCCATTACAGATGGCATGGCCATGGTGAAACTGAACACATTCCACTGGCATATCACGGACTCGCACAGCTTCCCGCTGGAAGTGAGCAAGCGACCAGAACTGTCCAAATTGGGCGCCTATACGCCCAGTAAGGTGTACACCCATGCCGATGTGGAGGATATAGTTGAGTGCATACACCCAAATCCTCAAAGAGCTAATCTTATGTAAATGGGATTCCCTAATTTCAGGTGGAATATGGACGAGTGCGTGGCATACGTGTGATGCCCGAATTTGATAGTCCAGCGCATGTGGGCGAAGGATGGCAGCATAAGAATATGACCGCCTGCTTTAATGCACAGCCCTGGATGCAGTATTGTGTGGAGCCACCGTGTGGACAACTGGATCCCACAGTCGATGATATGTACAATGTGCTGGAGGACATTTTCAGCGATATGTTCAAGCTTCACAATCCGGATGTGTTTCACATGGGCGGCGATGAAGTGTCCGTGTCCTGTTGGAACAGCAGTGAGACAATTCGCAACTGGATGCTGAAGCGTGGTTGGGGCCTGACCGAGTCGGATTTCATGCGTCTGTGGGGACACTATCAAGAGGAGGCACTCAAACGAGTTGATCGCGTGGCCAATGCAACAAATACACCGGTTATTATGTGGACCAGCAAGCTCACCAATGCACCCTACATCGATGACTATTTGGATCCATCACGTTATATAATTCAGATCTGGACTGAGGGCAATGACAAGGTGATTCAGGAGATATTGAAACGTGGCTTCCGCATCATCGTCTCCAACTATGATGCTTTGTACTTTGATTGCGGCGGTGCCGGTTGGGTGACCGGTGGCAACAACTGGTGCTCCCCCTACATTGGCTGGCAGAAGGTCTATCAGAATAGCCTGACCAAGATCGCCGGTGACTATGAGCATCATGTGTTGGGCGCCGAGGCAGCCATCTGGTCTGAGCAGATCGATGAGTACACACTGGACAATCGATTCTGGCCACGCGCAAGTGCTTTGGCCGAACGCCTCTGGTCCAATCCGATTGAGGGCTGGCGTCAGGCGGAGTCGCGCATGCTGCTGCATCGCGAACGTCTTGTGGAGAATGGCATTGGGGCGGAGGCACTGCAACCGGAGTGGTGTCTGCAGAACGAAAACGAGTGTCCCGTTGACGCGTATGCTCATTAGTTCTTTTCTTGAGTTTCCAGCTCTGTCAATTGTGTACAATTATGTTACATTTATATTTATAGATATGCTAAGCGCAACAAGAATGGGCTGCCCAGCTGCCTGCACCTGCTCCTCGTTGCCTTAATGCTTTGTGCCTGCAATAAATAAATAAAAAACAGTTGAACAATCCAATTGCGAGTTGACTCGTCGTTTAATATTCTATATGAGATTATTTGATTTGTGTGTTTGTATGTATATATTGTGATCTCCGAATCATTTTTGTGTTCTTGTCGTGTCTATGAATACAATGTTTGTGTGTATACAATTTCTAAAATCAGCACAGCAGTCGCAAGTTGCACTGGGAATACACTTCACTCATTCCAATCTTCCTCGTTGCGACCAAATTTGTACACCAGGCTGGCAAATAAAATGAACACGTTCTGCAAGAGCAGCGCTACGCCCAGACTAGAATCCTTTTTGTCTATAAGCAGAGATGGGGTTTCTTAAGTAGTAAACATAAATCTTAAAATGTGTTTTATAACTGAAGTACCGTTGTTTATGAAATTATCAATCATTACCCAAATGGCGGCAATGATGGACGCAAATCCAATCACAAAGCCAATGAGCAGCCACAATTTGGCGATCCTCGCTCCCGACTCCGATGTGTTATCTTCGGAAATCTACCAAACAAAACAACGACAAAAAAAATGACTCATTTTCTTTGTACGAAAATACGTAGATACTTAGATATAAGGAGAGTTACTTACATGTTCGCCTTTAACGGTATTCACCATGCAGAAACTTATGGTGCCAAAAACGCCAATAAAGACATGTCCTGTCGTTATTTGATGCTGGCCATCTCCAGACATGGCATCGATTATTATCCACCACCCAGTGAAGAACTGTCAGCGGATGCGAATTGATTGTATTTTTGACGCATTGCGCTTAGCATTTGATTTGTTGGACATACCAGTAAACCTGCCGCCAGGGCAGAGTTTTTGTTCCTCGATGTCTCAGATGTGAACCAAGTTTTAACATTATCCACCAGACCCATTGTTATTTTCAATAAATAAATGTTTTGCCAGAAAAAGGCTGCGAGTCTTGTCTCCTAGAGATGCAACTATATATTATTTGAATCGAATGAATCTAATCGAGTGTATCGATTCAGTTAATCGCTCAAATGCGATATGAACATTTGTTGAAACTTAATTTTATGTACCCCTGGAGCATGTGGCAACCCTAGTTCTATAGCACGTGTGGTTGAATCGACATAAACAAATTATTTCCATTAAAATGAAGAAACGACCCGAAGAGACTATAACTGACGAGGAGGAAAGCATGGAAGAGGAAGCCGAAGATGGGTCTGATGACGAAAGCGAAATGGATTTGGCAGCCAGCGCAACAGAATCGGATACAGATGATGATGCTAATGATTCGGATGAGGAACAAAGTGAAACTGAGGAATCCGAGTCGCGGATAAAAACGAGGGCCGAACTCATTGAGGAAAAAATACACAGCAAATATGAACAGTTGAGGGGCACACGTCTCTATGTGCGCTTTCCCAAAAAGTTACCGCTAGACGAACAAGAATTCGAGACGAAGGTAAAATCGCTGCATCCGCTGATCACGAAGGCAACAAAGCCACGGCAAAAGCACGCGCGCTTTTGCCTTGTGGATTTCAAATCGAAAGAAGATCGCGATGCAGCCCTGGAGGACATAAGGAAATCAATTGAAACTGATGATGCTTTTAAGGGTTTCTTTGTCTCACTGCCAAAAACCGATTCCGATGATTTTGTCAACGAACTTGTTGCGCGCAAGCAGCAATCAATTGAGAAGCGGAAAACCAAAAGTTTGTTAAAACGCGCTAGCAAACAAGTGCAACGCAAAGACAATTTTACATCTTCAGTGGTCATAACCAATCTGCCCAAGACCGCCTCGGTGGCTCAAGTGCGCCAACTCTTCGAGAATGCCGTCGATATTCAAATCAAACCCGGCAGAGGTAAATTCCGTGACTTCAGCGCTGCTACTGTCACCTTACCCACAACCTTTGAGGCGAGGAGTGCTCTGAAAAAGGATCTAAGCCTTGGCGGCAGCAATCTCACGTTGCGTTTCAATACCCAGCAGAAGAAACGGCGGCCGAGGAAGAATGAGAGCAAGCGATCAGCGACTGGCGAAGCTCAGCCCAAGAAACACAAGAATAAGAAGGCGAAACAGGCTGTGACAGCTGAATAGAAGAATAGTTTAAATATCAACTATTTAGAATAACCCATAACTAATATCTGTAGTATCTGCCTTTTTATAAGATCCGATAAAATGTTTAATAAACAAATGTTTAATGCTTAAATGTTGACGAAGTTCAAATTCTGTTACAGATTTATAGCAAATGTTTGGTATACATTTTCAGGGTTAAAAATATACAACCAAACAGATGGATCTTAATATATCTATGCTAAAGATTAAGATGTTTTCGGAAATGCATTACAAATTGATAGACAAGCTTAGAAAGTTCATCAAAAGCGTTTTAAATTTTAAAATATTTATTATCGTACACGATATACATACATACATAGCTTTAGGTATTTTCATTAATAAGCCGCTTGAGTTTGTTTACTGGATATACATTAAGTTGTTCACTAAGCCTATATAATATATGTATGTATACATTATATGAATATAGTTATGAGATTATTTTGTGCACAGGGATTCGGGGATATCAATTTGTAAGTAGTATGTATGTCCAACAATAAGTGTGTGATAGATAATTAATTCATATGTGTGTGTTGTTCATATCTTCTCTGTTATTCTTTTTTATATATCAAATACAAAATATTTAACATTCGCATATACATATGTATAAACTCACAGTATTTTCTTCTTTCGGTTCCAAGTGGAGCTGATGATATTGGTTATTCATTATCGTATAGGGGAGACAGTCTCTCCGCACAAAAAAACATATATATTTATTAATATTCTTTGTTTAAATGTGATTCATGTTTAGATGTCGAGTCGGTTGTTTCTCTAAGGATTTATTTCTTTTTGACAACAGCTACGATACGGACAAGCTTTAAAGTAAATACATATATATCAGCATATATGGTATTTGTTTGAGAGCGAGTATCAAAAATGTAATTAGCAATTTTTGCAATAATGTACACTGTGTTCTTGTTCTGTACGAAAGCGGGATTATAATTGGAAACGCGTTTTAGATCGATTCGAGTGCTCTTCAAATAGTTTTTTTTTTTTAATTTGAGAACCCCTAATGAGTTTTCAAATTGTTTTTTTTGTAAATATAATCAAAATTTGTATCTGCAATATTTTTAAATATTTTTTAAAGAGAAAAACTAACACCGTGTGTTTCAGATTAATTAACGTTCTTCACCAAGCAGTCTCACATTTTAGCTGTTATTGTAGTACATACATTCCTTTCGATAAATACACACACACATTTAATATACATATAATATATATATATATAAATATTTATATACATATATATATATATATATATATAAATATTTATATACATATATATATATATATATATATAAATATTTATATACATATATGTATATAATTATTATATATATATATATATATATATATATATATATCCATATCAGTTTTGTTTTTATAATTTCCTTCTCATGGCTGACTTTTCAAGCTTAAGGGCATTCAGATTTTAATAAGGCGTTTGAACGTCCGCTTCAATTTGCTGATTAAACTGCAGCAAAAAACAGTGATTCATAAAAGCCATTCAAAATGTATATGTTATATTTTAAATGTGTATTTATATATATATATATATGCATATAAATATATATATATATATATATATGTATATATAGATTAGGGAAGGCCAAGATTAGGAGGAGGATCTGAGACTCAAATCGAGTGAAAAAAACGGATAAATCCTGGAGTTACATATGCTTCTGTGTGAGTGAGTGAGAGCTAAAGTTTGCTCTGAAGAATAGAGATTATCGGGGATTTCTTTGGATAGCTTTTTGATATTTTTCTTATTTTTTTTGTTGTTGTTTGTGTATTGTACCCCGAGATAAATTACGTATGCAGCAGCCGATCTCTAGCTGAGGGTGAATTATGTTGCATAGTTGCCGCTGCTGTGGACGCCGAACCAACCAATGGATAATTAGGAGGAGGAGGAGGTGGCGGTTGCGCTGGCGGCGAACGCAACGGAATCGATGGCTGTACAAATCGCACACGTTCGGCATCTGTGGCGGCGGCATTATTTACGGCTGACGACGCACCACCGGCTGCTGCATTAAATGCCGACGTAAAAGCTGTGGCGGCTCAAAGAGTGTGGTAATTACGCTCATTGCGTGCCTTGTAGAATTTGTAGGCGACCAGTCCAATGGCCAGCAGCCCCAGTGTCAACACAATGCCACCAATGAACGATGAACCATCGAAGTGTCCGCATGGCACCGGTACGGGTTTGGGCGTAGTCGATGTAATTGGAGCGGGAGTTGAGCTTGTTGGTGGCACCACTGTGGTGGTGGTGGTAGTGGTTGAGTTGGGTGGAACTGCTGTGGTGCTCGTTGTTGTTGTTGTTGGTACCGGAGTTGTTGTATTCGGTGCAGCAGTAGTGGTTGTTGTCGGAGCTGTTGTTGGAGTTGTTGGTGCCGGAGTTGTTGTTGTCGGAACTGTTGTTGGAGTTGTTGGTTCCACTGTTGTTGTCGATGGCGTTGTTGTTGTTGTCGGATTTTCAGTGCTAGTTGTTGTATTCTTGTCATCCGGCACCGGCACAGTCACCGTGGTCAGTGGCTCCGTAGTTCCATTGGCTACAAAATTAAACAAACACACATACACATACATACATACATATTTAAAAAGTACCTCAACTGAATTTAATAGAAGTTCTTTATGTTGAAATCTTCTTCAATTACGCTGCCTACTTATTCACACACACAAAACTTGCACACATGCACACACAAACACATACACACACACATACACACACACACACAAATATACACACACACGCACACACACAAACATACATACACACACACACACAAGTGTGGCATTTAAAATTCCCATACACATGCATTTATAAATTTGATATTCAATGCAGGCACACTCACACATACACACACATTCACATACACGCATCGAATGAAATTGGTTGTGCAAAAGGAACTCACCTTCGTCTCCGACACCACCCGCCGCTTGACAACGACCTGAGGACGCAAACAGTCCGACAAACAGACATAATAGCAAATATTTGGCCTGCAGCTGCATTTTTGTTTGGTTTTTGCTTTTTTAATCGTAAATTGCACGGATTCCGTCTAGCTTGTTTACTTCCTGGTATTTTCGAGTAAACTGTGGTATTTACTTCACTTTCGACGTGGGCTGCACTAAAAAGAAAAAATGGAAAACTGTCGGTGAATAACCAAAATATGCCAACACAATCAAAATTATAGCAACACAATGACATATGGCTGTGTTGCGTACAGTCCAATTATATGTGTGCACTTTCTGTGCAAATCTGCACCAATGCATAAAGTTATACGCTCTACTTACCGAACAAATCGGCAAACGCGCAATTAGCGAATGATTAATAAAAATCCAATCGAACGAATCACGAACAGATTTTTTTGTGTGCCTGCAATGCAAGGTTGCTCTTGCACCGATACCGATAGCGACCATCAAACGTCTATCGATATATTGATAACACATTGAGATTGCAACAAAATATGCAACGGTCACACTAGTCACCTACACTGACTCAGAGACACTGTCTTTTCTCAATTGCTTTATGGAAGCGAATTTAGATACAAAGCAATCGCATTAATATCGTGCAATAACCAAAATGACATCTTACGTACGCGCTATGTACGATTTTTCTGGTGAGCCCGGCTCATCGGAACTAACGATCACCACTGGAGACATATTAACCGTGACACGGAGCGACGTAGGCGAAGGCTGGTGGGAGGGCAAAAACAGTCAAGGCAAAGTTGGCCTCTTTCCGGCGGCCTACGTCGAGGTGATGTCCGCCGCCGAGGCACGCCAATTCACCACCCCAGCAATGGAGGTGACAACCCCAAAGCCAGCTATGCAGACCAGCACCTATCAAACGGATTCACGCTACGATGAGACGGCCGATGATGACAACAACAGCGACTGGTCGGACAGCGATGAAAACGAAACGTATTCGGAGATTGCACCAGCAGCTGGTAAATACGGTTCGGGTGCACGAGCCAGCGGCTTAACACATTCCGCCAGCGATTACGATAACAGGCATTTACCTGTTGCGCCCAGTGAGGATGGCATCTCGTTAAGCTCACATGCGGGTGGTGCTGGTGTTGGTGGTGCTGCCACCATGAAAAAGGGCATGTTTGCTAAGAGCTCCGATTCGTATATACTCGGCTTGTATTCGCCCAAGGAGAAGATACCCGAATGCGAATTGGCTTTCATAACGCCATTGGAGGATTCAACCTATCAGTGGACGCATAATCATTCACCCTACTCTGTTGTTGTGGCCAGTCCCAAGAAGGAGTCAAAATTTAAGGGCATGAAAACATTCATTGCGTATCAGTTGACGCCAAGTTTTAACAACATATCCGTGAGTACACAGCCAACGTTATTTATAGCCATTTTCTACTCGGACTACTCACTTAGATAAGCTTCAAATGCGTGTGAGTTGTTTACTTATGGTGGCAGCTACTGCTTACACTGTGCAACAAGTGCCAGCTTTTAAGTCGAAATTTCTAGAAATTCTGATTCTGATTTCCAACGACTTTTTGAACGTTTATTTCGTTTCCATGGGATTTTTTTATTTTATATTTATGATTTCTATTAAGCACACTATTCTTTATATTTATAAGAAAAGCTACAATTTCTGATTATTTGATACCTGCAAAAATCACTAACGGTTAGCAATATAAGTATATATATATGGCTTATATATGACACCCATTTTTTATTTATGCCGCTAAACGATAGCATTAAAAGCTATATATATCCGCAGGCCATTGGATATCTGATCGAATCCATTTAATTTTAACTAATATCAGTCAACTCAAAATAATGTATATATAGTGGATTGGATTCCTGGCAAAGGCCAGGAAACACCGAATCAACTAAAAGAAAAACAGTATGAATTAGTAATGATTTTCGCGAGACAGAACGTTACGAAATTAGCTCTTAATGATAGAAATATAGTACTCTGAATTGATTAAATGATTATGATTATGATTGCTATTGTAATCAAAACAGAGTATTCGATAATAATCATGCCATGAATAATTAGTATTAAAACGCTTAGGAGAAAAAGGGAAGAAATAACGGGTAGGTCTCGAGAGGAAGCAGAAAAATTAATTTGGCTTACCATTTACTAATTTAACTACACACCTAACACCTATCATATTAGGACGGGTAGTTCAGTTAGGGAGGGTAGTTCAAAAGGGATGAGTCTGTATGGGGATAATACACCTCTGTTGAATCGGATATTTTGAAGACCACACACAAAATATATATTTAAGAATAGAGAATTAAAATCCCCCTTTTGATATTCAATATATTAATTAGAAGTGGAAGTAGTACACACTTTTGTAGCACAGTGAAGTTATGTGAATGAGAGTTGAAGTTGCGAGTTCAATTGGGGGCAAGCGAAGGGGCAGCCAGGTCTGCTGACCAACAATGCTGCAATTCACTTAGTCTTTGTGTCTTTGTGTGTATGTGTGTGTGTGTGTATGTGTGTGTATGTGTGTGTGTGAGTGTGTGTTATTGCTATTACAAAACCAAGTGAGTCAGTCACTCAATGTTGTTTTGTTCTTTTTGTTTGTATCACATTTCGTAATTGAATTTCTATATTTAATCTGTATTTGGAACTTTCACAGGTGTCGCGTCGCTACAAGCATTTCGATTGGCTGCACGAACGTTTGGCGGAGAAATTCTGTTTGATTCCGGTGCCACCGTTGCCGGACAAACAGATCTCCGGCCGCTATGAGGAGCAATTTGTCGAGCATCGTCGGGTGCAGTTGCAGGAATTTGTCGATTGGGTTTGCCGCCATCCGGTCATTTCCAAATGTGAGGTCTGGTATCACTTTCTCACGTGCCGGGACGAAAAGGTGTGGAAGTCGGGAAAACGGAAAGCCGAACGTGATCCCTACATGGGTGTCAACTATTGTCTGGCCATTCTGCCGCCCGACAAGAATCTGTTGCACTCCAAAGTTGATGCCCAATTGGAGAGCGGTACACAGTTCATACACAGCATGGATATTGCCGTACGTAATCTGAACAACATTGCTAACGATATGGCAAAGCGGTCATTGGCACAAAGCAAAAAGGAATACCAGCGCATCGGTGACGGACTCTCCGAGTTGGCCAAATCGTTGGCCATCGATGAGCGTCGTGCACCCACACGCAATATGGTGCCGCTATCGGAGAGTGTGGGTCGCATTGGCGGCATCTACATTGGCATTGGTCAAATGTTCGGGGATCAGTCGAAACAGGATTGGGTTCCACTCTGCGATCGGCTCCATATCTACAGGTAAGCAAGTGTATATAGAGGATATTGGGAAATCTGATCTTAAGTGGCATCTTTATTCAAACTTCGCTTAATTTTACAGAGGCATCTTGAACTGCTTTCCGGACATATTCTCCACACATAAGGGCGCCATACAGAAGCGCAAGGATTGTGAGCGCTCCACCGCCGAGAATAAAATGAGCAATGCTCAGCTGCAGGAGGTGAATAAGCGCACGGATTGTGTCTCCTATACGCTGCTGGCGGAGCTGACACACTTCAAAACCGAGCGGGATACGCATCTGAAGCAGACACTCAAGGACTTTATTGCCGAACAGATTAAATTTTATCAGGGAGTCGTTGCGCGGCTTGAGGAGGCACATCGCCAAATTGAATAAGAGTACTCGATGCAGAGGCTGGCGGCGGATGGGGCACATCACAGGATTAACGTTGGACAACCGATGAACCGGCTGGGAGCACAATAAGCACACGTAAACGTACACTTTACCTAAATAGCTGAAAACATTCGCACGAGCGCATTTCAAATGCTTGACAAAAAAAAAATTAATTAAAAATAGTATCAAAAACTGCTAAGAAAAAAAACAACAACTTCATATTAGATATGCTTTTAACTAAACAATAAATTTAATCAATAATGTTGTTTGTAAGTAAAGAAAAGTTACGTATTTATACAAAAATTAACATTTATATATCTATACACCGAAATTAAAAGTATATACATATATATTTATACATACACACAAATAAATGATATTTTCAATTATGATGCAAGCTAAAAAATAATGATTAATATTATCAGCTCAAAAAGTGATTCGCGTATTTAGCTGGACACGATTTGGGTTGGTGTATTGACTAAATTGCCCTCCAGCAAAACGAATGCGGCTTTTTAGGGGCGAAAAGAATATGACTTTTAATCGGCCAAATCTTTACCGATTTTCAAAAGACAGAGTGCGCTAGAATCTCAAAGATGCAATCCATCGAACTGCATTTCAAAACCTAAAAACTCAACACAAATTTTACTCTCAGGGCGAACGGAATCGACTTAAAAGCCCAAAATTCTAGTTTTCCTGGAATCTGGAAGGACCTTTGGCCAGCTATTAGCTCTGTTTAGGACAACGTTTTGACATAGGACTCGTAAGGATGTGCTCGAGATATGAACAATTTTCTGGTTTAAAAATCCTTTTCCTTCAAAGGACTTCCGGATAATCCTTGAAATGAACAAGCTTTTGTAATTTTTTGCCAAATTTTTTCATGAATACTTGAAATCCTTGAATGCCAATCATTAGTCGGGCTTACTGCGTTTCCTTTCGAGATCCTAAAGTCATTGTACGTTAGAATCCCAAGGACCTCTTCTACTTCCGTTTTAAGGATTCGGGGGTTATCTAAACAGCCCTAACATTTTTACAAACAAGTCAAGGCAAGAAAATACTTTTCCAAAATACCATAAAAAAACACAGTCAATTTTTTTGCTATTCTGTTGCCTTTATCAGCGAAATTCTCTAAAAGGTTTTTCTTTATTTTTCATGTTTTGCCATTTTCTCGTTTATAAGTTTTTTGTGATTCATGTGTTGTTTTTGTTGTGTTTGTTTTGTTGTTGTCGCTAAAACATAAATACATTTTAATGTATAAAGATTGCACATTGTTTAAGGGATTCCTTTTTTTGTTTTTTGTTTTTTTTTGTTCTCATATAAATAATAAGCATAATGATAATAATAATAATTATAAAGGAATAATTTGTGAAAACAATAACTCCTTCGTATAGCTTTGCCTTTGAATGCGGAATGAATACAAATTGTTTGTTTTTGCCTTTTTTCGAGCCGCGAAGGATTTCGTTTAGCAGTTGGATGCTTTTTGTGGGAAGTTCGAGGGCTGGTCTAGTTGGGGGTTAAGGTTAGGGGTTTTAGGAGGGAGGGGGAGGGGGGGGGGTCATACTAAGTGTAATACATCTAGATAAAAACGCTATATACACACACACGAGTTAATAATAATAATAATCATAATAATAATAATAATATAACGCAGCTTGGGTTAACAATAATACAATAATTAGGTTTTTGATTCCTTTTCTTATTTTTCTTATCTTGTTTTGCTTCCATTGCCTCTGCTTCGTCTGCTTCTTCTACACATTTTTTGTTTTTTTTTTTTGTATTTTTTTTTTAACAAACTACCAATAACAAATTTTTACTAATTGTTTTTTTTTCTTTTTTTTTTTGTTTTGTTTCGTTTTTAATTATTGTTGCTTTCCGGTTACCTTGTTGTTGTTGTTGTTGCTGTGTTGTTTTTTAAATTAAGGATAAATATTCCTTAGCAATTCCTTGACGATAAAATGGCCAATATGCTTCGCCTCTAAATGTATACTCAAGTATAGCTGTGTGTTTTCCACGTAGTCATTATTATATACTATATGTGTTTTTGTTTTTCTTTATGTTTATGTTTATGTTAATATGCAAGTGTTTTGGTTATATGAACGCGCTCCTCCTTCTTCTACTCCTCATGCCCCCTCCTCATCTGTCGAGCAGCCACATCCAGTTTCTAGCCATAGTCGCCGGCATATCTTCCATGCTTGGTGCTGTTGCCACCGCCACCGCCGTGTGCTGCTGCTGCTGCAGCGGCGGCAGCTTGTGCCGCCTTCTCGGCAAGCAGCGCAGCCTTCTGTTGCATATAGGGATTAAAGTGTTGCATGTACATCGAAGCAGCTGCTGCTGCTGCATAGTTGTTCGCATAACTGTTGCTGCTGCTGCTGTTGCGCTGATTGCTGTTGTGATTGTTCCAGTGTTGCTGCTGTTGCTGCAGCTTTTGATGGTGTTGCTGGTGTTGATGCTGCTGTTGCTGCTGGTGCTGTTGCTGCTGCTGCTGCTGCCAGTAGCTCTGCTCCGCCATGTAGCCAGCAGTGGCATCAGCAGCAGCAGCAGCATCATTCTTCTGATACAGATACGAGTTGAGCAACTGATTGCTTTGGAACATATTCTCCATGGCAGCAGCTGCTGCTGTAGGATAACAAAAGTTGTTGCTTTGATTTTTAACAGCTACTGTTGTTGCTGGCAGCTGTTGTTGCTTGACTGTTGCAGATGCTGTTGCTGCATGGTGGTAATTGCAACCACCACTGTTGCTGTTACTGCTGCTGCTGAAGTCAAGTTGTTGCTGCTGATGAAGTTGATCCTCGTAGCTGTTGCTGTTGTGGTTGTTGTGGTTGGCTGCGTTTGCTGCAGCCGCTGCTGCTGCTGCTGCTGGCTCCTTGTGAGCCCGACTTGACTGTCATTCCCCAGTGGCCGTCACCGTAGTCCATTGCCAGGGGCTGTTGTAGCCCTGCTTGGGATTGCTATCCCACGAAAAATACAAATATGTATATTATAAACAAATGGGTCCTTGAATATATTTACCTGCCAAAGAGAGGATGCCACAGTGCCCCGTTGGCATCCATGGTGGCGCCACCAGCAGCTGCTGCTGCTGCTGCAGCGGCCGCCTCCGCCAAATGTTGTTGCTGCTGCTGCTGGTGCTGATGCTGGTGGTGTTGCTGATTATGCTGGTGCTGTTGCAGATGTTGCTGTTGGACGTCGTGTGGCAACATGTTGCCCCGCTTGCGTTGATGCAGTTGCTGCTGCAGCTGGAGCTGAGATTGTGATTGCGGATTGTAGGTGATGCAGGCCTTGCTGCTGCGCAGCTGGCGTCCACTGTGAGACGGCTCCGGTGGCGTTGTTGTCGTCGTCGTCGTCTTGTGGAGTCCGCGCAGACGCAGTGCATCGAAGGGCACATTGAGTAGTGGCACCATATTGCTTTCCGGTTCCAGCAGATTCGAAAGAGATTTGCAGGTAAGGCGCGGCTTGTGCTCCACGGGTGGAGTCGATGCCGGTGTAGCAGTAGCAGTAGCAGCAGTAGCAGCGGGAACAACAGGAGCAACTGTTGTTGGTGGCGTGGCAGCAGCATCAGCAGCAACAGTTGCTGGCGCCTTTGACTGTTGTTGCTGCTGCTGCTTGTTATTGCTGTTGTTGTTGCTGTTGTAGTTGCTATTAAAGTCGGGTGTGTGAAGGGGCGTCGCTTCCGGATCACGTCGGGCGCGCTTGTGCTCGAGATGATGATGATGTTGATGATGCGAGGAGGGATCCTTGTTAGTAAGTGGCTGCTGGTGTTGTTGCTGCTGCTGCGACTGTTGCTGCTGCTGCTGTTGTTGTTGTTGTTGGAGTAGTTTCTGCATGAAGGCCAGCTCCATGGGATTGCTAAACCCATTAAAGGCAGTTGCAGGCGGCGCTGACTTCGGAGCAGGCGCAGGAGCAGGTGCTGGAGCTGGCGCAGACGCGGAAAAGGAAGAAGGCGTCGTCGTATCCTCGCTGGAGCTGGGCTTCTGTTTGAGGCAGTGCTTGTACAGCTCATCCAGATGCTGCAGTCCAAACTGGCTATTGTACAGCGGCAGCAAGTTGCTCATAAATTTGCGCTGCAATCCCAGGGGATCCTTCAGGGATTTGAAGAACTCCTGCGACAACTGACCAAAGTAGGGCAACCAAAGCATCTGTTGAAGCAATGCCAACGTTGTCGCGTTTAGCTCCGTGGACATACTCGAATCTGCTGCTGGTGAAATGAGCGATGGAGGCACTGCAGCTGTTGCAGCATTGGTCGGGTTGCCAGCTGTGTGTGTTTTGTGTGGCAATTGTTGCTGTTGCTGCAATGGAGAGGGTTGAGTTGTTGTTTTGATGACAGCTGGACTGGCACTGGGGCGGGGACTTGGACTGGCGAGAGATTTGCTGGTCGGCAGCTCGGGTGGCGTCGGTGCGGGCGAGCGGCCGACCACTGGCTGATTAGTGGCCAACTGCTGTGGCGCAAGACCCAACTTGGCTTGGGATTTGGTAGTTGATTGATCTGCCTCATTGCGCAAAATAGCCTCCAGTTGCTCCATGGTGACGACCAGAATGTTCGGATTCTGTATGATCTGCGGATAGGCGAAGGCTTCCGGCAGCCGCAACTCCGGCCGCGTGGTCAACAGCAATGGAATCTCACGGGCCGGTGAGGCCAAAACGGCGCCCAGACGATCCTTTGGCACGAGTATGGGATCGGGCACCTTCCACTGCGGATTGCTGATGAGCATCTTCAGTTGGGTCAATGCATCCGGATCCTTGTCCATTTTGATGGGTTTCGCTCGCTTTTTCAAGGGTTCATGACTTGGCTCTGTCGCATCCGCCGGCTCATCATCCTCATCATCAATGACTACCGTATGGAGCTTATCTCCGCTGGTCGACGCTGCCGCTGCTGCCGCCGCCGCCTTGCCTAGATCCATGGGTTCGGCCTGCTGCTGTGCATTGCCGTTGAGTTTGAGAAACTGTTCCAGTATCAGATGCTTGATCGTCTCCGAGGTGGTCTCCACCTCGGCGGGTATTGTTGTCGCGGGCAGCTGCAGCAGTTCTGGTTCCGGTGACTTTGATTTCAGTACATCCGAACTGGAGGTGACGGCACACTGACTCCTGGACTCTGAGGGCGGACAGACTTCCTCGCGCTTTTTATAGCTCAAATCCTTGGGCGTCTCATCGGGCACAGTCAGCGTAAGAGTCAGTGGCAATGGCGACGACGATGACGACGATTCCTTGTCCTTGGTTAAGAGCACAGTGTCGGCCTCGGTCACCGATTCCAACTCCTCCTCCTCCTCTACCTCCTCCTCGACGACCACCTCGGGCTGTTTGTCAAAGGAGTCAATGTTGAGGAAGAGATCTCCATGAAGGCCCTCAATCTCGCCGGCCTCATTGAACGATAGACATTTGGGCGCATCATCCGCACTGTCCATGCCCAGAATGCTGGGCAGCTCCTTGCCAGAAATCACATCTGGCACACAAAACGTACTCAAACCGGCTCCAGCAGCAACTGTTGCTGTTGCTGATTGGGATTGGGATTGCTGCTGCTGCTGTTGTTGCTGCTGGTGCATCAGGTTGTCTTCGCAGCTACGCTTCACCAGGGAGTCCAACAGATCGGCGCCGTTGCTGCTGCCATTTTCGCTGCTGCAGTGCTGCAGCAGATCATCGGCTTCTTCCAGCAGATCTTTCAGCTGCTTCGTATTCGCATCGAGACTGGACAAGTCTTGTTTGACCGACTGATGATGATGTTGATGTTGCGCCTGCAACTCATCATCTGTGTCATCCGGCGGCTCCTCGGACTCCTGGCCAGGCACATTGGTCATAAACAGACCCGTTTTGGGGCACAGCTGCAGCTCCAGCGGCGCCGAGGCGGCTGAAGACGATCGGGATCGCGAACGGGAGCGGGAGTGGGAGCTTTGATATGTGGGCGTATTGGGATTACTATTGCTGGTCTTGGTCGCCTTAGTTGATGCATTCGTCTCGCTGTCCAGCAGACCATCGAAACAGACTTCCGCCGGCGGAGTCCTTGAAAGTTGGTGTTGTTGTTGCTCTTCCTCCTCCTCCAGCTGTTGTTGCTGGGCAGGCGGAATAACGACAACATCTTCAATAACCGTCAGATTGTTGATCTCCTCCTGCTCCTCCTCCTGTTCCTGCAGCTGCTGTGGCGCCTGCTCTTCAATAACAGTCCAAGCATGCTGCTGTTGCTGTTGCTGTGGCTGCTGCAGCTGCTCCTCTTGGGTCTCCTGCTCGTGCTCCTCGAATGATTGTTGTTGCTGCAGCTGCTCCCGCTTGACCTTGATCAAGGGCGACGTTGCCGCCATCGTCGTCGCTGCCGCCGCACCCGCTGTGCTGTGGAAGAATTTGACAATGCGACTGGACGAGGCATCGGTGCGTGGCATAGAACGCCAACCATTTGTCGTCTTGGTCAAACGTATGCGATTGCGTTTATCATAGTCCTCGCAGCGCACCTCCACAATGCGTGTATCGTCCTGCTTGACCCACAGAAAGATCGGATTAACGCTGGGCGTTGTTGGTGCCGTTGTTGTCGGCGTGGGGCTGGGAGCAACAGTTGCTGGTGCTGCTGCTGTTGCTATTGATGTTGCTGTTGCTGCAGCTGTTATTGCTGCTGTTGTTACTGTTGCTGTTGTTATAGCTGCTGCAGCTGTTGTTGCTGCTGTTGCTGCTTCTATTGCTGCGCCAGCATTTGCTGCTGCTTTTGATGTAATTGCTGCTGTTGTTTTGGTTTCAAGTTTCACTGCGGCCATTTTAAGCGGCAGCCTTTTAGGCTCCTCCTCATCCTCCTCCAGCTGCTGTTCTTGCTCCACCTGCTCAGCTTCAGGCTCTGGCTCCTGGAGAACAGGCAACGTTGCTGTTGCTACTTCAGCTTCAGCCGAAGCTGTTGCAGCTGCTGTGCTGCACTTTGGTTCCGTTTTGATGTCGCGCAGGACATGCTTGTTGAGGCGCGGCGTATTCGCCACTTTTAGATGACCAAATTTTTGTTTGGCCCTCGTGCCACGGGCACCGCCACGTCCGCCGCGACGACGCCGCGTCGGCTGCTCCTCAAACACAAGGAAAATGTCGCGTGCTATTTTTCGACGCTCCGATTTTCTGTGGCAAACGGGCGGCGTTGCATCAAATTCCTGTTTAACAATGGCGCTGTTGCTGCTGCTGCTGCTCCTGTTGTTGTTGTCATTGTTGTTGGTGTTGTTGTTGGTGTTGTTGTTGTTGTTGTTGCCGTTGTTGCTGGTGCTGCCAGTGGCATTATTATGATTACCGTTAGTAACACATGCATCACTTGGCCTGCAAGTGCTGATCCTGGGCATTTTGTTCGGAGGAGCGCCCAATGTGCGTCGTCAATATGCCACCTGATATTGGACGATTGTCATTTTTATTCTTTTATTTTTTTTTTTGGCTACTTTTGTATTTTGTGTTGCTTTTGCTCTTGCGTTTTTTTTTTATTGTTGCCTTTTTTTGCCTTTTACACCGTATGCTCTTTTTGCTCGTACTTCTTTCTTATTGGAAATTGGAAGCAGGGCAGCGGGCAGCGAAACTCTTATTGGAACTTTTGTTGGTGGCGTTGCGAGTCTCAGTTGTAGTTCTCACAGTTCGTCGTGAATGTTGTTGTGCATTTTGCTACTCGTTCCCAATTTAGAGTTAACTCACTTCACACTTTATATATATGCTGCTCGCCTGTGTAGCTATGCGCTGTGTGTGTTTTACGTTGACAAAATCAATGAATTTTGTATATGTACTGCCATTGCCTTTGCGCATAGTGTGACCGTACATGCAGTATGCAATCGTTATCGATACTCATAGCCAGCACATTTTAGGGGCGCGCAAATTGAAAATGCTTTGATTTTAGCTCGCGCTTATCTATCAAATATCAGCTTTTGCCACTTTTTGTTTATTCTTAATAATTTTATGGTATGTGCTATTCTCGCTTGGCTGCATTAATGCTCGATGCAATTGTTCTTACTACACGCAGCTAGCTAATGTTACGTATACGCACGACAAGTTTATTTTTGAGAAGTCTTCTCATTAAATACATATCTGCAATTACTGAGCAAGTATTTTAAACTATTTAAGGGAATGCCTGTAATAACGGCTAGAACAACAAAATGTTAATTATATATCAACTCTGTTAGCAAAATCGATATATCGATATGAACCCTAACATTCCTGCTGCCATCACTATCAGTCTTATCTTTGTTGTTGCGCTGCGTGGACGTGATTGTTACGCTCGGATCCGCTGCTTGCGCCTCTATAAAATTCTTCTAATATCTTTTGTAATACATTCGCTATATATATATATGTATCGGCATTGCAAAGTGATATAAGTATAAAGAAAGAACTGCATGCGTAAGGCGTATGCAGAAGTGTGTGTGTGTGAGTGAAATACTAGAATAAGTACAAAATGGATGCAAGCAATGATCATCAGCAACAACAACAACAACAGCAGCAACAACAATACTATGAGCACAGTTGGAAGTCAGCCAATCATGGAAATTCCTTATCAGACAGCAGGGATTATGATACAAACTCAACGCGCACATCGCTGACTGGTTCGCCGCCGATAACATCATCAACTGGTCTGGACTTTAATAGATTTGAGGACAAAGCGCTGCTGGCATCGCTGCTTGCGCCCAAATTAGATGATGCCGGCAGCACCAGTAGCAGCAACAGCATTTACACAACTGGGGAGCAACAGGTGCTGCAACCATTAGGCTTAACAACATCCACAACAGCGACGACGACAGCAACAACAACAGCGACATATACTTTATATGGCCAAGCGGAATTGCAGGCACAGACAGTTATAGCTGACGAGGACAATGACGTTGACGATGACTTAGTTAAGGACGAATTGGTCACACTGACAAGTGCACCCCTGTTGCTAACCAGCACCAACAACAACAACCACAATAGCAACAACAACAATAGCACATCATCCACACACACGTTATCCACACCTATTTTACCATATCATCAAACACAATCCACACCGATACCTGTAATAGCAACAATGGGCACATATAATCTGGATGATATTTGCTTTACGTTGGAATATCAGTTTCTAAATCAAAAGCTCGTCCAGGTGCAGCCGCCCACTGTAGTGTCCTTCAGCATGTTATCGCCAGAAGAAGATGAAGAACAACAACCCACAAAAACAACAGCAACTAGCAGCGACAACAACAACAACAACTCAAGTTCTCCTTCTACAACAACAACAACTGCATATTTCACTCTTGGGACGAGGTAGTAAGCACTAGGCAGCACCTCATTGCATGCTATACAGCACTGCCTTTTTGTTTGTTTGGCTTTTGCTTATCGATAATTTCTGTTATTGATACTGCCTTTAACTATTTTGATGTGAGATTACTGTTATGTTAATGCTTATTGGTTATTGTTTGCACAAACTGTTATCGTCATGGACTTATATTTTCTATGGAATATTGCTGGCTGTCTGCTCTCTTGCTGTTTTAGATAATGCGTTATCAAGTGTTAATCAGGAGTTTTGAAAGACAGATTTTTGAAGCTGTTTGTTATTCTTAAGCTTGCTTTGTGGAAGTGACACAAGCTGCCTCTTGTTTGCATTATATTATAAAAAATTAATTTGGCGTTTCCAATAAACTTTTACTTAACTGATTGGCAGCTGGCTTACAACGACAAAGCTTTATTAATAATCATTTAATTCTCTTTAATTTCAATAATTATCTTTATACATCCCATTTTGGGTCAGTTATCCTATAAACTAATATCGTTTCAACTATTCAATTTAAATGCTTTAAATATGGTTAATATTATAAATATTTACAAAATAAATATGTGAACGATTTTGAGCTTCCCACTTGGCAATAAGCTAGATTCGCCCTTGCCCATGACTAAAATTTCCACTGCCCCCCCGATTGCTGCTGCATGTTTCTTGTTTCGTCTGATCGTGATCTGATGTGGCTGCCATTTACACACAAACAAACAAACATATACATACATATTCATATATAAGTGTATGCTTGTTATTACATATTGCTGTATGCTTGCTATATTGCTTTGCTTGTTTGTTGATTAGTAATTAGACTTAAAAATCGCCTTTAAAAAGCAAACGAAATATTTTTTCTTAGTTTTTTAAAAATCTCTTTTGACAATTTGGCAAATTTGAAACAGTTCCAATGTTCGCTTATTACAAAGCGTGTCCGTCAAGTGTCCGAAATGCTCAGCAAGTTGTTGCTAATTACCCGATACACATGTATGTATGTGTGTAGATGTATGAATATGTGCTCGCCGGTGTTCACCCACCTCTAAGACGCACACAAATGCATACCTGTGAGTATGTATGTATGTATGTATTTGTGTGTAGCCTTATGCATGTGCTTGATGCTGCTGGCAATGAGAATGTAACGGCTTTTAATGCTGCTGCTGCAGCAGCCGCCTGCCGCCTACTTCGATATTTGTATCGAAATCGTTTGTTTGGTCTAAAAATAATCCTGCCGATGAACGCATTTAGAATTAACCCCCACCACAAGAAATTCACACATCTATAGATAGAATTATGTATAACTTTGTATATATATATATATATATATATGCATATACATACTTGATGTGTAAGATGAAGACAAAAACACAAATTTTCCTATTTTCTAGTTGAATTCATTCACACTTGGTGTAAAAGAGCCGGTTTCCAATTTAAATGAGCAAATGTGAAATTCCATTCGAGAATATTCCATCATGTGGAGGAGCAGTCGAGCACTCATCTGTTATTTGTTTCTCATTTTTAAATCTCACGTTTTTGTCGAGCAAGTTTTCAATTTTTTTATGACACAATCTTTTTAGTAAATCTATTGGCTGGAATGGTTTACTTACTGTTATCGGCAACCAATAAGAATTTATTTTATCAGTTTATCATTTTTTTATCACTTCAACTAGATTCTTGTTTAAAATCAAATACTTGGCATTGTCACATGTTCTTATTTGAATTCCCTTTTATTGCATCTACTACTTTTAACTTGATTCTAGTTAGATGAGTTTCATGAACCAAATGATTTTTAATGACTTGGTCAGCCTTACGCTTTGTAGTTGTTTTCAGTAATTTTACGTGCTATAATAAATTTTCCAAATCTTATTTCTATTTTGTATTGCTCAGACAGAACTCACCCCAAACCTCAACCCAACTCCCCTAACCCCCACTGAGACAAATTCTATTTTTAAGACCATGAGCGTTGCACCTCAATCATATTTCTCATTTTTCAACACTCGTGCGATTAGGGCAGGCTGTGTGGGAGGAGGGCAGGGGGAGGGATGGGAGACGAAGGCACAGCTGTGTGTTTGCGACAGAGACAGCGACTGCGATGAGTAGTGCAGATTGAGCAGTGTCGGGGGAGGGAGGGGTGTAGGGCAGTGTCTAGTTGGATGCCAGCCCAGTCATTCCGTCGTCAGCCGATTCGTCCATTCGTCCACAAAAGGCCCACGCACTTGTAGTTGTTGTTATTTTTTCTATTTTATTTTCAAAACAATATTTTTGGTTTGCGTGTTTTGTGTTTTCTTTTAATATATTTGTTTTATAGTTCTTGGCGACGTCGTGTTTGACCATGACAATATTAAATATTAATTAATCTGCCTCATATTGCAGCTTAAAGGCGCTTTCCAGTTCATCTTTTTCTTTTTGTGTATTGTTTGTTCTATGTTTTTTGACAGATCGTTTTTTCTTTGTTGCTTGTCAACTGTTTGTTAATGAATGCTTTTCTTTGTTGTTGCTGTTTTGGTTTTTTTTTTAACCTCACTAATCGCTGCACACTAATGCATATCTATATATACAGACTTAACTGTAAACAAGTTTGCACAGTACAGTGATCGCTCGATAATTCGAATGCAATGTTATCGAGTTGCATTTGATGAAAAGAAAATTATGTGAAAAATTAGTCAACAACAAATAATTGTGAATGCATTGAACAATTATAAAATCAAAAATTTTTGCCAACTTTTAATTAGCAAGCGATCACTGCATAAAAAATATATATGAATAGGCATTTGTGTGTAGGCATGTGCATATATATAGATGTTTAACGGCCCACTGACATAAATTGAAAGCAACAGCATCGCTCGCCCGACGCATTTGGTATTTTTATTTTGTTTGTTTCCAACTGGGCGAGCGATACACACACATGCACATATACACATGTACAAACATCCCCAAATACACACATGCAGAAAGAGAGAGTGAAGAGAGTGTTGGAGAGAGAAAAAAGAGAGTGAGCGATATATAATCCGAACGATCTTGCAGCTATATTGAAGAGCACACAGAGCCCGATGAGGACAATGAGCTGGCTCACTGCATCCATCCGGGCGCCCTGCATAAGGACACCGACGAGGATCAGCTGTTGATGGCGATGGCCTACGAGGTACTCAGCCCCCACATTACATTAAAAAAAACATAAAACAAAAACAACAACATCAAAGCAAAGCAAAACAAAAACACTCAAAAAACGTACACAGTCGCAAAAATTGTGTCGTAACTAACGTTCTTTTGTTTTTTCGAAACGCCGCTTTTTGTAGCAACAATTAAAAAAATGTTGTTCTAATCGATAATTGTTAATCGATAGTCCAGCGGGGGCAACCAGGCGGGCGTCTAGTTGCTCCTCACGAATCCTCGCCGCTCTCGCCACAGTTCTGCTAACCACTTTTGCTCGCATTTTTTTGCAACAATTCAACTCGGTGCGTAGTCTTAGTTAATCCCGACAAAAACAAACACTTCCTCATTCATCATATATACTGCTTGCCTATATATAAACACCACTCACACTGCATGCTATTTATTTGCCGACTTACTACGAAGTACTACACATTTAAATATAATACTTAACGACCTATTGACTTTTTATTAGCACACTTTGACTTTGTACATAGTTCAACTTCAGCTCTGTACAATCATGATTAGCTTATATAACTAATAAATCTATGTATATATATATTATCTGGTCCTCCCCAAATCATCACAGAGCTCCGATGAAGCTCTCAGCCGTTATAAATGCAACTATGAAAACTGTTATCGCAGCTACAGCACAATTGGAAATCTGCGTACACATTTAAAGACACACACAGGTTAGTTTTAGTTCTAACTTAAAACTTTTATAAATAATTTTGAATCAAATCCAATGTGATACATTATATTTTAAGCTTTTAAGCCTTTATAAAAGACCACTGGGATTGTAGTTAACATGACACTGTAACATAACATGCAGCATGTAATAGACGACATCGATAGATGGTTGAAGCAGATGATTTTGAAACAATTTTTTAATCTATCTTTGATATAAAAATTTATTTTAAATTAAATTCTTTGGTTTTTATATAGAGCAGATAATAGAAGGAATGGACTTATGATAAATACCTTAGGCACTCTAATTGTCAAATGATAATCTTCTATTTATTGAGTTTATTGTTTGTATTTTCTGCATTTTTCACCAGCGTATTGGCCGAATTGAGCAGTTCCAATTGTATATCGGCGCGGGTTGTTGCATCCACCCGACTTAATATACTCTCTAGATATTTATAGAAAGGATCGTGCTGGGTATCAACTATATTTGATGGCTGCTCTTTGAGTTTCTGCTGCAGCACATTCTCCAACAGGCCCATAACTTTGTGAAACTCCTGCTGTGCTTGCTGGAGACACGGCTGGGTTTTCTCATTGGATGCATCGCTTGGCGTTTGCGATTCCCGGTTGCTTGACTCTGCAGCATAGTCATCGTCGTCCTGTTTGATGGGTCTGCGATTTGACTCATCGTTTTCATAAGTCATATTTTTACCTGATAAATCCACATCCAACTCCAGCTGGCTATTCTCAATGCTGATGCGTATATATATACAGAGATACAATGTATATACATTATTATTATTATAATTTATGGTATAATATATATATATTATGATAGTAATAATCTTACAAGCAGCCACGCGGTTTGATGTGTTCCAGCAAAAAGGAGAGCGCTTCAAAATAGCGCCAATGGCTGACTTCCACTTGGGTATCGGCGCATTTGTGATACTCGCGCACAAAACGATCGCGTAACGTTTTCCATTTGCACTGGGTTTCTTTAACTACATCAAGCAAAACATAAATAACAAATATTTTCCATATATAAATGTAAATTCTGTATATGTATTTGCGTAAAACTTGCCTGGCAAACCGCATTCGCTTGAAACCGTCGCCCACGCAATGTCTCTGCGGTGCCGATTACGAAAGCCCGTATCTGATTTATTGTATAAACAAGCGTTATGTTTAACGCTTCTAATCAATCTTTCCTCAATGTCGCACATTATTAGTTTTGTTTTTTTTTTTTCGATTTTTCGATTCAAAATGAACTTCAACAAATTACATGCGTGCGTGCGCGTCTACGGCAAACGCGTACGATTGTCGCTGATGTAGTGTTAAGCAACACTGGTGCGCTCAAAGACAGGCATGTTATTTGCGCAATATACACGCGTGACGTCATGAGCGTTAAAAATCAAGCAATAATAATATAATTTATATTTTACTGGGAATAATATAAATTACATATTAAACAAATTTGTATGCTTGAAACTATTTGTAATCGAAAACTGAATATTTTTAGACAACTTTGGCTGAATTTGTCAGCTAATCTCTAAAAATTGTGATATTCATAAGATTTACTTAGATACTTAGATACTGAAAGTGTAAAGAAATAGGTGTCGTCTTTTTTGTTTTTTTAATTTGTCAGCTACCCTTTTATAACTATGCTATGTTTAAGATTATGCCACGTTTGCCAACACTGCCAATGACGTGCGCTTGCTTTCTGCGCCGGCAATGTTGACGGAGCGGGTAAACATTTCTTGGCGCACGTAATTGTTTGAAATTCTTTGTGTTTTGATACATTTTATTTTTCGTATATATATATTTACAGGTGATTACAGCTTCAAGTGTACGGAGGAGGGCTGTAACAAGGCATTCCTCACATCATATAGCCTGAAAATCCATGTACGCGTCCACACCAAAATCAAACCCTACGAATGCGAAGTCAGCGGCTGTGATAAGGCCTTCAACACGCGATACAGGCAAATATAATATATATTGATATACATTGGCATTGGCTTATCAGTAATATCATTATCGTTGTCTGTTAGATTGCACGCCCATCTGCGATTGCACAATGGCGAGACATTCAATTGTGAAATGTGCCAAAAGTGTTTTACGACCCTCAGCGATCTGAAGAAACATATGCGCACCCACACCCAGGAGCGACCCTACAAGTGTCCCGAGGATGATTGCGGCAAAGCATTTACCGCATCGCATCATTTGAAAACGCATCGGCGCACACATACCGGCGAGAAGCCGTATCCGTGTCAGGAGGACAGCTGCCAGAAGTCATTCAGCACATCGCACAGCTTGAAATCGCACAAGAAGACGCATCAGCGCCAGCTGCTCAGCAAGGCGGGCAACAAAAAGAAATCGAAGCGTGCTCAGAAACTCTTGCAACAGGAACAGCACCAGCAGCAAGAGCATCAGCAGGAGCAAGAGCAACTGGAGCAAGAGCAACTGGAGCAAGAGCAACTGGAGCAGAAGCTGTTGGTGCTGCAAAAGACAGACGACATGGTGCTCTTCAATACGGGCAGTCAGAGCTCGGAGACAACCAGCAACGATAGCGGCGTTGTAATCCAGCAGTTGGCCAATGTCTGCTTGCTGCCAGAGACATCGCAAGCGTATCCTTTGTCCTATGCAGCCGAGGAGGAGATCCCCAGTCCATGGATTGATGCCGGTGTGCTCGTTTCCAAGCCCATTATGCCGATGGCACCGTTGACCGATACCTGCGTTGCACTCGCCACAGAAATGCCCAGTTTTGTGGATTTGAAACACACATTTGGCAGTGCTGCTATCAGTGGTGGCACAATGGAGGAGCCAACACCACTCGATGTGGAAATGTTGAATAGCACAAATTCAAATCCAACAAATTCAACTGGCAATCTGCCCACGCTGGAGCTAAATCCGCAGAACATTGAGGAGCTGCTGCGCGACGATAGTTTTGACAACGATGAGGATATGGAAACCGAATCCCTGCTCAACGACATCCTGATGACCATTGATAATAACAGTGCGCTGCTGCAGGCGACACTCCATCAGGCAGCCCAGGTGCCCAGCGATGCATCGGGTCTGGTGGAGCTGGACATAAGGGACAATAAGCCGACACTTAAACAGATTACAGCAGATGCGGGCATCTGCAATTGCACTAATTGCAAGTGTGATCAGACCAAGAGCTGTCACGGCGGTGACTGTGGTGCAACCAACAAATCAACCACCACCACTAACAAACCCACAACAACAACAACAATACAAGCGGCGAACAGCAGCTCGAAACGCATCTGTGGCAGCGTTGCCAACAAAAAAGTGAGTAGACGCGATGCGGAAATAAATCAGAACATCGAGGATGTTGCTTTACTGCTCCAGAATTTGGCTTCCATGAGTGGCGCAAGCAGCAGCGCTGCTGGCGTTGGTGGTGGTTGCTGTGGTGGTGGTGCTACTGCTGCTCCTCCTCCAGTTGCAGCAGCTCCAGCCTCGGCTTGTGCTTGCTCCACAGCTGTGTCCAAGCCGGCGTCAACTGGAGGCTGTTGTTCTCCACCAGCACCTTCGCCGCCCGTCAGTTGCAGCTGCTGCTCCTCCAACTCTGGAGGCTGCTGTACACCAGCAACAGCACCGCTGCCGCCGCCGCCGCCTCCCGTTGCCAGCTCCAGCTGCTGCTCCATGAAAGCACCGCCGCCTGTAATCCACAGCTCCACGACCGCCCTCAAGGGCAATGCGTGCACGTGCAAGAGTCCGGCGGAGGGCGTCGCCAATGGTTGTTGCGTTGTCATCTGCATGAAAACATTGCAAGCCCTGCGCAAAGTTCTGACTCGCCGGAACCTCAACCTAATGCTTTGTCCGCAACAGAACTAAATTCGCCATCAAAAAATAAAAAAAAACAACAATTTCAACTACAACAAAGCCTTATCCAAATAAATTAATCAAGTTTCATCATCAAGTATTGTATTTTTGTGTGCCTCTTGAAAAGTATTCCATGTAAAGAAACAAAACAAAAAAAAAATTTTATTATCATAATATTGTTACTGTTGTTGTTTTATGCCGCTAAGGATTGAAATCGTTGGTTAGCTAATTTTGTTAAATAAAAACCAAAACCAAAAAGAATATATGGCGGCTGGCCGCGCCTTAAAATTGTTAACTTGTTTAACTTAACCCACTTCGAAGACGCCTTAACTAAAACCAATCGAGCACCAATAAAAAACACATTTAAAGCTTTAATCTAATGCTTCAGTAACTTTGTCAACGATCTTCTTCGGGCACTTGATATTTTTACCCAACAATATTACTCTTAACACTTGTATAGAAAGTTACAAAAATGCTTTGATATCAACAACAAAAGTGTTAAACTCGGCGCGCCGAATTTAAAATACCCTTGCAGAAATGAGGTAGACATGGGATAGCATTAGTTTTTTATAAAAAAGTGGATTTTTTAAACTATTTTTAAAGAAAAGTATTAGCATTAGAATAGTCCGATTTAAAGAGATAACTTTTACTATATTCTTCTTACACCTATCAAGTTTCGCAATTAAAAAGAATTTATTTTTTTTCCATCGTCCTATATATTAATATATATCTGATCTTTAAATTCCATCGAAGCTACCCAAAATAGCTTGAAAACGAATTCATATTTAAATTCGATCTTCAAATGCAAGTGTATTAAATAAAAATCTTAACAAAACACAATAAATGCAACTTTATATGCTTTATATCACTACATAAATACATATATTTTATATCTGACATAAAACATTTTGTGTATAAAGTCGAATAAAAAATATAACTAAAATTGTTGTTTTTTTTTTTTGTTTACGTTTGTTTGTAATAATATTTGCTGTTATTTATTGTTTGTTGTTGTTCTTGCGTCTGCTGCGCCTTCGCATCCGGAATGCAGCTTTTTGTATAAAGCGAAGAAATGTTAACTAAACTCTAAAATGAGAAGCGCTTAGGCGTTCAACTCTCCTCTCTATGAATATATATATAAATATATACATGTATGTCTAATCCTCGCCAGCTGGTATGGCTTCCTCTAGACGTCGCACGAACTTAACACGCAACTCCGTCACATTGTCGCCCTTCAGCTGATCCTGCAAAGAAATCAAAATCAATATGTGAACGGCTCGAAGACACAGCAACCACAAAGTATTCCACACACACAGCAAAAAAACACTCAAAACACACAAAATATTATTTAAAAATAAACTGCCTTTGTACAATTACATATATATATATATATATATACCTGAACAAACCAGCACTGCACCTCCAGCTGGACCATCTCGAGGGCACCTCGTATGCAGCCACTGAGTATGGCGCTATAGCGTAAATTGCTCAGATCTGTGGGCAGCTCAACGAACTCCGTCAACGGATTGGAATCGAACAGCAGCGAGAACTCATCGGATGCCGCCGACCAATTCGATATGGTTGGCTGCACATTCAAATAGATGCGAAACGCCTGCTGGATGCGATCCGCTGTCTCGCGCATTTCCAAGCACCTCGGAGCGGAGGTGCGTGCCAGGAAGTCCTCGATTAGGCGCATGCCCATATTGTAGCCAATGCGTTCCAGCTGCTTGTTCACATCATCCACGTTCTCAAAGTCGCGCAGCATTTGGGTAACCAGTGCACCATAGGTAAGCGTCAGGAACTCCGAGTTCTACATGCGTGTGTCAAATGAAAAGAAAATGCCAATAATAAATTGTACAAGAAAACAAAGAGAAATCGAACCGTATACGAATAATTCAGTTGTTCAGGCTATTTCTATCTAGGGATATCAAAATGTTGTTGTCTTAAAAGTGATCGCTTGGAAATGCTTATTTTGAAGTAAGTTAATTTTAATATCATTTAAAAAATCTCAAATAAACTTTTGACAGTTTACCAGAGAGAAAGAAAAGAAATTATAATTAAAATCACAACTGAATTTTAAAGCGTTCACTTTTAAGGGCAACAACAGGATTAACTATGAAGAACCATCCATCCACTTTCTAAAGGCACACACAACACATTTAAATAAATACAAATTTATTTGTATGCAATTGTGTACAAAGTGACCTGAGCTTAACAATTATTGCTTAAAATTAAGTTTATCTACAACAACATGAAACATGATGTCCAACTGCAGCTTATTCCGATTTGATGGCCGTGATTGTTATGCTCGGCGTTTGGTGTGGTGCTATCAGTTTGGGTGGGGCACGTGCTGTGCCCCGACTCAGCGTTGCACCGCCACCCGACGCTAGCGGCAACGTAATGCCGTCCAGCCCCCCAGCATCGCCCTTCTCCTGGGCGGAGTGAAAGCGTCCACCTTCGCCACGCGCTCGATTCATGGCATGCCGATGACGAGATTCATGTAGATATTTACAACGCTCCTTGGGTATACGTGACTCCAGCTTGGCCCGCGCCTGCCGTCTGATCAGTATTCGTTTGTATTGCTTTGCATTCACATAGAGCGGCTCCTCATCTGCCTCACCCTTGGAGTTCTCATCCTCGCTGTTTGTATTTGTGCCCGTCGTGCTTGTGGAGACGTCCGTCGACATGCTCGTATTACTTGTGGCAGTTGTGGCAGCCGTTGCGGCTGTGACTTGCAACTGCGACTGCTGCTGTTGTTGTTGCAGTTGTTGTTGCTGTTGGACACTATTGTTGCTGGTTGTTTGGTTTGCAGTGCTGGTGGCAGCAACATTGGCGGCTGCCGTATTTACTGCTGTCATTTGTGGCACCATTATGATCTGTTGACCGCCAGTTGCTTGCGCCTGGCCCGCATTCGCAGCTGGTGCCGCCGTTATCTGCACCAGCTGCCCATTGATATTGAGATAATGTGGAGCGGGTTGGGCGGCCACAGCGGCCGCTGCTGCTGCTGCGGCTGCTGCCGCCGCATTGGGATCCAGTGAGGTGAGTGTGGGTGTCTGATAGAATATCGTCTGGCCATCGGGCAGTTGCATCACTTGCATCTGTGGCTGCTGCTGATGCTGCTGTTGTGCGGCGGCGGCCTGCAGCATTATTTGATTCGCTTGCAGCGGTATCAATTGTGGTTGCAAACCACCCGCACCCGCAACCGACGCACCACCCACCTGTCCCACAGCCTGTTGCTGTTGGCCAATTATGATTTGAGCGCCGCCGCCTGTCATCATGGGCATCGGTATCACCTGTATTGGAGTCTGTTGTTGTTGTTGCTGCTGCTGTTGTTGTTGTTGTCCGGCATTTGCAACTGTTGCCGTTCCTGCTGCTGCGTTGCTTGCATTTGTATTGTTGTTGCTCGTCGTGTTGTTGTTGTTGGTGCTGCTGCTGCTACTTCCACTGTTGTTGTTGTTGTTTGTACTGCTAGCGGCGGCTGCGTTGCTCATTTTTGGAGTTGCTTTTGTTGGTGTTGCTGGTGTGGCTGTTGTTGTTGTGCGATTACTGCTAAAATGGTTATCCATAGCGCGCAGGTCGCGCTATTTATTGTGTGTTTCGTGTCCCTCTCTCAGTTAAACACTTACTGTAAAAGCGTAAATATGTGAAGCCGATTTTGAGGGTGGATGGCATCTTCAATGTTTCTTAAGTAGACCAAAACAACTAGGCTTACTAGGCTAACTAAATTCGAGCAGCGTTCGCGTTGTACTTGCTACCGGCTACTTACTTACCACTTTCTTGGCGTCCAATCTGGTTGCCTGTCGCGACATTTTGCCGAGCTTTTAGTTTTATTTTAAAAATGCTTCGCAAATTGTGATAAAAATTTTTTCTTCAGTGATGGGTGAGACAGATAGTTGCGATAGTTTTTTTGAATCGATAGACGTATCGCCCATGGTCTCTGCCACATGTATATCGACACACCTCCGTAATATAGCGATGTCTCGCCACTTAATTTTTTTGAAATTCCAAGTCCAAAGTACGATTTTGCGGCTGGCTCAGCACAAGGGAATCACAACAATAACATGGCTTCAACTGGACTGCTCGTGGTGTCCAACATTAAGCAACTGGGTCAATCGTTGCGTAGCATTGAAAAATATGTGAGCTCGCTGTACATTCACTTAAATGTGCCGGCATCGACACCGACAACACCGCCGCCAGTCTGGGGTCGACTTATATCACAATTGTATGCCGACAGCAGCAGCTATGTGGACAACAAGCTGGATCTACGCGTCCTGGTAGCGCCGCTAAGGCAACAACACGATGCGAGGACACTGAAGCTGCGGAAACCCATTGATATCATATTCTCGGATGCACATCACCCGGAACTTTGCGACAGGTTGCGATCCGAATTGAATATAAGCAAACCAACCATTTTTCTCCAGGACACAAAAGGATGCACGGACTTACAGGCGGACAGCGGCAAATCGATCAATCAGAAAGTGTTTCCCAATGTGGTGCTTGGTGGCACCTTCGATCGCATACACATCGGGCACAAGATATTCCTCACACAGGCTGTGCTGCGCACCTGCAAGCGTCTCGTTATCGGAGTGACAACGGCTGCAATGACAAAAAGTAAGAAAGACGACCCAACTATGCATCACGCTTTAACCAGTCTGACATACGAATAATCTACATATTCCAAGCAAAGATGAATCAGCAAAAGGCTTATCATTTTTATATATCAATCTACTTCTAGGTAAAGTGTTGCCCGAACTTATATTGCCCGTTGAGGAGCGAATTGCTCAGCTACGTGAGTTCCTCTTGGATATAGACAACACCTTGCAATACGATATTGTGCCAATCGACGATCCATTTGGTCCGACACAACATGATCCGGAGATGGACATGATTGTGGTCAGTGCGGAAACGTTGCGTGGTGGTCATAAGGTTAACGAATTACGGGCTGCTAATCAACTCTGTCAATTGGATATTTTCGCCATTGATATTGTGGAGAGCAATGTCAACGATGGTATTCATGAGTCCAAGGTTAGCTCGAGCAACACGCGCATCGATCTGTTGGGCACACGTTGGCAACAGCCCCAGGTATTATTAATTACTTGCTCTCTCTGTATTCGAAATGTTTTTAATGCGTCCAATTTCGTTTACAGGCACGCCCTGAGCTGCCAAGGCGTCCCTACATCATTGGTCTGACTGGTGGCATTGCCTCTGGCAAGAGCAAGATGGCCGAACGTTTCGGCAACATGGGCGCCCTTGTAATCGACTGCGATAAGGTGGCGCATGATGTCTACGAGCCGGGTCAGCAGTGCTACGAAAAGATAGTGCAACACTTTGGCCAGGAGATACTCGGCAGCGATGGTCGCATCGATCGCACCAAGTTGGGACCTCGAGTTTTTGGCAATCCCCAAGAGCTGCAAGCGTTAAATGCTATTGTTTGGCCCGAGATACAGGTGGAGGTCAATAGGCGACTGGCTGTACTGCGAGCAGGAGCACATGTACCCAAAGTCGTGGTGCTGGAAGCGGCTGTGCTCCTTAAAGCCGGCTGGGAGACCAACTGCCATGAAGTGTGGTCCATGATTGTGCCGGCCGAGGAGGCGATTAAGCGTATCATGGAACGCAACAAGCTGAGCGAGAACGAGGCAAAGAATCGTCTGGCCCAACAAGTGAGCAACGTTGATATTGTGTCCAAATCCCAAGTGATCTTTAGTTCACAATGGGACTATGATTTTACGCAGCGACAGGCGGAGCGCGCCTGGCAAATGCTTACCAAGGAACTGGACCAAGCTGAACGGATGTCGAGTAGTCTTTAATGATTGCCAGATAAATTTCTTTTTAATTTGCGTTGTTAGTTGTCATTGTTATTAATGCATTTCTTTTAATTCTTGTTTAAATTTAAGTCGAAAGTACATGGGAGCAATAATAGTCGGGATTATTAACACAAATGCTGCAAATAATTCTATTTAACGATGGCTCTCTCCCTTTTTGCCGGAGACACGCTTAAAGTCCGTCATCTTTGTGGTTACGATCGGTGAACCAATGAAGCCAATATAATCAATTTGGGTAATATCGCCGCCGGACTGATTGTTCTTCACAAAGATCTGTATGTTTTGTACATTCTGGAATTTTACATAGCGCAGATTGACCGGATTTCCATTCTCCAGCTCCTTTTCCGCCAGACTGCAAGCGATGCAAGCGAAATTAATTGATAATCAATCGGTGCTGAGTTTAGCAGACTTACGTCAGTTCCTGGACACTGCTCATGGACTCTGCCATGTCGAAGTCAATTGTGCGCGGCTGATTGATGAACAGCTTGACATCCTTTGGTCCCAATTGAGGCGGTGCCTTGAACTTTAGCGAATGTATCTTTACCGCCTGATTGAATGTTATAGACAAGATGAGCTGTTCATCGCAGTCGGACTGCAAGAAGCCGCCAGCGGTGGCCAGGGCATGCTTCAAATTGTGATCATCGGCTTCATTTAGGCACTCGCACTCCTGCTTTGAGATGAACGAGTTGAGCTCCATCTATAGTCACAAGCAAACGTCATATATTTAGGATATGGTTTTTTCTAGTTGACGAAGCGGTGATTAACTTACCAAACCTTGGCCATAATCCTCACCAGCCTCAGCGCCTCCCGAGCCAATGTGCTCCTGAATTTTTGCCTCCAAACCATTAACGTCAGCGCCCTGAATGCGATCGATTTTGGCCCGATTGCGATAGAATATGAATGTGGGCATCGCTGAGACACCCTGGCCGGCAGCTGTATCCTGGCATTTGTCCACGTCCACCTTCAGAAATATGGCGTTGGGATATTTAGTGGGAAACGTGTCGAAAATGGGCGCAATCCTTTGGCACGGCCCGCACCATGTTGCCGTAAAGTCCACGACGACCAGGCGGACGCCTGCCTGCGATAGTTCCGTTTGGAAATGCGATTCGTCGTTAATAACACGTACTGACATATCTACTTTGAATTGAAGATGAAATGGAAAATGACTGGCAGCTTTTACAATAAAAGCAAGATGCTCGATTTTTTGCTCGTTGTGCTTATCTATATATCGAACCAAAAATCTATCGATTAATGATTCATCGTGTTATTCTTATATCGCTCCAGCTCTAAATATGGCGTCTGAATAAACACAAGAAGAAGAAATTATAAAAAAAAGAGTTCTTTGTGGCCTGCCGGAAAAGTGATGATTTTTTTGTAAAAAGTTATGAATATTTAAGCCCTTACCTTAAAAAATAACTAGTTTGTAAAAGATTAACAAAATATGGATGTTCAAGCGCCAAGAGGTAAGCGGCAAATATCCGCTAAATTGCACTGCCACACACACACACACACAGAAGCAAAATGTGGGGCTGCTAAGCTAAAAAAAACCACTTATGCTTTAGCTATTTTTTTTTTCTTTTTTTCGTTTTCGCTTTTTTAGATGCAAGTTTACGCAATATAATAGATAAACTGGCGGAATTTGTGGCACGCAATGGACCCGAGTTCGAAGCAATTACCAAACAAAAGCAACAAAACAATCCAAAGTTTGAGTTTCTCTATGGCGGCGAATTCGCTAACTATTATCAATTCCGTGTGGCAGCGGAACAGGCAAGTGAGTAAAATATGCAAATTATCGAACTTTTTATTGTAAGTGTGAAACTGAACGACATATACTTTTTGTTCTAGTGCTGAAACAGCAGCAGGGTGGCATGCCGACGGGTGCTCATTATATGCAACAGCCGCCGCCAACTCATTCTCACTACGCGTCGCAACAGCAACAGCAGCAGCCACCGCAACAGCAGCAAATTCCAATCAATATGCATGAAAATGTAGCGGAGAAAATGCAGCAAGCGCAACAGCCACAAAACCTCGCTCAACAACATCTGTGGCCGCCCAATGCTAATCCCGGACAAGGACCGGGACCTGGGCCAGGACCTGGAGCAGTGCCAGCAGCAAATGGCTCGCCGTTAACATTGAATCTTGGCAGCCAATTGGATGCCATTCAAATGCAGCAGAATACGTTGAGGGAGCAAATCAAACAGTCGGATGCGAATCTTTCCGCACAGCATACGGTAAATAAATCAACTCAAAATGCTCTCTTCACAGGTGTGATATATCTATACTTGATATAAACATGCTTAGATAGATATATATTTATGCTCAAACATCTCCCGAGAGGAAAGCAGCTTTGAATGTGTCGCACCACTTCCAAAATACACAGTGTCATTTTCAATACCTACCAATACTTTAGTACTCCCATTTAGATTTTGGGTGAATGAAACTTGCTTGTTTCGTTGCTGTTACAAATTCTTATAATACCTGTAAAAAACAGACAATTCGCAGGTTATCTGAAAGCAGACCCTGGAAATGAATCAGCCTGTTTTTTTGTCTCTTCTTGGATCAGTTTCTTAAAGCATTTTAAAATAATTACTTTTACTACTTCTATAACAGATCAATAAGAATAAAAGGTATTATATACATAATAATTGCAAGAAACGTTGAATCATTTTTTTTCTGATGCGAATTAAAATTCAGCTCAATTAAGAGCAATTACATTTGCTTGATTCTAATTTCTATAAATGGCGGAAACGATTCGAGTTTCTATCTTTGCGATCAAATTTTTGATCGTTACTTTTGAAATGGAAATTTCGCTTTCAGCTTCCTATCATTAAACAATCGCCTAACTCCTCACCTGTTGTGCATCGGGACTAAATGTCTTTTGTGTGTTGTTTTTGTTCTACAATCACTCGCGTCTGCCCCTCGCCCCCTGATATGTTATATATGTATATATACTTTCAGCTTATACAAAAACAAATAAGAAAACAAGAAGCATTTGCCTTAACAATTCACAATATTTACAATATGTTTATATATTATTATGTTTTAACAATCGAATTAACAATTTCAACAATGCTACATTAAATTTTTGCTTTATTGTATATTTTTTGAAACATAAAACCTAAAAAAAAAACCACTCTTCATACCAACTGACAATAAACCAAATAAAATGTGTAACAAAAAACAAATCAAAAAAAAAAATTGATTGTTTTAAACGAAAATCTCGTTTATTGTCGCATTCGAAAATATGAAAAAAACGAATAACAAATCTCTTGTTGCGCGCCCAAAATAATCCAACGAAAACAAACAAAAATAAATATCAAATAAAAAATCAAATCCAATGAAACGAAATCAAAAAAAAAAAATGAACCTTTAGGCGCTGATGACGCAAAAGACAAAGCAAATCGACGAAGCGATGGCGGCGGCACAAACAACCCAACTGGATCAATTGGCCAATGAGCAGGGTATCGTTTTACGGGAATTTGATGGCGTGCTGCAGCCGATCATCGAGTCCTGCACCAAGGATAGCATCTCTGCAGGTAAATATATATATGGCCATCTCTCCAACGAGTGTGTGGCTATAAAAGAAATCAAACTAGTATTTAAATTTAAATCTATGAGTATCTCTTTATATATATATATTTATGTTTACGTCAGTTGTTAACTTTTGAGCTAGACAAAACTGCAAAAGAAATTCCAAATTTAAATAATACTAATAGAAAAAAAGTATATTAATTAAAACTTGAACAAAAAGAAAACATTTAAATACATAAACTTAATTTGCACAGAGACTACTGACAATCTGAGTAACCCGTTTGATATTGCAATTTTAGGCAAGAACTGGATTTTACAGCATTCAACCGACAGCGCAAAAATCAATGTCGTTTTACAATATCTTTTAAAGAAGTATGCCTCAGTTTATATATTAATTAATGATCCTTTAACATTTATTAATTACCATTTGTGATTCTTTCTTTCAACGAGTGTTAAGCAAGAAACGAAACGAAAATGAAATGATACAAAATGAAATGAAACACGCACACGAAATGCGTGCAAATGCTGCGAGCGAAGCAGACAGACACACAGAGAGAGAGAGCGTGTGTGACGATCAATTAAGAGAGAGAGCTGAGCTAACGATTTATCTACTCGTTGCTATATACAATTTAATTCGATGATTCGTTTGGTTTTTTTTTTTTTTTTTAAGAGAAGATGCGCGAATTATTTTCGCTTTGGCTCTGTAAAGATTTCGAGTCTTGAGCGCAGTTAGGCAGCAGCAATCCAAAGTTGCTTAGTTAAGATACAAAATACACACACACACACACACATACAATAACAAATACGAATCACAGCACAGAAAACACACAGAAAAAAAACAACAACAGCACAACAAACACTTTTTGATAATTGTTGTTGTGCCAACAGAAGAAAAAAAAAAAAAACCCAAAAAAAAAAAGAAAGAAGAAATGGACAAAAATATGTTTTTCGTTTGTTAATTTATTTTTAGGGCTTTGGTCAATGGTTCAACGTTTCAGCAAAAATTGCATCTTATATATTTAGTTAATGATATACTCCATCATTGGTAAGTTCGCAAAAAACAACAAATAGCAATAAAAACAAACCACAACTAAGTAACAGAGCAAAAGCAATAAATCTATTGTCATGTTTAAAAGTATAGGACACATTGAAACTTTGTTGCTTAGTTCAGGGACAGAGACACACAGACAGACAGACGGACGGGTGGACGGTCTACGCTTTTTGGGCTGGGAATAATTCACTGAACCGAACCCGAACCGTGGGAATTGACAGACTGCATCCTCAACATGAGGCGACGCCAAAATGCCAGGCATTTTGGTTTAAGCGCAACAAATCTATTTACAGCATGCGAAAAAATATCAGCGATTTGAAGAACAATCTCGAGAACGTCGTTATTCCGATGTTCTGCGGCGCCGACTTGAGTAAGTAATCCAACAAAAAAAAAGAAAATGTCCTTTTTACTTGTGTTTTTTAATTTGTGCCTATGTTTTCTTCTGCCCAGTTGCCAACAATGATCAGCGTCAGAAGCTGTCCAAGCTGCTATCGCTGTGGGAGTCCAAGGCCAAGTTCTTTGATGCCTGCGTCATCTCGAAGCTGCAATCACCGGACTCATCCATGCAGGAGTACAAAACAAATCTGCAGAATACGCATCACGATATTGTGGCCAAGTACACGCAGAGCACCAAGGCAACGCTAGACAAGTGAGTGCATATCTCTATTTATATTTATATAGTTGACTTTGAAATGTGTACAAATCCTCTTGCAGTTATCAGAAGCAGCATCAAATCTTTCTGCAGCATGCGACCCAACAAATTGCTCAGTTGGAGCAGCAGAAGCTGAAGCTGGAGAAACAAATACTGATTGCTCAAAAGGCAAAACACCAAAAGCAGCAGGTGCTCCAACAACAGCAGCATCAACAGCAGCAGCAACAACAACAGCAGCAGCAGCAGCAGCAACAACAACAACACTCGCCACAAGGCGGCAAATCAATACCTTCCCTAATGGCACAACGCATCAATATGCCCGGCGTGGATAAGGAGCATATGCACACGCCACCACCGCCGCCAACGGTAGCAACACACGAACCCCCAAAACATCCGCAGGCTGGTAACAACATCTATGCTGGCTATCCACAGCAGCTGCAACAACAACAACAACTACAGCCGCCAACAGCAAATCACTTTGTGGATCCGCGTGGTCCAAACTTTTTCATTCCGGACATGTCAAAGCCGCCGCCAGGCTTTCCAGGTCAGGTACCGCCGCAGCAGCAGCAGCAACAACAACAACAACAAGTGCCGCCACCGCCAGCTCAATATCCGTCATTGCCTGCTGCCGGTGGCGGTGATGCATCTGTGGATCTTGGTGTGCTAAATGCAGCTATTCAGGCCGTCATGCAAATGCAACATCAACAGCAACATCAGCAGCAGCAACAGAGGCATCCCGATGACCAGCAGCAACAGCAGCTGCAACACCAACATCCGCATCCGCACCAGCAACAAGCACAACAGGCACAGCAACAACTACAGCAACAAGCGCCGCCTCCGCCGTTTGCACAAATGCCGCTCAATCTGCCGTTGGAAGCTGGCGTCGATATGGGTGCCTTAAATGCAGCCATACACGTTGTGCTGCAACAGCAGCGACCACCTGATGAAGTGCTCGGCTCCGAATCGCATGCGGACCAAGATCGAGATGCGGATGAGCCGACAATGCCACAGCAGGAACCACAAGTGCCGTCAGCGCCCTATTATGACTTGCCAGCGGGTCTAATAGTGCCACTCATCCGTCTGGAGGACTACAACTATAAGCCATTGGATCCCGCTGACATTCGATTGCCACCGCCGGCACCGCAAAGCGAGCGCCTGACAAACGCATTGAATGCCTTCTATGCGGCGCCCTCGCATGATCGTCCCAGAGATAAGTGAGTCGCTATCAAGCAATCAGTCAATATTGAAATCCTCTTAAATTGTATATATTTATATATATATATTTAGTGAGGGCTGGGAGAAACTGGGTCTCTACGAGTACTACAAGGTGAAGAATGCGGCACGCAAGCAAAAGGAGGAGGAAATTAAGAATGGCACACGCGATAAGTCGCGCTCACCCAGTCCCATTATCCTGGAGAAGACGAAGAAGAGCAATAAGCGCTGCTATCGGTGGGTGGAGCTCTAGAAATATAATATAAAATTAATTATTGCTAATTTATTATATATTTCAATACACTTCACTTGCAGTTCCAAAAGTCGAAGTCGCTCGCGTTCTCGCTCGCCCAACACTCGCACAAAATCCCGCTCACGGTCCAAATCGCAATCGTTGGAACGTGTGCTGACGCCGCCGCCGCCACCACCACTGCAGCGAAGTATGCGAGGTGGTATTGGGGGAGGTGGCGGTGCTGGTGGCAGTAATCGCAAGATTCGCAATCGTTCGCCGCGACATGAACGTGACAACAACAACAGTCGCGAGCATCGCGCAGATCGTAGCAATAACATCAACAGCAATAACATCGGCAACAGCAGCAACAACAACAGCAACAATAATAATAGCAACAATGGCGCCAACAATGTCAACAATTCCAGGCGCGTGGAACGCGACAGATCGCCCACACCACCCAGTTTCTTGTAAGTAACCCCAAGCTCCTAATCTTGTAGAGCAGTTATAACTCAACTGAATTCTTCTGCTCACTCGTCACGATCTGTTCTCCTGCTCCGAATCTATTCCATATTTTAATGTTCCATTTCCTTTGCAGTGGCAGCAGCTTTGCCAAGCCGCAGGAGTTCATTGAGGAGACCAACAAGGGCCATCAAATGCTTATGAAAATGGGCTGGGGCGGCACCGGCACTGGCCTTGGCTCCAAGAGTCAAGGCATTGACACCCCCATTTCGGGCGGTGAGGTGCGCGATCGCAAAGATATGTACAAGGTATGCCGAGGATCAGAAGTAGCAATTGACCACTATTAATTGATATATTTTTTGCTCTGCAGGGCGTGGGAAACAATCTGAATGATCCGTTTGAGAGATTTCGCAAGAATAAAGGCGCCGCATTTGCGCATCGCATGAGCACAAGAGAATACAAACCTTAGAATCCCAGTATCACAACCAGATCCAGATCCATACCCAGCCCCACCCGCTCCCGCCCCGCCCACTTCTGGGATTATCGCATTTCTGTTCTTTTCCTCTAGCCAAGAGAATACAATTTTTTATATAAAGCATACAAAAAATGTTTTTATTTTTCCAATGTTAATAGTTATTAAGCTGGCACGTTGTGTGCCGTTTGTGCCGCCTTGGCGTTGACTTTCTCGAGCACCTGCGTCAGTCCCTTGCCGGGACCACATTCGAAGGTGCGCGGAAAGTCGACGCCCTGCCGCCGCTCGTAAAGCTCGTGCAGCGTCTGCTCCCATTTCACTGGACGCACAATCTGTTTGGGCAGCTGGCGGAGGATGTGCGTTGCATGCTTGTAGGGCTTCCCATCCACATTGGAGTACACGCGTATGATGGGGTCTTGCAGGCGAATGGACTTGAGAGCCTTGGCGAATGGCTCAACGGCACTTTGCATCAAAGGCGTATGAAATGCGCCACTGACCGCTAAGCGTTTCATCCGGCGTATCTTGAGAGCCTTGGCGTTCTGTTCCAGGAACTCGAGAGCCTCCACATTGCCTGCCACGACCTTGCAATGGGGATACATGTAGTTGGCAATGCCACAATAGGGCGACTCCACGCCCCGATCTAGACACCACTGTTGCGCCTTGGCGCAGGCCTCGCCCATATTGGTGTCCGGACCGTAAAGTGTCATTGCCATGGCGCCCGATGCTTGATCACAGGCCGCCTGCATCGCATTGGCGCGCACCTGCACCAGTTGGAGTGCTTTATCGAAGGGCAGCGCTCCGGCATAGACTAGAGCTGTGATCTCGCCCAGACTAAAGCCGGCGGTGGCCGCACATCTCTCGATGGCTTTGGGCCGCTCTTCGCGCAGCTGCTCCAGGGCCGCTAGCGAGGAGACCATCACGGCCAGCTGTGCGAATTCAGTGCGATTGAGTTTCTCGCGCGGACCCTCCAAACAGATCTTGAGTAGATCGTATTTGAGCACCTCATTGGCCAGCTGAAAGATGCGTCGAGCGCCGGGAAACCGCAGCAGATCCCTGGCCATGCCAACATACTGTGTGCCCTGGCCAGGAAACAGTACAACGCTCGTCTCCTTGGGATCGATTGCTTGCCGGCTGCTGCTCTGCTCGAGAGGATCCTCTAATTGTTTGAGCAGCTGCTCTCGTTTGCCTGTTGCCGCATCCTGTGTAGTTGTTTTTACCGGTTCTGTTGTGCTGCTCCAGCGGGACCAGCTCCAGTTGCCTGGCACATTTGTTTTTCTCACGAAATTGCGCGTTCTTGCAACGAACATATTTTTTTGGGAATGCGGCTTTTAACTTAATGCATAACAGCTGTGTGTAGTGTGTCATAGCTATCGCTAGATGTCGCCAGTTTGCAGCGCCATCCAGCGCATGTTAGGCTCACTACACGCTTATCCGTTTCTTTTGAAACACTTTCGATTTCGTTGCGCCAAACTTGATTTATGTTGGCTAAAAGCAGCTATGACTAAGATGTTGATGCTGGTTGGCCATCGGCATCAATGGACCTTAGTCATGCTTATTTGAAATTCCATCTATTAGTCATGTATCCGCGAATTGAAATAATTTAAATATATATTTGGGTAGAGCATGGGAATGTCGGTTTCCCATTTAATGAGAGGTGGTTTTTTCATTAGAAATTCTCGCATTCCGTGTGCAGAGTTTCTTGAACTTAATTGAAAAAAATCAAAAAAAACAAACGAAAAGAGCCGAAAAAATCTTTGGCAGACCGGTAAAGCTATGCTGAAGAAGATAGCTAAAAGAGTGAACGGTTGTCCGAGGCGGACATGCCACACCACTTGCGCCCTTAGTTCAAGGAACACGCCTACCACCAAAAATCCAAACCACAACAACAAGATCAGAGTCTCTCACACAAAGCCCCGCAGAATTTGGCCCTTCTGCTTTGCCTTGTTGCTTGTTGCCAAGGACCAAGCACGTCTAGACATGAGAGCCAGAGATGATGATGACGATCAAAATGCTGATGATGATGATTGCTAGCAAATAGAACGAGAACCAGTTTGGTTTTGGCTGTCAAATTTTAAAGCGGTAGATGAGTTTGTGAGCGACTGACTGCCCAGGTATGTTATAAGAACAAGATAGAGAGATAAGAACATAAGAAAACAGATCGTTGACATGGCACAAGTGGTGTGCTTTTTTTATTTTTTATTTGATTTCTTTTTGATATAAAATCAGGTTGTGAAATACGTAGCATATGCACATGAATACACACATACATTTCACATGAAATTCATGAATGAGACTTGACTCATGGCCTTTTGGGTCCATCCGGGATCTGAACTTGGATTTTTTATAGACCACGACAACAACAAAAACCAACGGTAAGTTGACAAAAACATTAAAAAAATCGCTTAAATTAAAAAAAAAAAATCATGGAAAAAAATGGAATGAAATGCATACTTAAGTAAATGCCAAAGGCACTTTTTAAACACATTCTTGCTCGTTCCGCTGGCGAAGTGTTGTCTGCGAATATGTCGATATAAATATAAATTATTGAATTTCAGTGTTATTGGCACAAAACGTGCCGGCGATAGATACCGTTAGATTTCAAAGGCTTGCAAATTCCACAGGAGCAGCGCGAACGACACGTAGAAGCAAATATGGATGCCAATGCAAATACCAATACACACACCCACATACACTGCACTTGTAATACGTCTGTAATTGCGTCTTATTTAAATGCGCACACATCGCGCATACGACCCGTTTCCGGCTAACGATAAAAAAAACTCGGCCGAATGTGTGCATTGACCGGCATCATCCAAAACACTCCAAAAATATATATGCATAAGTTACTTCTTTTTTTTTTTAATACGCATGCGTATGCATCTTTTTTTTAGTGCACCACTTAAAGCTGCAAGTAAAATAAGAATACAACTGACTGCCAGCAAATGTAAATTTTTATTAAGAAATAACTGTTAAGCGCTCAATGTCAGTATAACGTCAATGCGGCTGCAGCAGCATCTGCTTCCCATCGCTCTGCTCTGTGCTTTGCACTCACGCAGAATGCACCGAAAAAGCAAAACAACAAAAACAAGCGTAAAAAGCGAGAGTGCACTTGAGAGATGAGAGCGAAATATGTTGAGATAGAGAGAGAGAGAGTGAAATATGTTGAGAGAGAGTGCAAAAGCTGTTTGGCCTTGCACATATGTTCTATGTGAAAGCACAACACATGTAATGTCTTTGTGTGTATGTGTAACAAATGAATTTGAATAAAGCAATGCGCATGCGTAAAGCTTGTGACGTTTATGAATGAAATGAAACAAACGCACGCATACACATAGCTATACGTAAATGTATAGGAATTTCACAAATTCAAAAGCAGCGTGCGTGAGACTACTCATGTTGCTAACGGAATTCCCCTAGCAACAAGGTAGCCGCCAAAAGTTGGCAGTTGGCTGCTGGCCACGCGCTCACTTTCTCCCAGAGATTGACCGCCAAGCGTCGTTGGCTTCCTCATTACATGACAATTACGATTAATATTACAGTTTCAAGGTGCTTAGATTATAAATGATCGGCACACGTTTTAAGGTTTATCAGCAATAACAACAGCGCGCATGACTCAGCTAAATCTATCGCAATTATGTTGAAATAGCCTTGGCATTGACTAAAAGAAACAAAAGCAAAAGAATACCAATTACAAAGGGAAAACATTTAATTAATTGCCGACGTCGTCGGCGGCGCATCCTTCCAAGTCTGACGTCGGCTCGCTTCTAAGCACACAATTTTATAACCGACTTAAAGTTGGCTGCGGCGCGCCTTTTCGCTTACGCATGCGCTCTTTTTGTTGTTGTTTTTTTCACTCCTACTCAGGGCGTACACACGCCGAACACACATGAGAACCCGAAGCCGAAGTCGTCGCTGCTGTTGTTGTTGCCGCTGCTGCTCCTGCGCTCTCGCATTTATTTGCATATATTGCCTGTATAAAAGCTAACAACATTTGGGCGAAGCTTTCATTTGAGTTCGCAGCTTATCAGGTGACGGACGGGCCGGTGGTTGTTTTTGTGTTGCGTTCATTTACCCTTTACATTTACCCGCCAACAAATAACATAAATTCATTTTAAAAACACGTATACGCTGCGTTGCCACTGAGGCAAGTGAATACAAATATAAAGTGCAAAAGCATCAATTACAACAATTGGATTTATAATAATATAATACAATCTACAAAAATGCATTCAAAGGTGAGTTTTGGTCAGCAGTAAATTAAAAATTAAAAAATAGCATAAAGATTCAATACGTATGACTAAAAAAGGCAATTGCAAAGCTGATGATGAAAATTTCCCACTATTTGCAAAATTATAGCATAAGCATTTTTGATTGCCTTTTATGGTTGTTTATATCTTCGATTACTGAGAGTTGTTACTGTTGTTGTTGTTGCTTAAAGAGGGGTGTGTACCACAATGGAAACCTGTAACACAACCTGTCTGTGGGCGGGCTAAAAATAAAAAGCAAATGCGCTTTTGTTCTCAGCAAAGACACTGGGCGAAAATAAATAAAGCATAAGTGCAGCGCTCTCTTTCAACTTTGTCATTGCTCAATACGGAAATGCCTTACTGCAAGAGGGAGCGAGAGAGGGAGAGAGTGCTCGTTATTACATAATTTCCCACTGTAAATTCGGGGAAGTTTTGCTCATTAAAAATGCCATTTTAGGCTGCAACGACTTTTAAGTGCGCTCCAGTTTTATGCTTGCCTCATGACTTGTGACCCAGTTTATTGGCCCTCTCTCCCCCCTTCACCGCAACCACCCCTTAACCCAACAAGGACAAGCAGCAATGCCAGCGTCACGATCTGATAAGCAGCTGGCGTCATTCAAAGTGGTTTATCAACCACAAACATTTAAATATTATATATACATTTGTTGTATATTGTTAACACACATATATGCAGTTAATTCTGAGCTGAGATTTATATTTAAACAACTTATTTTAAACATATGTGTTCGCCTTGCAGTGCGTGTTCAATGTGTGCCGTTGCCTGCTGCTCGCCGTAATCCTTGGCTGCTGTCTTGTGAATGAGTCACAGGCTTACTGCTCGCTGGACAAGATGAAAACGTTTGCGATGGAGGCGTGCGAGCGACTGTTCCAACAGGATGAGGGCAGGGAGCGACGCTCCATAGACTACAGTGGTCATCACGCAAATAAACTAGCACGTAAGTGTATTCAGCGACGCCTAAATAAGGCCACAGAGTCAATCAACCCGATGTGCATTGAGAAACGGAATCGGAAACACAAACACACACACAATTCATAATTAATAATTCAATAAATAATGCAGTTCCGATTTTAAAGCTTGTCCGTTTTCAAGGCAAGCAGGTTCAAGTGGAGTCTTTATTAAATACTATTTTTATTTTTTTTTGTATTTGTTTTTTTGTAGATGAAAAAATGCATAAGGATCAGCATTATATTGGCAGGAGTAGCTATCCGCGCGGTGGCTATCTCAAGGTCAGCAGGGAGCACTACCATCGCCTCATGCGACTGGATGTGATGCCCCGCTACAAGCCACGCAAGCAGCACCAGGACAAGAAGATGCGCTTTCGACGAGATAGTTCCAGCAAAAGCTACAACAACATCTCCTACTGCTGCTATCATCAGTGCAACGAGGAGTTCTTCTGCTGAGACGAGGAGCAGATAAAATCATTTCAGCCCGAGGAATTCCTTTAGAAGGCTAGTCAGCAACTGATTCCGTCCTTAGATCTATCCTATATACATATTATGATATTGATATTGTTATTATTATTATCCACGCGCTCTCGCTCTTATAGAGTAGGTACCTTAATTTGTTGAGACCCCCAGCAAATCTTGCCACAGTATTAAACAGTAGAACAATTAATAAAGTATTAAGTTTGTTAAGCTCCTAGTTCATAAGGCGCTGCATATAAAAAACACAACTCTAATTAAGTACTAAGTATTAAATACACTGCACTAAGCCACGTAATGAAAAAGTTTGTTTCTTGAATGCAGTTCGTTAGAAAAATCTGTAAGGATTTGTCCAAATTGAAAACATTTCTGCGAAAAGGACAATCGCCTTTATGGCATTTTGCAGATCCTGTTGAGTACTGTGTCTGTGGCTACCCACTGCGCAAAGGACATCCAAATCGTCTGCTTAGTTTGGGAGAAAATAAGGAATTTTTATACCGATTCCGTTCGCTCTGTGAGCAAAATATTATAAATGTTCGAGTTCTTAAACGAGTGCAGTTTGATAGAGGAGGTCCTTACGATTCGAACACACAGTATCCTTCGAAAATCTGTAGGATATGAACGACAAACAGGTATTTTTCTGAAAAAGCAATTGTCCTTTTTCATATGCGTTTTCTTTCATTTGATCCTAAGATCCCAAGCCTTTGAATTGTAGATATTTTTAAGCTAGATATCGGAATTAATATTGTTGTTCACCCTAAAAATATACGTTAAAACAGCATACTTTATGAAACAACTCTTCATTATCGCGTTTATTTCTCAGCCGGAAAGTATGCTTGGGTTTGATTCCACCCGATATTTAAGTTGCCCTGGAAGTATGCAATGTTTTTATTGACATACTCATAACAACCATCCTAAAAGTGCGTCGCATTTAATATTTGAGAAATGCTATTGCGCCCTGAACGATTTTACAAAACCCCAAAGTAACCAATAAAATCAATCAGTTTATTTGTTGCCATTTATTAAAATATATCTAATCTTCTGTAAGAAAAATTCTTTAAAATGTTTATTATGAAAGCATGCCAACATATTTTAAATTCTGTAAAAGAGAATTCTGAAATGATATTGCTTATTAAGTACAAGATACATCGACATATGAATAATGCTTATATGCATTCTCCGAAGGTAATTATTACCAGTCCTGCAGAGCCTCGATATTCAGCGATATGTTGTGAATGTAAAATTCAGGAGCCAGATTCAATAAAACTGGATGATTTCCATCGTATTAAATACAAATCACGCACATCCCTCCAGCCACTTACTCGCGTGGATTACAATCACCAAACACAACACTACGAACTCTTCATCAATGAGACCATCTTCCAGAGGTATCTACAAATCGATCTTCAACTCGCAGTCCAATCGAAAGTCATCCTAAGTTGTCGTTATATGCAAATAAAGCGTCGAGATTGGGAATAGCGAACAACTGCCCAATAGAACCGATAGCTTCAGTGTCCAGTGCTCGACGAATGGCAAACTCATCTATACAAATGGAAACGCAACTGTTCCAGAGCCGCACATATCTTTGCATCGTCTGCAGTTGCTGATGGGACCGGACAAATACTTAACCTAATACGCTATTATATTAAGGCAAATTGATTGAGAAGTTATTCGATTAATAAGGCCGTTTACTTGGTGATTCTGCAAATCAAATTAAAAACTGCATAACATTTCGTTGCTTAGTCGAATCGATTGTAAATACATATATAAATCTATATCTATATCTCATGTGTGCTCTGGCATATTTAAAATATCCAAAAATATGTAATATTTGTGCGGTTATTCGCATAGTAAAACTCTTGTACCTTGATAATGATAAAATAACATTCAATATATAAATTCTATATATCCGTTACATAATGGACTCCATGACAATCCGCACACTTGACACGACGGCTGTGCTGTTCGTCCAGCGGCCGCATTGACTGAAAGTACTTGGAAACTATAGCTAGAATCTCATCACATTGACTCTCGAGAAACTCGACGGTGAAATTCTCATAGTTGTTGACGCACTGCATCAAAATGCGATAGAGCACCATTTCTGTGGATAGAAAGGTGTGCAGCGCACGATCAATGCCATCCACGTGCTCCTCCAGAAAGTTACGCGCCATTTGCATAATCAGCTCCACCGACCCGATACAAAAGTACTTGGCCAGAGCGTCGAGCACATCCAACAGGCTGCCCAAGTTGCCGATGTGCTGGACAAACTTGTGGCCAAGCCAACTGGCCAACTGATTCACATTCAAACGCAATTTGCCCGCATCATCCAAGCTGACAAGATTGGGCAGCAGAGCAGCACCGACAGCACCCAACGCTGTGGAGCCCTGCGTCAAGTTCCGATGAATCTGGTGCAGGCTGAGAAGCACCTCCTTAAAGGGTATATCATTGAAAGTGCGCACAATATCAAACTTTTTGCCTCCACCAGCCGCATCGCTATTCAGTTTTGTTGATTCCTCAACAATCTGGCCAAAAGCTTTGCTGCAAATACAAAAGAACTATTATATTGAAGTCGATCAAATAAGTATATAGAATAATAATAGTACCTGGTTTGATTTCGTACAGCTTTTCGTAGAGCGGTGCCATTGGTTGCCTGGTTGGCTATACGCAGATTGTTAATCGAGTGCGTAAAGATGACCAGACCGGATGCAATTTGGAGCACATCAATGCTGCTCAGCGGCTGATCATCGCTGATTTTCTGAAGGCCAAATAAAATAAATACAAAGAACAAAATAATAATAATTAAATAGATAAAGCGCAGTTTGAATGTCACATCGAACTCACCAAATATAGATCGTAGATGCCATTGGCCACACCCGTGCCGGATAAGACAATAGACGACACACTGACGCCCTTCACGGCCAACTGAGTTGTAGCATTGATTTCCGTTTGTGCCACTGTCATCGCTGTGGTGGCGCCAGCCGCACCCAGGCCAACAACGCCGCCAGCCACATTCAGCCAACTGTTGCGCGCCTCATTGTCCACCAGCGATATAGACTGTTTGTGCTGACGTCGATCAAATAGTCGTCCAACCGAGCGCACTGTGCTGTACGCGGCTGAAGACACGCCCACAAGGGTGGCTGTCAGTAAAATGGGTGCCGCCACAGGAAAGGCGAGTGCAGCAGCAATGGGCACCGTGGCAGCCAAGCCACCAACCGTAGCAATGGTATCGCCAGCATTGAGTATTTGACGATTAACACCCGACGCTGGTGTGGCAGAGAGCATTAGGTGTACGCCATGGTCCTGATCCTTAGTAAACGTATAGATGCCCTGGCTGGGCGCAACCATTGTGCCGCGAGGCAACGTATTGTTGAAGATATACTGCCGCCAGTTGGGGTAAACACGTCCGTGCTCATCAATGAAGATCATGCAGCAGCTGTCGCTATTATCGCTATTATCCTCCCACATGCATTTGCGTGTCCGTATGACGGGATGACAGCTAAAGCTAGTTGATTGTAGTGCCAACTCCGGATCCTTCTCACTTGTTACCAGCACGTAGATAATTGCCGATAACAGCATTCGATTCGTATATTTCCTCTGCTCCCAAACATTATCGAACAATTTCTGGCGCTGTCTTTCCAACGTTTTGCTCAGCTTGGTTACATTCTGGCCAATTAGATTGGCGATCTTTTGCTTGAGCACATCAGCTTGATCGGGCGCAAGTCTGCCAAAGAAATTCGTCAATGACACATCGATGACAATAACAAAAAACACAACTTACGCATCCCAAATAATTTGGGAATGGAATCCGCAGCTCAGTGCAAAATCCCGCTGCACTTCGTACACAGACCTGGTCATCCTTGGAAGACAAGTTCATTGGGTGGTTTGAAATTTATATAAACGTAAACACAGGGCTAGACAATATGTTTGCTGTTATTTATTTTGTTGTTATGGCAACTGCGTTGTGCAGCTGGCAAATGAAATTTATCACATATGGCTGCTTTGTATATGTGTTTGTGAGTATCGAAATGAGTACCAAGATGAGTACATGTTGATCCTAACGGTCGATATGTACCAAAATGTGTACTCCATCCATTGGGATAATTATTTTCAATGTCACATAAGTGAATTGATATATTTTTTGTATACATGTACATATGTAAAAATTGTGTTTGCTTCTACAAATTATTATCATCTCCGTGGTTGCGCGCATCACTTAAACGATACCGAGTATTATTACAGGGCTCACAATTCAAGTGAAATTTGCCCGATAGCTCAAAGTCGGGTAATCGATACTTTCAATATAGAACGCTTTCGCAGCCCTGGCATTTTGTTTATAACTAATACGCGAAATCGCCGGACACAGATTGCGCTTGAGTTTATGACAATTAGCCGTTTAAATTCAATTAAAGCAACGTAAACACTGACTAATGCAATAATAAAGTGCGCCAAAAATCAACAAGCGAACTGCACTTACACTAAATTTACGTAAGAATTAAAAAAGTGCGCAGTGAAAAACACCAGAAATTGAACAACAACGGCGTTGTTGGCTAAAAAACCACCCAACGAATACGCACGCACACATTGGCGCCGACGACACCAAGAACAAACACTTGCATATATATATATGCGTATATATAGAAAAACATATATACAGTATACATTTGTAAGCCGAAAGCCACAAACAATTGACATTGGGTCAGTCACCACCTGTTTGTTTATGGCGGTGACTCAAACTAACAATAATTGTTAACACATTGCGTTCGTGCCTTTGTCGACTATTGTTGTTGTTGCGAGTTGTGTATAATAGTAGTAATCATACGTATGTACATGCATTGTACATAAACCCATGCGCAATTGACATTCTCGCTGGTCGCGTGTCATCTGAATATATATTACTTATTTATGGCTTCAAATGCACAGCTCGGAAAAATCATTTTGTTGAGCGCAATTGCCGTTTTTTTTTACTACTTTTTTTGGGTAGCGATTCTCCCGTTTATGATACTCGATAAAGGTGAGTATCAAAACAAAACTCAACGTATGTGGGTATATGAGTGTGTGTGTGTGTGTGTGTTAATATTATGTTTTGCTTTTATTATATCAGCATTTGACTGCTTCTCATTCTCAATTTCTCGCGGCTTTTGTGCGGTAATTAAAGTACTGCAGATTAAATTCGTTTCGTGCGACAAGTATATATGTAATTTATTGTTATACATGTGTGTTTGTGTGTGTGTGTGTATGATGATGAAGATATGTTTTTGAAATGGTAATTTGAGGAATTCAGTTTGACCGCAGGGGTTGCCATAAATGTTTTCAGTTTTTTGTTTTGCCAAAAAGCTGGCAAAAAGAAAGCTTACCACTTTCCAAACTTTAATGACGAATATAACTGATTATTAACAAGTATTAATTATATTACGCTTTACAGTTACACTTCTAAAACAGCAATGTGTATAACACACATAAGGAATAGTGTTATACGTATAACTGCAATTGCTTCCAATTGTCAGTTTTTATAAATTAGGATTATCTTTGAGTTTAATAAAATTTAGCCAAATCGGATTATTTATTTATTTGTATTTTATAGGGTATTTGCTAGTCCAGCAGTGTGTTTTGTTTTTCGTTTACCTGCTTCAAATAAATATGTGCATACATATAATACATATTGAGAGCAGTCAATGTCAAGGTCGTTGTTTTACATGTTAACTAATCCTCCCGTCTGTCTCTCTCTCTCTCTTCCGTCTCTTAGGTAATCCCATACTTTCGTTATTTCCGCCGCTGAAGTACGCATTCATTGTGCCCACAGTATTCGGGGTCATCTGCCTGGGCGGCATTGCCGTATTCTCCTTCTATCACATTTGGAGCATTACCCACGCGAAGCCGACAAATTGAAGGTGCTGATTGCTGATTGTAATAAAAAAGCGTGTATTTAAAAATAAACAACAAATACACACACAGACAGAGACACACACAGACTGACGTCTGAATAGGTCACGGCACTGGATAGATTATACACGGATTGGCAAGCGGAACACAGACAGCGGCTGCTGCAAATCAACAGGCTGCTCCAGTCGGCAACAAGATGCCACAGTGGCTGGTCATTGGCATTTCGGGTGTCACCTGCGGTGGGAAGACGACACTGGCACATGGACTTCGTGATTATTTCAAGGGATTGCGCAATGCACCGCTCTGGCATACGCCGTATACGATTGGCGATGTTCAGCTCATTTCACAAGACGATTACTTTCTGCCCGTCGACGACAGACGGCATAAGCGTGTCGAGAAGCTGAATGCCATCAATTTTGAGCTAATCACATCGCTGAACACCAAGCAAATGCTGGCGGATATAGCGCACATCATCAATGGACAGACGGAACACAACTATGCAAATTTCGAGCACTATGCCCTGCAATACCAACAACAACAGCAGCAGCAGCAACAGTTGCAACAGCAGCAACAACAACAACAACAGCAACATCAGCAATATAATACCAATTATTATGGCAAACAACATTTGCCAGCTGCTTATCAATATCAGCGACAGCAACATCAACATCAACATCAACAACAGCAACATCATCATCAGCAACACAGGCAACATCATCCGCAGCAACAACAGCAACAACATGCGGATCACATTATGCGCCTCAATATCAATGCCCAGATTGCCGCCCAGCTGCGTGACAAGAAGATCAATGTGCTACTAATTGAGGGGTTCATGATATTCAATCAGCCCGAGGTGTTGGCGCTGTGCAATCTAAAATATCATTTCCATTTGCCCTACGAGAAGTGCTACGAGCGTCGGATTAAGCGCACCTATGATCCGCCCGATGTCACTGGGTATTTTGAGCTGTGCGTCTGGCCGTACTACGAGAAGAACTTTGCCGAGTATCGCGAGTGCAAGGATATCACAGTACTCAATGGCGAGATAGCCAAGGAGAAGATCTTCAAGTTTGTGCTGCAGCGGATCGTTCACTATTTTGAGGAGCGTTGCGATCCACCGACGACAGCCACATTGCCGCCGCCAGTCGTCGTTTGTCCGCCGCAACAGAAGCGTTTCGGCGGTATGCTCTACATGGGCACGGTGGCCAGCAATAACAATCATTTGCCCACAGCCTGCCCCATGGAACAGTAGGCAGGGCAGTTGGGGCTGCCATAAAACCATTTATATATATACAACATGCATGTATAGATCATTATGTAAACTTGCGAATTATTTGTGTAAATGCAATTCGATGTACATTCAAACATAGTTTTACCATTGTAACACAGTAATCGCTCGACATATTAGAACGCAGAGTTTTGTAGAGATATTATCTAGATCTACTTCTTGAAAAGGTATGAAGAATTTAATTAATTCAATTAATTTTGAAAATGTAATATAATTTTTTGTAAATTAAATTAATTTTCCTAGCGCTTTCACACGAAGATTTAGATTTCAACAAAAATTAATAATTATTGTTACAATTATTACACTTTTAATATTGTATTTTCAAAAGTTCTAGAAGAACATTAAATCTTAGATACAAAATGAAAAGTTAGTCATAACAAATTATTATAAATGAAAATAGTTCTGTAGACCATTTTTATTGGGTTTCCATCAAATTCAAATTATACTTTCTTTAAAAAATAATCTTCGATTTAAAGCACTAAAATTTGCTTCTAATTTTCTTAAAATAACCATTTCTGCCAGTTCTAATATTCAAGCGACCATCTATAGGCAAATTTCTTTGTCATTAGATAGTTTTATTGGTAGAATTGTTTAAGCCAGTAGTTTAATATAAGGACACACATTCTCTCTGTAAAGACTATAAATAGTATTTGTAGTCTGGTAACTGATTGTGTAAAATGTTTTGAAAATGGTTCAGGAATTCATATAGCTGTGCTAATTAACTACTAATACTGTGTAATAGCAAAAAACAAAACTGCGTATTAACTGCAAAAATCACATGAATGAAATTCAATATTATATATATATATATATGTATGTATGTAACTTATACACTCTCTAGAATTAGTTAAGCTCTGGGTTCAAGGAGTGTATTCATTTTATGGCCAATTTAAAGCGTAGCCATCTGTAAATAGTGTACTATATATATATATTAACTGTTTTACAAATTATAGATCTAAGACTATGGACCTCGGAAACTAACACTAATTTTTTTTTCTTGTGCGAAACAAAACACACACACACACACACATATACACACACACACATACAGATACAGCCACGAATAAAAAATATATACATATATGTGTATTCACCCCTGGAGAAAAGAACGAAATCATTTTTGCATTGCTAAATTTATGAATTTTATTGCATTTATTCTCTTGGGTCGATATTGAAGAGAATTGGAGCGGGGGTTGTGGGTTTGAGTGCGTGCCTCAGAAGACAAGAAACGGAAAAGAAATAAATACATTAATTATAATAAAGTATGTACGATTATTAAATATACAGTACTACTTGTCGAACGGGCGGGTTTTTGGCTCAACATTTGATATTATTGATAGATTGATTAGGCGTCTGTCTTGTCTTATTTGCTGCATGCACGAAAATTTATTGCCAATCGTATTTTTTTTTTTCGAATGAGTTAAGTTTGGTGCCGGGGCCTTGTTGCAATTGCGGCTGACTTGCGGCTTGGTTGGTTGGTTACATGATAGTTGCGATTATATCAATTGTCAACTTTATATGCTTAATATTATGTTAATAACTTTATGCTTAAATATGCTGCCGATTTAATGCTTCCGATCCAGTAACAACAGCTACAAAATAAGAAAGGAGAACGAAAGTTACTTAAAGGATATTTTTAATTTTTATGTAAAGATGTTGACCATAGTTTTTACCACGCTCTCTACAAATATTTAGAGTCCATATGCCATACAACTTTATAGTGTTGGTTACCAAGTCTGTTTAAGAGTTTTGAAGTCACCTTAGTTTTAGAGTCTCATCTATATTCACAGTTTTAAAGCAATAGAGCTGGTCTCAGATTATAGTCACCCAAAATATAAGCTGTTGTTTTTCGCGGAACAGAGTATTACTCAACTTTAGAATGCGTCTATATACGCTATAGCTTAATAGTCTCGTTTCCCCAATTCAGCTTAAAAGTCAAAATTTGAGAGTCACTGCTGTAGTCTTAGTTTTAGAGCCCCAACAGTTTTAAGGAAACAGAGGTGGTTTCTGCTTGTGATTCACAGTTTTGAGGTCTGCCTAAAATGAGAACTTGGTGTTTTTTGGCGGGAACTCACCTTTAGAGCGCATCCCAGTCGGTTTGACTGTTGTACACCTCCTCCTCGAGCCAAACGGCATAGTTGGCCTTAAAGTAATCCGTCAGCTCCACCTTGCGATCCCACCAGCCCGAATGCCCGAAGAAGGCAAAGTCCGAATGGGTGAGTATCTCATCGCTGGGGAAGCCACCTTCGACGCCATAATCGTGCAACTGCTGCTGCTGTTGACCAGTGTTGATGGTGCCACCACCACCACCACCAACACTGCTGCCATTGTTGCCATAACCATTGGAATCCCGATCGCCGCTGCCGTTGCCCGCGTGCATATTCGATTGCTGGGCATTCTCGGCATTCTGGGCAGCAGTGCCATTGTTGCCACCACCGCCACCACCAGCACCACCACCGCCACCGGCGCCACATTTTTGCGTCGCCTCCGGATAGCGACGCAAATTGAAACGATCGACGCAGGCGCGCAGTGTGCACTCCTCCGCCTGGAAGTCCCACGGTCTCGACTCGAGATCATTGCCAAAGGCCCAGTCATCGTTGAGGCGATGCCGCACCTTCGAATAAATGGCACTCAGAGTCTTCATATTCGATTTGCGCCACTGACGCCCCAAATACTTGGTCTGCATCTTCAACAGCTTAAGCACATACAGCTGCATCATGGCATGGCGAACCTTAAGGGTCTTTTTTAATATCGGCGCCGATTTGAAGACGACCAGCATCATGACACGTGAATGTTTCCACTTGATGAGCTTGTTCAAGATACGCAGCAGATTGATGCAGGAGAAGACATTGCGCCAGGAATAGGGTTTGTCGGACATTTCGCCGCCATAAACGAAACTATCGCCACTCAAATCCGGTTGCTCGCCAATCACACACGATGGGAAATCCAGCAGTGGTATGGAATTCTTTGTGTTCACATATTCCGTAATTGTTTGATTGAAGAACTTGAGCACCAACGGTATACAATTGGCAAAGACCAGATGCTGTGACATGAACTCAAACTGATACACATGATTGATCTTGAAGTGCTTCAGATACAGAAGAATAATTGCCGAGACGGCCTTGACAATGATCTCCTTGTGGCGACCCATGTCCACAGTTAGTTTCGTCGATTGCGTAGCCGTCAACGGCATCTTCTTGGGCAGCACATCAGCCATGATGTTGATGCTCTCCGTCTTCGATTTGGATGTAGGCGAGGCGGCGAGCAAGACTTTCAGCAGCGCAATCATATACTGCGGCAAATTAGGCAGTATGGCCTGATAGAGGATCTCGGCGGGCGTCAGCTTGATCTCATCTTCGTGCGTTGAGATTGGATTCCGTGCAATATCCTCCTCCTTCTTGATCTGCATGTCCGCTAAGCTGACATACATGTGACGCTGCAGCGTCTTGAAACCCTCGTGAATCGGTTGCGGCAAACCCGCTAGACTCTCGTGATCCCCAATTAGAGAGTATCCGATAAATTTATTCCGCGATATATCCAAGAACTGATCGATGTCCTTCTGGCGCACCTTGGGCGTCCATGGCAGACGCGCCGTTATCTGCATGGCCGGCATTGCCGTCGGCGGTTGTGTAAGACTTGGTTGATTGTTGGGATTCGCTGTTTGTGTGCCGCCACCGCCATTGCCACCGCTAAGATTGTTGCTATTGTTGCCCGACGTGGAAGCGGAGGGATCATCAAAGGGCCGATAGTACTGGGAGAGCTCATCCTCGCCATTGCCTGTGTTGTTGCCGCCCGTCGAGGAGTTGCCATTTGAATTGGGGCCACCCTCATTGCCCGACATCTCCATGTCGATCTGCTCGGGTTCGTCGAGGAATCGTTGCTTCATCAGCGACCGTCTGTGTGCAAATCAGGGTGTTTCATAAAAAGTTTAAATTAAAAACTAGAAACTTACTTGAAATTCCGCTTGGGGTACTGATTCTCCAATATATCCGTTGCCGTTGCGGGTGGTGAGCTGGCGCGCATGCATTTGGTGACCTCTAGCGTGTCCTCGGTGATCGGATCCAGCCCGACCTTGACTCTGTACTCGTTCTTGAGATTCTTGAGGACATCCATGCCACCTAAGCCCAGCAGCGACACCTTCCACAGCAGCAGCACAACCTTTTTCATCGGAAATTGCGGAGCAGCACCGCTACAGAAGCGCGTAATCATCCCCAACAACTTGACGGCGAGCAATTCACCATCGGGGAGTGGACTATTTATCTCCTGGACAAAGGATTCGGCGAGTTGTGTGTAATCCTCGCTGGCCTTCTCACGCTCATCGCGAATCGTCTCTGTGATGATGTACAATACGGAAAGGATGACTCGTATATCTGTGGAATCGACGAGGGTGACATTGGTGATCTTCACCGCCACAATGTCGGGGGAGCAGGCAGTTTCGATCTCCATGTTGAGCAAATCAATAAACGAGGAAAACACGCCCAGTTGATAGAGTACGATGACATTGTCCCGGGTATTCTGATGCTGTTCCTCATCCGATTGCACCTCGGCCCAGCAGCCTTGCGCCAGATAAAGGATGCAGCGTGCCGCCTGCATGCGAAACGATCGTTCCGACACCTCCAACTGATCGACCAGTTTCATCACAATGCTCCGCTGCGAGGCGGCATCCTGTTTCTGCCAATTTGGTGGCAAATCGTACAGCTCCATTTGATCTTCAAACGCTTTCACATTCATTTGGAACTCACTGAACTCCGTGTAACTGTAGAGTTCGGCGATTTCGTTCTGATAGCTATCCAAATCGGCATAGATGAAATCCAGATCGGGGCCATCACAGTTGGCGTCCACGTCGTGAGTATCCTGCTCGAACGAGTTGTTTATGGATGAAAGCATCATTTAGAGGCTGTTCCTATGACTCTCTATGCGTGTGTCAGTTTGTGTGTGTGTGTGTAAGTGTGTAGTACGTTTGTATGTGTGTAAATATATGTGTTTCGAAATGTGTATCCTTGTGCAGGCAGTACGTCTGCGAGGAGCACGCCTTCTCGTCACTACACTGTGCCAATGTAGCGCATAATACTATTTATGTGCTAAACACTGCATTTCACTATTAATTTTGCAAACATAATTATTAAGCCTATCAAAAATATCCAGCACAAAAGAAAAATTTATAAGTGTGACCAAAGCGTTTTCGTTTTGGCCCAAGTATTGCAAATGCAGTTGTATCCGATAGTTAAAATTATGAACAGCTGTTCTGTAATGGGCTCTGTTATGATTCCGGTTAACAGATATTAAACCGTATTCAAAGCTGTAGTGTACGTAATTCTATTAATTTTAGCTCATTATTGAGAGTAGTTATCAACTCATCGCATAAGTTGCTTTCGATTTCTTACTAAACTACAAAAACAAGCACGTAATAACAGCGCTCACAGCATTGTTGAAAATGTTGGAGATAACATAAATTGCTATCGAATTGCGCCCACTGATACCACCACTATTTATTTGTGTTTCCGAACAGTGCCGGCATCAGTTTTCTTTGTGCTTTCATATATAAATAATATTACGAAATAAGTAAGCAGATGCATTTTTATCTGATTCTTTTTATAAATCACAACACATATCTAAAGTGCAGTAGGCATCAGAAATGAGTGGATGAAGTGCATAGAATGGTTAATTGGCATAAGCTGCTGCCTGCTGCCCGCTGCCCGCTTTTGCGTATCAGCGTGAGATTGCAGAATTTGTGGCGGCCACAGTTGCCACCATCTCCAAACATAGATTCTCTCTCTGTCTTTCTCCATACCTACACATATATATATATATATATACTATGTGTATCGAAAGTAAAATTGTGAAATTGTTCTTGTGAATTGGCATTTGCATTTTGTATTCAAAAGGAAAATGGCTGGTCGTTCCTTGGTGTCCTTTATGATCGGTGCTCTAGCCACTGCCTTGGGCACTTACATCTACTTAACCATGCAAGTAATTACACACATAAACACACACACATAAACTTTTTGTCATGCAATACGGCATCAATTTCCTTCTACTATAGCTGTAAAGAGTTTGAATTTGTTTGCATGCTCAATTTATGTGCCACGTCGAGAGGGAGGGGCAACGGTTAATGCAATTGACGTTATATCACACGTACATATGTTCTTGCCTGAATACATTATCATTTACAGTGGTCCTTTGATAATAATAATCTATTTTCGAAAATGTTTAACAATGTCAGCTTGATTAATAGAAAAATTCGATTTCCACCGATTCCAGTCACTATTGCAATTTAATTTCGAAAAAACACTACATATATTAAATTAATGTAAATGCTTACTTGCTTTTCTAAATTTTAAACAATTATCATGTTTCTGGTAGTATTCTTGTGCGGGCGGCTACTGTACTCAGTGTTGAGTCATCATGATGTGACTTTGACCTTCATCAATTATTTACTTGCGATTTGAGTGACAGGGAAATTTTTGTTTTAACTTATGTTAGAATTTTGTGCGACTAATAAACTATATTAGGGGCATATTGATTTCAGGCGGTGGTCGCAAATTGCTATTAAATATGAATATCAGGCACATTCAAGGCATTGGTCAACAAGCAATCAGGTGCGTCAGACTCTCAACACTAACAACGCGTAACTTTGGAGCAATTGCTGGAAATCAGTTGAGCCAATTGCGTCCTCGCAACTGCGTTGTGCTTTTGCCATTTGTCGCCGTTGCCAGCAGTGTTAATTGCAGTGCAGCGGATACAGCAACGAAGAAACAACAATACTCAACAGCAGCTGCCGTGAGTAGTTGTTTTTTGTGTTTTTGTTTGATAGTAGTTGTTGCTATTGTTGTTATTCTTATTCGACTAACACCCAGCTTATGACTAACACCAGTGCGCCATTGCTTCTAACCCTTTTGGCCTTTGTTCTCATCTAAATTCCAAATTCTGTTTCTGTGCCTGCTTGCAGATCTCTCCCTTTGGCTGTTTGCTTTTAATTAATCAATATGTTACTCGTATTTTTCAGCTCGACATGTCTAACGGGGACTACAAGAACGCAGCGTCCATTTACGAGTTTAACGTAAAGGACACTCATGGCAACGATGTTTCTCTGGAGAAGTATAAGGGTCAAGTCGTCTTGGTTGTAAATATCGCCTCCAAGTGTGGCTTAACCAAGAATAACTATCAGAAATTGACCGATCTGAAGGAGAAGTATGGTGAACATGGATTAACTATTCTAAATTTCCCATGCAATCAATTTGGCTCTCAAATGCCGGAGGCTGATGGTGAAGCAATGGTTTGCCATCTGCGCGACTCTAAGGCGGACATTGGTGAGGTCTTTGCCAAGGTATCACAATTGTTAATCTCCTATAGTAACCTAAAACTCATAACTAATCAATTGTGTCTGCACAGGTTGATGTAAATGGCGATAATGCTGCCCCTCTCTACAAATACCTGAAGGCCAAACAGACCGGCACATTGGGCAGCGGCATCAAGTGGAATTTTACCAAGTTTCTGGTGAACAAGGAGGGCATCCCAATCAATCGTTATGCACCCACCACCGATCCCATGGACATTGCCAAAGATATTGAAAAACTATTGTAGATCTCGACATGTTTAGTATATAAGCATTATTTAGCTCATTCTTAAAGCTTTTATCGCAACATAATTGTTGGCTTTTTTTGGCATATTTTTTAATTGTTTTTGTAATGTGGTTTATATTCCTTAACACGCTCTTTAATAAACGCAATCTAATGGATTATATTATGGACTTATTGTTAACTTACATCCATGATGGCCAGTCGCGCCAAACGATAGAGTTTGGCCACGATGTTCACGTTCATAAGATGGCCGGCATTCCTCAGCAAATTGCAGGGTATCCAGACCATGTCACATTCGGGATTCGTCATATAAAATATATATACCTATATATCGTATCGGTGAGCCAATGGATTATATTTTATGTATTTGCACGTTTGAAAAGCAGCTGGAATTTTGATATTTCTAATTTGATAATATGACAATTGTTATGTGGATAGAATAGATTCCTGGAATTTTTTTTGTTTTTGTTTATTTATTTAAATAATTATGTATTTTATGGGTGCAATTAATCATTAAATTAATTAGTATTTATTATTGTTTATATAAGGTTCATATATATTTATACGTATATATATATATAGATATATATATAATTCATATATCGACTTTGTTTTCGCAATTAGTTTTCATCTTTTGCTTGGTTTACGCGCCCGTTTTAAAACCGTTATTTAACCATTCTCTTCATTTTGTCTACTAACGCCTACTGAGTGCTTTTTCATTTAGTTCAACTCGTAAATTTGTTTTTATTTCTTTTTAAACATATACACACACAATTGTTATTGATTTTATTTCTGTTACATACATAATATATATATATATATATATTGTATTCCGTTTTAGGGTTTAAAATGAAAAAGAAAATATATAAACGTAACGCTTTTTTATTTACTGCACAATAAAACACAAAAAAACCACTAACTGTCGCTAGTTAGAATATTAGTTATTAGTTAAGTTTTTAGTCATACGATTGTTTGTTAATGTTTATATGCATATGAGGTGTGTGCGTGTGTGTGTGTGTGTGTTGTGGCTTTTGTGTGTGCATTTATGTATTTGTTGTTGTATTCATTGTTGAACAGAACTCTATCAATTATTAAGCAATTGGCGACATATTTATACACGCTACGAATATTGCTAAAAATACCTGCACATTTGTTTTGAGTGTGTTTTTGTTTTCTCTCTTTTCATTATGTTGTTCTCTCTATTTTGTTGTATTGTTCAATTTATTTTAATTTGGTGTCCTTTTTGGGGGCAGGTGCTTGATTTTATGTTAATATATTTGTATGTATTTATTTTGTTGTTAAACAAGTCAATTACATTCAGTAAGTAGGTGCTTATTATGGCTTACTTACTTGCCGAAATGCTTGTCAATACGACTTTGTGAATGCTCTTTAATTTTTATTAGTGTATGGCATATGAAGTAATCATCCCTATATATATAGTTAAATAGTTTAGTATATGCATTTATGTATGCTCTAATTAATTCCCTCGTTTTTTTTGTTTTTTGTTTTGTTTTTTTTTTTTTGGTTTTTGCTTGTAAATTAATAGCCAAATATCATTTTATTTATAACATTGAAATATACATATATAATTTCTTTAGCTGTTTGTTTGTCAAATTAAATATATAGACATAATTAACAAATTGTGTGACAAGCGCTTAATTTAAATCGTTGAACTGTTTTGGTTTAAATTTGTTGTTAGTTTTTCTTTCTGGCTTTCTCTAAACTGCTGAATTTTCTTCAACTGAAAGTTGCAAATTATTATTTATTGTATATTTTTGCTAATTGTGGTTTTTGTTTTATTTCATTTGACTACTACTTATTGCATTTTAAATATGTTGCACATTAAACTTGTATGTATACATTTATTTAAATTTATTTCTAAATAAGTAGATTGTTGTTCTGCTTTTCAGTTTTTCTCGTTATCTTTATCTATACTCTTTTTTTTTTGGATTATACATTTCAAATATGTTTGGTTTTTGTTTTTGGGGGTATCCTTTTATGCAGGAACAAAAGCTTATATTTTGTCTACAGCAAACTTTGCTTAAGCATTTTGTTCCGAAAGTCATGCTTTTGGTTTTGTTTTATAGTCTGAAGAAACTGAGTTCAAAGAGCTGCGAATGCGAACATTTTGGGAAGCAACCTGAACCTTGCTCAGCGCTGGCGCTCCTTGTTGCCAGCACAGAGGGATATTAAGTACAATTTATATATATATATATATATAGATTTTTGTTTTATTCATATATATATATATATATATATATATATACATATATAGTAATTTTTATATATAAGTATATGCATGAAATAATGTAACCATAAACAAATTAGCAACAACTTTAATTTGCCCGGAGCGTCTTTTTTTTAGTTTTGTATTATATTTATTATTAATGTTATGAGTCATAATTTACTTAAAATGTTTTCTTTTTTTGTTTTGCGCATTCTCTCAATTTTGAATGCCATCGTTTTTAGTACAAGCTTTACGTAGAAATATTATTTTGTTTGCAATTCTCAAAATTTTTTATAGTTCAACTGAGTTTGTATTGTTTTTATTTATTTTTTTATATTTTGTTATTATTTGTAATCGAGAAACGGTCGTGTGATGTCCAGAATTACTTATGCCCCGCCATGATCCGAATTGGCCACATCTCCAGTTCCAGCCCCGGCTCCATCATCGACTAGCGCCGATTGTCCTCCGGCGGGTGGCTGCTGTTGTTGCGGCGGTGGTGGTGGCATGTACTGCGGATACTGTGGATACTGCGGCGGCTGCTCGCCCCCTATGAGGCCTAGTTTATCTGTGAGTATGGTGTGGTTGTGTGTCAACAAAGAGAGAGATAGAGAAGAGCAAGAGTAAGTCAACCAGCAGATGAATGAGTTTCTTTTTTTTTTTTGGGATTTCTTTGACAAATTACACTGATACGATAATAATACACGATAATACGTATACGCCAAATATATATATAGATATGTATAATACACTTCAATGGACTTTGGAATATTGTATAAGAATTTAGTATAGAGCTGCGTCCAATACAACTCTAATTTATTTACAATTAATTTTACAAGCTGATTCTAAGCGTAGAAATTTTTGTTTTTCCCAAACCGGCTCACACATTAGTCTGAATTCGTTACCCCCTCAAGCTGTTTGGTGCATTAAAACTGAGGTAAATTGTCCAGATATGGAAAATAAATGTAAATGCAGTAAGCAAACAGTCTGCTTAGTGCTATATATGTATACAAGGGCGTACGCAACATTTCACAAAGGGGGAGAGCGTTTGGGGATAGTAGTTTGAAAGCTATACCTGCCGGTTCGGAATATTTAAGTTTTCGTAATAATTCTATGTACAAAAATCAATTTGAATTTTAATTATAAATTGGCATCTAGATTCACACAGCTTTTAAGTTTAGCAATATTGTATACCGAAAAATATGATATTTAAATTTGTTCTTATGCAAGGGTCTCTAATCTTCGGCATGCGTAAAATATTAGGGTTATTAGGTATTAGGTTGTTTGGGTTCCTCCGCCTCCCCCACATATTGTACGCCCTCGCACGTGTATATTTAAACAACAACACCAATAATAAACACATATTTGTAAACGATAATGAAATTTGCGCACGATAACTTTCACTCAACACACATGCAGATAAAATGATAATCGATTACATATCGATAAGTGGTCATGTTAATTTTTTTGCTGTTGCTGTTGCTTACAGTGTTCGTTAATGGTTATTATATTTTTTGAAAGTGTAAAATGGTTTTGATTCTGGTTCAATTTGCTGTTGTTATTGTTGTTGTTGTTATTGTTGTTGTGCTGTTGGGTGGTTCTTTTATTGTTGTTATTGTTGTTGTTCTGGTTGTTGTTGATTGGTTTTGTGAGCGTTTTTTATTGTCCTGTCGCCACGTCATCCGTCGGACTCGGTGGTTCATCGGTCAATTTCTCAGCCAATGGAGTTTTCTCGAGTGTCGTTGGTGGATCGGATTTGAGTGTGTGGTGTGGTGGTGCTGATGCTGATGCTGGTGCTGTTACTGGTGCGGATGCATGAACCTGCTGCAAAGCAGGAGGTGGAGAAGCAGCAGCATCATCCGACATGAAAGGTTCTACGAAAAATTTGTGAATATGCAACATTTGTTGTTGTTTTTTTTGGTTTTTCGATACAGTACAAGCCATTAAAGTAGAACCAAATTATCATAATTACTTAGTATGTGTTTGAGTGTGTGTGTGTGCGTGTCTGTGATCGGACAATACTTAACAAAATTAAAATTAGCTATTAAATGATTTGTGCACCTAGCAATAATATTTGCATTTTGAAATATTTTGCTTGCGTTTACCTCAACAAATAATAAAATTTACGTGAATTTCATGTCGAAAATTGATTCTTAGATTGTTAAACAGATTAAATATAAAGCTAAAAGCTTGCACAAATTATTTTTCTTCGTCTTTCTCTGTAAATTGGTGGAGAAAAAGATTTGTGAGTGTAACAGTAATTGTGGGCGTGGGTGTGGTTGTGGTGTGGTGTAGAATTTGGGCGTGGATTAAGTGTTAGAAAATGCTCGGTGTCGTGTAGAGAAACAAATTGTAATGATGAGAACATTTGAAAATCATATTAAAAACTCATAGAAAATTGCAGTACTTTATGCGTTTTGCTGTTGGACCTGAGTTTGAATAATGTTTTAGCTACGAGTTTAGGTAGAAGGTTCGAGTATGTTACAAAAATTGTCTATCGAAACGAAATCAAATATAAACTTTAAACGAAACTCTAGACAAACCACAAAGATTACGGATTAACGGATTTACGGGTTAAGCTATAACTATATATGTATGTATATATATAGTATCCCAATACAATATGAACCAAAATAGTTCCTACAAATTACGGGTACAAATGAATAAATCGTTTAATTTTCACTAGTGAATGATTAACCATACTCGAATTACTTGATTAGCGGACAGGGGTTGATTCAGGGTAAGCTGCTTTTCAAAAACATATCAACCCAAACACACATAAACACACATATACAATGATACGATAATTATTACAAATTATAAAAAAGAAAACAATAACAAAAACAATAATAATAATAATACATGACAATAATAATAATAATACATAAATCAAATTACCGAACCTGGTGCTGTATGGTATCGTATGGAACCAGATGATGTTGAAGTTTTTTTTTTGAGATAGGTAATACTCTTATTTTTTTTTTGTTGAATCGCATGATATGCTAAGTACATTTGGATGCTAGTTTGCTCGATGGATCGTTCGTTATTTGCGAATGACAACAATTTTGGGGGAGAATTTTCGTTTTGGCGTCAATTTCAAATTCAGTACAGCAAGCGAACGATCATCAAATGACTGATTGTTGGGTTGATTTTTGTTAGCATTGCATTTTTTGTAACTAAGTTACTAAGTAGTAGTAGTTTCTTATAGCTATATTTATTTTTTTTTTTAGTTTTTTTTTTTAGCAATCTACATAAAGTTACCTAGAGAAAAAAACGGTGACGGAATAAAAAATACAAATAAATTTAGTTTTTGAGTGTAGTCAAAAATTAACGCAATTTAGGCTAAAAAGAAGTTTTCAGTTGAACTACTCAAAATCAAACGAAAGTAAAAATGAAATTTAAATTTTTCTTTGGATTCTATTGGATAGAGTGGAGTTGAATGTATGTATCTGTTTGTGTTTGATTGGTTGATTGTGTCTCTGGTCGTGTATTGGAAACGACAAAGGAATTTCCGCACGAAGAACTTACTTGCAATAATGCCAACGATGACCAGTCCAATAACGCCCATGATGATCATCATCTGTAAGTGATAGAAAATTATGTTAGAATGTTCGAATTAGAAATGTTGTTTGGCCAAAAACCGACCTTCAAGTTCTGCAACCAAAATTTTCGTTTTAGTTTGCCCGCCTGCTGCTCAAACTGCGAGGCGCCCTGTTGCAAGGCATCCGCACGATCATCCAGCTCCGACAGTTTGGCATCCCGTTCCAGCACCTTCTCCACGTTCGTGCGCATTATGTCCACGACCTTTACAACAGGCAAAAAGATAGAAAGATATAGAAGGGAAGAGAGGGGGGGGGGGGGGGAATTGAGTCAGAGCATGCCCAGTGTTTTTTTTCTTATATTATTAGTTGTGCTTACCTCATCGACTTGAGCCTGCGTCTGCTGCAAGCGCTTTTGTGCCGCAATTTGCTGGGGGTTGCGTGGTCCCCCAACAATCTCCCCATCAGCACCCTCGCCCGCCGGTGGGCCATCGGCTGGGGGTGCATCGCCAACTGGTGCAGCATCCGCCCTGCGGAGCCACAGAGGAAGACACATATTTTCCCATTAGTCATCAGTAACAATCATTCAAAAAATATATATAACTAAAATTGCTAATCAACTCCCCACGGAGTTCTCAAATTAACTGGGATAGTCGAAGGGTTTGTATCTGATTACGCTCATGAGATGTGGTTTCAACATTGCAATAAATACATATCTATAAGTTTATGTATGTAAGTGTGTGCGCGAGTGTTTGTGTACGTGCAACACAAAGTGCTCGATTTCTAGCCGGGCTCTACTCTTAGACCGATTGGAGGAGCTGGGCACTTACGGTTCCTTGTTCTTGTCTTTCTTGCCCATGCTTATTAGGCGGCGTACATAAAGATAATAGTAACAAAATGATAATGAAACAAATATAATTGTAAATCCTTAAAGAAGAAAATAAATAGCATACTTATTTGGGTTAACAGTGCACTGTTAAACGCACAGCTAACAATTAAAAGGAAAACCGAACCATTTCATTTGCATGACTGAGTCATGATGAGGGCAAGAGAACTTGTCTTTATCGATTTTGCGGTACGGTTGCGGGAAATTGCCATGTGATGCGACGTATACGGACATCTGTACAGACATTTGGTTGCTTCTATTTGCCTTGCCAACAACAACAAATTATGGCAACACAAAGAACGATAAAACGCTATCGTCATATTGACAATCGTAATGCATAATTTGGTCAACTATTGTTATATATATATATATATATATATATATATATATATATATTCCCTATTATTGTGTGTGTGCTTGTGTGTGTACACAAATAACGTTTCCTTTGTTTGCGCGTGGAAAGGAAAGAGAAATCAATAATTTCTATTACTTACATTGTTTTTTCTGTTTGGTTTTGTTGCTGTTCCTTTTGTTATTACAACCGCTGATGCTATTGCTGTTGTTGTTGTATTAACCAATTTGTACGTCGAACTGAAAGTGCGATGACGGCGGCGACTTTGTTGCCCGTGTCCGTGTCAGTGTCCAGTATCCCGTTGACTTTTTTCTATATATGCACTTGCAAAACGTCTTTCACTTCAGAGCGTGGGTTGTAGATGGGGGCGCGAGTGGGGCGTGCTTGCTGAGTGCAGAGCAACTTTTTGCTATTCGTTGTTTTTGTTATCGATGGCTAAGCGCTCTCTTCTCTATCTCGCTGACCGACCGTTAAGCACTGCTCTCTCAGGCGCTCTCCTTCTCTCTCTCTCTCTCTCTCTCTCTTTTGCTTGTAAGCTTATCGTCAATGAATTTGGCGCTCTCAATTGCCTCTCAACGCACGCTTACACAGACAAACACACGGCTCCTCCTCAGCTGTGACGGTGGCACTGGCAGGCAGGCAGATGCGAGAGAGTGTGTGTGTCTCTGAGAGAGAGACTCTATGTGTATGTGTGTATATGTGCGGATACCAAATGCCACGACGACTTGCCTTTTGCAGCAGCAGCAGCGCTTCAGTGAAGGAATCTTCTTTGGCTTTTGAGTTCGTTCGCAACTGTTTTGTAGGGTAGAGTATATAAATAGTTGTAACTATTTTTAGTATGTATGCGAATGCTTATGTGTTATGTTTATTCTAGATCGGATGGCGGTTTCAAGTGAATGAAGCACGCCCACACACACAAAACTTGACTGGAGGCCTCTACAGTTCCTCATACTTTTGTACATATACATTATGTATATACAAATATTAAGCAACAAAATATTGTTGCATACACCCAGGCGCACCTTAAAACACTTTTGAAGCTTTATTTTAATTCATACTTTGTAAATGCCTTTTGAAATTAGCAAGTAAAATTTACTCTTGCAAGGCTGAAAAATCAATGAAATTTTTACACAACACCATTTGTAGGTTTTCGGCAAATTTTCAAAGCTTTCTTTTTAATAATTGCTGCAACTATTTGAGAGCTGTAATCTATGCACTTAAGTCGTCGCAGCACTTATTTCAAATATAAAAAATATATATATTTTTTTTTGAATAATAAATAAATTAAAATTTACGCAGCACAATGAAAATTTTCACTTACGACGATTTTTAGCCAACTGCGAAAACTTGCAGCTTTTCTAACTGTTATGTGTATTTGGGGAAAAAGCTCACAGAATAAGGACGAGACCGAAAGCTTCGAAAAGTGATAAAAAAGTATCGAGTAGCGTTTATATATAACGACGAGTACAATATCGAATAGATTCCTGCTGTCCGATGGAAGATGAAAAGGTGGCTTCACAGAGGTTTCCTGAACTTGGTCTGTATCCAAACACGATACATTTTAAGGCAACGCCCACGATTCACCTGTAGTCTCCTGTCCACAATAAGCTGCTCCTCGACCAGACCCACCTTGGTGAACATATCTCGCAGCTCTTGTTCCGTAAAGAAATACACCATAGTTCCATCGCCGCGCACATAGAAATTATCCTCCAGACACTTGCCGCTTTTGAATCGCAGCTGTGCCAGGTCGTAGCGTCCATAGTCCCGAAACACGAGTAGTCCACCAGGCTTGAGGAAGCGATAACAATTCTCCAGCACACGCTGCATTTTCGATGGTTCAATGGCAGACAACACAAAGATCATTACGATAATGTCCTGGGAGTTGGCCTCGAAAGGCACCTGCCACTGCTCCTCTGTGGCATCCATGACAAACACCTCGCAGCGTTTGCCATCGAATTGCGGCTGACTGCGTAAGATTTCAATGGCGCGTTCCGAAAAGTCACAACCATAAACCTTAAGCTGAGGTTCGCTGCTGTACTGAAGTATGGGCAGGATGGTGTTGCCAACGCCGCAGCCCAACTCAAAGATGCTCCGGGGAAGGGATTGCTCTCCGGCGGCCATGGGTGCCAGCTCGGGAAACTCTGTGAAGAGCCAATGGCGATCCTTGAAAAATCGATTATCATGTATGCCATAGAAAGAGTCCCAGAATTTGGGCGCATCGGTTTGAAAACGCTCTCGCTGATCCTCGCTCATTTTCACGGTGGAATTCTGCTCAACAGCCGCTTGAGCGGCTTCCTCCTGCTCCGCATCCCATTGCACGTGATCCCTGTTGAGCACATTTTAGTGAGAAAGTAATCATTAGTTTTTCAATTGAATGTATACCATGCATTAAACTCGAACACCTCGCGCGCATCGCTGAGTATTCGTTGACCAGCTCCGCTCGGTTTCTTGCGCTTGCGGGTGTGTTCCCAAGTTTTGCTACTGATATATTTACCAGGCGTTGTGCTTGAACACATCGGCATCGTCCTTAAGCAGACGGGTGCCAAACTGCGGCCGCTTCTCATTGTCAACGCTATCATCTAAAGGCAGAACTGTTTCATTCATCTCAGAATAAATTCACGTTGTAAGCAAACAAATGTGTTGCGCTTCCGACCATATGGTACGTAAGGTGGCCATACTGTTAAAATTGTGGCATGTGGCAGCACTAGTTAAGTTGTTACCTATCGGTAGGCCGCCACAATCTATCGGTTAGTATAACAAAACCGCAAAATAATTTTTGTTGTATGCGTTGTTGCTTTCTGCAGCAAATTGAAACAAATAAATAAGTCCAAGGAAAAGCGCCAACAAATTGCAATTGCAAATTGCCAGCAAACTTTGAATTGTGGTGTGAGCAATTAAAAAATTCGAAAACAATACTTTTCAAAATGATGAACGAGGCTGCTGCACTGGCAAACATGATACCCTACGACACAATCGGACTCTATGAACAGCCCAAGCCCCGTTTCATCTTTAAAATGCCGCGGGTGGTGCCCGACCAGAAGTCCAAATTCGAAAGCGATGAACTCTTTCGTCGTTTAAGTCGCGAAAGTGAGGTACGTTATACGGGCTATCGGGAGCGCAGCATTGAGGAGCGTCAGGTGCGTTTTATGAACGGCTGTCGTGAGGGACACACAGAGGCCAGTTTTGTGGCATCGGGCACAAATCTGCAGCTAGTGTTCAACGCCAATCAGAATCCGTACCTGCACGACAAGGAATGCGATTTTGATAAGGAACACGGCAAGGTGCACATCAAATCCTATTTCATTATGAACGGCGTCTGTGTACGCTTCCGCGGGTGGCTGGATCTGGAGCGTCTGGATGGTGTCGGTTGCCTTGAGTATGATGAGCGGCGGGCCATGCACGAGGATGCTATTTTGCGGGATCAGATCGATCGGTATAATCAGCGATTGCGCGATTTTGAGGACACCAAGCGAGCTTATCGGGACAATCGGCAGGACGAGATGGAGGCAGTGCGGCGGGGTGTCGCCTCCGGCGGCATTGGTGTCGGCGCCAGCATGTGGCGTCGTTAGTTGGACTTTTGGACGGCATCAGCGCCGTCACAACAACAGCAGCAACACCAGCAGCAGCAGCACCAACTGCAGCAGCAGCAACTGCAACAGCAGCACCAACTGCAGCAGCAGCAGCATCATCAGCAACAGCAGCATGAGACTCAATTCGCAAATACTCAATACTTTATGGAAAACTGAAGAATGCTCCAAACTAAAAACTAAAAAAACCCAACCTTGCCACCAAAATGCGAGATTTGATTACGGATCTGATTCGTTGACTTTTAGATTCGCTCGAATATAAATTATATATTATTATTAGTACGCACCTAGGCTTAATCTTAGTTCTTAGTAAATTACTTAATGTATTCTTGTATGGTATTAAAAAAACATAACATTTTAATGTGAAATAGATCTTACGCATAAATATATATATGTATATATATATATATATACATATATATATATACGAATAAACTTACGCATATTAATTCCGATAATTCAAGCGTGACGCAGATTTTTTATTTACATATTTAGTAGCATTAAGTGAATCAACGTGAATGGAGAGGGTATATTGAATTCAATATGCAATTTGTGACGCATCAAACTTGGACTAAATTCAAATCGAAAGCGTCTGCAACGAATCAAGATACAATTAAGAAAAGCGACCAATGAAATTGAATTTGAGTTTGTGTCGAATTCCATTTAGATTTTATTTAATTGCGTTAACAATAGCTATAATTCTTATAAATAAAAAGCTGATTAACATTTCATATGATGCATGATATTTATGTGTATGTAAATATATTTATTAAAAATAAATCAAAATACAATTATCGTTTTCAACGGAATTGCAGATTAGAAATGCGCAGACCGATGCAGTCCTTGCCAATCTGACTGACCTCGCAAACGGTGCAGATTTGTCCCTTGTACTGCGGATCATAGGCGGAGCTGCAGAACGGACAGGTGACCTCCGGCTTGCCGCGGTACAACGGTTTCCAGCTGATGGCGCATATGTTGAACGGATTGAACTCCTCGTATTCCAGTCGATGCTCATCGACGGGATTCACCTCGCACGCTTGGAGTATTTTGCGTACCTGCTGTGCCACCTCCGGCCGTGGAGCCAGCTCCAGCAGACGACGTGCAAACGATGCGGCCGTCTTATAATTCTTCAGCTTGAAGAACATATTCAGTGCGGTGCGCAGCGTGAGGATCTGATGCACTGGCTGCAGTTTGCAGTGTGTAAAATAGGCAGCCATTTCACAGAGACGCTTCTGCTCTTCCAGCGTTGATTTGGGCATGCCCTTTCGCACCGTTTCCATCTTCAGGCCAACAATATACTCGGCACAGATCTTGAGCAGTTGTTGGGCTTCTGCCGTGTCCAGTTTGGTTTCGACCACCAGCAGCGGTATACTAATTAATATGGAGTGGAATTTCTCGATGGCCTCGGTGAATTTGCCGGATGTGGTCATTTGGTAGCCAGCCTGCAGGCGGGACACCAACTCGTTCAATTTAATACCCAACGCAGGACGTTGTTGCTTTGGATTCGTTTCACCAAAATTTCGCAGCGGATAACCGCTGAGGGATTGCAGATTGGGATTGGCTGTGTAGCTGGTGCGGGAACAGGCGTAGCTCTGCAGGAACAGTGTCTTGAAGGGCTTGAAATTGACGACGCCCAGCTGATCGTTGAGCAGCCGGAAGGCGCTGTTGAAGGCACCAGCCTTCACATGATCCAGCACCAGTGGCGAATTGTTGGCCCAGTGCTGTGCCGGCGATTGGCCCTTATTGGGCGCCGCATAATAGTTGCTGTCCAGCGCCGAGGCTTTAATCTTCGAGGCCAATTCAAGTGGCACAACGAGATCATCGTCGCCCACATCCCAGCCACCACCGCCGCCGCCCGATTCATCGTGTCCCTCATCATTGCTGAGAGCATCGTGCATCTCCTCATCGCCATCATCGTCCTCGCCCAGGCCAAGGTCGGCATCAGCCCCCCAGCCATCTCCGCCGCCATTATGCTCGTCGAGAAGCGCCGCATCCGCATTAATGTTGAGCGCCTGGCGAGCTGTGGCACTGTTGCCCGCCCGCGTCACCATGGCGCCCTCAAAGAAGCCCTTGGAGACGGACAGTAACGGCCAATTGGTCTCCAGCTGCTGAATAGGCACAGGTGGTTGCAGGAGCTGTGCATTCGGATTCACCTCCGGCAAAGTGCTGCCCTCGCCGGTTATTTGGGCGCCCAGCGATTCGGTGAGATCGCCCAGACCATGTGTGGCCGCCGTAAGATACGCCAGCGATAGCTGACCACAATTCTTGAGAATGCTCACGCGTTCCCGCACATCCCCAAGGAGCAGAGCGCCCTGATACTGCGCCGAGATATCCTTGCGTATCTCCGCAATCTTGTTCATCTTCTTGAGCTTCTCCAGATTGCCAGTGATTAGGTAGAGGAAGCTCAGCTTGTCAAAGTTCTTGGTGCGCTGATAGCACATCTCGACCACCTGATGATTGCCTTGGAGCAGAGCCGCCTGTCCCAGCCGATCCCAACAGTCCTTGTCGTCGAGTGCTTTGGCCGCCATCAAAGCAATCTCAATATTGCCACACTCCAGGGCAAGGCCAAAGCGTGTCTTCTCATCCTTGACGAAATGCAGAGCCACCTCCGGATAGCCCTTTTGCTGCAGATACGCTATAATGCTCTGACCGACCAGTCGGGCATTCCTCACCATGTGCAAAACTTCATCATATTTGCGTTGAATCAGAGCCAATTTGAATTTGTATTCCGTCGAATCGATGTGGAGGACACGGGTGCGACACTCCCGATCCAAACAGAATACCTGATTACCCTTGACTCGTGTCAAATAGATAGGCAGATCCAGGGTGCGTATGATGCCATGATCTCCATTGGTGATAGCATATTTAATGTGATTACTGGTCGTATAGATAAAGACGCCAGATTCATCCCAGGCGCCCGACTTGACGCGACAATTTTCCTGCACGGTGCACAGATACTGCAGCCGGCGATCACAGATTGTCACCGAATGCTTGCAGAGCAGCGCCACCAGCGACATATCCGGTGACCAGACGACATAGCGACACTTGGCTAGCTTAATGCTGCCAACGGAAACCAGTCGTTGCACCTCGTACAGTGTCACATATTCGGGATCACGGATAAGCAGCATGCCAGTACCGGCATAGAAGATCTCCTCACAGAACGTGGGTATCTTTTTGGTCACTTCGTTTTTGAAGTTCTTCACCACCAGCTGCTGATTGCGATCGAGCACTGCGAAACGATTCCGTGCCACCCAAATGGCTGTGATGCCCGAGCTTCGCTTGCTATCGGATTCATTCTGACGCTCGCTTTCGCTATCCTTCGGTATCTGGCAGAGATCATAGGTGCTATTCTCCAGATTGTTGGTACGCGTGCAGATGAGCACCGCATTCAGAGCCGGATTGTAGGACATGCTATACACGGGCGACTTGCCGGGACGCAGTTGCATCACGACCGTATCCTTCGTTGTGGTAAAGTCCAGTTTGCGCAGAAAACGATCCTTGACATAGTACAGCATATTACCATGTACGGCATAGGCAGGACGCTCTCGTTCCAGCTTAAAGACCACCATGCCTGCAAAGAAAAATATACCCAATTGGAATCGTTACTAAAGATTGAGGGACTCTCGACTTACCAGCATCGTGACCGGCTGCAAACAGATTCAATGTGGGATGTGCGGCCATAATCCAAAAGCGTTCGTTGTCCCGACGGAAGGTGAACAGGCACTGGCGCTTGGTCATGTCCCAGACGCGTATGCTGCGATCCTCACCGTTTGAGATGATCAGATCCTGGCGCGGATGGAATAGCACACAGGACACATTGTTATAGTGACCGCGGCACGTGTCCACTTCCCACGCCTTGTACTCATTCATGCGCCACAACTTTACGAGGCGATCATCGGCACCGGATACAATCAGCGGAAGGGTGGGATGGAAACTGGCCCAGTTGACGCCACGATCATGACCCTCCAGCACATGCTTAACCACCGCATCGGCCTGGCCAAAGAGATCAGTGGCACCGGGATGACCCTTGAGATGCTCGTCCAGACCACCGGGACCGGGTGCCACATTCTTTTTGCGCAATCCCGAGATGTCCCAGACCCGTACCGTCTGATCCAGCGAGGCGGACACAATCTGATCCTCTGTGGGATGGAATTGGGCGCACATCACATAATGATTGTGACCGGTGAGCACACAGATACAGTTCCTCGACTGCCAGTTCCAAATGCGTATCGTCTGATCGTCGGACGCACTCAGGATCCATGGATACTCATGATGGAAGGCCACCGTGCGCACATAATCCAAATGGGCGAGCAGTGTGAAAATGCAGCGACGCTGCTTATAGTTCCACACCTTGATCTTGTAATCATCGCCGCCGGAGACGAACAGCGGCATCTGTTGATGGAAGGCGACACTGCGCACGGGTCCGTCGTGCTCATCGAACTTCTCGAGCAGCGTGTGCATGCGATAGTCCCATAACTGGATGACGCCGCTGTGCAAACTGGTCAGTATCCAGGGGCGTTTCGGATGAAACGACAGACCTTTGACACGAGCCGATTTCGACTCGAAATTTGTCAACATGTTGGCAATTCCTTCCTTTGATTGTGCTGTCTCAAAGACTTTGTCGGTTTTTAGTTTTACTGCTGCGACTATGCACTCCGACGCAATTTGTTGTCTAAAATTATATAGAAACGCTGGTCAGCATGTGGTGCACATTTAACAATAAGAAATACACATTTTATTTTAATTTAACTAACTATTTTTTGTAAAAACACGAACACAAATTGCACAAGTTTTCCAAGTGACACGTCAATTAAATTCTTCAATCGGCCACATTTGTAGAGTTGCCATTGGTCTCGTTGACGACATTCATACCGATAAATTCATGATACACAAACACTTGTTCACAATTTGCTGTATAAGAATACAATTATAAATACCGATTGCATATCAATTAGGACAGTTTTGGTATGTATTAAGCTGTAACTCCGACTGAGACGATATTCTAGCTGTAAAACAATTGATTCGCTGACTCTGTTGCACATCGATAACTTATATTTTCTTTTATCGTACATATGTCGATACGATATTCGCCGACTTTTGTTTACAATTTTTCTTGCTGGCATCTAGAAAAATGAAATTTTAATCAAACAATGACGCTTGCACACCGTGCTCTCTTCACATGGTTCATAGTACTGGCATTCCTTATACTGCTCTGTTGGCGTCTATCACCACGGACGACATGGAACTGGTTTGTGACATTTACGCCGCTTTGGTTCTTCGATTGCATCCTCATCATTTACGTGCTGATCAAATTCATTCGCAAATGGCGCAACCTGAATCGACTGGTTGATCTCCTATTCCTCTACAAGTGGAACATTGGCGGTGTGTTGCTGACCATCACATCGCAAGTGATGATATGCATGACCCTCGAGTATCCACAACAAATACCCATCTATGTGACAATGGCACCCCTGATACTCCTGCTCGGCACGGCCATCGTCTATGTGGGCGGCAAACTGCGCCAGCGCGAGGGCTGGCTAAATTAATAAATCATATTTATATTATTATGCTAAAGCTAAGTTTATTTGTAATTGATATATAAGAATGATGAGACAGTGTTTAGAATCCGTATTTGTTTTGGGTGGCGCGACGGGTTTGCCTATTGGCTGACCACATCGCCTGCAGCTCCGCCTCATTGGCCTTGGCCTTGTGCGCCAAATAGGTGATTTGATGTTTGCGTCGCGTGCCCGCCACGGGCTCCTCATCAGTGAGCACGCCTGTCGCTTGAAATGCGGTCGTCGATGCCAGCGCTGTGCGCATCCATTCCTCCCGATCGGGCATCACTTGCGCGCCGGATATGTCAATCAGTTGCATTTCCTGGGCCTCCTTACGCCGTCGCTTTGCATTCTTGCCCACAAATGCATCCATTGCCTCCATGTTTAAGTGCTGTTCGTGATAGCGTTTCTGGGCGAGCTGTAGCTCTGCCACCTTCTGTTGAGCTGCTGCCTCCTCGTGCTCCTGCTCCTTCTCCTGGTCCGCTAAAAACTTCTTGCTGGCTTCGGCCATTTTCGCTGCACGTTTGGCAACCAGTGCGTTAATCTCATTGCTGCTCACAGTCGGCAACTGTTGCTCGCTGTTCAGCGAAAAGAAATCACCAACATTATCATCCTCATCTTGATCGTCATCCTCCTCGCTTTCGCTGGCAGTTGGAATGGGATTTGGTTGGCTTTTGGTTTGCTTGCCGGGCGGCTGTTTGCGTCCAAGTCCATCGACGCCTTCAGTATTGTGCGCAGCGCGTCGTAGCTTAACTGTATCTGGCACAAAGGCGGGTGCAGCAGGCTTTGAAGGCGGTGCAGCTCCGGGATCCTTTTGAGCAGCCAACGGGTCGGATTTCTTGGCGAAAACCCTTTCGGACTTGGCCAGTGGTAGAATGCTGAGCAGTCCACAACCCTTTGACGACTTGACTTGCTGTTGCCTGCCCTGCTGCTGTTGTTTCTCTGCCTGCTCCTTGTCCACATCGGCGAAATCCTTTAGTGATGGTATGCTAATCTTCACACGTCCCTTGACAGCTGCCGGTGGCTTTTCCGATACTGTGCTACCTGCTGCAGGCACAGCCTTTTTGTGTAGAAACTCATCATCCGCTTCTTCTGGAATAGCAGCTGATTTCCGTGCAGTCTTAGGCATGGGCAACTTGGCAAACGCTTGAGTAACTTGCGCATCCGACTGCTGCTCCTCCTCCGCCTCCTGCACGTTGGCGGGAACTTTGGGTTTGGGCAGGGCAAGCGTAAGTCGTCCACTGGGTGGCCTTAGCTCCTGCAAGGACACCTCCTGCGGTATGAAATCATCGTCCTCATCGCTAATGTGGCCATTGATTGCTTTTGCTTTCACCTTAACTGGCTTTGTTGTTGGTTGCAGCAGTTGCACTTGCGTTCCATTGCTATCCTCCTCGTTTTCACTTTCCTCGTCGCTGCTCGCTGCATACGCCACTAATGACATGTTAACTATTATTGCTTTAAGGATTTCGATTTTCTTTTAAATGTAAATAAAATGTCAGAACAGCAATTCAACAGAAATTTTACAATATAAAAAAGAACAGCTGTTTTGGGCAAATGAGTCACCCTGTCCGAAATGTTGAAGCAATGCTGCCACCTTATTAAGTCTGGCAATGCTGTGAATATTGACGGTTAAGGTTTGAAAATGTTTATGAGGGGCTCATTTGTTTCTAAGCCTAAATTAACACCTGCCAACAGGTAGTTTAAGAAATATTAACATTAGTGTTACTACAGCTGTCAAACGACCATAAAACTATTAAATACAGGTAGCTACGGCTTTGAATTATCCCTTATAAATACCAAATACAATCTGTTAACGAGATCAGTATGAATTTACGCATCGAACTGTCAAGATCTCACAAAATGCATCATCATCCTCATCAAAATCTTGGCGATGCTGGCATAATGCCACCCTACGAAGCAATGGCGATGTACGAACAACCCAAACCTCGTTTCATCTTCAAAATGCCGCGGGTTGTGCCCGATCAGAGATCGAAATACGAGAACGATGAACTCTTCCGGCGCCTGAGCCGGGAGAGCGAGGTGCGCTACACGGGCTATCGAGAGCGGGCGATCAATGAGCGTCGGATGCGTTTTGTAACGGACTGTCGGAAGGGATATGCGGAGATCTCGTTTGTCGTCTCGGGCACAAATGTCCAACTGTATTTCAATGCCAATCACAATCCCTATGCCCAGGAGCAGGAGTGCGATTTCGACAAGGAGCGCGATAAAGTTCACTTGCGCTCCAGCTTCATCATGAACGGGGTCTGTGTGCGTTTCCGCGGCTGGTTGGATCTGGAGCGATTGGATGGGGTTGCCTGTCTAGAGTACGATGAGGGACGTGCCTTGGTGGAGGATGCACAGCTGTGCGAGCAAATCGATAGCCACAATCAACGCATCAACGACTCAAAGCGCATTTATGTGCAAACGCCGCCACAGGATGTCATACGACGTGGTTCGGGTCCGGCACCGGGTTCGGGACCACCTATGTCCTGGTAAAACTAGCCTTTAAGATGTTTTAAATAGTTTTTTTTCCCTGAATTAAATGAAAATATATAAATATTGCAAACCATATTAGTTTTGTAGCCCTGTTGCCATTGTTTTGTAAGGGTTGCTGCTGGCTGCGGGGTCTTTGGCCTTAATAACACCAACTTTAAAAAGGTGCCACCCCAAAAAAAGAAAACTCAACCCAGCTCTCTCGCTCTCACTCTCTGTCTCGTGCGCTCTCTTTCTCTCCTCTCTCTCTCTATCTCCATCTCCCTCTCTCTCGATATCTTTCGATGTTTTTCTGTGTGCCGTTAGTCGCGGAACGCTTTCTCGCTACACTCTTTAGGAGAGAATACTTTAACGTTGTCGTCAGGTGTGTGACTGAAAATGACTGCTCCAAATAAATACAGCATATATATTCTTGTTTATTTTAATTTTTATTTCCTTAATGAAATTAACGATTATGTTGTTATATATATTAATCCATCTATTTATATATTTTGAAGTATTTCAAATTAAGGGTATGTAAACTTCTACAAACCCATTTTCTTACAGTTATTTCTTGTTATTTGTTTCCTGCGCTCAACATAACGACTCACTTTTCTCCCTCTCTATCTGTTTCTCACTCGCTCTTTTTCTCTGTTGCTGTCTGTTTCGCTCTCTCTCTCTGAGAATATATTGATTTTCTGGCATTCGGCATTGGGATGCTGCTGCCGCTGCTGAAAGAAACTTTGCAACTGGTCGATTGTTTTTAGTCTCAGTCCTCAGTCCCAATTTGAACGCGAGTGTGCCGGGTATAGAAAAAAGGGGAACAACGGCGCAAAACTCGGCAGCGAAAGCACAATATTCATAAAATTATACATACCAAAACCACAACGAGTGATTTGCCAAACATTCAACAATTTTAATATATTTTTTGTTGTTGTTGTTCTTTTCGCACGAACAAAAAAAAGCTACGACGTGCGCTAAAATTAGCGACCGGTGTATTCGTAGGGTGTTTTGTATGCTGTATATGAGACTCGTCCCGTCCCAGTCCCAAAACACACATAGGCAACACCCCCCCTTAGCGCCCACAGGCTGTCTCTCTGTGGCAAACCAATTGCTGAATTAAAAACATATTTGGTGAAATAGTATTTGTTGCCAATGAGATATGCAAATGATATACAAATATTGTAAGCATTGAACAAAAGTGCTTTCGTTGTTGGTGAAGTGAAGTGAAAAAATCAATTTAACGTTAGAGTGCAAAATAAATTAAGGATAATCAGCAAAAATGCCAGCTTCGAATACGATTGTGCTAAAGAGTTTGTCCATATTGCTGGGATTGTTTTTCATATTTGTGGGAACGCTCAAGCTGACGCCGCACATCAGCAAGGATCTGTACAAGGATCTGGTAAGGGAGCAATTTGTTTACCTTGCGGCGCGCCTTTAACGCTCATCGATTTTTCATGCCATCGACAGCCACTCAGAAAGAGAGAGAGAGAGAGAGAGAGAGAGAGAGAGAGAGAGAGAGAGAGAGAAAGAAAGAGAGAAAGATAGATAACGGGAGAGGGGGAGAAAGAGAGGCAGTTAGCAAGAGAGCAGAAACTACCACTGTGAAAAGTAAGCTGATTGTAGTAGACAAGTTCCCACGTTGTTTTGCTGGCTGTTGTCCTGGCAACTGGCTCGCTCTTATGTAACAAACTGGGTCAGCTTAATCAGCTAGAGATGGGTTTGTTTATTGCAACGCGGGGAGGGAGGGATAATTACATGTAAGCAAATGTAATTGCCACTGATGATGATGATGAAAATGGCAATTAGTTGCGCCATTGAACTCGACCCCTCCTCGTCCAATGCCATCCGTTGGCCTTCAGAAATTCTTTTCAAAAACGTAATGATCTTCAGGAATATATATATATAAGTGTATGTATATATATAAATATATATTCATATTTTTGTTATCTAAACATTTTGCTGGACTACACAATATTTATATATATTTTTTTTCTTATATTTTGCTTTTCCTCATGTAATCGCTGCTCATGAAAATAGAAAATGCTGCAAAATGCGTAGGCGAAACATTTTGTTTTGTAAATTGTTTTTGTTTTCAACATGAACATATATCTATACTTGAAATATATAAACAACGCGAAACGTGTCAATTATTTATGCGACTTCCTCTTATTTATAATGAGACTATTTGGTTGTTTACATCTCCTCTTATTTTCGCTTTCATTGCATGCAAGTTCTCAGCATTTGCACACAGAAGCAACTTGTACTTTACAAGTGTATTTAAATTCTCAACCGTCATTCGGTTACCCGCCACTTTACTTCCATCTCTCTGGTACTTGATTTGAAAATAAATATATACTCAATTCCGTTCTGTTGCAATTCGGCAGCATTTATAATTACCTTCGCGTTTCTTTCTTGGCGAATGCCAAACACCTTGTGAGTGTGTATGACAAATTAATGTTGTTTTCTTTTTTAATTTTTATATATAAACAGCTTGCATTGCTCTCTACTGGGGTCGTCTAGTTTGGCACTGTGAAAAAAGTGTGGTTGGTCCATATGGTATAATACAAATATAGGCAATAAAATTGTTGCGAATTTTCTATAATAGATGAGCTGCAAATGGATGAATATAATAAATATAAGAATATCATATTTGAAATTAAGTAGAAGAATTGCTCTTCCTTTACTTTTTGCTTTTGAAGTGCCAAACTCATTGCATTTTTGATTGCAGCGAACGGAGTATGTAAAATATGCCAAGGTATTTCCGTTGACGGCTCTGTTTGGCGTGAAGATACCCTCGAAATGGTATAGACGCACCGTGGGCATTATGGAGATCGTTTGCGGACTGGCCATGGCGTTAATACCCTATCGTAAGTACATATATAATCCTCCAGTAGATGTGCACTTCAATTAATAATAAAATGTATTTCTAGATAAAATCAAGAATGTGGCGAATGTGCTCCTGCTGATGCTTATGCTGCTGGGCATCTATCAGCACTGGATGGTCAGTGATCCGTTCGAGCGTTCTGGACCCGCGCTGGTGTTCACTTTTATGCTGGGCGGTCGTCTGGTTGTCTGGTATCAGACAAGTCGCAAGGAGGCCGCTGATCTGGCGACGATTAATCTGCCGCAAACGAATGGCCTCAAGCAGGAGTAGAGCTTGGACCTGCCTGCCACCCCCAGTACTGCGGTCATCTAATCCTCAAACTCATAGACGCACTTGTAAACAGCTTTGTTTTAGCACAATAACTGATTAATTGGCTCAGCATCCAAAAAACAAGGAATCCTCAGATACAAACAGCAACAAATATTAACGAAATACTCAGAAAGAACTCTCATTTCTAGTTATAAATTAAATAAAAATTATAACTTATTATATAGAGTAATTAATCAAAATCAAAAGCAAAAGGAAATTAAAGTTTTTCACTTTGGTGCCAAAAATAATAGAGCATATATATGTATATATATACTCTCGTACATCAATTTACAAATAATATACATACATACATCATACATAATTGCGAAAGTGTTCAAGTTATATAAATAATATAATTAAAAGCGAGTAAATAGTAAAACTCTATCATATAGCTATAAAGACAAAGACCATTTTCGAGTAATGAAATTAATGCATTATAATAATAAATCCTTTGAAATACGGCAGACTCGTTTAGACGCAGCCATCAAATGCCCATATGACATTTTTAGCAACAATTTTAATAAATTTTGAATAACTCATATTCATACACATTATGTTTTCAACAATTAGTCAACATCAGTCGTGGTTGTTATTGTTTTGTTCTTTTTTAAAAGCATCTAGCGATTTTTAATAGCCAGCAATAATTGTGAATATAAATATCTGGCGTGCTCAAAGCATCAACTCTGTGCGGGATTAGTTAGTAAGTTTATTTGTCTGGTCTGTCTGCTTGGACATCTATTCGGATCCGGTGCTGAGAAGCTTAAGGGCCTTTTGTAGATTCTCAATCGCTGTCTTCACATCATCATAATTGAGGGCGCTGCCGGCATATTTGCAATACTTTTGGGCAATAATCATTTGATCTGGAGTTATCTGCACCCCAGCCACGGGCACAATGGGCTGATAGATGGCCGGATTGGGCTGAGCTGTTGGCTCGTAGGGCTCAAAGCCACCCGGTTTCTCCTCCTCTACGGGTGGACTGGGCAATTTGTTCGGATTCTTGAGCACCTCCTCTGCTGTGGGTGCTGTTACAGACGGACTTGTTGGAGCTGGTGAGGCGGGCTCAACTGGCTCATCATCTTCGGGCTTGGGCTCATCATCAGCAGCAGCAGCACCCGGTGACGACACATCGGATGGTGTACTATTTGAGCTGCCACCATTATTATCGTTGCTACCACCAGGCTGATTGTCCAGCTCAGCGGATTCATCGTCGGGAAAGGGACCGGGTATGGGTGTCTCGCCATTCTTCAGGCAATTGTGTATGTAGGCGGCCTTATATTTGGCGTACTTTCGATTGTGGAGCGCCTCCTCGCTCAGCTCCCCAAACGTCAGCAATATGTCGTAAAGGACTCCACTGGAATAATACGCCTTGACAACGTTTCTGTGCAGAGTACACAAATTATTGTAATTTCGATTTTATACACTAGATTCAATTAATACTCACTTGCCAAAGTTCTCCTCGCGATCCTGTTTGTCGGCATAGAGAAACAATTTAAGCGCATAATTCTCAATGTGAGCCTGAGCAGCTACGTCATTGGTCAATGCTTCATTATCCGCATGCTGTTTCTTCATTTGCTCCAACCAATCCATAATAGCTAAAAACAAACATACAAATTGGATGAGTCATCATTCATTAAGACTATTTACCCACATTTATGTGTGTGTGTGTGTGTGTGTATTGTTTTTATCTTACCCAGCAGCAGCTGTGTCTCCTCAGCGGTTTGTGTGGATGCTTTAAGGCCAACTTGCAGAGCGCTTTACAGAAATAGATTATAGAAAAAAATAAACAAAACTTTTTTTCCTTTCCATGAAATGGATTATAAATTTTACTCACTAGAGCCGAGCCCAATACGCAATAACGACGTCGCGTGTATCATGCTCCTGCGCCAACTTCAGAAAATGCTGGATGGACTTCAAGGAGGCCGGACAATTGGGAAACTCCATCTTTGGGCAACAAAGAAAAACGTAATTCCAAAAATTGTCGCCAAATTCCTTCGAACGCAGCAGAAAATTATTGTGATTGACAGTGCTGCCAACCTTTTACAATAATGCCTAAGCAAGGCAGTGTGACCGTTGGTATTTAATTGCTAACTGGTGTGGTGACACTGACGGTCAAAAGAAATAAACAACTCATCATAGGTGGACGATAGTTGGCTTAGTCTTTTGTAGCCACTGCAAGCAAACGGTTAGTAAAATGTGCAGGCAGCGCGAACCGGTTTGCTGATCGTTATCTATAAAAATTATGCACTTTGCACTTTGGCATCCATCATTGAATCTGCATCGTATCAAACATTTAATTTTCTTTTATCCCACAGCCATGGCACTCTCAAAGCCTATTTATTCGCTAGTCGGCACATATCTGGAGCAGCTCTTCAACCATCCAGTGCGCACGAAATCCATAACTGCGTAAGTTCTTCCAATCTTGCAGTGTTTTACAGTCTATTTACCGGTTACTTATGGAATTACAGTTGCCTTTTGGCCACCTCGGCGAATGTTACCTCGCAGCGCATGGCGGGCGCCAAGAAATTGAATCAGCACAGCGTCTTTGCCTATGCCTTGTTTGGTCTGCTCTTCGGCGGCAGCGTTCCACATTATTTCTATCAGACCGTCGAGCGGTTGTTCAGTCATAATTTGAAGTTCAGAAAGTTTTTTATTTTCCTGGCGGAGCGTTTAGTTCATGCACCCATTTATCAACTGTTGTCTTTGTATTCCCTTTCGCTATTCGAGGTGAGTTTCGGAGCGATGATTCTGGAATATTTAACTGTTATTGTTTCCCTTCCTATTACAGGGCAATTCACATGACACTGCTGTGAAGAATGTGGAGAAGTTGTTCTGGCCCGTGCTAAAGGCCAACTGGCAATACCTGTCCATATTTGTCTACCTGAATATCGCCTATGTTCCTGTCATGTTCCGTCCGGTCACCATGGGCATTGTTGCCTTCATCTGGGTTGTTTATGTGGCCAGAAAGCGTCGTCGCTTCCAGGAAAAGCAGGCAACTGATAAGGCCACCAAATCCGCTTAGATACATTCCGATTTCCGTCTATTTTGTTTATCTAGTTTTATGCATATTGGGTTAAACTAAGGCACTTTGTACTCTTTATCTGCGCTTGGGTCGTTCTAAAGGTTTCAGCGGAACAAGTTTTTCTATTTTTCTTCATAAGACGATAAAAACATTAATTCCGTGTTAAGATTTTGATGTATGTGTTGCGTTTCTTGTGTGCTTTCTCACTTAAGATTCGCAAGAATTGAGAATTCAAGGGTCGGCTTATCGCTTGAACAAAAAGACAACGAAAAAACAAAACTGTAAAACTTTTTATATTAACTATAATAAAATAAGGCGATTTGAAATGGCAACAAATAATAGTTTTTATTTAAAAACGCAGCTTAAAAACTAGCAAATAATCGAGTACATTCGAGTATTATTGGCATTAAATATCTTCGTGGTCGTGACAACATTATTATTATTTATTTAGCTACTAAAGAAATGCCTAGAAAAAAATCAATTTTACAACTTAGTCGATAAGGATTGTGTCTAAGAACAAATATTGTTTGCTAGCTTAAGTATCATTTAAATGGAGTGTGTGTGTGTGTGTGTTTTGACTAGTGACTAGTATGGGATTAGTAAGAGCTAATTGGGATCCACGCTTGCTCCACCAGATTCGATGCACATTTGGCGCAACGAATCGGTTAACACTCAGAATGCAATCGTCGAAGGACTTCGACTGTGATGCATTGGTGTATGGGCGATTGGAGTGCCCGGTGAGCTGGCGCGGCTGAAGCAGCTGGAGCAGCAGCTGGAGGCGTCATTGTCCGCATGGTCGTCGCCATCGCCATTGGCAATGCCACCCCCTTCACCCGATCCCTTGTGATGATGATAGGGTATGGGTCGCTTTCGTGCACTGTAATAACCAACAAATCAAAGATTAGATATGCTGAAGCTTTTCGATTAAGTACATCAAAACAATAAGATTGTTTTTTCTTTTTTATTTGTTGGGAAAACTTACCAAACTGAAAAGTGTGTAATCAAGTACGGAAATCAAAAACTAAAATCCTTTTAAAGAAAGAAAAGCATAAATCGTGGAGTTCGACATAATTTATTGCAAGGCACACACAAACGACAACGGTTTGCATTGACTAATTGCAAAAATCTAATCAAAATACAGTGTTTACAAGCATACAAAAGGGACACACAAAGAAAAAGTATTACATTGTTGAAGAAGCAAATTTAATTCGATAAGAAATATATAATTATAATTCCTGAGTCGGCTGAAAGAAAAGAATAATATTAATCGAAACAAAATCAGGCGCTGCGTGTGGCATAATTTGCAATTAAACATTTGGAAATGAAATGAGGCAACTGAAGCGGTTAACCTGCTCAACGTCTGGTGCTGCTGCGGGGCGAGCGACGGCTACAAAAATTAACGTAATTAAATCAAATAAATATATATTAAAAATCAATTAAAAATAAATAGTAAAATTTGATGATAAAACTTTGCGCAGTTAAGTAAAGAGTTGGCACTCAAAATACTGCGTATCAATCAATGCTCAACAATTGTTTTTAATTATATATATGATATATAGATGCATATGTAAATATTTATAAAACCTTGTAAAATATAAATATGAAGATGAATAAATATGGTTGTCAACAACTTGAAACACAAAACTATGCAAAGTTTTATCAAAAAAAAAAATTATATAAAACAAAGATTCAGATCGATTTAAATCTCGAGATTCATCAGTTTTTTGCTACCTTGTAATGCGACGTCTGTCCAGAAAGCTGGGTGAGCCACGACGTCGCGGTATGGAGGGGGAACGTGAGCCAGATTGTGATGTGCCCGAGCCGCTGCTGGACGAGCTGCCGGACGAGCTGCGCGACGTGCAGCTGGAGCGGGACGAGTGCGAGCCGGAGCGTGATCTGGAGCTGCCCGAACCGCTGCGACTGCTCGAGGAGCTATAGCGCCTGCAAGCAAGACAAGATTATCAAGTGATTGAAAGTAGGGATAAGGCATAGATACTTACGATCTGGAGCGGCTGGTGGAGCGATGGCGATGACGACTGTTGCTTGTGCGCCGCTTGCTCCGGCTAGGGCTGGTGCGACGGGAACGACTGCGGCTGCGTCGTGCGGCACTCTCAGCTGCTGCAACTGTGGCCGTTGAAACCTTGGAGACAATGGCATCCACCAGCGAGCTGTCCGCGAGCGCCGCAACTAAGGGCTGTGGATCGTGAATTTTGAACGGTTTGATAAGAATTTTCGGTTGTTTCTGTTGCTGATTGTGATGGTGATGATGGTGAAAGCTTAGACTATTGGCCGCAACGGCCGCAGCCGCTGCAGCCGCATTGAAGTTAATGTTACTACTACAATTGCGACCCTGCAGCAACGCTCCATGTGGCGACGGATGGCCAAGCAAAGCCAGGCCAGCAGCAGCAGCTGCTGCAGCTGCCGCATTTGGGCCACCACCAGCCGCCAGGGACAACAAACTTGTCGTATGACGGGCATGATGATGATGGTGATGGTGATGTGGTTGCTGCTGCTGTTGCAATTGATGATGATGACCGCCGGCAGCTGAGAAGAGCGCTTGCTGCTGCGGCCCAGGACCATAAAGACTAGAATTGTACATGTTAAGACTACGATTGAGATGATGTTGCTGCTGGTGATGGTGTTGCTGATGCTGCTGCTGCTGATGATGATCACGACGACCGAGCAGCGGCTGCAAGTTATTATTGTGCTGATTCTTGCAGATATTATAATGTGTGGCCGTTAAGAGCGGACCATGATTCAAGCGATTCGTCGTTCGATTGTAGGTGCCCGGGGTGCCGGCAAGAAAGGGCAGCGCATTGTTGTTGTTGTTAGGATTAGTATGAGAAGGACCAGCACCACATGCATGATGATTGTTATTAATATTATTATTATTATGGTTAGTATTATGTCTACTGTTGGGATTGTTATTCAGCGTTCGATTGTGAAAGACGCGCTTCGTATGTGGATATTGTTGTTGTTGTTGCTGTTGGTGTTGTCTATGATTGTATTTAGCTATTTGTATTGGCATTGTTAGTGCAGCAGCAGCGTTTGTTGTTGCTGCTGCTGATGTTGTTGTTATTGTTGCTATTGGCATTGACATTGTTGTTGTTGCTGTTGTTGTTGCAGTTGTTGTTGTTGGACTCTTTGGGCCACCATTTGCGGCCAGTTGGGGCGCATTGCATATTGGCGGCGTATTTGTGTCCCTTTTATTAGACTCAATGTCAGCTTGCAGCTGCTCCTCGCTTGTGATTAGTTTTGTCGTCGTTGTTGTTGTTGTGGTTGTCAGTGGGTTAATTAAAGCGGTTACATTGTTAGCAACAAGGAATTCATTTAGCGAATTACGTTTGTTAACCACCAGCATCAGACTGGCTGTCTCGCCACTTACTTCACTGCCGCCATCCTTGGCTGCTGCTGTTGCATCCTTGTTGCATCCATCGGCGCCGCCGCCATTCTTCTCCATCGTTTTGATCTTTTGCTTGGCCTTCGCTGCAATGCCTGATTTCAGTTGTTCGAGCATGCGGAGCTCTTGCAGCTCTTGCAGCTCCTCCCGCTTGCTGCTCTGCTGGTATTCGTCCAGAGCTCCGGCCGTTGCCTCCGCATCGCTGCCATCGTCGCCGCTTTGGGCACGCAATCGCACCACTGGCGCTGGTTTTGTGCTGCCAGCGGCGGCGCCTGAGTCATGATGCCTTTTCTTCTCCGGCTGCACAATGTCCTGGTAGCGTTCGGGATTGCGCTCAGCGGGGGAATAGTGCAGTTCGGATGATTGAGAGCTGCCCGAGCGACGTTTTGGCCTTGGACTCGGCGTGTTGCCCTTGTCCTTGTCCTTATCCTTATCTTTGTCCTTGTTCTTTGACCTGGGCTTTGGGGGCGTGCCCGAGCGTTCACGCTTGACAATGCTGCTGCTGCTCTTTCTGGAGTTGGCGCCTCCTGTTGCCTCCTGTTTCAAACACAACTCACGCTTTGGCTGCTCCGGCGTTTGACTGCGACGCCGCTGCTTGCGTGGCGTGGGCGTGACTGCCTCACTGTGAGACGAACTGTCACTGGAATCACTGGTTGATGAGCTCGAGCTGGAGTCTGCACGCTTGCGCTTCGTCTGCTCGAGCGCCACCATTACCGACTTGGTGCCCAGTATATCATTGACAGTGTCCTCGGCCGCTTTGAAGGGATTGAATGCGGGCGCCGCTGTTGTCGTCGTCTTCTTGGACTGCACCGGATTGGGTGAACGTGTGCGTTGCCTGCTGTTCACTGCAGCTGCTGGCGTTGGGCTTCGCTGCGGCTTCTTGTGCGAGTGGGAACGGGAGCGCGAGTAGCGACCCAGTTTTCGATCCTCGCGTGAAACTGAACGACGCTCGCGACGATGCTCCTTGCTGCGTTCGCGTTTTTGCCCTCGCTCTCGCTCCTTGGACTTTTGTGGCTCCTTAGAGCGCAGTCGTTCTTTGGAGCGCAGGCGTTCCTTGGACCGCAGTCGTTCCTTGGACTGACGCTGTCTGTCCTTAGAGCGTTGCCTCTCTTTGGGGCTTAATCTCTCCCTTGATCGCTGTCTTTCCTTTGAGCGCAAAACCTCCTTGGATTTTACACGCTCCTTTGATTTAAATCTCTCTTTGGAGCGTACTCTCTCCTTAGATTTTAAACGCTCTTTGGAGCGTAATTTCTCCTTGGATTTTGGTCTATCTTTCGAGCGTAGGCTCTCCTTAGATTTTGGTCTCTCCTTGGATCTCTGTCGCTCTTTGGAGCGTAGTCTTTCCTTGGACTTTTGTCGCTCCTTGGAGCGTTTCCTTTCTTTTGGACGCTGCTGCCCTTCCTTTGATTGCTGACGCTCCTTGGACGTTGCTCTGTCTTTGGACCTATGTCGCTCCTTGGAGCGCTGCCTCTCCTTGGACCTTTGTCGCTCCTTGGAGCGCTGTCTCTCCTTAGAACGTTGCCGCTTCTCCTTGGAGCGCTGTCGCTGCGGTGGCGTTTGTGTTGCAGCCTGGCGTTCCTTGGACTTGTGGCGCCGACTAGTCTCCCGTCGACTGTCCGGCGATGAGTCATTTCGCCGCGACTTCGTCTCCTTGCGGCGCTCCGGCGAACGACTGCGGAATGGATTGTCCAGTGGCGTGCCACTGCCAGCATCCGCTGGCGGCTGGCGACTTTTGCCCGATTTCTTGGACTTGCGCACAGGAGAGCTGCGACAAGGAATGGAATTATTAGAAAGGAATTCAATAAGAATTTCAGTTTGTTACAACTCACCTGGAACGTGCCGAGTCCGTTGAGCTGGCACGTGTGCGACTCTTCTTCTTGAGCTTTTTATCTCGTTTTTTCTGTATAATTAAAAAGAGTATGGATTATTAGCAAATTGAACGGCAACGTGCAACAAGTCTAACTGTTAGCAATATATGCATTAAATTGATATAGTTGTATATAAACACATTTGTCATTCAGTATATGATCATGGCATGATATATATGTAGGTATATCTCATATGATATCTCGCTTGTGGCTTGCGTAGAAAATTGGTAGCGTTTTTTTTTTTGTTTGTTTGTTCTTTTTTACAAGCGCTAAAACATATTTTAAGTGGTGATAAAAAGTTGGTTTTGTTTTTGTTTGTTGATTGCAGAAACAATAGTCGGTTGACGCAACTATATATATATATATGCTATATAATATCTTAAAGAAAACAGAGACAAATGAAAGTACTTACAAAACTACAAGAGAGCCTTTGAAAGCTATCCTATATCAATGAAGCGCCAAGGGTTTTTATAAACAAAATATAAATTTTCTTTTTCGTTTCTTATAAAATTTGATTGATTGCATTTTTGTTTAAGGTTTTCGAAACTACATTCAACTCAAAATTTCAGATGCAGATATATGTACATATATAAGCAAAACAAAAAACACAAAAGGTTTGGGACTAGTCACAAAGATTATATATATTTTTAGTTGTATATAAAGTTTGTGCAAAGTCCTCTTTTCGACTAGCTATACGAACTCAAAATGTAATCAAAACTCAAAGAAAAATGAATACAACTAGTTTTGTGTATGCGTTTGAAGCCTTTTTTACCTTTTACAATATTTGTGGGGTGAATTTTTTTTTTTGATTTTTTATATTTTCTTTTTGATTTTTTTGTTCTATTATTACTAATTATTTTGGTATGCTTTTATATTTATGTAGTAGAAAATGTTTTATATGCAGGTTTTATAGTTCAGTACTTTGGTTATTGTTATATTAGTAAATGTTTCGTTATTATTATTATCATTTTTTTTTTTTGTGGAAAAAGAAGTAAATAAGCAAGAGAAGAAATGGCGTATGTTTAATATTTTGGTGAACAATTGAAACAACGAAAAACGATAAAGTCAATCGAGTTATCATCAATATCAAGTTTTATATAATACATTTGTATATATAGTATTGATATATATATATGTATATTTATATAGATTTTGAGAGAGAAACAGTTAAATTCTTGTTTAATTGTATTACAAAAAGATCATCGGGTGAAAAATGTTACATCATCAATGGCTGATTTTAGTTAGTAGATATAAAGTAGTAAATGGGGGCGATTATATAGAAAATTAGTTGAGAGTGGTTAGAATTCATTAGAGATTAAAGTCATGATAGTTATGAGAATAGCACACGGCACATGCACTCTTCAAGTATAGGTTGTAATTACTGGAAAATTACTTTCAAGTTTAGTACTTGAAAATTTCTCTCTTTTTTTTTTGTTTTCTATTTTTGATTTGGGTTATTCCCAGGGTCATTTGGTATGGGCATTACCTTTTCCTTTTTGGCTTTCTTGCGTGCACTCTTCAACTCACGCTCTGCATCGCTGCTGGCCTGCTCTTCATCCTCCTCCCCGTCATCGTTGTCGTTATCGTCATCGCTATCCTTATCGCTATCGGCGCTATCGCTGCCGCTATATTTACGCTTGCGGGATTTCTTCTTTTTCGACTTACTGCAAGTAGAATGTTTTTTATTACCAGATTAGTGCTGGAACTTATGATTTTTATCTGCATCAATTTTCAGGTAGAAATTTGTGTTTCCAGTCCAAAAAACTGGGAGGCCCAAAAAATGTTTGTATTTTTTTTTTTTTTTTTTTTTGGCAGCTTGGCTTGGCAGCAACATTAAGAGAAGTTTGGGTAATTGATTTTTGTTGGTTAACTTTTAGTGGTTTTTAGTGCTTTACCTTTATCGAAAACTGCTCAAAAATGCATTGTCTTAATAATAGTAGTAGTTGTAGGTTAACAATAATAATAGAAAGAAAGATGAGAAAGTAATTCGCTTTTAATTGTTGCAAAAACACAGTTGGTTCCTTAACATCAAAAAACTGTCTTAAACTTGTGTGTAAATATGTGTGTGTGTGTGAGTGTGTGTCAATTTGTCATGAAGATGAGGAGTTTGGAAGTAGACAACAATTTGGTTATTATAAAATCGAATTTTTACTTACCCAAGTCTTTTGATAAGGTCAAAATGAATGTTTTCAAACGAGATATGTGTATGAATGTGTGTGTGTGTCTGAGCGTGAGTGTGTGTGTGTGTGTGCTTATAGACATTAGTGTTAAAAGAGAGAGAGAGCCCATTAAACCCTACGCACAATAGCACAATAAATAAAACGATGCCTTCGGCATAAATATGATATTCAAAGTATATTATAATACTTTTCTTTTTCCATTTTGGAAACGCATTTGAAACATTTCATTCATAAGATTTTTGTTTGATTGTTTTTTTTATGTTTTTTTTTGTTTTGTTGTTTTTTTTTTTGTTTCGTTTTTTTTTTAAGTATAAGCTCATTTAAAAACTAAGTATAATATGGTTGTATGCAAATTCATTTGTACATAACTTTTCGCTTCTTTTTACTTTCTTTCTCATATGAGTCCCTTTTGTGGTTTGAGTTTCAAATGCAATGTAGTAAAAGAAGGAGTAGAGACGAAAAACACAAAAAGTATTAAGCAGTTGTTTGTTAATTACAAAGGTTCGTTTCAGTTTTGCGTTTACTTAGTTTTGTTATTTTGTTCTTATCACGTTTTCAACAAGTACAATAGAAACAGAAAAACATATTGGAAAACAACAGGGAAATCAAAAGCCAAACAGTTTTACAATGTACGGAACATATAAAAAACCGATAGAGAACATAAAAATTCATGATTTCAAAAAGAGTTTTTTGGTAAACAGAAGTTTGGAAAGTGTAAATAAGAAACAACTAGTCGAATAAACACAGAGGCTACACAACTTGGACAAGACTCAGTGCTTGTGATTGATTCTTTCGAGTTCTTACCTTTCTTTCTTGTGCTTCTTCGACTTTTTCTTCTTGTCTTTGCGGCGCTCAGGACTTGCCGAACTGTGAATGGAAAATGAGAGAACAATAAGTATAAATAGTATATATGATAAGCTCCTTTCATTTACCTCTCCCTAGCGCGCTTCTTTTTCTTCTTCTTGTCCGATTTGGACACATGGTCGCGCTCATCGCCACTGGCAGCGGCCTTGCCACTTGCCACTACCTCATCCCGCTCCCGTGACGGGGTGCGTAGCAAAGCATAGCGTTTGCCCGTCTCCTTGTCTCCTTTGCCTGCTGTCGCTGCGGCCGCCGCCGCTGCTGCGAGGCTCTCGCGCTGTGCGTCCAGCTCTTTTTGGAGCGCCACACTTTTAGCCAAGTCCTCCTTAGCCTTGCGATCACAATCGAAACTGCTGCCCTCCACAAAGTACTCGGATATGTTGAAGGCTTCGCGCAATTTGGCGTTCTTCTGCTGCTGTGCTTCAGCAATTTGATGGGTATCGCGAGCGCTGCAATGCCAGAAGGATATAATATTTAGTAATGAGTTATTTATGTACGAGATTTTATTTAATTTGCCATTTTTTTCGCACTGTAAACAGTAATTATACATATATACACGCATTGGCAATTAAATCTGTAATATTTGTAACGAATAACTTGCTGTGAAATGTAGACTACAAAGTATCAAAAAGTAGGACCAAGTCGCACTCTCTGAATACAAATAGCCTAATGTTAGTTAATAGAATTACAATTACATTACATTTCCATACTATGTTAATTGCAATTTAACTGCAGCCGCCAGGGTTAACAGCACTCTCTCCCCTCTCTGTTTCTGTCAATGCAAATAGCGCTCGTTGATCTGCTGGCGGCTGCAGCCATAACATTCATTCGTGTCACGCTTGCTTTTTCGATCGTGTCGAATTGATCTAGTTGCTTATTGCTGTTGTTGCAAAGCTTAGCGTTCGGTTCAAGCCTTCGTTTATCATACACATAATAAATAAAAATATAATATAAATATAACGTTGTGGAAATAACTCTGTGTACTATTTGAAAACAGAGCCCTCGAAAAGCTCTCCAAAATTTGAACAACTTCCTCGAAAAACCAAACCAAAAGTAAGGTCAAGTCCCTTTGTTTAGGACTTCCTATAATTACCTCGCCACCACTGCGCTGCCAGCACCGAGGAGCAACGTCTCAAGCAATGAACTCGACGAATGCTTGAGCAGCTCCCCAAGCAGCGCCGGCAGATTGATTTTCTTGTTATTATTCTTGGGTGTAGTTTTGGGTGTTTTATTTACGGGCATGTCCCGTTGCCCATCAACAGCTGTTCGCAGTAGCAACTCCTGCGGGCATTGCGTCATCATCCGTGTTGGACTCTGACAGACGCAGGCGCAGTCGGCATGCAACTTTCTGGGCATTGCTGTTCGCCTGTTCTTCTTGGCGCCGCTTGCCAAAACCGGCCGCAATGGCTTGAATTTCTTAGCAACGGCGGCATAATTGAGTGCCGCCGCCGTTGCCGTTGTCTGCGCCGTAAAGTGGAAACTCTCATACTTGGCAATATACTCGCGATTATCGTGCTGAAAATATTGTGCTTTACATTTCCCAGCCAAACATCCGACTACGGCCTTGCTGCTGTTAATGTTACTGCTGCTGTTAATGTTGTTGCTGCTGCTGTTGTTGTAGCTGCTGCTGTTGTTATTGCTGCTGCTGTTGTTGCAGCCGGTTGCGTGTCCTGCGCGTTTGCGACGCTTCTTGCGTCGCTTCTTCTTGTTGTTGAGGACAACATGCAATGTGCTGCTGGTGGAGGCTTTTGTTGTTGTCGTTGTGGCTGCCGTCGAGGTGGCAGTCGCCATTGCTGTGGCCGTCGCTGTCGCCGTCGTTGTTGCGTTCGTGTAAATTTCCGAGGAGAGCATTTTTAAATTTTTCGAGTGGTTTTTTGGAGAGTTCGTTTTAAATGGGGTTGTTTGGCAAGTGCGTTAATGCTTATGTTCTTGTTGCATAGAGCGAATATTGTTTTATTATGATTATAGTTTTTATTTTGTTATTTAAATTATTATTTGTAGTTTTGTAATTTTTCTCAATAATCTTTATAAAAATATCTGTTGACTTTAATCAATTTCGTAATATTCGTTATAAATGTAACTATATATTTGTTTTAACAATAGTTAGTTGCACAATTTTATAAGGAAGACAGTTGATGTAGTTTACAATAAGATACAGTTAGATGTATTATTATTATTATATTTAATTCTTTCCACAATTTAAACAGGAAGACAGTGGATTAGTATAAATATATATATTTATTTGAATAAGTTAGTAAATATATTTACGAATTATTTGTTTATGTATTCGAAATCTTTTCATCTGGAAGACAGCGGATTATCGTAGACTTAATTTTATATTTGTTGCACTTTTTCACACTTTAAACAGTATTATTTCTTACTTATTCATATATTTTCTGCATTTTATAGACACGTTTGTGAGCTTATTTATTATTTTGATATATTAAATTTCATATCAGGAAGACTTTGGCGTATTAAAATCCTTTATAAAAAAATATACTTTTGTATGTTTTAATTTTAAACGCTTATTGAATTAATTGGAAGACGAATGGATTGGCATTTGTATTGCTTCACTCTTCGCTACATTTGTTTATATATATAAAAATTGTTTTATTTTGTTATTGCTTGGAAGACTTTGGATATTATTTAAGTATTATTAAGTATTTGTAACTCCGTTTGTGGCAAGCTTCTAGCGCGTTCACTTCACTCCATTTGACGACTAAGACTAAACTAAATTACGAGCTATGCTTGGAAGACTTATTTAGTGATTTGTTGCTTTCAGTTTCTGAGCCGTTGAAGCTCACATTACACATTACACTGCATATCTCCCAATGTGAGCTCAATAATGCTCCATTTGACGCTTGCACTCTGCATTCAATTGAAACAACATTAAAAGCAACCACTGCGACGCAGCTAATCCGTTTAGTGGGTGGGTGGGTGCTCGAACTGGTGGCAGCCACCACCAACAACAAAAGCCGCCCATTGCTTAGATATATTTAGGTTTCTTCTTCATTTCGTTGGATTTGTTGGATTTCCACACTTGAGGGGCTGCTCGAATGCATGCATATTGATTGCAGTTCCTTTGATGCATTCTCAACTGCCATTTTCGCATTCGGTTTTTGTGTCAGCTATTGATTTTTCCAGCAGCTCGCCCCAAAAATTATCTTGCAACTCGTTTTGAAGTCAGTAGCCTTTGAAGAACCAACTTCATTTTATTTGACTTGTTTAACTGTTGTTTTAATTGTATTATTTATTGTATTATTTTAATATTCCTTTATTATTATAATAGATTTTGTGGTTCCTGAGCACGTTGGCCAAACGCTTCGGGTTTGTGTGCATTGGCTTTGGAAGACTTGATGTGACTGAAAAATCTTTGCAGCAGCTTTTTGTCTCTACAACTCCGACTGTTTTCATTGGGCGAGAGGACCACGGGGGTGTTTGAGTGGTTGTGGTGTGGGGGTTGGGTGTGAATGGGGATGGTGATGGTGATGACTGAGGTCGCGTGCTGCGCGCAGCCGGCGGCGCATGTGGATTTTGCCACACTGTTGACAGCTGGCGCTGAGATTTTTGACACGCGAACAGGCGTGTTTTTGGTTCAAGCGTTTTATTGATTTGTCAAGTTTATATGGTGCCCACAATATATTGTTTAAATTACATAATACTAAGTGTACTTAAGTGGTCTGTCTTTCAGTTTAGATTAGTTGGCTACTTACGCTACACGTCCAAATTCATCCTTAGCCAAATCGGTTTTGCCTTGGCCCATCAATTTCTGGCGATATGTATCCACGTGCGATTTGATCTCTTCCGGTGTTCGTCTATTTTGAAAGAAAAGAGCAACAATTAATACAAGCTAATTTGAAAAACATTTAAATATAATAATATAAATATAAACATAGAAATACAGCTAACAGAAATAGAGTCTAATTTATATATGCAATATATTTGTGAATTTTCTTTAAGCTGTTTTTAGTTTTTATCTCTTTACCTTTTAGACAAAAGTATTATACGATTAACTTCACAGCTCTATTATAAATTTAGGATATTATTTTAAACAGGTTTTTATACAGAGTTGATTTACATTAAATGTAATATTCAATTTTCCTTGTTGTAATTTTTTGTCCGCTTTATTATGCGTTAGGCGGATGTGTGATTCTAGGAAAATAATCTCTACAACTGAAATGCAGTTCAGTTTTCACCACCAGCCCAGGGCAGACTTGCCTGGGTCACCCGGAAGAGAAGAGCGCCACCAGAGCGCGCTCATATGTGACGCAAAACAAAGCGTGGGGTGTTTTTGGGGGTGGCTTGGTTTGTAGGTGGTTCGGCGGTTTGGTGGTTGCTCTTGCTGAGCGCGTATGCGTCTCTGCCTGCGTGCGCTTGCCACGCTCTCTGCTAACTACCAGGCGCCGCAATGCAAACAACAGCAGAAAACAGCAAGCGGCGGGGAGAGAATGTAAATAGTGGCACACACACGAGTCGGGTGCATTGGCCAAAAAGAAACATGAAATGTGCACAAATATGTTGATGGGTGGACCGGTGTTATATAACAGCAATATTGCATTACATGTGATGGCTCTGCTCTGTTACCAAATAATTCTCTATTACAATTGTAATTGTAAATTGAACTTGGCTGCTTACCCCTGCTTCTCGAGTATTTCCTCGAATTCGATGCACTTCACTTCGATTTTGCGTTTGCGATCATGATCCAAAATCTCTTTGTTTGGTGGCCGATTTAGTTGGGCGTCTAGTTTTTTGGTATCATCTTCGGCCCGATAGTCCTTGTCCTTTTTGCCTGGTCGCACAAACGCCCAATTGCGCTGCACATGTCCATTGGTGCCAGAGCCACGGGGCGTTGTCAATCCAATGCCGTTGTACATATTTTTGAGCGGCTTTTAGTCGCTTGGCTTAAACGTTTACCGTTTTTCTTTCGTATGCATCAGCGTTTTGGAGGACGCAGCTGCTCCGCCAAATGTGCAGTTTGCAAACACAAGAAAAATCGATTTTCTATGACAGACGATGCCGACAGTGCAACTCTGCGTATCGATATATTTGCTGTATAACGATACTATCGCAATTTCAGTCATTGCGAATTGTAAACAAAAGTTGCATTTTACATTCTTTTTTTTTTAAACAACGCCTGAGCAAAAATAAAGTATGCAGACTGACGACAAAGTTGACAATGACAAAGCTGAAAAACCCACAGCTGTGGTTTTTAAGAAATCATCCCGCAAAAATCTACGTCAACGCAAGAATTCCGATGACGGCGAAAAGGAGGAACAGTAAATAATAAATATAATTATGCACATATTTAGGCTTCTAATCGAATCCGTGTCTTTTAACAAGGCTCACTCTGGACGAAATCAAGGAGCGCCAACGTTTGCGGCAGCGTCCCAACGGCGTCAGCCTTGTGGGTCTGGCACTGGGCAAGAAAGTGGCGCCGGAGGAGGAGCTGGCTATCAAAGATCCGTTTAATGTGAAAATGGGTGGTCTGGTCAATATGCAGACACTAAAATCTGGCAAAATGAAGGAACCAGAAGATGCCTACGATGTGGGCATCGGTACACAGTTCTCAGCCGAAACAAATAAGCGAGACGAAGACGAGGAAATGATGAAATACATCGAGCAGGAGCTCCAGAAGCGCAAAGGTGGCGGAGCCGATGACAATACTGATAATGCTGATGATGGCGATGCCCATAAATATTTAACGCCCGAGGATGCGGCACTGTACGCACTGCCCGATCATTTGCGACAGTCGTCGTCGCACAGATCCGAGGAAATGTTATCGAATCAGATGCTAAATGGCATACCAGAAGTAGATCTGGGCATCCATGCCAAGATACGCAACATTGAGGCAACGGAGGATGCCAAGCAGAAGCTGCTCCAGGATGCCAAGAACAAGAAGGATGGACCGTCGCAATTCGTGCCCACCAACATGGCTGTGAACTTTATGCAACACAATCGCTGTAAGTTGCACAATCTTACTAATCTAAACTTAATCCTAATCTCTGCTGCTGTTTTCCAGTCAACATCGAGGACAGCAATGAGCAGCGGCGACGCAAACGTGAAGACAAGGAAGCCAAGAGCAAATCTGCGCAACATCAAACCAATCCAAATGGCGTCAAGCGTGCCACAGACGATTATCATTACGACAAGTTCCGCAAACAGTTCCGCAGATATTAAAAAAAAACATCAAATTTTGTTTAAGGAAAAAATTAGACTTTTATTTGTTTAATGCACATGTGAAAAAGAAAAGCATTTGCTTCTGTCTTTAGCCCATTGGGGATTCTCAGAAAGTCAAGTTTTCGGTGGCTGAAAGTAGACAAATTACACATAAATTAGTTCAAATTGTTTTTTTTAAAGTGTTTCGACTACAACTAAATCATTTTTATCAGTTAGAGATATTTAATTTCATGGCAACGAATGACTGAAGCTCAATGAGATTCCTACTCTAAAATATCATCATAATGAAATGTAGAGGCTTTAAAAATGATAAAATATACACACCTTATAGAGCATATACAACTGATTCTGCATTCCTGTTTCAAACTGTAAAAGAAAATCAAACTTTGGATTAGTTGAAGTCTTAGTAAAACTATAATGCTATATTTATACAGTTCAGTGAGAGATGTTTGATTTCATAGCAACGAATGACTGAAGCTCAATGAGATTCCTACTCTAAAATATCATCATTATTAATAACATAATGATATCCATAAGATGTACTCACCTTATAGATTATAAACGGCTGCTTTCTGTTCAAAACTGAAAAGTACAAAGTAAAAAATTTGAATTAGTAAAGTATAAATTTAAAATAAGCAATACTTGGAATAAGTTTATTGTTCAGTGAGAGATGTTTGATTTCATGGCAACGAATGACTGAAGCTCAATGAGATTCCTACTCTAAAATATCATCAGAATTTATTTTAAAATATTGTTAAAACAATAAATTACACACCTTATAAAGCTAGGGAGACATCGGAACCATAAAATACTGAAAATAGAAGAGACAAAAACATAATTGATTAATTACAAAGAACATTTATTACAAGTTTAAAATGTACCTGTCTAGTTGGCCAAGTTGGTTGTTTTTGCTGAAACATGTCTGAAATAAAGTTAAAAAATTTACAAAAGCAAACAAATTTATTGATTTTTTTGAGTGTTTTTTGTTTTTATTATACCCAGAGACAACATTGCAAACGTTCATCTTCGCTGTAGCGTGTCATAGATTAATTAATATTTTGTTTATAGAAAAAAATCCTATAGTGAAAATGTAAAACGCGATGTTCCGGTTTGCATTTCCAGTTGTTTATATGATGCCGATCTTGTTGGCGATATCGAGAGCATCGTAGTCACGCGCCAGGCGCACATAAGCCTTCTTCTGACCATCGGGCCGGATCAGAATGTTAACCTTAGCCACCTTAATGTCGTACAGCTTGCGGACGGCGGCACGCACATGATTCTTATTGGCGCGCAGATGTGTGAGGAAGACCAAAGTGTTGTTGTCCTCGATCTTCTTCATTGCTGCTTCCGTGGTCAGTGGATACTTGATGATGTTGTATGCATCCATGCGATTCCTGGTGGGCACCGATTTCCTTGGGTATTTGGGATTGCGGGGCAGCTTCAGCGTCGTCGGACGACGGAAGTGCACATTGGTGCGAATCTTGCGGGTGCGGGTGCCAAAGGCGCCCTTGATGATCTATAGCACACAGATGGATAAATTATTAGTTTCAATTTTAATATATATATATTTCTGAGACTCACCTTAACCTGCACCTTCTTGGCGTTGAGCAGGGCAACTGCCTTGGCCTTGGCTGTGCCCTTGGCGGGCTTTGCACCTGCCTTGGCGGCGGGCTTCTTGCCCTTGGTGGCGGCACGAGCCTTGGCCGACAGCTTGGCCAACACCGATTGTGGCTTCTTGCCAGCGCCCAGTTTCTTTTTCAGATCCTTGGCCTTCGGTTTGCTCACCGTCTTCTTCACGACGGGCTTCTTGGCAGCGGCCGTTGCGGGCTTCTTGACGCCAGCAGCAGTAGTGGGCTTCTTAGCCGGAGCAGCAGCAGCTTTTTTGGGTGCAGCAGCCGCAGCTGGTTTGGCAGCAGCAGCTGGCGCATCCTTCTTGGCAGCAGCAGCAGCAGGTGCTGCCGCAGGCTTCTTTGGCTCGGGCTTCTTATCGCCGGGCTTGGCTATAAATAAATAAAGTAATTAACACTAATAAACACAGACAGCTGCAACCAGAAGTGAGGTTAAAAACGAGTGCGCAACGCTTCGAGCAGTGTTGAAAACTGATTTCAATTGTCACTTGAAGTGCACATTTTATACACAGTATTTCATATATTTAATGAGTGTGTTACACACACACAGGCACACACTGCATTTATGGCATATACATTTTTCATTGTTTTTGCCGCACGTGGCGCAAACATGGCTACATATTTGGCATTATTTTTGCTAGAAATTCTTGCTTTCACACATTTCTACACGTTGCTGCGCATTGGGCATGAATTAGTTTGGCGTTTGGTGTTTAATTCGCACATTTTTATGGCATTTTTATATGAAAAATGCTTACCGGACTTCTCGGTTGGCTTTTTAGGTGGCATTTCTACGAGAAAAAGAAATGAAAAGGAAAACTGAGGGGCAGTTGTCAAAGCGGCGGAAGCCAAATCTGACAGTGGCGTGGCCAGATGGTGGGTGGGTGGCAACGCTCGCACAGGGTTGCATCGAAAATGGCAACGCCAACAACACATATGACTATGTGGCAGCGCTGAAAAAAATTATAACAAGTGACAGCCCTGTTTTTTTTAAAACGTTTATTTGAATGCGGTAAATTTAAAAATAAATGTTAACATTAGTAAAAACCCATTAAAAAAGTCTGTCAACAAGCACATCCACTTTTCTGCTTGCCAGAGCGACTGCTAATATAACTGCGTAAATCTATATAAGAATATGAGTTAGTTAGAAAAGTTAATAATGAAATTTGAGTGAAATTAAACTAAGGCTCACCAAATCTTTGCGACTTTTCCGGTGTTTGTTTTGTCTGCTCATGTGTTGTGTTCTTAATTGTTTTTAGCTGCTGCTGCACAGCCGTTTGAAAAGCTAGTGCTGCTAAGCGTTGAAAAAACTCGGTGATTTTAAAACCCGAACGCGCTGATAACGACCAATACTCAGCGCCCAATTCTGCAGCTGCAACGCCAGCAATACGCTCCATTCTCATAAAATCCTCTTTTGTCTGGAAGGAAGTTAATGAATACAGTGTATGAGAATGTAAATATGTATAGTGCATATATTATAATAATAGTATATTTTAAGAGATTGAACAATGTACTCCACTCACCAAGAGATCTGCTTTTGAGCCCACTAGAAATATTAAGGGTTTTTGCGCAGTGTTGTAGTTTAATGCGCTGGAAAGCCACTTTTTGGCGGAGTCCAGAGTCTCCCGCTTGGACATATCATAGGTGGCAACAATGACTAAAATGAGGCAGAATATGGAGTGTTATGATAGACACCATAAGGTTGCCAACGATATGCTCACCACTAGCATTGCGATAATAGGCGCCGGCTATGCACTTGAACCGCTCCTGGCCAGCTGTGTCCCACCTGCAAGTACACTCAAACAAAAAGTATATGCTTAAAAATCACACTTTTCGTTTATCTTTAATTACATTTCCAGACTAAAATTGTGACCCAATATGCTAAAGTTCTCCAGCTCAAAGTCGACGCCAATTGTTGCTTTATAGTTGCACTGGAACTTATCAAAGCAGAAGCTAGAATTAAAAGAATTCTTCTATGAAAACCAAATAGACATGGAAAATAGACAGCTTTTTATCTTTCTCAACAATAAGTTGAGGAACTCTTGGCGCAGATTTCGAAAAGTAAGATAGATTTTTTTGTGAGTGCAGAGGGGAGGGCAGATCACTCACCGATTGACGATGGCTGTTTTGCCCACGGCACAGTCACCCACAAAGATGACCTTGCAGGGTCGCAGCTTGGGCTTGCGCGGCAACTCCAGCTGATATCGAAACTGTGGCGCGAAATCCTTGTCTCGACTGAAGGGGGTCTGGGCGGTGCTGTAGGCTGGTGGCAGTCGTCGCAGATGAGTCCGCGGATCGTGCATGGTCACCGTTGGCGGCGCCGGCAACAACAGATTCTGGCGCATCAGTTGGGGCATTCTCAACAACGTTTCACTTACGACTGAAATACGAGCGATATGAGGAAAAACCCAAAGGCGGAAAATCGGAAAACACAAAAAGAGAAGCAAACCACAAACCTCGACTTGAACTTGGTGGCTATCGTGTGTGGTTGGTGTGTGTGTTCTCAAGGTGTTCTCCAGGTGTGTGTGCTTTAAATTTTATATGCATTTATGCATAGTCTCTGATAAGGGGCAGCTCTCAATTGGGGTCAGCAGCGATACCAAAGTGGAACAGAGCTGGATTAAGTATTTCACTTGGATTTGACTTGAATTTGAGTTGCGAAATTAGTTGGGTTGTGGTAGGGTTTCAGGCTGGAAAGCAGGGAAATTTGATTGAATTGAGCTAAGCTAAAGTTTTCTTAAGTTTACTTTCAAGAAATGTATAAAAATATGAAATTTAAATACTTTCAACAGCTATTTGTAAAAAAAAATACATGAAAGTCGGGTCAATGTTGTCAAATTGATGTCTGTAGAAAAATTGAAAGTGTTCCCAGGTAGGTTTATTACAGCAATGAAAGTTTTACATGAACTCGAATCAAAAACCATATTTCTTAATGCAAATACATTTTTAATCTAAATATAAATGTGATAAGTCAAAAATTTCAAGAGATCTATCCGAGATTTTAGACTAGTTTTTCGTAATATATTACTTTATATTTATATTATTTTTGTGTTCCAGTTAAATTTTATTGAGTATTTGTTTTAGAATTGCCGCCAGGATAGCCAAAATAACCCACGCTTTTAGCCTGTTCCAGCAGTTCGGGATCCAAAGCCAAAGCCTTGAAAAGGGCCCGTTTGAGTTGCCTGTATTGGAAATGAGGCTGAAAGGGCATATCCTCAAAGGCCAACATCAGCAGATGACCAGCCTCGTTGCCCACCGCCAAACAGCGACCACAGTGCGTAAAACTGAGATTGCAATGATGGGATGAGGAATTGGTCATAGAATAATAAAGGATGCACTTACCAGAAGGTCGTGTAGTCAATCTTGGCATCAATTGTGGTCGATGAGACGGGTTTGAGTGTGCTATTCCTCAGATCCCAGATGTCAACTGTGTTAAGACTGAGGGAGACCAAGATTGTGGAATGAGTGCGACTCCAGCGTGCGCAGTGAACCGGCGACAGGTGATGATGAAGCGTGATTAGCGGCAAAAGGATGCCAGTTAACCAAATGCAAATGCGCCTAAGAGAAAAAAAGAGAATTTTAGAAATTGACGAAGTTTTAGTTTTCCTATATTAATGAAATTATTTCTAAAAACAAGAAAAACTTTCTAGTTTTCAGGGTAATCTTAAATCTTGTCAAACTTTCTTCCATTTAAGACTTTTCTCTTTATCATAGCTTACCAATCGCTGCCACAGGTGAGATATAGTTTGGGGGACCAGGGTGAGAAGTCCATGCACACCGCGGTCGTCTCATGCACTTGTCGCAGCTCCAGATGCTGCAGCGGATAATTTGTGGAGCACTTGTAGAGTGTCCCCTCGTCGGTTAGGACGTAGTAGATATCTGTCTGCACCGGATCCAGCACTAGTTCGAGACACTGCGGATGTCGATTGGCAAGCAGCGGCACCATCTGCGACGGACGCTGCAGCGGGATCCCCTCCAGCTCCTCCTCGGCACGCTGGAAACGCTGATGCTCGAAGCCCAACAGATGTGGACTGTTTATCAGTTGATATTTGGTTATGGCGCCTGCTTGGGAGGCAGCCAGAAACGGCGTAATTTCAGCACCCGTTGAAACATCGCCATCGCTGCGTGGAATCCATTTGATGGACGTAACGGGCTCAAAGTGAGGTGAGCTGCTGCGCTGCGAAATGGCCAGCGGCGGTTGATCCGGCCGGGAGATATCCCTCACCTCAATGTCGCCATTGTGGAGGCCAATTGCCAGTAGTTGTGGAACCACTGGTGAGAATTGAACCGTTACCACGGCCACCGGGTAATCGTAGCAACGTTCCGGATTCACGGGATTCTTAATATTCCACACATAGACATAGCCACAGGTGGGGCTACGTGCAGACCGGGCACACGTGTAGATGCCATAGGAGATGGCCAGGATGTCTCCATTGCTGGGACAGAAGCAGACAGAAGTAACCGCCTGCTGCACGCCGGAATTGGACGAGGGAGCACTCAATCGCCAAAGCAGTCGCAAACGATACTTGAACTTGACATCCTCGGCCAGCGGATCAGGTGGTGTCATATTGCGAAATCGTCGCTGTTGTGGTTCGAAAACGTTGCTGGCGAGGATGCGCATGGTAAGCATGAGGGCGACCCGAAAACTAGGCAACTTGTTGATAGCGACAAATTGATCGATGCCATCAACTTTATAGGTGGTCACCTCCATTTTCTGGGTACCCTGCACCTCCACACTTTTCGTCGAGGACTGCAGATCCTTGTACGTATCGAACATCTCAAAATTGGACACATACGATGCCACATTATCCGTACGCAGTCGTTCCGTGTTCACCAATCTCGATTTCATGAGAGCCGTCATCGTTTGCGTATCTGCATCGATGGTGCGCCGTGTTTTATCCGTGCCGGAGAGCAGCTCCTCGTAGCGCTGATTGTCCGCCTGGACTTGGCGACCCTCCTCGCTGTCCGCCTCCGCCGTCATGCTGCAACGCTCGAACAGGATCACAATGGGCGTCTTACGCAACAGCACCTTAATAAAGGGCGTGGTACTCGGCTTTCCACTTTGCCGTGCACTTTGAGGAGCGGCAGCAAAGCTAATTGTCTCCGTCTTCGGTGCGGACTTCTCAGCGGTCAAGTGCAACTTGTACAGGTTGATCTATAATTACAAGAAGAAATTAGAACGGCTTGCCCTAAATCGCGTATTCCAAAAATAGGGCGTTTTCTGTCTTAATTTTCTAGAATTATTTTTAATTATCAAGAAATATATTTCTAAAAAGTTTCCGAGTGCCGGAAAACAGTTTATTCCCGCAAGTTTTTGACAATTTTAAAACTAGATGTCCACATCTCTCTCTCTCTCTCTCTCTCTCTCTCGTTCATCTGTCATCTTTCCTCTCTTTTACTTACACCCAGAGCAATATCATCGAGCGAAGCTCTCATTACACATTTGGTGCGATATTCGGGAGTGCGAAGCTTTTGCAGATGCTGCTGCTGTTCCGATTTTTTCATCAGCGGGTGAGTTTTGATCAGCTGACTGAGCTGCTGGAAATCAGCTGACCGATAATCCTTATTCAATAAGCGCGACATTTTCACTGCTTAACAAAAGCTTTTGATGGCTTTATTTTTTTGAGCTACTCAAGCAATTTGTGTAATATTGTTAACATGGCAACGCATCGTTGCCACACGACAAGCAAATGCCACAAGCCAACGTGTGTGGTTACCACACGGTAGTGCTCCATATTGTTGCGCATCTGCACATATAAATATTCATAATTTAAAGCAATTTGAAAGCACGCAAGCGCAAGGCAACAACCATAACATTTATTTGTGGCAAGCCGCAGCTTAAATGCTCTTCGATAATTGTACAATTTGTGTACCAACTGTGCAATGTTAACATTCATAGAAAAGCTGTTTAATAACAGACTTATAATCGAGAAATGCAACGTCGATTACCAAAGCTTTTGCGAAGTAAAAAGATTGCCTTAAGTTTCATTAAGCCTTTTCTAGTGATAAAATTATATGTTCCTCGAAGAATGTTCTTAGGATATAGCAAATAAAATAACTTAGTGATAATACCAAAAGCTAGTGAATTAAGACTATGATGATGATGATTGCATGGTTCACAGACGCACACATACACACACACACACACACACACACAGAGTGCAGACGAAATTGTCTATTGTGAATGGCGAAGCTTCCGCGACCTGTGCAGCAGTAATAATAACAACTCATACAATAACAGAGGAAGAAGAAGCAGTGCTATGACCTGTCACAAAAAAAACAAAAAAAAAGACCAAGTTTCGTTTAAAATTTGTATAGCAATTAGACGCACACGAAAAGCAATTTACTTGTGCTGTACTCACACATACATATGTAAATAGATGTGTGTGTGTGTATGTGTTGCAATAGAAAGGGTCTTTAATTCCGCCACAGCAGAAGTCGAAAAAGAAGTTGTCTTATGTTAATTTGCCTTTATGCTTCGCTACGTTGATTCGCTTAATGAACAGCAGCAGCGACAGCGGCGCAGCCGACGTCAACGTTGGCAGCACAGCAAGTGCAATATGTCAAATAGACAACAGTCAAGCGCGGGAAAGAAGAAGAATGAGAAGAAGTTTTCCGCATCAGGGCCAAAAAAGCCAACTGCGACGCCGACGTCGCATTGCATGTTGGTCAGCAGCAACAGCAACGAGAAACGCGTCGAGCGTAAAGCAATAAATGTGCAAGTAAACAGCAAAAAAAAGTGCAGAAAAGAAAAGAAACGCTTTGCGTGCATTATGAACTTTTGCACGGGCGAAAGAGCAGACAACAAAAAGCGTCCAGCTTGTTACGCTTTTCGGCATAAAAACCAACAACAACATGGCGGATATGTTGCTGTCGACTTCGGCAGCGCTGCGCGCACAGTGCTTTTGCGTGAAGAAAAAAAAAAACAAATGGCAACGCTTCTGATTAACACCCACAAAAGGAATTTTTAAAGTTTGCTTATTTAATATTAAATGTTGTTTATTTAATAATTAATTAATAATATTGCTTATTTGATATTTGGGTAATTCGTAGTAATCATTCAACAGTGAACATTAATATGCGGACACGCTTAAAAATTTGCATAACACAGAAAAGAAAAACTATCAAGATTTTATGCGTTCACTGAGTTTTACGATCATCTAATTGTCCACACCCAGAAAATCGTAAAATTTAACAGCTACAAGTTCATCACACGCACAAACACACACAGACAGACAAAGAGCTGGCCTGTCTGTGTCTGTGAACCGTTTTACTTTTCATTGAGATCGCTTTTACACCTGTTTTATGCTTCCACTGACCTGGCCCCAATGTGCGCTTGGGCGCTGCCAACGCCAGCGTCGACGCACCAGTCGCCCTCATCGTCATCGTCGTTGGGTGTAACATATTTTCTTTTTTCATTTTTCTGATTTTGTTTCAGTCTTGTTTTGTTTTTGTTTTATTTTTTTTTTTATATTTTTCTTACCAGCAGTGCCGCCGCACATTTAAGCCATGCGCACAAAACCGACTTTTATTCGTTAATTAACCGTCGTGAGGCGCAGAAGTGGCCGGCTTAACGGAAGTACACACTAAAAATCGAGAGCTTTTTGCGGAAACTCATCGCAAAGCGAGGGCGCAAAAATAACATTAAAAAAAGCTCACTTTGATACAACGCCGCCGCAGATTAAGCACACATTTTGTAACCAACTGTGGCAGCGCTGACACCTGCTGCTGCTGCTGTTGCCGTTGCTGCTGGCGTCGCTGTCTCAGCTAGCGTTAATATTGTCGTCGTCTACACTTTTCACTCTTTTTCGATTTCGTGCGCGTCACAGTTGCATTCGAAACAGCGGCACGTGCGCCAAGTTCGTCTCCGATTCTCATTTCGAAACTGACTCCTGTTCCTGACGCGTGCGCAGCTCGGCTGCTGCTGCTGCTACTGCAGCCCTGGGCGTCAGTTGAAATTGTTATCCAATCACTTTTTGAGCGATATGTTAATTTTATGCAAATTGCCGCGAGTTGTTAATTAATTAATTAATGTGACGGCGTGTGTCACATGTAAACAAGATTTTGCAATCGTCGCCCGCATTCACACAGTTGTTGTCTTATCAGCATCGGCGTATCTCCAAAAATGTTGCTTTGGAAGCGACTCTGTCGACCCCAAGGCGAACTAGCAACAACGACGACAACAATAACAACAACAAGTTCATCAGCGTTGCCACAGCGCCGACGTAAGTTTGCCATATTAAATTAATTATTTATTTGACAAATGTATCCAGCCACGCCCCTTTCAAAACGTTCGCCCACGCGGCGCCTCAACATATTTGTTTAAAAATCGAAAAGTTGTGTAAGGGAAAAATGTGATTTTAGTTTTGTTTATTTTATTTTTAATTTTTGGGGCTTTTTTATCGCTGTACATGAAATCCGTGCGTCTCATTTGCATAATTTGCATCTTAAAATTGTTTCGGTTTCTGTTTTTATTGACTGGTTTATTGATTTCATTTTGTGATATCGTTCGCAAACCCCAAACTCCAAACACAAAACCCATAAAGCGAAACGAAACCAAACCAAACCAAGCCAAAGCAATATAATAATAAGGCTCCTCCAATCGCAGGTCTTCTCTCAGCGTGTCTCGAGCGTTTCGCTGCATAATAAATTACTATCAAATTTTATCACCTACAAAAGATGTTGCGTGAAGCAAGCTCACCTCACAAAAACCCATTGAGCCCCTAATGAATAATATCTTGTATGTAAATATTGCCTTTCAGTTCTGATTCTACACCACCTCCTGGTTGCCTCAACTGCTTTAACTGCTTCAGCTCAGCTTGGGTGGGTTTTCGTTCGTGTTTTGGTGTTTTGGTGGGGACTAACTGTTTGCCAAAAAGATTTATGAATGAGTTTGCCGTGCTTAACATAATTATGCATAACGCTCAGTCGGCTTACGATTTAGATACGTTCACCAGATCAATCTATTAAAAACAGTAAGAATCATCTCTCGTTGAGAGTGATCGAATGGCTGATACTCTGTACCTTTGCAGCTTGGTTATACGCCAGAAATCTAAAAATTCAAATATAAAATATAATTTTCCAACTGCTAATAAAATATCGACTATTTACTTAATACAATGTATTGGCACTTGTATTCAGCATCTCTTTCAATAAAAAATCAAAATAAATATCGATATTTATCGATTTGAAATAAAAATGCAATTAATTTCATTAAAGTTAATCAAATAGATATTAAGGGTGTGAAAATGCACCCAGTTGTTGCATAGATCAACACCTTGGCATGATACCCGTTCTATTCCACACATCTCTAACAGGCACAGGGTATATGGAAAGAGCGTGTTTTAGAGTCGAGACAGGTGGAGCCATTTATTACGAGTTCGAGATGCGTGGGTTCTATGGAAATTTTCAGTCATAGATCCTATTTTTATGCCATTTTAGAGGGTACTATTCTGTTATGGCTTGACGTGTGTAATGCTTTAAGGGAGACAGTTTTAATCGGTAAATATATTATTGATTTACATCACTCATAGTCGATACAGTCATTTCCATAGGTCTGTGTCTATGTTTCTATGCAAACTACTTTCTCATGTTTGAAGTTATGTTAATAAAACTAGGCATTTGTTTATATTTTTGCTGCAGAAAATACTTATTTCAAAGCAGGCTGGATCCGTAGACTATATTATATAGTTTCAATAAGATGATGACAATAGAAAATTAGCCAGTATGCAAATTATTATGCTCTTCAAATATAGATCCGACTACTATATCATATAGCTTTCATAAAACCAATCGGTCAGTCAATGAAATTTATGGTTGTGGAGTTAGCTTCGCTTGCATGCTTAAGATTGTCGTTATTTCTAGATTGAGATAAGCATAATACTCTTAAGTAATGTCTCTTGAGTGTTAACTACTTCTACGTATGTGCATCTATATATGTATATCTAATTATCTGCGCATTCTCTGTGCGCATTCTCTGTACAGTGACGACTCTTTCACTTCGCCGGGTGTTCAAGTGTCAGTTTGGATTTGCTTTGAGGCTTGATCATGTTTGGACCACAGTGTTGTGGTTTTCATTTCTATTTTACTGTTTAATTTCTCTTCTTCTTCTTCTTCTTCTTTATTTTAAACTAACTGTCGCGCGTCTCCTTTTCTAGTGAAGATCGGTCTCTTTATTTTTGGTCCAACATGACTTTGACTTGTGGTAATTTGATGTTAATGACACTCATCAGCACCGACACAAAAACCAACAACAACAACAACAACAACAGAAACAAACAAACCAACAAACAGGCAGGCAGGCAGCAATGACATCGACACCGTTCTTACCCCAATCCCCAATCTCCCTTCCTCTCACCCGAGCCCCCTCCCCCAGCGCACACTTAACACGATTCTAGTAGATCGTTTGCCTGGCCAAGCGACATTTTTATGATGTTCTTTTTTCCCCTTTCCATACCCAAAAGTTGTGGCGCATAATCGGCTTAGGTGGGAGTGAAATGGCCTCTGCCGTACGCTATATTATCTTCTCTCTCTCTCTCTCTCTGTGTCACTCTATCTACTTGAGGACACTTTACGTTTTGGGGCCTATGCGCTGCATTTAGGCATTCTTGTTATTAGTTCGTGTCTTGAGTCTTCTGTTTTTTTGTTTGTTCTTCTACTTTTTCTTAAACGCCATCAAGTTGCATGTTTTATGCGGCTCGTAAAAGCCATGCTCCGATATGCGTTTAAAAATGAGTTCAGCATTTTGTTGTGACATTTTTACGAGTTTCGTCTTCTACTTTTTTTTTTTTTGGTTTAAAGAGGGTATTATGATCTTGTTTCGAAATTGTTGTGACGCATTGAACGGTGAAATGCGGTAATTCCATAAGGCACATTCATATAGATATATGTGTTATTGCTTATATCTTTAAGATGCGCTAGCAACAATTTTAAATTCTATTTTTGCATAAGAATTCCTTTTTGTATTTCGATAATATTAAAATATTTAGTCTAAGCTTACTTTACATTTTTATTATGACTTTAATAACTTGGCAAGTTATTGTCGATTTTGTTTATCACTATTAAACTCATAAATAATATAGCTTCCATAAAAAGTTTGAGTGCTGGGCAGCGTATTTGATATTCGACCAGATCGATTCCACAGCGTTATCAGAATAGTTGTAGTGGACTATGATAAGCCTCGGGTTGAAGTAAAACTACTTTGGAATCTTATTACCTTCATCGTATCTGGCAAATCTCAGCACCTATTCTCCCATAATAAGCCAGTATCTTTATAATGCGGCGCGGGACTCATCTTTGCCAGAGTTTCGCTGGCCGCACAAATTGCTCATAAATTATATGAAAAAAGCGTCGCAATGCCAAAAGCTGCTGCGCCTACACCATCATTATCAGCTTGTAAATAAAAAGACTTTATCAATCGTTAAGCCCCAGGCGCAGGCATCAACCAACCAACCAGCCAAACCAAGCAAACCAACCAAACAGCCAACCAAGCAAAGGATGCCTGTAAGCAACTCTCTCACCTAATAACATAAAAGTTATCGAAATGGCCAGAAAGTAGAGGAGTAGGAGCGACCCAAGATTGAGAGAAGGCCGCTAAAAGAGCAGAGCCTAAGTACAAATATTTTTATTTATGATTTTACAGATCAGCATATTGCTCAATAATTTCTCGACTCGAACAAAATAACTTTCAAATTATGTTTGTACCCCTCACCCCACCCCCGATACCCGATTTTAAGTGCGCCAATTTTTGAAATTATTGGCGGCTGCGTATGCAGATAATCGTGACCTGTTGCACATACACTCACTTACACACACACACATACAGCAGACCTGGCTCAGACTCTGGCCAATAACTCAAATCTGCGCAAATTGCTGTGCGAAAGTTGCTTGCTTTCAGCTCCGGGCGCATCCTTAGCCGTGATTCCTCACAGACTGTTTGTATATGTAGAACTCTCGTATATCATGACACTTTAATTTAATTACTCTATTTGGCATAGTTTTCGTGCTATTTGTAACAGGCTGCGTTCATATCCTACCCCATACCCCCCCACCCTCCCATCACTTGGCGAACTTAGCCTTGGCAACAGGCGCATTTTTGTATTTAGGCCATCTTGCTTATATGCTACGTAATATTTTCCCATAAATAATGCGAGGTTGGTTTGAGAAAATTACTTTAAAATTTATGGCATACCGTGGGGAATCAGGCGCGTCCCCCCCAACCCCCAGCGTCTCTGTGGGTGTGTGTATACGTGTGTGCGTGTGTGTGCATTGAATATATCTTACATACGCTGATTTGGCCCTTTTTATTTTTGCGATTTATGTGCAGAGGCTGCAACTCTCGCACAACTCACGCTGTACACTCAGAAAAATCAATGTCAAAATCTGAGCGTTTGATCATAGTTCAAATCATTAATCAACTTGTATTGTGGCTGTTCCCAACTTCCTAAACGTACACACAGAATAAAAATCGCACTGAATTTTAGAAAATCTGTCAAAATTGAAAATAGCCCTCATAATTAGAAAGTTGATATTTTTTTTTTTTAAGTAACTTCTAAATGTATGCCAAAAGTAACTATAAATTAGATTACATCTGCCTACAACAACAATTTCAAAAGTATGTTGTTTATTTTTTATTTTATAAAAAGATTTTCTAAAATTATTAAGAAATTAATTTTTACAAAATTGATTAATGAGGAATCCTTGGCGCCAAAGTATGTCATATTTGTAAAATTTCAGTTGAAGCTTGCTTTGAGTAAAGTTAAGTAGAAGTGGTTTACTTTTGAAGCAGTTGAGAGGCTTTTCGCTGAGTGAAGCTGTGCCTTATGCCTCAGCTCCTCTAGAGATGTGCGTGGCAAGTGATACTCAACAAAAATAACGTGTTTCGCTTTGGTTTTTTTTGGGGGCCGCATCGTCGGCAAGTGGGCGGGCCAATGGATCTGGAAAGTTCGCACGATTGATGATCAACTGATGGACGGAGAGACTCCAAGACAGACTGTCTGCACGTCTCCCTGTCTCTCTGTCTGTCTGACTGACTGACTGACAGTTGCGATGACGCTGACCTGTCACCGCACTGACATAGCCATTTATGTAATTACACGCGGCTCCCTCGATATCACAAAGTAATCGCGATCCGCAAGGGCAACCCATAACAACCCAATACAACACAACACAACACAACACAACACAACACAGCACAGCACAAAGCAACGCACAACCAGAGAGCTCGTAATTATTTTCTACTTAATCTTCATCACATGCGCAACATGTCGAAAACTTAAGCGAATTGACGCGATGCATCCGAAAGCTACAAAAAAACAATCTTAGAGCGGTTCAATGCATTTGCTTTTTGCATTGGTCACACTTCAAATAGGGCTGCATTCAATGTCAGTTTTCTTTTGTAGCCCAAAAAGTGACTGTGCATGTCTAAACTTTAATTAATTGCTGTTAAGTCTTTAATAATTCAATCATATTTATACTATAATTTTATATTACAGCGTGATAAATTTGAGTTAATGAAAAGTTTATTTAAGGTAGTGAAAAAAAAACCCATCGAAAATATAAAAATATTGATATGTAGTATATAGTTACGATAGATGCACGACGAAAGGAATGGAATAAATTTGCTTGCCTCAAGTATATAAAATAGTAATACATATGGGAAACACTTGTTAAACTTGTATTGGCTTAATTTCAAAATATGAGTATTATTGCTAAAGAAATACTCAGTTTGAAATTGCCACTAGCTGTCTTCATATTAAACCTGACATTGCCCATATACTCATTACGTAAAGTGTGAAAGTTAAGATGATAAAGTGAAGTGCATTTTGTAAATTCACAATTAAGTGCAAACGATATACCATCGCTATATGGCTATAAGTACGATTGCTAATAAAGTCACGTAATCGACAAATCACTGTGAAATATCACCGCCCCGTGATTTGTCTTCGCAGCCCTGTGGGGCATGTTCCAAAAGTGAAAATGAAATGGCCAATGAATGTGCGTGTGCAATGTTCAATGTGCAACTTACAATGTTCAATTTTCAATGTGCATTGTGGATGCAAAGCGATCTTCGCACAAAGGCAGCCTCCACCTGCGCTTAACTTCAAGTATCGACTCCTCCTCCTTCTCCTCATCCTCCTCCTCCTTGTCGTCCCCTTACCACTGTTTTTGTATATCAGGTGTTTAAGGGTTTCACAAGACAATCGCCGCATGCAGATGAAGCCGAAGCATGTGAAACGTGCCTGGGGCATCTTTGGAGCAGTTTTTGCTCCTTCTCCTTCTACTCTTTTTTTGGGCTCAACCTCTGACCGAATTTCCAGCGATAATTATCGGCTGGCGTGCAAATATGCGGAAAGAATTCCCCATACGCTTGTTATTGTCTGTTTTCTGTGTTTATACCCATTCAGAATGGTTAAAAAGGGTTTAATCGATTTGTGCAAATTTACCAAGCACCAACACTACCAAGCAATGGGAAGCATCTCTGACCCCATAATAATTAACCATGACATGGGGATGTCAGATTCTATAAGGGTTAGGGACTAGAGGCGAAAGACTGTATATTTGGAATAAATGTTCCCACATACCACGCGCAGAGAATTAATGCATTCCATTTTACCGATAGGAATATAAACCATACTTTTAAGGACAGAGGCTTCTAATTGATATGTTATGCAATTATTATTACCTAATTTGTTTTCCGCAATCCATTCTCATATTGATCTCATTAGGTATATAATATAAACTTGACAGCCGAATGCAGGGTATGTCGTAGTTCATCTCACTCAAGTTGAGTTTTTTTTGCTTGTTTTTTGTTATATTTTCTGTTTTTTTGACTGTTTTGTTTTTTGGTTGTACTTTAAATGGAACTAATTAAATTTAACGCAGAGCGCATTAAATTTCCTTATGCCCGCATAATTGGGGCTTGCAAATCAGTGCAGGGCAACGCTTATCCACGCCCTACACCGGTGTCGTTCCGCATTGTGTGTGTCTCTGCCACTGCCACTGCCACTGCCTGAGTTTCTGTCGTCTACCGTCCCTGCCTCATGCCACACTGATTTAGTATCGCATATAAAACTTGTGAGTGAAGATTATGTTACACTGAATTAATTGCAGCCAAGGTGAAGGTAGCAAACAGGGCCCTACACGTCACGAATGGGAAGTCGAGCCTCCCTTCCCCGAGCCCACCCACTTCCCGCCTCCCTCCCCCTGCTTTTGCGTGACAGCACGTGCTAAAGTTGCTGTCGTCATTTGAAGTCGTCTTTTACTGGCTTTCCTGGTAATTTTGATAATTTAATTGAAAAAATGACAGACTTACCGTGGCGGGGACCCTTAAAGCGTTGAAGCCTTACAAATTGTTGGCTATCGATGGTGTGTATTGATTTTATGTGCACATTAGTGTTGCTACTCCTCACTCTCCTCGCCCTTCCCCACCGCCAACACGCCCCTATGGGGAATCTGTACTTGCCTCAAGTGGCATTTGCTTTGTCAAGGCCCTTGGCCTGTGCCAAGAGCTTGACTTGGCCTGCTGCAGGTGTTTTTTGTCTGCTCAGATTTTGTTGTCATCTTTCACTTAACAGAGGGTTGTTTAGAGCTTATGAATATGAAGTGAATTCTGAATTGTGTACATTAAGGAAATGAAGTTGCAATTTTATACGGAAAGTATTGATTTACCAGTGAGTTTGGGCTTGACAAAACGAGGAAGGATATACTAAAAGTATCTGTGAGATACAAAACTGTCTAGCAGAAGGTATTCCTGATGGGGAGTATACACTAAGTGCGCTGATTAGTGTGGAAAGCTGATGCTGTAGACTTTTATATTTTAGCAGTAAATATCTGTAAAAAAGTAACTTAAAGCTTAAAAATGTGAATGTAAGGCATTCATTCAGCCAAACATCAAAAATTCTATAACAAAATGAAGTTAAGTGCAAAGTTTCAATTTTATTGCAGCATTCAACTTTCAAGTCGAGCATAAGAAATACTTGTGCAAATAAATTGCACAATTGAGCGCTTTTTGACTACGAATCGAAGTTTTCAGTTTTGCATCTTGTGAATTTCTTTGTCTTTTTAGTAAAATATGCGTGTGCCGTATACAAATATGCTGGTTGGCTAGCAAGCAACTCACACTCATTTTCAAACTCGTTTTCGTATTCAAATATGCAGTGAATATTTGATTTTCAACTCACTCTTTAAACTTAAAATTAAATTGGATTCTAAGTTTGGTGCAAATTTAACAATTTGCCAAATGGAAAAGTGAAAAATTAAACAAGTAAAACAGAAAATATTGAAATGTTGCCACAAACACACCTGTGCACCGTGCAGTCAATTTGGCTTAGCAGCGACTGAGTGTAGGTGAACGCTTCACAAATCTGCAACACACCCCATTGCCCCACCCTTTAAATCCCTCATAATTACAACCCTTACAGAAAGGGGATTGCATTTAAGTTAATGGCTACTGCCTCAATCCTTGGCTACGTGTTGTAGGAAACAATTATTACGGAAAGAATATCCAACAGCTCTGCTCTGTTGTTGCCCCATTTATGTAACCTTCCCTCTACATCTCAACCCACCTCTGCTCCACGCACACACATTACGTAATCCTCGTCGAGCAAACCCGAGCAACTGTTGTAAGCGCAAATTGTTTGGATTTCATTTTTCGTTATTCTTTGCAACATGCATTTTGTATGCCTGCCTCTGTCACTCTTTTTGCCTCTCTGGCGGTGTCTTGCTGTCGTCTTGGTTATATTTTTGATAATTTTTCTTGTTCTTGTTGGATTTGTGTTATTCTGAGTGCTGTAAAACGGGTGTAAAACGGGAGCAGTAACAGCAGTAACAGCAGCAGTAGCAGCAGCAGCAGCAGTGAAACAAAGCAGATTTCCTGGCATATTTTATGAGCGCAGATGTGCGTTTTGCAAACGGAAACTGATGCAGAAACTGAAAGGTACTTCTAAATGCAGAGACGCAGAAGTAGACACAGTTGACCCAATGGGTGGGTATTATTATTATGACAAGAAGCAAAATAGAATTGGCTGCGGTCGTTATGACAAGCTAAACGTTCCAATAATAGAGTTGAGAGGTCTATAGAATAACCTCTTCTAGCGTAAATCTATCTATGAATTATGGTATTTTATGCAAAATGGAAAGGAACCTTTCAGGGTATATAAATCTGACGGACGGACCGATTGGTCAGGGCTATATTACCTCGCGTAGTATTGCAGATCAAGAACACATATTTCTTATAGGGCTACCGTTACAAAAGTCACGACAACTTTGAAATATTTACATCAATATTTTAATTGGCACTTCTGCTGTCTGAATATGCTTGAACTTCTTATGTTGTGTGACCTTCGATGGATTTTCGGTGTCAAGTTTTCGCTTTAAATGCAAATGACTGCAAGAGACCTTTGAAGTGGCATCTAATCACTAATCGCGGCAGCTGTACAACCTCCCACCTACCCGCCTACCCCCTTCCACAGCCCCCTCAGCTTCCCTTCACTTCACCTCACTCATAATATAAGCCAGCTATGCTTGTCGTACGTAGCGAAACAAAAGCGAAGGCGGATAAAAGAAACAAGCGCGTGCCTCGCTGCGCATCTGTGTGTGGAGAGGGGAGAGGGGTGCTAAGGGGGCGGAAAATAGTAAGCAGCAATGGCAGCAGCAGCAGCAGCAAAAGATGATGAGAAACTTGAGCGTCAAGCAGGCAGAAGCTTTAAGCCGCTAAATTGTATCGGATTACGGGCAAATTCCAAGCCATGAAGCTAAAAATTCCTTACCCATAGGCGGGCTCAACTTGCTGCCACTCCGCTCGTCTCTCTCTTCTTGCTGCAGCTGGTATGTTAATGAAGGTGCTTCAGTGGGTAGGTAAAAGGAGTGTCTGTGTGAGGAGAGGGGATGTGGAGTTGCTAAATCCTCATCCACAGTTTTGTTGTTGTTGTTGTCGTCCTGCTGTTGTTCCTCGACTAAAAATGGCTAAGGGGCATAGAGTGCATTGGAACAGCAGGGAGAGTAACAGAGCCAGTACAAGGGGGGGGGGGGGGTTGCTGGACAAAGGGGCGAGAGGGGGATAGCGGATGACACACAAGTGCTGAACCCCAGCGCTGAACTCGTGAACTCGCGTGGGTTATGAAAAGCGAATGAATCTTAGCACAGTTACAGTTACGTGCAACTAGCAACGAATATCTTGTTGAGCCCTTGTAGAGGATATTCTACTTTTATCATTCAGCTTGTAACGCATTAACGGAGACGTCTTTATAAACTTTTGATTACCAGCAGAGTCCATATCGGTATGTTTGTCTGCCTGTTTCTATGCAAACTAATCCCTAATTTTTAAAGCAGTACTGTGTCACTCTAATACATAGCTACTATGGGAACAATCGGTTGATATCCTTACCTAAATTACCCTTAACGCGTATTACATAGTTTTTTTTTTACCTTTGAACCAAAAATCTTTAAGATCAGACTGCTATACCCTATAGTTTTCATTTCAATCTTTGGCCATCAGATGAGTTCTTTTAAGAAAACCATTCTTGTTTTCCAAAATATCTATCGGATAGCTTCCTTCCTAACCAAACTCATTTGTTATGTGTGCTATTATGTTGTTGATATATAAAAAAATACGATCAACAATGGATCAACTAATAGGATTTCTTGGAATCAACTGAGTTTTCTAGTTTTCTAAATTTATAGTAAAATTTAGATGACGGCATTCTGACTCCGGTCTACAAGAGTATGCACTCTTCGGCATGTTTAAGATTTATTTCTTGTTTTTTCTTTTTTCAAAACTCCAGTCAAACGAGCAAAGACAATCAATCGAGTTGGTTAAGCCCCTTAACTTGTCTGTTTACCCTTTCCCCCGAAAAAAAAGCAAAATAAAACATGCAAAAAAAACCAAAAAATGTGCGCACAAAAATTGCACACAATTTGCCTAATTCGCACCGCGCCAACTCCTCGCCTCCCTCCATCCCCCTAAAATAACCCCCCACACTCGTCCCAACTAAACTCAGTCTATCAGCGAGCTGCACAGAAACAGGATGAGCCGCGGTGCTGAAATTGCTGCGGTTTTTGTGGATACCCTGTATACGAATATTTCGGTGAAAGTTTATGCGTTGAATCAGTTTAAAGTTGTTGCATAACCTTGGCTTCAAAAATGCGGTCTTAAAGTGAAGTATCTGTTTTTAGTTTGTTGGCTCTTTAAATATATTTGACTAGTATGCAATTTTTTGAGCACTTTGGTTTCCATTTTGGTAGCCTATTACAGGGTATTCAACTAGTGAGCCGTTTGCTTTAGGGTGTTCTCGTGCTTTGCTTTTTTTCGGCCTGGGCCATGGCAACTGCAATTATTGTTTGCGGCTTTTCAATTGCCTCGCCAGCTATAGCTATGGCTGCACCCAGGGGCGTAATAAGCATTTGACAAAAGGGGTCTTGTCGAATAAAATAGAAATAAAATAAAATATAATAATTAAAAGTTTACCAAGGTTGTTACAAAAACTTCGCTGAATTTACAACTTTTATTTCCGACTACGAAAAGTTGCGCAGCCCCCTTGCCTGCGCCCTTGGCTACAACTACAGACGCAGCTACAGCTTGAGCTGCAGCTTCAGTTTTAGCTTGAGTTTTAGCTGCAAGTTCAGCTTTGCAGATGGAGTCGAAGTCAGTCATCATAAGGTGAGAATATAATAGCGCAATCGTGAGATGCGTGACTGCAATTGCCCCTACGCCTGCCTCGAACTATGCACATTGGTACCAATTAACCATTTACTACCAAAAAGTATTTAACATAATGTAATCAATAAGCTACAATTTTAGCAGTTTTAAGCATATGCGAACACATTATGTTTGCTGCAAAATAAATAAATGGAAATTGCAGATGATTTTTGTCACACTGTGCGTTTGGGCTGATGATCTGAGCTGCGTTTCGGGTTTATTTTTGTACGGTCCCAGGGCTTAGCTGATAAGCAGCCCCAAACAAACAAATAATAATGCACGATTTGTGGGCTGAGCGGCAGCAGAGAAATATTTCCTTTTGGTTTTTTGGCCTTTGATTGAGCAACGCGCGCTGCCTTTAACTAATTGAGCTTCATTGTAGGAGGCGGTACTCCAAAAAAAAAACTTTTTCCTGCCACAGACACGTTTCCTGTTTGCTGCAAGCATAGACAGACATAGAGTGAGGCAGACAGAGAGAGAGAGAGGTAGGCAGTGTGGGCATAGAGTATCTGCGGTTGCCATTTAATTAAAAATGAAAAGTTCTCGTTAAGAAAAGGGTCTGTCGTCTGCCCAAGCATTTGCGGAAAATTAAAAGTTTTCCATCTGCTATACTTAATTTTTTGTTGTTGTTGCTGTTGCTGTTGGGCGTTTGTCACATGTGTGCAACATTTTTGGGGTTTTCAAGTTTCAAATGGGTTTGTTGTTGTCAGCAAATGAAAGTGGCAGACATTTCTCAAATACCTCATAAACTAAAGTGTATTAAATTGTAGCACAAGTTGACTGCTCAAGTGTTGTATCTAGGTGTCAAACACAAAAATATCAAATAAAATAAAAAGGGTTTGGGGCGAAAGTCGATCATTTGTAATAGTATAGATTAATCTTCTGCGTCATAAAATTGTGTCCTCTTCCTGGCAACATTCTTGGCAATGGCTTAAAAATGCAAAAGCTTTTGAAAGTCGTAAAATCAAAATAAAATCTTTCGCCGAGCGTAGCATGAAAAGACTGAATGAAAAGGAGAAAAAATATAAAAAAAAAAACACAAACATAACGGGCAACAAAATCTGGCAGTATTAAAGTAAAGTCTATTAAACTTTTTTGCACCAGCAAGTAATACACACACACCGCACACACACACACACATGAAAAGTTTGGTGGGGTTGAACTTTTGGCATGTATAAAACATATGATTTTTGCTTGATGCCCCGCGGGCCAATTTGCTTGTCTACAGCAGAAAGGCAAAACAATAGATTGCTGACAGAAGCAGCTACACTCAGAAAAAATATATAGGATGCAGAATGGAAGACCAAACCAAATTATTGCTGGCCGAAGCAGCTACACGGAGAAAAATAAAACACAGAATGCAAGCTGACTCTGCTAAATAAAATAATAAGAATGAGATATGTAATTTATAATTTCTGAGAATGATTTAATATTTCTTTCAATAAATCTTCAAATAAATCTAATAAAGATGGGAAAAATATTTTACAGGCAGAGGGAGGCATCTTCGACCCCTTAAAGTATATATAAGACTGTAAAAAGCTTCTTACTAGCTTTGAGTGTGGTTTTAATCTACAAATCAAACCATGATCAAGAAGCTCTGGTTTTTGAAATCCTTGACAAAGGTACAGCTTTTGAAGCCATAATTTTTTCATGAACTGCGAGTCAGAATTACCTTTCCAACTTTAAATGTATACTCGAGTTCAAATCATGATCGATTGGTTTTTGAACAATTTCCGACCTGTCCCCGGGAAGAAAGAAGCACCTCCAATATACTCCTTGTCCTCCAATATATTACTTATCAGTCGTGACGATCTAGCCATGTCCGTCTCTACACCTCCTACTCAAGTTTATTTGCAGTTATCGAAAACTTTTTGGATTTAGATATAAATCGGTTTTATTACATGACCACTTTTTTTTTTTTGTGTGTAGAATATATATGAATATTTTTGGGAGTTCGCTGCGTAACCAGAAGATACAGAGTCCAGAATGTTGTAAGAGACGCCAGCTCGCTAATAAAATAAACCTGTGTAAATGTGCCACCAACTTCCGTTGCCTTGTTGCCCCGTTGCCCGGTTGCACGGTGGCACGGTTGCCAGTTTGCCTCGTGGCCTGTAAATGTTAAACGCCTCGTGCAGACATAAATTGTGTGTTAAATACATTTTATGCGTTTGCGTTTGCCTTTGCTGTCGGCGTGTGGAAACCAAGTGTTGTAAGTCAGTCGACTGCAAAACGCAATCAAGGTCGCTGGGAGGCAAGAAGGCGAGCAGGCAGGCGCAAGGACACAAGGGGTGTGTCAGGGAGGCGTCCACAATGTTGTCGTCTGCGTGTTGACGTTTGCCCGGGGGCCACAAAAGCGCAGGACGCTTTTTCCCCAGTTTCCTCCGTATGATGTATGGGCGTACCACGTTGCGTATTAGGAACGCACGTATTACTGGCAAACGCCAGAGTTGTCCTTCTGCTCCAACTGCTGCTCCTCTTTAGTCCTTCTGCTGCTGCTGCTCCTTGTCATCTGGCTGCTACTCCTCTGTAATCCTTTGCTTGCTGCTCCTTTTGGTAGCCGGGCAACTTGGCGAAGGCGGCAGCTGAGCATACACATGTTTATGTCACATTTGGACTACATAGTTGCGTGAGTGTGTATGCTTGTGTGTGTGTGTGTGCGTGTGTGTGTGAGTGTGTGTGTGTGTGTTTTTGGTGTTCGCTTGTGTTCACTTGTGTTCACTTTACTCCTTGAGCTTGGAGCTTCCTTTGTGAATTATAAAGAAATTTGTTGTGCACTGGTTTTCTTCTTGTTGTTGCTGTTCGTGTTGTTGTTGTTGTCGTATTTTGTTGTACGCAACGATTTGTTCTTTGCGTGTTTTGCATGGGATATGGGGGGGTTTCGGAGGCGTCTTGCCATCAGTGGGCGTGGCTCTAGAGAACGCTGCAAATTTTCATTGCATACTTTTGGCGACGAGCGAAACAAGTAGATTTTATTACGCCATTAAGCTTGTAATAACACTAGCTATAAAATTGTGCATAACAATTGGAATAATCATCAGTAAAAACGCAAATAAAAGCAGTTGAATTTAAAGTTTAAAGCTCGTTGAGCTCTTGAACGGCGGGCTTTAGAAACACTTTGTAGTCTGAAGCTATTTAGTACTTGCCGCGCAACTTTATTGGTTGACATTTAGAACCAGAAGCGGTTTCGGAAACAAAATCCAACATTTTTTTTTGAACCATTGATGGAGAGCATCTTACATCAATTTTTAAGTTTTATCAGAATCGTTAATAATAATTGCGACTCAGTTTGAAATCTTATCTTTAAGTTAGTTGAACTATTCTACACTCAATTCTGCCTTATTTGTATAGAATATACCATTCTAGCTTACTGTATTATATATTACTGTATATATATTACTATGTATATATTACTATAACTGTTAGTTCTGCTTGCTTGAAAATGTTGAATACACAAGGATTAATCTATAGCTTCGTGGCACTTTCAACTACAAACTGCATTAATATATAGTATCTAAGGATTAAACTATAGCTTATTCCTTTCAAAATGTAACTAGTATTAATCTAAGGTGTTCAGTACTGTGACACTTTCAGTTGGTGTCATTGCAATCGTTTTGTTTTCATCAAGCACAGCACAACGGAAGTTGCTTTTAGAGGCAGGCAGCTTCAAGAATTTAAAACTCTTCCGCTACGGCCCATCCCCCATCTGCCCTCAACCCCTATTGTGGCTGAGGGGCAACACTTGTTTGCTTGGTGCACATTGTTGCCACGCCCACGTGCTACTTGAGGTCCTCTTTTTTACTTAAATTCCATTTTAATTTGTTGCGAATTTCGCTGGTAAAATCCTTCTTGTTTTATGCTATTTCTCGTTGTTTTTTTTTGTTGCTGTTGTGTTTTGTACTGAAGAGCGCTTAATTACCAGCATTTCGATGGCTGCTGCTGCTGTTGCCGTTGCCGTTGCCGTTGTGGCAGCTGCGACTACTGCTGCGGGTCCAGTTGCGACGCTAAATAACACACTTGAAATGATTTTTACTAATTTCACGCGTTTTTATTTATTTTTGCTTGCTGCACGCTGAAAACCACTTTTGTGTGAGCTGCAAATTAAGGGGAACCTTAAAGCTTTTATTTAATTCCATTAGAAGCATAATAAAAAACTGTGAACGTGTCAATTGAATTTATAGCTGTTGTTATTAAGTTAATTTAACTGGTTAGCAAACAGTATTTTTGTTCCAAATCAATTAAAATGGGCGTCAATTCAATAAAAATTCAACAAATTCATTTAAATTTCATTTATTTGATTATAAAACTATTTAAAATTTGAAAAAAACCCTAGCATTTAATTTTAGTTGAATTAAAGAGCCGCGGAATGTTTTTGCTGAGGTTTTATTGCTTTGTATGCTTTAAATATTTTATTTAAATGCATTCCAATTTGTGGTTATTCGTTTTGTGTGTGTGTGTGTGATATGCGTATGCTTTATGAAAATTTAATTTTGCTAATAGTTGCACAGTTGTTTTTCCTTTGCCCCTCTATGTTTATAGAGTGGAAAACGATTTTCATGTTACACAAAGAGAGTACACAAAAGAAGATTAACGACTAATCAGTTCTGCGTAAATAATGCATGATTAAAAACAATGCGAATGTTAATATCAATTTCACATTTTAATTGCAATATCAAAGAGAGCTGAGATCTGAAAGTGTTGAGTATGGCGGGGTAAAAGAAATTTCTCAAAGAGTTTGCTTTGAAGTTGCGCCAAATTTGCAAAACACTCGAGAGCCAGCCTGTACACAATCTGCAACTACTTAACCTCGCTTTGAGTCAATGATTTATCCCTCCGCTTCCCGCACACCACACCCCCCACTCCCCACTGCCCACTCAATGCAACATCGACTTTGACACAACAAAGACAACAGCGGAATAATAGCTGTGGCATTAGTGCCGATAAATACAAAGATACAAACATATGTATGTATCTATATGTATTTAGATACAAAGATAGATAGATGCCTTTGTGTCACTGCAATTGACAAAATAATCACTGCAACTTGCAGCTTGTTGATGCAACAACAACAATAAACCGAAGCTTAAACACCCTTCTATGAAAGTTATAAACGTATTACTGATAATAATAAGATTAAAGCAATTACCTAATAGAGTTGTTAATGTCTCCTTCACCATAAAATAATAATACCCACAGCAAGAGTATATCAACAATAACAACAACAACAACAAAAGCGGCACACATATTTTCCCGCCGAAACGCAAAAAAGCGAACCACAAACGTTCGCTGGCAACAAAAAACGTAACAACAGCCCCAGCAACAGCAACAAGATGCTCAGCAACATTTTCTCATGCGCACGTTTCTGGCATGCAGCAACATTCCCCCATTGGCAACATTTGGATGCTGTTATGTTGTTGTTGTTTTTGCTGATGCTGATGCTGTTCGTTCGTTCGCTTCGCTTCGGCTTTGCTTTGCTGGACAACTTCGTGTGTGTTGCCTGCTTAGCTTCGTGTGTGTTGCTTGCTAGGCTTGCGTTGTTTTCATTACACATTTTCCCGTGCGATTTTTCAACAGTTTGCACAAAAAACATTTCGCAGTCTGCGTTTGTTGTCGTTGGCGCTTGGAACGCTTGCAGCGCGCGCTTTGCGTCTATTCTTGCGTTCACTAACACAACATTCATTTTACGCTCAAATAATACGCCGGCTGATCGGACTTTTAAAGCGTACGTTGAACTGCGACTTTTGTTTACCAATTTGCCTCCCTCCACAAAAAAAAAAAAAAAAAATACTCTGTAAAGAAAACCTAGAAAAATGACATAAAAAAAATCAAATCAAATAAAACAGTTGTAAAAAACGTATAACGACAGTCATCAACGTATTTTTGCCGGCTTAAGCTGCACTTGTGTGCGTGTTTTTGGCAAGCGGGAGTCTCTGTGTGTGTGTGAGTGAGTTGGTGTGTGTGCGTGTGTAAGCGGAAGTCACCGCAGCCGCCATTGTTGCTGCCGCCGCGCAGAGCGGAAGTGTGTTATTAGTGCGACCGTTAAATTATATTTACTTGAGATGTACTTGAATAGCGTATGAAGTACAACAACAAAAAAGAAAGAAAAAAGAGCAAAAAAGTTGTGCGCGCTGCACAAAAGTAAATCAAATTAATTCAAATTTATGGCAAGTTGGCAAAAATTTACATACGAGTGTGTGCCGCTGGTGTTGCAATGTCTGTGTCTGTGTGTGGCACGCTTGTCAAAAGTTTTAATTGAAGAAAACTTATACGACGTGCTCTTTGCAGCTACCACATAAATGTTCGTTATGCTAATTGAAACACAACACTGACACTGACAGGCAAAGAGGAACGAGCAGTCAAAAAGCAAGTGTTGAAAAAGGTTTGTCAATTAAACCGACATTTTCGGTTTAAAACTTTACCGCCGGAATTACAGTTTAAATCGTGTGCGAAACACTTTCAAGTGCCGCATTATTAACTGCCACAAAACCGAAATTATGTATAATGATTAATGGCTTTTTAGCTGTGGCAAGCTTTTTTTTTGCCGTTTTGTTTTGTTTTTGTGGCTTACTATTTCTTAATTCTAGAATGGGAAATTTAGTTTCAAAGCGATGATGAATTGCAAGAACGAACTGAGTTGGTTTGGGTTGCATATCAGTATCTATTATGGCATCATCTAGTGTTATTTTAAGATCGATCTTTGCTTTTAATAAATGCTTAAACATTTTTCTCTATATTTATTCCAATTGTTCACTTTAGTTTTCTACTTTTCCATTTCCATTGCCAAATCTGAATTGCAGAGAGATTAATGGCGTTTATTTTAAATTTATGTATTTCTCCGTTTCACTTTCTGATAAACTTTCAAGTTCTTGAACTCCTTTTGATTGCCGAAATTCTCTTTCTCTCTCTCTCTCTCTCTCTCTCTCTTTCTCTCTTTCTCTCTTTTTGTTTTTCCGCCATTATTCAAAGCGTTTCGTTTTTATTCATTTTACCATTAATAACTTTTTTAATGCGCAAACTTTAACAATGCGAGGCAGCAATATTAAATTCAATAATCACTTAAACCTCATAAATACTTCCGACTTGTGTGCATATAGCCCAATAAAAACACATTCATAGAGCTGACTTGCCCAACTCATACTCCTTATCTGCTCCTGTTGCCCTCGTCTGTCAGCCCTGTCAATGTCATTTCAATGATTAAAACTTCAACGCAAATAAAACGAAAGCGAAAAGCATTGGCAAAGTAACTGGACTGCGCCCTGGTGTCCCTCTGCCTCCTCCCCATTCCACTCCGGTCGCTTGCGCCCAACAGCAGCAGGCATGGCTCAATCATCCACCGACGCACTTGCTCCCATCCTGCACTGTTTTTTACTTCTTTTCCTCGTTTTTTTATTAATGAAAACATAAACATCTCTTTTTACCCCAAGCATTTTTTTTGCTCTCTATTTGCTATCGTTTGTGCCTGTAGCGCCCTGCCCCTGCCACACTTTAATGCCCGCAAAAGTTGCCTTTGTTTTCTTTTGGTCGTGGGTCGTAATAAATTTTTAATTTCGCTTAATTGAAAATGGCCCGCCTGCCATATACATATATAAATACATATATATTTTATATGTATAAAGCAGCGACGTCTGTTGCGAATATCGTATAGAAAATGTATGCTTTGCCAACTAGATTTCATAAATCTTCTGCTTCTGCTTCTGTTTCTATTTGTTGTTTGTTCGCGGCCAACCAAATTTGTTGCAGTGGCTGCTGAAGCACGTGCCCCAATGGGACCTGAACTAAGCCACTGTCTGGCTTGGAGCGCTATGCCACTCAAAACAAGAAGAAGAAGAGCAAGCAGCGGCAGCAACAGCAGCAGCCGCATCATTGAGGTGTTAAAAGCTGCTCACATATTTATTTAGCTGTCTCTGGCCATATATAGGCAAACATTTAAGCAAACAACAGCAGCAGCAGCAAACAGAAGCAGTTGTTGCAACTGTTGGACGGAGGAAAATGGGTCACATGCTTGTCTCATGAATGGATTGTTGCACACTGTTTGTGGCGCCTCAGCAGCCGGAGAGACAAGTGGCTTTGGGTCGAGTGGGGTGGGGTGGGGTGGGGGTTGCACTGTCCCTCCTCACACGGTTTGGGGACTGTGTCATAAGCGCATCTTGCGATTCACATGTCTACCACTTGCCGCATATACATATGTATATATATGCATGCAACTGCTTCTGCTCCCATTGTTGCATTGTGGCCGGGTACTATGGCAGGCGAGTGCTTAATTGCCGGCAAGAAATGTGAAGAGTTTACAAATGATTCCACCAGACATTTGCCATTCATTTTGTGAACACCCCGTAAAGTGTTCTTCTCTGTTATGTCTAACAAACTAATGAATCGGAGTTCTTCAAATATGCCATTCATTCATTTCTCAAAACACTCTATGAGAAACGATGTGTTAATTGTTAGCTACATTTGCTAACAGTTTGCAATAACACGTCTAAATTATAATTTATGAACTAATGTTTTAAACTCCCTGCTGTTTCTTTTCTGCGTATATTATTAATATTAAACACAGTAAATATTGCAGTTATTTACTGAACATTCTAGCTGAAGGGAGAGGTTATAGCTTTTATCATATTATTACAAAATAATTTCGATTACTTGCATTTTGGCTTTGGATTAAACAATGCAGGAGAAATATAGATATATGAATTATTAAGCTTTTATTATTATTATTGAACTTGTTAATCAATACTTGCTGTGCATATATTAATCATTTAATTGCTGGCTAGAAATGTTACACAGAATTGTGCAGCAATTTATCTATATTTCAATTTTATTAGTGGCGGTTTTATATTATTAAAAACACCTTTGTTTTTTGTTTGTAAACGAATATTTTTAATTATCTCTTTTGCAATAATAATTTTGCGCAACAAATCATTGCATATTTAAGAAACATTTAGTTAAATTGCTGCCAAAATTAGCCCATGGTATTAATACATTGTGCTTATTACCCTTGCCACCTTTCAAGCCATATGAGACTACTTGGCTCGTTAACATTTTTTCCACTGGCAGCCAGCAGCAATGAACCTGCTCCCTGCTCCTCCATAGGCTTCTATTTGGTGTGTGTGCCTGTGTCTGTGTCTGTGCCTGTTTTCAGCATGTTATTTATTGCATATATAAAGCGACACCTCCTACGGGAGACTCCCAGCCGCTGAGCTGTCGTCGTCATCGTCGTCGTCTGTCCCATCCCAGAATGACGTCGTCAACGTTGCCTGGGCAACGCTTTGGCATAAATTAAAGAAGGGCACTTTTCTCATGCATGCTCCTGCATTGTCCAGTTTTATTTTTCCTCTTCCAGTGAGTAAAGAAAGAGGCAAGGCATTGGGGCAAAGTGTGGCATGGTGGACGAGGGGGCAAGCTGGGGTCGCCTCGCTTGTTTGCATTGCATTTTGTCACACGTTGCTGAAAGCGACGCCAATTTGTCTGAAATGTTTTGAATTCTAAGCGCTGACGAGCAATGATAAAGGCTGCAGCTTAAAGGGGGGCATCGGAGCGAATTTAGATGGCAACGTGCTTTCAGCTGCACGTGCTACTGGCTTCGGGATGCGGATGTGATGCTGATGTTGATGATGGTGCCTAGTGTTGCATGTTGCATGAAGTAGGTACGTGTGTGTGTCTGTGTCTGTGCCACATGGGCTAATGGTTGTGTGTACTTTGTGCTAACTGTGTGGGTCGCTCGTTGAGTGGGTCGCTGCTTCATTGCAGCCACAGCCTGCGGCTATTCAACAACAGTCAACAGTTCACTGTGCACTGCACAAAAATAGACCAATCGAACCATCAATTTGCATATTTATTTTAAAACTATTATTATTAAATGAATTTTAAATGCTGAGCTATTTATTCGGTGTGTGTGTGTATCAATTACTCACACACCCAGCAGCAGCTCAGTGTGTGTGCCATGCAGCGGGAGTCAATCACGCATTCACATTAACATTCACATGAACATTCACATTCACATTTCACATCCATCGACATCCACATTCAGCTCGATATCAACATCGACATCTGCCTCGGCCGCAAGCAGCCGTGTGAATTATGCGCCGATAAAGTTGGCCCGTTTTTTTTTTTTTTGGGGGCCAACTCGTTACCCATATTGTGTTGCAACAGCAGCCGCAACCTGAAAGCAAAACACCTGCTGCAGATGCCACAGTCTATCTGTCTGCCTGTCCGTCCGTCCGTCCGCCAGTCCGTCCGTATGGACTCCAGGCTCACACATTGATCTTATCGTGCGAGCAGCGAGCACACACCCAAAATGAAAAAAGTAAGGCTCCAAAAGATCCGACCAGAGAGTTTTGTGACTAAGAGTTACTCTGTAAACAGCTTTAAGATCTATTTTTCTAGCTATTTATAGCTTATATAAAATAAGCTGCAAGATTTGCTCCTTAATTTAACAGATTTTATTTAAGGTAGTAAAAATATTTGTATAAGCAAATATGAGTTCCAAAGATGGGATTTAAGTTACATTTACTCAATTTTTGATCAAATTTGAGAAGGTCAAAATATTTTTTAGACTTAATAATCTATTTTCCTTTTCCGGTATTTTGAAACTCTGACAGCCTCAAGAGAAATTTAGATTCTCAAGAATGTGTCATAAAGATTAACTTTGACTCGATTTGATGATGGCTGCTATAATTTTAGAGCTGAATTCTTTGCGTTACATAAACTCCCACTAAATAATGATGGCCAGCTTAGTAATTTTAATGATTACGGGGTATTCCAAAATATACAAAAATAAAAAAGAGAAGAATAAATGAAGAAGAACTGCCGTGCTACGTAGAATGTGTTTGAGTCTCCCTGTCTGCTGCGACCGCGTTGCGTTGCAGCTTATCTGTAGGAGGACTCTCCTCCAAGCTGGATGGCTTTGCCGGCTGCTGCTGGCTGCTGCTCCGATTGCTGGCCTGCTGCTCGATGCTTGCTGGTTTGCTGGCCTGGCCTTGGGCTTATGGCATTTGCTGTCGTTTTTTTTTGTTGCCCATTTATTTACATACATTCATTGCCCTGTGTGTGCTTGACTCGTTCAAGTCAAGGGCCGCAGCTCGCCTTTTTGTCTGGCCACGACGAGCGACGACGACCGACGACGATGATGTTGCCTGCTAATTTCACCTTTTCACAGATTTCGCACGGCTCTTTTTGCATTCATTGCTGCATTCAGATTCGGATTCGCATTGACCATCAATTTGTGTGTGGGTTCATCCAAAAATCGTTGCGCTACTCCATCTAAATTGGTTGATTGACCAGCTGACAAATGACACACTTCTCCTTTCAGCTTCTCAGTCAATCCATATTTTAACACTTTGCTTTCATTTGACTAACTTTTTGTAGTGAATTGCGTGTTCGGCTTTGCTTTGTTTCTCTTTTTCACATCTTGGCTTGTGGGAGGCTCATGAAAAATTGAGCAAGTGCCGCACTTGCAATTTCAACAGCTCATCTGCCGCTGCGCAAAACAATTTCGTTTCTTGGCAGCTGCCACTTTTGCAGCTTGGAGTCTCCTCTGCTGCTGCTGCCTCTTCTGCTTATGCTGCTGCTTCGTGTGGCATCTTCCACAATCCAATGGGCAGCAGTGAACACGTTGTTTTTAGTGCCTTCTTTTTATGCACTGCTGGAATTTTCAATAGCTGAGTGCTTAATTTTCAGCTGTCAGCCGTATAGAAGGCTACACTGGTGCTCATGAAATTAGTTTTAGGTTTGGCGTTATTCGTTCAAATACTTTTGCGTATAATTAACAGTTTTGCATATAGTTGAAAGGATATTGATTAAAGGGAGGTAAACAGATGCCAACAACTGAGCTTTATCTGCCAACAAAATGTATTATGTGCATTTCAAGTCTTAAATCACTCATTTAGAGCTCAATTGAGCCTTTGTCAACGATTCGGAAATGGAATTCTCCTCTTTGCATGGAAGTTCAGTTTGAATTCTGTCAAATGCAATTTTCTGCGAATGCTGGCCAAAAATACACAAATGCCACAAGCACATCGGGCTATACAATTACCCAATCCTAGCTGGGAGTTTGATGCCACTCCATTCAGCACCTCAACCTCTACGAGTCAATGGCCAGCTGCAGCTCATCGCTCACCTGCTGATGTCAAATGTCAAGCGCGACACAATGACAGAGACAGAGAGACAGAGACAGCGAGAGAGGTTGTGTGTGAGAGAGAGAGAAAGAGAGAGAGAGGCCAGCAGAACAGAATTGATAGATAAAGCGCCCAAGAGCTTCATTTGCGGCATGAATATGCGGCTGATGTGCACTTTTTCCTTTTATGCGGGTGAATAGATTTACCTGCCCCATTCTGCCCCTGCTCCGATTTCCCACCCTCTGCGTCTCCCACTCTCCCCTGCCACCCACACAGTTGACAGTCTTTTGCACTTGTGCCCCAACTTTGCTGTTGTTGGTATTGTTTTGTGCGCAAAAAATAAGAGAAACGAAAAGCAAACAATACGATTCATAGATTTCCGTTTTGCTGCGCTTCGAAACAATGGCATTTTCATGTTGCACATAAAATGCAACAACAACAGCAATTCGAAAAGGCACGCGAAAGATAGAACTTAAGTGCAATTTCATTTCTTTTCCGATATGTTTGTGAAAAGGAAGGAAATGCAAGGAAATGAAACTGATAATATGCACCGTCTTATTGCCTGAGGATACTTAACACAAAACTAGTTGTGATCTAATGGCATTGGAATGTTGGGTTCTTTACTGGTTGCTTGTGTTGTTCTTCTACTTTTGGGCTGATAAGCGAAAACCTTTGTCCTCGTTGAGTATAAAACGTCGCTGGCAACAGCCAGTAAGACACAGTTCAATTGTGCAACTGAAACCCTCAAGATGTATCATACTCTCAAGTTCTCGCTTCGATTTGTTGTTTTGCTGGGTCTGCTGCTCACTGCTCAGGCGAGTGTTATTAGGGCACCCGAGTTGCTGCCTACTGAGCAGCAACCTACTGTGGTATCCCAGACGGCTGCGCCAGAGGTACCCCAAGTAGATCAAAAGGTGCCTCAGGCTGATGAAGTGCAACAGCCAAATCAGGAGGAACCCAACCTGTCTAATGTGATTGGCATGGAAACGGAACGTCAACAGGTGCCCCTAGTGCCTAGTTTAGTGTCCGATGAGGTAGCTGCTCCAGGACCACAGCAAACACTCGAGCCAGTGCAGTACCCGGTTCCAACTGAGGAGCAAGTTGCTGCAGTTCAGCCGAAAATCCCAACATTAGTGCAGGTCCAAGCTCTAATTGCTGCCCAAGTTTCAGAGGAAAGACCTCAAGCAATGCTGTCCGGCGTTCCAAATGTGGCACCTGAGGTTCAGCAGGAAATCTCAGGACCAGTGCAATCCCAGGTTCCAAGTGCGGTGTCTGAGGTGGAAGTTGCTCCAGTTCAGCAGGACATCCCAAGACCAATGGAGCCTCAGGCCTCAAATGCTGCTTCAGTTCCAGAGGAAAAACCTCAACCAATGCATTTCCAGGATACAACTGTGGTGTCTAAGGTCGAAGTTGCTGCAGCTCAGCAGGAAATCCCAAGTTCCGTGCAGGCCCAAGCTCTAATTACTGCTCCAGTTTCAGAGGAAAGACCCCAAGCCGTGCTTTCCGGCGTTTCATCTGCGGCGCGTGAAGTTCAGCAAGAATTGCCAAACCCAGTGGAGTCCCAGGCACCAATTACTGCTCCACTTCCAGAGGTTGAACCTCAACCCATGCAGTCCCAGGCTTCAATAGTGGCGTCCGAGGTTCAGCAGAAAATCTCAAGACCAGTGCAGCCTCAGGTTCCAGTTACAGAGGAAAACTATAAGCCAGCGCAACCGCTGAATTCAAATGTTGTATCTGAAGTAGTAGCTGCTCCAGCTCAGCCGGAAATACCAAGACCAATGGAATCTCAGGGCCTAAATGCTGCTCCAGTTCCAGAGGAACAACCTCAATCCGTGCAGTCCCAGGTTCCAGCTGTTTTGTTGGACGCTCAGCAGGAAATTCCTAAGCCAGTGCAGTCCCAAGTCCCAATTGCATCTGCAGTATCAGAGGAAAACGCGGATCTAAATGTCGTGTCTGGAATGGTAGCTACTCTAGTTTCAGAACAAAAACCTCAATCAGCGCAATCCCAAGTTGCAATTGAAGCTCCTGTTTCAGAAAAAAATCCTAAGCCAGTCCAGATCCAGCTTCCAACAGTCGTGTCTGAGGTGCAGGAGAAAGTCACAATACCAGTGCAGTCCGCTGTGTCCGAACACCAAGTTGAACCCAGGTCCCAAGAAAGCTCAGTTGTAGTTGCAGTTCAGCCCAGTAATGAGATTGCTAAGGAACCCAATGTTGAACAACCCAGCAATGAGATCACTGAGGAACCCAGTATGGAACAACCCAGCAGTGAGATCAATAAGGAAACCCCTGCTGAAGAACCTGGCAATGAGATCATTACAAATGATACCACCGAAGGAGTCATCAGCAAAGTTGAAGGTAGCGACAACCAGGTTGTAAAAAAGGCACAAGCTAAAGGTCGTTCTCATTCTGGTGGAAGCTACCCAAACGGATTGAATTATTCCGATGAGTTTTATATAATCGATTCGAATGCGGTGAAGCCCAGCCCTGAAATTCCCAACAACGAAGCTACTGTCGCACCCGTAAAGAATACGCATCCCCTTCATTCTATTAAGCCGGCGCAGCTCCCCCTGCATCCGCATCCCTTCTTTTTTGTTCCATTCGGTTCTTCTGGTCCGAGCGGTTTGAGCAATAAGCATGGCAGTGGAACTGACAGCGGTACTGGTACTGGTAGTAGTAGCGGCACCATCAGCAAGCCTGGTTACATTACAATCGGCTACAATCCCAATAATAATAATAACAAAAATGGCTTATCCTTCAACTCGAATACTGCTCCTGATCAATCCCAAGGCAAGCCTGGTTTCTTTTCGTTTCCTTTCTCTGGATCAAACTTCAAGATGAACCCAAATGATCAGCTCAAGAGCAACAACAAACTGCCGTATTCTGGTCAGGAGGTTAATCAACAGCAGGCTCTTCAGCTGATTGGTCACATCTTCATCTACAAAACAACGGACACTGGCAGCCTACAGAAGGGTGACAAGGGAGGCAACCCGAGACCAGCATCATCCACCACAAGTGATGAGTCTGAGGATTCGCCCAGCAAAATGGATGAAAACATTGGCCACTCTCAGTTGCTGCTGCAACCCGTTATTTATTCTACTCCCAGCAACGACAAGAAAGACAACAAACAACCAAACAACAAAAACAACCAGGCAGAGGGCAACATTAATCCCAATCAGATTCAGGAGATCTTTAGGAGTCTGCAACTTGTGCAGCCCTCGATGCAACAGCGCTCCCAATCCACAGTGGCCAGTGAGGATAATGCCGTTCTCTTTGCCGTGGAAATACCCAAGCCCATCTATCGCTTCTTCAAATCCGTATTTGGCGTCTTCTCCCAATAATCCCACTCAAACCGAATGAAACGACAACAGCAACACAACAGCAATCATCAATGTCAACTACAACAATTTATATTTATAGTTTTAAATAGATTTTCAATAAAGAATTTTCAACTCATAGCATAGACACAAAACGAACAGATTGATTAATTTCAAATGCTCAAGTTTCTCTACTCATATCCAAATATTTCTAATGTGTGCTTTACAAATTTGCACATGAATATTGCTTACAAAAAAAGCAAAAAAAATTAATGCAAAACTGGTCAAAATCATATTCAGCACCAAAACTGCCCCTTCACTGCCTGCAGCAGTGTTCAGTGTTTTTGACTATTTATACTCTGCTCACGAAGCTAAAAGAGTATATCAATCGTATAAATCGTATTCTCTTATGAAATATACGGGTTTTTATTGCTAGTCTATTTTATATGTTCGCGTTATTTGGGAATCATATAAGTTCGCAGTTTTGCTTACTGGAGTTGTCGCTGACTTGATTTCAGGGTGCTCCGAAATAAGATATGCTAGATCAACGGCCGATTCCTCCCAATCCATGTATGTATCGGTTGGCAAATCCGCCATCATCGTTTGTCTTGTGTAACCCGCACAGCCCTGTGACATTTGCGGCAGTTCCTGCATGTGAACATCTTTCAAAGGCAATAATTCAGGTGTCTCCTCCCAGTCCATATATGTATCGGGTGACTCCTTCCTTAATCCGGGCAGAGTATGACCTGCATATCTCAGTGATATGTCCGGCATTTCACACATTTCAACATCGTCCATTTTCAAATGGATCGTCAAGTTTCTGTTTTTACTATTTTTCTACTTTTTTATTGTACTTTTTGTTCGTAATCGCACATTTATACTTAAAATTTTTTTGTGGATTCGGTTTTAGCATTTGTTTTTGAATTCGTATTACTTATTTACAGTTGTTGTTTATGTTTGATGTTGAATGAATTTTCACAGAATTATGAATTGGAATCATGCTCGGTTATCGAAAGCTACTTTGATTGATATATAGGAAGTTCCAAGATATTTAGAAAATGTAAAATAAAGTTAAATAAATAAAAAAGATTTGTCTTATGAAAACAATTTTTATGTTGCCGTTTTTATCACTTGTATCAATGTTAAGGAAGAAGACCTCTCCGATGCCTTAATGCATAAATATTCTTGAACAGCATCAGCTCTGCCATCTTCTTTAAAAAAATGAATAAATAATATAATTGTGTAATAAAAATCATTTTCACAGTGCAATTTTTATAACTTGTTCCATGCTGAAGTTGAAGACATATCCGATCCCATAGATTTTATTCTAAACCTTATACTCCATCGAGTATATATATGTATTTCTAAGCAGCATCAACTCACTCAACTCTCTTTCTATCTCGAGCAGAGTATTCCTATTTGCTTTGTATTGGTATCTTATAGGGTTGATGTTCATGGCTGGCATTTGCCATTTTAATGAATACATAATTAGTCTTTTTTGCCAGCCACTTATTCACCCTTGCAGCATGTTTGCAATGTATGCTGATGCTCTTGTGCACCTGCTCGATATCCTTTTCATATATGAATTTCCATGCCACATGCAGCAGCACGTAGGGCTTATAAAGTACTTGTGTGTGTGTGTTTTGTCTGTGTCCATTTTGGGCGGCTCCACATTGCTTATCGTTTCATTTAATGCTCTCTCTGCCATGGAATATTGAGATAATGTTTGCGCTACAAGGCTTGCCTCTGACTGTGGCACATACATAATTGCGAGGATTACGCCGGGACTCATCATAAAGTTCGAATCAAGTTCGCAGTCGGCAGTCGTCCGCCGCTGCACAATTTCTCAGTGTTTGCATTTCACTTGAATCGCTGCAGAGCTAGCGGGGGGTGGGCTTAAATTGCTATTTGTGCTGATAACATTTATTTAATATTTAATTGATTTTATGCCCAAGCGATTTTTCCATTAGCCTGGCACACAACAAAACCCAATTCCAATCGATGTTCGCCTACCTGAACAGGCGCTTGCCACACATTGCTGTTGTCCTCCACCTCCCAGTGTGTGTGCGAGTTTGTGGCAGGCTTATCTGATTATCCTGTTGCTTGACATAATTAATGAATATCTGAATGACATCCTGCGCAATAAATACCTTATTGAAAGGCCTAATTAAAGCAGATTTTCTTTATAAAATTAGAATGATTTTTTTTTTCGGTGTACAAAAGAAGATCAAAAAGTAAAGTATTACGCAATTTTCACAACCAGTTTTAGTCCGGATTAGGTCAGCAACAATTAATAAAGTCTAAAGCAGTCAACAGTTTAAATCTCAGGCAGCTTAAGCGCAGACTAGGCTAAGCTGCATCCAACGGTTGTTGCTACCGCAATTTCAATATTGCTATTTTCCCAGCAATAGCATGCCGGAGGCAATGCCCCACGTGAATGCTGCGTGTCGTATACCACAGGAACCACTAGAGAAGCGTCATGCAATAGCGTCATCATCATCATTGTCATCATCATCACAACTACCAGCATCATCAGCTTTTGTCATCATTTAAATTGTTGTACTGGGCCAGCATAACGTATACGCAATGTGCGCTCTTTGTAAAACGTGTACGGTTTTTTCTGTGCAATCCTTTAAAGCGTGCTGCAAGAAGAACAGTTGAGAAAGCGTAGGAGGAGCAGCATCAGCATCAGCAGCAGCAGTAGCAGCAGCAGCAGCAGCATCAGCTCGTAAGCCGCAGCCTTCCTGGAGTTTTTAGGCAAAAGTTTATTACCCAAAGGAGCAAACGGAAACAACCCATAAATATATCATGAAATCAAAAACTTTGCCACAACTTTTGCCGGAGCTCTTTGACAGAGCGTGTTCCCTTTGATTGGTGGTGTGCCACCCACTTCAATGCTCCAGCTCTTTGCCAATCTTTTTGGCTTGCGTGTAAACGTGCTGCTGAGCAGCAGCAACAACAACAGCAACAACAACAACTACACAAAAGCTGAGTAATGCGCTTCCGTTTCCGTCTTTACCCATTTCTTGCCCGGCTCCACATGACGCTGTGGCTGAGCAGTCCTTGCCTGGCTGACTGGATGGCTGGATGCCTGGTTGCCTTTGGAACCACTCAATTCAATAAAAGTTGTGTCCATTTAATTTAAAATTCCCTCTCTCTCTCTCTCTCCCTCTCCTTCACTGGTTATCGCCCTCTTGCTCTCCTTTTCTCAACTGGTGCTGTGCGTCCTTTGCAAATTAATGGCGTTAAAATTAGTGCCCGTAGACAAAATTCAGCACTTGGCACCTGGCCGCCACCTGCTCGCTGGTATTCATGCCCCAAAAGTTTACCTTTTTTTCTTGTTGTTTTGTTTTTTTGTGTTAGCCAGTTTATTTGGTTGTCACTTTGTGGAAAATTATGCTGCCACCCCGAGGGAGCTGTGCGTTGTTGCCGGCCTCTGTGGCGGCGACACGTGTAACTGTAACTCTAAGTGGCTGGGCAACCTTTCGTAAAACTTTTTCATTGAGCCATCTTAAAGTTGGACAATTTCCTTTCAAATTTTTTTTGCTCCACATTTTCAACATTTTACTCAACTAGAATTTTTCTGTTTTTTTCTTTCTGTTTGCCTTTCAGCTTTTAGCAGTCAGCAACGTCGTTTTTTTGGCTTTCTACGCGCCGGCAAACGTAAAGACGGTAAGTTATACAGTTTGTATATATATATATACAACCCTATATATATATATATATATATATATAACCCTAATGAAACCAATTAGGCAAACAGACTGGCTGTTGAAATTCTGGCAGTGAGCATCGAAAATGAAATATCAAAGAAAGCAGGTCCAGACAAGGGGTAAACAAGCTAACAGCACACAATTCAATTACAAAATGTTGCATAGAACGTGGCATCAATTCAAATGCAATGAATTTCAAATGCCCTGTAGCCCTATTTAAATAGTATACATTGGACGGGAATTTGAACAGCATGTCACAAAACTGGACATATTTCAGCTCAACTATGATTGATTAATATCAAATCAAAAAGGTTTCATGTTTATCTCTCAAATAATATCGATATTCGAAATATGATAAGCACTGGATTTAAAATGATATTTCAAATGCATTACCTTCGCAAAAAATATTCACAAAGTTGGTAGAATTCCAGCACAAATTCATCATCCTAAGTGGATTCAAGTGATTATCCATTCAAGTAGTCTAATATGCTTCCCAAAAGGCCGTTTACCTGTCCAGGGTAAATCAATTTTGAGCAGTCTATGGAAATGTGCCAGTTTCGAGGCATATTTGCCTGAGTCGAGGGTCAGCCAGCGAGATGGGGCATGGGACATGGGGCATGTGGCATGGGGCAGAAGAAGGCTGAACACAAAAGCCATTTACCAAAATCAATAGATTTATTTTGGACCGCAGGCTAGAAGGGCATGAATGAGAGAGTCGTAGGCCAAACAACTAGCAATGGTCAGGACGCAAATTGGGTTTTAGCAGCTCAAAGATACTTTTTGTATAACAAGTAAATGCAGACTCTCTTTCCTTTTCCCGTTCTCGCTGTAAGCTGGCAACTTGAATTGGTCAAATTGTTGAGCGCTCTGTGGCCGTCAGTCTATATGCAAATATGTGTGCTCAAAGGCTTAACAATTTTTAATAACTGTTCCCAATGATGGACAAAGCCCAAAGCTCAACTTAACTCATCGTCTCGTCTCCGTCTCCGTCTCCATCTCTGTCTCCTTCTCCGTTCCTGTCTCTGAGCCTTTCTACGTGCCAAACACCACCAGTGGATTATCGCCGTTCGCCGTTTACCGTTTGCCGTTCTTTGAGTGCCAGCAGCAGATGGTTGGCCTTAAACATCATTATCCGGCTAAATGTCTTTAAATAGCCCACATTCATATCAATTGGCCAACTGGCGCCTGCCGTTCGTCTGCCACTCACACAGCTCTCTGCTCTCGGCCCACCCGCGGGGCCAGTCTTGCTTGCTTACTTGCCTGGCCAGGCAGACGCATTCATCCTTCTCCTGTGACACCCTGTCGCCTTCAATTAAACGCAAATTATTCTGGCTGGTGCCCAGCGTGCGGCACCTGTCTCCCAAGCTGTGAGTGATCAATCCAACTTATGTCTGACACAGCAGACTTACCGGCTGGCTGCTACACTTCAAATTAAGCGACTCGTTGCCCGGGCGCCTGCTGACATTTGAAATTGATTATGGGTCATGTCCAGCGGCAGCTTGGCAGCACCAGCTTCCTTATACAGTAGCCCAAACGTCAAGCAGCCAACTCAAATAATGTTACATCATCAAAAGGATTAGCAAACGGACACATTGACTTAATACTTACTCATTATCCGCTAGATCCATTAAAAGTGGGCAAAAAGGGCACAATGAAGTTGTGTAAAGGTATGCAACGCGAACTATGAAGCATTTACATTTACGGCTTCTTAAAGTATATATAAATGCTTGATGGAGATAAACAGGTTAGTCCATATTGCCATGACCGGATGTCTGTCTGTCTATCTGTCCGTCTTTCTATCTGTTTGTGTGTTTATCTGTCGGTCTGCCTGCCTGTATTTCTGTCTGTGTCTGTCTCTGAGAACAGGGACTGTAAAAAGATAAATTCTCGTATATGACGCGCATATCAGGTATACTGTATTTTATTGATAATTTCTCCTCCTAAATAAAAACACAATTTTAAGGCGTGGCTTTCCAATTGATAGATAATATTCCCCAACTTATTATTGATCAACTGTGCCTGTTTTATTTTTTATTATATAAACTATAAGAAAGGAGAGCATTTCCACACCTGCTCAAATTTGAGTCTGCAAAGCTTTTCAATTGAAAATTTGAAGATGAAACTAGATTAATACACTTAATAGTTGGGTACAGGGTGTAGTTGTAGTCGTAGTTGTGTTAACTCCAATTTAGCATGTTTAATTGTTTTTATCATGATTCCATTTTAACTAGTAAGTTCCTAGCAAGTTTATACTGTGATGTGAATTTTCTTTAATCTAAAACTTAAAAGCCAATCGAACAAAAATCGAACTTCCAACCATAGTCAGTATAAAGTTATATAAGATATGTGAAATGCCATTTTGTTTAGCAGTCAATCGTTGTATTATGATATGGCCATTAATCCAAGTGCACTTTCAGTTTCCCTAAATTCTTTCTTCTATCCTCTATCGTATTATTAAATGTATGCCATTTCATATTCCCAATCATCTTCCACATGGAAATATATTCCGTTTTGCGTACTTTGAATTCAATTCATATGCATTCCATTGTCTTTTGTTACTTTTAATTGTGCACTAAAATATGCCACAGAGTCTCCACGAGCCGAAGTCAAGAGCTATGCAAATGTTGCAAGTTAAGGTTCAAGTGTGCGACTGGTTGCAGTCATGAGTGCCTGCCACCCCCCGACTCCTCCCCTGTTTCTAGCCACAACAAACACTATGCGAATGTGGAAGGCAGCGAAGAAATGCAAGCAAAGCAAAGAAAAGCAAAGAGGCACAAAAGAAACGGAGACGCCACAAAATCCGATTCGCTTTTCGATTTCAACTGGCGACTACGACGACTACAAAAGACAACTTCATTGTCGGAATTTTTTAGCATTTGCCAGACGAAGTCTGAGCCGACGCCCACAAGGCGCTGAACCTGGTCGGGGATGTCGACATGGCTTCAACAATTTTGTAATTACTTTCGAGCTGCATGCAAATGCAGTTGCCAGTTGGGATAGTTGGAAGTTGGTAGCTGGGATTGTGGGGGTATCTGGAATTTTATAATTAATCGACAACGGTTTCAGAACGAGACTTTATTCTTCACAGCCAAGCATCCCTGACATCAATGAATTCATCCCGCTCCTCCGCATAGTCGCTTGACTCCGCCTGCTCCTGGTCGTGGCGTGCATAGTGATTGAACACCATGTCCCGATGTCCCATTGACGATGGCATCACCTTGCCACTCTCACAACCATGCCGGTCTTCGTACGTGATCTCGCCCATTCCCCCCATTCCGTGAATGTGACTCTGACCGTGACCGTAACCGTGACTCTGACTGTGTCCGCCATGTCCCATTCCGCTGCCGCCTTCGCCGGAGAAGCCTACCAGCTTATAAATAGTTTGCTTGACACCACCGCCACTGCCACCAGAGCCGTGGAGCACCTTGTAGACGGTGTGCGTGTGATGATGGGTCTTCACCTTGACGGGCACGTGGATGACAAGTCGGCGACTGGAGATGCGACGCGCTTGCAGCATTGTCGCCATCAGTAACAGCACAGCAAACACATTGCTCGCCTTCCCCGGCTGGGCGGAGAGCTGTGCGAGAAACATATAAATTAGAACAGTTAGATGAGCAGGCCCAGATTTGACATTGAAAAAGTTAGAATTCAGAACAAAATTGTCTCAAAAAGTTATAAAATTTATTCTTCTTTGGGTATAATTTGTGAGAAGAAGAAAACAAATTTCTTAAAAACACTTTTCTGAATGTCGTCTGAAAAGTAGAAATGCAAGCCACGATTCTTAGATAAAGTCCTGTCCTCAATTCAGAAATGGTATTGAAATTAAGTCACATGAGAGGCTATGTTAGGGTTTGAAAGCAACAACATGGAAATTGGAAATATTTTTTGAAATTTTAGATAATTGTACTCTGAAATTTAGAAAAGAAAACCCCTTTAGAAATGTACTTTCCGAATAACTCTTGGCGTCAAAAGCATGGCGAGTTTCTAAAATTCAAGTAGTATTTTTGTTTATGTTATTGGTAGATAATCCATTTAGTCAGTGTTTGTTACTTATCACATAGCTAACAGGAACAGGAAATCCCTTCAGATTTGTTGTAAGTAATGTCTATATATTTATTTATTTGTATATTTATATTGAGTTTTCCTCTGATTGACTTTAAACACATTTTACTTCTCCAAAAGTCAAATTCATTAATTGCTCATTCACAGCACTTGCCTATTTACATAGCCTATTCACTTTACACTCACTTGTGACATTTCCAGTTGCTTTTTTATTATTATATGTTTCTTATTAATTGATGTTTAATCCTTGTCTTAATGCTGCCGCTTGTGGCACGTTCGCTTTTCACACTGTTTCAGCGGGCAGGCTGCACGACTGCTTTTATATATCGACAGTGGTTTGGGGCAGGTTCAGTGCACTGTGCTGCAGTATGCGGCATGTGGCGCTGGTTAAATTATTATTAGTGAGTGCCGATAGAGTTTGCAGCAGCGGCACCTGCAGCTTCCAATGTTTTGCATGCTTGCCACATTTGCATTGGTCGAGTCGCGTCGTCGCGTTACGTGTATTTAATTATGATTAACTTGCTGTTGCCGCGCTTGTTCAAACTTAGAAGGGGTGCACGGCCACAGGGGAGGGGGGGCGAAGTAGGGGGCGTGGCTGTTGCTATTACTGCTCACTCGTGCGCCTCCAACAAGTGGCAACAATTTGCGGCAGAGCTGTTCGCTGCACGCCCTTGCCACAAATGCAAAACGGAAGCAGTCTCCACCAGGCGCTATCCCAAGGCCCATAAACAAATGCTAATCACTCAAGCAAACCAACTAATCCAATCCGATACCAAATGATATCTCACATGGCATCCCCCTCTTCCGCACCCAACACTCCCCTCGATAATTGTTAACGCGATAATTATGGCAATAATTGCGCGAAATGCGGAAGCGACACAGTTTCGCATTTTTAATCGTTATTATCACTATGATTATGTATAATAACGTATGACGGCAAATGTCTTTGACTTATATCACTGTCATCATTGCTTATATACAAGACCGGTTTTAATGGCTTCATTGCTGGAGTGTTTATTAGGTAGAATGATAATAATCCAAGAGCAAACCCAACCATTAAGATTGGCTAGACTTTATTAGGTTTATTTATGTCAAATTTGTTAAACAAAATATGAATGTAGATCTTATAGACTCATCTCAGTTGTTGACCACGATCAAAACCAAAAGACTCTATACTTTCTGCGGTCAACGATGATTTCTCCTGCCTTTAAAATAGTTTTAGCCAAATTCAATAAACCCGTTTTACCATTGGATGGTTAAGGGTAGGAAAAGTTGTGTCTCTTGAACATCACAGGACAAAGTTATGGCAGCTTGGAATTAAATGACGTAGAATAGAAATGTCTTATTTAGTTAATTTCTAGTCGTATCATGACTCTGCCCCATAATATATATATTTATGTATATATATATATGTATACATTAGACATATACGCTTCCAAACGCAAAAAGAGTCTCATTAAATCAGCTGAGGCACATTCACATGCGCTGTTTTTATGTGCATTTAATAACTTGGCCGGGCTGTGCAACCATAAAAGTGTACAAACACACACACACACACACACACACAAACACACACATACACACACACTATTACATATATACTCATACATATCCTTTTACACAAAATCCCAGCTAATGAAACGTGGCCGCCCTTCGAAAGTTCTTCTTTTTTTTCGGGGCCAGATAAACTGCAGCACTTGGCGATAAGTAAACTTGAAATGCGCTCTATTCTGAATGTGCCCCATGAATTCTATAACTTTATGGCAATGAGCCACTCTAATTGTCGAAATGCGGGAGTGGAGGGAGGGTCCTTGTGCCTGCCTCAATGCCAAAAATGTTTTGCCGGGGCGTAGTTATAATTTTGATCAACTTTTATGTCCATCTGAGTGGGAGGGGCGAGGTGAGGCGTGCTACGAAGGTGAATGCTGCATGTGGCAGCTAACAGCTGCACGAGTTGTGAGTTTGTTGTTGTTTGCCTGTTGTTCTTGCTGCTTTTGCGCCTAGTCGTAAACTGCATGCGAAATTGCCAAAAAGCACACACAACTAGGATGGCAGGCAGGCGAAAAGTTGCTCATTTACGGCGACGCGAAGTATTCGCCCAGACATGGGGAAGGAGGGGTGCGATGAGGGTGCGGGTTACCAATAAAACGAGGCGCTGACAAGCAACACTAGCAGAGAAGCTAGAAGCCCCCAAAAAGCTCCCTAACCCGGCCGTAAATCGTTGAGCTGCGCCGGTTTTTACTAGCCACCCAAACTTGGGCTCTATTTCCAACTAAAACTTCCGCAACAGCCAGGCCCCTCTCCTCTCAGGCGCCACCGCCTCTTAAGTAAAGTCGTAAATTCGAGGAAATTACAACACGAGAATCCCACGCGGAGCAAGGACAGCAAGGACTCTAAATTAAATAAAAATGCTGGACTTGGGCTTCAGCTTTGTGGGTGGCTGGGTGGCTGGGTCAAAAGTTTCATCACCTGTTGGCCAGTCGGAAGGGGGCGGGGCGGGGCGGGGGTTGAAGGCAATCAAGTTGGCGTTAATTAAAGCTATAACACAAGCATCCACAAGACTGTGCAACCAGGTGGTCCGGTCGCTCCAATGGATTAGGAGACGTGCGCAGATTTGTGGGTGGGTTTGGAGGAGCAAACTTTTTGCCCTGCGCTTCAGATTTATGCCAAACTAAAGCACTTGATGGCATAGTAGTTGGCATTTAATGGCTCCATTATTGGAGTTTCGCAAACTGCTGTAACAAATGCGATACGCTCCACACTCCACGTTGCATGCCCCACCAAGCTACACGACAAGCTGAAGATGACTGGCAAATGCGCACAAAGTGGCAAGCTAACTGGTCCATGAGTTGCAAGCAATGGAAACAATTGAATTTGCAATAATTTTTATAAACTTTGGCGTGATGCTCCTAGCACATATATATATATATATATATATATATATATATAATTATATATTCTTGATAAGCAGTTTAATGCGATCTGCAAAGTAGTGTTATATTTGGCCTTTATTTTTGTTAATCTATTATCATAAACTAAAACCGGAAATGGAGCCGAGTTTGACCGAGTGAAACTTCAAATTGCGATGCTATTTACAGTAATCGCAGTCATATAGATTATTACATAGCATCTTTGTATAAGAAGCGATTGCTGGCAATAAAAAACGCTTAGGCTGAAAGACGTTATTTGCATAAGTAGCGTTATAAATATTATTTCAAGTGATTTTTTAACCCAGCTCAAGTATTCTTGGCAAAGACCTCAGACCTCAGACCTACTCGCGTTATACCCAGAAGCTACAACAGTTTTATCTTGTTTCTCATCTCGGCTAGAGACTTTAGCATTTCGCAAGTCTTGAAAAGTTCGCAACGCTGCCTGCAGTCAGAAATTGTTTGTGCACATCAGTTGGCCATCAAAGCCACCTGCGTTTTTGGCCTGGCCCACATGGCCCACCCAACAGAGAGTTAGCCAACCAGCAACAACAACAACAGCCAGGCTGGTCTCTATGGAATAATCTTGAAAGCGTGCCGTGAATTCTGTCTTAAAGTACTTTTTTTTTTTTTTTTGTTTTCTTTTCCATTTTTTTTTTTTGTGGCCTGAAGGTGCGCAGGCAATAAATTTCGATTACATAATTTGTAAATTGTTATAACCCGGTGAAATTACCATGAAATCTTTCACAAAAGCATTACCAAATCTGCCACTTGACGCATCTCGAAGGCGGCAACCAGTTTCAGCCCCTCCCCCACTTTTTCTGCTCTGGGCCTGCTTCATAAAGTTTTATGGTGTTTGACTGTTGCTTCTAACAACAATGCGCGTTTGGTTTCGCCGAGTTAGCCATGAAGAGGAGGCTTCAGAAAAGTAAGAAGAAAAAAGGAATCTCTGCACTTCCTACTTGGGTGGGCTGAAAGTTTTAGGGGGCGTGGCTCACGTTACGCATCGTTGCCATAGATGATTTTTTTGCTCTTGCTTGCAATAATGCGCCGATTAGGTTTTATTCCAAGGCACTTCGGATTCAAATTTCAAATTCGAAATTCCACTCCTAATTATCAATGGCACGCCCCGATTGGCAAATTGAAAGACACAAACGAGAGCCCAGCTGCTGCTCCTGCTGGCGTGTCCTTATCTAGCGCCTTTTATCATTGGCACTTGGTTTGGCGTGGCCCGGTCTCGTCTCTCGCCCATAAATCAACAGCCAATTACAATAAAAATTTATCATGCACAATAAAAAATGCGTCCATGAAGACGCTGAAATAATTTACATGGCGCATTTTTCACATTTCTCTCAGATCGTTTGGAATTGGAATTTATAACAATGTCCCCAAAGGGAGTTCTTTTTTTTTTTTTTTGGTTTACATTTTTGTATTTGCTATCCACCAACAATGAAATTTTAATAAAGCACGCGGCATATCAAAGCTTAAGGACAATGAATGGCATTTGAATTGTCCTTGGCAAGCACCGGCGGTTGTGTAGGGCATGTGGAGGGTATAGCTTAGCTCTGATAGATATTTTTAAACACGTCACGAACACAAAATAAAATATTAATCTAGCTTTGTTATCTGTGCAACAAAAATCTTGTCAGAAAGAAAAAATTTAAAAACATTTACGGTTGCACTCAAAAAAAAAAAAAAAATAATAAAAAAATACAAAATCAGGTCAAAGGTTCCTCAGAAAGTAAATTTATAAAATGAATGTTTGTGGCCAGTGTTTGCATTATTTAATTTCAGGTTGGATATTCCTAAAATGTAGAAAAAAAAATGTCTCAAAAACTTATGATAGGTTTTATTACATTTCACGGCGAACATTTTTGCTGAGTGTAGAGTGTAAAGTGTAGGCTGCCTTGGATTTGTTGCACGCATGGCATCCAGTTGGCGCACGCTGAACCACACTTGAGGACATATTTGCTGAAGTGCACTCCTCGCTCCCTCATTGCCCCCTCCGACCACACTACACACAGCAGCTGCTCAAGCAGGCAACTCATCAGCTTAGTGGGCAGCAAATCAAATGCGTTTGCATCGCATTTCCGTTTCCGTTGTTGAGCTAGGTTCGGTTTTTTATTTTCCCTTTTTTATTTTGGGCACTTCTCCAGCTTGGCATATTTCAATTTGCATGCCGTTCGCAGGACGCGTTGCCTTCTGCTTTGATGTTGGTGCTGCGCCTGCCACATGCCCCAGTATCTACTGCTGCCATTGCCACTGCCTCTGCCTCCCTATTGCTGTGCTTTCTTTGATTTCAGTTCGCAGTTTTTCATTGGAATGTTTTGCTGTTCGTTTTTGAGCGCCATCTCTGTCATTCTCCCTTGCTGGTTATCTGCTCTTTGGATTTCTTCTGCAGGGACATACAGTTCCATGTCCTTTGACGCTTATCGTGTGCCCCATGGCTCTGTGTCTTTTGTCTACTTCTGCTCCTGCTCCTGTCTGCTGTCTGCTGTTGGCCACCTCCCTTTGGCAGCCTCATTTGTCTTTTGTTAACTTGATTTTGGTCTGCCTGCCTCCTTGGCCAGCAATCGACCATATGTACATGGAGTGGCAAGGAGTCGGGCAAAGTGGTGCATAGCCAAGTGGAGTCCTCCAAGTTGGTCATTGAGCTTTAAATACGCACTTGCCAGCTCGCAACTCTCTGCTTCTACTTGTGGTCCCCTTGCGGTACCCTCGTGGTCCCCTCGTGATCTCCAAGTGCTCCCTCTACCATTTTGCATTTGGCGGTTTTTGGCCAACAAAAGGCAAAGACAGTTTCTGTTTGACATCGGGGCCATTACTGCCATGGAGTGGTTTCAACTTTAAGCAGGTTCTTTAATGAACTGCACCTAAAATGTTTGCTTTAGCAAAACTATTTGGAATTCTAAGCTTTTATTGATTTAGTAAGCAAATCTATTCTGTTCTGCTTTATGACCTTGTCGCAAATTAAAGCGTTTAACTTGTGGCACAACTTTTATGGTCTTAACTGGCCCATTAGCTTAATTAATACCGTTAATTTTATTAAATAATGACAGCTCTCCTTAACTTAACTTAACTTAGCTTAACGCCTGGCACATTAATTTTGAAAAATTCTCTCGTGAAATTCATTTGGGGGGAAAACTCGCCGACTAACTTTCTAGGCAGAGGCGAGTTAGCCACGCTGAGGGCCAGCAAAGAAACCTTTAACCCACAACATTTAAATTTATTAACGTCATAAAATCATAATTTTTGTTTGCTTGTTGGCCAACACACAAATGGGCCCATAAATATTTAAAAGCGCTTAAAACAACACACGCAGCAAACGAACCAAACGAAACGAAATGCCACACAAGGCAACGTTTAAATTTTATTTTTATTGCCACGGCCAGTAAGCCGCATGGTCTATCTACCTGGCTACAACCCACCCCTCTCTTAAAGGTGGTAAGCTGGTTAGCAGCTTCCTTAACGCCGGGTCTTCAAATCAAGACAATAAAAATGCAAATTGATTTTCGATCGCATTGGGGAAATCGCACCTATTCCAAAACTGTGATATAATGTCTGTCTCTTGGCCACCCAAAACGCAGCAGCACATTAAAAGCGCATAAAAATTGGCTTAAGCCGCTCCCGCTCCTCCCCGCCACTGCCCTCCCCTTCCCCCTGGCTGTTGTGGTAACACGATGCGTGCTAATTGAAAAGCTAAAAAACAGAAATTTGTGTAAATTATTTTGTGCATAAATTTGCACATTTGATGGCGCTCTGCGACTGTTGATGGAGGCTTGTTAGTGTGTGAGGGCGGGGTTGGGGGAGGGGGGAGAAGGAGGGGATTATGCTTGTCTTGGCCAAGTTGGTTGTTGGCTCATGTCAACAAGGATTTTGTGACAGGGCCACCTATTCACAATCTCACGCAGTCTGACAAACTGACAAACAAGCAACTTTATGTTGGCTTTTATTGGACGTAGTCTTATTTTTATGGCCATTAAAGTTTTTTTTTTATTTAATTTTGTTGTTTTTTATGTGACTTGCCAGCATTTTAATTTACTCAGCGGGCAACAGATGCGAGAGAGAGAGACAGATAGAGAAAGAGAGAGACAGAGAGAGAGAGAGAGAGAGAGAGGGGACCTACAGAAAGGGAGAACATTTCTTGTTTAATCTCCACTACTTCAGATTGATATTGTATTAGATAGCGCTCTGTTGATCGTTACGCTTTTAGCAATTTTACAGTTGTTTGGCCTACAGCATTAAAACGGCTTTAACATTCAGCTGGAGTCAAGAGGGGTGAGAGCGGTGAGGGGCTGCTGCTGTTGCCTGTCCATGTCCAGTTGACGTTGTATGCCATGTTTAGTTGCAATTAAAATGCTTTTATCTTATTAGCACGAGGGAATCTCGCATTTGTTGTTGGCCAAGTTAAGTTCGATTGGGACAGCTCAACTCGAGTTGAGTTCATCTCTGGAGTTCAAACCGTTTCTTGCGAGACACAGTCTCAGTCTCAGTCTCAGTGGCAGTGGCAGTCTCCGTCTCCGTCTCAGTTGGCTTTCTCAGTTGAGTCCATGATCGTCTGACACTTAGCCGGCTAATCACATGCAGCTCCAATCAATTCCAAACGCCTTTTATGCCACATGTTGGCCATTTGCACGCTTCGACATTTTCTCGATTGAATTATTATCGACGGCGGCAAAACAACAACTAGTCAACTAGCCAGTCGAGTTGTCCACTTGGTCACAAAGCCTTTTTGCCGACGGCAATGCCCCAGTGGCCATGTTTGCTCTCACCATATTTGCCAGTTGACCAGGCCAACAAAACAAGTTGCAAAACAAATTTGTCAATGTTTTGACCATTTGTGGGGCGCCGACAACGTTTTGCGTTGCTCGCTTTGGCTACGCTTGTTTTGTTTTTGCTCTTTTGCTATTGCTGTGCAACGTGCAACACTCGTCATTAGCTAATTTGGCAGGCCCGTCTCCGTTTAATTAGAGGGTAACGGCGACACCAACAGCCACACCAACAGCCACAGCAACAGCAACAGCAACAATTTGGTTGCCTTTTGCTGTGCAACACTTTCAATTTCTTGTCGTGCCACGCCCACACGCTCAGAACGCGCACAATGCTCACGTCGTGGCCATTAAAGGCCGCTGCCTCACGATCTCTGAATGACTGTTGCCTCCTCTCCCCTCTCCCCTCTCCTCTCTCCACTCACTCTGTTCCAGTTGGTCTGCTGTCGTCACACCCCCAATGTAATCCTCGCACGATCTTCGCTTGCTTCTTGCTGCTTTTGCTGCAGCCTCTTTTTTTGATTAGCTCTCTTCTTGCTACTCTGCTGACTGACTGACTCCAACTCCAACTCTGACTTTGACTTTGACTTTGACTCTGAGACTGACTCTGACTCTGACTCTGAGACTGACAGTCAGTGCCGCCCGGCTTGTAAAGGTCGTTAAAGCTGCTGCTGCTGGCTGTGCATCAGCTCTGCGCCTCAAGGCGATTGTCCTTTCTGCGCCTTCTTCGGGCCAAACTTATGTTGCATATGATTGTGGCCGGGCTACATTCGCTGTATAAATCAGTTTGCAACATTTGCATTTGTTTATCGCGTTGATCAGTAAAGTTAAAGCTTATAACTCATTTATGCTTGGCCAGTTTAGTGGAACGTGATAAAAACCTTCAAGCTGAAATAGTTTATTATTCACAGAAATAAATTTTGCTTAAATAGAAAGTGGCTTTCCATTAACATACTATCCATTTATAGTCTGTGTAATCTGCGGAAATTCTCCATTCGAAAATCTTGAGCAGAAGCCAATCATAATTTTCAGCTAATCTACAATTTTGAGCACAAGTGGAGTGGAATTCTGATTAAGCAAATACCCTGAGAGAAATCCACAATCTCTGAAAAAGCGAGAGAGAAAATAAACAATTGTTGAATATTCAAACTATGATATTAAAGCAGAGCTTTTAGAACCAAAGATACGATTGCAATGGATGCTGAAGGCTTCAGTTGATAAATAAAAACATATATAATTTGTTAAAAAACATAATAATAATAATATGCTGCACTCTTTCTAATAATAACATCTAAATCTTAGTTAAAAATCTCATCAGCTAAATAAATTCCAAGGAGAGTATTAAAGGATCAACAGGTCATAGTTAAAATTGGTATCAGCTTCTCTTTTTTGAACGTTGTGCAAATGTGCTCATCTATAAGAAAGAGATGCAACGATAGAAAAGAAATAGAGCGAGAGAGAGAGAGAGACACAGAGAGAGAGAGAGAGAGAGAGAGAGAGAGGAGAGAGGAAGAGTTTGTTGGCAGTTTGTGTAGAATCTCAGGCAATATTTTGGTATTTTTGTGAAATACCGTCACGTTTTAACATTTTACTACTCACTTGTGGCACGTTGTTGCCATTGAGCATATCAGTTTTGGAATTTTATTGGCCACGCTTCTTACGTATCTACTGCTGCTGCTGCTGCTGCTGTTGTTGCAGTTGTTGCCGTTCTTGCAGTTGTTGCTTGGTCTTTGCCTTTGCCATTTCGCAGCTTGCGCTGATCTTGGCCTTGATAACGCCTTTAAATGTGGCCACAAACTGTGGCCCGACAGACTTGAGACTTGGCTCTTGTGGTCTTGAGAGTGCCTTGTGGCCAGCGAAACACAGCTCAAAGGTTGACGTTTATATTGGCAAATATTTTAAATATTCCTTGTGGGGGTGTCGGTTGGCTCTGTGGTATTGCAGTTCCTGCGATACCCTGCACCTATGGGAATCATTTAAAAACGGTATGATAAAGTTGATGAGAGATTTAAAAAACGAGGAGTTGGTCGATCTAGTCAAGTTTGGGGATCTCCTAATCAAGTGTAGATCAACTTAATTTCTGGTTTCCGATTACGCTTCCCACTGCCTCAATTTTTAATTAATTTATTTTTGAAAGTAGATATTTATATAGCAAATATATAGTTATCAAATGAGATTATTTTTTGTTTTATAAAATAATGCAGGAATAACTATGTTCGACTGTAGATTAAAGTAATTGTATTGCAGGGTATCTGCTAGTCGATACCCCTTGTCTGGACAGCAATCTTACCTGCTTTTTGTTGTCGCTGTGCTCAGTGGCCTTTATTGCCGACTGGAAAAATGGGAATTAATTGGAATTTTTATAAGCCGCCGGTGCAGAATTTTGCCAAGCAAGCAGCTCATTAATATTTGCTATACACATATATTTTACGAACTCTTCCCAAAACGCAGCTGCTGCCTCGGCACCGCCCACTTATCGTCGACATGCTGGCGACGCTGACGCTGGCGAAGCTGCTGCTCCGACGCCTAGAAGCTGCTGCACGCTAGAGTTGCAACAGGCGCCGCCAAACGATTACGTTTTAGAAGCACCTGGCTTGGATTCAAATCACCGATCGCGTTCACCGCCACCCCCCTTCTACTGCCCGCTGCCGTTGACGCCGCCGCCGGGATATACGGAACGAGCAGCGCCACCAGCGCCGCAGCAGCAGCACCGGCAACCGCAGCCAGCGGCAGAGTATGCAGACGCAGCAGTTGCAGCAGCAACAGCAGTACGGCAACAAGCGCGACGCCGACGTCGTCTACGTGAACTCCAGCAACAGCAGCAACAACAACTGCAGCAGCAACAACTGCAACAGCAACACCAGCTGCAGCAGAGATTTGCATCCAGCACCAACAGCAGCAGCAGCAGCGAGCAGAGTAGCGCCAGCGACTGCAATTTAGGCAGCTCACTCAGACGCCACCGGCGACGTAGACGCAGCTCAAGCCAAGGACTGAGGGGTAAGTCAAATCGAATGGGAAAGGTTATCGAATTTAAATGTGGCATTCAACAAGTGGTCAAAGCATTATACACGTAAATCTATGCAGCTATAGCCTACAGCTGAGTCTCGTTCTAGAATCGCATTTCTAAATTTGAGCTCATTGACAAAACGAGTATGCTTTGGAAAATCGATTCATTTCGATTTTGACTTAGTACTTTGTACTTACAATTCTCTTCTTCTTCTCTTCTCTCCTAACTCTCTTCCTTTCAATGTCTATCTCTCTTATAGATGCTTATTGTCCGGACCTGTTGCATGCCTGCTCTTTGATACTGCACCAACAGCAACCCGGCAGCAGTGACAGTTCCGTTGGCAACTTTACGGCCACACCCCCGCCGCCAACAGAGGCCCAGGACCAGGAGGTGGGAGTGGTGGGCGGAGAGCAGAGGGGCAGCGTTGAGTACAGCTCAGATTATGTGGAGATTGATGAGCTGTTGCCGCTAGGCTGTGCTGTGCCGCGAGCCAAGAGCACACCACAATTGCTGCAGCATGCTGTAGACCTGGACGAGTGTCTAGTTGCGATGGGTCAGAACCTGAGCCTGCGACGCCCGCGCATCTCACTGACCTGGGTGCTCCGCGAGCACAACCAGCAGCCAACGACGCCGTCACAGCCCGCCCCGGTCCAAAATGATGCGGATGAGTCGCAGGAGAAGGAGACGCCAAAGCTAAGCAATGGACATACTATTCAGGGTACACGAGCCGCTGAGAGCATTCGACGCACAGATCCCGTGCCCACGCAGCTGGACGTGACTAAGAAACGTTATCGGGTCAAGCATCAGTTGCCGGGCGGAACGGAACCGTTAAATGGTTATGCGACCACGCCCACCGCCCATCAGGCACCCAGCAATGGGCACTTGTCGAACCAGAAGTTCTTCAGCAATCAGAATCTGCTGGACTACAAGGATAAGGCGACGCGGAGCACACCCATTGGCGGTGCTCCAGTGGCCGCCGCCTCCACCAAAGAGTTGTTGTTTGTCTGCACCCCACAGCGGGCACCCAGGAGTGGCGATATGCAGAGCGAGGCGCTGCTCCTCGCCCGCAAACGCAACGAGATAAGAAAGAAGCTGGCGAATCGCTTGCAGCAGGCACGATCCGCTGCAGCTGCTGCCTCCTCCTCCACCACCTTGGCAACGGCTGCTGCTGTTGCTGCTGAGCCGCTGCAGCTGCAACTGAGTCAACAGCGTTCCACTTCTACAGCTGCGCCGGGGGATGCACTGAAGTGCACCTACTCGGAGCCCAGTCTGGTCGCCGTCTCAGAGGGAGGCGGCGTTGGAATTGCGCCACAACAACAGCGTCGCCATCGGCATCGCAAGCGTCGCGAGCGGGAACGCAATCGGGTCCAACGTTTCGGCTACGAGATCCAAAATGTAGATGAGTTTCTGTCGCGCTGCTCGCTGGCTGCACCCGGTAATATACCCGTTGTGCTGGCCACCGCGACTACGCTGTACCAGACACGACCCGGCGGCTATCAGCTGGAGATTCCCCTGCCCTTGGGTATGGTCGTCAATGCGGTGTTCAAGAATCAGAACTGGCTGTATGTGCAGACGCCGCACGCGGAGGAGGGCTATGTGGGCTATGCGTGTTGTCTGCCACTAGGGATTCTTCCATCGGCGGCACGCGGCTCTAAGCCGACTCCCTGCTGGGAATCCAATGCGGACATCTTTCCGCGTCCCTGCGGCAACATGACCGACTCCGAAAAGGAGATACGCCTGCGTGGCGGCACACGTTCGGACGGCGCACGTACTCCGCGTAGCAGCAGCTCTAAGCCAGCAGCTGGCGCAGCAGGCGCAGCCGAGGAGCCAAACAACAACAATAACAACTGCAGCAAGAGTCATGTGGGTTCCTTGTATGGGGAGCAGCATGTGGATAAGTTATATCTACGTGCCGCCTCCCAGCCCAAGCTCGTGGAGAAGGCCTACGCACAACTGAGATCCACCAAGCAGCTGGGATCTGGGTCTGCCTCTGTGCGCAGCGCCTCCAATGACGAATACGTCACGTTGCAACAGAGGACAACAACGAAGCAGGAGCAGAAGCATCTTCACTCACAGTCCTCACAGTCGGTGCGGCGTCTCTCCAATGTTTCATACATCACTAATGGCCACAATGGCCAGCATCTGCATCCAAAGAGCATTCCACAGCAGCAGCAGCAACAGCAGCAGCAACAGTTGAGCGTGCTGCGGAGGCAACAGCAGAGTGGACTGCGTCAAACTCTAGTCGCCATCAATGCGGACTACATCACGGAGAGCATTTGCGTCCATAAGGGCGAAATTGTGACGCTCTGCGAGTGCCGCGAGTCCAAGGATCAGCGCCAATGGTTCTATGTGAAGACGCGAGACGGACGTGAGGGCTTCATACCAGCCGAGGTGGCCGGCCATGGCTATCTGTAAGCAACCACAACGACAACAACCACAGCAACAACAGACTGACCAGGCTCACCACCCAAAACAAATGAAAAGTCATGCGTATTAGCCAGCCCCCTCCTCGTAAGGTCTATCCCACTAAGTAGCAATATATCATGTGTAATTTTATTTGAACTAATTTTAATTGTATGCGTACGCTTCTAGAATCTACATAGATGTAATCTGTGCTATGGGTGTATATGTATATGTATTTATTTAGCATTAGCATACTTGCACCATAAATCAAAGACACACACACTCTCACACACTCACACACACACATCTACAATACACAAGGACACATGGAAAACGAAACTATTTATACAATTATTGTACTTGATGCTTCTACTACATAATTTAAATAAATAAACGTATTAAATCAAATTAACCGCTCTGCTCGATAGCTTTCCATTAGTGCGGGGCAAACAATCAAATCTGTCGATTACAGGCGATAGGTGTTTTTGGGACAGTCGTCGTAAGCAGCAAGACCAGCTCCCAAAAACTACTAGTCTACCAGGCGACATTGAAATGTATACAAAAACTGCAGCATATTTTCTCGCACAAAAAGTGCTGCCCAGCGCTAGCGGCGGCCGGTGCTGCCCATCGCAAGCGGCTGCCGGTGCTGCCCATCGCAAGCGGCTGCCGGTGCTGCCCATCGCAAGCGGCTGCCGGTGCTGCCCATCGCAAGCGGCTGCCGGTGCTGCCAAGCGAGCTATCGATTGGCAAGTGCTGCCCATCACCACTCGCGCCGATTGGCGCCATCTATCGCGTATTTAAACACATTTCCGTTACGTGCCATAATGCAATGTTTATTGAATTTTTGACATTCGAGGCAAATCTTAACGTAAACAAATTACCATTAATATAAGTTACTCATTTTTAAATGTATAACAATCAATCAAATATTTGTTCTAAATTTCGATGTTATATAAAATGTTGACCAATTCTTTTTGAGTCATTCAAAATAGAATTGTTTTACTACTATTAAAATTTTACTTATTTTCATTCAATTCTTGGCAACTTTGTTTTTTTTTTGTTATACAAATGTATTGCTTATTAAAATATAAATATCATATGCTAAAATATCTGATATGAATAGATGTATGTATATGTAGTTAGTTTTTAAGAAATATATATGCTGTGTTATTTTTAATTACTGTAAGTCCCATAAGGGGACTAAAGGTAACACTTCTTTTATACAATCAATCAACAGCACAATACGTTTCTCAAAAGGAAGAGGTGTTTACATAGGTACTTATATATTTATATGTATGCCATGGCTTGATATTACGATGCATGCATGTTTATGTTTGTATGTGTATATCTGATGAGCAAAATCGTGATTAAAATTTAGAACGAAACATGTACAAAAGAGGGGACCATATCTTTTTAAAACAAGTTGGGTTGTAAAGGGCCCTGAAGTAAAAACATTTACAATAGTTGAGCAAAAATGCGTTGTACACATGAGAAATGCTGACAATTACAGGACAATTGCTACACAAGTTCTACAACGAAAATTCTAAATGATAATAAATATTGCTAAATCGTTTTAACAAAATACAGACACATTAAAAAATCATCTATTGTAAGAGTAGACCACTGACGATCTTGGATGTCGCTTATTTTCGCAGTTCGGGACTGGAGCTGGGCGATACTGTTGAGGCATTATCCAAATTGGTATTGTCGAAACTCTCGTGCTGTGGCTCCGGTTCCGTTGGTGGCGCCGGCTTCTTGTCCAGCAGCACCGTCATGCTGTTCTTCACATTGCTGGGCTTCTCCTCGTCATGGTTGATATTCAGCATTGTGTCGTTCATGCGATGATAATGCGGCTTCTGTGAGGTGCTCGGCCTTGAGTAGTCCAGGTGATCATATTCATCTAGTTGGATGGAGTAAAAGGCAGAAGAAATTATTATTATTAGAGAATTGTTCGAATCAGTTGACACAAAACAGATGGAGAATGCACTGCGATAACAAGCTACAACAGACACTCGACAATTATTGCTTACCCTCCGGAAACAATATTTTGCTATAAATTTTCACTATTTATGGCAAATGTGTGTGCATTGTGAATGGGAATATATATATATATATATATATATATATATAGATTTTGCAATATAATTGTTAATACAATTAGAAATAGGCGAATTTAGGCTGAACTTACCGGGATCTTTGTAGCCCTCCTTCTGCTTTATCTCATCGTAGACATGCTCCTCCTTGAGTGGATCGCCAATGGCATTGTACACATTCGGATTGGTGAGATCGGCATTCATATTCTTGTTCAACAGCTCATGATTATAGTTGATCGAATAGCTGCCCACTGTGGTAAAAAATAAAGAATTTAGTTGGCGAAACCAGTTAAGGTACAACACTGCCAGGCGTACCTCTGCTGCTGGCGTTCGAATCATCGCCATATTCGGTGCACACCGAGCCATTTTGGTTGAAGTTGTTCATCTTGGACCGCAGGTGATTGGGTAAGAGACGCGTTTCCGGCTGCATGCCATAGACGGGATTATCAAAGTTGTGATTGGCTGGTGGCCAGGCGGCTGTTCCGTTCGTATCATGCGTGTAGTGGACATGGGCGATCTCCGTCTTCAGATTGGACACACGACGCCGATAGTAGAGGAACACAGCGCATATGATGGCGATGAACAGCGTCAGTAGTGCTAGACTCCAAGCAACACTCGCATTATTCGCTGAGTAGAGAAGAGAAGAAAACTCAATAAGGGATCTATGGATTTGATATTCAGTGCTACCAACATTCTACGTGCTCCGAAATGCGCTGCATAGCGATTAGCTCGTCGCAATTGGCGCCGGTGTATCCGCTGCGGCAGACGCAACCCTCGGCTGCATGGCACTGAAAATTGGAGGAGGGACACGCGCAGGGATTCATACAGTATTCGCCGTAAAAGCCCTCGGGGCAAATGTAATTGCAATGATCACCCATCCAGCCGGGCAGACAGATGCAGTGGCCATCGTTCTTGCGACAGGTGCGATGATGCTGACAGCGACACCGTTGCGTGCAGCCCTGGCCGTAGGTGTCCTGCGGACACGACTGGTTGCAAGTAGCGCCCGTCCAGCCGGGCAGACAGGTGCAGTTGCCGTTCTCATGATTGCACTCGCCGGCATGCTCACAGCTGCACTTGAGCTGGCAGTTGGGTCCATACATACCCGGCTTGCAGGCATGCTCGCAAGTGCGCCCCAAATAGCCGGGTCGACACAAAACCTCACCCGTAATATGGTCACAGGTGGCATTGCCTACATAGAACGGGTAAAAGATTAGATTCGATTTATCGACTTGAGATTTACAATTGCTGTTTGCTTACCGTGAAGGCTCTCCGGACAGCGCTCCTTGCACTCCATGCCATAGAAGCCATCGGAGCAGGGCTCGGAGCAGTCCTCGCCGGTCCAGCCGGGCGCACAGATGCAGTCGCCCGATTCGAAGTCGCACGATGAGTTGTTCAGGCATCTGCAAACTTTATCGCAATTTTCACCATAGTAACCGCTGGGACAGTTCGTCTCACACTGAACGCCTTGGGTTCGTTTTGTTTTTTCATTTTGGGTCACAGGGAATAAAGTAAACAAAAAAAAAAAAACGAAACGAGTGCAAAACAAGAAACAAAATTTAAGATTAAATAGAAACATACAACAAACAAACAAGTGCAAAAAAATGAAGTGAAATCAAGTGAGAGAGAAAGAATGAAATGTGTGTGTGAGAGGTGTGTGTGAGATTGTTCCCAGCAGCAGCGAACTAGTGAATGACACCTCTTTACCGAATGTAATCCATTACCTAGTAATGCTATATTCCGACTACACATATATATATATTTTTTGGATGTTACAATATTCAAGGTTACAAACTAATCTTTCAGCATTACAAAGTAATGCAGCAAGTGGTGCCTGAGGTCTGAGTACAGATTACGACCGACAAAGTATAGATTACGAATCGAATATGTAAGGGTTCTCTTCGCTGCTGGGTCTTTTCGTCCGTTTCAACTAGAAACTGTGCGAGAATGTGTGTGTTTGGAGTTGTGTCTGAGAATGGAGTTAGGAGCGATGAGTGTCTTATGCAAAGCACAATGAGTGGTTTGGTGGGTGATATTCCCACGCATTCTGCGTACCTCGCCAGCCCTGCTTGCAGATGCAGCGACCCGTGGTCGCCTCACAGGCAATGGTGTTGTACTTGTCGCACTGGCACTGCTGACTGCAGTCGTGTCCAAAGGTGTTCGGCTCACACTTCTGCGAACAACGCTTGCCTGTCCAACCGGCGGCGCAGGTGCAGTTGCCGTTGATAGGATTGCAGGAGGCGTTGTTCTCGCACTCGCAGCTGTGCCGACAGCCATCGCCATACATGTTGAGGTCACAGGATCGGTCGCATTTGTTGTTCCGCCAGCCGGGCGCACACAGGCACTGACCCGTCTCCGGCGCACACTTGGCACCATTCTCACAGTCACACTGAAAGGCACAGCCCTGGCCGTAGGTGCCCGTCGGACAGCTCTGCTCGCACTTGTCACCATGGAACCCAGGCGCACAGATGCAGGTGCCATTGGTGGGCGAACATTTGGCTCCGTTGCGACAATCGCAATTCTGCTCACAGTTCAGGCCGTACTTGAGGAATGCACACGGCCGGGTGCACAGTGCACTGCTCCAGCCGATGCTGCAGTCGCAACGACCCGTCTCCGGCTGGCACAGATCCGTGTGCTCCATATCGCACTCGCAGGTCTTATTGCAGTCCGCCCCATACTTGTTCGGCTCGCAGATGCGCTCCTCGCACCGCTCGCCCCGCCAGCCGGGCGCACATTCGCACCTGCCAGTGGGACTGCAGGCCGCATCGTTCTCGCAGTGGCATCTCTCCGTGCAGTTGCGTCCGTACGTGTTCAGCGGGCACTCGTCCATGCACACCTCGCCCATGTAGCCGGGCGGGCACTCGCAGCGTCCCGTAATATGATGGCAGGGTGCATCATTGTAGCATTCGCAGGATAGCTCGCAATTGAGTCCATGACTGCCCGTGGGGCATTTGTTGGCGCATACGTCGCCCGTCCAGCCGGCGGAGCATTCGCAGGCGCCGTTGTGAGGATCACATTTGCCATCGTTCTGGCAGCGGCAGTCCTCCTCGCACTGGGCGCCATGCTTGCCATCCGGGCAGCGCATGTCACATCTAATTTTTGGTTGGTGAGTTCGGAGGAGGTTAGACTCGAGAATTGTAATTGATATTGTCCACTTACAAAGGACCCGTGTAGCCGGGCGCACAGGAGCACTTGCCGGAGATGTGATCACAGCTGCCGCCGTTCTCGCAGCGACACAACTCCGCACACTTCTCGCCATAGCGTCCGGGTGGACAGATCTCGGCACATTTCTCACCCGTAAAGCCCTTGGCGCATTCGCATTCCCCCGTGAAGGGTTCGCAGCTGGCGTTGTTCAAACAATCGCACTTCAGCTTGCAGTCGATGCCATAAAGACCTGGCGAGCAATCTGACGAAGAGTTTTTTGCGTTAGCTTTAACTATCTATATATATATATATATATATACATCTTTAAACTCGGCACGTTGAGTTTTCTTTCACAGGGTGCTCTCATCTATATACAGTCTTATAATGCAGTTAGTCGCGGTTGGAAAAACGCCTTTCCTTGTGTGTGTAAGTGAGCTGGTTGTAGCGTGTCAGAAGCCCAGTTAATGAAATTATTGATTGAGTGAGAAGCGTGTGTGTGTGTGTTAAGAGCAGATCGTGTCTGTGTGTGTGTTTGTGGGTTAGTGCTTTGAAGACATTGCAACTTAACTTAAAACATTAATCACAGAAAGCTCACAAAGGTAAACAAATAAAAAAATATAATTGTGCCAACCGAATTATCTTCGATGTATCGAAGATTGAATACACTTGCAGAACTCTAAATTAGTCAGTAAGTGTTATAGATAAAAAATCGTTTGTAATCTATAATCTGATTCGTAAATTTCTCTTTAACAATGCTTCAAGAGCATTTCGAGCCGGAAGCCCTTGTATCAAATAACACCCTTGCTGAGTTACAAATTAGTCAGTGACTGTTATGGATTGATTGTAACGCTATCTAATCTGTAAACTGATCTTATCAGTTTATCAAGCATTAAGCCTGTTCATTCATTCGATCTAATTTGTGTAAACATAAAACTCTATCGGACACAATTCCACTAAACATTTACATCAAATAGTTGTTTATATATATATATTTACTATCTAATCTGTCTCAATATAGAAGTCAATCAATCAAAAGTTGTATTTCACTTATGTTCTACAATTGTACAACATAATATTAAACATATGCTCTGCAAGCGTAACTGGAGATTAGTTTAGATTCGGGAACTGGTCAAACAGACCTCGATTCTCTCATTCGGAGTCTCTGCTTGAGCCACACCCCTTGAACCCAAGGCGTTTTATTGTAATTGACACAGCACACATAAGGGAACAAAGACTAAGGAAATTTGGTGCAAATTGCAATTGCATATTAAACTTGAAACGAACTTATGTTGCAGGCGGGTCCTCCGTAGCCTTCGGTGCACTTGCACTTCTCGGGTGCAATGCATCTGCCGTGCTGGCAGGCCTCACTGCAGTGGGGGATGCACTCGCTGCCACTGCGCACGTAACCATCTGTAAGGAGAGAAGCACTATTAGGAGTAGATAGACAGATATGTGACTATGTGAGTTACCACAACAGTCGCGCACAATGCGCCCCTTGGTCAGCGTTTGGGTTTTGTTGACAACCCGATGACGAATGCGATAGGTGGGGCAGCTAGGGGGTATGCTCAGGCACCAGGTGGACCCACGTTCCTGGAACGACTGCAGCTCTGTGATAACAACCTCCACATTATAGCTGCAAAGTAAAACAAAATATCGAACATGCAAATGCTCTTCATAGCTCATTCGTTGCTTACTTTTCGCGCTTTTTGCAGACATTGGGTCCCTCGGGTCCTTCAATAGCCGGCCCCGTGATCTCGCCCTGAGCCATCGCCAGCAATGCCAGCAGTCCCAATCCAATCCAGCTTAGTCGCAACATGAATCTGTCAGTGCTTTCCTTTATTTCCTATATCTCAAATCTCTACAGTTGCTGCTGCTCAACGCATCACATTAAATTGGGGCGCAGTACGCTTTAAGAAGTTCTGTGTGGCTGAAACTACTCCTGGCTGTTCTTCTGTTTGGTCTGACTCAGCCTTAGTCAGCGAGATGATTGCGAGTAAACAACTGCAACAAAAATTGATACTGTTATTAATAATAAATAAATCACTTGTTCATAATAATCATTATATACACAATTATATGTACTTATTAATGTAGATAAAGTGGAAAGATTGGTTGCCTGCAAGCTGTTCTACACATTCTTACAAGAAAACTTTGAACCTGTAAAGTTAGAGTGTAGTCTCAAGTAAAGAAAGTGTTAAAGTATGCTTTGAAAGAAAATTAAAAGTTACTCGGAGACGAGATAATTCAAAACGTAGCTAAATTCCAACACAACAAGACAGTCTGATTGTAGAATCAAAAAAAGTCTGAAATTCGAAACGATAAAGATCTTTGATCCCGCATATATATATAGAGTAAGGTAAATACCAATAAATAGCACAGATGATGCAGAAACAACGTTCACCCTACACCGGTGGCGGACTCAATTTACAGCAACTGAAGGCGATGGCCTTCAAGGAGCCGGAGACCCTAAAAGAAATGCCTTTTCTGGCACAGTTCGGGTCCTGGTAAGTGAAACGATCACGATGTGGAGCAGCAGATAGTATTTAACTATTCATCCACACAGCGCCTCATCGAAAAGATATGCGGATCGTGGCCAGCGCAGCGGAACTCCCCGCAGCAACAACTGCAACTACGAGGGTGACATAGTGTCGCCAATGCAATTGGTCGAGTCGAACAAATGGAAACCGCAGATGGCTTACAACAGCAACAGCAACCAGAACATGGAACAACAAATGATGCCCATGCGTTGTCTTCACACTGAGGAGGAGCCCGTCCTACAGCAGAGTTGGAGCTACAACAGCAACTACAGCAACTACAGCAACAACAATAACAACTACAACAACCACAACAACAACAACAATAGTTACAGCTACAGCGATAGCAACAACAACAAATACCGAAACAGCTGTCAGAGCGACACAGATTCGGAGACGGAGACGGAGTGCCGCAAAAATTTGCACAGCTCCAACTCGTGCATCTTCGCAAGGGATTCCCGCTGTCGTCGCGGCATCGAGTACTTGAAGTCGACTATGCCGCCACAGCGACAGATGCTCATGGAGGCGATTATGCAACGCTTCTATGAGAATACGTTCCTCAACCGGATGCTCCTGCTGCTGCAGCTGTTCGGGATTTTGGCCACGGGTGCAATTGAGCAGGGCATCCGTTTGGGCATCAATGTCACCCAGCGAAGCTTCCGGCTGCTGCACTGCAAATTCAAGTTGCGCAGTCTTCTGCGCAAGTTGCTGTGGAGCCTGGCCGGTGCCAAGGGGGGCGATGCACTGCTCTTTCTAGGCGTCTTGATAATCTCGCCGTGGCTATTTCTCATTGGCCTCGTCGGATTTATCATCACGTCTGTGTTGCATTTGAAGGAAGTGTTGGGCACAACTATGCTCAATTATGTTTTCAAGTAAAAATTGAGAGAGACTTCGGGAGAGATTTTCAAGACAGACGCAGGCAGAATGTGAGAGAGGGAGAGACAGAGCGAGAGAGAGAGAGAGAGAGAGAGAGAGAGACAGAGAGACAGAGAGACAGAGAGAGAGAGAGAGACAAAGAGAGAGAGAGAGAGAGAGAGACAAAGAGAGAGAGAGAGAGAGAGACAAGAGAGAGAGAGAGAGAGAGAGAGAGAGAGAGAGAGAGAGAGAGAGAGATTGTCAATTTAAAATTCCAAAAGTTTATAGAGCTGAACGCGCAAACCTTTAAGACTCATTTATAATAAATGGTGAAAACTAGTTCTTGGCAAAATTCTTCAGTATAATAATGTTGCAGGGTTCATTTCAATTATAACAAATAATGTCTCAGATTTAAAACATGGAAATGATTTGTGTACATATTTTCATATTCATTTACTATCATATATGTATTTATTTAGATTTGTAAAATATATATATGAAAGCAACCCAATGACTTCACATATATGATTTGGGTTATCTGCAAGACTTGACTTTACTTAAACAGCTGGCATAGGTGGAAGTGTATGTCAGCAACTAAATATGTGCGTGTTTCAAAAAACAAACTTTCAAAAGCGATTTCTCAATATTTAAAAAAATTTTGGAATGTCGGAATTCAATCACATAAATAAGCAGCGATAGACAAAATGTTTATAGACAAACACACACAATTTGTGGTATCCAAATATTTTGTATAACCAGGAATAAATAAGACTGCGCAGACTGGTTTTGAAGGACTGATTTTGTATCTGTTCTTGCTGCCTTTTAGTCTGCAAAACGCAACAGATTTAAGCTTGCTTTTGCATTGCTCACACGCAGAAACAATACTGCAATTAAATTGTGTACTATGCATAGTACTTGCTAAATGTATTTCCAAGCAGATACAGATACATGCACATATGTACTCTGTTTATTTTGTGATAAATATGCAGAACAACAAAAGTATTTCCGTTGCTCATCACCAACATGGGAATCGTCATCATCATCACGAGATCAAGAGTAGTCGCACTGTTGGATTGAATCTAAGCCCCTCTGCTGCTCCTCCACTTTGCCCCCACCCGATCCTCGAGCAGCGTTTCATTTTCAATTGCATTGCACTTTGGAGCCCCAACACAAAATATTCAGTATACACACGCAAGCACGAAAATACTTGGATTGTATATAGTGCTTCATATATATATGCTTGGATATATATATAGTGCTTCATTTCAGAATTTGTGTTATGCTAATTGAAATCAATCACAAGTTTAGTTATAATGCCCAAATTCACGCCAAACGCAGCCATTTCATAGCATTACTTGATAAGCGTGATCCAAACTAGCTAAGCAGTTTCTTTCTGTTTTGCTCGACAACCAGTTTCAAGGCTGAGTCAAGCAAAAGGCTAAAGATAAGCTTAGAGGGCTACAATTTACTGGTAATATGAACTGCGAAGTCGATCAAAAAAAGGCAGAAAGCACAACTCAAATCAAATATGTCAAGATTACGTGGGAATTGGAACGGGTGAACAAGCAACGATCAGGATACAATTACAATGACCCAATAACAAAGTAGAAATAACAAATATTACACAACCATTTCAATGCTTGAAGACCGAAACGGAAACAAAAGAGTTGTAGTTATCAAAACAGAATTGTATAAAATTATAAAATAGAAGAGGCGAAGGCAGTCAGATAATGCTAGATATTTCAACATGAAACCCTTTTTTAATATAAACACTGCGCAGTAGTAGCTATCGGAACTACTATCAACTGCCAATTGTCCAGCAATTTTAATAATATATCCAGCACGTTATATGGTAAAATGCGTTAAAGAAACCATTTAGAGCTTAATCTAGCCGTAAAATCTGTATTAAATTATTGCGTGACAGCTGCGTTTATTTTTTTGTGTTTAAAATCGCGTGACCAACTAAACAAGACTGTACACAAAGCCATGTTGTATGACTATTCTAGATAAAGAAAAATATAGCTGTGCACGTGATAAATACTTAATGATATCCTAGGCAAGAAGCAAAGCCTCATTAATGGCTGGAAATTCCGTAGCCTTGAAAATGCTATTAATGACCAGGAATCGACCTACGACACAAAATCGACATTGACCCTGTCTGATAAACCAACGACCCTAAATTGTGATTTAGTTGCAAATGGTTCATAAAACACAAACACGAAAGCGATAAAGCGAATGTTGGGTTAAGAAAAAGCATTAACATATACAACACAGATAAATATGTGCATAACTTCTATCATTGGGTTAAAAAGTTTATCGTGTGTTTACATTCTACGCTTCTCTCTCTTTCGATCAGATAAGGCAATCGCTTGGCTTACGACTGATAATAGGCAAGAGATAACCAGTCACTGATGGTGATTAATTTAACTCAGCGGGTGAACAAGTATATTCATCTGTGTCCACGTTGGCATAGCTACGTATCAAACGTGCCGGAGATGCCTAATCCGGTCATGGACTGCTGGCACCAACAACAGCAGCAACAACAACCGCAGTAAAATAACAACACTTTGTCGCAAATGATGAACGCCACAAATGCCACAGCTCACGCTTTGTCGTCAATTGGCCCACTCACTATATGAAATATGTATGTGTGAAAAAATCAAATAAACGAACTGATTTACATGCAACAACAACATCAATAAGGCAAGTAAGACTGCTGTAGTCAAATGAGCTCGACTACAATATACCCTGATCCCAGCTGCTAAATACAACATATTTATGCATATAGAAAATGATATCAATATGAGAATACATTTTAGACTATAACTTAAGTAGTCAATAATATCTATATGTTTATTATATATCAGAAACTTCTGATAAATTGTGGTTTTTCTATTTATTCGACAGGACAGGGCTTTATCGGCTCGTTGGCTGGTCAAAAAGTAAATAAATGTACTTTATGGGGTCGGAGATGCCTTCTTCTGCCTGTTACATACTTTTTCCCAACACAATTATACCCTCTTAACCAATTGTAAATGGGCTCAGGGTAGAAACTGTTTTACGGTTAGCGAGTCAGCTAAATGACCTATGTCATATTATTGATTAAATAATAACAACAAATACCTTAAACATTTCTAACAGTGCCCTTCATTGACTTTATTGATCCCTAAATTGGTTTGGTTGTCTAAGTGGAGGGTATCAGCACAGTCGCATTGCAGTGTTCAAAAAGATTGCACTATTAAGTTGTTTTCCTGGTTTCCATTCAAGGCATATATATGTACATAAGGTTTATGTATACACATATAATTAGTACATAAAACACATTTGTATATTCGCACAATTTGTTAAGTTTACAAGTTAAATGAAAATGATTCGCATGACTCATTGGGCGAACAAAAACGTAGCCGGCTAAAAACTATTCACCTATGCATTCGCGCATGTATTTCCATCTGAATCTGTGTCTGTATTTTGTTTTTCAATATCTTAGTCATTCATTCAAGAGTTGAAAAACACATCTGGTTTTGTTTTGTAATTAATGTGTGTTGCGCTTACATTCATATTGTGAACGATTAATAGAAATATATGTTTTTGTCTGATAAGAGATTGTGTTGTCTCGTCGGGATAACCCGATATGGATATACACTGAATCGGCTCACTTATCAGTTTATTGCGTAAACAATTATATATATAAAGTAATTGCACGTTTTCAGGCAATTTAAAGGTTCGCTTACAGTCAGTGTAGCATTTGTGACAGGATGTTATTATCACATCTATATTTAACCAATAAGACTGATTAGCTGCCATATAATTTATTGTCATAAGCAGGCAATTCTCAGAATTTGGTTTTTGATATATTATCGATAGATTTCAAAAAAAGCCCCCTTGAAAAGAAATTTCATTTTTTTTGAGTACTTTGATCAGTACTTCTGAGTTTTGTTTATATTGTTATAAGATTTGTTATAAAATGTCGCATATCTTGAGTGTGTGGGCGGTTTTTCCGGGAGTGGATTAAACTTTATAATATAAGTATATATAAATGCGTATGTACATAACTGATATCCAGTTGTATATATAAAACGGCACAGTTGATTGTCAATAAACAAAGAATTTTATATATACAAAAAGTACTATAAGTTCGTGCCTGAGCTTTGAGTTAACAAAGCAAACTGCGACTTTATACGACAACCCAAAGTCTGAATTTAAAATGAAATTTCAAGTAGTGACAAATGTTTCATATCGCGTAAAAAAAAACAAACAGAAATATAAGTAAACAATTAATAGGAAAACAAACTTTTCAAAAAATAATGCGATAAACAAATGGCAATTATTTGCATCATTTAACAAAAGGAAAAATAAACATTCACGTTTAGTAAGGTAGCATTATTTTTCGTTCAATTCAAAAACAAGTCCATTTTGAAGGTGTGTGTTGTATAAGAAACAATGAGCAGATTGCAGGTTGAGTCCAAAGTTTCGAGTCTCACACAGGTTTTAGCACACGTCAGCCGAATGCATCGAAAGTGTGTAAAGTGATATCCAAACTCGTCATCAGACACCACTTGAGAACCGCTTTAAAAACAAACATTTTTTTTTTGCTATTTGCAGGGAATGCAATCGCTATTTGTAATTTAACGTGAAATGAGGCAAGCAGCGGAGAAAAGTATGTGGAATTAATGAAAAACAAAAAAAGATAATACTACTGAAAAGCTGTTGGCATCATAATCAGACAGAGAACAGACAACTTGGCAAGTTGCCAAGAGTTCCTAATGGAAATCATGGCTTTGTCTCATGTAAATATTACCATTAAAGCAGTGAAATTCAAGAGTCAGTTGCACGATATCAGCTCATGGTTAGTGCTTAATCAGGCAAACAAACAGCCTGAATAAAATATGGTAATAAAGGCGCGTGCAAGAAAAGAGCATTGGGAGCGTTGTGTAAAAACTCTTCATCGAGCGAAATGCTGAGTACGCGATTTATAATGAAGTGTGCTTTGGGTGTGCAAAATATATTGACTTACGTCTGTATTGTTATCAAGGGGCGCATTGCGTTATTGCTGCTGTTGAAACTTGTGCGGTGCAGTGCATTGCACTTTTTTATCCCCTCCCAATTCCATTGCCAATGTCGTCAGTTGTGAATATTTTGATGTTAAGTGATGTGGCAAGTTTAGCACAAGACTCATTTACATATTGTCGAAACAATTGGCCACTTGAAGCGCTATGAGAAAAATCTTCTATCTTTTCTTGCAAATAATTACCTGACTTGCTATAAAAAGTTATTCAAATATGCTTACGTCACAGATTTACTGACATAATAATTGTTAGCACTGGAAGTGACTGATAGATAGATATAATATTTGATAGTTACGTTAGTGTAGTCAAAGCTTCAATAACAGAAACTCGCTGGAAAATACAGATTACAGAATTAATGTCTAGTTTGTTGTTGCAGAGCAGTCCCTTGCCTACTCACCCGCTGTTAAGATGAACACAAAAACCCAACACATGTGTGTACATGCACACACACACACACATATGTAGATACGTTTGTACATATGTCTGTCTCTAACTGCATGCATGATTAAAGCGAGACGAAAGACGAGTGAGTTTTGAATGCTTGTGTGTGTTTATTTACGTATGCAGAGGCTTCAACAGACATTCAGTCAGCGAATTGAGTTAATTTATAGAATTCTGCTCATGAACAGTGCCCTGCGGCTGCTGCTCTCTCCCTCTCCCTCTCCCTCTCTCTCTCTCTCGCTATCGCTCTCATACATAACATATGCGGGCTAATGGGCTGAGTTGGGTTTTGTTTGTTTTCTTTTGACTGAATAAGAAGAAAAGTCGCCATTTTTGCAGCTCAAAAATTCGCATATTTTTGTCGCTTTCTACGCTGTATCGATGAGCGAGAGGACGGGGAATGTTAAACAACAGCAACAAAGGCAAAGCGAAAACGACCAGCGACAAACCGCAATCCCAAAAACAGGTTTAACTGTCTTTTTAACGCGCTCGCACTCAAAATAAGAACGTTAATTGACACGCACACCTAAACAAAACTCACACATACACACACACACACAGTGCACATAGCACATACATACATATGCAGAGAGTCACTCGAAAGCCAAAAAGCTAACTGGAACTTTCGTAAAACAAAAAGAAAATGAAGAAGCATTTGCGTTGTATGATATTTTTGGCATTTAATTTGCACTCAATTTTACCTTTATTATCCAGCCATTCACTTGTTCAAGGAATTCACTCAATATACACTCGCTATGCACATAATATGGTGTTTTATATATTTCACAATTGTTATTTTGTATTTTGGCACTAATTTTCTGGTATACCCATCCGCACAAGAACACATTTAAAACACGCAAATAACCGTAACGGGCACAATTGAGAAGCAATTTAGTTTGCTGTGATTGGTGTACGCAGCAATGATATTTATCTTTTAATATATTTAAGCAGACCGTCCCGAACTCAAGCACTCTTCGAGCGCAACTATTAGTTAACAGCTGTACAAAATGGTGAGGGCGGGCTAACATAACATTTTGAGCAATAACAGCCACTTAATAGTTCAGCTAAACAGTACAGATAAATACTAAAACATATCGGATGCTCCTCCGGTTAACAGAGCTCAACTGGCTTAACAGCAAACTCCACCGCTTAACAGACGACGCAACCAACAAATTCACCATAGCCACAAAACGTTACAATCGATATTTAAGGTTTTGAAGTAACGTCTTTGACGCCAGAGCGGAAAAATGGTTTCAATTATTTTTGTTCTTCCCCACGAATAAGCAGATAAGATGAGCGATTCGAATATATGTTTCACATATGGCGAGGGCATCGAATACGCGTTGGAGAAACTCTCATTTCACTGTGATAGACGAAGCATTTTCAACCACGATGCGCAAATCATTAAAAATTCATTTATTGAGGCGATGGCCGATCCCAATTTCCGTGAAGCATTCCGTGGAACGAGTGGAAGAGTTCGATATGCACGTGATTATCCGTTTATCCTACTGTGCACCCAAACACATCCGTGTACCAAATCGTCCGGGCTTCGTATTCTTGAGCACCAGCGGCTCGGCTCATCCCTGTTTTCGCCACTTCGGCACCGAAGGCAACTTTGTTAGTCGCCTGGCGATGCAGTCTTGGTTTCTTTGCAACTTTACCGCAGCTATGCCCCAATTACAGGGTATACGCTGTAGTCGCCATCGCATCTATGACCTGAAATATACCTCACATGGCTGTGGTGTCGGGCACACCCTGCTGGCCATCGATCAGAACAATACCCGTCGCCGGATCAGTTTAGATTTTGTGCCCGTCATTGAGTTCCAGACGTCGCAGTGGCCCCCAAGCTTCAAGAGACCAAATAATGGTGAGCGGAATTGGTTTGCGGTGCCACTAAAGTAGCAGGATGAGCGATCCTTCATTTGGTCGTCCCGAACTGGGAACGGCTGGTGCTGCACAAGAAACAGAAGCAGAAGGACTCGTTGCGCCTGATGCTGGCACTTCGCAATGCAAACGAAATGAGGGACCTGGTCAGCTATTTCCTCAAGATAATCTACCTATACAGGGTGCAGATCAATTCTATTAATTGGAATCAAGCACCTGGACACATCCTCTTACGGAAACACTCTTCTGCAGTATAATAATTAATGATAATATATCTGATAGATGCTGGTCATACTGCAGCACAGCCTAGTTGCAAATCGATTGCCCTTTTTCCGTAATCATTTCGATAAAATCAACGAGGATACTAGACACGATTATGTTAGGATTATCAATCGGAAGCTGAAGCAGTTAATTCGATGTCGAAATGCCGACTGTTTAACGGATGACGATCTATATGATATATTTGGTGTTTAGCTGAACAATTAGTGAAACACAATTCGTGAATTCTGTTACATTTTGTTACACTTTATTATGTGTCTTTTTTGTTTTTGTTTTTTTATTTTTTTGTTTTTGATGATTTGATTTTCAGTTAGAATTTAAGTAAACGTTCGCTGATTAGCCACAAACAACAACAAAATATAACTGTCTTCTTCTCACACATATATGGCAGCATTCCAATACTCAATTTGTATTAACTCTCTCTCTCTCTCTCTCTCGCTCTCTCTCGCTCTCTATCTCTGTCTCTGTCTCACTTAATTGCGTTTATGATTAAAAGAACAGTACAAACTAGCAAGCAACTTGCAGCAGGTACTTGTTGAGGGCCTTGTTAATAAAAACCGTTTAAAGACTATGCTCTAGTTATTACACGTTATATAATAAAATATGTATATATGCACGTCGGTGTCTCTCTGTGGGTGTGTGTGTGTGTGTGCGAGGGCTGACCAATAAGTAATTGAATTCCAACTCGTTTTGAGATACTTGACTCATATCGAGATGAGCACACTTTGCCAACAACTTATCGGACGACCCTCGCCTCGACTGGGTAAAGTTAGTTAAGTGTGAGTGGAGCCTGTCTACTGTCTGTCTTCAGTAGCGTTGACTCTCGCGATCCGAATACTTGCCACTCAGCTTGCTGACCGAGTAGCGATCGGAGTAGGCATCATATTTATCCGCCTTGTAGTTGATCTCTTGCGGCGTGTAGCCGATGTTCTTCTGCCAGTGTCGCGTCCAATACAAGTCCTCGTTGCGCACCTGCGACGGCGTCTTCGCATCCCGGCACACATACACACAGTAGATCATGCAGCCGATCAGCGTAAGGAAGCCAAATATCAGAAATATAACGCCCAACACCCTGCAAGTGATATACCAAAAATTATGAATTTGTTTTTTGTTGTTCGTTTTTTTTTTTTTGAGATAAAACACTTACCAAACGTAGACGGGCTCGTAGAACTGCACCACAATCACAAAGCCGAGCGTGACAAGTATTAGACCCAAGTTGAGCAGCAGCATCAGGCAGCAGACACCCTTCACGTTGGGGCAGAAGGGATTGGGCGCCGACATCGTCTCGATTTTGGCGCCACGTTTCGTTGTCGAGCGCCCACTGCGTCCGGTCTTGGCTGTGCTTGCCACCGAATAGACGCTTCGTGGTGCACCACGTGACACCGGCCGATGGCTGTAGCGACTGCAAGAATCGGATAGTTAGAAAATTAACTAGGATGAATTTGATTTCTTCTTCTTAGGACTTGCCTGATCTCGGAGGGCGCTTTGTAGGCGGCACTGGTCACATAGATATCGCTGCCCGCATCCCCGGCCTGATCGTAGCTCAACGCTGACGGAGCACGAGGCGGTTGGCGTGTGGGTGGCGGTCCATTTAGCGGTCTGGGTCCCCCATTGTCCGGTGAACTGGACAAACCCATCTGACTGTGGCTATAGCTGTGCTGCAGGTGCTGATGCTGATGGTGTCCATTCCCATTCCCATTCCCCAATCCATTCCCAGTGCGGCCCTGCCCCTTCCTCGATGAGTTGTAATGACCCTGCGACTGCGGCGAGATGCGCTCGTTGGCCAGCGTATATTCCGAGTGCGCCCGATGCGAATGCGAATCGTCGCCATCAGTTGAATAGCCCCGATTCGAGTGCACATATGGCGGATCGGGTGTGAGGCGTCCATGTGTCGCCACATAATGCCCGCTCTTCAATCTGTTGAGCAATTAGGTTGAGCAACTTGAGCAATTGAAAGTGAACACTCTTTTATATGGTCATATATAGTTGCCAACTCTAGCGTTGGAATGAGTTTATAAATGTTTATATTCTCATACTGTAAATAATAGTTGTTTCAACCGTTGAATGATTTCTTGACTTGAATGAGGATATTCATTTGGATTTGGATTTAGAAAAATTCAAATTTTAGAGCAACTTGTACGGGATGCACAAGTAAGAATTTTTTGAGCACAGATGTTAAATATAAACAATAGTTTCAATGGCCGATTTATGTGTATAGAAAATGCTTGCGCCTGCAGAAAGTAATCAGAGCAATATAAGAATCCATTTTGGAATAACATATCTGAATACAATAGATATACATATAATTGAAGTGTATCGATACTAGCCAAGCAATTATCGATAAAATGAAATAAGCTTGATCTGCATGGAATATACGAAAATTACGTCCCAAATTAAAAGTCTCTGTCTGTTATAGTCTCTGACTTCCGTTTTCTGTTTGGGCTTAGTAATTTTTTTGTCTTTGACTAAATAGACATTAAATACTGTATATTTTCTATAGAGAATCACCTGTCTGCAGGTGTATTAAAAGTTCGACAAGCTGAAGCCAAGTTTGCCTTACAATTAATTTTGACTCACTTCTTGACGCGTCTCTCGTGCATTTTGTTTTAGATCTGCTGACACCGCTTCCTGCCCCTTTGTTAGCTGTTTGCTTCTGGTTTCAGTTTTTAGTATCTCTGTGGACTGTTTTTGTGGTTGTTGTCTCTAGAAAGTCCCACGGATGCTGCTACGTCTGCCTGAAAAAAGAACACACAAAAACCGACAGAAACATGAAAACACAATAAAAAAAAAATAAAAAAAAAACACGAAAAACGCTCAGATTTGTTGCAATTAGCTGGCTTGCAAATTAGTAGACAGTTCTTAACTTTTAATTAGTGTGCAAAAGTTATGACTGCGTTTTATGGGCAAGTCTTTGTGTATGCATAAATTGATGTGGATGTGTGTGTTCTGTCGAATCCAAAGTTTGGATTCCAAACTAAAAGCAACAAGCAATACGATTAAAATTTGTTATTGCAAATGCGCCAAAGCTGAGAAATTTAATGACGATAGCATTTGGTTTCAATTATTTTTGAACAATAGAAAATATATGTATAAACTTCAGCTATAACTGGACTTAAGTGTGTTGTGTACATGACTCGAGTCGCTATTTAAGAGCTGAAGTGCTGAGTGGAAGCGTTCGAGAATGTTGTTTATTTATTTTAGAGTACTTCTGACTGAGTGAATGGGCGTGTCTGTTTCAGTCCGCACAAAGAACTGTAAACATATGTAAATATATATATGACATGTATATAAATATGTACATGTGAACATCAAATATGACAATGAGCGAACAAGGAACGGATTAAGTCGCAGGCCCGATTCGACCAGCCAATGATTGTTTCTTGCCACATAATCTCGACCACGCTGCAACTTAAGTGTCAGAATTATTTGTAATACCCTGGCACAGGCTATTCGCTTGCTGGGTGTAGGTGTGTAACGCCTTGAGAGACATAAGGAACCAGCATAAATAGTCGAGTCGATATAGCAATATCCGAGACAGATATATCGGCTGAAAGATAAATCCATACATAAGAAACTGTGATAAGATATCCAGAGCAAGCGTACTAGTTATGAGCTGATCAACATCAACAACTATTATATAGCTAAATGTGAGCAAGAGTATTTCATCTTCGGCTTGCCTAAAAAGCCGTCCATTCTTGGGTTTCCTTATGTTTTTTACTTTTGCTTGCCATTTAATGTGTTGTAGGAGCGCTGCATAATTTATTTACGTTTGGTTTTATTGTGCTGTGGGTGGAGCACAATTGAATCAGAATTGGAATTCGCAGTTCAATGCACCGCCAATGTCGTGATGCAGACGCACCATTGTTGCATGCACAATTTTTGCATGCCGCATGCACCGCATTCGAATATCTTCGCAAGTTCATCGCTTGGCAATAGCAGTTGCTGTCGTTACAGCTACAGTTACAGTTACAGTTACAGTTGCACTTACAGTTGCCACCAATTTGTCACTTGGTCACGTAGCCTCACCTTTTACCTTTTAGCCCCACTCGAGCCAAGATGACAGTGACACACTCCACGTTCAGGACGCACCCCAATACCACAACGCAATGCCAATCCAATGCCAAAACTACTTTTGTCTTTTTTTTTTTGCAATTCGTTAAGCTCAAACTGCAGACGTTAATTCCAATCACATGTTGATACTCTAACTTTTCAATACATATTCCAAAGCGAAAGTCAAGCAAAAGTTGTCCAAGTTGCTGAGAAGCTTCAGCTGTTTTTGCAGCTCTTTTTCTGTTTGTAAAAGCGAAATAAAACTTGAAGAATTTGTTCTTGGCTGAGTTCAGTTTTACCATCTGCTGCTCAATGGACAAGTTAGTAGATTTCCCGCATAATCAAGAAATGTTGTTATTTTCGAAGCAACAAGCTGACGTTCTTTTTAAGAGAAAATTAAAAACGAATTTGCTAAAATAAAATGCAATAATTTATAATTGTTGGCTTGGCAGTGTATTAATGAGTCGCATAATTGCAGTGAGACGTGTGCGGCTTGTAATTACAGCCTGGCTTGTTTTGAAATGAATACAATTATCGCCTGGGCTGTTGTCGTTGTCGCTGCTGTTATTGATAAGAAATTGAGTTATTGCTGCTATTGGGCCAATTAAAGGGTGTCGTTCGGCGTCGCCTATTTGTCTATGCAGTCGAAGCTGCTCGTTGTAGTTGTAGTTGTAGTTTCGAGCTGGTGCCGGAGCTGGAGCTGGAGCTGCTGTTGCTCAGCCCTCTCATTATATCAACTAAAGTCAATTTTTTGCATTGCCGCATTTTTGCCTGGCGGCGAATCGCGATACAATTGTCAGTTTGAAGTCTGAGTCTGGGCAAAAAGTTTCAAGTTCGTTGCGGAGATTTTAGCGCCTAGGGAGCAGAGTAGATCAGAGCAGGGCACACGCACACACATATCTACACACACACACACACATATATATATATATATATATATATATATATATACATCTAAATCCACTAGACAGTTGTAGGGACATTTATGGTGTGGGCGTTGCCTTCATTGTCAAATGAAAAATCGAACTGCGGCCCTTTGGCTTTGGCATTGGCATTGGCATTGGCATTGGCAGAGACGTGTGTGGTCGATGTCCCTCAACTCAAAAAGCACTGCCAGCTACAAAAATTCCCAAAGAGCATGATGATGATGATGATAATGATGATGAAAACTAGCTGTGACTAGTCCTGCGTCCAACATATCCAACCACTTGGCGGACATCAAAAGACCTCTTTTTTTGTTGTGCGTTTGTGTGTATTTCTTCGCAACTCCCATGCGTGGAATTTTAGCATTTTTGTTGATTTGTTTTTGGTATGCAGGGTTTTGTTTTGTTAGGTTTGCATTTGGCGTTTGCCTCGCAGCATTTGTAAATATACATATAAATGGAATGCCATTAAAATGTATTTGCTCTCATATTTACTTTGGCGCAAGCAGCGCATAAAGCCTTGCTCGGTGCTATAACCTTTAACGCACAAATAAGCCGAGAAGCGAGCGGAATGGGTACGAAATTTATGGACGATAAATACATGTATTGTGCATTTCCACCTGTCCAGAACATGCCTTACTTAAGGCTCGTAAAGAGAAACAAAAGCAAACGCACACTTGGCGCTAAAGAGTTACACGAGTTTCCCATTTTGGCCAAGCCTGATGTGATCGTTAAATACTTCTCAGCTTTGCACTTGTTTTTCTTTGGCGGATTTCACAACTTTCGCTCTCGAAACGGCATTTGGGCTTCCGGCCGGGCCAACAATGGGTTAACAGCAAAATCAACGGAAGTCGTTACGAAAAGCCAAACCAAACCAAACCAAAGCAAACTAAACCAAACGAAACGAGACGAAACGAATTGAGACGGGAGGTTAATTTGTAACAATTTGCATTGTGGCAAGTGAGAAAAGCCAACAACAAACAGCTCAAAGCGATCCGGCCACATAAATGCAGTTCATTGTCCATTTTTGTGGTCAAGTGTCATATAGACCAGATTGAAGAAAGACTTTCGGGCCAGCTGGTGAAAAGGCGAAAATGCTTCAATGCCAGCGCATTTGAAGGCGCGGTTTAGAAAGTTATATACCGCGATATATATATACAGATATATATATATACATGGATATATCTTCCCCCTCCAGCTCTATGCAACGCTGTTACCAATTTATGGGCGGCCCAGTTAACCCACATAAACTGGTGCAAGGCATTCACTCCAGAACCGCAGACCGCAGTCGCCTTTCACATACTACCAAGCACGAACGAAACTTGGCCAAAATGCACTGGCCATTACCGAAATTCTGCATGGCTCTTAAAACTCTATTAACCTGCTCATAACTCGCAAGTGGATTGCGATAAAAAATGCTTTTAATCAACATAAATTTGCTTACTTTTATTGAAAGCAATTTAAGGATCAACGAGTTCACTTCTCAATTGGATTTGAATGACGCGTTTACTCATTTTAAGAGATCTTTAAGAGTCTCAGAAAGTCTTGTAAATGTTATCTGCTTGTCCATTCTAATTACTTCCGGATTGTTTAAACAGCTAACCAATGTGCAAACTCTAGAAACTCGACCAATAATTAACGATTATCAAAGAGTCTTGAGTCGAAAGTCTGTCGGCTGTGGATGGTAAATTTCCACTCGAAATTTTAGATCCTTTGCATGTTCAATAATCAGCATAAAATTTGATGGCTAACAGGAAAAAGGTGAAGCCTGATATAATCTCTAACTGGATACGGTTGCTGGACTTGCTGTATAAAAAAAAAGCGTTGATCTTAAAAGACGTTAAGTAGCTGAAGTAGCACGTTAATCGCTTTTAATTGTTAAATTACGGCAATGGGGCTGCAAGGAGCGAGCAGATGTTGACCAAGATTTGCCACTGTTAACACGAGGAGGAGGGAAGGTTGATGGTGGATGGGGACAACGGGACAGCTGCGGACAGGGATATCTGGCTTGGCTCTTGGCCAACACTAATGCGTGTAATTAGCCGCAAAAAAGCGGCAAGACCACTTAACTGATTTATTAAAACGTTTTTCCATTAAATTTTTAACCCTTCTGGCTATTAAAAACACTCATACAGCCACAACGCTCACACACACACACACACTCATACACATATTCAACACTCTTATAGCAAATGTATTGGTGCAAAGAGGCCGCAACTTTGAAAAATGAGCAGCATTTAAAATTGTTCTGACCGCCGCACATTGTGGCAAAGTCAGTGTTTACTGTGTCTAAAATATTAAATCTAATATTTATGGTAAGAATGGTAAACATATATGGAATAGGAGGCAAAGTTTTAAGCATTTACCAAAGAGATGCACTCAGAAATAAAATCGACCTGAATTAGAATATAGAATATTTGAAGTAATAGAAAACATTTCTAAAAAGAAATACAAACGCTTATTTGTAGAGAAAATGCTCACTGATATTCTAAAAATAGTTACCCAATTTTTGAATATATAGTTTTTGATATATATTAGCTGGAACTATTCATAGAGACTCTTTTCATTAAGCCTGTACAAATGTTTCTTCTGCCTTGCATTTGGTGTCACTGTGCCAAAGTTTTGGCCTCCTGGCAAGTGTCTCAAAGCCATGTCAATCTTTCATGACGCTACCATAAGCAACAACATTTAAATGGACGGTCAGTTTGGCTAAACATTAGCACAGCAACAACAACAATGACAACTATGACAACAACATTGACAACAACGGTGACAACCACAACTGCATCGCAAGACTTTCTAGCCATAAATACGATGTGAGCAAGTTCGTTGTTATTTGGGGCCTAATCTATTTGGGCAGGCAAAAAAGCCAACAAAAACAAAATTATTAAATGCAAAGTGCTCTGTAAGCCACAAAGGGCGATGAAAGTGGGATCCAACAGATACATATGTATATACATATATATATATATATACATATGTATATGTATAAACTCACATTTCGCTTATTAAATTTTTGCGCTTTGCTTTATGTCTGTCTTTAAGCCATTAAAATCAATGCTTGGCCGCAAAAAATAAAAGAAGAAGTAAAAGAATTGGTCAAACCAAAAAAACGGGCTACAATTGCCGCTTGCTGTTATTGTTTGTTGGGTAAATAATATTAAATCTCAACACTCGTGCAGAGAAAGTTTCGCTTTACGGCCAAAAGCCGCTGCCGTCTGGTTACCCGAAACCGCCAGCTGAACACCCCCCACTTCCCCCCACCCATCTTCCGCTCTTCACACCCCCTGCCGGTTTTACAGCTCCCTTTTCACTTGAATTTTTTTTGCAATGCTGAAAACAACTTGAATTTGGTTTCTATTTGGTCAGCTTCTATTTACAACTGTGGCAACTGGCAAATGAAGCCATTAACAGCGGATGTAAGTATGCATGTACTTCAAGATACAAACATGATTAAGGCAAAGGGCGTCTCACGCTTGCCACATTTATTTCAATCAGCATACACAACTGGGCTCAGCATGTAAGCCCAAAGTGGTGCGCCTAAAACATCAAAGACTGACTGAAGGCAACAACTAAGCCCCCAACATGTATTCGAAGACCCTTGACTGGGCCAAGCCACTCGGCCATAACAATCGACCACAAAAGAGCGCATTAGCCACGGCACAGCATGTACAATAAATCGAAACTAGCACTGCCTAAGTGAGAAGCGCAGAGAAGGGCAGAGTCATGAGAATAACTCAAAACCGAGTCCCAAAACTTAAGTAAAAGTCAACACAAATTAAGCTTTGTCTTGATACATCATAAATAATCAGCACACGGGCCGCACTTTTATGGCTAGTGTAGGAATAATAAATACATCAATTCAAAAGAAAATACGTTAAACTTTTGAGTAACAAGAAATGAACTTTTTTTTATGAAAAGACAGAAGCGTGCTTTAAATATAAGTTGTTCTCAGAACAAATATTGCACTGATATTTACGAAGAATTTCTTGTTTCTAGGAATAATTTCAAATTATATACAAAAACGTCATATGAATTTATTATCTATGGAAAACTTGTTTGTATAAGTGATATCTCAAAATACGAATGCTTGAAAAGTAAATTAGCAAAAAAGCTACCAATAGAATTGTTCTACACAACGTACACAACACCTTGGGAATTATATATATTTGTTGAAAATGTTGTAAAAGTTCACCAAAGCGTTCAATTTTAGAAATATACTTTCTGAACAATAAAGTGAGTTATGCTTTGGCTGTAAAAATTTGCCTAATTTTTTTTCTGAGTGTAGAATTAGTCAAACGCAGCTTACAGTTATAATAGTTATGTTCTTTCGAGCTGACAATTACAAATCCGTACGGAAAGGGGAGCTTTGATAAGAGATCTTTCAAGTGTTTCACTTAGGCGCACTATCGTCTCTAACTGTAATTGCTGGCATGCGGTTCTAAGTACCCAGAGACGCCACACATAATTCCACACGGTCCAAATGGTAACCGGCAGCCCAAAACAATGCGCATTATAAATCTATACACATACACACACACACACACACACACACATACACTCAAACATACATACATATGTACAAGGTGGTGCGAGGGGAGCGGAAGAACTCGTAAACCTGTTCGGCATATTTATGGGTGATGAGTGCGGTGCAGGGTGTTGGGTGGAGGGTGGAGGGGGTTGGGGCAGCTGTTCTCGTGGCCACACCGTTAAGCGAATAACTTTTGTTATTTTCGTCTGCAAGCAACTCCACAACTCCTCAACAATAGCAACTATTGTACGAGTGCTTTTCTGTGGCTGCCAAATGCACAAGAGCCCATATTTTATGCATGTAAAAGTGTGTGTGTGTGTGTGAGTGTGTGTATGTATGTGTGTGTGTGAATGCGTGTGTATGCTTGAAAAAGAACTACGCAAAACTGTAACTTTAAAAATGTAATGAATTGAATCGGGCAAGAATCACGTTTTCAAATTTAAATGTGGTTTTCATATAGACATAAAACTATGAGAAAAACAATATTGATTTTGAAAATCGGTTCGGTTTTGACAAAGTTATTTCATTGGGAAGCCCAGACCTGTATCCATATGACAATTGTGGAGATAGAATCTTAATAACCTTGCTTTTCGATGTCAGTTTCGTTTTGGTTAAATTATGGCATTGCGAACTTTGGATGAGTTTCAGGCTTTTAAATTTAAAAGCAGATTTGATCTAGAAGACAAGTTTTGCCAAAGTTATGGCATTGAATAAAACTTAGATGCAAGTGCATATAATATTTTTTGAGCTAAAGTTTTCTTAATGAATATCAATCTTGACGATTTACCTTGATTATAACATTCCTAGTTTTCAAAATTGATTCCGCTTTGACATTGTTATGGGAGTTACAAGTTTGGAGAGACATTTCTAGGAGGTCGGACAATTGACGTATCAAAAATGTTGCATTTATCATATCTTAAACTTTATTGCTGTGCCCCTTTGCTGCAAACAAGCATTTTAATTGCAGGCAATAACGGCAGATTGACAATGCCGACAGTATTCGGCCAAGTACGAACAGTGGCCACAATTGCCAGCATTGTGCACTTGACGCGACCAGTAAAAAAATAAGCAAAATCCTCGAATTGCCAAGAATAAGCTGTAAGCCATGCCGACAAGCATTCGGCACACAGATATGCAAACTCATGCGGCAGAAAGCAGCAGCAGCAGCAGCAACAGCAGCAGCAAAAGCCGCAAGACCTATGAAATGTCCGTCCAGCTGTCTTGGCAAATTCCAATTAGAATTGCGTTCGCGAGCGTTTCCCACGCTCGTTGCCAGCGATATTTGCAGCTGCTCGTTGGGAATGCTGCCCAGCTTAAAGTCGCTGTTACAACTATTCTAATTCGCCTCAGTTGCCGCCGATTAATTAATATTTTTGCAAACGGTTTTCACTTCAACTACCTACTTGATGTATGTGCATATCGAACAGTTCGATAACAACTTGAAAAATGAGAAAGTTTTATGATTTACTTCGACTTACTGCTCGAGTTTCACACAAATGCATTTGTGGTTGGGGTTCACGAATGAGTATTTGTTTATGTAAATACATTTTCATGCATTTACATATCCATAAAGATTAATAACCACGCATCAAAGATTTTCGATTAGAGCGTGATTAATGGCTAGTTTATGCCCCTGACTGCATACACACTTTAAACATTTATTGTTTTAATATAGTTTTCAATTTTCTTACTCAGATGATAGTTTCTTTAAATCTTATTGATGATATTCCGTTGTGAACAGGTGCGGTCTGCGAGGGTATTTAAACTACAGCGAGCCCAAAATATTTGTTCTTTCATCAGTTTTGAATACGATATTAAATATCTATTTTTTTCACTGGCTTCAAGGTCTTTTTTTTTGGCAATTTATGGCAGGGGTGTAGCCTTTTATATCTTTTGTATACGCTCTTGCTGTTGTTATTGTATAATATTTACTCTTCACTACGACATACACACAAATACTCATATATAAATATATAATTTGGCTGCGGAATTTTTGCGTTACGTAGACAACTCTTCAGCTGTGAACCTGTGGGCGTAGATTTGAAGTTTGCGTTAATGTCAAGTGTGGCTCGAAGAGTGGTTGTTGGCTCTTTTGAAGGCACTCGATTAAGATTTTCAGCTGTTTCAGATGTGTTTCATCTGCCTCAAATTACATAACATTTCAACATGGGGCGGGGAAGCTGACAAGTGGCTCTCAAGAGGCCATTGAATTATTACCATCCACCAGTCATCAACATATTGTGAGGCATGCAAATGCAAATGTATATATTTATATTTATATATATACATTTTTTGTATTGTTTGCTAGGTAACTCTAATTGAGTTTTTGCGTCTTTGTATTTTATGTGGCTTCAGTGGGATTCAAATTCAAATGCTGCGTATTTTGATTCCGGTCTTTGTTCAAAACAAAACTTCAATGGGAATAAAAAAAAAACTTCTTTGTGCTGAATTATATGTAAACAAATAGATATATATATATACATGGATATATCTTCCCCCTCCAGCTCTATGCAACGCTGTTACCAATTTATGGGCGGCCCAGTTAACCCAAAACTTCTTTGTGCTGAATTATATGTAAACAAATAGGTAAAATAGCGTGCAGTTAATTTGAATATGCTTTGCATTAATGTATTTAATTTGTACGTAGATGTAAATTAATATAATAGAAACAAATTAAAAGGAAAGGCATTTAGTGTTCCTAACAAAACAAACAGTGCCTGATGCACGCATCAAATTTCGAGCCAGTCTAAATAAGAAAAATCTGTTTATTTATGTACATATCTTATCTCAAATATCTAGCTTACTTAATACTCGTATTTGGCATAATTCATTCCTACTCTTTGGCATTTAGCTAGCGACAGGTTAAGCAGCAGTAAGTTGTTTCTTAATCATGCATGCAATGACACGAGACATTGATTACGTGATGAAATCATCATCTTTACACATCAGTCTCTCAGTACGTGTGTAAATTATGGCCAGCTCTCAAATGTCGAATGAAAGTTACTGCGAATCGGTATTAAATGGTGCTGATAATTATACAATCATGTGCAACATACGAGAGTCAACTGGTAAGTAGTGCTACACATCAATCATTATGGCAATATCAATGTAACGAATTGCCGACACTTTAGGAAAGGTATGCGATTATTATAAAAACAATTATAATTTAAGTTGTTTTTAATAATTTATTGTTGATAGCAAATTTGGTATGAAGTCATTTGTTTTTAATAATTTATTGTTGATAGCAAATTTGGTACGAAGTCATTTCAATTTTGAATTGGTTTTAAATAGAAAAAAGACAAGAAGACAATAGTTATTTAATTAAAAGCTGTTCAATCAATTATTGGACTTTTAGCAAGCGCTTATTCACTAGGCATCCCTCGTATTTATATGGCTTCTCTGGAAAAAAAAACCAACTAACAACGAAGACGCAATGCAGAGCTGCCTTGATTACCCAAGACGATGTATATGTATATATATATATATAAATATATATACGTTTTTCAAACACACGTTTAACTGGAAGTGGTGATTAGCACTGATTGATTTGCGTCTTGTATTTATTTGGATGTTAACTCGTTTGCATATTTTGTCGTTTGATGTTCGCAGCATCGGACAATTTGCAACAGTATCTGTTGCAAACCGGTCTCAAGTGGCTGGTAAAACAACTAAGCAAAAAGAAACTACACACATGCCGCATTGTTGCATAACTTTCGCTGTTTTCGTTTTTAAATGATGCTGCAGGAATTGTCGCAAAGATGCGGCAATAATAAAAAATTGCCCAACTGCAGCAAATACTCTTTCAAATATTGGCAAATCATTCTAATTGCCGTTGCTGCCTTGAGTTACCCTAAAAAAATATATATTTCTATATCTATGTAGAGGCTAACAAATGAATTATCAAAACATTGTCATCGGCTATAAAATTAATGGCCGCTAGGATTGGGCTTTCAATTTGTACACTCGAAGAAGCTGAAGCGTCTGCAAATTAGAAAAACACCTCAAACATTAGTTTCTGTTAGGAAAACTAGAAGTAATTTGTGCTTAATATTCTTAATTTTACAGTCTAGTATTGAAAAGTAATGAAATTGAGATGCGCTTGATTTTCTCGTTTTTTTTCTGAGTGTATTCATTGTTGCTTCCCCTAGTTTTATTGGCGTGCGCCAAGCATCGCTGACTTTTTATCACAAAACATTGCCAACGGTGCTGCTGTCTGAGTCTACCCAATCTAAAAACCCAAAAAGCCAGTTTTGTTATGCACAGTGGGTCTCGGCTTGGGAAGTGAAACGCCAAATAACTATAACTCCAACTGTCTGTCTAACAATATCAACAACAAGCACGACAACTGAGTCACAATGCGTCTATTGTCTTCTCGAGGTATGTTTCAAGATTTTTCGTTTCTTGTTTGATTATAAATAGATTAGCCAAGATTTAGTTGCATTATTTGTCTTTTGATATCTGTTGCAGTGTCGCAGCACATTCCATGACTAGTTTACATAACTGAACATTTTTACTTTCCTAGACGGATTTGGCTTGAGCATGAATTATGATTGTTATACAAAAAAGACAGGATCTGAATTGCTATTATAGATTGGCCAAGAGTTCAAATAAGAGCAGTGCACATTTTGCTTAGCCAATTAATTTCAATCAAACATTATTTGGCTATGGCATTTGGATGCAGTTGATGGAGGAAGTCTGCGTTAACAATTAACGAAAGTGGCCTGGACGTACTATTAAAATGGCCATAGCAACATGTGCAATTGGCCAAATTCGCTACCATGCTTCCTGCACTTAACTTTATTTTTGTGCGAAAAAACGTTGGCTGCTTGGGTTTCCGCTGCGAACCGTTGCTGACAAATCGTTGCCAAATGACATAAGCAATGGGCCAACACAAATGAGAGAAACATATCGGAATATCATGCTCATAAAAGGCAACAAGTTTTTTATTTTTCTTTTTATTTTTCTGCGGCAACAGCATTTCACGGTCAACTGCCGCATTAACCAAAATGCCCGCAATACAGTTTGAGCATCTGTGTGTTTGTCAGTCTCTTTATTTTTTTAGGTTTCGGTATCAGTTTTTTACTTTTTTTGTGTGCTGTTTGGCACCCACACAGTACATTTTGTGCAGTTCACAGTTCAAGTGCTGCGGAAATGAGCAGCAGCCTGACCTCACCTTATACAGTGTGTGATTCTCGAGTGTGTGATTTTTACGGACAAGCAGTTGTTGTGGCCTTGATTTTAGCTTGCAGAGCGTGTATCTTTTAGATAGCAGAACAACTTGTAGCTGAAGCCGGGGTTATGCTTTATGAATGGGTTGGATTTCTCAAAGTGTATATACCCCACTCACACAGCTGCAACTACAATCTTTAGCTTAAATATTGTGTATCTTAAATGAAAACCACAACAGCTGTGAATATGTGTCTTAGGGATGGAAATATCTTATTAAACTGTAACTAACACATTGATTATCTTTTAGAACAGATACTTTCTTTTTGTATTACAACTAGTTGAAAACAACTTCAGCTGTGAATTTGTATCTTAAATATCTGCTCACAAGTCTTCAGCTACAATCTATAGCTAATAGATTGTGTATCTGATGGATCACTCACTTTTGCTTATGAATTTTTGTATTCACAGACTGTCCAACTCAATGACAACAACCTTTGCTTTGAGAGTGCATTTCAAAAATATTATTAATATATATTTTATGCGTATGTCTCAAAAGCAGTAGACGCCATTCGACGCACACTTCAACCGTTTAGGCCATGAAGCTTAGCCCATTAGGCGTGTATCTTGTGGATACATATTATAGACCATTGACACTTGCACTTCATTACAGGCTTAAGTAATAACAAAATTAAAGGCAATAAAATTGCCATAAATTGTGTGTGTAGTGTGTGTGTGTGTGTGTGTAGTGTGTGTGTGTGTGTTGTGTTGTGTGTGGTATAAGTGTGTTAATATATACCAATGCACGACTGACTGTGGGCTAAAAAACTGGCTTACCTTCTCTGCTCATTGTTGTACAGTCAACTGTTGTCGTTGTTGTTGTCGTTGCTGTTGTTGTTGTTGTTGTTACAGTTGTTGTTTTTGTTGTTGCTGCTATTGTTTCGTTTATTTATTGCTAACGCTTTGCCAGCGACAACGACAGGTTGTTAGTATTTCGTCGATGTTGTTGCTGCTGCTGTTGTCGATGCTGTGGATGTTGTTATTGCTGTTGCACACATTTCATTGCACTGTCACTGCACGGAACGGAAAACAGATATATATTTATATATATATATGTATGTGTATGATATACTCTATATATTCAGCTGTATGGATTAATATGCATTAGTAATGTATCAATGACGTCGTCATTTATGCAAATGCGTTGGCGTCGTTGCCATTGCGTGGAATCTTGGGCTTACTGGCTCTGGCCAAAATGACAGCCAACACGCAGACAGACAAACACACATATGTGATATAATCGGCTGGCATGAATGAAAGGCGTTGCAGATTTTCACACAACATTCACAAGCAGACAAGCAGGGGGCTGATCAGGAGGAGCAGGAGTAGGGGAGGGGCCGGGGGGGGTGCAGAGCTACTGCCAACAATGGGCAAAGAGAGACCCAACTCAAGTCGTTTCAGCCAAATCGGCCATAATCTTGGCTAAAGCTAATAATAGCAGCAGGTTTTTGGCTTGAGCTCAAGCTGAGTTATGCGCCTACACACACACACACACACACACACATACAGACAACACTCTCAAGCACACACACACTCACACACACATACTTGCATAGTCAGGCAAAGGGCAGAGCACATTTGCTTTGTAGTACAGTGTAGATTTGTACACAATTTTGATTTGAGCACTTCTCGCTTTTGTTTGATTCCACAAAATCAAATATTCGAATGACACTCACGTAATGCGCTAAAAATAGTTGAATTTATACATGTGTAAATGTATGTGTTTATTTGCGCGCTCTTCAACTGTCTAAATAATTTTACATATTTTTTTTTTTATACTTCGAGTTTTTGTGTTTCAAAGCGCGGCTGCGAAGCGAACGCGTCGCGATTTCAGCTCGAACTGATCAGCTCAAAACCTTTTTAGCGGCACCTGCGTTTTTTGGTCTAAACTGGTCTAAAAACAAAAACTTAAAACACAAACTGGTTTCTAGCGCTGTTCAAAGAGAGCGAGAGAGCGCCAAGAGGGAGAGAGAGAGCGGAAACTAGAGAAGAGAGAGAGACATAGAGACAGAGAGGTAGAGAGAGAGAGAGAGAGAGAGAGAGCGTTGGTCTGCACTTTGCACTTTTGTTGTCGCATTTTGTTGTCAAACTGCATTTAATAACCGTTAACCGAAAGTTCTGCAACACGTGCAACACTTGTGATGAGGCAAACAAGGGTGGGTGGGGGAGGAGCATTGGCAGCCGGAATATGGCCACTTCATTAGACGCTCTAGTTGTCAGCTCACCACTCGAACAACTGGCGCACGTGACTTGCAACGCTGTGGCAAGCAACACAAGACTGAACAGCAGAACTGAGGCATGGCAAAGTTAATATACCCTAGCCAGATTCATTTAAAATGTGCTTAAAGTTTCATTAAAATAAAAAAAAATTAAGTTCACTTCTAGCCGGATAGTTAAACAGAGATGCAAACTGATATTGCCATACATTGATGTTGCAAGTAATGTTGATCGATAGTATATATAACTGTATATAGCTGTTACACACTTAACGACATCATAATGATACCCTTTGCAATAGAGGAAAGGTGCAAGGGGGGGTGGTGGTTGGGCTGAATCACCTAATTTGCAACTAAGCGATTGGTCTGCCATCAAAGTCATTAAAAAAAGAGCCAGCGAATGGCAACGATAATGAACACAAGCACGTCTGCTGCATGTAAGAGTGAAAGCGTCTCTCCGCTTCTCACCCCTCTCTCTCTCTCTCTCGCTCTCTGCATGTGTGGGAAGCCAGTTTAAATATTGGCAACACTGGCCAAAAGTTGAAGGCATCATCATTTCCACTGCGGCTGCTGCAGGCAAGCAAATAAAATTTCGCATTCAAATTTATGCGAACTGCTTGCGGGCAGCAACGAATAGCTGATAAAGGGTGAGGGGAAAGGGAAAGGGGTAGGGGTGTGGTGTGGTGCGGGGTAACGAGGGGTATGCAAATGGGCAACGCCTGAAATAATATGGCGTACTTTACATATCCGGTTACACTGCTCAAAACGAGGCAAGCAGTGCAAAGCAGTGCAAAGCAATACAAATCAAGCTGAATTTTGGTTTGAGAAAGTTACAAAATAAAGTCACCCAAAATATAACAAATCTATGATATATTCTTGATTCGAGTACAAAGCATAAGAAAAGCGAACCCTGCGGCAAAAATCTTAAGCCATTCAAATATATACTTAGATTAAGCCAGTTTGTAATAGGATTAAGAAGTTTATTGCCTTTCCTGATTGAGGTAGAGTATAATAATTATTATTTGAAGATTTTTGATTAGGAAAACATTTTAAAAATAAATTAGGTGATATTTATGAGATTTTCTTTCTGGAATGAAGAATGCAATTAATCAAGACTCGCAGTTTTGCTTTTTGAATACATTTTCTTGCCCCACGGTTGTCTTACAATCTGGTCCACAAGATATTTACCAAATTTCTCGCTGTGTAACCAGTTTTTTGTTCATAATCTCTTCCGCCACCACTTTCGTGGTATCTTACTCTGCCTCTTTTTCTCTGCTGGAATTCGGCCGTTGCCGTAAATGCAGCGAAAAAATATGCATAGCTGAAAGTTAAATTGCAGTTTTTATTTTCGGTTTTTGGTGTTGCTGTTGTTGAATTTGCTTGTTGCAATGCCAGAAATTGGCCCTGGGCCCAGCATGCGTACGCTGTGCCTGCGATTGTGTTTATGTGTGTTTGTGTGTGGGCAATTGTCAGTGTCACATCAGAAGCTGCGAATGCAGGTGGCAGTCCAAAGTCTCTTGCAGTCTGACAGACATTTCTGAGTCATGCCTCAAGTGGCAAGCTTTTCCATGTTTCGTGTATAAATATTTGCATCTATGTATCACTTTTATTTTGTTTTTGTTTTTTTTTTTTGTGCCAGGTCAGAATTTAGTGCACATTTCTTTGTTTATGTATGGAAGGCATTGGAAGCATTTTCTTGTTGTTTATAACTATTTCCTGTTTGTCCTTTGACGTTGAGAGTCGTAAAAAAACTTTTGCTGCTGCCACTCTGTCATAAAAGTTGCATTAAACTACAGAGATTTGAGTGTTGCACAGACACACGCAGACAGTGCGTGCAAACTGTATCTACTTGCAACTTTAAGGATAGAACCAAGCCGGGTGCACATTAACTTTTTAGCATTGACGATGTGGTAAATGGGAAATCATTTGCACGTCATGTGGCACGATAGCGGCGTGAATCTACTTCGACACGGACTTTGTCTTGGTCTGGATTTAATTTAGATAAAAGCTTTACACGCTCAGAAGAACCCACCACCAGCCAGATAATGCACTGAAATCAATTCCATAAGCACATGCCAACAACCTTTGCCAGCAACGACAATTTATTTTCATGACCCTCTGCGTTTGTGGGCTTAAAGCAACAGGGTTAAAATTGATGCAGCTCCAAGCTAATTTCTTAGCAGCAAATTGGCTTTAAGACTATGGTGATTTTATCAGGAAATGTGCGACGCCTTTGCAGGAAAGAGCAAAAATTAAATTCAAAAAACAAAATTACAATTCTTGGTTCTGAAATGTGTCAATTTATGCGATTGAAAAAATAATAAAAATAAATTGAGATATTGTGGTAAAAACTTGTAAAATGAATACATTCTATTTCTGATACGTATCTTAAAAAATTCTCAAGATTTAATCGCGCTCATAAATTAACTAACGAATTATATAAAACTCCAAAAATAAATGATAACATTTCCTATAAAAGGTAAGGATATTTCAGTAGCCACTGTCATCCTACTCCACACACTTACAGTACCCACCGTTATTAATGAGACGCATAAGTCACGGGGAAAATGTTGAAGAATATTGTATTGAATCCATTTGAGAGTGTTTGGATTTAGAGTAAAGAAAATACGATTTATTTATTCATTGACATTTATTGATTGAATTTGATAAGGTTTTTCTGCAGCAGGGTTTTATTTTTGGATTTGTTTTTCTTTTCTTTTTTTTTTTTGGTTTTGCACATACACTTAAAATGTATTTTAGCTAAATTTTCGATCGTTTTGCTTTGCTTTGATTATGTTGTTGTTGTTGTTGTTGATGATGCACCGTTGCACACATACACTTATCGTTATTTAAGATTTTGTGGAACTTCGCTATTTTTTGTTATTTTTCATTTTTTATTTTTAGTTTTTATATTTATGTATTTCTGTAATATTACATATTTAATTGGATTTTAGGAACCTGTACGTGGCTCTTCTTAGGAGTTCTTACACACATAAAGCACACATTTAAAAATGATATATATTTATATATATATTTATATATATATATATATATATATATATATAGGTATATAGAGTCTCTCTAACACTCTCTAACAATATTGAAAACTTTCGCTTTGTTAGCTAGTGGTTTCGGCGGTAAACGTTTGCTTTTGTCTTTGGCTTATAGGTAAAACATTTATAAAACCATAAAGAAAACAACACATTTCTAAAGTGTTTAGTGTTTGGTGTGTGTGTGTGTATCTGTGTGTGAGTGTGTCTTGTGTTGTAGCTTGTATAATCCGGTAGATAAATCAAGAATTAATACTCGTTACATAATCGAAAATAGCTTTGTATACAAGTATGTCTCCTTTGTGGCTGTTTGTTTATTTGTTTGTTTCTTTGCTTGTATATAGCATTCATATGTATTTGTATTTGTTGTTTGTAGTTGTTGTTTGTTTAAGTATCTAAGTATTTTTTTTTTGTAGGAGGGCTCTTTGTAGGTTTCTTTTGTAGGCATTTGTAACCAGCTTAACAATTTTATATTCATATTTATTCTACACTTGCACAATAGATTTTTTTCAAATAGTTCTTTTGGCCTTGGATTTACATATATATATATATATATATATATATATATATATACATATGTTTTCTGTTGACTTTTTTTCTTATTGTAAATGCTTTTGGTCTCTTGGTTTGGCCAATTTTGCATTGATTTGATTTTGATTCGGTTTTGTTTTATTTAATTTGCTTGACTTGCTTTCGTTTCGATTTAATGTTGGATTTTTGCAATAAATTTGTATCTAGTGCCTTGTTACGTTATGTAATATGCATAATTTGATTTGATTTATACTTGTTTGAGTGTGTTTGTGTATGGTTTTTTTTAATACGATATTGGAAATTATCATAGATATAGATACACATATGTATGTTCGTATTATCAACACAGTTGGTTACTTTTACTTTTAATACAGCAAACAATCGTCTATTTATTGTTTATATATGCATATGAATATATATGTATTTACTTAGGTATAAACTATTTGTTACTTATGTCAGGAAGCGATCAGTTTTGTAGATATTTCAAGGAAGGAGAGCGGAATCTGACCGAAACTAAGTGGAGCGCAAGAGGCAACAACTGTCGGAACCAAATAAACACTTTTTAGCAAGGTGTCAAACCCAAAATAAAACAGGAAACGGAATTTGGAACCTATTCATAAACTTTAACTTTTTCATAGCCTTTACATTTAACGTACCGGAACCGATTCAGTTTGACACCCTGCCTCAAAGCTAAAAGGGTATCACATATCAAACCTTTCTATATTTCTCGCATGCTTTTTCTTTTGGTTTTACTTAATACTACCTAAGGATTAGGCAGCTTTGAATAACACTTCGATGTCAACCCTAATATATAGTCAATAGAGCAGTTAAACTAACCAAATAATTGATGAGTTTTTGACAGATGAAACTCGAAAAAGATTGTGCAGAGTGATCTTATATGAAAAAATAATGGCTGTCTAATATAATTCACTTACGTGCTACGTATTCTTGCTTTAATTATATGGTTCATATATATATATTGTACATATACATACATATATATATGTATATGTGTTTATTAATATAATACTCATTCATTTGCATTTAATATTCATGAAGTTGTTGCGCCTTTAATTTTGACCCTAAATATTATAAATATTTTGTTTTCCATAATTTGACTTGGGTTTTGTTGATATTTTTTATTGTGCATTTAATTTGATTATTTTTTTTATTTGTATTTGCGCCTCATTTTAAAATTGTTCTCTGTTGCCTTGCGAAAGGTATAAAAATTTAGCTTAGTTAAGAGTTACAGTTTAAACAATTTTTATTATCCGTTTCATATATACAAACGATATATATATATATATATGTGTGTATAGACAGCATTGTATATAGTACAAAATTTACAATAGAGATTTCAAATCAAAGTTTGGTTTGAAAGCTAAAAATGTTTTTTAGTGGTTTACACGAACTTCGTAGGATATTTTATTTATTTTTTAGTTTAGTTTGCCAGAAGCCTTAAGTCATGTGTATAAAAAGCAGGGGACTGAAGGCTACCTTTCGGCACTCACTGTGCCCACAGTGCTGTGTGCAAAGAGTGTGTCCAATAAATTTATACAAAGTCTGTGCTCAGAAAATAGTAGTTTACAAATATATACTTTTAGACTTAGTTACACTGTCCTTTGGGCGTGATATATATTTATTTCATTGTATACATTTATATGAATTTTCTTCTTCTTGTAAATAGTATAATGTGTATGTGAGTGTGTAGAAAGTGTGTGTGCGTGTTTTTCAGTAGAGTGGAGTTTGATAAAGAAGCTCGGAATTACGCATATTTTGATTGTTTTAAGGATTTTTCACTGGCGTTGCATGGAAAATATATTTCAAATATATTATAGCAATATAATTTCTATTTGTTGTATAGCTTAAATTGACCCAAAAAATATGCCAATATAAAATAGATCGGACCCAGAGCATTGGATTGGATAGAAAATAGTTACATTTACACCCACTCTCAGAAAAAGAAATTAACTTCAAGTAGGCTTTTGCAAGTGTTTCTTTGCTTTCACTTTTTATGTGCGGTGTGCTTGTGTTTTAGTAAAAGTCTTCAGAAATGCAGAAATGTGTTTGTGATTTAAATTCTAAATATTTGTTATGCTCAATTGTGACAATTTCAGCAATTTCTACGCTACGATGGAGTCCCTAAAATATGTATGTGTATATTTGTGTGTGTGTTTAATTTGTAGCAACGTAAAGTCTAGAACATTTGGGCCAAAGAGTTTCGTGCCCCGTAACTTGTTACTTATGCACCATTTGAATTTCAATTTGCTAACATTTACAAAACAGAGGAGGTTGCACAACTACATACAATAAGTAATACATAAGTGTACAGACATAAATCGATAATATTAGTAGTAGATGAGTGTTTGCTTACTTTATACATTTCTCTTATAATTTTGGATCCCCTTATTCAGAACCAAACTTGCAATTAGATTGCCTGCTGTCAAATGTTGAGATACGTTTTTCAAACGATGCTCCTTACATGCACATGAAATGCCCCCTTCTAAAATCAATTGATGAAACGTGCCTTCTGCTTGCGCACAAAATCCTGCGCCTGTTTGTCATTGATGCGCAGCTCCAATATTTGCAAAATCGGATTGCCTGCAAATGGGATAACAAACATAAATTGGTAAACGTTTGGAGTTATTGCATCCTTCTGCGTACACTCAGAAAAAAGCGGTCATACTTCTTAAAGCCAGAATTTATCTTTTCTTCATTTGAGCGTACATTTTTTTCTAAAATTTAGAATATGCCTACTTTTTTATGTGTGTAAACAGAAGAATTCTTATATTGGCTTTCTTTGTACTCATATTATTATTAATCATTTGCTATTTTGAGGTTTCCAATTTAAAAACATTTTAGATTTTATCAATCAATTCATATAATTTAGTTTAAAATAAGAAACCAGAGAATGACAAGTATTTCTCGTCTTTAGACTTTATTTCAGAGCGAGATTTTCGTTCTGAGTGTTGATATACTCACATTTATCCTTTTGCTGCATGAGCGGCAACTCGATTTGCTTGAGCCCATGAAAGTTATCCACACTGGTGCTGTAATCCGCCACGCCGGGTATATTGCCCAATGCCAGATAGGCTTCGCCTCCAAAGTCGTTGGCCGTGAGCACATCGTGATCCATGACCGTAAAGCAGATCATGGCCCCATCAACCAGACACTGCTCCAGCGTCACCGAAAACTCAAAACACTCATCGAAAATGGGATTTAAAGTGCGCTGCAATAAACATAAAACGAAGGAAATTCGTATTCAACATCATTGCAGTTGAGTAAAGCACTTCATTTTATATGTTTGCCAAATTTGTGCAGTTTGTCACTCACTTTATGCACATTTGTTTGCTGCTCCATGCAGTGCAGAAAGACGCGACGTGGCAGCAGCTCAATGACAACGAATGGATCACTGAAGCCATTCGGATCCAGGGGCACCACATCCCTAGCGTGCAGGATCTCAACGCACAGCGAGTCATGATTGAAGTAGGAGCGTACGGCCAATGAGCCGTATGGTCCCGGACTAACTGCCATGAGTTGTTCGCGCAGTCGATTCATGTAGAACATGTCAATCAAACGATCCGTATCCGTTTTGTGGAACTGTAGCCGCTGCTCGATGCGCCAGAAATCCTCTGTGTGCAGACACTCGATGAGCAGACCCTGTCCCTCGGCATGAAAGAAGTCCACGAGCAGCTGCAGCGCCTCGTAGAGTCGCTTGTGAAAGTGGGTCGGCTTATCGGTCTCATCGCCCGTCTCCATTTGACGTGCCATCTCGCCCAGCACCGTCTTCCAGATGAAGCGCAACGAGCGATTGAAATTCTTGGTGAGCAGTGCACTATTCAGTGCAGCCAGATGACAATCTAGATACTCGAGCAGTGGAACAATTGCCTGATTCGCTGGCAGCGAATCCGGTGACCAGGCCAAATGGAATACTGCTTTCTGCAGTGACATTTGCATCAGGGGTGCCAGCTTGGACAAGATGCGTTCGCAGCGATTCTCCATGTGGGTGAGACTAGACTCCAGGAGATTATCGGCCGACTCCTCGAGCGGCTGTTCGTCGGATCGAAACTCGGCCAGAGTGCGACGCACATACTCCACATTGTTGACCGTCACACACATGTCGTCCGAGCACCGAAACGGCCCCTGCTGCTCATAGTAGCCACTGTCCGCCAGCGTTGTGTGGATGAGATCGCAATAGTGCATTGCTGCCGAGCAGACAACATCGATTAGCTGTGATTCCATCATGATGGCTGTATCCTCGTCCGGCCAATTGATGACCTTCCAGAACTCCTTGATGTTTAGCAGCGTACTGGCCGTGTCCACCGAGGAGCTACTGTACCGCACTATGCGCTCCCCCTCACAGATGGCATCCATGCGTATGGCAGCCCGGATGCGCTGCAACGCCTTCGCCTTGCTAACCATCATCCAGCGCTCAAATGTGGGTATAAACCACTCATGGCTGTTGCTCAACGCCAACGGCTTCTCTGGCGGCTGGGGCTGGGCGGACAAATGCCGTTTGAGCTGACAGAATTCCTGCAATGCCAGAAAGAGCTCAAATGGTTTCGCATCCACCGGCTCCGCATCGCCCTCGAGCACCGCATACTGTGAGAGATTCATTCGCACCCCGGGCACTTGCCCAGCTGCCATCCTCGTATAGACCTCTTCCCCAACCATCGCATCGTACTGCTTGTAGATGATGCTGAAGTACTGAATGCCATTCGTGCTGCAATCACAAATACCAGTTAGCCATGCTTCAGATAAGCGAAACACATGTTTGATGCCATATATATATATATATATACATAGTATAAATGTGTGTATATTCTATATAGTGGCCAACTATCGATTGAAAAGAGGACAGCAGCAGAAGAAAAAATGTTTATATGAAAAACTGAAAATAAAGATCCATAAACTTGAGCCATAAATGAGTTTCTAAAGGTGAGCATTAAGAAGACTTCTTGCTTTTCAATCAAAAAGACAAGCAGACCGAAGCAAGACCAATTGTTCCTATGGCAGCTGTGTGATATAGTGTTAACCAGTGTGCATAGCAACTTGCAGATAGATGAAAATGGCTATATCAAATCGGCTAATGATGCTGATCAAGAATATAAACTTTGTGCAATTGGAGACATCTCGTTCAATACGTTACAAACTTCACGAGAAGATTATAAAACCTTCTGCAAGGATGTAATATTTTAAGTTGCTTACACTTAATTCGACGTATTTCATTCTAAAATAGAAACAGACAAAAGCAAACAGAATTTTTAAAATGTATAGAAAAAGGATGCCAAAATGACGGCCCTGCTTAGCGCTGGCAGCTGTTGGCGTAAGCCAAAAATCGATAGAGTTTCGTGTTACGTTTGGCGTTTTAAATTGCAGTAATGGCTGCAATTAGCTTGGGGATTGCTTTCCACCCAAGTTTTGTAAATGCGGCTCAACACTTTCGTGGCCATTCGACCGCTCACTCGCAGCTGGACCACTCAACTAAATGGCCCATCAGAATGGCCAAGATGCCAGTTTTCCATCTGTGCGTGGTGAGGAAGGAGGGCAACGTGAGCGCATTTTTATGACAGCGCAATTAATTTGAGGCTTATGTGTGTAAGCCACTTGATGTGCTCATTAGGAGCCCTTTATGGTCTCGCTAACTAGCAAATATGCGAGTGATTAGATGAGTTGTCCCTTTTTCCTTCCCTATTTTTTATGTTATGCAGTGCTGTGTAATGCTGCAGAAAACTTCAGTGTGAACAAGTTCGCAACCAGGCTGGTTGGCAGTGATGCCCAGTTAGCCTTTTTTTTAAAGAGAGATATCACCTTGAATGGGAAAAACAATAGGTAAACAGTAATCATCCAAACTTTATAGAAGTTTAATTAGAGAATGAACAGAGAAAAAGTTATCCAAGTTAGAGAAGTGACAGAACTAATCATTTACTTTTAAACATGAGAAAGCAGCTCCTTGATGAATATAAACGTATCGAACTAGAATCACCCATTAACTAAACTAAAGCTTGGTGTAATAAAAATTAATGTCTACACTGTCAGTTCCTATCACATCAGAGTAACTCAAATCAATTTGAGTTTATTTCAAGTTACACAAACTGCCAAATAACAAATTCGACTAGTCATTAACCAACTTTATTGGTACTGAAAACGACTAGTTGGCTAACCAACTGATTAGTGGCCACTAAAAAGTTGACCGACGACCATTTCAAACGCAGACACAAAATGTAGTTTGGATTTCAATTTGGTTTCGGATGCAACCAGAAATAAAAAAAATAAAATGGGGGGTTTTGTCTCAAATGGGATGTTTGCTGCTTGTTTCGTTAAACTGTTTGAGAAGTTCATTTGCGAGAGAGACGAAGAGGGAGGACTGGGTAAGGGAATCGTCCATGAAGCGTGTTTTATGTGCAACACGTGACACACATATTTAATTCAATGCCGGACAAAAGGTGGCAATAAAGAATAAAATCGTATGATGGCATAGAACGTCATTTCTGTGCCTCGTTTACTTACTTGTCGAAGAGGGCGTGATAGTATGTCTGGCCCAGCTGGATGTCGGCGGTTAATGTTGTTACAAAATTCGATAATGGATTGGCCAGCGACTGCGATTCGCGCAGCACATTCTGTCCCCACATTACGGAACCCTTGCGCAGCGCATTCACCACCTCGCCGCGCACCCCCTTGTTGAAGGGGCAGACGGCGCGAAAGGCGCGCATCGACCCAAGCAGCCCCAAGCAACGCAGCAGAAACTCCAATCGTATTAGCGATGGCGGATTCAGGGCCGGAAATATGTCGCGATGCCGCCGTATCTGATTCAGCGAACGCTCCACAAAACCATTCATTGCCTCGGCCAGCCACTGTTCCAGATCGCGGGTAAGCGCCTCCTGATTGGGTTGATTCCATTGCTTCTCCACATCGCTGAGCAGCCGATGCAGAAACTTTGGATCTAGCGGCGTCGTGCGATTCAGTCGTGCAGCAGCCACATATCTGAAAAGGAAATGGACACATAGAGAGAAAAGTTATTTTTTGAGAAGGAAAAGCCTGACAGATTGTGAAAAACTCTGATACCAATGTGACAATGAGATAGAAGCTGCCAATATTTGGAGAAGGTTGAAAAGAATCTTTATTCTGAGTTTGCCATTTTTACGTGTCCAACATTTTGCGTATACAGCTTTGAAATTGTGAAAGATATATGATTTTATCGATTTTAGATTATCGATTTATCGATTTCATAGGCTAGTGGAAGTAGCACCACAATTTTAACACTTTGCCTGATGCGGGACGGACGGATGGACATGACGGAGATCTTAAATGAGTTTTTAAAGTCAACTCCTCACCTGGCCATGGCACACTGCAGATCCGTGAGCTCACCCTGCACGGCCAGCTGATGGAGGATGGTGAGCGCGGGGCCGGGCAGATCGCCGCACCAGGTCCAGGAGGGTTCGTGTGTGGTCACCTCATGCTGCATGAACACCAGTTGCAGTTGCTCAATCTTGCGCAGTTGCTGCTCGTTGTTCTCCTCGGGCACCAGGCCGCGATCCTCGCGTGTCGATAGCCACAGCTTGAGGCGTATGCGTCCCTGGACTGTGCTCCGATGACTGCGCGCCTCCAGCTTGAACCAGGCGTCCAGGCCCGTTGAGGGTATCTCGGCAATGGGTATGTTTATGGCGCCCAGAAAATCATCCTGAGAACCCTGACGCGCCGATTGGCAGACCTGCTTGAAGAAGCGACCCAATCCGCGGACACCGCGCACCTCATTCAGCCGGGAAACGGCGTCCATGACACAGCTCTCGTCGTCGTGATCCCAAATGTCCAAATGAAAGGTGTCCGTGTTGATGTCATCGATGTCACTGCAAGGGGGTTAAATATACGATTTGTTTGTGTTAATTTTATTCGTTTCAGGTTTCATTAACTTGACCCAACCAGTCACTTAGCCAGTGGCCTTAATTTGTGTAATTAGCCAACGCATTGCGCTGATAAGTAGGCAACGCTTTATGCTTCTCTTTGCGAAACGATTGTTTTGCGACCCAATAAAAATAAAACCGGGTTATGTGCTCCAAACGAGCGACTCAACGTGCACTTTTGCAGCTGCTCTGCTTAATTTATGAACAATACTCAATTTTTCTTTTATATTTATTGACGCACACTCGCACACACGTTGAAATAAAGCAACTGCTACCGCATGAGTTTTATGAGCGGGCTAAGGCGAAACGATGCTGCACTTAAACCTCTAAGATCTCCAGGCTATGTGTTATGGCATAGGATTTAACTAGCTGTGATCTAACCCTAGAAATGAAGAGATATATACGAGGCTATTGAGCCGTGTTTGAGACAAGCCCTAGACGAATCTGCTGAGCAGCTCTCATCAAAAACAATTTAAGTTCCTATAAAATAGCAAAAGAAGAGCTTCCTCTTTGAAGAACGAAGAAATAGCAATATAATCTCCGATTTTTGTGACTTAAGAATTAAAATTGTTGGAGAGCATCTAATCAATTTGCTTTTGTTATCAATGTTATCGATTTCTCTGCTTGCTTCTCTGGGCTTAAATATAGTTTGCAAGTTTCCAGCAGTAGCTTCTAGGGCGTCTAAATAAGCTAAAACAGACAGACAGACGGACATATAACATGTTAAACAAAAAAAGTAATATTCTCTGTCACTTTAAACCTTTTTAATATGTTACTGTCAAGGCTTATATGCTGTCAACTTGATTTCGCTTTCTCATTTGAAAGCAAAGGTAACATTTGAGAATAGTCAATGACTGTTTAATACATCATTCTGACAACTAACTTGTTGGTGCATTGTTGCCAAGTTATCAAAGAGGTATCCAAAAACAAGAAAACGCACTGCGAAATGAGATGAGATTTAAGTCGACAAAAATAAATGTTTTTCCCATTTATTCAAGAGCAACTGGCACTGGTTATTTTTACTGCAATTGCAACATCAATTTGATTACGATTGCAATTGCTGTTGTTAAATGTATTGTCGATTTTATGACGCAATTAAATTTGTATCCTTAGCTCGTAAATAACGACCCCACAAAGGCCAAGGAATGGTTATTATTCTATTTCTTTGTGTGTGTACCAAAGATCGCTCCTTAAGGATAAATGCGAATGGGGCGCAACATTTGTCATGCGGCGATGCGTAAATGAAGTGTCTCCAGGCACCTACAAATCGCATTCCCAAAGTATTTGTTACTTTTAACTAAATTTAGCAAAAATTTAGCCGGTGGCGGAGTGCTGACGGGGTGAAGACGTGTAATTGAATAATTTAGCGTAAATCCGAAATCGAGCAGCGTCATCATGCTCATCGATTTGACAGATAATGGACACGTTATTGAATTTAAATTACGCAGCAAAATTGTCCAACTGCCCGGCGGAATTACACTCAGAAAACAAAAGAAATATGCTTTTGGGTAATCACGCTGAAAACTGAATATAATATCCAATAAGTAATACAAGCTGGCTTTCGGCTAAATATGCTCTTGGGGTATCAAGCCGAAACCCACACTCAGAGAAGCAAACAAAATATTTTTGGAAAATTAGAAAGCCATCCCGAAAATTCGACTTATTTGTTCTAAATTTGAGAAATATTTACCCTGAAATTAATATAAGTAAAAGCTTTGTTTTAGAAATATCCGTCTAAATAATAAGGTCAGTTACCCTCGATAATTCAGGATAATTGTAAACTGCTTTTGGCAAGGCTTTTTTTTCTGAGTGAATGGCAAGCGAAGGGTGTTTGGTGAAATGGGCCCTTAGATAATCATTGGAAGTGCACTTACAATTTGAATTTCTCATTCCACTTGGGGCTTAGCGTGTGCGGCTTAATGCTGGTCGCCTTGATTAACTTGGCCGGCACCGGGCCGCCCAGCGAGTCGCGCTGCTCCCGTCGAACCGCCCCCTCGCGCCGCTTGAAGCTCAAGCGAAAGCTGTGCTTGCGATGCGGCGGCGAGTCTGTGGCACTGTTATCAAAGCCACCGCTCATATCGGCAGACAAGGCGCGCGGCGTCGGCGGCAGCGGCAGCGGCGACACGGGCGGACCACCGTCCGGCTGTATGCCCAGCATGCAATACGGATCCGAGAAGCCTGCAACAAAGAGAGAGAACAAAAGAGAGCGAATAAAAGGATTGTCCATAAATTATTGAAATGTGAACGACATTAAATGGCAATTAAGAACAGCTGCCTGTAGCTAAACGAGTCAAGCCAGACAAACCGACAGGCGAAGACGGCCAGCTGGTGTCAGACACTGCTGGTCACACGGTGCGTATGATTAACATTTCATTTGCATAAAGTGCCGCTCAATTATTAAGTGGCTCTGATTGACACATACACGCGCGCACCAGTTGAGAGTGTGGCAACCTTTGCGGCAAATGGGAAGAGCAAGCGAGATAATAATCGATTTAAAGGCTACAATGGGCAATTCGAATTTAATTCAGACTCCGGAAAATGCGCATTGCTCTACTTTTCCAACGGAAATGAGCGCGTGTCGTGACACGAAGCAAAAGAAAGGAAAAAATTGTGTTTCCAAAACCTGGATGGAAAACTATATGGATATTTTTTGTATGTATGAATAATATGGCCATGCGTTCATGTTTATTTTTCCAACGCGCTCCCATCTCGTATTTGGCCTAGTAGCCAGTCAACTGCAAAAAGGAGGTTCGGGTTTTTTTCTACTTCTCATGCTTGAACAGAAAAATATGTAGTAGCGATGACGATGGCGATTGCGATTGCGATTGCTACTAATGAAAACTGAGAATCGTGTGCCAGGCATCAGCTCGGGCAATTGCTTTGGCTATAGCTATAGCTATAGCTATATGGCAGCCAATTGAGGATAGCCAAACAAAGGCGAGTCACTCATCAGCCACGTCTCATTGGCAACGAGTTGTTATTGTTACTGCTTTTTGTTGAAGTTGTTGTTGTTGTTGCTATTGGTAGCATGAACCAACTCTATGATATTCATGCCTTGCCCCTCGCTCCTCTGGCTCCACAGACTGCCAGACGCTAGCCGTCAGAAGTACATTTAGCAGATGGCAGAGGGAACAACAGTAGCTGAAGCCCGAAGCCAGAAGGAGCACTCAGCGTATTCCTTACACATCCTTGAACACATTAAAATGCGAAATTGCGTTGCCTGCGACGCCAGCAACTGCTGCTGCTCCTGCTGCTGCTATTTTGTTGTTGCTGTTGCTGTAGTTGCCGTTGCTGCTCTTGGAGCATAATGAACAAAATGGGAAGCATTAAATTGCAAATTTATTGAACGAGCTGCGGAACAAAGTCGATGACTTGACGCTGTGGTTCTGACTCGACGACGGCAAGGATGGCACGGGGCAAGATTTTGTGTTTGAGGTTCTTTCAGCTGTAACTGTGACAAGGACACCAGCCGGAAACCATCTAGAGAGCGACAGTCGAACTTAAACGACTGTGCCATACTCTGATTACAGTTTAATGAGAACTTCAAATATTTGATAAAGAGTCCGGCTTGATTATGAGCCAAGTGACTCTAAAGTTGTCACCATGGCAACCTTCCAAACTTGTTTATTATAATGTTAGTTGGGAATGTTTGATGGAGCGACTATTATAGGTAAGCCTCCGCATAGATAAAGTTTCTCTCTTTGAAATATTTGAATTCTATCGTTGAAGCTGTAAAAAAATTGCAGTATGAACTGACTAGAAAATAGAAAAGAAGGTTACCAGTAAACTACAAACTTAAAAATTGGCGAGTCTAGCTTTAAAGCCGGTTGAAATCTACAGGTTTTATCGATTCAAATAGCAGGAAATATATCATATAGATTTTATCGAGGCCATTGCTTGTCGCACAGAAAATCTCATAAATATTCAAGCCTTTTAAAGCGGCACTGCCAGAGAAGAGAGTATTATAAAAAGTAATAAAAATGTCAAGATTGGGAATATGTGTGGCGCACATGTTGCAGGGTTTATTGATGACACGCTTTTAGATACGCCCAACCACAAGCAAACACACAGACACACACGCACACACACACACACGCACACACGCACTAACTAAAGCACACAAAATCATAATGCAATTATTGAAGCAGCCGCAAATCAATTTGCAAACTAAAAATATTTGCACAAACACACACAACACTTGACAGATTGTTACGTTGAGTGGAGGATATATGCATAGGGAGTGGGAAGTGGGATGCTTACCATTGGCATCCTTTGCCTCGAGCCCATCCGCCTCGATGACGACCGCCGAGAGCACGATTATCTTTGGTTTATCCTCGGCAGAGGCGTGCAGCAGGCGATAATGACGATCTGGATTAACGCCAAAGGCGCGCTGTGCATGCAGATACATTTCATCCTTGTAATGCGCAAACTGAGACAGAGAGAGAGAGAGAAAGAGAGAGAGAGAGAGAAAGCTAGCTGTTAGTCACACATGTGCACACTTAATTTAATTTAATTTAATTATTTTGCCATTTGTTTGTAAATAAATTATGTAGGCATTTTCAAATTTTTATACCATCAACGCTCTCACAGACTGTAAATAAAAATAATAAAGAAGCAAAAAAAATCAACAGCAACAACAACAACAATAACAATATAAATTAACATATTTTCGCCGGATAAACAGGCAGCAATTTTTTCATTTTTATTTTTTATTGCCTGCTTCCAGACAACTTTTTCCTTTGCTCTTTGTTTGCTCTGCCTGCCACATATCAAAAAGAAAAAGAAAATAAATAAAAATTCCTTGGCTTTTTTATATTTTTGCATATTGATTTATCTGGTGAATTTATTAGCCGGCTGCCGTCTGACTTGCTGATTTGCACACACTTCAAGTGGCACTCTCATAATCTACACCCCACGCTCCCCCTCCCCCTACAACCAATCTCCCCCATCTTTGTAGGCACCCCATGTTGTTTCAGTTTTTTTGTTGGATTTTTTCTGCTCCAATGGAATATTATTTTTAATTTGATTGCTTTGAGTGCAATCGCCTAGGCAACGTCCATCTAAGTTATTAAGCATCTTATCTTAAGCGTATTCTTTGCCATGACCCCGACCCCGCCTCCACTCCACCTACCAAGCCAATCATTTTGTCGACGATTGCAAATATCAAAGCTTCATTTGTTAAAAAAGAGCAGGCCTGATGATGTGGGGAATAGTCGTTTTGGAGTTACCCTGTTTTAGTTTCCAAAGTAACTAAATTCTGTTGTATCCCTAAATAAACCAAAACAGTAAGAAGTTTTTTTTCGGTATATTGGAATTTCTGAGAAGTTTTTGTCATTTAAAACTAGACATAAACAAAGATTAAAAGTTCGCTAAGTCTACAAACTGCTTTCTACTTTTACTTTGTTGGCTTCTCCATTCTGAGAATTGTTGTTCGACTGAGTAGAACCTTTTTTTTTTGTGTATGTTCATGTTCTGTTTTATTACGTCACTCGATTCGTTTTCTTTTTCTTTTTTGTGGCGCACCCTTACATTAATTTATCCATTAGTTACCATTAAAAACATTAACCCACTTGCAGCTGCTACGTAGTTATTTGTAATTATTTTCCATTAAATGCTAAATACAGAGTAAGAGCGCAGAAAATTCCACTGAGTCGCCTGCTGAGCTGTTCAGGGGCCGGAATAAATAACTTTAGTGACTCGACTTTCTATCGAAAGGCCCCGCGAGACTTGACCAGCTTCTCTCAACTCAATCACAGCAGGAATAAGGTTATTTTCCAGCCGCTGTGAAAGTTTTATTACGCTGCCATAAACCCAATGGCCCTAGCTGCCAACTAAGTTTTCACCCCCATACTTACTCTCCATATATACATATATATATACATATTTATATACTTATATATATAAGTATGTACAGTCAGCTCAAGTTTCATTAGTTGTGCAATTTTCTTACTGTTAAATTAAAAACGATAATTGAAAAATGTTGCTAGAGCAGAAGGGCCAACAGGAAGGACAGCAATGTCGTATTGTTCATGCTTGGCACAACTTGTGAAAATATTGGAAAATTACTTACAAATGGCAATCGAAATGAAAACCCTGTTGAACTTTGAAAACACTCTTTTAATTGAATTTTGTGCCCAGCAACCATAAAGGTTGAAACGAACATTGTATATCCTGTGTATATCCTGTGTGCAGTTCACCTCAACCTCAACCCCAATGCTGGGGTTTGAGCTGTTTGACCCACTCTCTTTGACTGTCTCTCCAGCATCAATCATTTAAATTTCACAACATTTTGAGGGGCCTAAACGTATATGATTAACTACCGGGCCCGCACCCCCTACTTTCAACCATATATTATCTAAGCCAAAACTAACCGCTCGTTAATTTCAAGCCAAAACACATTTTGTATAATTTCAAACTATTTGCATAAGTTTTCTCTCTACATCCCTTTGCTCAATCAAAAATTCATATGATTTAAAGTACACCCAAGCCACTGTTTAATATTGATTTATGTATGCAGAGAGCAAATAGCGAACTTACACTGAGAGAATTAGATAATGACATTGGTATGTCTATGAACTGTTTCAAAATAATTTCGTTTGCTTTCGCTCAGTGTAGTAGTTTTGGTTAGTTGACTTACCTGTCCGCCGGGCGCTGGTGCACCCACCGTATTGGCAATGGTATGCAGGACCTCAATGTAAAGTTTCTCCTTCTCATCGTGACGGTCAATGGACTCCTCGGGCGCTGGCGGATCACGTTCATTCTCGGGATTAGCCTCGGCACGTGATTCGGCCGCACGCGTTGCCGACATGCGACGATTTTCACGTTTCCAACCCAACGATGTAAAGTTCTCAAAATACGACCCATCTGTTTCCTGGACACTGTGCACAAGAGAAAGCAAGAGTGCGAGAGGGGAAGAGAAGTGGTAGATGAGTGTATATCTGAGTGCACTTCATTATATCAAACAATTTTGGGACTGGACAACGATTGAAACTCTAATTGGCACTGTCAATATGCTCTCTACATAGGTATTAAGTATTCCATTTGCATATCGCAGCACCAGAACTCGCTTGTCAGACCTATTTCAACATTTGATGTGGGTCGGACAACAGCCAGCAGCTAGCAGCCAGCAGCTTGTTGCTTGTCTTGCGTCGCTAATTGTATACAAATCCACATACAAACCCATACACACAGATGCATAGATACACAGGCACACACACACACACATATATATATATAGACAAATATCTATGCATACATTTTATAGCTAGTTTTAATATTAATCATACGCCCCATGCGCCCGTTAACAGAGATTTTTAACTCGCTCAAGGGTTCAGCATAATGATCTTGAAGATGATGATGATGTTGTGCCTAATCATTTGATTTGCATGGTAAACACATACACCCGGACGCATACACCATATACCCTACATTGGTCGCTTTAAATTGAGCTACAAAACTTTTCGCACTCAGCATAAAATGGGCAGCGGCTAAGCGCATAAGCGGCTTAACTTTGTCGCCAGCCTTGCCAGATTTTTAACGTTTGATGGCACCGTTTTTTAAATACAAAAACTCGACTATGAGATAATCTATAGTCTTTTAGTGCATATGTATGCATGTACAGAATTCATTTGCATTTACTAATCATATTGGAATGTATTCCCTTCTGCCTCTTACATAAATCATTGGCATAACTTGCTCGCGCGCTTTTACTAATTTCTCTAAAAAACAGGGTATTCAGAAAAAATTATAAGCTGTGCTGCGCCAAATTCATTTTAGGCGAGCCCAATAAAAAAATAAGCAGAATTTTTGGCGAACACTTTTTGTCGAATTTTGTTTTTTACGCGGCGCAATTTCTCCCGCATGCGGGGCTTGCCACAAAAGTAGGGGGAAAGAGAGGGGTACGGGTAAGGGAAATATAGAGAGGCTCTCTGGATCTGACTTACAGTGCATTGTTTGCAAGTTTCTTTTTTATACGTTTTATGTTAAATTTATTTTTTGTGAAGAATTTAATCTTAAACTTTACTGTGCAGTTGTTTTCGTTTGCTTTGTGATTTTGTCGGCGCGCCGAACTCAATTTCAGTTTGAAGTTCTTGGCGTATTCTTTTTACTCAAGTTTCTTTATTTTGTCCCTCTTTGCTTAGTTTTGGTTGCGATATCTACAAAAGTTGATCCTTGGGCTAAGTTTTGTGACGCTGATATTATATATTTATTTGGTATTTATCTTGTTGCAGAATTTTCGCTGCAGTATAGGTAAACAGCTGCTGAACTTCGTCTTAGTTTCGCAATTATTCATTATTTTTTTCGGTACTGCTTCCTTTTAAATATCCTGTGACAGGATTGTGGTAAATAAATTGCTATTTAATGGAATGTTTTGTCATTGAAAATTTTGTTTACTTTTCACTTCATTTAATTAAGCTGCGTATTTTACGTTTATTTACCTTTCATAATGAATTTGCTGGCTTTGTTGTTTTTTTCTTTCGGTTTTCAATTAATGCGCGCTAATTGCAACTTTTTGACAATGAAATTCGTATGTGCTTAATTATGATGGGCTTATTACAGATAATTAATTAATATTAACATGATAACACAATCAGTGGTTTTTGCTTGTGGATAAAATATGGCATCTTTTGAGTGTCACAGAAAATGGATGTGTAAATTAGAACTAACAAATAATAGTTTATAGATAAATAAAAACTGAATTCTAAAATAAGTTGTATATGAAAAAGAAAAGTTGAAGTTTTGGTCACTGTTGCAGTTTAACACGTTGCTTTAAATCCAATTTCTTCATTACACATTCTCAATTTCAGAGTGTCTTCTTTCGCTGGATTTTCAAGGCGTCAACTTGTTAATATGCTTTTAATCAGATTCATTTCGAAAACAGAATTAAGTGTTCAACCCTTCGCCAGAGCATACAGCTAGCTGGGAGCTGGGATCTTTGCTCCACTTGCATGTGTCTTAAAGCAACACCTGGTAAAATCTCATTTCATGGTTAATTAAATGTTACCTCAAGACCGAAAGTCTCATTATGAGCACATTTTCAGGTTAAGCTGAAGCCGCATTATGCAAAGGAGACGCACTGCGCTGGCTTTGAGGGAGGCAGACAGCTTGCTGCTGCTAATGCTGCTGCACAATGTTGCAACCTTGCAAATGTCCTTACTATCTGCCCGCCCACACACAAGACCAACTTTGAAGTCAGGCCTTTATCTCAGTGTATGTGGGTTTGTGTGCTTGCGCAAGTTGGCCAAAAAGTTTTTGAGTAGCTGGAAAAGGTTGAGCCCGCATTCAAAACTGCCAATGTTGCATGGACTTAGGGGCCAAAGTTTCTTGTGGAAAAAACAAGCGGAGTGCGGGCTTTAAAAAAAAAAATAAAATTGAGCAAAACTTTGTAATTACATAATTATGTAGGTCGACAAACGTAAAGCAAGACACCCACTACGGCAGCAGCAATTGAAGTACATTAATTAATTGGTAAATAATTCAGATTATTTCTGTCCCAGTGCCTCCAATTGGGATAGGAAGGGATTTGGAAGTGTGCTTTAGTGTCTTTAAGGCCCCTTCTTATTATTTATGAGCAAGAAATACCAACTAAGACGCTCATTAGGCTTGTGCTGGATTTAATTTATGCATTGCTGTTTTAAATACACACAGTATGAGTGTGTGTGTGTGTTCGTGTGTGTGTCTGTTTGCGTGTGTGTGTGTGTGTAGCTGACATGATATAGGGACGACCTATAGTTAATTATAATGGGTAAACATATGCCAGAAATTCATTTGTGGCTTTTCTCGCACATCATCATCATCATCATCATCAACTATGCATTAAGGGTCTTTTCATGCGTTTACTTACCCCGAAGTGGAGCGCGGATCCACCTCCGGCCAACTGAGTCGACGTTTACAGAATGCCAATGGGGGTCGCGGCGGCGGATCCGGCTGATGCAGTGGCGAATTCCGGCTACGAAACGAACCCGTACGTGGTGGCGCCAAACACTCCAGGGCACGCGACTGACGACGCGAATTGATGGGTGTGCTCCCGGCGGATGAACAATTGCCACCACCAGCTGCACCACCTGCTCCGCTGCTGCCCGGCAGTGGCACCACCTTCGGATAGCCTGTGCGGAAAATGAATGGGGTATTTATCAGTACGTAAATGCAGTTTGCCCTTAAATTATCCAAGAAACGAAAAACGAAATGGCCATCGATAAATAACAATCGATTGAAACTTATCTTGTAATATTGAGAATGTTTAATAAAATGAATTGAAATAAGTTGTTTTATTGATTAAAAGTTGCCACAACTAAATTAAACAAACGATAATCATAATAAACTCACTTTTTGTTATCGATTTCTGTATTTGGGTTTTTCCCACATTCGGTTAGATGTTATTTTTTATTCATAGCTCTATTTACTCACCCCACTTAATAAAATAATGTGTATTTATTATAATATTAGAAACACAAATAAATCAATCAAATCAATTGTTAAATGCACATGTGAAGCTTTGAATTTATACTTTTTAGTCTTTAAGTAATCAAAAACAAAAAAGAAAAAAAGAAATCGAATACCATTTAATTTAAGAATCCGATAGTGTAAACAACTTTCAATCGATAGAACCCACAACAAAAGCGCACAATTAATAAATCTTAATTAAATTGTTGTTGACCATGAGTTTTTGAGCTTTAACATTGAGATGCGAACTTGCGATAAATAACACTCAAAGCCACAAGACAAATGACATTTTCATGTTGTTTTCGACAACATTTTTGCCGTTTACCACATTTATATAAATGTTTTTTTTTTTTTTTTGTTTTCTTTTTATACGTTTTGTACTTTAGAAAACTAGACTTGGTATGGTCGTTACTTCTGGATACAATGAAGACTACTTAGTAGCGAAGCGAAAGTTAATGGATTAAGCACCAACAGCGATGTGGAGCCGAGGGAGAAAGAGATACAGGAAGTCAAACGGAAGAAGGAAACAGGGCAGACTGACTGTCCGACAGTCAGAAAGTCAGTCGTTGAAGCCAACTCAAGTCAATGTTGATGCGGTCAATGTAGCGTGAGTTGTTCTCATGTCCCTTTGTGGAGGAGGGCTGGGAAAGATTGGGTTTTTGGGTGTGTCAGAATGCAGGATGTGGCGTTGCGTTGCTCAGAGTGCAAAGCACAACCGCAACCTTGACATGCATCTGTGCGGCTGCTGTTGATGTTGCTGTTGCTGTTGCTATTCCTGTTCGCCACAAGGACAAGGGCTAAACTACTCTGCCTGCCACATTGCATGCGGAGTGATGTGAATGTGGACATGGTTGCTTATGTTGTTGCCGCTCTACTACCGAACTGCTGCCACTCCATTTGTCCAACTATTGCTGTGGCTTCGTCACGAATGCTTTTTCGGCTTCAGACTGCCTGCCTGAGTGCTTATGCAAAAGCCCTAACCAAAGAAATAACGATGAAAACTAAAATATGTACAGTGGTCGTTAGGACAAAGAAAACCTACAAGCTACCAAACTGAAATCCAGCAAGCTCTGTTTGAAAACAATTTTGGCAACCAATCTACGAGCCACAACATGCCAACAAAAAAAAAACTGTTAAATCGATTGAATTCTGTGAATGGTTTCGTAATCCGATTTTTTGATGTCGCAATTTTAGATGAATTTGAAGACAGCATCGCATTTTCAACTATGAATCTAGTATTAATTTGAAGTTTGAAGTTTCAGTCCTCCATGGATTCACTTTATGAAGGGGGAAAAGTCAACATGCAAGTCAAGTCAGAATTGTATTTCCAACTTTGAATGCAGTAATCGTGTAACTTTCGCCAAAATTATGGCTCTGGGAAGTTTCAACCCAACCCTACAAGCACTTTTTGCGGGTCCCCTGTGACCAAGTTTTGGCCATGGAAGGTTTTGTCCCTAACTCCACAAGACATAATTTAAATATGAACTTGGAGTTCGAGTCGAACCCTTATTTACAATCTCTGGTTTTCGAATATAGGGTGAATTTTGGGTCTGAGTTATGACTCTGGCACATTTAGGCAGAAAATATACATACCAAAGGCACTCCATCAATTTATGGAAACCAGACATTACTGTTCACTGTCGAAATAGGTCAATTGCTAAGCGTGTATGAAGCGTAAAGTCAAAAGTTGGCACACACGCATGTGGACAGAAAATGCGCTTACGTGTTAGCGGTTTTATAGCTAAAGTTTCGGCTGCTGCCTGTTTCTCAACGTTGTCGTCGTCGTCGTCATCATGTAGCCAGAAACCGCTCGTTTGTGGCGCTTGCAACAAGATAAGCCAATTCCAATTTGATTCAAATGCTGCAGACGTTTGTAAATCAAAAGCTAAACAAATGCCGACGCAATCCTGCACGATTGGGAGACAGGACACAGCTGCTGCAGCAGCAGCGGTTTTTGTGGCAGTTTGCTTGCTGCTGTCTGTGCCTTGACTTTGATATGTGTGTTTGTTGTTGCAGTGGCTGGCAACGTAAAAGTAGCAGAAACATCAGAGCCGCAAGAAGGCTTAAACAACAGACAGAGATCCTCGTGTTGCATGTTGATTGAACTGACGTCGTGGCACACATATTCTGGTTGCTGATGTGGATTGGTTTGCCTCTGCCAGAATGCACAAAAGTTTGCGCAACATTTTTGCTTTTCCGGCTCCCGGAAAAACATGACGAAAGGAAAGCAAATTCAATCAACTTTAGTCGGCTGTTAACATTTTTGTGGCTTGCCAGTTGCCAAAAACTATCGATTACGCAATGCTCTTGTTTCTGGCCTGTTTTGCTTTTACAATTCTATGTTTATTTATGGCTTTTGTGCAGCTGCACAGAAATAGTTTTCATTTTGAATTTAAATCTGCGCCACATGGCGTATGTGTAACATTGATTTTGACAGTATTAATATTGTATAAATAAGAGCCAAAGAATTCTCGCCTGTTAGCCGTATTTCTGTTCGAATCATTTTTTTATTTACTTATTTATTGGATTTTGTTTGCATTTGAATTTACTTTCCAAATATTTGCATTGTGTGTTGAATTTATGCCAAAATAGGTTTCATATATCAAATTATTATTGTTTCCATAACAAAGCAAATGTTCAAGGTATTAGCCATAAATGTGTCTGTATGTATGTAAAGTAATATGATATGCATAAAAGAAGATGGATTAAAAGGCCTTTTGTTCATACTCTCAGAAAATTAAACTTTAGAAAATCAAGTTACGCCTTGGGCGCCAAGGATAACTTGCCAAATTTTGCATTTCTACTTTTGTTGGTGATGCAAAATATGTGAAATTTGGGGCTCTGCTAAGCAGTGATTAGATTGCTAATAATGAACTTTGACAATCCAAACAGGATTTCATATTAACTTTTAATGATTTTATGGTTTCAAGAGGATTGCATTGGATTCAGCTTGTAACATCGGAAACGGAACCACAACTTTATCAATCGACATATCAATATCAATTCATAACGCTTTCAGCAAGTTTTTACACCTTACGTACCAGATTTGGAATCGGAATATAAATTAATTTTGATTTGATATTCTCGTATATATATTATGAATAATATTAATGGCATACATAACACGGCTTTATATAACTGTATTATAAATGAACTGCACACGAATCCAAATAGATATCTGTTTCCTGTTCTATATAAAAATTAATTACTCTTTTTCTTTGCTAGCAGGCATTGCTAATAACATTATTTCTGCCCAACATTCATCAAAAATAATACGTGTCCTTAGTTTGTCGTGGATTTTCATTAATCTAGACACACTTTGGCAACGCCCACACACACACAACTGGCCTGCGGGCCAGCAAATTTATCACTCTAATGTGTGTGTGTCTCTGTGTGTGTGTGTCTGTGTGTGTTGAGTTGTGTTTTTGTGTGTTTATATAAATAGACAGAGAGTGGCAAAGAAACTCACCTAGTAATGGATTGGTGGCATTCGGATTGCCGATAACGACGCCACCGGCGGGATAATTACTGCCAGCGACAGTTGCTGCCACACCCGCCGTGGGCTGGGCGGGGGCACCGTAAACGATGCCGAGACCGCTGCCAATGCTCGCTTGTTGTTGCAACGGTGCGTGCGAATGCTGTTGTTGTTGTTGCAGCTGCTGCTGCTGCTGTTGTTGCAACAGTTGCTGCTGCTGTTGTTGTGGCAGCAATTGTTGTTGTATTGTAATGCCAGGTGCAGCAATCACACCGCCGCCGCCGCTGCCGCCGACGCCAGCCTGTTGCTGCTGCTGCTGTTGGTGCTCAGTCGACTCCTGACGCGACAACGAGAAGCGTCGATTGCCGAGGCCCAAACTTGATATGCCACTTGTTACATATTGTTGCATGGAACTGAGGAAACTCATCGCGTCTCATTTGCTATAAGCTGTTTGATGTTGTTGTTGCTGCTGTTATCACTCGACGACGTCGTTGCTTAATTGGCTTAAATTGTTTGTCGTTGGCCCCTCTCCCCCTCCTCGTTTTGTGTATTGTAAAATTAATCAGTTGGAAACTCGGCGGGCTCTCTTAACCAAAGCTCTTGGATTTGCCTTCCAAATTCGTTATGTCTTCTAATTATAAAATATCCTTGCTGTTGCTCTCCTCCTGCTGCTGCTTTAATTGCGCCCCCAATCAGCAATCCAGACCAGGCCAGACAACGTTTGCGAGCTCTGTAAGCAGAAGAGTAGGTTTTTTTGGGCAAGCGCTTAAGATTTGTTTGCTGTTTGCTATTTTTGGTCTTAATTGCAATTTAGCCAAGGCTTAAATCGATGCCGAACAGATTGCACGACATTGGGCAAATTAATATGTATATATACAGCTGTCTATATGTAAATGCTTAATATGATTCACCTGGGCTCAAGATTACACCCAATTAAGCAACACACACACCTACGCCCAAGCACACCAGAGCAAGCCGGGTTGCCAGACTCCTTTTAGAAATTTGTGTAGCACACTTTGTGGAACCCTAAATTTATTTCTTAAATTTGTAAGTTAAATGAAGAGCAGACGACGAGCCCTGTAACATGCTTGCTCTTTAATTTGTATACATTTAAATCTTAGTTTATTTTAGTTGACTCAGCTAAATTGACTTTTTGTTAGGATTTGTATTAATATAAAATAAACAAAGAAACATAAATATTTTATCATATTCCAATCATAATTTTGTTCATAATATTTTGATTTAATGACAGGTGCATTAAAAAAGAAGCACTTATTTTTGTGTATCTATATTCTTTCAGGCGAATTTTATTGTTGTCACTCCCCAAAACAAACACATTTATTATGATATGGGTATCATATTAAATTCTAAAAAAAGAACTCAGGCCTAAAAGCACTTTGCGAACACACACAAAAAAATAACTATCAAGCTGCTGGCTGGCATTCACTTCAGCATTTTTGTAGCTCACTTTTGAGCGCACAGTTAAACGATTTTTTAAAGGAGTCTGCGCCATTTTTTGTTGGCGCATATTCAAATTAATTTGTTACTTTCTGAAGAGTCTGCTCCATCAGCAGTTTCAAGACTAGTTGAGTGTGATTGAGTTGTTGGCTTGTTGGGCGCAGTGTTTGTGTCGACTCATCGCCCATTTGCTGTTTGTGCAACCAATTTGCACAAAAGCACAACAAAAAAATAGAAACCAAGGCAAGGCAAAGCCTGAGTGCTGCAATTTGTTGATTTCTTATATTGATTTTTGCTATCGTTTTCGTTTTTTTTTTCGGCACTGGCGTTAATTAATTTCCGTTTTGATTGACAAGCTGGACAGGAAAGTGGCAAATGGCAAAGGAGAAGAGAAAGAGAAAGAGAAAGCGAGAGAGATCTATCTCTGTCTGCGCGTAAATTAGCGTTTAATCAGCTGGGCTCAGTGGAGCATTGTGCGGCTCGCTTCGTAATGCCCCTAATCGAGCTGCATGAATAATTGGCACAAACGCGGGACACCTTGCCATTAAGTGGTGGCCACAAAGCCTGCCAATAAATTTATACCTGGCAGCTGCGAAACGCTGCGACGCAACGCTTAACTAATCAATACGCTAATCACTCTTGCTGTTGTTGTTCTCATTATGGTTGTTGTTATTGTGGCAAGAATAACCACTTTAAATCAGTTAATTCATTTTCCTCAAATTCAACGCTCTCCTCACAAACGTGACTGAATTGAATTTTTCAATGCATTTTAAACACTACACAACAAATATTTGAAAAATTCAGCTTAAAGCAAAACAAATTGAAATAAAAACTGATATTTTATCAGAAACAAACTTTTTTATTTGCCAAAAGTTGTTGATTTTCTACAAAAGAAAAATAAGTCAAATGAATTTTTTTACCATTGTCTGTTGTTAAACTAAAGCCGAATACTACAAATAAATTCGATATCAAATCGAGGAAAATTCAATGCAATAAATGAAAGAGTTGCACAAAATGCTGCCTAGTTGAACGTCGACAATAAATGGCATTAATAATGTGTTGATTGCCTTTAAATGGCACAAAAGCATGAACAGCAGCAGCAGCGACAATAGCACGGGCGGCAGCTGGAACTGTTGCAAAAACAGCAATGTAGAAAGCAGCAGTAACTGTTGCAACAACAGCAGCAGCAACAGCAAAACAATTGAGCGACAAAATCAACAATGGCAGCCATTTGTAAGCTGACTGTTTTGGTGTGTGTGTGTGTGTGTGTGAATGTGTGTGTGAAAGAGTGAGGGTGTGTGTGTGTATGTATGTGTGTGTGTGTGTGTGGATGTGTGTTTGTTTGGGTGTGTATTTTATATTCATGCGTGGTCAGCAAGCAAGCTTATGGCTGCTGTTGCTGTTTTACCTCCAACCTGCCCCACCCCAACCCAACCCACCGCATTCCTTGTTGCCCCTTTTCGTTTAGCTGATTGTTGCGTAATTAGCGGCCCTCCAAGAATAAAACCGTATTTTTTGTTGTTATCAATGCGTGTTGTGAACTATGCTAAATATAAATCGTATAGAGCCAAAAGTTGATTTATACGATGCACGTAAATTTGCCATTAAGCAGCAGACAAATGTATTACAATTAAATGAAATGGAAGCAGCAACAGCAGCAGCAACAGCAGCAGCAACAACTACAACAGCGGCAACAGCTGCCAACAACCCCCAACACCTCCAGTCACCTCCAGTCACCTCCCATCACCTCCTATCACCAACCCACTCGCAATCACGCCCGCACGCAACACATATGCGATTCTTGAGTCTAGCTGTGCACATACATGACTTTAATTAAGATTAATTGGGCGCTGGCCAAGCCCCAAGGGGGCCACAAGCTGAAGAAGGGTATAGACGGAGTAACATGCACGGGGGAAACGGAAACGGAAACTTTAAGAAAGCCGCGAGTGTGCGATTGTGCGAGTGTGTGTGTGTGTGTGTGCGAGAGAGTGTGTGTGTGTGTGTGTGTGTTTGTTTTTCTTGTAGTTAGAGTTGCGTGTGTTGTTGGGTGCAAATGAATGCCATTAACTAGTCAGAGAAGCGACACTAGTTTCAATCTATTTACTCTTTATGCCCTGTAAAGGTCCTGAAAGGGTATCCTGGGGTGTGCAACAATGTTTGAGCTGATTGCAACAAATTGAACACACGTAAATAAGTTAAGACTTTGATTTGTGTGATTTGATAAATACACATGAATGTTGCAGCTAAACATAGAACATCTTTCAATCGAAAGCTGAAAAAAGGATTTAATGATGAGTTCAAATGTAGGTTTTTCAGAGCTGACTGCGAGAAGTAAAATGCATGTAAATGTGCCTAAAATGAGTTGCGACTTTGGTCTTAGTACTTGTGTATGTTACATGGTAACCTGTATGAATACATGGTAACCTTCAGTCCAAAACTCATTGCCAATGCACTCGTTAGTTTAAGTACACTCGTTTCTCACCATTAATGTTTATCGCACGCGACATGTGGCAGCTACGCTTTGACAAAAAAAAAAAAAAAAATTAGACCAAATGAAATATAAATTTCGCTTTGACTTAAAGCACAGAAAAAAAATGTGCTGTGTATCTGAAAACTAGATTTCAAATTAAGCAAATGTATTTAATAACTTTAGCATTAAGTGAAGCCAGCTGACAGCTGAGTCGACTACGTAGGTGACTTCGAGTGCTGAGTGTTCTGTTGTGTGTTGCTTTTTATTCTTTAGCTACTTCTGGCAAGTCAATTTTCATTTTCACACATTTTCCGGACAACATTTTGTATGCATAACTTGGCAAACAAACAAGTGAGAGGTGTCTGAGGGCCTGGGAGAGAATGTCCTGTTGATAAAACTGCGTGGCAGTAATAAAAAATGAATATAGACAGAAGCAGGTCGAGGCAGTGATGCACTAATCATAAAAGAATCAAAGACACAAAAGCTGCAGATTTAGAAAATTCTATCAGTTCCAAAGTAACATTTTTACATTAACAAATTCACAATCTTAAATGGATACATCAATAGACTTTACCACATAAATATTCGACTGCTAATCAATAGCTCGATATATCGCTTGCTTAGCATTAACAAAGTAACTCTAAATAAATCCAAACTTTTATCCACATAACTCTTTCAAAGTCATCTGGCTTTTAGATCGGATTTACCCACAGTATGAAGTGTATCACAAAGTCGCAGCTCACATAAAAAGAAGAGATTGTTTGACATGCGGCAAAGCTAAAAATAAGCGCGTCCTGCCAAGGGGGAAGGCACACCAGAGGGCAGGATGAGGCAATCGAATCCCAGTGTGCCACATGACAAAAAAAAAAAATGGCAATTGTAAGGCAATTTCAAAGACGAAATTATTATGTCGCTTTATGTCATTTTTTTTCTTGTGTTTGTTGTTCTGTGTATAAGTCAAGCAGGACTTGCAGATGAATGTGTAACATTTGTGGGCGTATCTCGTTTGTGTATTTCTTGGAGGCGTGGCGTACGCGCAAAATGACAAAGCAGCAGCGTCAAAGGCATAAAATTTATTTTCACTTCTGTCCTGGTTTGATATGTGGCTTTAAACTGAAACAGGACTAAATTTGTGGCAGGCATTTCGGATTCGACATTTCACAAAAAAAAAAAGAAAAGAAATAAACAAACAGGCCCCCAAAGGAGGAAAAAATAAAAGCGAGTCTAACAAATGTGCGGCGTTCAAATGTCTTATTTATATGCCGTGTGTTGTGTGTGTGTGTGTGTTGGTATTTGTTTGTGTGCGAAGGGGAGTTTAAGTGGGCGTGGCAATATATAAATTACTTTACGCACGAGTGTCTGCCAGAATGCGGAGCATAGAAGAAAAACGAGTAGCGATAACAGTCAGCAATTGTGGTTAATATGATTTAGCCGAGTTCCAGACAACACTCCAAAGAGCAACAAAATTCTACAAATAGCTGTGGCAGCAGCAGCAATAACAATAACACCAGCACTAATAAAATTAGAAGCAGTGAAAGTCACAGACAGAATTAGAATTAGCAGCAACAGCACTGACACTGGCAATTAAAGTCGCTTGCAGTCATAAACCGAGACGAGTAAAATCAAAATTCTTAGTTTACTCTGAGACTACAAGAAAAACAGAAGCAACAGTAACAACAGACGAGAGATCTCGACGAAGATATAAACAAAATCCAAGTCTTAAAAGTTAAGATGCAAGCCAATTTTCATCAAGATAGTTTTCAAATTGAGGGACCTGTATGGCTGTAACGACTCGCCTAACGATGCTAATCAAAATGATATATAATTTATATTATCGGACATCTCCTTCAACGCGTTACACATAAGAAGACAACATTATGATGCACGCTGGCAATAAAGCTTTCCAACCTTGGTAATCACAGCAGCAATAACAAAGTGGAAAACAAAATTAATATCAGCATGCGGCAATCTTCAATCTGTAGATAAACAGCAAACACCAGAAACAACAAATGAGTACAACAGTGATATCCACCCACAAAGCAATGCACACAGCTGCCCCGAGGAAGCAGTCAGTTATTACCTACAACAGAGGCTGCAGTTGCAATATAATGCCATTACCATCAGCGTTATAAATCAAGGGGTGCAACACATGCATCACAGTCCAAACTTTTTATTAAGTTGCCTCTTGCGCATAGAAAGAAGCGAATCAGGATAACAACACAAGGAGTAGAAGATGGAGTATGGCAGTCCTTTGGCCTCTGTCAAATGCAGCAAGACAGAGTTACACCCATAGAATTGCTTTTGTGTAGAACTATAAGATATGTAACAACACGAACCACATCAGCATAGCCCGCTTTGAATAGTGTGCAAAGTAGTCAAGGACTCAAGGGACATGAGTTATGTGGCTTGGCCATGCAAAGTGCCAGGCCAAAGTTCTCTTTGATAAATACGCTCAAGAGTCACCTGACTGAAGCAACAGCAACAGCTGCAATGCAAACGATGCTTAATTTGTTAAGGCCAAACACAGACACACACTCAGCCGCACAGGTGGGGCAGACACATGTTGTGTCTGACATTTGCGTAAATGCAACAGAAATTCAATTAACTTGACTCAACTGCAGCTGTTTCTGTTGCTGTTGCTGGGCAACGGAACACATGAAAAGCTGCTCCAGAAACTTTTCATTCCTTTCTAGCTGCCCTTTTGTATGTTTGAATTTTGTTTGCTTTGCTTCGAAAATATTTTAAAAAATACTTAACGGTTGGAAAAACACTTCTAATTAGCTGTTTGCAAAGCAAAACGAAAGCAAGTCCATGAAAACTTCAGGAAAACTGAAGAAAATCTTATCTTTAACACTTTATCAACTCTGCACTTTTTTATGTTCTGATTTTATGTTTCATCTACTAAATTGTATATTTTACATCTTATTATTGTGATTATGTGTTCTCTCTATTTGATTGTACTTTCTATCAGCTCTAAACTATATATATATATGTGATTTATAACATATGTATATATATATATATAGAATAAGCAGACCAATTTATAAGCAATAAAGTCCATAAGCTTGTCTGTTTCATTAACATATGTGTCACAGCTCATCTTCCATAGCCGCCAAATTCCAATTACAAAGCACAGACTAATTAAATACGAAGCACATTTTAATCAAATTTCAGTTGGCAAAAGCGAATGTCAATTAAAACTATCAAATTACGGGAGAAAGGGCTAATTACGAGCAGTGCCTGAAACGCAATGCGACTCAAATAACCAACTGTTTATTCGAGTGTGTGTGCGTGTGTGTGTGTGCATGTGTGTGATGCTTGTGTGTGTGTAATGAGTATGTGTCTGTCTTTGGAATGTATATTTGCGGTTGGCATAAAAAATTCTTTGGCATCGAGTTGCATGTGTGTGTTACGGGATATTCGAGAATTTCTCTGGGCGTCAAAGCAGATTAAAGCCACACACGCACACCAAACCACACACACACACACACACACACACACAGACAGCCACATAGACACGCATACATAATTAATGTACTGTGCCGCCTAATTGTCAAGTATACGAAACCGCAGATAGACAAATTCGGCTTTTTGGGGGGTTAGAACATTTAATTGTTGCCTTTGACATTGCAACAATTTACGGAATATCTGGTGGCCAACTAGCTTAGTTGTTGGCCTGTTTTCGCTTTGGGCCAAACGGCATTAATTACGAATGCCAGACATGATTATCTCGCGCACACACAAATACACACGCACACCCACACTCCGATCAATATCAGCTATTTAGCAGGCTGTTTGAACAGCTTTGCCTCTGCCCGATTGCAGTGCACACCAATAAAGCCCCTAATAGCTTATACATACTGGCTTTAACCATCACATCTAAGAGATACGCTCAGAAAAAAGCATGTAATAAACTTAGAGATTAGTACAGGAAAATCTTTTTCTGAAAAGGCTTTGGGGTTTGCCGAACCAAATTCAGTTCATAAATTTATGGCATTTCTAAGCAATCAAAACAACTTTAGAGTTTCAGCTAGATTTTCTTTGCTTCTGTGGTATATTTTTCTCTAAGTGCACTACTTACGACACCCCCCTGAAATTGCTGTTAACGTCTTTGCTTTGAACTTGAAAGTCACCTTTGCTCTCTGATGCGTTTCTTGACGCCAATCAAGCGACGGGACGCACTAAATGGGTTGTCAGTTGGTGGTTGCCAGATTGTCAAAATTGAGTGGATGGATGGAGGGGGGGGGGGATTGGACTGTCTAGGGTTGTGCTTTGTGTTTGGCTTTATCATGTCATGCAACCAAGATGGCAATAAAACGCTTGCCGTGCTTGCCGCTCTCAAACAACTTGCAGTCTGCATACATTGTTGTTGCAAATTACAAGTAAGAAAAAAAATCGCTTGAATGCACACAAGGTCTGCGAAAATCCCGCATGACGTTGCCAGACGTTTAAAGTTTCCAAATGGTTGCCTGCGCTTAAAGTTCATTTTACTGCCGTGGAACACAAAGCCATAATAAAAATTCGTTTTTCAGTATTTTCTACATTTTTCTCATTTTGTTGACTGCTGTTTGTGTGCTTTGGCATTGGCCTTTTATGACGGCCAACTTAATTGTTTGCATTCATTGCGTCCTTTTCCCAAGGATCTGCCGCTGCAGCTTATTTACTGCCACAACCAACACACACACAGACACACACACACAATCGCATACTGGATACGAGAGCAACTCATGCATACGATTTAGAAGCCCATTTGCCGCACGCCGCAATTAAATGTATGCAGTTTTTTCTCATTTGCCTGGCTTTGTTTGCTTAAATGTGTGTAAATTAAAACTCGTTGCTGCAGCGCTTTTAAATATCTACTTATATATAAATATATATTTATATACATCCTTGAATACATATTTTTTATGAATGCTGCTAACATGAATGGTTTGCATATGCACATCGCGTAGCTAATGAGTGGCACAAGCATAATTCAAAATTTTATGAATCGCCTTCATTATACACATTTCTTTTAAAGTGAAAATAATAGGTTTCAACATCGGTCTACTATATAGCTGCCAAAGGTATGTAATCTTTAGCATGCCAGAAAGAAGAGCTCCACTTTATTTCTGTTTTAAATAGGTATTTAAAAATATGTCAGAGCAACTGCTCTTTGACAATTAATTTTAAACTTTAAGCTGCCTTTTCATTAATTTTATGTAAGCATTTTATATAGCACACAATGTGAGCTTTGGTTAAATATTCAGTATATGTATACACAAATATTGAAATTTTTTAGCAACCCATTCTTAAGCCAGATAAATCTGGAAATAAATGTAAAAAATACTCGTTGCTGAATTTTAAAGCTTATGATAAGCAACCCACGCAGCAGCAACCTCAACTAAATATAAACAGACATCTATCAAGCAAGTGATAAATATATGTATATATATATGTATATATATAGGATATATAGAGTATATGCTTGTATATAGGGAATATGTACTTATATTTTATATTTAGTTGAGTGCCTGTTGGCGACCGCGATGTCAACAAAACGTTAAGCGGGATTAGCGTTCTTTCGCGTTGCGCATTTGTTTAGCAGCAACAGCAACAGTGACAACAACAAGAACAACAACAGCAACAATTACATGAGTGTCAACAACATCCACAAAGTGGCAGCCACAACAACAACGATGAGAGCAGCAGCAGCAAAATCCCGTACATGCCTTAGATCTTTACATACTTTGCATATGCCTTTAATATGGGCTTAAGAGCGTAAAAATGGCAAAAGTCGAAGGCTAAAACAAAAAGGCTCCGACCGACAGGCAATCTGTTGTTGCATGGTGTGATTGAGAGAGAGAGGGGTGTTTTTTATTGGGGAGTGGGGGGGGAGCAGCACAGGCTGCTTATGAGCATGTTGTAAGTAGATACAAGTAGCTGCGCTCGTCTTGACAGCTTTGTTTTCGCACATTTCTCTTGTCTGCCCCCGAAGGCAGGCAACACAACTTGTGGAAGGGCGGAAGGTGGGTTGTAGGGGGTGGGTAGTTGTTTGGGGATGTGCGGTGCACACTTGAAATTGTCGGGGCATGCGTAAAGTTTTTAATTAAAATAACCAAGCAATAAAACAGCGCAACAGAATGTTGCAAAAATAATGACAGGCGGTGCCTCGACACAAAATAGGGAAAGTATTGGGTGGCAAGGGAGTGTGGGTTTTTGGGTGCTCCGTCAGCAAATTAGCAATGACAATTTCTTATGTGGCACACACACACATGCAACAGCAACAGCTACGAGCAACGTTCTTATTAATGACACCAGTATTGGTTAAAGGTCGCAGCAATTAAAATTTTACAGCAGTCGAGTTCTTACCCGCAGACAGAACAACTCTCCTAACACCTCCCATCTCACAACCCCTGACCCTCCCACAGTTGCTGGTCAAAGCATCTGGCCGTGAACTTTGACCCAAACAGTGTGAAAGCTGTAAAGGCTCTTGTTATTTGCTAAGGTCGCTGAATATTTGCACAAGTTTTATGCTCGAATTGATAGAACGTTAGAGACATCAGAATAATGACTCGGCAACAGCAGTAACAGCAGCAGCAACAGCAGCAGCAATGGAAACAACAGTACAGACTTCAAGAGTAGCAACAACAGCAGCAGCAACCATATGAGTAGCAGCAACAACGCAAGCAATATAAACAGTAGTAGTAACAGCAACAACAGATACAGCTACAGCAGAAGCAATAGTTAAGTTAACAGCAGTAGCTGTAGTAAGAGACACAGCAAGAGCAACAACTACAATTGCAAGGACAACAGCGCCAGCAAAACAAACAACAATAAGGAAAAGTAAAACAACAACAGCAGCAGCAGTAATTGTAAAGGTAACAACAACAGTGTAAGCAAAATAAACAACAGCAGTAGCAGCAGCAACACGAACAGCAACAGCACAACCGATACCAGTTGCCACAGATACAGCAGTAACAACAGCAACATCTACCATAGCAATAGCAACAGAAGCAGCAGCAGCAAAACAAACAATAGTAATTTACTGTAAGGGTAACAGCAACAGCAGCAGTAGCTACTGCAACCGATAAGCCATCAATAGTAATTATAACAACAGCAAACATAACTGTAGATATCAGTTGCTAGAGAGACCGCAGCAATAACAGTCAAATTTAAAATTGAAAGAGCAGCAAGAGTAACAAAATCATCAAAAGTAAGAGCAAGGAAAAAGTTAGAGAAACAACAAGCGCAATTGCAACGAGAACAACAACAGCAGCAACATCATTAGAATGAAGAGCAGTAGTAGTAGCAAACGAACCAGCAACAACAGCAACCATTATGAGTTGCAACTACCATTGCTAGAACAACAGCAACCAGAGCAACTGCAACAGAAACAACATTTATCACGGCAGCAACTCAATCAGCAACATTAGCACTCAAAACTAGAGCAGTAAAACCAATAGTTGCAATTGACACATCACCAACAATAACTGCAACATCAGCCGTGACAGCAAAAGTTGCACGGAAACGAAAGCAATTGGAATTGCCAACAACTGCAACATGGACAACAAAGTATCAACGACAACAATATTGCTATTGTCAACAACGAGTTTTGTGGCAGCAAACACAAAAGTTGCAATTGAAACATCAGCATTAAAAGCAGCAACATGGACAGCAGCGGAAACAGTAGTCGGTTAACAGCAGCAACACTTTAAAAATAGCATCTAACAATAGAAACAGTTTTAACTTTCAAAGCAACTAAATACCAAAAGTAAGAGAAGCAAGCTTAACATTGTTAACAATAACAACAATAGCAGCAAGTACAACAACAAAAGCAGCAGCAGCTAAAGCACCAGCAACAGCACATAATGCCAACAACAACAGCTCATTAAAATATCATAAATCAAGTTGCATGCTGCATAATGAGAAATTCTTCTGGCGTGTAGCAAAATTATTAAAAAATGCCATAACTAAAGAAATTGCTCAGTTTGTCGGTGGAAGGAATGTGTAAAAAATTATGCGAAACCGAGCTGCAGGACGAACAAGAGATAGAGACGGGAGTGACAGAGGAGGGAAGAGAGAGGGGAGAGGGGAGACGAGAGCTGAGCTTTGGTACATCCTCAGATTGATTGATGACATGCCGTCAATTTGCTTGAGCTGCGCCGCAGCGCCTCAGAGTATGCAAAGCGCAAATTGTGCATGTGAACCCGAAAAATAGAACAGACTCTAGACCAGGGGGGGCGGTGTGGACAGCAGGTCGAGTAGGTGGGTGTGCCAACACAGAGTAGCTTCCCCACCCCTCCCGCATCCCCAGCAATGAAAAAGGCATTAAAATGCGGTCAGCCAAATGCGAGAGAGAGATGAGAAATGGGTGAGATGAGTGCTGAATTTTTGCTATTGCTGCTTTGTTGATGCGGTCTTTGTGCGTGGGCAGTTTACAGCTGTATTGTGTGTGGCTGGGTGTGTGGCAGTGTGTAAGTGAGTGTGTGAGTGTGCCAGTGTTGCGGCCCAAGGGTCCTGTCCCAGTGGCCCAGCAGCTGAATAACAAATAGCATTTTTGATATGAATAGATGACTAAATTTGTCATAGTTGATTGACCGAAAAATTGTGCAGTGTATCTGCCCACGCAAAGTGACAGCCTGTAGAGAAAGCAAGCGAATGGTGGAATATTTGCTTTCTTGCTTTCTTTAAATAGCCTGCGTATGAAAGGAGCTAATTGGATTTAAAGAAGCAGAAAATTGTTTGTTGCTCCAACTGTTTTTGGAATTTTGCATTAAAACCAGTCGCAATTTTGCATGTGAATGCTGAATAGATTTGGCTCAAACTTATTTGAATGGTATTATTGTGCCGTCTATCAGACTTAACGTTGACTATATATATATATATACATATAAAGTGACTCAAGTTAAACACAATTAAAAGTTTTTACTCACCAACAACTTCAGCAAATTGCTGTTGTGCAGCTCAGACTCTTTTTGGAATTTTGAATTAGAAGCAGACAATTTCAAACTGTGAATACTGATTGAACATGGAATAGTCTTCCAGTTGGTGTTAAATATATGTTCAACTATAGGTGAAATTGATTCAAAATGACACTTAGACGCGCCATAACAGAGATAAAATATTTTATTTTATTTTAAGCCATGCAAAACTATGGTTTCACCTCAAAATGAATACAAATCCGAAGGATTTTTTTATTCACTTCAAATCTTTATCCAGTTTCAACTTTAGACTTATTTAGCACTTTATAGTTTTGGCAAGTCATTGCTGTTGACAGCCTTTTAAAAACTAGCTGCCTGAACACGTAGCAGTTGAATGATAAATGATGTTGTTGTTCGTGTTTTTTCGTTATTGTTGTTGTTACCACAGCTGCCCCAAGGCTGTCAAATGAATTATGCATCATTGTTGACACTGTCAGGCGCAAACTTCCCAAAAAGTACAGCTTTTCTGCCTGACTGCGATTTGGGCAACACCATAAACAAGCTTTAAAACATTTCCGGCTAAATGTGTGCATGTCTCTGCTTCATATTTCCTGCACTTTTTGTACAACATTGTGAAATTTGTGGAGAATAAATAATTGTGCATACTAACCACAAAGCAAAGCCAACTGATGGCAGATCATCATCAGAAGCACATTGACTTTTTATCCGGAACGTTTCACTCCGCTACATGTTGTTCGGCTGTTGCCAATGCGTTGCACGTATCGACTGCAAAAAGATACAAGATATGAAAAATGAGAAAACACATAAAATATATATGATATATATAAAAATCGAGGCGCACTCAGCAATTACTTTCGAGTGATGCTTTTCTAATTTAGAGCTTAATTTTGGGCAGCTTAAAGATTCAAGTAGGAGCAGCAGCAGCAGCAGCAGCAGCTGCTTGTTTACTGTTACAGTTTTTGCCATAAAATGTCAGCTGGGCAGGTACAACAAGAACAACAATTTGCAACACTTTATGCGAGCCCAAGCAGGCGGCGAGTCACGTTGCGCATACGCCCCCGTGGCATGTACATAAATTTAATGCCACAAAATGCTCAACGCGTCCGAAGTGTCTGTGTGTGTGTGTGTGAGTGTCTCTCTGTTTTTGGGATATCTTTATGTGTATAGCATAGAGGCAAGTTTAGGCATTGAATGTCGCAGACTTTGCTGCTGCTGCTTCTGCTACTGCTGCTGCTGTTGTCCTTTTAACATTTCCGACCAAGTCGCATGAGTTTCCGTTTCCGTTTGTTGATTTTACGCACTCAAGTTGGATTCCACTCACACACACACACAAACACACACACACACGCACATGTACAGGTGTACCAACTACAACGGTTTTTTATACCATTAATTGCCTTGACTTTTTTCCTACTACAATACGCCTTTTTGCCAAGGTCTGCATTTGGCTCTGCACGCTTGATTGCTCGCCCGTAAATCCATTTTGGGGGTGCTGTTGAGTCAGGTAAATTGCGCACCCGATTTTTGCTGATTGGTCATTTGACTATAGCTACAAATGGATTTTTTTGTGCCATAAAATAAAGCAACTTTCGCTAAGCGACAGCTGAATATCATTCAGCACAACCAAGAAGCATTTTTTTTGCGTGTCATTACAGCCAAGTTTTTATTAAATTAATATCTCTTTTTCTGCTACTTCTTCTGCATGAGGGGGGCCTGGCCTTATGTAACTTGGGGCATTATCGTTAATCTTCTTTATTGTAATTAATTTTCTTTCAAGTCTTGACCACAGCTGCGCTGCTTTGTCCAATTTAATTACTCAGTAAATTTTGTAATAAATATATTTTGGCCTAGTAATTTAAAGCAGCCTCAAAATATAATTTGTGAGGCGTACAGAAATAAATGCAGCAATGTGAAAAACGATACATTTGTAAGAAGTACTAACATTTTCAAGCTATAGATAAGATAGCTAGGAATAATTGGTCAGTTTTTTATTTAATTCATGGTAAAAGTTTGACTTTGTTCTGTTTGGCATGCCCAAGGTTATTGCTTAAAATTCGCACAAATGCTTTAATTGCTGCTCTATTTAATTTGCATGCCAAGTATAACCACCGCCAAAAGGGCAGAACATGCCTTGTCCTTTGTTCTACGTCACTTTGGCCAACATGCAGTCCGCCAAATAACGGGGACAGCTTTAAACTGACATTATAAAGTCAAACCAAAGCCGCAGCAGCAACAGCAACAACCAAGCATGCAAAAGCTTGTCAACAATTTTTATTGTTGTCACTTCCTGTTGATAATTGTTGCTGCAGTTGCTGTTGTTGTTGCAGTTGTTGCTCTTGTTGCTCTTGCTCTTGCATATGTCAAAGCGCATATGCCAAATGGCCAACAGACAAGGGGCCAACCAGTTAGCGAGGGTCAAGCAGCAGCAATTTGCAAAATGGAAATGTGCAGCAAGTATAGAGACGGTCGAAGGGCTGTAGAGGGTGGGTGGGGAAGGGGTCGACTGTGAATGGTTTGCTGCACAAAGTGTGGCTTGTAAACGAGACAAAACCTGTCAAAGTGTCGACTCTCGCTCTCAGTGGCAACATTTCGTTTTTTTTTTCGTTTGCTCAGTTTGTCTAGTCTTCTCGTGTGCACCCTGACACACCCCCAACTCGCCGCACGTCGCTCCTCCCTTCTGCCGCGTGAATTATTCTTTTTTGGTCACTTGACTGCCTCGGCTAAATGCCAGTTTGGGCTAAAAGGTTTTGTTAATGGGCAGCGTCAATATTATGCCGGCTTTAATAAAAAATTTAAGGAGAAGCTGACAAAAATGGAATTGGAAATGAGAAAAGTGATGCGGCAAATAAATACGAATACGAATGCGAATACATTGTGCGCATTTTGACGATTGAAATTGAATATACACGCCACACTCATACACACACACACATGTATACACAAATGCACACTAACACATATGCATAAGCGACATGTGGCCAAAAAGAGAGCTAAATGAAATACTAACCCTTTTTCCTTTCGAGTGGGCGGCATATAAAACTGACTAACGGCCAAGCCCTTGTCCTTGCCAAGCCTACCCCACCACACGCCACTCCACACCCTGTCCCTCCCTTCTCCTACGTTCACTCTTCAGTCTTGCGGCAACTACGTGGGAGGCTCGACTTAAGTTAAGTTCTTGCTGGAGTTGTGTTTGACTGTTGCCTTTTGCTCGCATTTACACAATATAAATTGCGTATGTGTGGGTGTGTGTTAACACGAATACTGTTGGTATTTTGGGCACGTAAAACATCAACGCATAAATACAGAACATGCAACGTGTATGAGGCATGAATCGAAGATGCGCGTCGCAAGCAGCATTAAAACTGCCACCCTGCGCTGGGCAGGGGCAACTCTTGCTTCACATGATTGATAGCTTGATTGACTGATTGAGCAAGCGTTGCACAGCAAAGTTTAGCCAAAACAAAACCTCATGTTTGATCTTGCACACTAATCTTTTCTTGACGCATTTTCATTAAAATTGTTATCTTTGCGTTTCCTTTGAACTCCAAACAATGCAAGCGAAAGTTTCTCATATTCATAGCTATCGATTGATTGATTGAGTTTGACTGATTGAGCGAGCGTTTCGAAGCAAAGTTTAATCTAACACATATGGAAAAGCATTCAAAGTGTCTTAGGACAGAATTTCATTAAAATTGTAATCCATCATTTCATATTGAACGTAAATTGCTTTTCACAACTATTGAGCAACAGCTTGATTGACTGATTGAGTGAGCATGGCAAAGCAAAGTTTTGACAAAACTTTATCTAATTTTCCATCTAAGACATATCAAATTCGTTTTATACCATTATTTCATTCCTCTTTCCATCTGCTGTTTGACTTGCAATCTGAATTCCAGTGAAGTCTAAAAATGCAAACGAAAATTACACATTCCTGCATTCCAAGGTAGATGCTTTTACAAAATATTCAAGGAAAAATTTAATTTCTAAAAAGAAAACAAATAAAATGAGCACAATAGAATTCCGGCAAAAACCACAATTAATATCAGAGATTTCAAGCTTAAAAGCAAACAGATTAAAGGAAAAAACTAAATGCAAGGCACTTTATTGTTTAAATATTTGGTTTTGGTTTTGGTTTTTACTCGAACTACTTAAATAACTGTTAAGCTGTTACCAATGTTCGCCCCTGTTCAATTTTATATATATATACAAATATTTCTTCTTTATTTTTTTTGTTGGCATTTGTAATACTCTTTGACGCTCCACGCATATGTGAAAATTCAATTTGTTATAATTTGAAAATTTCATTTTACGTTATGGAAATGCGCACGGTAAGCTGCCAAAAAAAACCGAGAACACAAAGAAAACACAGACACACAACACGCATACATACGGAGAGAAAGAGAGACACATACACAAGGGGGCGCGACAAAAAGCAATTTGTGGCAGCTTAAATGTCAATTCGAATTTTCTTTTTATTTTTTTGTGGGTTATTGCAATCGGTTAGGCATTTGAGCATTTTTTCTTGCTGTTGTTGTTAGTGGTATGCAATAGTATGCTAACCACAAGGTGCTTTGGCTATAAATAGCCAAACACGTCTTGGCCATTTTTAGACGATTTTTTTTATCTTGTGTGTGTGTGTGCATGTGTGTAAGTGCGTGTGTGTGTGCGTGTGAGTGTGTGTGTGTATAGGCAAGCACATAAAAATAAAGTTCTGTTTGTGCAGCTAAAAACAAATTGCAAACAATAAACAGAGCTGCCAACCTACGACAAAGTACACATGTATGCCATAAATATACACACAAGCAAACATACACTCAAAAAGAAATCACACTTAGTTTCAGAAAATAGCTAACTCACTCATAATTTAGTAAGTATTTATCTAAAACGAAAGGTTGTCTCTCTATCTATTAATCGTGGTTTATTTGTTTTTATATTCCTTTTTTCTGAAAACAAAAAACTTTTTAGTTTTTAGCGCGATTTTTATTTTGGGCTACGTTTTTTCTGAGTGTAGCCATTAGCTGCGTAAAGATATTTTGGTTCAGCTTCCGTCAGGTGGCAACAACTTGTACCTGGCCGCCTACACAAAATTGTCAATGAAAATGTCGGTTTGGGTTTTTCATTGTGTGTCCTTCGTCCTGTGTTGTGTGCCATGTTGTGTTCTGGGTCCTGTGTCCTGCGTCCTTGCTGCTGCCTGTCAGTTTTCGGTTTTGCTTGTTTGTTGTCCAAGCAATTGTTTTACCTTGTCTTCATTTGCTTTTGTTAATAGCTGCTGATGCTGGTTTTGATATTTTGGTCATTGATCCAAAAGCTTGAGTTTTCAAGCATTTCAATTATTGCTTGTCTATCTTTGTCTGTCTGTTTTTATTTCTGTCTGTCGTTCATTTATTGATATTTCATTTAATTTTATGCCAAATTCCGTCAAATCACCGTCAAGTTTGCTGCCTTATCACAACTGATTATCATAACTGTCAAGCACCGAGAACAAAAGCGCTCAAAAATAGAAAATTCTCTTCCTGTCTCTCTTTCTCCCTTTCCCTCTGTCTTTCTCTCTTTCCCTCTGTCTCCCTCTCTCTCTCTCATTCCCTCTATCTGTGAGATATTTTCAGTGCAACATGGCGTATGATTAATATGTTTAAATCATATTAAAGTCTTTGCAGTCAGCAGCAATATCTAAGCCGGCCCACTTTTATCTGCTTAGATATGGCTTTGTGTTTATATTATTATTACTATTACTATTTTTATTATTATTTATTCTATGTGTAAGAACAACGATAACAATGGCTCAGCTCAATAACTCAATCAGTTGTCGACGTAAACACAAACACACACGGCAAATAACATTGATGCATTTGTGTGGAAAAGCAAAAATATCCCAATAAAATGTTATTTTCTTTTCCCCCCACCCCCCACACACACACACACGCACACACACCCACACACACACACACACACACACACACACACACACGTATTTGTTACAACATCGATGAATCAAAGTAAATTACCAGAAATAAATGAGATAAATTTTAGTATGTGTATGCAATGAGCCAAGATACCTGAACAGGTTTATACACACACTCAGCAGCTTATAAACAGCTTTATATACTGTGTACAGGGAAGAAAAAGTGGCTAAAAAGTAGCTAAATAACTCTTGATTTAAGAAATAAGACAATGAGTCGAGAATGTGACTCGTACTTTGAGTATATAGGCAAAGCAGAAAACTTTTGGACTTCAACCAAAAAAAAAATTGAATTAATTATTATCAACCTGGTTTAAGACGATGTGAATGTTAGTCTTTATTTTGAACAGTGTATATATAAACATATATGACAGATAAGTTGAGTGGGGCCAAGTTTTGATTTTACCAAGTTAAGCGAGCGAACTACTTCAAGATCTATAAGTTGACCTGGAAGCAAGAGAATACAACGCTAGTTGTCGCTATTATGAAAGCTGCCCCTAAAAGGTGTCACTCCACCAAGACAAGTGGCACACATTTACACACACACACACACACGTGAGCATATACATGCCCTGTAGCATATACAGGAAATTGAAAAAGTTTGTATTTTCCAGACATCCGATTCAGCTGAAGCTTCGCGTTGAGTGCGCCAACTTATTTAATAAAGCAACGCGACATGGCCACTTTTAACAGCACACACACATCACACATACACACATGACACACACACATCACACATACACACACACTCATAATATCGCTACACATGTGCGTCAGCGCCCTCAAACATAAAATTGCCGCTGGCCGCATTTGGCCTTTTGTTTAGCCATTTTCGAAAAAAAACTTTCTTTGTCTAAGTAATCATATAAATATTTCTTTGTAAATGTGTTAGCCAAATTGTGTGTGTGTGTGATGTGTGTCCAATTGTGTTACGTTGTGCGTTGCCCTAAAAACTTTGGCGTGTTGCGTGTTTATTAAAAACTTGCCCGCTTTTATTTACTGCTTAGGCCAAGACGGCGTATGAGCAATATTCGGCTGAATTTACTTTCCAAAGAAATTTTGAGTCATCGCCACACTTTTTTATGCATTTCGGAAAAACAAAAGAGTTGTCTGACAATTTAAAAGTCATTTTAATTGGGAGAACAACTCAAAAAGTTGTTAAATGACAAGAAGTCTTATATTAACAAATAGTTATAGCTGATTGTATCTGGCACTGTTTAATTACTTTGGCTCAAAATATCTTTTAAATATCTTTGACAATTCTAAAATAAAAAATATAAATATAAAAGAAGTGAGAACAAGTTGCAGTAGAATGTAGCTCACTGCGAAATACTCTGACACCATAAAGCTATATATTCCCGATTCCGATTCGCCCTTTCGAGCTAGGCTTAGAACTGGGCACTGATAGCTGCTCCTTTGCCTTTGCTGTTTAATTTATCGCACAGACGGCAAATATGTTTACTTTTGTGCTGAGCAGCTCCGCCCACGTTCCCCTTCTCGTCTAATGGGGGCAGCAGTTGCGCCTGCCGTTATTGCGATAATAAACCCATTAAATTGCTGGTGGCGAAGACTGTCAACGTTAATGTGGTCGGTCCGATCGACGTATGTCTGCCGCTTACGTGGTCAGTTTGGCTCGCCACGACGGCCATTGTGGCTTTTGCATACGCATCAGCCAGGGGCAGAGGAGCAACAGTAAAACAACAAGAATGTGCTAGTCGAGAGTGCACGACTGGCAGCTACGCTGTACCCAATTTTATCGTTATTCGCTTGTTATTATAAGTTCAGTTTATATCAACTTGTGAAAGCGGAAACGGAAGCCGAACCACAACTTTACCACTTCGAACTCAGAATCTTATTTACATTATTCAATAATAATGGTCACTTGTAGTACAAACATAAATCGCGTGTGAGACGTGTGCTTTAAGGGAGAACTCGAACCGCAGTTTAACATTTTTTAAGAACCAGCAACAGGAATCGATATATAGAAGTAATTACGGAAGCGAATACCGCAGAAGAATTAGAAAACCATTTCATAATTTTTACCGGTACATTTTACATTTACCTAACCGACCTATAATCGAACACACATTTTAATGAGTATATATAATTTTTGTTCACCATAAAAATTCAGTACACTTGCACAATACCAGCTTTCTATCTAGCTAAAAACAACTGTTGATATATATACATATATATATATATATATATATATTTCGATACTTTATGCTACTTTTCACCATTTTTATATAGGGTACAAACTATTGTCAGGCAAACCTAGACCACTCTTGAAGCACTTTCGGGCAGGCCAGCTATTAACCACCACTGGAGCTATTAACCACCATTGGAGCTATTAACCACCATTGCAGCTAAAAGGTTTTACACTTTTATGTGACAGCTGTTTGCTTGTTTACATGCCATGCCGCACAGCACCCCTCGCCCTCCTCTCCGGCCTACCTTAAGTGGGTCAATGTGCGTTGAACTGATTAGCGAGTAACGTTTTACCTTGGGGGCCAAGGTGCCCATAATTATGGCCAGTGATGACGAGTACAAGCTTTAAATGGCACGCAAGAAGAACGGAGAGCGAGCCAAAAAATAGATGTTGCGCTCAAAGGACAACGCTTAAAGCCATATGTTGCCAACTAAGAAAAAAAAAAACGATAAGAAAAGAAAGGAAAGAAAAATGGACTCAAATGGCTCGCACATAAATTGTTTGCCGACGAAATCGATAATAATATCTATGTATATATATATACATACATATATATATATTTATATATTGGGGCTGCCCAAAGCGGCGTATACGTAATGTTCACATATTTTTATATATTTTCCTTTTTCCGGTTGGTTTTTTTGTGTTCATCTTCTTCTTTTTCGTCGTTTTTTGAGTCGTAATTTATGCCACGCCCCTGCCATAACGAAGCCAATAATATGGGAAATTATTATCACAAATATTCGTATAATACTCGCATTTTCGCTTCTGATTTCTCAGCGAGCCCCTGCCCCTCCCACTGCCTCCGCGAGCCCCACATTTACTTTTATGCATTATGCCCGCTGTTTGTTTGCTTATGCTTATGTCTGCTTTTTTTGTATGTATTTGTGTGTGTTTTTTGGTGTCCTTCGGCAGCAAAGTTTTATGTCCTTTAGCGTTAAGGTTTTCATAAATTTTAAATGAAAATGTTTATGTTTATATTCATATTTATGGCCCCGCCCGTAGGCTCATTAGTAAGCCAAACTTGATGTCTTTATCTGTCAGATAAAGTCGCAGACGGCAGCTACCAAAAACAAAAACCAAAAAACAAATCACATTAAAACGCTGCAGTCGGCGTAATAATCTCAGTAGACTAGAGAGCAATACTATTTTTGGTATTTTATTATAATTTTTTTTATTTGCTTTTAAGTAACTTCTTAGTCAGGGTGGTGAGGTGGGGGCAGGCAAGCAAGAATTGGGGCAAAGAGGTGGCCACTAATAGGATAAGGCAGCAGATGAGAAAGGAAGTCGACAAGGGGCACCAGTTGTCAGACAAGCCAAATGCCTCTGACGCAGCTTTAATCAAAAAAGATTTAAGCAAAGCAATATCCTTGGGGTAGAATAGACTTCAAATACTTAGCTGTCTGTGAACAGGTCTAGACTGAATGCTAAGAAGCCTCCTTTCTCAAGACACACACAGCAGACTGAAGAAGGTATATAGAAGGCTCAGTTCCGCAAAGATTTTTTAATTACTTCAAGCATTACAGCTACAAGCTCAGAAGGGGTTTCATTAGGTCTAATATAATATTATAATAATAAGAAGGAGTTGGTTGCGTGTGAATATAATAAAGGGTATGTGTGGGTCATGCTCTTGAAGGCGGCAACATTGACGCGATTGTCATCCTTCTCGTGTTCGCTGTTTGTCCGGGTCTGATTATTCACAAGGAATCTCGTGTAATTTATTTCTAACCTCCGAGGGGAGGCCGCAGCTCAGCCCCCTCCAAACCATTTTTGGTTTAAAAGTTGAGGGCATAACTGGTGGGTTTGGTTTGAAGAACTTGGTAAGGTAAGTTTCTCATCTTCCTATGGGAGCCATTTGATTTAGTAATCCTAACTCTATGACTCTTGGTCACGCATTTTGAACAAGTTGGGATAACATGTTAAACAAAATAGTTGTTTATACAAGAACTCATCCTTTAACTGATTACTTCTATGTGACAGCTATTTGATATAGTTGTCTGATCTTACAAATTTTTTAATCAAGTATTGGAAGCGTACAGCATTGTTTACCTATTTAACAGTATATACAATAACATTGCTATTGTTTCATTCTAATTGTAAATATCAACGTGCTTATATCAGTTCGATTAAAATTTCAATTGATCAAAAATCAACGCTGTGATTTGATTTTAACGCTTGCGATATTTACGATATATCGATTGTAATTTAACTTATCGATAGCCGAGTGAACCATTACAAAGTATGGGTAATTCGACCAATTCGATAACGCCAATTGCAAGGGTAAAATACTTTCAAAAAACGACCAAATAGGCTCAAAACAGAAATTATTCCCAAGTGAAAAAAGCGACAAAAAATAGATAACAGATAACTGACCATTTTTCAGTTGTCACCGACTTGCTTTTAACTTAAAAAAGAGCAGTCACAACTCAAATAAAAAAAAAAGAAAAAGAAGAAATATTTAAGCAACTTAAGCAGCTATGACAATGGACGGCGACGATATGATGCAGGGGGAGAAGGCGGAGGAGCAGGATGAATTCCGTGCGGAGGAGCAGGATGAATTCCGTGCGGAGGCCACATTCTCGTACAAGTTGGAGAACGTGGAGCAGATGAAGCGGGACCAATTGTCCCCACCGGTCTATGTGCGAACGCTGCCCTGGCGAATACTGATCAAGCCGAACGATTCGAATCTCGGTTTCTTTCTGCAGTGCAATGGTGAGAATGATTCATCCAGCTGGTCGTGCAAAGCCGAAGCCGAGCTGCGTCTCAAGTTCCACAAAATTGATGCGCCACCCGCTCGAAAGCCGCGCATCAAGCATATATTCTGCGCCAAGGAGAACGATTTTGGTTATATGAACTTCATCAAGCTGTCCGAGGTGCTTAATCCTCAAAATCATTTTATGGACAATGGCAGCATTACGCTTGAGGTGCATCTGGTGGCAGAGGCCCCGCGTGGCGTCCCCTGGGACTCTAAGAAGCACACGGGCTATGTGGGCCTGAGTAATCAGGGTGCCACCTGCTACATAAATTCGCTGTTGCAAACGTTGTATTTCACGAATTCGTTGCGTTTGTGCGTCTATCGCATCCCTACCGAGGCGGATGATATTGATAAATCGATGTGTTTAACGCTGCAGCGGGTCTTTCATGCCATGCAGTTCTCGGATCAGCCGGTGGGCACGAAACGACTAACGAAATCGTTTGGTTGGGAGACCATTGATATGTATATGCAACAGGATGTTCAGGAATTTCTGCGCGTCTTCCTCGAGAAGTTGGAGTCGAAGATGCGTGGCACTTGCCTCGAGGGCACCATACCGGCTCTGTTCGAGGGCGAAATGTCATCGTATATTAAATGCAAGAATATCGATTTTAGTAGCACACGCTGCGAGACGTTCTACGACATTCAGCTGAACATCAAGGATATGAAGAACATCTATGAATCCTTTCAGTATTATGTGGCTTCCGAGGCACTCGAGGGGGATAATAAATATGATGCAGGCGTGTATGGACTGCAGGAGGCGAGCAAAGGTGTCATCTTCACAGCGTTGCCACCAGTGTTGCATTTGCATCTGATGCGCTTCCAATACGATGCCATAACGGAGATTTCGACTAAGTATAACGATCGGTTTGAGTTCTACGAACAAATCAATCTAGATCCTTATCTGGCAAAGCAGGAGTGGACCCCAGCAGATTATGTGCTCCATGCCGTGCTGGTGCATTCTGGCGACATTCATGGCGGTCACTATGTGGTCTTTATCAATCCGAAGGCCGATGGACGCTGGTACAAGTTTGATGATGAGATCGTGACCACTTGTCGCAAGGAGGAGGCCATCGAACACAACTATGGTGGAATCAACAATGAAATTCAATTTCACTCCAAGTCCACAAATGCCTATATGCTTGTCTACATGCGACAATCGCAGCTGGATCGCATTCTTATCGACATACCCCAATGTGAGATTTCCAGAGATCTGATTGAGCGTTTCGATGTGGAGCGTCGCATTGAGATGGTGTGTCGCAAGCAGCACATTGAGGCCCATCTACATGTGACCATCAACATCATACTCGAGGAGCATTTTGAAGCGCATCAAAAGTGCCGACTCTTCGACCCGGAGTCGATGACAACCTTCAAATCCTTCAAACTCCAACGAAAACTAACTGTTGACAATCTCGTTGAGCTGCTGTCGAGCGCATTTGGAGTGCCCCGCCATCGGATGCGCTTGTGGGGCATGTGCAGCATTGCAGCAGAGGACCAAGCATTTGTGTACATTGACGTCGAGGCGTGTGCGATGCGCACCCTCAGCGAGATACCCAACGATGGCCCAAAGCCCTGGTGCATATTCCTTGAACTTGCCCAACCCGACCGCCCGGGGCGACTGCCTCCATTCAATCCCCAGCTGGACGTGCTCCTCTTTCTCAAGTTTTACGATGCACGCCGGCAGCATCTTAATTACATCGGCTGCACACAGCAGCCCTTGAATCGTCGCCTTTGCGAACTGGTGCCGGAAATCAATCGAAAACTTGGCTTCGCATCGAACACCAAGTTGACCGTTTTTGATGAGTTTGCCGGTTGGAAGATACACGACCTTGAGGAGCCCATTGGAAATTTACTCAATATGCCGCCGAAGCAGTTGCAGGGCAGCATTTTGATATTTGAACGTGAGACTGTGGATGAAAAATTGGATTTGCCCACCGTTGAGGATTATTTGATAGATGTCGTTTCGCGCATCGAGATCAGTTTTAGCGACAAATCCAATCCCGATGAACCGGACTTTACGCTCGAATTCTCACCACGCTGCAGCTACCATCAGTTGACCCAAACGGTGGCTGTCCATCTCAACACCGATCCGGCCAAGCTGCAGTTCTTTAAGTGCATCAGCGAGGACTGGAAAATGCCCGGCGATGATGTGCCCTACACGTATACGGGCGCTATCAATGATCTATGGACGCAGCCAAAGAAAGGCTCGAGAAGGCATATGTTCTATCAGAAACTATCGGTGAGCATTCATGAGCTGGACAACAAAAACTTGTTCAAATGCATTTGGGTATCGCAAGATTTGAAGGATGAAAAGGAAATCGTTCTCTATCCGAATAGAAATGATACGGTCAAAGAACTGCTCTATGAGGCAGCCAAAGAGTTGACATTTACCGATTCCAGCCAGAAGAGGCTGCGTCTGCTGCGTGTGAGCAATCACAAGATTGTTGCCATCTGCAAGGATTATGAACCGATAGATGGGCTTAGAGTCGATTTACCGACGGCAAGGAAATCCATTTATCGCATCGAGGAGATACCCAATGAGGAGACACAGCTCGATGAGAACGAGCTGCTCATTCCGGTGGCTCATTACACCAATGATCTGAATAGTGCATTTGGAGTGCCGTTTTTGACAAAGGTGCGGCATAAGGAACCGCATGGGGCAATCAAGCAACGCATTCAACGGCGCCTTAATGTGCCCGACTCAGAGTGGGAGCACTACAAGTTTGTCGTCTGCGTCACCTTGCATCTAACCATCGATGTCAACGACAATTCACCGTTCGATCTGGTCATCTATCGCAACTGGACGGGCATCGAAACGGGCCAGTTGCCGTTCTTTGGACTCGATCACGTTGATAAGACGCGCAAGCACGAATCTTCCGAAAAGACAATCAAAATCTACAACTAAATGCATTTCTTATGTCTTTTCCACCAAGTTAATTATATATATTAAAAAAAAAACATGAATGCTCCAGTCAGAAATCAATATTAATTTACAATTCGAAGTCAAATGTAACAAAGAGATAATTACATGTGAGATATAATGAAATAAAATGAAAAATCCTTAAGAGAAACAAGCTAATTTTCTTAATAGTCATTCATAAATAAGACTAAACCACATTTGTTAAAAGTGTACGTTTTCTTATTAGATATTTATTATTTATATGTGAAGAAGTAAAACTAAATTAAGGGACAATTCCAAATGATATATTCACTCTTACTATTTCTCTTTCGTCAGTAATACTCTCCTAAGACAACGCATTTCGATAGTGTCTATTTCTATGCTGGTTCATCTCTACAACGATCTCTCCCACGCTCTCTTAAATTGCTCTGCGCTCTCATCAGTTGTCTCTCTTCATATACATTTTTATATGCAGGAGTGCGTGTGTGTGTGTGTATACATATGGTTATGCATCGACACAGCTGGAAAGGAAAAGCTGCAAATTTTAAGCCTGCTACTAATTGCATAAAAGTTTTACCTTTTCAGGCTTGCGCAACCTTTTCTCTTAAATGTTGTTTTTTTTTTTGCAAATTTAATGTTTGTTTTGTCAACTGTCAATTTCAATGGCTGCTCCTCTTTTTTTCGCTTTAACAGGTTTTTATTTTGCGCGCAATTTTGCATGTCAAGCTGGGAACTTCATTTGGCGTTTATTGACAGCGACAAGAGGCAAACACAATTGGAGAGCCTAACGGCAACGACAACGACAACGAGCAACGGGCAACAACACTAACGACACAACACAGACAACAACAATAAGCTGTAACTTTTTATCAAGTTATTAACTTATCTAATTCGATTATGGGCGCTCTGCCCAAGGAGCAAAGCTGAGCAGAGCAGACAAGAGCGCTGGACAGAGAGTTGGCGTTTACATAGCAAGCAATTCAATTAGAGCTGTGCGGCAACAACAAAATGGCTGCCCAGACAGACAAAGAGAGCAATAAAGGATAGACGTAGAAATCAGACAAGCTTACAGACAGACAGTTCATACAGAGAGAGAGAGAGAGAGAGAGAGGCAACATAGCGGGACCTTGGGCGAATGTTAAATAAAAGCAGACAAAAGGTCTCAGTCTGCGTTTCTTTGTACTTTCCCTTTGGACTAGCAAAAGTCTTTTCGTGTTCTCAAATAGACTTTAGTTGCCGCCTATGTCAGCAAGTTCAAGCGATCCATCAAATTTCGATGAATTCGAATATTTGTGCTTTTTCCAACACTTAGCATACATATTTAGTGCTTGTAAGAAGCTCTTAAATAATCCAACAATATTTCACAAATTTTTGTATTTCTTTCACTAATTCTCAGTTTGTTGTGTGTGTGTGTGTTTTATTTGTTATCCGAGAATTCTTTGTGTCTCAAACACTTGGCCATTTTATTCATGTAAATTTGTTGGTCCTTAAAGCGAGCGTTTTTGTTGCCGCTTTTGTTGCCACTTGTTTGTATTATCATCGTTGTTGTACTGTGCGTGACTTGCAGTTTAGCACATTCACAATGGAGCATTGTGGCCATGGTTATACCCTGTGAAAATAATTAGGCAAAAGGTATATAGGCTTGCAGAAGCTTCAATGATAATGGTTTTTCCAATAATTTTCATTCTAATATACAGAAAACAAGCACCTTACAAAGAAAAGCTTTTCTTTCTTGGACTAAAAACTAAACCCATTTCCATTGTAAGCATAATTTTGTTTATGATTGATTTTATATTCAAATTTGATTACAATTTTCTAACAATTGGAAGCTCTATGAATAATAAGTATTTGCTTGTCGTGTAATTCTCAATGAAAATCATTGCTTGAGTTGTTTTTGCATATTTGATGTAATTTTATTTTTTGTTTGTGCTGGCATTGTTTGGTAATTGATTTGCAAAATGAAAGCAGAATGCAAAGAACAACAAAACTTGTACAATATGAAAATGAGATGCTGACCAGTCGACTTCCTGCTCCTCACCCTGTGTCACCCACTAACTCCCGCTGCAGGCCCTCCAATTGCTGAGTTTTCCAATCAAAGTTGTCGTTGTTCGCCGTTATTGAAAGAAGCTTAATGCCCAAATAAGCTGTCCATTATTCAGGAGCATGTGCGAGTGCTCTGCACAAAACACACACACACACCCTAACACACACACACACACATTCAAACACACACACTCAAACACACACTCGAACACACACACACACACACACTCCAACATAACACATAAAACTTTTTTCATTTCTGGCATTCAAATGCGCACAGAATGCAGAGGCGTTGTTAAGTGCGAGGGGGTGGGGGTTGGTACCTCTGGTCTCATGCATTATGCGCATTGTTTGTCAACAGACAAAAGCAACTTTTTATGTTTTCTCTGTTGCCCCAAAAAAAATAAAACCATTTTTTGTATGTTATCTTTTGAAAAAGCAATAGAAGAACTTCTTTCAGCTCCCCGTGTACTGTCCAAGGCAGCAGGAATAAATCACGTACGCACATGGAAGTAGTTCAGGGGAGGAAGCGGGAGGGGAGGGGGTGTGTGCGTTGGAGAGTTACGTGTGGCTGCATAAGCGTGATCGATATACCTAAAAAGGAAACCGAGTTGTGTGCTAATTTTCATGCAATAACAACATCAATTACCAAAAAGAAGGCTGGGAAGAGCGAGTGTGGAGGGGGTGGAGGCTGCAACAGCTACAGCAAGTTGCCACAGCAGGAATAGAGAAAGAGAAAGAGAGAGAGAGAAAGAGAGTACGATTCAAAGCTGCCAAGCTGAAATTTCTTTGATTAACTTTAAGACAAGAAGACAGGTAACTGAAACTGGCAAACAGCAAGAAAGGATAAAGCTGAAGGAGATGGAGGAGCAGCAGCGGCAGGAGTGCCCAGTGGGCGTAGCATGCACTTGGAGGCACACTTGCTGTTTGTTAATATAATTAAGCGATTTGGCGCCGCTCGCAATCTGCTTAAGGTTGTTTTTAATTAATTTTTTTCGTTTTGTTTATTTTCACTTGATTACGAAAGAAGGGGAAATGTGTGTGCCGACTCTAAGCTGATAAAAGCATGTGTGTGCGAGAGTGTGTGAGTGTGTGTTTGAGTGTGTCTGATGTTTATTCAAGTGTGTGCTGTACAACAAAAAGCAGTCAAATGGCTGAACGAGTTAGAAACAAAAGGCAGCTGAAAAGTCTGGCAATGACATTGTTGCTGACAGCATTTGCAGTTTATTAACGAATAACTCAAATGTTCACTCTAAAAATGGTAGACGTAGTAAAAAAAATCCTATTTAGAATTTCTAGAAATTAAGTTCATCAATTCTGAATTATCAATAAAATTATTTTAAATTTTAATGAAGTCTCCGAATGGAAGCCGTTAAATTCAGAAATTAAACATCGTATTTAGAACATGCACATAATTTCTAGAGAATAAGTCTAACATTGCTCAAACACAAGTTTTGTATTTTTACATTTTTAAAGTAGTCCCCAAATATTTAATTTCCTATGCCAGCTTTTCAGCTGCAAGTTGTCAAATCGGAATCTAAACCGCAACTTTACCGATTCAAATGTAAGCCGGAATTGAATATCTGCAAAATATTTTTAAATTCAGTTACTAAGAACGCCAACCATAACGGAGCCAATTTCAATTTCCAAAACCAATTTCCAGTCCACAACTTTTACCGTACCGCATCGAAATGCGTTTCGGCTCAACAGAAATAAGTTTTTTTGAAAATGCCAAGAATTTCTAAGTAAATAATATAATTTTTTAGCTCGAGCGTTGCGACCTTTTCAAAAGTTGTTTGCAACTGTCAAGATATATCTATTTGTTTGCTGCATGTAGAACTTAACTTGGCCAATGGCTTTAAACTGTAAACTGACTGTCTGCCTGAGTGACTGACAATGGCAAGGAGAGCGCCAAGAGTTAACTAAATGCTTGACAGTTGCAACTAGCGTCCGCTGCTCTCAAAGCCAAGACGAATCCTTGACACCATCGCCTCTCTGCCCCATAGTTGCCCCGAATAGAGGCAGGCAACATTCGCGTCGCTTCCGTCTCTATCCTCCCTCCTCTGTTCTGCACCTTCTTTGCTTAAAAGTTTTGCCATCGCTGTCGCTGACAGCCGCTGCTGCAAGTTGAAGCTGCCTGTCGTGTTCGCCTTCGCCTTCTGCTTCTGCTTCTGCTTTTGCCTTCGCCTTCTGCTTCTGCTTTTGCCTGTGCCTTCGCCTTGCTGTCCTTAAGTCGCGTGACAGCCTGCTCGGCTCCAACCTCTGCCTGCTTGCTAGCCTTATATCCGTTGCCGCAGCACTTCCTGTTTACAATTTAAACTAATAAGCAGCCAAAGCGTTGACAACAACAATTTTGTCCGCTTCGTTTTCAATCTTCATTTCATTCGCCACTTTTTGCCATATTCAATATAAGTTGACAGACGACCCTCTCCATGCATACGATATCTTGTTATATATACATACATAAATACATACATATATATATATATACACACGTATTTACATGTTATTTGCAAATATTGGCTGGCGTGGGCAAACAGCGAAACCAACAGCACAAAGCAAAGGCAGGCCAGAAATGTTTACCCAATAACCGTTGCAGAGATCTTAAAGTTGTTAGCCCAACGGAAACTATCAAATATTAAAATAAGATAGATTTTATACGATTAAGCAAATAGAAATCTCGTCAGGTAAGCAGTCGATACCTTTAAAGTTGTTATTCAATTCAGCAGAAACTCTTATTAGTCTGTGAAAACTATGGATTGTTTTTAGTCGACATTAAATAAATAAATAATATTTTGATTCCTGTAACTGGTTCTTACAAAATGTTGAATTTCAGCAGTTCCTATAATTAATATCAATTGGCAAAAATAGCAATAAAACAATAAAACTTAATTTATTAGAAAATCTTGATTATCATCAATCGATATTCAATTACTTTTCTTATTATATTATTATTTGATAAACTCTTAATTCATCAAATAATTATCAGCAGCCAATTAACTTCAAATATGAAACTTGACAGCTATTTAACAAAGTTAATTTAGTAACACTTAAGAATTCAGAATTCGAGTCTGTTAAGTGGTGTAGTCATCATTATGATAAGTAAGATAAATAGTCGTTAAATATTTAGTTGAAGCATCCATATTTCTATATATACATTAGACATTCTTTGGCTATTTAATAGCTAAATTCCTCTTTGGAATTCTGAAATTTTACACATATTTTAATGTTGCTTTTGGCCGAGCTACTGCCACAGCTGCGTTGCCACTTGTTGTAAACTCAATTAAGTTGGAAATTTTTTGAGTAAACTTTGAAAAGGATGCGGATAAATATTTGAAGATACTCAAATGTGGAGAGCACTCCGCAAAAAGCAGAAGGAGACGCACAACTGGAAGCGCAATCAAATTGTCAGCATTACAATAAATTAGAACCAACGCGCAGAAGTTGCCCAACTAACAAGCAAAAAAGTATGCAATAATATATATATAAAGCTACTTTCTTCCACTTTCTCTTTTTAAGAACTTCCGTGCATTATTTTTAATAATTATTATGCAAAAAAGGGGCAAGCTGAGCAGGCAGTGAGTTGGGCAAACAACGGCCAGACTGACAGCCTGACAGCTGAGTGTGCGTCTATATGTTGGCGTCCCCCCGTGGGGGAGGGGCCCCCAACAACCCGATAGGCTGCGCTACACTGACAGAATTTTGTACGCAAATCATATGCAAACGTTTGCGAAGGTAGAACAAGCTAGTTAAGCTAAAAAAATATTCATAACGAAAAAGATTGAATGGAATAATGATTATACTTATTGTATAATGTTCTAACTTGAACTATCCTCCAAAAGAACTGAATTTTTTTAAATACTATGGGAAACATAGAACGGAATCGGAATTGAAATTCAGAATGGGAATTGAAAACTAAGCTCAAAATGTGTTTATTTAATTGTGTCTCTGCTTAGAAGTCCTTAGTTCTTATAGTCCCTGAGATCACCTGAGCTTGTAAGGCTAATCACGAAGATGCTTTCTTAATCCTAATCGGATACCGATTAAAAACAAACTAAAATCTTTACCGGAATCTTTGCACTTTACGCAAGTAAAATCCGAAGCTAAATTGGTTTCGGTCTTAGACCCTGATTTATACTGAATTGTGTACTAGAATTGTCTTTAACAAAAATGGAAAGGAATTAAGCATAGCATTTTTTCTTAAAGTGTAGGCCTGTCAGTGGATGCCAGGCAAACGCCCACCTTTTGAGCGACACACAATGTTTGCGTTATCTCATTTAACACTTGAAGAACTTTTTACACACACTCACTCGCACACACACACACACTCCGACACACACACTCCGACACACACACACGTGCGTGTCTAGTGTCGCTTTTGTTGTTATTTTAAGTGGGCGTGCGACAAAAGGAGAGCCTGCCCCCGAGACAGGCCACCCGGTCGACCCCATAAGCAGTCTGTCTGCCTGTCTGGCCAAGCATCGCATTTGCACATTAACTGTGTGAAAAATTATGATTGAGCTATAAAACAGTCAGCTGCGCTTAGCTGGAAAACGCACCTGAGCACAAAACTTAGCAGAAGCAGCAGAGGAAGCAGCAACAGCAGTCGGCCAAGTTAGCAAGTTTAGCCAAAAGACCTTTAGGCCAGAACATATGTGTGTTCTCTCTCTTTCTCTCTCTCTCTCTCTCTCTCTCTCTCTCTCTGCGTTTGTGAAGAGAAAGTTTCTGGCAAGTGTATTGGGCAGGATGTGTGCTCGAAGGGGCGGCTTTAAGTAACTTAGTAAAACGCACAACACACACACACACACATGGAAATAGACACACACACACTAGCAAGAAATAAACACAAAAAAGGGAAATTTGCACTTTGTCTTTACTTCCGCTTCCGCTGGGTCAGAACTTGAACAGCAGCTGTTGTCGACTAATGAGCCTCTCCTCGATGTTAACCAGAGCGCAATATCCCCAGAGAAACACAATTAGCCACTACGCATGAGAAGGAGGAGTGTGTTTGTGGGCGTGGTTGGTTGATAATGGTTGCCTTGCATATGGCATTAATATTAAATACACCCACGGCTACTCTATTAGCTGCTTTGACCCGGCTCCTTTTCAATTGACTTGTTGGTCATAAATAATAAACGCTGTCTATAAATCAATCATACGACAAGCTGATAAACATCACACGCTAACCAACACATGCAATGCAGTGCAGATACACAAATACATTGCAAGAAAATATATTTTTTCGAATAAAAGTGAAAGCGTTTATACAATTTCACACAGGATTCTAACAGAATCAAGACAAAACTGCCTTGTCAAGTTATAGATTTTACCCGCATTCACTTTAAAATATGTTTACAACTAAAGTGGGAGCATTTTTCATGTATTTGTAGAATATTTCGGTCGAGCTGAATTCTGTTTGTGTATTGATATATACATTATTTATATTTGGAACAAATAAAAGGACAATATAAGTATATTTGGGCTGGCTCCAGGTCAACCAATTTCCTTTATTGTTTATATACACTTCAATTTATTTTGAGTCCCTTCGGAATTCGTTTTCAGTGAGAAATGCCCAGCCTTCTTCTAGTTAGCGATGAAGTTGAAACACTAAAGACGAATCCCGACGGGTTTGAAGTTTGGCAAGTTGTATTATGAAATGTTCTTTTTTTTATTTTTAAATTGATTTCTTATTTATATTTACTGTATATTTTATATTTCAAACAGCTCATTTATTGTTTTTTTGCAGTGTAACAACCACATATATGGCAACCAGCACAAACATAAGTTCGTAAATACTTTAAGGACAATGAGCGCTACGCAATTTGTGCTGACGCTTTGGTGGCACTTATTGGATTTTATGCGAGTCAAAGTGAAAAGCCCGACTGCTATTTATAGATACTTTCAGCACACTCCAAGCAACAGTTGCAAGTAGCTAAAGCTATTTATAGACTCATGAAATAAAGACCAGACTGACAGAGAGAGAGAGAGAGAGAGAGAGAGAGAGTGAGAGAGAGAGAGAGAGTGAGAGAGAGAGAGACAGGATGTAGGAGACAGAGAGAGTAATCAATCGCATTCGTTCACGTTCTAAAAATAGACAAGGCTGCAGCTGCAATTTGCATGTTGCATGCAACGCAGCACATCAAGCACTTTCGAAGAATCCTCATTCACTTAATATAAATCCACCGCTGCTGACTGGGCAACGGTTCACCTCTTTTATTCAGATTCGAATGCAATTATTATAATATAAGCTGTCCAAATTGTGCGCCATATTCAAATAAATACATATTTTAAACGTAAGAATTTCTAGTTGCCTTAAGTGCATTTTTTGACTTTCAAATTTGCCCCAGAGGAGATATTAATGGTGCAGCTGCAGCGCTTAATTTTTTGTATATATATTTATATTTTATAAGTCCTTTTCAATACCCTGTACTGTATCAGCTTGGGGTGGTGAGGAATGCCACATATTATTCTACATATTAAAGTCGAATAAATATTAATTTTGTGTTTTTGAAATTGTGTAAAATAAATGTAAAGCAAATGTAAGAGAAATATTGAATTTTAATTAAATTTGTTTAGTTGGATAGTTAGTTGGCTCACTCTTCCTGACCTTTATATGATTTTATACCCTTGAGTGGACTCCCCAATCGATTGAAATCAGATATCTCAAATCCAAACACAAAGCAACTCTTTAGCATTGCCTTCAAGCCATATTTTAAAACATTTTGTATTCAGATGCCGTAACTCACAGAAACTGTGCAGATCCAAGCCCAAATCAATCCCCACAAAATCTACACACACCAGTTAATAGGCTTGTTAAAATTCATCCCTGCCCATCTACACAATCGAAAATCATAAAATAAATATATATTTTTGATTTTCAATCGAATACCACACATTCTGCCCACCTCAATCCCCCCCAAGTTCCCCTTTCCCTATTGGACTTCTTGCCGCATATTTGTATAGCATACATTTTGGCTGATTGTTTGGAGCACTTTTTGATTGTTGCTCTGTGCTCTGTGCTCTGTGCAGCTAAACAGAAGCATTCTTGGCACTTTACTTGGCCAGGACACAACTTACAGTTGTTAACTTACTTAGACATGGTCCAAAAAGCATCGAAAAAGAAAAGAGTACGGCTATGATTACTGAATTCTAATTGGTGTGGAGCCTTTTATGCCAGGTTTCGCTTTTGCCTTTCGCACTCGCATTTATTGCTCCAAAGAAGAAAAAGACACTTAACGCAACCAAGTATGGAATGCCCTTAGCTGTTTCAATTGTTTGCTCCCTAAGCTGAGGCATGTGCTTGACTCAAGACACCCCTTCCCAGCTCCCGCACATGCTCCTCACGCCCACCTGAACATAACCCATTTCGTCGCCTGTTTTTTGCGCACAATTACGCAACAATAAGTACAAAAACAACAACAATTAAAAATAAATAAGCAGAAATGCGGAAAGTAACTTGCAGATACCCCCTAGAGAACTCCTAATGCGTTACAAATGATGTGTCTATATATATATATACATATTTATATAGGTATGCAGACATCTGCAACTCAATAGATACTTAGTTTCCCCAGCTTTCAAAGTATTTATAAAAAGCCAACAGCTTTTAAAATATGTAAATGTAAGACAGTTTGCCAGCTGCTGTCTCATCATGCCCCATAACACGCACATTTCTATTTCGAGGGTATCCGAATGGCAGCAGCAGTGGAAACGCAAGCGTTTGCCGTAATCAGAAAGACGTAAAAATTTCTACGAGGAAGGTAACGAAAATATTTGAAATTGCTTCTTGCTTTTTGCTTTTTGCCCATAACCTTTCACTTGGCCTCAACCCCTCCCTGCCCTTTCACTTCACTCCCATTTGCCTGTCTCCGCTTTGGACTTCTTGTCCTCCTTTGTCCCCGCTCGTCTTTCACCTTTTGCTTTGGCATTCCGTCTGCTCTAATGGCATAAATTTGGGCAAAGCGTCGCTTCTCGCCTGTATTTTGTACGTTTATATCGCCCTCAGCTCTCAACGACAAAGTAGACGACAAACACGTCCCCTCCCCTTCTCTCTCCCTTTCTCCCTCTCTCAGTCTCTATCTGTCTCTCAGTCTCTATCTCGTATTTTATTTAATTCTCTCGTCTTCGGCGTTTTTGGTTGAGGAATTCGTTGCTTGATAAGGTTAATTGCCCATTTCAATGGTTGTTGGTAAATTTCTGCTTGTTATTCACGATTTTGTTAGCCATTTTTTTTATTTTGGCTTGTTGTCTGGCAGCCATATATCGAATTCTGATTTAATGCCACTGCTGCACCCGCCACCCCTGGCACTGACACATTACTCGAATATTTTGCACAGCAGGCGACAAAAAAAAAATGAAAAAAACATGGGACATGTGATACAGGTCAGCTGCCCAGCAGCGGGAGATACAAAAAATAATAAAATATGAAATATTTGTTGTCAGGAGCAGCAGCAGCAGTAGCAGCAGCAGCAGGAGATATCCTTGCCAATGTGTATTCAATTTCATCTCATTATGCCGGGGCTTATGGCTGAAATGCTTCCACATCTTATATAAATCTATACATATATATATATATATATATATTAAGATATAGGCATCTAATGGACTAGGCCAATGAATACACTTAGTTTAAGCACCAAAGTAGCTTTTGCGCTTACAAAGGCCAATTTTGTTGCTTCGGAATTGATAAAGCCATTATTCCTTTTATGTCTTATTATAATTATGTTTGGTAATAAATTTAATTTTAGTTGGTAATCAAACTTATTCCTATCACGCAGATATTCATATTATTTAGGTTTATTTCTCTTTATTAGGTTTATTTCTCCTAATACGGCAAACGGAACCAGAACCGAAATATAGAAATATAGAAATGATAAAGATCAAGTTACCTGTACGAATAACAACCGAGTATCAAAAGGAAGCTTTATCAAATACTAAAATCTCTACCGGAATATATATTCTTACACCTTACGTATCAGAAGCGGAATCCATACCTAATTTCAATTCGGTTTGACGCACTGGTTTCTATTTTTATTTTTACTTGATAACAAATCAAATTTTAGTTGATAGTCTCATTTATCAAACTTATTACAAGCGAGCAGATGACGGTTTAGTTGATACAACCAAACTCTAACTTCTCTTTATTATTCTTAGCTCACATTTTAGTTTGCCCTTTATAAAAACCTGCTCATTTCGCATTCAGTTGTCAAAAGACTGTAATTAGCACTTGACACCCCCAGTAAGCTTCTAATTTTTACTCTCTGCTTGTTTTTATGTTTCTTCTTGGACAAACGATGCATAGTTTCCGTGCCCTTATTAGATTGCTGTAGACAAAAACTTTCAACTATTTGGAACCTCAACACCTAAGGGAAAAAGTTTTAACAGGGAAACTATTTCAAGCTGTTGTTATGTGTGTTTGTTTGTGTGTGTGTCTGGGTGTGTCTGTGTGTGTGATTTTGTGGTTGAGTGGTTCTGTTGTTGGTGCAGCTGACCGCAAAAGCCACAACAAACAAATGTAATAAAAATAAATATAAAAATAATTATGAGTAGAAAAGTTGGCAGCAACAAAAAACATTCTTTCTCTTTTACTTATTTTTGTAGCTGTTTATGATCTCAACTCAAATTAGAAAACTGCTTGCAACAAGAACAAAAACAACAAGAATCATACCGCGAAGACACTTGAAAGTGGCTTGGAATGAAATGTCCACTTTGAAGTTGGCCATTTTAAGTAGCCCTTTGCCAGGTCGAAAACAGGTCGAGCAATAAAACACACAAGTTCCCGAGGGAAACGGAAGTAAAACAACAAAAATTATGATAAGGACACCATAAAAAAGAACAAAAACAACGGGAAAAAAAGAAGAACAAACAGGGAGTAGGATTGAAGAGCGGCTTCTTATCGGGAGTGCTGCTGGACAGTCATTAAAATGGAACTCTCTCAAATTATGCAGTCAAAAAAAAAAAGTCAAAAAGAAAAATGGGGTAAAATATGTCGCTGATGTTAAGTGCTTCATTTAATTAACAAAAAGTTGACATGAAAGCGTGGCAGGCGCCTTTGGGGAAAACCCCCCGCAAGCCCGTCCGCAACCCAACCTTGCAATTAAAATGGTTTTCTGTCCTTGCAACCTCTTCTTGAATTGCTTTGTTTCTTTTGTTTCTTAATTGTTTGTGTGCCTGTGTGTGTGTTTATGAGCAGACAGCACGTGGCGTATACGTACTATGATATTTTCACATATTAAGCATACGACAGGTGTATCAGCCGTTTGGTTAATTTGATTCCAGATTCGAATCTGTTATGACTTTCGATTTTTCATTTGTTTTGGGTAGTTCTCTCAACTATGCAACAAAAGGCAAACACACTAAAAGGTGACATATTGAAGTACGCAGTTTCATTAATTGCTGGGCACAGTTTATTACACAACATCGCCCCCACGCCCCCTACTTCCTAACTCACTTTGCAACGCCGACGGCTTTGGTATCTCCGAGCAGTAATATGTGGCAAGAACAGCTGTTAAAATTCACAGACGCACATAAAAGTTGGCAAAACAGAAAATCGCATTTGACATACGTGCGTAGTTTGGCATTGGTATATTTATAGTAGTATATATAAATATATATGTGTGTGTGTATATATATTTTATCTGTTATCTGAACAAGTCGTATAAGCAATTGAAATTTGCCTTTCATCGCTTGCACAAATATGCCGTCGAGATTTTTATTTTGGCCATTTTTATGTTTGTTGATCCACATGAATGGCAAATGGAATGCACGAAAATAACAAAAAATATTGTCAGACGCAACATTAACGTGGATGTAGTAAAAACTTTATTTGCTTAAGTATGCAAATTAAGTTATAGAAAATAAGAAACCCAAATTGATTTAAGTGGAAGACATAACGATAGAGAAGAAATATTAATTAATGAGAATTAATTCTTGATTATTGACGCATTTTATGCTATTGATAAAAACGGATATTTTTCTAATTAAAATTCAAATTGAATTAAAAAAGTTTTTACAAATGACAAGCCAGACACTAATAATCAACTTATAAACAAACATGTTTATAATAAAACTAAAAGAAAATTGAATTTATTAATTTCTAAGCAACAAAAAGAAATTTAACCAATCAAAATGAATATCAAACAGTTTGCCAAATAAATAATTTGTAAATTGAAATGACTAATAAAAAAAGTTGATAGTCATAATTACAAATTATGTTTCAGAAATTATTTATCACACTTTCCCAATAGAAATGTAATAATTGATAACAAAATTGAAAAACTAATTGACATTTAATTTTGAATGCCAAACAAAACCATAATTATTGGGATTCCTGATAAATACAACCAGCATAAGTGCTTTGTGAATTATGAAAACAATTTAATCCATATTTATGAACACCAACGCATTTTCAATAATTAATGGAAAAAAGGGAGAAAAAAATGCTTTTCCACATATGTGTTTAATAGGGCAGTGAAATACATAATAAATTTGTCAGCTAGTTGGGGAAATTAATTATGTGCCCAAGGACTCGCAGGAACTCACCTGTCAATGTGGAAATCCCCAGCTGCAATTATTACACACTTGGAATTAATAAAGTTTTCTTTTTTTATTCAAGTGTCGAAGGATTTCCCTTGTTATAATATTTATTCAAGCATAATCATTTTCTTTTTCTCTTTTTGTGCACTTTTTCGACCTCGATTCTATTTTACTTTTTTATTTTTTATTTTTTCGCTGGCAGCTAGAGCAGCAGGAAAAACACATTTAAAGGCATATTTAATGTGGCATGGCGATGCGATCTTAAAACCAATAGTTATGTTGCACCCTTGTGACGCCTTGAGCGTCGACCATGCAACAGTTGCCAAATGACTTTTACGTTTTATGGCGAGTAGAGTAAAAAAATACAAAAATAGAATAGAATTTAAATTGAAGACCGCGCAACAGTTTGCATTTGTGTGTTGAACCATTGACCAGTTAGCCAATTGGCCACTTGGCCAGCTTCGCTCTTGGCCATTTGGCTGCACATGCAATTTGCTTTTAATTGTTTTTTCCGTCGCTGCTGCTGCAATTGAATTTATTTCAATTTCGACTTTAGTTTCACATTTTCTTTTTTGTTTCACACAACCCGCACTTTTCAGCTTCACTCTTTTAGTCGCTTATTGACAAACTTGAGCAGAGTCCCGTTATCTGTTTGCCGTTGCTTCTGCTTACACTGTAAACTTATTGGAGCTGTTGATTCATCTGCTAGGTCTTCTTCTTCGTGCTTGCTGAAGTGCAACCTTCTGCGACGCCTGCCAACTGCGAACTGAATTGCTCCAGTTTCGTATTTCACCTTATAAAGTGTGCTACGCGCTGTTGCTGTCGCTATTGCTGCTCCCGTGTTATCCTTACAGGCGACTCCCGACTGGTTGTTGCCTGTCTGCTTCCAGTTTGTGCTGTTGCTTTGATAAGAACCTGCCTTGGTGTGCGTGTGTGTGTCTGTGTCTGGCGAGAGCGCAACTGAGAGAGAATGAGTTTTACTCGGAGAGAGCGTAGCTATTGGAAAGTCAGAGCGCAAATTTAGTTGTTGTTGGTTTGTTTCTCTTTGCCGAGCTTTGCCGTCAAGTTCAGTTTAACGGTTAGCAATTTCAGATTTGAATAGCGAAATTCCTAAGACGATTGTCTGACGCTTTGATTATAATTCTCATTTAAATTGATGTACATAAATTTAACTTCTATAAGTACTTTTTGCATATATTCTTTTTGTATATATATATTTTTGTTTTTCATCAATTTATACATTATTTAAAATGCACTCTCTAAAATGACTTTATATTTTAGCACTCCCTTCACAATTTTAGTTTATTTTCTTATCCATTAAGCATTTTTTGCTTATTCAATGTGCACCTTCACATACCATTTATTTTGATGGCAGGCAGCATTATAACAATAACTTAACTACTACCTTCTCTGTCGCACACCAACACACACGCACAGATGCCTACGCAGTTTGGGTGTGAGCTTTCATGAATGAACACCCTCCTGTTGCATTTGTTTTTATTGTAGCCAACGCGCCATTTGGGCAGCCCGTCACAGCCCCCTGCTCACCACCAGCGCGCCTCTGACCATGAAGTTCAAGATGAAGGTTAGGACAGCAAAAAAAGAACACCAACAACAAAACTAATAAAATTGTAACGAACTTTAAGAGAGAGCGTAAAAGCTTTCGCTCTCCTGTGCTAGTTACGAACGCTCTCCCGCGCTCACTCTCTCTCTCTCTATTGCTCGCTCGCTCGCTCTCACTCTCTTCGCCAGTTCGCGCGACATTCGCGTCGAGTTGTTTTGTTTGTTTTCTGCGCTATCGCGCGCTCCCCACTTTACACACAAAAAATTACACTACAGATTTTGTGACGGGTCGGGGAAGGGGCAGGGGGAGGGGAAAGAATGGCGCTTAGCTGGCACACTTGCTGCTTTTGGGCTGCTCGCTGCCTGCTGCATTGTTTGACGTACCTTCCCAGCCCAATACACACGCTTGCTTTCGCTGCTACGCATATCGCTGACCGACCGACCGTATTTTCTTCCATCTGCGCCCGCCTTCTGACCCAATTTCGAGCCTTCACGTATACGGCGCTCAGCAGCTGTAAGCAGCAACAGCTGCTGTAAGAGCAGCAGCAGCAGCATCAGCAACAGACTGAGAAGCATGCCTGGCATTAAAGGCATTTGATGTGCCCACAGATTTTACACTCATTCCTTGCGCTTGATTGGCTTTGTACTTTTTGTGTGCCATCCACATTTTGAGCCTGAAACGTGGGACTTATAATGGAGCATATACAGTGGATACAGATATTTAATACCAGTTGGATATCCAATAACAGAACAGGCCACTAGTGTTGTAGAACTGGCCAACATCTTTAACATTAAAGACAACACGAAACTTTATCGATATCGATCGATATCGATAATGTGATCAACAACTTGATCGTTACGTTTAAAGTGATGTGAAAGAACTATTTAATTTAAGTTTGTGGCTTACAAATGATATCTTAGAACTGATATAAATACAAAGAAAAAGTGCAGTTTTCATTTCTGGCAAAATACTGCTTACTTCAACAGAAGCCACGGTCTGCCACATATTATATATGAAAACTCAAAAACATATAAATAAAATTGTAATTTTGAATCCTCCCAAATACTGCTTATATACGCCGTAACCACTGTAACAGGTTTGTTGTGTAGAATTGGCCATCGCACACACACACACACACACACATATATATTTGCATAGTGTATGAGGGCGTGCAACGTTGCGTATGCTCGATGTTCTCGCAGCCTGCCAATTACTTGTCAACATGGCGCGCTCCAGCAGCCAACCAACTAACTGTGATTGATTGTCGGTACGTGTAACACTCACCTCTCTCTCTCTCGCTGTGTGTGTGTTGTCATAGAACAACTGAAAGCAGCTAAAAGTGCAGTCTGCCTGCCAAGCAACTGAAACAAAAATAGAGCACCAACAAAATATGCTGTTTGTTTGTTTGTCTTCTATTTTGCTGTGACATTTGAGCAGACAGCACTGCTTGAAATTGAGTCCTTTCGTGTAGGCGACAAGTGCTGCAAATATCCAAGCAGGATTAAAACTAAGTAACTAGCATGCCCAACGAAAATAATCAAAGTTTTATTTTGGCCTGGCATCTTTTTCTTAATTTGAGTTGGCCCAAGTCAATCATGTGAACTTTAGAACTTTGATTGGCTGTCACACACACACACACACACACCAAGACAACCCACAACCATTCACACACACGTAGGTCTATATTTAGCTGAGTAGTTTGTTTGTCCTTAGCCTGAGCTGAGAGCTCTTTGGCTCTGCGGCATTTCAGCGTCTCATTAAAAGCATAATCCAAGCAACAGTAACTTAATTTGTGCTCGACTACAAATGCCAGGGCATTTCAGCAAATTTACTTCAGGCTGACTTTCAGTGCATTCGTTTCCATTTCAGTGCAGGCTGCAGCGAGTCCTGTTTAAGCTGATAAGCCAACTTTCCAGGTGTATCTGCTCCTTCTGCTGGCTTAGGCAAATGCAAATGAAATAGCTGCAGAAACACAATGTCAGCTATTTAAAAGCCAATGGCGAAGAAGGGCAAGAACTACAAATTACACTCAGAGAAAAGTATCAACTAGAATTGAATTAGAGCAACTTTTTATAAAGTCATAGATGGAAAATGTCCTGTTTAATTTCACATGCTATAAACTCGTTGTATTTTAAAAAGTATACGTCAAAAGTACGGCGGTTTTTTTAGATTCTGTCAGATGTATTTTCTGAGTGTACGGCTACAAATCACTGTTACTAATTATACTTTCATTTTGCCCTTCATTTTTCCGGTTTTACGCAATCTAATCAGTTCTGGACGCAGGACTGGCTTTCAAGTAAAAACCAAAACAAAATGGCAATGTTCCATGAACACGCAACGAACGAAAAATAAATAAAACACAAAATTCTAAATAAAAGAAGAAAAACAAAAAAAAAAACCATGTGGTGCTGGTGAATTTGTTGGTGTTTGTGGCTATGGCCATTATCACAAACACAGCACAGCACAGCACACACATTAATAAATCAGGTCAAAGTTTAAACGGGTTTTCACTGCTCAGCGATGCGCACGTGAAAACAAAGCTAAAGCTTAAAATTTCCTGGCAAACATAACTAATGAAAATTAAGCGCTGCATAACCAATTTCCTTTCTCCAAAACTAATAAGATTCCTAATTATGCAAACTTTGAAAAAACTCAATCGATTTTCAAACAATTCCAGATCAATAGTCCATTGAAAGTAGAAAACTTGCTTGTAGCTCGAAGTTCATATTTAAATTGCAGACCCAAAAAGTAATTCTAGGGAAGAACCAATTCTTTCCATACCCATAACACTCTAAAAAGGCTTGTTGATCATAGCTCAACCTCCAGATCAATACTCCATTCAAAGACGCAAATAGAACTCAAGATCGAAATACTTGTTAAAGTAAAAAGCAATTAATAGTTAAGAAATGGTTCAATCTCTCAGCTTCACCTTTAGCTGTACGATATTAATGGCTGTTCTGAAAGAAACTTTATTTCGTTCACGCCACCATCTCTAATTGGACGAAATGAAAAAAGTGTAGCATAGTTTAGTGCGCTGGCTTTTAATGTGTTGCGACAATTTTAGCTGCGTGGCGATTAAGCGACTCGATAGCAGACATGGACTACGCCCCTGAATTTGAGGGAGGGAGGACAGGAAGAATAGGGGGGGAGGGGTGGCTGATGGGTGTAAATAAGTTGTTGTTGTTGTTTATTGTTGTCTACTGTCACTTTCAAGGGTGTGACCGCATTTGCACTCAGGTGCCGAGCCGAGCCGAGCCGAGCTGAAAGTGAACTGAACGTGAACTGAACTTAGCTGAATTGAGCTGCGCTGAGGTCGGTCACGAAGACGTCGCCTTGAATTACTTTTGGTGTCCGTCTCTCCTTGTGTCTCGGTTTAATTAAAGTTTAGTTTCACTTCAAATTTTCGTTGCTCCACATTATTGCTTTATTTACTGAAGCGTAGCCAGAACTCGCCCATCTCCATCACAATTGAGTAATTTATACTTGGAAGCACTGCAGCAAATATTGTGTGTGTGCCACGTGGCGTATGCGTGCTATTTTGCAACGCCTGCAATTTTCTATGCGACTCTTATTGTATATTGTATTTATTGTTCATTAATTAACAAACGAAAATCGAAGAACACATTTGTAATCACATTTGTCTTCTTCTTCTTTTATTCCGTTTTCATTTGGTTATTTTGTCTGGCAACTTTTGACACGTAAATCAATTAAGCAACGGTTCAAGCTAACTTATTGAATGACATAAAAAAGTCTCGCTCAGGTTTCTAGACAGAAAAAAACAATAGAGTTCAGATTGGTCGAAAAGGTCGATACTCTGTAAACTGGTGGAAAATGAATTCACTTAACAAAAGCAAATAAATCAGCGAAAGAAAGTACGAAAAATAATGAAAAAAGCGCGAGAAAATTATCAAGAGACAACGAGAGCAAGAGAAAATGAGCAGCCAGAACTTTTCTATGGCTATTATAAACTTTAACAGCTCCTTCAAACCCACTCTGGCCATTCTCTCAATGAGTGCAGAGCATTCAAAGGCACAATTTCGCAGAGCTGTCGGAACATAAAGAATAGATTTGTTCAGGTGTTCAGACTGGAAGCAGGCAAATAAAACTTGTCCTAAGAATATGTATTGCAAAACGGCGACTTTTAAACATAAATGAAGTATATATATATATATATATATATATATATATATATATATATGTATACATATATTGCCACACCCACAAAAAGCAGTCCAATTTGAAATTGGGCACAAGGACGCTGCTAATCAAATTGTGTGTGTTTGTTTGGCCTTTATCTAGTTGAGGGACAGCTCCCAGTTTTCCATTTTCCAATTTGTGCGGGCTTGCGTGTGTTCACACACACACACACAGACAGACACACACACAAAATGATGATCGATGCGCTTGGCCAATGGCAGGCAGAAATTATGGCCACTGATAGCGAAACACGCGAATAATTTTTTCTTTTTTCTCTGTTTTTTTTTTTATTTTTGTCAACCATTTTATGCCATTTGCATGGGAATTGACCATTTTCATTAAATTTATTGAGTAATTGCATTCGCACTGAACTAATGAAAGGCGCTCAAATGCCAAATAAAATGCCAAATTTATCACGCGTCAAACGCGGCGCTTGAATAATGAAAACAGTATTTGAAACTAAATCAATGTCACACAAACAAAATATGGCTCAAAGCGCGTGAAAATGTTATTGACATTCTTAGCTAAACTAGTTGCCTGTTAGCTCCTCAAATGGTTAATTGCGGCTCTTGAAAAACTTTGCAATTAACGCCAGCTAAAAGTTAACTGCCAAATTGCAAAAGTGCTTATGTTGGCAAAAACAAAATTTTGTTGTGTAATTAGTGCTTGTAGCAATCAAACATATATATATATATATATATATATATATATATATATATACACTCGGCTAAAAATAGATGTGAGGAGTTGAGTACCCAAGATTATAAAAAAGTATCTTCAATCCGTGCAACAAGTTGCATAAATTATGAAAAGTCAGCTCATCTTTCCTGAGTGAAACTAATTTAAATAAAAAGAAAATCCTACTTGAGCAAAAAAAAGTCTGCCATTTAATTATCGGTGCTTCATAAAAAAAATTTACTTTGCAGGCTTTAACTTTATTTAAGTACAAACTATTTAAAATGTTCACAGTCGAAACAAACAAATCAGTTGAAACTTTATAATTATTTTCGGTTTACGAAAAGTTCAGTTGTCCAACTTGTAGTCGATATATGTGCAAAATAATCGACTTTTTTGTCAAGTGTACTTATACACACTGCGCACATTAAAAGCACTTAACTTTACTTGTTTTTACGTTATTGTATTGGCCAAAGTTATGGGCAGCTAATTAGTTGCCACAACAGACTCGTGCGGCTGGTTGAACGTACACTTTTGTTGAGAACCTTGAATAACTGTTGCTTGCTCAAGGATATCCTGTGTATTCTCTACGCCTTACAATGCAGCACACACACACACACACACACACGCACACGCACACGTAGAAATAATTGTGTGTGCCTTGCATAATCGCCAGCGCAAGCAACAAAGGCAAACACGGAAACAACTTGTTGCAACGACAACAACAACAACAACAACAATGAACAACTAACATATGTTTGTGTGTCTGTGTGGGTGTGGGTGTCTGTGGGTGTGTGTTGTGGCTGTGTGTATGTGTGTAGGGACAGGTGTTGCGAGCGACGCTCAACAAACGTTATAAATAATTTATTTTGTTTGCAAAGCAATGTGTAAAAAATTCATTCCACTCCGGACCTGTGTGCATTTGGAGCTGGCGACTGTTGCTCAAAAGCAACCCAAAAAAATTACTTGAAATGTACTTGGCTTTAAGCAAGCAATATCAATTTAAACTAAGGTCAAACCTCTTCAACTCAAACCATTGAATGTCGACAAAAAATGGGTGGGCTTTCGGACACTTTAATTTAAAATAAACATTGAGGCAGCTTTATAAATTTTAAATTATTTATTTTACATACTATTTTGAGTTGACAAATTTATCATGGATGGATGGATAAGGATGCAGCATATATGCATCGTATGGAAGAGGGTATTTGATATTCCTAATATACGGGACAAAACTGAACCCACTTTCTAAGGCTTGGTTAGGCTAAACACCTGAGTGATTCTCAGACCAAGCTCGGATTCATAATTCTTAAATGTGCCGTCTGGCAATGGACTCTCTCTGGGCAAGGAAGTTTCACTGGGCTCAAAAGTTCGACTGGATTTAGATGGCTTATTGCTTCCCTTGCTGGAGTTGTAGCTGCTGTCGTTGCTCGGAGCCAGTGCAGCGTTGCTGCCCACGTTTAACTCCGGAAATAGTCGTTTCGCAGTCTTCACCAAACGCTTGACTGGCGTGTTGCGCTTGCGACTATTGACAGCTGCAGCTTTAGGTGGAGTCGCCTCAATTATCTTATGATCATCATTGTTCTGCTCCTCGTCTCTGATGATCTCCTCTTCCACATCAGTTGGATAATCCATCTGAAATGAAGAAGTTAATCAAATTACATAAACATGTTGAAGCTGTTTGGGAGAAAAACAAAAGCAACGCCAAACGGAAAACGGAAAACAAACAAATGGGGAAGTGGGTGTGTGTGTCTGTGTGTGTGCGTGTGCGTGTGTAGCACTGATAATTGAAATGCTGTTGCAAACACTCAAAAAAATACATATAAAACTAACGCACGCCAAAAATAACAGTTACAAATTTTAGCAATGTTGGATTTTGTGTACTGAAGTGTTGCTGATCTGCAGAAGTTGCTTTAAAAATACTAACTGTACTGTAAACCACTCACAGAATTAAGCAGCTAGCGCTGATCTTCGTTTTGGAATTAATTTCTATTTATTATTTATTTATTAGGTCTTAGAATTCATACTGATCTATACGCAAATTGTACATTATTTTATTTTCAAATTGATCAGATTTAAACAGCGATAAATGAGTATAAGAATGACTCAGCAACAAAAAAGCGTTTACAAATTTTAAATTGAACATTTCTCGCATTTCTCTCAGGCCTGTACCAAATCAAACTCAAGGACACCGCCCGCCACAATTTCAAACAATGTAAAAAGGGACGCCCAACAACAACAACAACAAAAACACACAATACACCAAAGGCACTCCAAAGGAAAGCGCTGTCAATTTGCAATTTTCAAAACAGCTGGCAACGCTTTTTGCTGGCGTTGGCCGAAGCATTGATATTTATGCAGGCCACTGCATGCTGAGCACTTTTAATGGACAGCCAGTAGAGGCAATCCCGACTTTAGTGCCAACATTAAAAGCCAGCAACAGCAGCAGGACGAAGTAGTTAACGTTAAGTATTAGTGCATAAATACGTATTTGATGTAAGGGTGTTTGAAATTAATCTCAAAAGCTTAAAACTATAAAATGCAAGTTAATTTTTTTGTTTAAGTCACGCTGCAAATGTGTAGAGTTATCTTTTATGTATGTGTGTGGATAGTGGAGAGTGGAGAATTCGATGGCAAATTGCAAACACATTTTTTGGGGGTTTTTTAAATTTTTGTGTAAAGAAAAATTTGACGAGTTTTAACTGCTCTCTTTTGCTTTTTATTTCACTTGCCTTGCCACTTTCTCACAGAACAAGAATGGCAACATTTATTAACAATAAACCAAAAAATTCCTTGTGCAGCAAAAGTTTTCTTACTCTGCTTTGATCGTTGCTATAGACAGCTTAACGTGAGCTGGAAACGCCGTTATAAACGTAATAGAAGCTTAACGTTTAGCACTTAACTAAACACATGTACACATAAACATAATAATACTAATGTAATTTTGCAATTTAAGAGACAAACCAGCAATAACGTGCACGCCAGCTTAGATTTGTGTAAGTTTTCTGATCAGTAACAGTTACCTTAAAGTACTTTTCGGTTGGCCAGTCACAATGTAAAAGAAGCTAGCCTAAACTGATCATCAATCGGCTCTTGGGATGCAATTCATTTCTGTTTAGTATTACTATGAAGTATAGTCTTGGGCTATGTATACAATTTGAAATGTTTATTAGCGATCAATAGGCCTACAAACTGTGCCAGCAAGCGAACAACTCACATATGTAAAATGCAGCAGTTAAATAACACTTAAAAATGTTCTACATGTGAAACGGTCACATTTAGTTGGGCCATCTCTAATAGATAAAGCCATCCCGCTCACACACACGTGTTGCTGTCTGAAAATGGAAATCGTATGTTTATTTGTAAAATGCAGCGATTTCTGCGCATATTTGGAGAACAGAAATGCAAAATAATTGGCATGATTCACGTGGATGCGCTGCCAGGTGAGCCCGCAGCAAAGTCAAAAATTACATAAATATGAAAATATTAAATATGCATAAAAACAAGGCACGCCAAAATATGCCGGCAACTGGCAGCAGATAATTGAGAAGGCAAAATTCGAAGCTGATTTGTACAAGCGACACAAATTGGTATGATGTAAAAAGCAATAAGAATACTTATTAATCCTATAAGAATCACATCCAACTCACAGGACGCCGTGCTTATTGAGAATATGCATGATATACCCTATGTGCAGGAGCGCCAGCTGGGCGTAGAGATTGCCGCCTGCATGACGATCTTGTCGCAGACAGTGCGTCGCATCCTGCCCAAGGAGACACCCTGCGGCGTCCAGGTGCTCGCCTGTGGCAATCGCCAGGCACTGGCCATAGCCAAGGCTAGTCAGCTGCAGTTCATACGCGCCGAGGGCTTCGTCTATGGCCATGTTGCCGATGAAGGATATACGGATGCTTGTGCTGGGGACTTGCTTCGTTATCGCAGGCAAATCGATGCCGATGATGTACTGATCTTTACTGATCTGAAGAAGAAGCACAGCTCGCATGCAATTACAGCAGATGTTAGCTTATTGGAAACGGCGCATGCAGCGGAATTCTTTCTAACCGATGGCATTATCATCACAGGCACCGCCACAGGACACGCAACCAGTGCACAGGACGTGCAGCAGCTGGCGGGCAAACTAAAGGTGCCCCTAATCATTGGCTCCGGTGTAACCAAGGAGAACATAAGCGATTACTTCGAATCAGCCCAGGCGGTGATCATTGGCTCACACTTCAAGGAGCAGGGAAACTGGGCCAACGACATCAGTGAGGATGCAGTGGAGCAGTTTACACGCGAGATCTGCGAGCTGCGCAGACCGAAAGGATAAACTACTTTTTCTTTTGTAGCAAATGCCTTTTATTGGTAATATGAATGAATCGAAATGTGTATAATAATGAAATGTGCTTCAAATCTAGATGCAAGCAGGGATTGGATAACAAATTCAAGCTGTAGCTGGAGAGAGTTCTGTAATCCAATCCCTAGAGATTCTTAAACAAGTTGTTGATCTAATTCTAGCAAAAATGTCAACAAAAAAAATAAAAAGATCGTTGAGCAAATTTCTAGAAAAGATTGGCAAAAAACTCGTAGATGCGCTCGCGCAGCGTTGTGGTCTTAATGACGCCATCATTGCTGCTGCTGCACCCGCTGCTCTCACTTGGGAATACAAAAGGCTTTGGCTCGTGCCTGTCCAGCGTCGAATCGAATTTGACACGCTTCTTCTGCGGCGGCGAGAACAATACATCCTCCTGGCTGCTGGCACCCTTCAGGGTTTGGGCTGGTGTTGTCCAGCCGCCGCTCTTCTGACTGCCGCCACTGGAGCGCAGTGGAAAGAGCACGTCCTGAAAATTACCATTGCCCAGCTCTGCGTCGAAGAGATCCTCGCGCTTAATCGCCGTTGGAATTGTATTATCCACATTGTGAGTACGAAAATATGACTTGGAATCGGAGTAGCGACTGGCGAAGCCATAGCTGGGATCAGCATCACTGGGCGTATTGGTGGTAGTGGTGGCGGTGGCTTTGGTGCGCTTGAGTATGCTGCGCACCTGGACAGCTTTGTCGCCAGCGGAAATCTTCTTGTACAGCTTCGAAATGCGATTCTCCTTGCTGGCCGCAAGCTGCTCCGCTGAGATCAGCGGGCGTCGCAGCTGCACGGCTGGTGGCGGCGGTGCAGGACGCTTGATGGCGGTGGTTGTCGAAGTGGATGAGGATGTTGTCGCCGACGGCTTGACGCGATTGGATGCAGTGGGAGTCTTGCGCTTGCGTGGAAAGCAAGCGCTTGCATCATCCGCCTCCTCCTCGGAGTCCGTGGTGCGATTCTTGTTGCGAAAGACAGTCTCATATTCCTGCAAAGCAAGGCCAAGGATTAACTCATGCTCATTTTGAATCCAAGATTAGAGCTACTCACGCATTTGCGCTTGTTGTTGCTGTTGGGACTCAGTACATAATCGGCGCCAAATTTCTTCATGTCCTTTTTGCGAATGGGCGTCCGTTTGCTCGAGTCCTTGCGCAACGTTTTACGGCACTGCACATGCAGATCGATGGCGTCGCGTATGAAGCTCACCCAGGTGCGTGCCAACTGGACGTCATCGCTGCCAAAGAGGATGCCATCGCTCTGACACGACAACTTAAAGTTGCCCGGCAACATATCGTAAACTTTGCACTTCTTCAGCGGGAAAATGCAACAGCATTCGAGAGAGTTCTCCACCTGAGTGTTGGGGGCACGCTCCTTGATCACCTTGCAGTACATAAAGATGTCGGACATGAGCACGCAATAGCGCCTTATCTGCTGCCCCTTGTGCGTAATCTTGTAGAGCATGCCCTCCTTGATCACTCGCCGCGAAGGCTTCACAATGTTGGGTGTGCGATTCACCAGTGAGTTCTGCAGATGTATCAAATATTGGGTGATCTCCTGATCCTCCACACAGGAATTAATGTGCGAGGCAGTCGCCTCAATCTCCTTGACGGATTCTGCAACGGTGCAATGGTTATAAAGACCATAATAAAAAAGGAAATATATTTTCGAGCCTCACCCTTCAGGTGCTTATAGTCGGCATCCGCTGGACTGGTGTAGAGCAGGACCTGTTCCAGCAGCAGCTTGTAACGCGGCACACGCTGTATGGGCACAATCATCAACGAATTCAACTTCCTTTGCACCTCCGGACGACTTTCGGTCTCCTCCAGAAATTTGCGAAAACCCGGATTTTTGCTCATCAAATCTTGAAGTATAAACAAAGCGCCGCGATAGTCAAAGGCATACACCGAGTACAGCTTGAAGAACGGGGCCATCTTCAAGAAAGCATGTGCCACATTTTCCATATTTGCCTCCAATTCGCGCAGGAATTCGCCATTTAGATTGTGAATCATTTCTATTTGGCCAAAGAGCGCCGTGTGATTGGCGGCATCTATGATGGCCTGCTCCTTGAGCGGACGCACAAAGTACTGCATGAGGAGCTCCAGCTGCTCCAAGTAGGACTTCTCCGACGTTATGATCTCCTGCACGGCCTGGCGACGGAAACCCAACCGTTTGCCTGCCTCCGGATTGGGTGAGCCAATGGGACTGCTCGAATTGCTGTCCAGCATGGAGCAGACTGCGAGATAAACCCATTAAACAGATCAACTATCATTGGCATCCTCGGCCACGCCCCCTTTTCAATCTCCTCCACCCGCGCTTACCTTTTTTACGCGATTTGGCAGTCAAAAGATTTCGCTCCTGCAAAACCTGACGCAATTCGCGACTGAAGCTCAGCGGCGTATGCGGCGAGCTGCCCACGTCCTGATTGTGGCTCTTGTGTCGAGGCGTAAACATTTTCACTTAATTTTCGCAACGTCGAAAAGTAAATGGAACGCGACGCCAACTGCAAACAACACCTGCTGGCGGCTGTGTTTGAAAAATTCCATTCACTGCGAAGAGCAGGGCATCTTTTTCGTAGCTATCGATAATTCATATCAGTTTTTACTAGTTCAATGACTTTGCAGCCCTGCTAAACCAAATTTTACGCATTTACAATTTGGAAATTACAGCTGCAAACGATATCAAAAAGTCGCTGCATGAACAATTTTAAGTCACAACAGTAATTGAGAAGTTAGGGTTTAGTGAAGCTAACAATGTCACAGATATCGCTAGACTTTGTAGCCCTGTTGAGCAAAGGAGATCGATACATCGCCGCGTGAACAATGTTTATTCGTTCACGAGTTCGGAAGGCACACCTGCAGCCATGGTCGACGTGTAACTGCATCAACAATATTTATTTTTTTATACGTGTTCGTAGCTCAATTTTTGTTTTTCGCCTGTGATTTGAATGAGCTGCACGCAATGCACGCCAAGCTGAGTGAAATGGAAATGCGAGTTGCAGCGCGACTCAACGAGACACTGGGCAAAGATGCCAATCAGCTGCATCGCGCTGCTTTCCTAGTCGAAAGCTACAAGCAGGAATTAAAAAGCATAAATCAAACTGTGAGTATCAATGAGAAACGGGAAGAATCGTTGTAACTGATTGTGTCCGGTTGACAGCTCAACTATGAGGAGCCGCAGAATGTGTCCAGCTTCAAGTCGGCGCTCAACTGCCAGCAGCAGGTCTGCGAGAGCATCGAATTTGAGCTGGCGAAACTAGCCCAATTCCGCGAGAAACTGAAATCGAAGATGGAGGACTGCCAGCCAGCGTTACAGGGTGTCGCGGAGGATCTGCAGCAGGTGCGTCAGCTTCAGAATGTGACGCAGTATTTGCGTCTAGTGCAGGACATCCAGGAGATTAGCACAGCGCTGGGCCAGTCCATCAATGGCAAGGATGAGGAGAAACTGGTTAATCTCTATCTGACTCTCTACGAAGGCAATGATTGCGAGCACAGCGTTGTGGGTCGCTTGCACGCTGTTCAGGCACGCTCCCTGAAATCCTACGCAGAAACCACTGCCATCTATTGGCATAAACTGCTGCTGCAGCGCCTGTCCAGCGAATTTGAGGCGGTGCTCAAAGCGATGCGCTGGGCGCATCTGGAGCAGCAGCCCCTCAACTACTCACCCAGTCGAGACACTGCCAAGGCCCAGCTGCTCGCCGAGTACATCTTCCTAATTAAATCCCCCGCAGAGGAGCGTGCTCCACTGCAAAGCATTACGCCCAGCATTGCTTGTCCGCCGATTAGTCAGGTGGTCCAGTTGCTGTTGGCGCCATATCGCCAGCGTTTCATGTTCCATTTTACGGGCACGCGGCAAACAAATCGTTTGGACAAACCCGAATGGTTCTACACCCAGATCATCAACTGGGGCAAACAGACGCATTTCCTCGTTGGCAAAACATTTCAACCGGCCGCAATGAAAGCTGGCAAACTGGATTACAATTTAAGGGTAGCTGTGCAGTGGACTTATGCCTTTAATTCTTACTTGAAATCCAAATCTGTTCCAGTTGGAGTTCATGCGTGGGTTGGTGCAGCTGACAATTGAGAAACTCGCGGCAGACATTGAGCAAATTGCCCAGGATGAGCATCTGTTTGCCCATCTCCTCGATGAGACGCTGGCCTTTGAGGCGGAGCTGCGCGAGACATTTGGCTACCCGGCGAGCTTTCCCAGCGCCATCTCTGTGCTGACACAGCCCATGTATCTGCTGAAATGGATTGCGCTCGAGGAGCAGTGTAAGCCGCATAGAATCTAAAGAGTAGCCATGTTAAGGCAAAGCAAGAAACATAATTTTTTCTCCATTTTGGTTCTCGCAGTTTGTGCCGAGAAAATGGATCACATACTGCAGGCGGAGGCGCCGTTTCAGCTCATCGATCCCAATACGTATGAGGATGATCTGAAGATACCGCGCTGTGCGGATCAATTTATGCGCCTGCTGGAGGCCATCAAGGATCGCTATTATGCCCTCATCCAGCCGGGTCATCAGTTGCAGTTTCTGTCGCTGCAACTCGAGCTGATTGACAGCTTTCGGCGGCGTCTCGTGCAGTTGCACAATAGCCACGCCGTGCCCAGTTTGCCGGTGCTGAATGCCATCAATTATTTGATCATGGTGCTCCGAGAGTGGGGTGAAAATGTCCACTATTTGCATTTGCATGCTGCACTGGCGGGTCCCAATGCCAGTGAGATTAATTCGGTGTTTGAGCATCCCGTTGCCGAATTGGAGCACTGGGCACGTCAACTGATGCGCAATCTGGCCAACAAGGCGGTCAATGAGATGAAGGCCAAATCGATGAACTATCGCCACGATGCCTGGCCCAGCATGCCCGAACAGAATAGCCGGGAGCCGTTCATACTCTCGCCCAGTGGTGGTGAAATGTTCCAAGTGCTCGTCACGCTGCTGCACAACTTGGAGCGTGAGCTTTCGGCAAACCTGTTCGATCAGACGCTGCGCCTGATGGCCCAACAGATCGATGACTATATGGTGGAGAGCATGGTGCTCAACACGAGATTCGCACCAGCGGGCGCCGCTCAATTTAACTATGATATGACGCTGCTCTTTGCCCTCTTTGGCCAGTATGCGCGCCGACCCAGGCTGCTCTTCAAGCGGTGAGTAATCTCTGCGTCATTGTTTGTTTATTATTATTATAATTTTTGTATTTTTTTTGTAAAGAATTCACGACGCTTGCAAATTGCTGACGGCGGCGAGGGGCACAGCTTTGTTGTTGCTGGAAACGCTGCGCAGCGTTGAAAAATCGGAGGAGGAGAAAACGAAGCCATTGCATGAGCTCGCCGTGCTCAGTTTGGACAGCAGGCAGTGCATTGAGGTGCTCGAGCGTCGGACAGACATCAAAATATATTTTAAATAAAGCTGATCTGGCTGATTTAAAAATGAAAAGCAAAAAACAAACCCTTTGTTGACCGGCCAATGACTTTGCTAGTGTGCCTTAAAATTGGGTCGCATTTTAATCTAATAGCAGAGCGCTAATCAATTTAGTTGTTAAACATCTCATAAGTAGAGTGTTTAATTAGATAGCAGTTGTTTGCTATTTATGAGTAGGCTTTGATTTGCCAATGCATTAAAGAAAGGGTATATTGGTTTTGTGCAAAAGTATGTAACAGGCTGAATATTCTAGATCTAGAACTATTAATTTTTGAAATATAAATTCTCGCAAGCCAAACGCAAATCAAGCTACGCTTGGTTTATCGATAACTGCCCTGCTATGCGTATATCGTAGTAAATCGATTGAAGCCACAGTTTAATTGATATTTAATATACCTTGAAATAACATCAATTAAGCGGCTATCTATATTTTATGTCAATTGTAAAAATGTCAGCAAGATGGTTATAGTAGAAAACATATTCTCACAATTGATGTAATTATATCAGCAGGCGCCTGCATTTTCTGCGTACAAATATGAACATGCGAATGTGTGTGTGTGAGTAGGGTGCAAAACACTAAGCATGCGAACATGTAATCAAAATGAACAACTGCACATGCATTGCATTGTGTTGCTAATAATCTGTGTGTGTGTGTGGGTACCGATATTTCAGAATGCATGTATACGCACACTCACTCATACACACACACATATATATGCATAGGCATAGATTTTGTGGGCAATTTTGGTTTGAATTGTGATATGAAAAAATTTGTTTATGTTTGAGAACTTTTTATAAAACTAGAATAACATATTTGAAAGCTGAGCTCAGGATAATACAACCAGAATAATATATTTAACATTTTAGCGAAGGGTGTTTCGTAGTCGATCACACTCGATTAAAGACTTTGAATTAAATGTTTAACGTGTTAATTGAATATTTAACGGATTGGGGAAAGTGTTACTGATATATATTTGTATGTACATGTATACATGATATGTATCTGTATATGTATTGCCTATCAGTTTCAAGCTGAGTCAGCAACTCGGCTTTTTAGTTTTTTGAAGTAGTCTGCTGAAATTAGGCTTTATTTGTTAACATGTTTATGCTTATATTTTTGTATGCTATAACTATATATATATATATATATATTTATAAATCCATATATCGTAAACACATATAGCTCTAATTCATGAATAATAGGGTATGCAATCGTCGGACCCCCACAAATACAATCTGCACGCAGTTTTTACATGTGCGATTTCATGATGAAAAACAGTTCATTTATTTGTGTTGCTATATTTCAATATAAATCTATATAACTACCCGTTAATTGAGTGCAGTACATACACAAATACAATATATATAAACATTTAATCATTATCATCGAATAAAAGACCTTATTTTTCACAATTAGATGGAATATCAATGATTTCGTAATTTAGTAATTAACTAAATTGCACTGCTCGTTTTTTGTATAGTTTTATTTTTCTTTTGTATTTAAAAAATATATATTTATTTATATGTAAAACATGTACACGAGAAAAAAAACATGCAATAAGTTGTTGTGTTAATAATAAATTGCTCTAAAAATACATAGCGTAAAATTAATGTATGTATATATATATATATTGGTATAGTATGTATATCTGTGTGTGTGTGTGTGTGTGTGTGTACTCATTTGACAAACAATTTCAGTTAGTAAATACCAGTTATTTTTTGCGACACAATAGACGCTCATCACATTATCAAAGATCATTAACCAACATCATCCTCATCCTCATCATCATCATCTTCATCAGCTTTTATAGTAAATACAATGTTTAATCGGAAAAATGTCTAACGAGAATTCGCCCGCATCCTGCAGCTCAATTTAGTTGTTGTGGTTTTCGAGGAGTACTTTTTCTATTCAAAGTTCTGATAATTCGCCGAGTTGACAAAGGTTAATCGTTGTGCGGGCGTCATATTGAGATTACCACGATGCTTCTTGTCGTAGGCATAGATCACGCAAGTGGCAATCATCGCTATTGTCAGCCAACCGATGAAGAACAGCTGCACCCAAGTGTGATCGCTGTTGCTGTGATCCACAATGATGCCGGCGATATTTGTGATGACAGCCAGGCCGAGATTCTGGACGGACTGGCAGAAGCCGTAGGCGGTGCCCAGCTGATATTCGGGTATGATGAGCGCGACCAGTGGCCAAAGACTGGCGGCCAGCATCGAATACGATAGACCCATTATAATCATGCCCACATATGGAGTCACTTGGGTAAATGTGAGCAGCATGTGTGCACCAATTGTGGTGATTGTGGCACAAAACACCCACGACACATTCCGTCCCACTTTGTCAATGATGAAGCCAAAGACTGGCGACGACACCGCCGCAATAAGGTAGACCAACGAGTCGACTGTATTCGCCTGCTTGGGCGTGAAACCAAAGCGATCCATGAAGAACTTCTGGCCGAGAGCAATAAATGGAAAAATCGCCACATAGTAGGCGACACAAATGATGGAGACCATCCAGAAGGGTGCCTTAAAGGTGAACACATCCATCAGCTTGGGTATCTCACCCGACGGATTGTTGTTGCGCTGCATAATTCGTTCCGCTCGCTTATCCATCCAACCGAGTATCAAGGCACACATCAAGGACAGCACGCAGGTGATCGTGGCGAGGAGCAGGACGACGCCAAGTGCCCGATATGATTCATAGAATTTGCTGACGTAATCGTAGATGGGTTGCATCACCCAAAAGTTGACAGTGCTACCGAAACGTGCCACCGACAACTGCAAGCCAAAGACCATGTTCAGCTCCTTGCCCTTAAACCAGAGCACCGCATAACTGTTCTGCGCAACAGCCAACGACTCAGCGCCAATGCCAAAGATGAACCGACCAATGATCATCAGCCAGAAGGTGTCCAGCAAGGCGCCACTGGCAAAGATTAGCTGCCCCACCAACAAGATCAGCATATAGATAATCGTGCCCAGTCGTATGCCAAACAGACGATCGATTAGAAATCCGCCAAGAAAGCAGAGGACAACGTTCGGCCACGAGTAGATCGAATAGATGAGCGTAAATTGTGTTGTCGTCAAATCCAGTTCCCGTTTAAAGACATCCTGCAAAGCGCCCGGATTATCATAGCAGAAATACGATCCAAAGCCAAGCAGACACATAAAAATCAACGCCTGAAAGCGATGACATTTGCTCGTCGGCATACAGCAGCCACTGGGCAGCTCCAGCTCATTATCCTGCCTGCCGCGAATCTGTGTCTCCGCCTCCTCGGGCTGCTCCTCCACTTGCTCGTTGTCCACGATGCTTTCCTCGTCTTCGCGAGCCATGACTCGTTGTTCTTCTTCTTCTCGGATAACTTATGATAATTGTGACCGTCTGTGACCCGGCTCCAGTTTTAAAGTTACAGTTGATATCGGTCCGCTTTTTTATTTATCTGAATAATTCTGCAATAAATAAGACAAAATGTCGTTTTATCTGGCATCACACACACACACACACACATATATATATATATATATATAGTTGTTAGCTTATGAATGTGTGTGTGTGTTTTCAACTCTTGCTTTGTCTGCCATTTTCTTATCTGCTTCTGTTTTTGTATTTGTTTACTGCACTCTGCACTCTTTGTTTCTATTGCCTGCGTATTAGTTTACGCATTAGATTTAAGTCGTCTTACATTTGCTAATCAAAACATTTTAAAGTCCACTTACAATGATTTTTTACGTCTTTAATGCGAACGAGTCGCGAGTGTGGTGCACCTGCCCGTTATTAGCGTTCACATAAAACTAAATTCGTTTTGGATTTCTCTCCTACGCTGTGGGCTGATTAATGTTAATTACTCGGCCAATAATGCACTCGTTACAAGTAACGACTACTTTTTTTGTTAGCGCGCCAGGGCTACCAAACCTAAATATCGCTATTAATTACATGCTTTCAACAAAAAACTTTAGCTTAGTACACAAAACGTTTTAATCATTAGCTTTCTAAATATTTATTGACATTGTTAATTTTGTTGAGTGACAAACCCATTTGAATCTTTTGCTTTCGATTTCAATTGCTGTGCAGCCCTGGTTAGTTTGGATCATTTCGCAATATGAATTCTGTTTAGTTTTTACGGTCAGCGTAAAATGTGTATTTAATTATATAATCGGCTTGGTGATGGCATCCATTGACACAAGCAAGCGCAAACCGAGACGCACACAAGGCACACCATCTTTTGCATACCGAAATCGTTTTGCCTATGCAGTGCTTGCCGCCGGCTCGCTGCTCTTTGGCATTTGGTCGTGAGTAAAATGAGTAAAGCCGAAATTGTAGTTGTTAAACAAATTGAAATCTTTGCACAGCCTGACGCCCATGCAACGCATTGCCAACGAGAAGCTGTGCAAGAAACTATTGACCCCCAGCGAGGAGGAGCTGGATCGTCGTGCGCTGTTTAATTTCGCTGCCCCACGTCCTGGAAAATTCATCCGTGAAGCAATCGAGGAGAGCGAAAATCTGCGCACGGAACGCTAAAAACCAAAACAATAACAACAAAAATGGATAGGAAAACGCGGAGAGCAAACTTTAAGAAACTGCAAGAGCCAGCGAGCAGAAAGCTGCGGTAAGGTAGCACCAGAGAGAGATCTGTTGATCACCAAGATGTATCCTGTCCTTGATTAGTTAGTAACTAATAAAATGTAATAGTTTATGCTAAAACGACTCGTTTTTCTGCTCACTTAAAGCTCAACACGCAGCAACAATGCGGCCACTTTGTCAGACTTTTTCAATACACCCGAGAATCTCAGTAATGAGCAGCCAGTGGAGCAGCAGCAGCAGCTGCCGTCAGACAAGGATGAGCCAAAAGCCAAGAAAACACGTGAAATTCGAGAGTTTTCGCCGCCGGCTGTAAGCAAGCCCAAAAAGGCGCCCAAGCTGAAAACGACTGCAACCCAACAGCGAAGAGGACGCGGTGGCTCGCGTGGACGCAGCAAACAGCAGCCGAGCATCAGTGATTTCCTGCGCAACGAGCAGCTCTTCGCGGAGGTAACCGCTCAGCATTGCATCGCCGACAATTTCAGTCCGAATGACATTGAAATGGCGCTGGCATTGTCCAAATCGGAGGCAGAGAAATATGGTCGATTGCGACTGGAGGACACAACGCAGGATGAACAAGAGGAAGTGGTTGATCTGCTCGACGCACAGGATGGTCAGTCGACGGAGAATGTACGTCTCAAGCTACAAAAATACGGATTTCGCACAGCCGCCAAGGCAGGTGAGTTAATCGGCTGCAGTTGCTCCTAATCTGATGATTAAAAGTGATTTATTTATAGACTACAACATGCTGACGTTTGCCTCATTGCCTGGTGGCAAGCGGGGTAAGCGCTGCAGGTGGGCTAATAAGTTTACACCACTCACATTACGCAATCCCGTGGAGCAACAGAAGAAGCTGGATGCCAAGATAGCTACTCTAATAGCGCAACAAGTGCGCACCAAGCTGCCAGCCGCAGAGGATCAGATTCCCTTTGAACTGATCAGCTCAGTGCTGCAGCGATTGAAAGCCTCTGGAGAATATCGGATTACACACGAGCCGAGCGAGGAATCCTTGGCGAATCTGAGTGCATATTATGTGCAGGATTTGTTTGAAGTTAGCCGCACGCCGGCGCATCATCTGCTGAAAAACTGGGCGGCCATTCAGGGACGCGATTTGTCGCCCAAGCGACCCAGTAAGGAGAGTCTGCGACACAGACAGCAATTGGAGCAAGTCTATGCGGAGTTGGAGGCGCATTTCGGAGCGACAGCCGAGAAGGAGGAATTGGATGAGTTGGAACTACTTCTGGCCGACAATATGATACAGGACAATAGTCAAGCAACAGTTAATAAGAGCGTTAAGGATACGATGGAGGCTACGAATCAGGAGTCAATCTCATTAAGCAACAGCAGTCCTTTGAAAGAGCCACCCGACAAGCGTCAAAGAATAACGCAGGACTTCAGCATCGATAAGGAGAACATGCAGCCAAGTAGTTCATTAAAGCTATCCCTGCCGACACAAAGCACTCGCTGCACCTCGCCCGATCTCTTTGCTGATTCGGATGAGGATGAGCAGGATAATGAAATGCCATCCGCATGCAGCAAGGAGATGCAAAACTTTTCATTAAAGGTCTGCGAGGACATAAGCACAACTGAGATTAACTGCTACGAGATTTACTCCAGTGACGAAGGTAAGAAAAATGAACTAAATCTCTACAAAGATTAAATAAGAAATTGTATTTTGTTTTAGTGAAGACTGTGACGGATGCTAAGCTGGAGAGGACGAGCATTGAAGGCGAGCACTTTATACTTAATATCTTATTATCCCGGCAAATAATGTTTACATCTTTCAGCACCAGTCGAAGAGGGTTTCATCGATCTCACACAGGAGGTAGATTCACCAGAACATGTACTCAACACCACTTCAAGTCCATCTCGTTTTGAGCAGCAAATTTTTGCACCGAGTCCAACAATGGATTCTGAAGAGGAAGTCGATGCGCAGGCAAAGGATTCCAGTGTTCAGGCGGCTGATTGCGAAATTTCGAATGAATTATATGCAAAATACGCTTACAAAACAAGGCTGGACTTTGATATAAGCGCCGCAACAGAATCTAAGCCGGATGACAACTCGTTTAACCTGAGCTCAACAAGTGCCGCCAAGACATTGTCAACAATATCATTCCCCATGGGCACCAACTCTAATTCCTGCAAGGATCTCTCATTCAGCTTTACACAATTGGACAGCACCAAGCAAACATTCCAGCGCAGCTTTAGCTTGACGCAATCCCCAAGGGAGAGTTTAGAGTTGAAGCACAGCTTTAAGAGTCCTGCCTCCACATTCACCTCCCCCTTTAGTCAATCGGTTGAGAAACCCGTCTCCACATTCACTTCGCCCTTCAGTCAATCGGATGCGAGCATTGATTTGACGCACGACAGTAGCGGGGATGAGGATAATGAGGGTATCCTGCTCTCCGATGATGAAATCAATTATTCTATTTGGAAGGCAGATAAAACGTGTCGCGATTTGGCGGATGAAAGCAGCAGTGGCAATGAGAGCACTTGCAGTTCATCCCTTTCTAAAAGGAAAACTGTGCCTTATTTTAGAACTGCAGAGGATTTGGATGCATTTCTGGCAGCTTCGCCAGAGGCTTCCATTAAATCCTGCAATTCCCGCTCGCCCAACAAGAGCGCTTTGAGCAAGGAGCGAGCCGAGTTTGGTATACTAGATGCGACCCCCTCCCAGCCATTTACGCTCTCCCAGCCAGCAAGTCCAACGAAGGCAACTGACACGTCCCAACTACCTATAGACTGGGCGGAGGCATCCTTTCTAGAGACGCCACCAGAGGCGCCAATAAAACGCTACTCCAGCAGCTGCAGTCATAAATTTAAAGAGCTATTGCGGCACATCTCAGAGCCAGCCAAGCCTGTTGAAGATGCTGAAGATGATGAGATTGATGAGTTTGATCGTCTGGTCTTCCAGCACAGCAAGGATACAACAGTTGACACACTGCCAAGTGGATTAGATCGACTGCTAATGGGCGAGATTAATGTGGATAGCCTGCCAGAGCCAGAGCCGGTGGCGATACCTGTCAGTCCGGCAAAAGTAATGGATGTCTCCGAGAAGTTGGAGCTAAATGGTCAGGTTTACAATGTATCCATTTGTCAGGCGCCCAAGCCGGATTTTGTGCATCTTAGCGAAGCGGAGCTGCTGCAGCAACTCTATAATTATGGCATTAAGCCACTGAAACGCAAACAGGCCGTCAAATTGCTGGAATACATCTATAATCAGACGCATCCCATTATGCTGCCGACACAGGAGCAACCACAATCCGATCGCTTGCTTCACTCACGCTCCAAATCTACACCGGTGAATGGAAGCACAAGCAAATTCAGTGCTCCGCTGCTGCATAATTCCAGTGCTGATTGCCTGACACCCACAGAAGGTCCCCCAAATCTTAACCACAAATTTAGGGATGCTCCTGGCACGGAGCTGTTGCGTTTCTCGCAGTCTGTGCCTCCTGCACTCTGCGATGACTTTGAGTGCTATGTGCTGCAAACGAATGTGAGCAAGAAGACGCCGCAACCATTGCTGCCCCTTCACATTGCTTGGCACAATCTGCTCTGCGCCAATCCACGTCTGCACGAGAGTGTGCTCATGTTTGAGCCCATTGACTTGCAGGAGATTTATTTATACCTTAAGCAGCTGGGTCATCGCTATGATCCCAAGGAGCTCAAGTGTTTCTTTGACAGACGCTGCATCATTTTCCGTTATGAACTGGCTCCGCCAGCGAAACAGGCTCAAAGACACATCAGAAAGCCGAAATCCAAGAAAACTGGTTGAAGTCTTAGCAGATTATATGATAATGTTAAGTGATTATTTTTTAAGTTTATTATTGTAATTCTTGTTTATTAATTATGTAATTAGTTTCAACATCGCATTGTTATTCAGCCTTTTGGCATCTTTAATTTTGATAAGCATTTATTATTTTGCAGTTCCAAATTGAAATATACGAAACTTTCGTTATTAAAAGTGTATTTCGCCGAGAAATTGATCGATGACCACCTCCAGGATGCGCTCCACATTTGGTGAGGGTATTAGCTCATCCATCATTACTATTTCATTTTTCGTATACTTTTCGATATTCTCAAAACGTGATGTTTTCGGCTGCTTGCCTTTTAAATACTTCACACATTTTTCTGCAAGCTTTTCAGTCAATTCCAGATCCAGTTCTAGATCAGTTATGGGATCTGTCAGAAATTCGTAGCACGTGAGAAACGTTTCCAGGACATTCATTTTCATTTTTAACAAAAATAATTTACAAACTCATATTTTCAACATTCATATTCTGAACTGAGCGTAGAGCCTACTTTATTTGCATTAATGAATTTAAGCGTAATTTCAAATATAAGTTAACAGAATGAGAGCAGAAAATAGTCTGGCAACGCTGAACTGCCTGCATTTGATAAAAGGTGTCACGAAGCGCGAAAGCATCTTGATCGCTTATGAGCGCCGTTATATCAAACCTTATTCCTATTATTTTGCAATCGGGTAAACAACTAGCCTGTTTTCAATATCGGCATTAAAATGGTAGATTCCATCTTGACTTTATAGCAAGCATAAGCATTTGAATTTGCTTCCTGGGCTATCTTTCCAATCATAAATACAGCAATAATCGATAGCTATTGATAGGCACCAGCAGTTAAATTATGTCTCTGTTGCAGACAGTATTTGGAATAAGTTGGCAGCTGTTAAACTCCTTTTGAAGCATCATTCGCTTTTTTCTCTTCAACTAAACACCGTTTAAATAAAATGTTGTTCAGCAAACCATTCTCGCATTACATGCGCATTTTGCACTTAGTTGCCACAGGTGAACAGCGAGCGACGACCAAATAATTAACAGTACAATAACATTTGAGCAATTGTTAACATTTCTAGAGTGCCCACAGCAGCTGTGGATGTTACTGTGGTGAGCAAACAGAAGAAAAGGAGAAACACAGCAAAAACACACACACAAATCTGACGACCTAAAGCACAACTAATATCTTTGTGCAAAACATTACAATACAACAACAATAACAACAAGTGTGCAACGCTAAAAAAAAACAATAAAATATAACCAGAAGTCCAGCGTTGTGATGCGTACCTGTCGTCGTCGTCGTCGTCGTCGAGTGTGATCCGAGTGTGAGTGCATAATTTACAGTTTGGCCTTCCTTCCCCTGCGCGCAACACCAACAACAAAGGCATCGTGAACGACTCACACGCTTACGCACACACACATACACACGCGCAGAACACACAGACGCGCGCACGCACGCATACTAAGCCAAAATAGCCATAAACGTTGTGTATGTGTATGTGTGTCTATATATACACGGATGTACATATGCGTATAGATTGCGATATTTGCGATTGTGTTTTGTCACCAATTAACAATAACAAAAACAATAACAACAATAAAAACAACAAGTAAATAACAACAAAATTTGAAATGGGCCTGTTACTATCGCGTTTATGGCGCATGTTTGGCAACGAGGAGCACAAACTGGTAATGGTTGGCCTCGACAATGCGGGCAAAACAACAATACTCTATCAGTTTCTGATGAACGAAGTGGTCCACACGAGTCCAACGATTGGCTCCAATGTCGAGGAGGTCGTCTGGCGGAATATTCACTTTCTTGTCTGGGATTTGGGTGGACAGCAGAGCTTGCGGGCGGCATGGAGCACTTACTATACGAATACAGAGTTGGTCATTATGGTGATCGATTCAACGGATCGGGAACGTTTGGCTGTCACACGGGAGGAACTGTATCGCATGCTGCAGCATGAGGATTTGAGTAAGGCAAGTCTGTTGGTGTATGCCAATAAGCAGGATCTCAAGGGTGCTATGTCGGCGGCGGAAATCTCAAGGCAATTGGATCTGACGTCGATTAAGAAGCATCAGTGGCACATACAGGCGTGTTGTGCGCTAACCGGCGAGGGATTGTATCAGGGACTCGAATGGGTTGCACAGCGCATTAAAAACAAATGACACGTCACGTCGTCATGACGGACGGACATCGAACGAATGCACCGAGCAGGGGCCCTAGCTTATAGTGTTAATCATTTAATTTAGACAAATAAATCAATTTTTATATATGTACACTAAAAACTAAACTAAACTATGTAAAGACATCAGCACTAATTATAATGTGAAATCTGATAGTGTTTGTTAAAAAAGAAATCATCTTGTTTGTTGCAAAGAGCAAAGCAAAGCAAAAGCCAAAATCAACTTTTGAAAATCAGTGCTTTAGTTTTTAAACTCCCACACACACATCGCCCTCAAAAAAAGAGTAAAAAAAACAAAAACATAAATCATTGTTTAATTAAGCTATGCTAATTTGTAAGATTAAATCAGCCAATTAAATACTTCCAATAAATTTATAAAATAAACAAGTTTATTTCCCAAATTGTTTTGTTTTGTAAGTTATAATACATAAAAAGAAGTTGGACGTATTTTTTTTTACTGTTACTGAACTGAACATTTGCATTGTAATTGACGTCGTTAATTGCATTGCATTCATTGTTGTGTTGTTTGTTGGATGTGTTAAACGTGTGAGATTGTTTTGTACTCTAGCCACCAAAATGAAATATATACATATATATTTATATATACATATGTACGTATATGTAAAATGAATAAATTAAGTTTTGCTACTCGCCACGCCTCGAGTAGACACAAAAAATTAACAACTTTAGTTTAGGATTATTACAAAAATTATATATATAAATATAAATACTACAATATAGCCACACGAAAACTTGATCACATAATAAATGAAGAAAATAATAATAATAAAAAAAAAAAACAAGGAAACAAAATACAAAATTGAGATGTCAATGCTTATGTGAGATTGCACGAGCTGCTGCAGCTCTTGAGAGGCTTGCTCTGGCCGAGCTGCACGGTATTATCATCTATGGCCTTGACACTGTTCGAATCGTGCTGGCGCTGCATAGAGTATGAAAAACGATTAAACCAATTGTTGAGCAAATATGTTGCATGGTGTACCTTAAGTTCGGTGGCCAAGCAGCGAAAGGCATCTTCGACGTTGGTATTCTCCTTGGCGGATGTTTCCATAACAAATAGGATTTCAGGTATATACTGACACATTTGGCGCGCCTCCTCAAAGTCCACCTCACGCTCCTCCTCGAGATCACATTTATTGCCAATCAGTATGATGAGCACATTGGAAGCCGTATATCTGCGCACCTCCTCAATCCACTTCTGCAGATTCGCAAACGTTGCGCGCTTCGTGATGTCATACACTGTTAATTATAGAAATATGTATACATTTATGCATATATCAATTAAAGTGGCACTTTAAAGACGAAACGATAACGATGCTGCCAGGTGCTATTAACAATCAATGCAATTATAAACATTAAAGTGAGCGACTTCTTATCACGGGCCATGACAAACTGTCCCCACGGGTCAACAGATAACGTTTATTGCCATGACAAATGGTTTGCCCAATTATATTTTTGGGTTTATTCACTCACCAATTATAACGCCGTTGTTGGCGCGATAATAGCTCTGAGTAATGGTGCGAAAGCGCTCCTGTCCAGCCGTATCCCAGATTTGTAGCTAAACGAACAATAATAATCATATGCGTTAATTCTTTGACTTTGGGGAGTGCTCTGCGTTTACCTTGACTTGTTTGCCCTCGACTTCAATGGTTTTCATTGAGAAGTCAACGCCAATGGTATTCCCATGTCGCTCCACATAGTTGCCCGTCTTGAAGCGTTGCAATATTGATGTTTTGCCCGTGCAACAATCACCAATTAGCACAATTTTAAAAAGGAAATCAAAATTGTCCTCATTTGGCAGTGCCATCAATGTTTGTGGATTGCGCGCCGTCATTTTCTGGCCCAGCCAAGGAGCGTAGCGCCACCTTCAGCGTTACTGGTGCTGGTTGCTTGTGCAAATTACTTGTTATTTAGCATGGAAAATGTTTAATTTATTTGTTTTAACTCGCTGATACTAATGAAAATGCGTTGCACAAAGACTGTGTTGTGGTGCCCTGTCAACATTTCAAAGCGGGTATATCGATTCAAATGGCAATTCAATGGACCAAACACGCTGGCATGCTTTAATAATCTTTCATTATAATCATACATATTATCTCATTCAACAGATACTTGTTATGCATACCCTTTTTAATTTTCAAGTATATTTAGCAATTTAATAATAAGTATTCTCTTATTGTGGAGATTGCGGGGTATTTTAATCTTCATCACTCTGTTCTTTTCCGTTTGCGTTGCTTGCAGGTGTGTGCTAGCTGGTAAGATTATACAGTACTGTTAATACTGCGTTTGACAACACTGTTTTTTTTAACTAACGCGCATCTTTATGTGATTTTAAACGCCAGCTGGGAGCAAACATGATAACATGATAATAACGAAATCGAAAGTTAGCTTTGTAAATTAAAAAACCACATGTATTAGTGATAAGTAATACAAGATCAGCTAAATGTGTTAATGCGAATAGATTACAGAAACAAGCACTTGTTATCTTCGTATATTTTCTTATCAATACCATTCCGATAAGACAGCCATAAATACTACACATTTTTATTTATTTATGTTCCGACCGACACAAATATGTACTATATTATAAATATATATATTATATAAAATTTATATATTTGTGTAAATATACAGTGCAATGCAATTATTTCAATTGTGTCCGATTCTAGTGTAAAAGCTTTTCTAACTTGTGTCTCTCTAAAAAAAAGCTTGACCAGCACTATTTAAATGAAGTCCCAAGAGTGATGTTCTCTTGTCAGCAATAAAACCCGTAACCGGCAACACCCCGATTTCAATTCTGTTGTGTTCTGCCCCAGTGTTTGTTGACATCATGCCGAAATTAGTGCTGTATGGCCTGGACTTGAGTCCCCCAGTGCGTGCCTGTCTTCTGACATTTCGTGCCCTCGATCTACCGTTCGAATACACGAATGTGAATCTTCTGGCTGCCGAGCATTTGAGCGAGGAATTCCTCAAGAAGAATCCACAGCACACAGTGCCCGTGCTGGATGACGATGGCACATTCATTTGGGATTCGCATGCGATTTGCAGCTATCTGGTGGATAAGTATGGCAAATCGGATGCACTGTATCCCAAGGACTTGGTGAAGCGAGCGCTTTTGCAGCAACGTTTGTATTTCGATGCCGGCATTCTCTTTCCTTCGTTGAGGAACATCAGTTTGCCATTCTTCTTCAAGAAGGTAACTCAGGTGCCCCAAGAGAAGATCGATAATGTGCGAGAAGGGTACGAGCATCTGGAAAATTTTCTCGGCGATAATCTCTATGTAACGGGTAATTCGCTGACCATTGCGGATTTCTGCTGTGCAGCAACGATGTCCTCGCTGGAGGCTGTTTTGGATGTTGATGCCGTACAATATCCAAAGATGCACGCCTGGCTGGATCGTCTGGCAAAGCTGCCATACTATCACGAGGCCAATGTTGTTGGTGTCGAGAAGTACGTCAGTCTTCTAAAGAACGCATTTACAATTGTCTAAGTTGATTCAATTGAAATAAATTAAATCAAATTTAAATAAATCAAGTCTCACATACGGCATTTTATTACTTTTTAACAAATGCTTATCGATAACAAAGCTTAGTTTCTTATCGCTGAGCTCTGTTCAGCACTGGATTGCGCTGTATGGCAGCACTGTTTGACAAGTGCGCGCCCATGTTTAAACTAAAGTTCACAGCTCTTAGCCATTATGCAAGACAATCGGATTTGGATAGCGGCTTATTTAAATGAGGCAATGGCAAATGGAAAGCGTTTGACTGTGCGAAATTGTGTCAATCATCGCCTGATAGGCTTCATTAAAGCGGTCCTCACGTACTCTGATAACGTTTTATTGAATTCACATGTGGCTTAATAAATTTTCACCACGTACTTAATGATGGCGCCATTTAAGCTACCAAAATCAACTTAATTGAGTTGTAAATATTTACAACGACTTACAAATATTTCTCGGCAAATTTTCCCCAATGAAATGTTAATTGCTTTTCCATATGCAGAACCTTGACCTAGTTGTATTTGTACCCAAACTGAGGGTATTGCAACTTTGTAAATTCAGATCAGAATACTATATCATAAATCGCCTACAATCGCTCGAAAGATGATTTTTTATGTGTTGGCGTTTTAGCACCTGTTTTCTTGAGAAACTTCTTGACTTAGACTCACTTTCAAAAACGCAACGGAAGTTGGCATCTTCATCAGCTGGTTACGGATCAGGCTCATGCCCGACTAGATTAGGCCACAAAAACATGTTCTATAACATGTTCTCAATCAACTTAAATGCAAAACAGACAAGCGGCTGGGACGACTGGCCAAACGTCTTCGAGCGCCACGATTGCCAAGTGGATTGGAAAACCGCAACAAATGTTGTGTGCATTGTGGCATTAGATTCATACGCACTCTCGTTTTATTTTGAGTGGAAAGTTAAAAAGCCTGGTCGAGATATTCTATTTGCGATGCTACTTAGTTATGTACAATGAAACTAATATGCTGACGCCAACTATCGTCTGGCGCCTGGCGACCCAAATCTGTTTGAGGACCATGACTCATTTGCAGTTCGGCTGCACCTCCTAGCACAGCCAGCAAGGTACTCCTGAGCAACTCATACACTTGAACAAATTTGTGGATAGACATAAGTATTTCGCTTAAAACACATAAGTAGATTTTAAGCTCCAAACTTTTGATTGTTTTTTCTTTACAAGTCTTTTTCATTAATGAAATTTGTATTTTTATTTATTAATAATCACTTTCCTTGCTGGTTCTAGTCTACAATTTGTTTTCTGTGTGGCTGAATTGTGGGGGCCTCGTCTATCGCTGTCTGTTTTGGGATAAGAGGAAATTCAACCAAAACACACACACTCACAGCACTTCTTAAGTTGTATGGCCAATGAATGCCTTAGTCAACAGCATGTTTTTCATACTGGTTTGTCGTTTTGGCCTTTGGGTAGCTTCTGCCAATGTCTCGCCTGCTGACGCCACCACCTTCTTGCCCCTTCATGCATTCCCCTTCTGCATTGAAGTCGTCTTTTGGCGCTGCTTTTATCGCTAGCCACAGTTGCTGGCCGCTTTAGTTGAATTTCAAACGTTTGCGCGCGCGGTTGTTTTTTGCTTACTCAAACAGAGTCGTGCAATTTTGAAAACGGTCGACAGGCGAAGGATAAAACGGGCGAAGAAGTGAAAAATCGTGTCAAGAATTTTATGCCGTACGTCTAGAAATCATAGACTTGAAAAGTGAGTTTGAACCGAGCTTAACCTACCGCGGCGAGAGTGGAGATCTTTTTTTAACTCTGCAAAGTGGGTCAAGGAGCAGGCTTGCAGTTTTAGACATATTTCCAATTGGCTGATAACAAAGCACAGCTTATGTAAGCAGCCATAGAATGTATGGTCAAAAAGAAAAGGAAAACAAAACAAAAAGCACACCCATAAAATTTTGTCAAGACTTTCTACCAGTACTTTGGAATTGATTGAATTTTGTGGTTTGATATCATTGGTAATTTTCATATGCGCATCACGAACCGATTGCCTGACGGACTGACAGTAAGCGATGCGAGTGGTCAACACTTGCACTTTCATTTGCCCAATTGCCTTTCCCAAACGTTGAGTGTTGTTGTTGCTTCTGTTTCTAATTAATTATGCAGCGCCATTCGCTGCGGCAGTTTCGCAATCTAAAAGCCATAAAAAAAAAACAAAAGACTTAGGACACGAACCTGCTTGACGTCTTGCATATACTATACCAATATGCCGTTGTTTTTTTGTGTAAATTTCATTATTGTTTTTGCTTGCACTCAGCCTGTTAACCCAAATTTCAATTTCATTTAAGAATTTTTTATTGACTGTTTACGCTGCTAGCAAAGAGCAGAGAAGCATTTTATTTCCGGGTTGCTTCAAATGATTAACTTGTTTAAAGACTTTTGAATTGCTGTAATTAAATTAAACTTACATTATTGATATTAAAAACGGTGTACAATGCCAAGAATGTGGAGCTGTTATCAAGCTGGGAACAGAGTATTACACAGTCGCAATATTCACATTCCTAATTTGCTTTCGTTGAGTGGATTCCATTTTTTGCTGTTGACGCGTCAAGCAGGAAACAAATTGTCTTATATAGTATCGACGCATATAAACACGTGTAAATATGTGTGTATGTGTATATGTGTATGTTGCGGCAGTCCAATTAAGAAGAGCTTGCACTAATTCGCCATAAGTTTCAAGAGTCTTTTCACTCTTCTCACTTATCACTGCTCAACCGCATACCACAGACAAGCAGACAGACATGGCTTGCTGCGTGCTTGTTGTAGTTGTTGTCGTTGCTGTTGCTGCTGCTGTTTGCCAAAGGCGTTGCTCTGATTTGCTATAGAAATCAAAACAATCCTTAACAACAAAATTCACAGCCATTGGCCGAAGCGCGTCAAAGCAAAAAAAAAAAAAACAGACAGGCAAACTGAGACAGACACATAGACAAGCCGGCACCAACTATGCGTTGCTATTTGTATACCCTCTACCCATTGAAATTTTTTCAAAACGAGTATCCTGACTTTGTGTAAATGTGTGCATGCATACATATTTATATATTTAATCAGCAAAAGAGCTAAAACGACTGATTTGTAGAGCTGTGATTAGGATTTTGAATTGTGGTTTGATGATAGCTGTGTATCAACTGTGCTCTTGACAGGCAATGCAGGGTATTTGCATAGCAGATCACTCTTACTTGTTGCTGTTTGCTTGCATAGGCATCCAACAACTGGCATTTGCTGACAGTGATATTAAAATGTGCCCAGCACACATTGCAATTTCATCTAGTTTCTGGCACAATTTCTCTGGATGGTGCACCTGTTGCAGCTGACAGTTAACTATAGGGGAGAAGCTGTAAACAGGACACGCCCCTTAAACGTGTCTGTCTGCGTCTTGTCATGGCTTTTACACAGCTCATTACTGCTCAATTCATGAATTCATCATTGTGGGTTTATGGGGAGTCGGCATATTTCTATAACCCTTGCAGCGAATTTCATCCATAATATTTGTTTTCGCTGGTTTCGAAATCGTGTCTGAACTAGATAGGCAAACTGAGCAACCAGTTAGCCTCTGAGAAAGTGCTTTAGAATTTCAACTGGTGCTAGATTTCGACTACATACATTTATGCCCAAAGATTACCGGTCTAACGGCTGACTACAATCCTGTGCAACAGGCTGCCAGGCAAGTTGCATCATCCACCACAAGTATTTGATATTGGTGTTGCTGCGGTAAAAGTGCGTCGTGAAATTAGATGATAAAAAAGAAAGAGAGAGAGAGAGAGAGATGGGGAGGGGAAGAGCTAGAGACAGGGAGAGTGAGTGATGGTTAACCAATTTATTCCGTTTTGGGTGCGTTTGCTCCTTTGGGTGAAATTCGCAGCGAAACTTGCCTCGCCAGAACGAATTGTCAATTTGTTTAGGTGCTTTCACTGTTATCTAAAATAAATAATGCAGAAGTCTGGTTATCTAGCTTCTTGAACTCGATGAAACAGCAGCAGTAGCTCAAACCTCATCGAATTAGGATGGAGGAACAATTGCAGGTCTATAACCAAAAAGTGCTGTTAACGATGCTGGCAAAAATAATAATAAGCGTCGAAGCTTTCCCAAACGAGAGAGCCAGAATTCTAATCCGTGTTCGACATGGCAAACCTGTTGCTTGAGTATGGGGGCATACTTTTGGTTCTGCTGAGCAAAACGCTAATGTTTATAGCTGTTATTATACAAGAATTAAATAATGCGAGGCGAAGCGAGTTCGTTGTCCAAGTCTTTTGTTTTAATTCGTTTTCTTCTTCTGCTGATTATCTAGTATGCGTGTGAACCTCAACAGTCTGCCTTTGCTGCTAATGTGCATTAGTCTCTGGACAGCTGCAGCGTTGCATGAAATGAATACAGCGGCTCAGTCACTGTTGGATGCGGACTCAGATACAAATTCAGATGCGGATGCAGATGCTCCGCATATACGCAGAAAGCGACTCGTTTGGATAACAGACGATGGACGCTTGGCCCTGCCGCCGGGCACCTCGCTTACATTTACACCTACAATTGCGATGCCATTGGTGCGACATCCGCCCGAAGGCTTCTTCTCAAACTTGACCATCAGTTTTCCCATCACAAGTGAGTAGAAAGTAGTAAACTTTCAAAATAAATGACTCCATTAAAATCGTCATCCATTGCAGTTGACTTCGACAAGCTGGGGCTGACGGACAATCAGAATCCATTGGGTGATTTACCGTTCTTGTCTCGATCCTTTGGCCATGGTGCCGGCCAAATGGTCGGCCAGTATGTGGCACGTTATTTGCACGTGCAGCGACGCAAACGTGATCTGAGCGAGCAGCGCAGCAGCAGCGATAATCCGCATGAGGTGCACGAGGATCTGCTGCAGTATCCAGAACTGCCAGCTGGTCTCAAGCACATCTTTCATGGTGGAGAGCGGGTGCTGCTCTATGGCGTTGTCGAGGACTTTTTGGCCACCTTTGGCCTGGATGGCAAGGCGTGTATGCTGCGCACCATCTGCGAGATGCACGCGAGGAGCTTGGAGAAATTTGGCGTCTTCGGGGAGCTGACCAAGTTGTTTTTAACGTGAGTAGCAGCATTTCAATATAATAAACAACAATAAAAAATGTAAAAGCGTAAGAAAAACTAGAATCGATCACGCTGATTTAGCTCATTTGTATTCTTCTTTTATTATCCATTTATTTTATGGTTTATATTTTTAGGGTAACCAAGTCGCCGTTTGCGGAGCTAATACCCGAATATGTGCGGGCGCAGCGTGTGGGGGAGGGCAGGCAAGCGCCCGGAGAATGTTTTCCCTACTACAAGGCGTGCCCCAAGAGCATATTCAAAGCGCTTACCAACAAATACACAGCACAAGCATACAAAAAATCCACAGCAACAACAAAAACAACAACAACCAACCGACCGGTGGGTGAATACCATGAGCAGCAGGCGGTGCTGTTGCCCAACAGTGCGGAAGAAGTGGAGGAGGAGCAGCAACAACAGCCCACACAGGATAAGAAACTGATCCTCAACACGGTTTATATGTGAGGGAGACTCGAGTTTCTGGGGATCTCTTCTAGGTTAAGGCGGCAAATCATGAAACAGGAAGAGTCTATGTGTGTTTGTTGTATTTGCCGACAAATTTGAGTGCATATTGAAAGTCATTTGTTTGTAATTAACATACCACTAATTATTTATATTTATTTATAATATTTATTGTTAGCTGTTAAGCTGTTGTTAACTTTATAGCTTTTAGCGAAATCATTTGTTGTAGTCTGTAAATAAACAAAATTGTGGCATAACATACACATATATTAATATATATATAGACAACAGTAAATTCCAGCTGACAAATGTGCTTTGTGCGCAAGACATAAACAAATTGCACACATTTGTTTATTGCACACGGCGTATACGTAATGTAATTGAGCTGTAATTGAGAAATGTGAACGAATTCATATCAGTCCAAACATCTGCTTCAGCTGGTCCACATGTATATTGTTTATATAGTAGCACATGGACACGCTGCGAGCAATGGCATCCAATTTCAATGCATGCTGCATAGAAGGCTGCTCACTGCCCCCAAAAATAAGCACCTTCAGCATGGCATCGTTATAAGTCATATGGGTGTGTATGTTGAGTAACTAAGATCAAATAAAATAAAATAAATAATCACATAAGTCATTTACAATTAAATAAAGATTTTTAAAAAGTTTTAGAGGTCATAATATGTCTGAAAATCCTTGGTTATAGCATTAGAAAGTTTCGACGCTCTACAAATAGTTTTTGGGGAAGCAATTTTGTCATGGAAGTTAGTTGGGAAGTTTTAACTCACCTCCATAAATAGAGTGGCCAGGGATATGTTGCAATCGCAACTCATGCTGTATCTGAGGCGAAAGAAGTGCAAACCCTTCAGGACAAATATATCCGATATATCTGGTAAATTGTTGCCCCTGCCAATTTTGACGAGCAGTCGCAGGGCATTGCGATATTTGAGCAAGCGTTCGTTCTTGATGAGCTGCATGCGTGGCACGTAGGGGCAGAAGCTGCGATTGTCGTACTGTGGATAGACCTGAAGTAAAGCCAGCCAATAAGAGGCAGTGTTGCAGTGCGTCCAGGCAGGTCCTGCTGGCACGAATGTGGGCAACGGGAAATCGGCAAATTTGAACTCCAATGCGGGCAGAAAAGCAAAGGAAATGATACTGGGCATGCCTGAATTACGTTGTTCGCACGCCAGAATCTCATGCACGAATCCCTGATCGCCAATCTCATGGGTGCGATATTTGAGTGTGTATTGGACGCCACTGCTGCAATAGATGTACTTGATTCTGCTGATTGCATCGCGGAGATTACCTCGCAGAAGCATCTGAACATGCTCTGGGTTCACAAATCCCTTGGTGATCATGGGGTGGGTGGTGATGGGCGCATACAGATTTATGTAGCCCGGCTGAATGGTATTGAAAATGGGCGTCACCGGGAAGGGCATATGGAAGTGTAAATATTGGTCAAAATCCAATGGCACATCGATCTTGGAGCCCCTATAGAATGTGGCAGTAGATAATAGGTTCCTAAACACAAATTTGTATATCCAGTCTTTTTTGTACATCACGTCGCTTATTCGTTTGCAGATGAACTCGGCATCCAGCAACCAATCTGCATCGCAGTCCTCAATTTCCATTAGATCCAAGACCCATTTGATGCCGTCCTGAAAGTTACAATAAGCCTCGGGCAGAAATAAGCTGATCTCACTTTCTATCTTATGATCGGACATTCTTGAGAAAAAGTAGAAATAGCTGTTGCAACCTAGCGCGTTCACTTCACACTGAATTTAGGAGTCGTAAAGAGCAGCTGCAGTGTTTGTTTCCCCAGAATAATATGTAATTCGGTTTGATTATAAATGCGCATTGACTTGATTTCCACTTGCCTCCGAGGCAGTATCGATATTCTGTTCAAACTTATATTTTTCTGGTAACATAAAGCTATTAAAACTAAAAGATGTCTGTAAAACATTACGAAACAGCATTTATAGTCCATTTCAGCGTATTTAAACAACTTAATGTTGGCGCGCAGCATTCGCATAGTCTGCAACACTTTAACAATAGTATCGATGCCATAATATATCGATAGCAAGCGCACAGCTGACTGTTTGAGTTTTTCACGCGTACGCGTACTGAATGGATGTTTTTTTGTTTCGTTATTTACAAAGTTTGCACAAAGCGATAAGGACACAGCTCGGATTCGGCGTGTTGCACAAATGTGTGCGCAGAGCGGATAGTAAACAGTAAATACGCTTGTTGCAGGTGAGAGCGATAAACAAAACACAATGTCAAAAGGCAAGGCGAAATTAGCGAAAATCACCAACGCTAATGCCAAAAACCCGGCCAAACGCCAATTAGAATAAAAACACCACCAACAACAACAACAATAACAATAGGAAGCAAAGTGCCACTGAGTCAGAGTTTTGTCGGACCATAGTTTGATAATGGTAGCATTGAGTATTATCACGGTCGCAGTCGAGAGATGATTGTCATTAAAATAAAAAATTGCGGCCGGTATTGTTGTTGTTATTATTTTGTTGTTGCTTGTTGATATCACGCGGACGTGGCGCAGAAAAATAACTGTAATATTTGATCAATCATTATTAGTTGAGTTTTAATTGGCTTTTTCTTCGCACAGGTTAATCAACGCTTCATTGCATTGCCATGGCTGACCTGGACAACAAAGCGGACTCGATGGCACCAACAGATGCAGTGGCTCCAGTTGCTGCATCGCTTGCAGCTGCTATTCCGGCGCCAGCTGGCTCCACATCGGACGCCTCCGAGGAGGAAGAGTATCTGGACAATAGCATTGAGTTGCGCGGATATTTGAGCAAATGGACAAACTATATCTATGGCTGGCAGCCCCGCTATATAGTTCTCAAGGACGGCACACTCTCCTACTATAAATCCGAATCGGAATCGGATTTTGGTTGTCGTGGCGCCATCAGTTTGTCCAAGGCTACCATTAAGGTGCGTTTCTAGACACAAAGTGTTTTTAATTGAACTAATCAACGACTCAAGGGGCCAGTGGAAGTGTGTCTCTGTGTGTGTGTGTGTGTGTGAGTGTGCATACAGTGGAGCTTCGCTAACTGTAACGAAAACTTATGAGACAAAAATAGAAAGGGACCCCATCGCTCGGCAATTGTTCGCTTTAAAAACTTGACAGTTTTCCACTTAAGATAAGAATAGATAATCTGGATTCAACTATTTTTAACTTAAACATCGCCAAATCTCCGTTGGAAACATAACAATCTGGCTTATAGTTTGACTACTCCGGCCTTCAGTTAGATTAAATTACAATATTTATTATTATTCGATTTTACGTAGAGAAATACTTGGGTTGTCTTTTGTTTTTGCTATGTTCTCCAGTCTGAAAACAATTTACATTCCATTTGCAAGTGAATCTGGGAACTAGGGTAATTAAACTTAACGAGGCTTGACTGTAGTTCTCGGTACGTTTAGCTCTCGCGACCCCGGACAATCAATGCAACGCAATCAATTAATGTGGAAATTGTCGCCAGCCAAATGGTGGTGTTGGTGGTGGTGTGGGTAACAAAATAATACCCAAACTGAAGTCATCAGTGTAAGTGGCATGCGGCACCGCCCCTGCCACTGTCGACGCTGATACAAAGTGTGCTTATACTTCTAATCTATATATGTATATATTGTTAACAATGATTCATTATCGACTCAACTCTCCCATCAGGCACATGAGTCCGATGAGCTGCGTTTCGATGTGGTCGTCAATAATCTGAATAATTGGTGTTTGCGCGCCGAGACCAGTGAGGATCGCATGCACTGGGTGGAGGTACTGCAGCTCTATAAGGAGGGCACTGGCAGCACGGACACAACCTCATTGAGACGCCATGGCAGCACCATGTCCCTGCAGTCGAACACCATATCGCTGGCCAGCGGCGGCAGTCTCAAGAAGACGCAACGCAATCTGCGTGAAAAGGTTGGCGAACTGGAGACCTTTAAGGATATACTCTTCGTGCAGATTGAGACGCTGCAACGGTACTTTGACGCCTGCTCCGAGCTGAACAAGAGCAATGCACAGCCCTTGGATTTGGGCGATGGCCTCACGCCCATTGATTTTAAGGTATACATTTTGCAACTATCCAGAAAACGCTCACATATATCAGCAATGATACATATTTTTATCTCCTTGCAGGGTGAATCGATCACATTTCGTGCCACAACCGCTGGTGTACTTTGCACATTGCAGCATTGCCTGGAAATCATTGCTGAGAACGATGAATCATGGAAGCGCAGATTGGAGCGTGAGATTGATAAGCGACGTCGCACTGACGAACAAAATAGGTACGTTGGCACTTGACCGTTGACCCTTCGCATTTGTTGTGTCATCTAAAATGTTTTTCTTTTCCTTAATTTTTGGCAGAAAGTTCAAGGAGGAAATTGAAAAGCTGAAACGTTTATCATATCCAGGCCCAGATTTTGAGGTAAGTTTCTATTGTTTGTGTCTGTTGCACAAGCCCCAAAAAATTGATTTCGTGGCCAATTTGATGAAGGTCCGCAACAAATTGTAAATATAAACAATGGTGTGGCCTCGCTCCGCGTCAGCGTTAGACACTTGCAACACGCCCAGGTCCGCCCACATCAATTTCAGTCTATGTCCAAAAATAACGGCGTATATAAATTTTGTTGTTGTAGATTTTGCTTGATTATGTTACAATTTTAGCGTGCACAACAAGTGCCATGCTATTATTTAAACAATTCCGGATGATTTGGTAATGCACACGCTTTAACCATAGATAATGGTACTCTCTCTCCCTCTCTCTCTATATATATATGTATAAATATATATACATATATAATTATAGTTTTGCGGTTTGTTTCGTTTGTTTGTTTGTGCCTTGATTTAATGTTCCTGATTCTTATCGTATTTAATTGCTTGTCCCTTGTCCAGTTCGCTTTTACCTCAAGTCAAGGGCGTAGTCCGTTTTTCGCAATGGCGAAGGGGAGACTGAGTTGTATTTTTGTCTATCTAAAGCTATAAAGTGACGAGCAATTAGCTGGGAGAACCCGTTTATTTTTGACATAAACAAAGCACATTTAATGCTTTTATGACAAACAACCCCCAAACTTCTCGCCCCGCTGTGCTCTACCCCACATAAATGACTCGAATTCATTATGACTTTCGTATTTTTAGTTATTTATCTCTAAGCGATAAGTCATAAAAAGCCATAAATTGGCAGGGGAACTCGTTCAATATTGGACATAGACTAAATGCTCAGGGGGACTGCATTTTAATTTATTTCTTATTTTTAATTTCAAATTTAAACTATTATTTAATCAAAATATATTAAATCAAATCAAAATTTTAAGTCACTTCTAATTTTTGTTAATCTAATCTAATAAGTCCAAAGTATTTGGAGAAACCCATTCAACTCAGTCTATCTTTAGTCTTATTTTTCAGAGAATTGCGGGAAAAGGAAACGATTTTGCATAATGCATATGAAGTATCCCCATTCCACCCATGCCACCCCCTGAATTGGGCTTGATTTTGTCTTTGCGCTATTCACAAAATTTTCATGTATTATTAATATTGAATTAACTGCATTCTATTTTGGTTCTGGCATTTCCTATATGTCGAACTGAACTTGCTTGGCTTCTCACTTACTCTTCGATTTCTATATATGTATATATATATATATTATATATATATATGTGTGTATTTATCATATGCTAATGACGCAGTTCATTCACATTGCTGCCTGCTCAAGCGCAAAAGCCAAATTGAATACACATGAAGACATTTAAAGTTAACGCAGACAGTTTAAGGTTGCTGAAGTACTTAAGAGCCAATATTGCAGTAGGTCATGTCTTTCTTGCTTTGGCAACAGTCGTGCGGCTTATACACTACTTAAAGAAGTTCAATTCGACTTGCTGAGGGCTTTTGCAACTTTTGAAAACGATAATAGTTTTACAAGCAATCTACAAACTTTTCCAGTTATGTTCATTTCCCAAAGCTTGTGAATTGAATCTACAATCCAACTAATTTTTTTTTTAATTTTAAATGTATAAATATCATCCGACGCTCGACAACTATGCCCCATCAAAACTATACTCTTTACTTGCAATCTTCGTCTAATCAGATTTGCAGCCCTTGTTCAGTTAAGAGCATGACAAGTTCGTGTTTGTCAATTGATAAACGTAACTCTTGCTTAAGCCTGGCTTAAATGCCCACTCGGCTCGGCTTGTGGCTCATTGCTGACTGTTCGCATTGCTCAGTCAGCGGTCAGCGATCGGGTTGCGCACACGTACAAATCATAAACAAATTGTCAACACAAACAATAACAAAACGCAACTATTTCTTTAAGTGTTTGTCTTTTGGCCAATTGTGTAATTGTCCAGCCATAATTACGCTGGAAATTCAGCTTGAATCGGTTCGCGCACACACCTCTCCAAATAAACAGTAATCGCAACTGTTTTTAACTCGGCCTTAGCCGAAGAATAAAGTTGATAAATAAAAAATATAAATCAAAATGCCTGCGATGCGTTTCCAATGGCGATGCGGCTTAAAACTGCAGCATGGCAGCAAGAAGACTATTGTGGTAGGTGTGATATTAACCAATGATAGTCTCTTCGACACACTCTCAGAAAGCATGACCAGAAATATCTGGTATAGGGAAAAGGACTTATTTTAGGAGACTCTTAAAAATAGTTAATTTCTAAAAGGTTTGCTCCTTCATTAAACTAGTCGTTCAGTATACAAAATAGTATCTTTCAAAATCATTAAAATTCAAGTATCTTAAAGTATTTAAAGTATTTTCTCTGAGTGCACACATTGATTTATTGCTTAAGCGCCTGTAATCCTTTATATTTAAAGCTTTAAGCTCTCGCTGTCTCTCTCGCTCTCGCTCTCTCTGTCACATTCATCTCGCGCTCGCTTCGCCGCTCTCAATAGTTTTTGGCTTCAAGGATGCTGTCGCTTTGTGTTGGCTGTATTTTGTGGGTTCAGCAACAGTTTGTTTTGTGCACTCGTGCCACACACAAGGCACAAGCTCTGACTACGCGCTCGGTCTGCCCCACTGCCAAATCACCACCCACCCATCCCCACCCCCCACAAACACCCGCGCGTCCTTGTTTTTTATTTTTGTTGGTATTTGGATTGCTGTCAACTTTTAGGCGAAACGTTAAAGTCGAGCGTGGTAAATAATCCAGCCAGCAACTGCGTGAGCTCAGCTGGCCATGACTTCATCGGGCCACACACAAAAGCCAGCAAAATAAAAAAAACATGTCCCACATATGGTTTTCTGTTACAAATCCTCATATCCTCCCTCAAAATACAACACTTATTGCGATGTGTGAAGTAGTTGCAGCTGCTGGCTGCTTGGCAGTGGGAGCTACTTTTGCCAGTCCGCCATAATTAATAAATTCAATTTAGTTTCGAAATTATTCATAGTTCTTGACTCGGTTTGCACGCGCCGCCCAAACAGATGCCAGACGGCGTCGCTTTTAATATTCACTCAGCGTTTCTGTGTTTGTGCATGATGATATGGGTTCGCTTCTATTATGCTCCGCGTTCAATTACACATGCCGGCACTGTCTGCAGTTTGGGATTTTTGCCTGACGTCTCCTACATCTATACAGATATATATAGATATATATTCAATTAATTTATACGCGGCACGTTTCACATTTCTTTTGCGCTGTTGCGTCATTAAAATTAATTAGGCCGTGCCCCAATCCCATCTCTAATAAATTTGACTCGGTTAATTCTGTTATTGATATCGTATCTATTTGGCATTTTGCAGGAGGGTCCACATTCCACATTGCCCGAGGATGAGTTCTTTGATGCGGTCGAGACGGGCCTGGAGAAAATCGAGGAGGACATGCAGCTGCGCTTCAAATTGAGACTCCAATCGCAAATCTCACAGACGCTGGTAAATGTGCCGCACGAGGCCGTTGCCGAGGGCGAGGAGGCACGCGAGGAATTCGGCACCGGGGCCGAGGCTAAAACTCATGCACTCTGGCCGGAGGTGAGCATGGAAATTGCTTGCTCAATTTCGAAATGTTGTTAATTGAATTATACAAAAATAAATGCATTTTTTTTTTTGTAGATTGATCGCGTGTGCAAGGAACAGCTGCACTATGCACGCGAGGGCGTCGGCCAGGATGGCAATGGCTGGCAAATTTTTGCCGATGAGGGTGAAATCAAAATGTACAAACGCGAGGAGGAGGTCAATGGCATGGTCATGGATCCCCTGAAAGCCTATCACTCCGTCAAGGGTGTCACAGCGCGCGAAATGTGCCATTATTTTTTTATGCCCGAGTTCCGCAACGATTGGGAGAGTGAGTTGTCGATTTTTTATGTATATATATATCATATGAATACTTTAAAGATACACATTTTAATTCATCATTCAACTTTGTACTCACAACACAAGAATGGGGCGAGTTAGTGTGGATTTTGTATTTACAAAGAATACCATTCGCTTAAAATTAGAAATGTTTATGAGTTGAAAAGGTTTAGTAAAGCTTATTTCCATTTACCAGATTCATTGAATATGCATTTCTTTTACTTGTGGTAGATATTTGAAATCATCTTTCTAGTTCAACTTACTTAACACTCTTAAGGATTTCAAGCAATCACTGTACTTGAGTCACACTATAACTGCAACTTGTTTGTCATTTTAGCAACGCTGGAGGACTGCACAATATTGGAGAAAATCTCAGCAGACACATTGCTATTTCTTCAAACACACAAACGCATTTGGCCTGCGAGTCAGCGTGATGCACAATTTTGGTCGCATATGCGCAAAATCAATGATGGCCTCGATCCGGACACACGGGACATGTGGGTGGTGTGCAACAACTCAACGGAATATGCCAAACAAGATGTGAGTGTAACACGCATGTATTACAAATGTTATATATATATAAATATATGTATAATCTCAACTTGCTTCTTTCAATAGTCGAAGAATGGCAAATGCGTGCGCATCTTTCTGACAGTGATACTCGCCTGCCAAACACTGCTGCCCGATGATTATGTCAAGGGTCAGCCACTGAGTCGCGATGATCTAACCTGCAAGGTAACCTACTGCTCTGTGGGTGCGTATATAATCCAATCTACTACTAGCTAGTGAATCACATATATTCATATATCATCTTTTAATCTCTCTCTTTTAGTAAATCCTGGAGGCTGGGCTCCGGCGAGCGCCTTACGCGCTGTTTACAAGCGTGAATATCCCAAGTTCTTGAAACGCTTCACCGGCTATGTGATAGACCAGTGCAAGGATAAACCGATTATGTTCTGATAATTGCCATAAGCAACAAAGCAATCAAAACCAATCAAAACAAAAACAACCAACAAAAATGTTAATCGTAAAATAATGTTTATAATTAGTTTAACGTTTAATTCGTAAGATGCCGTTTGACTTACAAACTGGCTTTTTTCACACTTAAAGCCTTTTTTATACACCATTTAAACTTAACTGCGAAAGCGCATCTCCCAAAAAGGAAAACCTCCTTAATAATACTACAACTACTCTGTAAATGTGCTTTAAGTGAAATGTTAATATTTTTTTGTTCATTTTAAAATCCAAGTAAAATTGCCTTAAGTTATTGTTAAGTGAAAGAGAAGAAGAAAACACAATCATTGTATAGCGCTCAGCTTTTTTTTTTAGAATTTCTATACCGTTGTGTTTATACAACATTAATAATTAATGTCTAATGTCTACAAGCTATTGTGAAATGCTTTAATTGCAAACCATTGCAAATATTTGTAAATCAGTCTGTATATGTTAATAACCTCGGTTCCAATTCGATACGCCTGAATCTACTGAATGTGACTTTTTTTTTTTTTTGTCTTTTTTAAATCCGCTATGTCAAATGTAAATAAATGCGATCTATTGTTATCTTTGAACTGCAACAAAAAAAAAATAAAAATTCAAGTGATTGTTTTTGGCTTTCATCATAATATCATGTCATGTATTTAGAGCACAATTTTTTATTTATTTTGTTTTTAATTATACATTGAACAAATGTACATCAACTGTGCGATTTTTCTTTATAAGTATTTTCCATTTCCATTTTTGTGTAATTTTACAATTTCTTCTCAAATTTTTACAACCAAGTATTTTTATTAGAATTTTTAAATGCCTAAATCTGTTTTTATGGTGCAGTCTGAATTATTGCATTGCCAAAAAATGTTAATCCATAGATTGTTAGGTAGTTATGTATTAGTTCTTGATAGATCATGTTTTATATGACTAGAGATGTGTGTGTGTGTGTGTGTTTCTTTGTTTGTTTTTTTCTTATCTGTGAGCTACAACGTTGTGTGTTTGTTAAGTTTGCTCTGTTTGGTATTATATAATGTATTTTGTTGCTATCATATTGTCATGTAAATTGGTTGGTTTGTAGTTGGTTTTTTGTTTTTCTTTTGGCTATTGTAAAATATAATCAGATATGCGCTAGTCTATATCATCCAGGAGCAGTATGTGTGTGTGAAAGCTATGGTCTATAATTTGGCAAACAAGAATCGGCGCTATATATGTCTTTATCTTTGTTTATCTTGAGCAGCTGCTTGATTTTTTATATGAAAATGCATGCTGGCTTACGACTTTGGCTTTCTAAATTTTCCACTAATATATATATATATATATATATATTATATATATAAATGATTTGTATAATTTAGTGTTATATACTTAGCTATGTACAACAGTTTCATAAACTATTAGATGCATGTGTTTATCTTTTATTTGATCGGTTTCATAAATTAATTTAATTCATTTAAATAACTAGCTAACATTTGTAAAGTATTATTCTTTCCATTTGTTTGGTTAACTTACGAACTGATTGGGGGAAAGAAACAATTAAACAAACGATCCAACAAAATGCTCTTTAATTTACTACAAATGCATGTGTATATAGGTATGTATGTATTTATGTTTTTATGTTTTTTGTATTTTTGTATTTATGTGTTATTCACCGCTTAGCACAAAGGCCATATATATTTTTATATAGTTTCCATTCATGTATTATCGTTTCTTTCTTTTCAGATTTATGCTCTGCATTTTAAAGAGTTTTTATTCCGGTGACTACTCTAACCTTCTGTGTAGTTCTCTCAGCTATGCAAAACATTTTAAACACGGCCTGCCGCAGTTTTTCTTTCTAACTCTCGCTTTACATTAAATGCTTTACTTATGCCATAATAATATTATTTGTATTTCTGTTCTCCTTTTAAACTTATTTTTTATGCAGCTTTTCAAGTCCAACTAAGCATAATCAGTGTGTAAATAAGTCTTATTGTTTATTTTCTTCTTTTTGTTTTGGTTTCATTGGGCAAATATTTGGTTATTTTTGCTTTTGTTGAAAATCAAAATACGCTCGAAAAGTTTTGCTGTTTTCACTTGTTGTAAATAGTTGTTATTACTTTCCTCATTATTTTTTTTAACGGCATACATTTAAGTTTTAAAAATTTAGTGATTTTTTCAATAATTATTTAATTAGTATGTAGCTCGTTTCTTTTTTTATTTTTATAATTAACAATATGTTGTTAAAGAAATGCAGAAGTAGTGTTTTTTTCTTATGTGCCAAGTCTGCCTTATATATGGGATACCATATTGATTTTTGGGTGGATTTTACAACAAATTTTACAATTTTTCATTCAACGCTTTTCGTTTTTCTCTTTTCTTTTCGTAACACATCTTTTTCGATATTCGTGTTAATTTAAAAATTATTTAATTTAATATATGTAATTTTTTTTGGTGTTTTTTTTTTGTTTTTTGTTTTTTGTTTGTTTAGTTTATATGATTTAGACATTGATTTGGAAAGCTTCCCTCGTTAGTTTCTGATTGGCACGCATACGTGGCGACGTTTGTGTCTTGGACTTCTCATTGGCATCCGAGAAACGCGCTGGTGGATTTATGTGGTCCTGATAGTTTGGTGGATAGTTGGATATGCTAAACGTATAGGGTTCTAATTATGTTTATAGCGACCAATTCACATTGCTTGATTCACATGATTTTGCTTACCTAAATGTAGTCTCTTCATTGTGGCTTGAATAGCCACTGGAACTGCGTACGTGGCGTTTTCCACTAGTGCCCGGCTTGCCCGATTTTCTTGCCGCAAATGGTGGCTTCGATTTACGGGTCATGCTAGTTGGCGTCGTCTCCGACGAAGACGATGTCTCATCTTGAGTGTCTAAAATTGGTTAAATAAAATGATAATAATACAAAAATACTCCTCCAAATTGCGTAAGAGTGCACTCGGAGAAAAAGATCTGTTCTTTTCAGAGATATGCATGCAAACAAGCTCTCTGAGAACTTCTCATGGATAAATTCTTTATTTTTTCTCCGAGTTTTATTTGAGTAATTATTGGATTTACTTACCGCGTTGTGCGCGATATTTGGCCGAGTTAAGAGCGCGTGCAGACACATCGTTGTCGGACTCGGAGCCGAGTGTGTCATATTCTGTAATTGGTATGTGAAGAGTTAGGATTTTCCTAACTTCGGAATCTGTTGAACCTGGATTGTCCGATTCTAAAAAGTTTAATACGATGCGATGGTATTTTTTTTTTGTTGATTTTTTTGTTGTGAAGTTTTGAATGTGAATGTTAGTTGTTATTTGAAGTTGAGAATATAGTGAAATAGAAATAATAAAGTGGATTAAATTTAATGCGATATGATGTGAGCAGAAAACAAAACTAAGAAACAAATGTGCAAATTTTGCTTAAAACTACATTACACTAAGGAGCATCTCAAATGAAAATCATAATGATAATGATAATGATATATTTGTGGGATAAGCTAGCTACCTTGGCTCTCGGAGTGAGGATCGCGTAGGCGTCCGACTTTTCGGCGCACCTTTGTATACTCCGGCTCCTTGGACTGAAAAAAAAATAAGGCGATTAGATTAGATTCTATTGAATTTTTAGAACATCATCTTCTTCTCACATGATAGCTCTCTGGCTTGACATCGTGATAGACAAAGGAGCCGCGCACGGAGTGATAAGGACCGCTGTAAACGTTGCCGCTGTAGGAGCTCTCGCTATATGTCTGTTTGTTCAGTTGAAATGTGGCATAGGGACATATATCTTCTATATACTCGTTGCCCTCCGCCTTGCCAAAGCTGCCCGAATCGTTGGAATTGGAGCCGCGTGGCGCCGAGTTCGTTGGATTGCAACGTACGGCCAAATATTGCTGGTCTCGATTCTGTTTGTTCTGCAGATTGGCCAAAGAGGGGGATTCCGACATCGAGGAACTCGCCAAACGCGCCTGATTAGAAAGTTCTGTAAACAAACATTAAATGGCATTTTAAAATTAACATAAAATCCAACTTGAAATTAGGTTTTCGAATTCAAAGCTGGAATTCAAACTTCAACCGAGAAGCGAACGTAACTGTTGTTGTCAATGATATTTGCCAAATTAGAAACTGATTGAGGAGTCAGCAGTTTTTACTCATAGATCAGCGATTCCCGTTACTTACTTCGCTTGCGCAGGAACAAAGCGGCTGCAATCAGCGCCAGGAGCATCAGCAGCGAGACGCAAATGGGCAGCAAAAGTTTGAAATTCGCATAAAAAGGCAGATCGCTCAAATGGGAAACAGGTGTCGAATGATCCGTGTTATAAAGCACTGCACGAGAGAAGAGAGTAGTAAAGTATTTATTTTTTCCAGAGTTGCACAGCATCTGGTACTCACCACCCTGTGCGGAGAGTGTGGTGAAGTTGTAAACAGCTGTTGTGGAGCCCGCATTATTGTGAGCCGTAACCTTGAGCTGATATTTGGTGCCCGGCACCAGATCACTAACGGTATAAATACGCTCTGTAGGCGGTATATGATTGGAGACAACAACCCAAGTGGAACGGCCATAAACTCTCGATTCGATCATGAAATAGAGTATGCCACAGCCACCATCGCCCCAGGAGTCGAGCCAACAGGTGACACTCGTCGAGTTATTCGTTATCATCTGGGAATGTTTGGGCTGCACCGGAGAATTGCCCTTCGTGTAGGAGTTGACAATGTCGCAGGGCAGTCCCGTTCCGATCTTATTGTACGCCGTAATATAGAGTTGATAGCGTGTGCCGCACCAGAGATTACTCAACAGATGCGAGTTTGTTTTGGCATCCACCTGCAACTCCTCCCAGTCGCCGTTGTCCCGCTTATAGTTGATGACATAGCCCAGGATGGGACTACCGCCATGACTATTGTCCAGCCACTCCAGATGCAGACTATCCGTATAGGTATTAACTACGGTTAGGTTGGGTGCTTCCGGTGGCACTTTCACCACAATGTTGTAGACAATTTCGTCCTTGCCCCAAGTGTTCTCAACGCTGCACGTATAGTTGCCCGCATCGCTTGACTGACACTCTCGCAGATAAAGGGTGCCATTCTTGGCAATTGTTTTCCTTGCACTCGTCTCCATATTGTGCCCGTCCTGTCGCCAAATGGTGACTGGAGCAGGTGCACCCACTTTGCGGCACGGCAACTCCAAGTGCTCCTTCCAAGGCGTGACAATGCGTTGACTGAATGAGACAATTCTCGCTGGCACCTTATTATTCGGTGGCACTGTCACCACCTGTGTCTTCTCGCCCTCGCCCATTTTCGTGGATGCAGTTAACCAGAATTGATAGGTGGCCGACTCCTGAGTTCGGACTGTCTCGTGCATTTCCACGTAGGGGCCGAGCAGACGCTTGTGAGTGCCCTCCTCGCGACCACCCTCCAGCATCGACATGTAGAACGTGTAGCCAGTCTGTAGACGGAGCCGTTAATAGTTAACAGGTGAGTTTCAGATTGGAATTGGGATTGGGCTTGGTACTGGGCTGGGGGACTACTTACGATGTCGCCATTGGGCAGATCAGGCGGCAGCCAAGAGATTATGATTTTTGTGCTCGAAGCCGGTATTGCCTTGATTGCTTGGGGCGCCGAAGGCACTGTGGGGAAATAGTAGAATCAAGTGTGAATATTTTAGTGAAATATAGTCGACTAAGTAATACTCTGATATATTGTGTATTCTGCATTGTAGTCAAAGACAGTCAAATAAATAATACTCTGATAACGACGAATGAGCGGCAGAAAATCTGGCTAAAAAACTGACCGAGCTATAAATTTATTAAATGACTTTGTTGCCAAATATATATGCCAAGCTCAGTTTCAATATTTAGACTCTGCCAATATACTTCTTTATCAGAGCACAGCAAGACAGAGAAAATACATAAAAAATAGAAATGCATATAAATAAAAGCAATTGCAATGAACAAAAATGAAAAAAGCGAAGCGCAGAAATAAATAAAAAGCGCTGCATGAAATTGCAAACGAGGCGACGACGATGACGATGATGACGACCAAAAGGGAGGGGATGTTGCTGGAGGGTATTCGGTTGGGATAAAGGGTGCATAAGAGGGAGATGGGAGCGATGGGTTGATGCCGTGCCTCGTTTGCGTTCATTGAACCACGCTGAACCACTTACCATCCTCATGGGTGCGGCAATAAAATGGTTTGGTTTTCATGCCATCGCCCACTTTGGTGTAAGCCAAAACCCAAACCGTGTAGTTTGTGTATTTGCGCAGATTCTCAATGGTGACGTATTGATTTGTTGACTTGACAACCTCCGGCTCCGTTTCTGCAGAGTACGAGTAAAAATAACCAAATACCAAAAACAAAACAAGAACAACAATTAGCAGTGATTGGAAATATGAACACTGTCAGCTAATTAAATGGACAACATCACAACAAATGGTTTATTAGCGCATAGACAACTGAAACATTTCAAAAGATGTCATTAAAATGGATATAAAACAGAGCTAAATTGGACTACCACAAAGTTTGTTTGACTTGCTTATAGCCTTGAGCATCTGCTTAATAGAATATGTACCTCAATTGAGAGTTCTTGTTGACCTATTCTTGTCGTTAAAATGTATGTATTTTATTTGAAATAAAGATAACTTATGGTCTAAAGCTTTAAACTAACTTAAATTGAAGACCACACAAAAGACAAATTATTTTTATTTGTTCTGAAATATTGCACACCAGAAACAACAAAGTTTCCTTTCGACTTTAATTAAACTGTAAATATTCTCATAGATTGCAAATAAATTGATATCAGTAAAAGTATTTCTTTCACCCTTAATCCTTAATCACCTACGCATAAAATGTTAATCAAGCAAGAGTTGGAAAATTCCAATCTGAATGTTGATGGCATTTTGTGCTGTTGCAGGTTAATGGGTTAATGGAATTGCATAATTGCTCTGAAATGGCCCCAAATCCCCAAAGCCAATTCAACGACCAGTGGGGGTGAGGGGGAGAGGGAGGGGCAGGGTGAGGGAGTGGACGATTGCCGTTACAGACTTACCGTAGAGCTCGTCGACCGATATGTAAAACACTTTGTAGCCCTTGATTTTGCCATTTTGTCCGTCAATATCCGGCGGTGACCAGGTGATATAAATCGATGTGGAGCCAAGCACATCGCATTGTGGCGACTCTGGCGGCGATGAGGGCACTACAAGAGAAACAGAAAGAGAAACAGAAAGAGATGGGGGAGGGGGTGTTGCAAGTTTATTAAACGTTTTTCCCAGACACCAAAAGAGAGGAAGAGAGAGAGCGGGAGAGAGACAGAGAGAGGCGTCCACAGAGCTTGTGGAGCCCCCAATTGGCCTCTGTCCAGTTTTTGTGCACGGCCAATTAACAAATCCAATCAATGTGTGAAGCCAGACTGTGTCGGGGCGCTGTATGTGGATGGGAGGGGAGGGGGGTGTCTACCACACTTACCATCCTCCATTGTTTGGACAGCAATTTCCTTGCTGGGCGGTCCACTGCCCTGACTCGTATAGGCCTGAACAATCACATGGTATTGAGTGAACTTATTGAGATTACTGAGCACCGTCTCGCCACCGAAATGGGAGCGCACCTCGACCGTCTTAAAGCTGAAGCCCTGCGTCGGATTCACCTCCTTGTCCTCGGGCGTTAGGGACATTTGATAGCCAACATAGTAGCCCAACAGGATGCCATTCCAATGGTCACGTTCCGGTGCATCCCATGTCACCGATATCTCCGTTGACCCCTTGGCCTCGGCCCGCACCTGCAATGGCGGCCCCGACGGCACCTCCTCCAGCGTCGTCACCTGCACCACCTCCGAGAACTCCGATGCACCCAGCTTATTTTCTGCCGACATGCGTATGTGATACGCTTTGGCCGGTCGCAGCTGCTGGATGTTGATAACTGTCTGAGCCCCACTTATGTCAATGTGCTCCGCATTTTGCCAAATGTCTGCAGGTGAAATGGATAAATGCAATTGGAGAGAGTTGAGTAGAGTGGTAGTTACAAATAAGATGTAATTAAGCTCGAGATGGGGACGAACTGGCAATTGAATAAACTCTCTACATGGCAAAGATTGTTGCATTTGTGCAGGAATTAGGATTGATTCCGAAGGGTCACAATAGATCAAACATGTCGCAGTGCATGAGTCCCCCAGTAATAATGCTAATAATAATAGTAGTTAGTCGTCGGTTGTAGCTCACCTGAGATCTGTTTGTAGTAGATGTGATACTGTTCGATGGGACTGTTGCCGGCGAAGGGTTGACTCCATGTCAGTTGTAGGCTGCGCGATTGCTGCGAGTTGATGCGCAAATTCTTCGGCTGCTCCGGCACCTCCTGCACGATTAGCTGTATCGACATCTCGTCCTGTGCCACAAAACAAAAAAAGGGTTAGTAAGGGTTAGTTGAGCTGGAAGCTCATTTAGGCGTCAGCTGCTGTTAAGTAGTCTGCGAGAGAGTTGGGGCAGCAACAGCAGAAGCAGCTGGCTTATTGAAATTGCCATAAATTAGGGTTAACAACTGTTGCCAGCTGGGGCAACTGTGGCAGCGGTAAAAGCGAGCCCACATTTTCGGAGGCACGTACATAAAGTACATTAAGTGTGTGTGAATGTCAATTTGAGTGTGTATGCAGTCTTTGTTTAGAGTTTTAGGGTTAACCTGAACCGATGATCAAACACTTTTTAATCACGGTTTAGAGCTTACTTAACAGCTATTAAATCTGTGAAATGTGACCCATAGAAAACTTTGATAACATCTGCTGAATACATTTAATAGCTGTTTAGCTTTTTTTTTGCTCCAAGGAAAGTAAGAAAACATCCATGTTTTTATTAAAATTTTCTTATCTTTAGTATTGATTGCTTGTGCTTAACAATTTAAAATTTTTATAACTTTATTTGAAACTATTTTTTGAGTATTTTTCTAGTATTTTATGATAAGCACTTCAGTTTTGTGCACGTAGATATAAATCGATTTCCAATAGCAATCAAAGATAAATCCTTCAGTTTGAAGTAGAAAATAAGCAGCAATTTTATTGATCAACTGCTAGAATTTCATTGAGTTAACCAGAAGTGATTTTCATGTTTATCATCATCATCGATTTGTTTTAGTAAATGTGAATTGATTTATAAAAATCACGTAAACTGAACTTGAAGTTAAGATTGTATATGTTGAGTACCCAAAATAGGAAAAACTTGCTACACGTAACTTAAAGTTGTGCTAAAGTTCTGATTGCTTTTTGGGTTTGTCCGCAACCCTGGCAGCAGTTTATGTAGATATATATATTTATATATATAAATGTATATATATATATATATATTTATGTGTGTGGCACAAAAGTGTCAGCATGCACTTACCTGTCCAAATGCATTGTTGGCCTGACAGATATAAATGCCCGTATCCTGGCGATATGTGTGCGAAATGCCCAATTCGGAGACCATGCCGTCGTCGAGCACTTGATCTCTTATTGTGTAGCTATGTGTGTGAATGTATGTGTATGTGTATGTATGTGTGTGTGATTTATACGCAAGTAAATGCATTTAAAAGATACAAGATAAACACACACACGAGGTACGACGACATGCAGATGCACGGATGCAGATACAGATACAGACACAGATACAGATACATAGATACACAGATGCAGACACCGAGATACGGATACGTGTATTTGCGAAACGTGAGCGATGCAATGCAATTTTATAACAATGTTTTTTACGTTGCAGTCGTCGTTGTTGTTGTTGTTGTTGGTTTTGTTGTTTGTTGACAAAGACGAAGACGAACGAGGCCAACACACACACACATCCATTCATAGGCATATACAAATATATATTTATACATGTGTGTGTGTGTGTGTGTGTGTGTGTGCACGTGAGCAAATGGCATAAATAAATAAAAATGCGTGTTGCGTTCACAGTTTTCATTTTGGGTTTTTATTCGTCGTTTTTTCGGGCAGCACATCCACGATTGAGGGGAGCGGAGGGGAGAGAAGAAAAGCCGGAAATACACATACATTAAAATACTTACAAGAAACACAAGTGGAAAATACTTGAATCGGAAACTAAAGCAGCTTTTAGGGCTGCTCAAAGTATAAATACAAAAAAACCTTGATCGAATTTTACTCATAAGATTTGTTTGGTACAAACACGAATACGACGGAACATATTCATTCAATCAATCAATCCATCAGTCAACTCACTCACTCATTTATTCATTGGCTGATTGAAAAATTGAGACTGGGCTTAGTAGCAGCTCAGATTTTGTACCTGCCACTTTGGTATTTACACAGCTCTTTTAATTAAAAGCAATTTGCGGCATTACAATCGACTTGGAATTGATTTCCAACACTTGCCAACACTCCGGGGCACTTGCATAGAAACAAGGCAAAGAATTTAAAAGTGTGTAGAGGCTTATGAGTAAAATATGGGCGCATTTGTTCAAAATAAAACTGCTTGTTAAACTTCTCTCTGATATAAGTTAAATTTATCTTATATATTCTCTGCGCCCATTCAAGTTTCGCGTGGAGTTTTTACTCATCCGAAATAACATCGTATGTAACAAAAAGAGAAAGCATGTCAAATTTAATTGATTAGCTTCTCTCTAATGAATAAATAAATAAATTGCGCTTCTTCAATGTACAAATTACATTTAAATTATTCTTCTACATAAATAAATATTGGAATTCAAGCTTATCACTGCACCTATTCAAGTGACGCGGAGTGTTTTTACTCTGACTGGCTGTCAGGCAATAAAAGAGGCAAAAGGATAGACAAGGATAAGAGTTGCGTTAACGGAGACTTACCGTGAATCGAGCGACTCGTCAAGATACTGTTGCGTTGCCTGAATCTTCCACTTGAAGTCAATGGGATTGTCGCCTTGAACGTTGCATTGGACATGCACCTGTTTGCCCTTTGCCACCGAGATTTGTTTCGTTTTCGTTGGAAAATGGGCGGGCACTGTAAGAAGTGAGGGGCGTGGTATCTTATTAGCATTGGTATATGTCAAAATACATACCATTCACTTTGAGAAAGATGACTTTGCTGACGCCGGAGCCAATGTTGTTTTTGGCCTCGCACAGAAAGTGTCCTTGCGACTCCTTGCTGATCTTCTTGAAGAAGATGGTGCCATTGGCAAACAGTTGAACGCTCGGCTCATACAGGAAATCCTTGTACTCCCCGGGTGTCGGTCCAATAGCCTTCTTCCACGTGATGGTCGGTTTGGGATAACCCGCAGATTGGCAGTGTAGCAGCACATCTGTGCCGGATTGTGCGCTCGAATCCTTCGGCTCCAGTATCCATTTCGGTGGCACATTTACTGTTAGTGGCACTGTGAATCGCTCCGTGCCGGCAACATTGCTGGCAATGCATGTATAATTCCCGGAATGATCCGAGGTAATGTGCTCGATGACCAAACTGGCCGAGTACTCATCCAAACGACGGAATACCTCGTTGCTGCAGGGAGCGAGATGGGTTATATGTTAAGCTTGTGTGGATTTTGAATTCGTTCTGGTTTAGCTTACCCCGTGCCAATCAGTGGCTTGTTGTTGCGCTCCCAGCGAAAACTGACGGGCAAATCGCCCTCAAGGATCTGACAGGATATCGCTGCCCGCATGCCCTCGCGCAACATATTCGTCATGGCCTGAATGGGCATAATTTTTGGCGGCACTGCGAGTGGCAAGTAGCATTAGCATTTGAGACAGAAAGTAGAGAGATACTCTATACTAAATACCCTGTACTTATAAAGGGAATTATAAAAATGTGTATAAAACTTTGTGGCAGTCACAGGTGGGGAATATAATACAGAAGAAACTGATATATACACTGAGAAAAAATCAAATACTTGGGGTACTATTAATCTGATTACAGCGTATCTCAGTTGGTCGCACACTTTTCGGTTATCGCACACTCTGATTACCCTGATTACAAATGCCAAGTTGGCTTAAGCACAAAAGCCATCAGGGTTTTTGGGGGCTGCTTGGCTTGGCTATCTTTAGCTGCCTGTTGTGGGCTATGGTGGGTGTGTCGGGCAGCAGAAGGAGTGCGAGTAGGAGTCGGAGCCGGAGCCGTAGCCGGAGTCACCACATCAATGGGGCTTAGCAACAGCTGGCGCGCTGATAACAGCTCGGCACACAGTAAATGATTATGAAGAGCGAGATGCAGAGATAGCCACAGGCAGGAGACAGCGACACAGACAAAAGTCAATGACTTTATTGTGGCACGCCTACCCCTAACAGCTTTGCCAACCCCTTATCCACCCACTCCCCCTCTTTGCTGTGTGCATGTGCATTAAAAGTGCTGGCAGCTGGAAATAGTTGCTGCGGCTGCTGTCGCTATGGTTGCTGCTGCTGCATAGTTTTGTTGCCTGTCTAATTGGAATAGTTTCATTGTGTGCAACAGCAGCAGAGGCAGCAATTGTTGTTGTTTTTGTTGTTGCTGTTGTTGTTGATGCCACAGCAACTTTCTAATTTGAATATTGGGAGGGAAACAGGATAGCAAATACATAGCAAAGGCATCTCACATATTACGCATACGCAGCGTATACTCACCCAACACTTGAATCTCAACGTTGCGCCTCGATGTCTGTTTCTGCTTGTTCTGGGCCATGCAGGTGTAGGTGCCCGCATCCTCCAATCTCTGCAGCTGCTCAATAATTAAGGTGCCATTGTTGTAGGCACGCTGTCGTCGATTTATGGGCAGCGTTTGGCCATCTTTTTGGAGCAGAAAAACACAATGCACACACACACACACACACAAACACACAGTCATAAAATGGCATAAAAGAAACGAAACTTCCGGCAATTAATTTCACTCGAATAAAAACAGTACAACTTGTTTTTATTTATGATGGGCTATTCATAATCTTTTCAGGACTTTTGAAACAATTTTACGTTCGTATTTTTTTTGGGCTTAACTAATTTGTGTGCACAACACAATGGAAAGGAAAATTAATCAATTTTTAAACCATGTTGCACTTTTGAAAATATCTTTAAAATATATGAAGAACGTAAGAAATAACATGATACACTGTTGTTATGTTAAAATAATATTTATGTACACATGTCTATGGAAAAAGCCATAAGCATAACAAATAAATATTATGATCTGTTTTTAAATAACAGACAAAGCAAACAAAAATATTTTTTATATATATTTAAAATCTTTTTTCCCAAAATTTTATTAAAATTGAAATGCAGAAATGAAATATGGTTTTCGTCTTAAACTCGAAACAAAAAATATCGAATCAAATATTATCGAAACAAACAGATTCAACATTATTGCTATTTTAGCAAAAATAAAAAATAAGTGCGAAAAATGTGCAGCGTTTTTTTCGCAGTTTTTAATAATATTGTGCATATGCGAAATGCACAATTGCAAACATGCGAGTTTTTAACAAAAAAAAACACGCGCCACAAGCAAAAGCAAACAGCAACGTTGAAAGCATGAAGCACAAATTTGTCGAAGCGCGATTAAAGTATTCCATTTTTTATGAAGGAATTACGAACAATAAAGGTTGGGATTTATTGTATACACACAAAAATGTATTGCTTACCGCGCTCCCAATGTATTTTATCGATGGGATAACCGGCCACAGGACATTTAACAATCAAATCAGAGCCAGAGATTCCTGTTATTTTTGGCATTTCGCGTATGTAAGGCAGTCCATAGATGTTCACTTTGGCGCTATGCGATACCCTGCAGCGATATAAAAAACATACACAAGTCATAACTAACATTTAGCTGGGCCTGAAGAAAAAAAAACCTGCATATGTATTGGGGTTGGTTGTTGGTTGGGGGGGAGGGATGCCAGCATTTGTATACAGTTGTTGCCGCGCTGCTAAAAAGACTGACTCGACAAATTGTTTGGATTTTATGTCGCTTTCGCTTCCATTGTTCGCATACCCTTTATTACCTTGGGTATACCCAACACGGGCGCCCAGCATATGTTTTAATGCATAAAGTATTTGCTCTAAGGGGCAAATATGAAAATGGGTATAATAACTAGTAAAATGTGGATGTGAAAAAAGTAAAATTATTCAAGAATCGCTTTTTACATTACTATGCCCAGTAATTAAATATTTTAAGCAAGTAATTATTGTGGTCATTGAATTACTTCAAAACTGACAACGGTATATTTCGACTGTGGAAATGATAGTAATATATCAATAATTATTTAAATTCAGGCCCTGGTTTGATTTGCTGATTCAAGAAAAGACAATTACTTAAGTAATAATGAAAGATTTTTTTCATTTCATAAGTAATTGCGGAATTCGTCTAACTTTTGAATGTAAAATGAAATAATTAGGTAAAATATTTAATGTTAATATATTGAAAAATTAAATAACTATGCTTTGAATAATAATTACAGCAACAAGGTAATATTTGGGAAAAATGGAAAAACTGATGTTGTAATATTTACAGGACACCTCAAAGTCGCATAAAATGCTGCCAAGCATCTCTCTTCTAGTTTTCACTATGCTGTGTAGCAATTAAATTTATGATTTAGCATGGAAATGCTTTTTATGCCTCTATCCGAGTGCACAGCTTTGTGTATGTTTCATCCGCACATACACACATACATCATATGGAGTAAGTGTGTTTGTGTGTATTTTTTATTTATGGAACTATGGCCACTCACTTGCCAATCGCATTCTGCGCCGTGCAGGTGTATTCGCCGCCATCCTCCTCCTTGACATTTGAGATATTCACATGGCTGATGACATCGTCATGGATGGTAACATATTGACCCACTAAAAACCGAGAGCTGTCTGGTATCTGAAAAGGGCAGAGAGCATGTTAAATCAATAGAGTATAAAACATAGTTAGGATAATGTCAATTAGTTGATAAAATATTCCCATTTTCGCAGAGCGGGAAAAGCTATGAAAAATTCATGCAAATCGAATTGATTGAAATTGCATAAAATTTACACAAGCCTGACAGCAAGAAGGAAAAACAGTTCGAGAAAGACGCTGGAGCAGCAGTCGACAGGAAAATGTGGAAATTTATGCAAGAAAAGAAACGAAACAAATCCTTGAAAATGCGCCATGGACCATGACAGGCAGCGAGAAAATGCTTGAATATGAAAAGAAAAAAATAAAACACAGAAAATCAAGTGTAGCAAAAGCAAAGCAAAAGCCATGGGGCATGTTAAGCATGCCCCAAAAAGCGGTGGGCTAGGAGGGTAAGGGCTGTGGGTAAGTTGCGCCAATTTTAGCTGAAAGAGTAGCTGCTGCAGCGAACGCAAACGCTTTTCGTATACATTTATGCACAAGCGTTTGTATGTGTGTGTGTGTGTGGTGTGTGTAGTGTAAGCAACTCCATCATCATCAAGTTGCATGTGACGATAGCTAGCGGAAACGGAAGCGCTGCCTGCATTTCCGCTTGCGATGCATGCCTCTAAGTAAGTGCTTAGTACGTGTGTGAAATTTCTCCCTCTCCCTCTCACTCTCATTCTCCCTCTCTCTCTCTGTCTCTGTCACTCTCACAGGCACACTCTTGAGCTGGCAAAACTTACCGGAAATCCGTCCAAGGACCATGTAAATTGCGGCAGTGGATTTCCGGTGGCAACGCATTTCAATGATACAGTCGGACCTGGCTGCAGTGTTTGCTCTGAAAACCAATAAAGCAGTTCCGGCGAAGCATCTAAAATAGAAGGAGATGCAGATTGAGTTGTAGATAAAGTTAGGCTACTCATCTGTGTGTGTGTGTGTGTGTGTGTGTGTTGGGGTGTGTGTTGTGTGAGGGTGTTTTGGGGTTGGGGTTAAGCCCCATATGTTAAGGGTATTTCTTTAATGAGCTCGTCCTCAAGTGTGTGTGTGTGTGTGTCCCCGTGAGTAGTTGAGTGTGTGCTTGTGTATGCATAAGTGGTAAGTGCTTATTGGAAAATACTCAAAAGAGATGCGTGTCTCCTCTTTGAATTTCATTTGGAAGGTGACCTGGACTGAAAAGGTTAGTTTCAAATTAAATATGTTATTGAAATTTCAAGAAATACCAGTAGCTGTAGCTTTGATAGTGAGTGAAAGAGGGACCGACAGAGGAATCGACATCGACCGATTGACTAAAACCCGAACCGCATCAGACCGGAACCTGAACCATTAACAGAAATTGACCGATTGTAATTCAGAATTAGACCCGGAACGGAATATTTGTTTATATTTACTTTTATTGCAAATCTCTAGGCACACATTATTCTAATAAAATACAACTCCAAGAAACGTCAAATAAGATTTCTTAAGAGTTCCGCAGTGCTTCTTAAACTCATATCTCAAAGCACAGTCTTTAATAAGTATTTTTGTATACTTACTTTTATTGCAGATTTCTAAGCACTTTTCTGGTTCATATCTCAAAGCAGAAACTCTGTTGAGAATTTCTTAACATTTACTTTGATCTGTAAACTGCAATTTCTAACGAATTTTAATAGGACCGCAACAGCTGCATTTTAAGTGCATGTCTCAAAGCACAAAACTCATCTAATTCTGTATATTTATTTCTCGTGTTTCTTGCACTTGAATTTCAATTCATATACAACATGTTTCTTAGTGTTTGTAAGTTTTGCTTCCTTTGCTTTGCTTGACTGCTGCTGCTGCTGAATATTTGCTGGTGAAATCAAAATCAGATTGTGAAAATGCTTTTCCACATGTCTTTGGCTTTGACTCTGGGGGAGGAAAAGTGCATCTGACAAGCGAGGAAAAGCCAGAGAAAGCGAGCACAAGCGAGCAGAATGCTATCCAGCTGATGAAAATTGTATCAATTTCCGCAACGAGGCAAAGAATTTGGCGATGAAAATATCTGCGCAGCGACATTGCCAGTTATAAGCTGCTATATTTATTTGCTACCAGCACACAGACACACTTCCACACACACACACACACACACACACACTCACACACACATAAAGAGGCAGCTCAGTTGACACAATTGCTGCCATATCCGGCCGCTTAATGGCGCTTCTCTGCCAGCCACAGCACAATTTGGGGAGTTTGAGCCTCACAGCTTTTAACACTTGGCTCTGTGTGCGAGTGTGTGTGTGTGTGTGTCAGATTTGGTGTGTCTGTTTGTGTGTAAGCATGCCAATAATATATCGAAATCAATTTCCGTTTGTGCCTAAAAGCAAATCAAAAACGCTGCCAAAGCCGCCAAAGCAACAAAGCGCGAATGTGCGCCGTCTACAGAGCTGCCTCTGTGTGTTTGTGTGTGTGTGTAAGCCCAAGGCTGTTAAATGTTACAATGTGTTAGGGTCTATGCGGAGTTATTTTATGCATACACTCGACGAAAAAGCATTGTTTCTCAACTAAATACTCAAGATATGTTTGCAGAACTCAACAGAAAACGAAGAGCAGAAAAGGTCCAACCGGAACGGAATACAAAACGTTATCTTTCGGGCGAACGGCATAACGAATATCGAAGACAATGTGCAACCTTAGAAAAAACCTTTACACTTCGCGAATCGAAATTGAAACCGAAATACTTTTGGGTTTGAAATCCTGATAAATATGCAACAAAATCAGAACATTTCTGATTTCACAGATTTTTCAAAATTCTAGTTCAGTTTCAACACAGTCAAAGCTGAAAGTTAACATCAAGCAAAATTAACTTAGTGCCTTTTCTTTAAGTGTATAAATGGCTGCGTGTTTGTATGTGTGTGTGTGTGCTTAGTGGCTGTGGCTAGATTTTTAGTGCTGGTAATAAAATTAAGTTGTCAGCCTGCGCTTTATGGCAGCTAAGCAGAATTTTTGCTGCTGTTGTTGGCATCTCTATTGTTGTTGCTGTTGGCATTGTTGTTGCCAGCAATTTGCTAAATTCGAAATTAATGAAATGCAATTATGACAAACATTTATTTGTGCGGTTCTTGCGGTCATTCAGAATGCAACGGAAATTTCGCCATTTGATTTGGGTGGTGATTGGCTAACTGAGGTGTCTGTTGTGTTTTGTGAGCGTTTGTGGCAATAAGTGCCCCATTAGTGGACATCGTTGGTGATAATTTATGACGATGGCAATTAATATGTGATATGATGTGACAATAATGGTAATAATACTAATAATAACAATATGGCTTACCGCCCAATTGAAGCTCTGCTGTTGATTGGATTTGCTCCCATTCGTTGGACACGAAACACTGATACATGCCCGGATCGTCCTTTTGCACCTTCTTAATGATGAGACGCGCCGGATCCGTTAAGATCTGATATATATGGAAATATAGTTTGAGTTTGGTTGGGAAGAATTTTAGTTTCTTGTGCGCACCTCGACGCGATTGTCCCTGAGTATGGGTTTGCCATCGTGCAGCCAGTTGACGTCGTGCACCGGATGGCCAGAGACAATGCATTGGAATTGTGCATCCTTGTCCACATCAACGGTTTGCACTTGCGGCTGCAGGTGTGCCGTCAGTGGTGCTATGTGGCGTGAATGAAAATGCAGATAGCTAAGTATGGGGGTTGGGCACAACTCCCAGGCATAACACCACTCACTCACCTGTCACCGTGAGCGACACTTGAATGGTCTCCTCGCCAGCTGTATTGTTTACCCAGCACAGATATTTCCCACTGTCCTCGAGACGCGCCTGCAATGGCATAAATCAATGGCAATCACAATATTTGGCTTTCATTTCCATGATGCACCCTCGAAGGGGATGGGGAGGAAGGTACTCCAATACCTACCTTGGTGATTTTGAGCAGACCAGCGGATACGATGGTTATGCGTTCACTCAGCTGTAGCGGCAACAGTTGCTCGTTCTCCTCCTTGAACCATCTATGAGATACAAAGATACAAAAACGGAGAGGGAGAGAGGGAGACGCATTAAGCAAATAAAACAGCTACGAGCGGAATGCGTTTAAAATCCATTTTATCTTATTTCATTTTAATTTTATGAGTTCCAATGTTCCTTTGTGGTCTTAATCAAATTAATATGGTGATTGCATTATCAATAAAGAACATTCACTGCTATTGAGTGCCTTCTCTTCTCTTCTCTTTTGTTTTTTTTTTTTTTTTTTGCGTCAACTGTGGCCTTTGATTGCCGCTTGTTGCCTCGAAATGCATTCAACATCGATTTCAATAGGATGCAAAATGATTACCGCACTTTACAAGGAGAGCACGTCGAGGGGAGGCGAAACTGGCCAAGCGCTTAATGCAAATGTTAATAAAAAACAAGAGTGCTGCAGGCGTGACAGCTCGACGAGTAGATACCCTGTGGCGATTTTTTTTGAACTATCGAAGAGCATAGGTAATAATAGTAAAATGAATATGAAAAGGATGATTTATGGACAGACGAACATGGGTAAATTGATTCAGCTATTGAGGCTGATCAGAAATACATATATTTTATTTATGGGGTTGTAGATGCTACCTGCTGCCTCGTACATACTTTTGGGCAGCTTCATTATACCCATCGTAAACATATTTAATTGGTTCAGGATATAGGCATGCCCATAAGGAAAGGCCGCCATATTCAGTATGCATTTCGAGTGCCTCGCTTAACTATTAATTAGGACACAGCCATTTATTGATACAGCTGGCTTTAAAAAAATCTTACACTCAACTTTAAATGTTGGTTTAATCTAGAGTTCAAACCATGTTTAAGGATGTGTTCCTGTTTGTTGTTCTGTTTCTGCAAAGTTAGCGCTGTGGGAGCTTTGAATATTTGCACAACATTTTAATTTAGCTAACAAATTTAAAACTTCATTGCAATTTGATAGCCATATATATAATTGTTAATGTAATTTTATTTTATTCAAGAGCATATTGAGTTCGTTTTGTATTCATATTTTATCTTCCACATCTTTTTTTATTTTTCATTTTAATGCTGCACAAATATCAATTGCGAAAATCAACAGAAACGTGCATTTTTCCCCAAGTGCGTGCCATAATCTGTTTGATATCCCTACCTCCATGTATAACTGCCCCTTATCGCTCGTCCCGCAACCCTCACCCCTCCGCCGCCACCTCTTCACATCGCACTCAGCATGCCCCATTTGCAGCAATGTACAATTTATATGCAGCATTCTGTTGCATTTTTAATCAAGTTATTGATTTTAATTTGGCTTTAATTGCTTTTGAGTGCATATCGCATCTTGTGGCGTTGTCCGTGGCACGTGGCAAGCTGCTCGGGCATTTTCTTAATTAAAATCTGTCGAAAATTCATATTCATCACATTAAGGAAATGTCATATGCTCAACGCTGATCGATTAACAGCAGGGGCGTGTCAGTTTTTGTGGGCGACACCAAAAATACCACAAAATAGAAATTTATTTTGTGAGCAATGAGTAAAGATGAAGTTGAGTTTTTTGCAGATGGAATGTGAACCGCAACAGCAGCGTTAAGCAACTTGCCAACTATTTAAACATTTATGAGTAGCAGCAGCAGCAGCAGTGGGACAACCAGGATGCGGACGTTGCAACAAAACAATGCAGCAAAGCAAAAACAAAAGTTGCCTCGCTGTTGTCGCCTCGCTGGCTCCCAACTATGATTGTTGTTGCGGTTGTTGTGGTTGTTGCTCCTGCTGTTGTTGTTGCTATTGTTGGCATTGCACATCTTGGTCTTGGTTGACGCTCAGCGGGCGGCATCAAATAGCAAACAAAAACCAAAACCAAAAGAGCATGTTGCAGTTGCACTTGGAAACGACTAAGTAATACTCTGCAGCTCAAAGAAGTATCTGAGCTTTGTGACACTTGGTCAATTACCTATAAAATGTAAGATTTATTGTATTGAGCCTTGAAGAGCTTTACAAAAGGTAGACTGCAGTTCTGGAATTGATGGAAAAATACATTTACAAGTAAAACGACTGCAAGAGTCAACTCTGCAAATCTGCAAATCTTATTTCACATAGTGTCAGTGGAACCCTCGCTGCCTTTAATTACATTTTCAATACTAACAAATCTCTGAGCGTGATTTATCTTCTTTTAATTTTATATCAATTAATTTGCGGCTTTAATTTAAATTTTGAATTTTGATTTTTTTAAACCATTCTTAACAAGTGTTGGACTGTTTGAAGTCTACGTTGAATAAATACAAATATTCAATGCAATGAAGTCCTTTTCCATCTTAAGCAGAGTATACCAAAGAGAGACAGAGAGAGTGGGTGAACCGTGACAGCGGCAACAGTGCATATCGTAGCGTATCCTGGGCATGCATGTTTTATGCATGCAACACCGAAGGACATCGTCGCTACAATGACCCATTATGCGCTGCTACATTGCGTCCTTCGGCCCCATAAAAAGCAATGCATGTTTTAGCACTCCAACATTGCCGTGATGATGAGCCAAGTGCCAAGTGGCGACTGCCAAGGCAAATGTCCTCCGTGCCCCCGAAGTGTCCCGCGTGTCCTGTGCCCAGTGATTACCTTTGCCAAGCTGTCTTCCAGCTTCAAGCGGCACTCAGAAAGCAATTTGCCATTTTGGCCATAAACGTTGCTCATTTGATTGATTTGTGCTTGACACAAATGGCAAGAGCAAAGGCAAAAAAAATAAGTGTTTGAATTGGCCTCCGGGAAATCTGCATATCGCCGGCAGGAAAGCGACTACTTCAAAGAGCTCTTGTGTTGACTAGAAGATAAATGCTGGCGCCTGCCACGTACATATGTGACACGACTTCGAAGTGTCTCAATAAACAATATTTGATCTATGGTGTCAAAGGTCAGCCCAGACAGCAGCCGGAGCAGCAACTCAAGCGGAAAAAGGAGTCAACAGGCTGCTCAGATAAATGCCTCTGAACTGACAGTCCGCAGTCTAAGCTGCAAAATGTTTATGATACAATTCTTATAATAAATATTTAATGTTTTTTTCGAGTTTTTAGTTGCCTGGCTGACAATTTGTTTGCTTGAATTTAATGTGCTTAAGTTTCGGCATTTTAACAAGAATTTATATCTGAAAAAAGTTTTCATTTATAAATTATTCAAATTTCTCGTAAGAGATAGAAGACTGTTGTATTCAGTTCTACCTCATCTGTTAACTGTTTCCAGAGCGACAAACATAAAATTATTTAACAAACATTGACAGCTTTGGTTTATATGTGTGATGCGTGGATTTTGGCAAATTTATTGCTATGCGTTGATTCAGATTGAGGTAGATTCAGATTATGAGAATGAATAATAGAAGCTTGGTGCCACTGACAGGCTTAATTGAAAATGGCCAGGGATTATATCTGCTGGACAGGAGGTCTAACAGATGGTGTAACTAGATTAAAAATGAAAATCCAGGTTGTTGGGCTGTTTAACAAGTCGTCTCGTATATCCAGAGCCAGGCCTTGCCACAAGTTTCTGGTTGTATTTATTGATTTGTGTTGAGCAGCTGAGCATTGAAGAATGTTCTCAGATTCTTGTTCAGGAATTTTTGTAAAATGTTGACGTTAAAATTCTTGGCTGTCCACAGAAACATGTTCATCTAGCCTTATTCATATAGATGTACATATTTATTTACTTACGAAACGCTTTAATACCCTGAATCAATGAAAAATTGCAAGTAATCGAGGGAATAATCAATTTCATTCCATATATGCTATGATATAATCAACAGCACTAAATACGCTTTATAAACATGAAGTTGGCTGGTTTCCTCGCCAGGCTTATATACCCCTAACCTCAGGCACTAGATACCCAACAGATGAGTGAATGAGTTTAATTGACATATGTCAACCGTTCTCAGACTCGACCTGGTGTTGCAATAACTAACTGCTTTTGTGCTCATCCATTGGCATTTCTGGTAGCTCTGCAAGTCTAGTTTTGGGATTTGTAGGGCAGCTTCAGTTGTGTCCGATTTTATAATATACTCGATTCTATTTGATATATATTCTCTGTCTTATTTTTCACATTTCGTTTAGTATTCCCAAATTTTTCGACTCGTTTACTTTGGACTCACACCGAGCTTAACTTTAAAGCAGATACCCATTAATATTTAAATATTCAACATAAGATAAGACTTTAAGGTATCGAAAGGTTCCAAATTCGTCTTATCTATATCCAGTTCAGTCTGCTTCTGCCGAGGAAAGCCCGCATGGCAATCTTCACTGCTTAACCAACCATGGGATATTTGTTCGTTTTTACAGCATTTTTAGCTTTCATGTAGCTCGCATTTGACAATTTGCCTGACATTCTTTTTCGTATTATATTTTCGCTCACTTTTTTTTTTGGCTGGTTGGCTTTTTGCGCGTTTTTTGGCAGGCGTGCTAAATATTTCACATTGTCATAAAATGCGCTTTAACTGTGCGCATGCCACGGCCCCAAAACATCCCATACTGTTACCCTTTCAGCAGATGTGACCTGTGCGACAGCTGTGGCAACAACCAAAAAAAAAAATATAATAAAACCAGCTGCTGCTGCTTTTTTTTTGTTGTTGGCTTGGTTTGCTTGGTTACTTGTTACTCACCGATATGTTGGCACCGGATGTCCTTGAGCAATGCACGGCAACGTTGTTTGGCCATTAAGGACGACATGCCGCATCGAATGCTTCTCAACATTAATGCGCGGCTGTACCATGCCCTTGGGCTCCGTTACAATAATACGACCGGGATATGTCGAAATTTGTATTTCACCTGGAAAAGAAAAAAGGAAAGAACACACACGGACAGGTAAGCATATGTGGCAACAGCAGCTACAACAATTTAGACAAGTGCCAACTGGCAGCTGATGCTTTGTGACTTTGCGTTAGATTTAAGTGTGTGTGTGTGTGTGTGTGTGTGCTGAGTCCACTTATCGCAGCATATAAATTTATATGTATATATTTTTTTAATTAATTAAAAGTAAATGAAAGCAATCAAGCTGATTGCCCCCCAAGTTCCAGCCACGAGATAACCACAGGCAAATAGTGGAATGGGAGAGGATGCGCGAACAGGCAGCGGCTGTAGGAGCTGATAGGAGTTGTCTGCTCCTCGCATTCATTATGTATGCACACTATGGTAACCTACCAATGAGTTTTGTATAGTTCTGCCCATGAAAGCAAAAGCTACCTATAAATTATACACTTGCATTTTAATTTCAGATCACGAATATGGGCTAAGAGAAAAATGGCTGCAGAGCTGAGTGGAATTTACTTTCATTCAATAATCATTGTTTATCGTTGAGTGTAATGTAATTTCGCCCTAACATATGCAACGCAAATATACGTAAAATATATGAACATGTTCTTGATTAGCGTCACTTGTCTGTCTGTCTATGCAAACTAGTCCCTCAGCTTTGAGCCATCTTGATGAAAATCGGTATATATAGACGTATTTTTGCTTGTCTTTTCAGACTGAGAATCATTATATATGATGATGTCTAGGCACACTATCAGCAATTGTATAGGGTATACAATTGTCAAGTAGGCACTGTTTTCGTTGTTCTCTTGCTATCATTATTTAATGTATGTCCTTTTGTCCGACCTTCGCATGTGGCCTGCTCTGGTGGCCTGGTGTCTATGGACGTGGTTTAGTGGCAGCTGCTTTAAATCATGTAATCGCATCCATTTCTATTTCTGTTAACGCAACATGACAGCTAATCCAGGAGTGCGTTTGCCTCCCTTGGCCCAGTTGGCCAACAAAATCTGGTTGCCATGCTGTGTTCCCATTGTCCTTGTTCTGTGTTTCTCTCTCTTCCCCCCTCTTCCCTCTCTAGCTTCCAATTTAATTTATAATTTTGCACGAACATGATCATCGTCTGCAAGAGCATAATTATTATTATTATTATTATTATCAGCAGCAGCTTTAGCTCTTCGCCTCCCCCAGCCACACCCACTCCTCTGCCTCTTTGCTCTATTGTGCATTAGAAGTCGTATTATTGTTAGCCGCCATTGTTGTGCACCTTATTGTGCAAAATAAATGGATTTTTGGTTTAAATTGTAATTATGCGCTGTCTGCCCAGACACATACAAACACACACACACACACACACAAACACACACACACACAAACACACGCCCACAGCAAACAGACCACATTTATATATATAAATACATATATTCAAAACTGTTGCCTGCTTTTGAGGGCACCAGGTAAATCCAGCTTGTAAATTGAGCGTACACTCGCCAAAAAATTGTAGAACTATATATTAATTGAAGTACAAAAGTGCTTTTACTAAGTATTTTGTGTCTTCAAGATTTTTGGATATTTTGTTCAGTTATATTTATAGTCTTTTTAAAAGATTTCAAACTGAATGCGAATTTATATAGAACAGCGTTTTTCTCCAAGTGTAGTCTCTTTCTGTATATGCAGATATGTGTGTGTGTGTGCGCCTGTGTGTGTGTGTGTGTGCGCGTGTGTGTAGGTAAATGTGTATGTGCTTGTTATCTGTGCTAAATGAATTAGTTATGGCCAACTCTGCCCGCTAGCAGCCAGAACTGTTTCATGTTACACTTTTAATGAGTGCACTCTAAGCCGTTTTAATGTCAGCCAACAAGTGTATGTTGGATGGTGTGCATTAGTGTGTGTGTCTGCTTAGTGTGTGTAATGTTGGTCACTAGCATAGTTATTGTTTAGCACTCGTAATTAATATGCGAGGTTTACACACACACCCTAACTGCTGCTGGCGGTTTTTGTTTGAGAATTTAATGCAATTAATTAAATGCTTAACAATTTGGGGCAAAGACTTCAGAAATCAATGCTTGGGAAAAAGGCTGCCAAAGGAAAAGGGTCTGACGATATTGTTGCAGTAAAACACAAATTAAACTTGCAGCGAACTGTAAACAAACTTGACCAACAAAGAAGATAGGCTAGGAGGGGAGCGGTAGGGTTTTGTGGCATCAACTTTTATCGTATTGATTGATGATGTGTAATATGCGCCACAAAGGCTAATAGAAATTCAGCTTAAGCGCATTTTCACACACAATAAACTTCAAATAAGCAGAACGACGAGTTATACACACTCGCACACACACACACACACACATACACACACACACACACACACACACAGGCACACACATAGTCATACACAAAAAAAAAAGATTCTGTCTTCATTTCGATTGCTTGCCACATACCCTTTTACTCTGTGTGTGCGAGTGTGTGTGTGTGTGTCTCAGCGAACATTTTGTGTTGTACATGTCTCTGACAAGCTGAAAAGTTGGCAGCAGGTTACCCCTTCTCCCCCACTTTGCAAATTGCCTTTTGCCGGGGATTGAATGTCACACATCATAAATTATGCACAACAAAACTCAAATTGACTTGGCCAAACAGCAACTATAAACTTTAGATTTGCAGACAACAACAAGAACAGCAAACAGCAATCGAATTGAGTTGGGCAAATAATTTAATGTTCTTCGGTAGTAAAACATGAAAAGGAAACTATTTATTTGGGCATCTAACAATAGTCAATCAAGAATAGAAAACTCGCCAAATTCGAGTGGAATGATGAGCTTATATATATATATATATATATATATATATGATGTATTGAGTGTAAATGAGAATTTATAACAAAAAATAATAGTTAACAAAGGTTGGTTTCCTTGCTTTAATTGTTTGAGTTGGCAAAGTGGCTTTTATTAGGATTTTAAATAGGCAAACTTAAATCAAAAAACTAAATAGTTTTTGTTAATTTTATAAGCTGTCAAATGCCTATTCTTTGATGATAATGTAAAAAGAGAAATTTGTTTGTTTCTTTATTTTGCAAGCTGTCAGATTCTTTCTTTTGTTATGATTTTTAAAACATTTGAGGAAGAGTAAATAAACAATTACTTTAAAGCCTAAAAGAGAATTAAAAGAACTTGATGCAAATCAGATGTGCGAAATAAATATTGTTTTTTTATTTTGTAAGCTGTCAGGCTAAATTATTATCCTAAAATCCCTTTAATAAGATTTTTAAAGCATTTCGAAAAACTAAGAGCACTAAATTAAAGATTGTTTGTTATAAGGTAATTTATGAATTAAATGATTAAAGCAACTTTGATATCAAAATGTGGCCTATTAAATATGCATATCAAAAAGGGCGTTAAGCCGGAACAGGAAGCGTTAACATAAATTAACCGCTTTAAAAGTCAGAACTGAAACCGGAAACGAACTGGAATTTTAACATAATCATCAGGGATTTTTATCCATTTGAGTTTTATTTTGACAAAGAATTTGCTGAAAGCTTAAGACTATAATTTAGTTTTAAATCGAACAAATGAAAAAAACCTGTTAAAGGATTGAGATAGTTAAACTGAGCTTAACAGGCGTCTGACTTGCAAACTAACTTCAAGAACACTTCATCACGCTATAAATAAAACAACGCACTTAAATTTTATGCGAAGAAACTTTTGACTATAACCAAAAATTTGCTGAAAAGCAATTTTCGAAAATTCCCACTTTGCAGGCATTCAGTTTTAATATTGGCCCACTTATAAGCTAATGGGTATAACTTTCAGATGCCATTTGCCCAAAGCTGCTAATTAATTCAACTTAATTATGTGTCCACAGAACTTGCCACCAGGCCAGCGATTGGCTGAGGATGAGTAGTGGTGTATGTGTATGGGGTGTGTGTGTGTATTTAAGGGGAAGCAGTGAAGCATTGCTGACTGGACGATTAAGCTGAAAATGTGATTATCACGTGCCACGTACCTGTCAGTCTATTTACAGTGCGGCATGTGTAGCTTTTGTACGCATCATTGGCTCCCGCATTATTTATGTACAATTCACCATTGGAGAGCACCGTGTACTTGCCACCGATGTCCGTATTTGGATACAGATGCATGCCCATATCCTGCACCCAGGCGGTGACCATTACAAATTCTGACATGTAGCTGGGCACCTGAGAAAGACAGAGCGAAAGATAGAAAGAGAGAGAGAGAGAGAGAGAGAGAGAGAGAGAGAGAGTGGCACAAGATAAGCAAATTTGATCAGTGTGAAATTAAATTTGCGTGCTGTAAGCATTTTGTGGCAAGGCTGAATTTCAGTTGCAGTTTCAATTGCATTTGCTTTCACTTTCACTTGACTAGCTCGAGGTAAGCTTTTAGCAGGAATGTTCTTTATTTTTATTTTTATTTTTATTTATTTTTTGGTAACTTACCTGACATTTCAGCACAGCGGTATTCCCTGTCATCACGTATTCGTCGTGGACCTGCACCGTGTACTTTTGGTTGACAACTGTAACAAATCGTTGGCAGAAAATGTTTCGACTTTAATGTAGGGCTCAACTGTTCCAACAACAATAGCAATAATAAAAAAGGATCCACAATTATGTTGCGTTTTTATTAGCCCCAAAAAATCCCTTTTTGTTTAATTTTTATTGTGCTCACATAAAAAAAGGTTTAGAGTCGGTTTTTTAAACCCGGTGGCGCCTAAAGGGTCGTTCGCCCTCTGACAGTCAAAATATGTCGCACATTAAACACACAACACACACACACACACACAACCACATTGAGTCCTTTGTCACACACGCACACACACATAAACATGTTCAGGACATTGTGACACTTGGCAAAAGTGTGACCGTTTGTCAGGCAGGCGACGACGACAGGCCCCGTTAAAAATTGGATGCGGCAATTTGAGTTGAAGATTTTTTCCAACTCTCCTGTCAACTCTCCCCCACACATAGCACACACAACACAAAATTAAGAATGACAAGGATTCTAAAACAGCGAATCCTTGCCGCACAGTGGTATGAAAATGACTTCATTGAGATACGCAGCTTGCTTTGTTTAGAAAAATTATAATCTGAAAAGTAATTTATGTAGTTTGAGGGATGAGCGAACTTTGACCTCGCACTAAAGATGTTTATCGTACTCGATTGTTTGTGTTCAGCAGGGTTTGCCATTTAATTAATGAGCCCTTTTACGCTTCCAGAATGTTTGAAAGTCATGCGCATTTACTATCCAAAATTGGAGTTAGGGCATCCAAAGTCAAACATGCTTCTCAGTCTGTGTCTCATGAGCCTGCCCAGAATCATTCTGTGGATAAGCTTAAATTTAAATTCACTCTGCACTAAAAATAACAAAAGTACTTAGCTGGTGTCAACCAGAAACATATTTAAACTCAATTTAATGCTCAGCACAAAAAAAAGTTCAGTCAACCTTTAAAACAGCTTTGCATGGACTTTTGCACCACTGTGCATCACATTTTCTATGCTTACCACGAGCGAGCTGGCCTAGCTTTAGTAGCCGTTTCACACTCCCCCCACATACTCTGCGCCTCGTTTAGGCCCGTGTCTCACTGCCGTTGGCAGTTGTAAATTAATTAAGATGGACAAAGGCAATTTTTTGCACGCGTCACTGGAAAAAGTGTTTTCGAAATGCGTTTTGCGTGCCATGTGCGAATTGCTTGGTTAATCTTCTTATGTATTATTAGCTTAGGCCAACAGTCTACCACCAACTGAATAATACATATATATATAAATATATATATATGTATATATATGTATGTGTGTTTGGGAATCTAAAATGCCGCTCACGAAATTTTGTTTGCTTAAATATGCTAAAATGGGCTAAAGTTTAATTTGAAAAGTTATTGTTATTATTTGGGGGCTTATTTGTATTATTTTGTACGTTTTATTTTGCATTACGAATGAAAAACTGAAAAACTTTGTGACAACATTTTATTATAATTCCTCTGACCAAAAGCGACGGCTTCTGATGCTGCTGCTCCTACTGCTTTCAGTTGAGCTTAGTGCAATTTTGCTGTTGTTGTATCTTCATTATTTGTATTGCAGGACAGCAACAGGACACCAGCAGCAGCGCAGACAGGACTGCCAGGACTATCAAAACTGCCTCAACTCCCTCTCTTTATGTATATATATTCTTCCATTTTTATATTTTTTTTTGCTGCATAGTTTTGTATTTTTAGCAAAGGCAAAAGTTGCTTTTTTTGTGTGTTGCATTTTGCATGGCGTATTTTGTGAGTGAGCGAGTTTTTGGGGGGCAACATTGTGTGGCAGTATAGAAGGACAGGAACAGGACAGCTTGGCAGGAAAGTAAGTATGCAAGCTAAGTTTATAGTTACCACACAAAGCAGCGAGAATGAGAGAGGAAGGAAGGGGTGTGGCAGAGGAGCTGCTCTTGAATTTCTGGTTGGAAATTCATTTCCGCTTTGTTCTGTATGTATGTGCATTAGTCGCTTTGTGTGTGTGGGAAACTTTTTGTTGCACAAATTTATGTTTATGATGTGCGCCGGCGGAAAGATGCTCTTGCTAGTCGCCAGTCTTTGCCCGATTTGCACTTATTGTGCATTAAATTATGGTGTACAAAATGCGAATTGCATACACAATAGGGGTTGATTGCGGCGTGTGTGTGTGCGTGTGTGTGTGTGTGAGAGAGAGAAGTGTAAGCATGCTCAACGATGTGCATTCAACTAATTATGAACAAATTACAAGCGGAAGCAAAATAGAGTAAAGGGAGAGAAAGCCCAGGTGAAAAGCAGCCCAAGAAACTTTTGCAGCTCAATCACACAACTTTGATAATAACAAACTGTGTGTGTTGTGCGTTGCATGCAGCAAAAGTGCAAGCTAAGTCGCAACTTTGTGGCGTCATCATACATCAGCATCGTGGCAGACTCGCAAAGTCCTTGGCCTGACAAAATCAAAAGTTTCTACTCCCACTGCTGCCACTGTGAATTGTCTAGCGAATTTGTCAGGAGCTGCGTAATTGTTGTTTTTTTATTTCTATTCCTATTCGTATTCGTATTTCTATATCTTTTTGCTTGTTGGCTAATTACGCGCACTTAAGCAAAAATGCCACTCAACGATACTGTCGAACTAAGCGCTGGCAATTAAATAACCCAACTGCTGGGTTCTGGCGCCTTTGCCCAAAAAGTCAACTAGCACACATTAGCCAAGAAATTAGTTGAGTCTTTAGGGACGCGGAGGGGGGTTGGGAGCGGGAAGTTAGGAGTAGGGGCAGCTTATAGTCCTTGGCAACTTTTGCAAATTAGGCAAAACGTTTTGTGCCAAATCTACGCGTTGTCAAATTGTTCAAGCGTAAAGCGTTTGTGGTCACTGGACCAGAAATTAACTACCAAAAGACAACAACAATTTGCTACACTTGCCGAAAAAGTGATGACCTCAATTCAAATACAAGCACATTCCAAACACAGCTCGTTCAAAGTAAAGTTCTTGAGACCATTGCACATCAAAATAAGTTATAATTCTTGAAATAAGTTTACCCCTATTTCCAAGAAATAAAATTATTGATTTAAAAGCTTGCCAGATGTGTTTTAAGAACAAGTTGTGTCAAACCGAATCCTTTTTTCGCTTATATTTAACATTGAATTTAGTTTACGGTTCTGAATTTCCTTCGGTCAAGTTGCGGTTTCGGTAATAGTTATTTTACACTTGGAAATATCGAGAACGTTCTTAAAATATCTTTCCTCTATGATTTCAAAGCTTGCACTTAGAAGTCTCCATATTTTTCTGAACGTGCACACACATGAAACACACACACGCACACACACATGGCGAGGAAAGGCAAACAAAGCGACCGCAAATAAAATAAGCCGGCAACATGGCGTATACGTAACGTTGACTTGAGCTGCTGAAAAATGAGCGCCGGACGTTGAAACTTTGCATGTAGTCAGACTGCGTATCTATGTGTTTGTGTGTGTGTCTGTGTGCATGTGTGTGTGTGTGCTTACTGGGTGGGTTGGGCAGCTTAGTAACATATCTTAAATGCTTTGCGGTGGCGACTTCACTGTTTGCTTTCCTTTTCTAGTTTTTTGCTTTCAGCAGCTTTTCTTCTGTGTCTGTGTGTGTGTGTGTGTGTGTGGAACTGTTAATTAAAGCCGAAAAGTCAAGAGTCATGAGAATTCCCTTTGAGAGTTTTACTACGCAATTGTCCATTCATATCTTTTATGGGCACTGTGCTAATTGTTGTTTCTTCTAGTTGAGCAGTTGGAGTTGAAGTTTTGGCTTTTGTCCAATGAGCTACAAAATCCAAGCGACATGTGATGCTAATCAAAATGATTGGCTGTTGTCTCCTCCTCCTCGTCCAAATTCTCCCTTAACTGCTGCCCAATTGCTGTTCATTAATGCACTTTAATAAAGTACTCGACAAGTGCCTAATGAATGACAAAAGTTTGCTGTTGAAAACTGACCTAAAAAAAAAAAAGTCGGAGTTTTAGTGCGCTTGCGAAGTAGTTGAAGGATTGCGCACATTTTTGGAAGTTGAGTAGAGTTGTGCTTGTTTTTCAGTATTTTATACACATTTAATGAGCAGTTGAAAAAATGTATTTTAAACCGTCTTGAATAGCATTCTTACAGTTCGACGGTAGTTTAATTTTTTCGAGTAGTTGTAGTTTGTATGTCTTTAACTGTGTCCCTCGGTCTGTCCCTTAGTTTTGAAGTTTAATTCATGAATATATTCCAATGAGATCGAACATTTTTTCGATTATATTTTTTTTCAGAACATTTTGCAAATAGTTTTAGATTGTTTAACATAATTATTACTTAGTTTATGGGCATAAATAAAAACTTCTCTCTTTTTTAATTTTAATATTTCGTAGCATATTTTTAGAGTTTCAACAGCATTAACAATTTGTGCAATTCACAGGCGAAAAATTAGGAAACAAACTAAACTTTTTTTTTAAATATTTTGCGGGAAATTTATCCAACTGAATAAAATATAAATTTTTTCAGTTAGATATGGAATTGTGGGAGCAACAAGTTAGTTGCGCAGCAAAATGGAAACTCTGCAAACTCCCCGTGTGGTTAGAGCATCTAACCGAAAAGCCGAAGTCAATTCTCTCGCTTGGGCGCCAAATTAGCGTAGAGGAGTGGATTGGGGTTGTGGGTGGGGTTTTGGCTTGTTTCTCGTCGCTCGACAACATTTGGCAGTAGTAATTAAAACTTGCGCTGCCTGCTTTTAGGCGCTGCTTTCGAAAACTTTGCAATTAAGCCAAAGTTTTTGGATAGCCGACGACGAGCTGAGTTAGCGCAAATCAACTGCCGCTATGCGGTTAGAAAATGAAACGTAAATTAATTAAAAATTTGTTAAGCCTACATGCTAAATATATATATATATATATTCACATATAATATACTTCTACTTACCGCCTCGCACATGCACCTCGCGACTTAAGACTGTGCCCACCAAATTGCGCAGTTTGCATCTGTGAATGAAATATTTCATTAAAATTTAAGCAATTATTAAGTATTTTAGGGATGGGTGGGGTTTGTTCAGGTCAATTTACCTGTAAACGGTGGCATGCACCTCGTGTCGATACTTCTCGGCGGTAAACGGATAGAACATCATGCTGCCATTGGACAGCTGAAATACCATGTCCTGCTGCGGCGGTATGGGCGTCCATTCCACCTAGATGGGGGCAACAACAGAGAGAGAAAAACAGAGTGGGGGAGGGGGGAGTGAAGTGAAGTGGGGTATTAGTTTTGGGCAGTCAATTAACTTGGAAATGAGGGACGCGTCGAGCAGACAAAAATGGCATGCATAATTAAGCAGACGAAAACAAAACGCAAAGAAAAGCAACCAAGAATAATATGGAATGAAGTGGGCGAAAAGCTGAAGCCACGCCCTCTACTGGCAGGTACTTAAAATATATTTGTACTGCAAGTTAGTTTTTCGCTTTGCTGGCGAAAATGTTTTTCGTTCGAAATTTAACAAGCGTTTTGGAAAATCTGTAAAAACAGCAAAAACTTGCATCTAGCAAAGCTACGCATATTTTTTGTACTATTTGTTGAGGCAAATAGCGGTTTGAAAAAAATTTGTGTCAAACCGAATCGGATTCAGCTCCAGTTCCGTTATTTAAAGTGTAAGTTATACAAAATAGTGCCATTTTTTTATATTTTCTTTATGAAACCTATATAGACTATAAGGAATTATGATCGGTTTTGGTTCATACTCCGATTTGGCATCCGGGCTTAACCATAACTAAAATAACTAAAAGCTACAAAGTTTCTTTATGGTGACAATTGGCAAACAGTCAGTCAGTCAATCAAGTAAGAGATCTACCTATATATATAGATAAAAGTACATACCTCTGGTGGTGGGCTGCCATGGCCGGAACATTCTATTAGGCCACCCGAATTGTTGGAGAACTCTACGCGATGCGGCGGCTCATGCAGAAATATCGGTCCCTGCAGATCCAAGCCATTAACTATATAGCTGCTCTCAGCTGTAAAAGAGAGAGAGAGAGAGAGAGAGAGAGAGAATAATAAAAGAGAGAATGTCAGAGTTTGTTATAAATAATTTGATGGCACGTTGCGAAGTGTAATGCACGAGTGACCAAAAGTTATTTTCAATTTCATTTAAGCCACGAAAAAGCGAGTGGAAAACTTTTTGGCCAAAATTAAGTGGCAGTGACGATGTTGTCCTTGTTGTTGCAACATTAGTTGTTGTTGTTGTTGCTGTTATTGCCCAGCGGCTTGGCCTAAATTTTAATGAGCATCTCTCGTGGACCACAACAAAGGCACGCACACAGCGCCAAAGACAATTGCTTTCTACCTGTGGCCAACGTTCTGTGGCTTTGGTCGTGTTGGGGCGGGAAGGGAGGTGGGGGTGTGGCAGATCCCTCTCTAATTGCTATGACGCAGCCGTTGGCCAAGCTATTGCATAATTTTATTCGGCGTGTTTTAAAGGCCGCTTTTGATGAGGCTCTTATGCCTTATTTATTATTCACTTGGTAGTCAAGGCAGCAGCTAAAAAACACCCAGCACCAACCCAAAAAAAAAAAAAAAGAAGAAACACTGCAGACTAGCGTGGGTGTGACTTTTGTGTCTGACTGTGACTATATTTGCATTGCGGTTGCCTGACAACTTGAGGCGTTGCCTCAGCGGAGCACTGACCCGTTTTTGTGCCACACACACCCAAAAAAAAACTCGTGTGGGAAACATACATTTCTTTCTATTTTTTGCCATCTAGCAGCATGAATAATTTAATTATTTTTAAAATATATGAAAAAAGTCTACATGACTCTGGTGACTTTCGGCAAGAGATGCAGACCAACCAGCCAGACAAGAATATGAGCGGAAAAAAGATTTTCACTTTAATTTAGTTGCATAAAATTGTATATAAAGAGAGAAATGTTAACGTTTTCTACTTGTTTGTGGCGTGTTTAATAAATCTACTTTATCTTTTAGCAGACTTGAATACAAACCAGTAAGAACCAATTCTATTATTATAAATCGTTGTATGTCGGTTACAACTTGCCGACCTCTTAATAAAATGTAGATGTATACAAAACTTCAAAGTAAAGTATGAGCGAAATGGTAAGTGGGAACCAGTTGTCACTATAAAGAATTTTCAAAAGCAGCATGCAGCATGTGGCAACAGAAAATTTGTTAGCAATTTTCAGCCGCAGCAATAAAATGAGAAATTGTTTTGTCAAAAAGGCATTGGCCAAAAGATGGCGATAAAGTGGACTGGACAAGTCCCAACACCCCAGACCACCATCTACACTGGCTCATAACCCCACCAAAAAGTGTTGCAAACTTTGTGCCACTTTCGTTGCGGTTGTGTGTGGCTGTGTGTGCGTGTGTGTGTGTGTGTGTGTGTGTGTGTCGAGGCTGTCAACTGCAATGCCCAAAGGAAATGCGACGAGCAAGGCAAAAATGTTAGTGAAAAGTAGAAAAGTGTTTGCCAGGAAGTTGACTGCCACAACGGGGCAAGCACATTAAATTTCCAGTTTCTAGTTTATAAGTCACTTAAGATAAAGTATTCTCTTTTTTGCTAAGCACTTTTTTTTGCTTTTTTTGCTGGCAAAGTTTGCGGAAAAAGCTCTGACCAGAGATTTGAGCGGCGATGCGAACTAATGAAAATTAAATTTGTCAGCTGAGCAATTTGTGGATAAGTGAAGAGCAGAGAGCCAGATTAGATTAGTAACAGGTAACAGCTGTTAAAAGTGAATACAAAGCTGTCAGCTAATTGGAGACGCGCACAAAAAGCTGGTTAAACGTGCAGCGAACGTCTGCCACTGTTATTTATGAGGCAGGCAGCACGGGCGTGGTGAGGCGGGGCAACAATAGAAAAACCGTCTGATGCTATCAAAATGTGACATGAAAACATGCCCATAAATACATGAGTGTGCCAACAATGTGTGTAGTGTCTGATACACTGAGAAAACAGAACTTAAACTTATTGATCATCTTCTGCTTATTTATTAAAATGTTAAATGGTGCAAAATTGATTATGAGAAGTTTGTGGAAATCCAGGAGAAATCCAATCAGATTAAAACATTTAAATAATTCGAAATCAGAAATATATCGAAATTAAATTGTTAAATTATCTTTTAATAATATTAATAAAATAGTAAGTCTATAAAATGTAATTTTGATGTAAGAAATGTACTTTCTTTAATTTTTCTGATGCTTTTAATTTTTAAATTTTTTTTAATGATAATGATTTGAGTTTTAGAAATGTCTGCGACACATTCTTTTCCTGAGTGTAGATGCTGACGTAGTTGTTGCTGTTGCTGCTGCTGCTGCTTCTGCTGTATCTACTGCTGTGCAAACTACTGTGCTGCCTGGCTGACTGTCTGGCTTTTGTGGCACGTGTGTGTGTGTGGCGCTGACAATGCGGCATAAACGCAACACAATGACCGGCTGATAAACTCGATAAGGTTTTGCTTTGTCGTTCTCTCTCCCGATTGTATTGTGTTGTCGTCACTGAGTGTGTGTTGCACGTTTGTTGCGTCGTGGCCTCTTTGTTGCCTGTCACTTCGCACATAATTGAATACACGCCGCTCCATTTGTCAGCTTTGTCAATCAAAAGTGGCCGAAGGACAAAGCAGCATCAGCAGCAGCAGCAGCCGCTGAAGCCACGCCCAAAGCAAGCTGAAATCAATTACGCGCAGGCAGCAGGCAGAGGAAGCAGAAGCAGCAGCAGAAGCAGAAGCAAAAGCAGCAGAGAGAAGCATGAAGTGAGATGAGAGTAGTTCTCTAAGCGAAATGCCAGCGGCAGCTGCCTCATCATTATCACGGATCATTAAAAATTGCTGTGCATTTAAATAGAAACGCTGGACGGGAAATGACTGGCTAGAAGAAGAAGACGACGGAGTTGAAGCAATGAATGCGAAGAAGAAGAAAAAGCGACAGGCATCAGCTAAACACAAAATGCAAATGAGCAGACAGCCAGCCTCCCCTCCCCCTTCCCCTCTCTCCTGCTTTCCCCCACATAGAGTTACAGCTTTAGCTTTTATTTCAGTTAGTCTCCACCAGCCCCGCTCCCTTTCCAGGATTCTATTCAGCATTGCAGTCGTAATAAATGGTAGGGAGCTGAAAGAAAGTCGTCGCGTAATTAAGAAGAAAATCTGTGCAGGCAAAAACAAAAAAAGCATAGAAAATAAAACAAGTAAACAGAAATTTAAGAAGATTCAAATACCCTTGCGGACATATGACAAAAAAAAAGCCAAAATGTAATAATAAATTGAGATTTGCCCAGATAGTGAATTTAGTGCATGTGTAGACTATCCAAGCACAGCTTAAGGACTTGCAATTCCTTAACTAATTTGAAGGGATTTTGAAAGTTTCCGCTAGTGAAAATTCCGTCATCAGGATACCCCTTCAAATTTCTACCCTGATTGAGGTCCTTGGCTATGAAGCGCTCACTAATACTTTCTACCCACTTACAGAACTTCGTGCTTTACGATAGTTGAGGCTTAGAAATCGGAAACAGTATTTTTTTATATTCCACAATTCTTAAGTTCATTAGACATTAAGAACACAAAAGTTTTCCATGTAATTGCAACCCCTTTGATTGAATGTTCCAATTTGACCTATCGCAAAAGGAAGGATCTAAACAAGGAACCTAGTAGCATATTATTATCCCATTCTCTCCAAGAATATTCCTATATAATTTCTAGCACTAAACTGTCTTCAATGCCGAACCCATTACAACATCGTTATACCGATCCCCTGCAATAATATACTCTACCCGCCACTTTCGGCAATTTCACTTAAATTTCCAATGAAGTCAGGAAAATGTGTAAATAATGACAAGCTTCAAGTTGGCTTCGAAGCGCACTAAATCAAAAACGCTTAAGCCCCTGAACCTTAAAGATGTACTACCTTATGCAGATGAAGGGGAGAGATGCGAGAGGGGAGGGTTAGCAATAAAAAAGCAGCGACAAAGCTGACAAAAGTTCCTGCGTGCCGCATTTAAAAGCAAACGCAATTCCGAGGCTTTCCAAAAAGTTAAAGAAGACGAAGAAAAAGGAGAAGAAGAAGGAGAAGAAGAGGTGGTAAACTGAAGATGAAGAGGAAGCAGAGAAGCAGCAGCAGCAGCACACATTAAAGCTGATTTGCATATGCCGCACGTGGGTGAAAGATGTGCCCAAAGCTTTTGTCTGCTGCCAAGGGGTGCGATTTAAAGGTGGGGTGGGCTTTTTTATGGGGAGTTGGAGGGGCTTGTCAAATGGGAAATGACTTGACAAATATAAACAGCAGTGAGGGCCTGAAAACATCGCCATTTGATTGAGGCAATGTCTGTGTGCCGAAAAAAAAAAGCAGAAAAGAAAAAGAAAAGCAGGCAGCGCTTTGCATTTGAAGCGTTTCAGTCGCAGCTTTAGAAACAGCTTTTACAACACTCTTCTCTCTCCTCCACCCCCTTCGCTCTCTCCCTCCTTCTCTTTTCCCTCTCTCTCTGTCAGTTCAAGTGCACGCATTTTTCTGCTTAAGAGCCTCGACTAATGCGAGGCGTCTGCTTCAACGAAGCGTTCCACTGCCTCCATCCCAAACTCGCCTCCTTCCCCCTTTCACTGTCTCGGCGCAACAGAGCGTAACGGTATTTCTATATCTATGTGTGTTTACGTGTGTTGGTATGTGTCTGTGTGTGTGCAAAGTATATTTGCTTAGGTCATATCACGCACAACGTGATGCTTGCCCCTTGACTTTATTCAGCTGTTGCCTGTTCGGCAGTCAACAACAAACTTTTATCAACGCTGACCGACTAGCAGATGACCTAGAAACACTTGTCAAAATAGGCTCAATAAATTTACTGTTTATAGGTTTAAATCAAGTTTAAAATTTGTTTTGAACTATTTAAGTTATGCCACAAAAGTATTCTATTTGATAACTTAAAAAATGATATGGTATTAAATATGAAAAATGTACTGGGAATATTGTGATTGTTAAAGTTACAGGGTATTATATTTTATAACTACTCCTTTTAAATAGGGATTTTAAAACTGAATCGTTTCTAGTAAGGCATCATTTACAAATAAAAATAGCAAGTAAAATATGCCAGACTGCGAGCTATCCTCTTATTATATTGCGTATTAAACTCGGCTCACGTTCTTTTAAACCACCCGTTACTCAGCTTACAGGGTATAAGTGTAGCATACATTTCTGGTGGCCTGCTCTTTCGTAATAAAATTGATCTAAAACATTTTAGGGCAACATTCGAAATCTGATATTGACTGCGAAGAGAATGTTGCATGGCTACTATTGTTAATGCAGCACATGTTGCAGGTTGCAGTTGTAGGTTGCCTTGCGGGTACTTTTATTTGCAATGCGCACAAAAGTATGCAATTAAAGTGCAACTGCCAAAAGCAGAAAAAAAACTGAAAAGCATTTCAATTAATGTTGCAGACGCTGCTGTTGTTGCAGAGGCATTTGTCGTTGAGACTGTTGCAGTTGCATTTGCTGTTGCTATTGCTGCTGATGTTTCGCTAATGAGCGTCAACTTTAAAAGTCAGAAATTGCAAATGGAAGACAAAAGAGCACGTCACGTTGAGTTTGTGCCATAAAACTGAATTATTGAAAAGCACACGTTTCACTTTTGTTTGTGTTGCACAGCTCAAAGAAATGAAGTCAACAGCAACAGCAATGGCAACAGCAACTGTGACTGCTGCAACTGCAACAAACAACGGCACAAAGTTTTACATGCCCCGTGGCAGCTTCGCCAGCGACGGCGTCATTTACAAGGAAACTCATAAAACTTTCTGCCGCTGGCGTGCACCAACACTTCAGGGCACAAAAGCAACAACTGCTGCAACAGCAGCAACAGCAACTGGGATCAAATGTTAATTGCAGCTTTTTTCTCTTCTTTTTTTTTTCTTTTTTGTGAGCAGACGCAAGACATAATTAGAGCTGCTCATTGTCTAATGTTTCACGGCATTTAGCAACCGAATATACAACGACGTTGCCCCCCAAATGCAGCAAGTAGCCACGGAGGCGTTACAAATTTACCGAGCACATGCAACGTGCAACAGTGGCTTCAAATGCCATTTGTCCTGAAAAAGTTGTAGAATGGTCTAGAAAGTTTTTAGATTGGTTTACTTGAATTTGTCAGTTAAGCTTTTAAAAGAAGGCGATAAACTACAGAGTTTTATTTACTTTGCTCTTTTTATACGTTTATAAAATAGATTTTTTTACATATTCATAATTTCCCTTTAAATCTAACTTTTCGACAAGCTCAATTTTTTTTTTATGGAAAAATACAAATTATAGCTGTTCAACAGTGGACGATTTGATATAGATGCGAAAGTCCTACAGTGTTTTAAACATAATCTAAAAACTTTACATCATTTTTGTCAGTTCAAATTTATGCCTGGAAAAATTGCATTTTAAGCTATGGTGCAACAAACCAATACCAACACACAGGAAATGCACAACCAACACCAAGTTCAACAACACGCCCTCGAAATGTGAATGACCTCGAATGTCACGTTGCAGCAACACACACAGCTGTTGAGTGGGTTGTGGGGGCTGTGGCACTGGTTTGTCACGGGCCAAAGACTGAGAGAAACAACTAAGGAGGCAGGCAGGCAGGCAGCTAGGCAGCCAACTAGGCAGCTTTTCTAAAACAAAAAGGCGAGCCAACTTAACAGGCTGAGCTGCAAGCAGCAAGGAGCTGAAAGCAGTGCGCAGCTAGCTGCAAAGCTTTTGTGGCAAGCTGCGGGGAGAGCATTGTCCAAGGCAGCGACAGCATGCAGCGCATAATCAGCCTCATCATCAGCAACAAGCAAAGGCCCACACTGTCACAGTCAGAGACCAGTAGAAACAACAACTGCAACAGCAACAGCAACAGCAATAACAACAGCAGCCCGCAGTCTTTGGCTTTGGCAAAAGGATGGAAACAAAAGTGCCTGCGGCTGCCAGGAGGCAACTTGCAAAACGTTGCAAGACTCAACACTGCCGTTGATCTTTTGCTGATAACTTTGGCTTTTTGAAATGTGCACAAAAAACAAGAAAAGAAAGAAAAACGCGACGGACCTTTGCAGGCGACCCCAAGCAACTAAGTAATGCTCTGTGCTCAGTGCGAAAAACAGCTGAAAAATAGTCTGCTTGATATTGAGACCAGTCAGCCTTAAAAATCATAGTTCTGCCAAAAGTCATTCGACTTCCATAGGCCAGGGCTTTTTGGGAATGTTTCGACCAAACCGTTAATCGCCATTCTGGCTCTAAATTCATGTTTAAATTATACCACAAAAACTGCTCGTCATATTTACAAATGTAGTACTTTAAATGCAGGATGAAACTGTGAGAAATACAAAAATCCTATCGCTTTGACGCAGTCTCAAAGGCGAAACGGAAATTGCGAAAGAAAAAAAAATGAAATACACTCCATTTATCAGCAGGATCAGTGTATCAAAAGATTGAAAAAGAGCGAGTGAGAGCGTGAGAGGAAGCCGTCATGGCCTTTCCTGCATGCAACGGCTTGTTAGCCAAAGTGGACAAAGTGGCTGTGTGGGAAGTGTTGCAAGCGACAGCGCACAAAAGACAAGCCAAAGAAGCGACACGAACAGAAGCAGCAGCAACAGCAAATGCAAACGCTACAACAGCAACAACAACAGAAACAAAAACAGCAAACAGGGAAATGTAGAAAAGTAAGAACACAAAAAACTGGCAACGCAGCTTAATTATTTCTAGCCAAGAACAAAAAAGTGAGGCCCGAATGCCCAGGAATCGGTCGCAAATTGAAAAGGCCAGAAAACACACAAAAAAAAAATATATATATATAGAAGCAAAATGTCGTATGTATGCAGCAAAGACATTGAATGCGAAATTCCAGATGCTGTTGAACGTTGGCAAATTGCTTCAATGACGGGACATACGGGGCGTATGGTTTACATGTGATGAGCCCTGGCTTGGTGTAGCTCAGTTTGTAGCTACAAATACCTGGCACTTCAATTAAAAGTAGCGTTTGTCTGCTGTATAAATCAATATCAAGGAAGATTACTTTTCACAACCAATTTGAAATCTTTGTAATGGAAAATTTGAGCTCTTCTTTAAATAATACGAAATTCAATCAAATATCAACTTTTTAAACAGGTATTACTCTGCTGAACTAACACTTTTTTAGTGAGTGTTAGTCTCCAATCAGTTAGCTTGTCAGCACGCACCAATTTATTTATATTAACTATTTTGTAGTTGTATAAATACACAAAGTGAATTTTTTATGCGCCAACAAAATCAATATATATATTTTCAGTACTTTCATGTTCAGAGTTTTGTAAAATGTATAAAATTATATGTATATAGTAAAAAAAAAAATGTTTTGTTTTGGCTGACTGGCGGCAATTGAAAGCCTGGTCATTCAGTTAAATCAAAGAGCTACTCACCTCGGATGATGTACAGGATCAGGACAGCCTTAAAAAGGCTGTGTAAATCCATTTTTTATGAGCACTAATGCTTTCCATTACATTTTTTATGTGTGTGTTTTAAACGCCGAATTTCGCTGGTGTTTGTTTTTATTTATTTTATTTTCTGCTTTTCCTTTTGCCTTTTCGCTTTTGGTTTTGCTTTGTTCCTTTTGATTTGTTGATTTGTTTTTTTTTTACGCTTTCGATGCTCTCGCTTATTTAATTTATTTTCTGTTTTATTTATATTTTTGGCCTTATGCGCACATGAACAGATTTCCGCTGTGATTGTAACTTTTTAATGGTTCGCTTGTTATTGTTGTTTTTTGTTTTTTATTTTTTGGTTTTTGTTGTTCTGGTTTATTTATGTATTACGCGCTTCGAAATTCATGAAAATGTTTAATGCGGCTTGAGGCTGCTAAGTAAAATAAGTAACGATATTTATGTGTGAGTTGAAAATCATCAACCCAGCGTAGCCCAACTTTGAACACAGCACTTTTTTCCGCAGTGCTGTAAAATTGCATATAAAATAATATGAAACTCATGCAAATATTTAAAGTTGCGCTGTGTTGAAGCTGAAGTTTGTTGCGACGCTTTTGATTTCACTTGACGACAGTCAGTCAACTGTCAGCGGGGATATTAATCATGTCACACACACACACAGGCACACAAACACACTCACACACACACATACACAGGGACATCCATACGCACGGACAAGCACTTGAGAAGGAAAGATAAACGAGGCAAAGGCATACAGTCAAAGTCCCCTACAGTGATGCACAATATATTTTTCCTTGCTTTTTTTTCCTTTTTTACGCTCCCGGATTTTCCGTGCTTTTCCTGGTTTTGGCTTTTACACTCCCCTCCCCTTTAAGCGCATTTTTATGCGCGCCGGCAAAAATTATGCATCAGCGCGAAATTGGAGCGCCATAAGTTGAGCTCAAGTGAACAGATATCATGCTCCTATGACAAGCTACCGCCAAGCCACCCCTCTAAGCCAGTCTAAGCAACACACAGCAAGAATATGTGATGGCAGCATATGCCGAGAAAAAAAAAAAGAAGAAAAGCATGTGTGCTGCAAATCGCTTGACAAGACATTAACTTGTCCTTTGACTTGTCCAGCTCCGACAAAATGTTTATACCAGAGCGTAGTAGTCCCCGAGGTGACGTCTTGTGTAAAACTGAAAGAAAAATGCGTAACGTGAACTATGCAAAAGGGAACAAACGCTTGTTTGATAAGAAGCAACAACGAAATAACACCATACATACAAAAAAAAAAAAATGAAGACAACAACAAAATAAGCAAACAGCAGTAAAGCTGTCAATAACGATAAACTCAACCCAGCGATGGGAAATGGAGCTGGGGGAAGGGAGTTAGGGGAAGACCCCAAAGAGCAACGAAAATGCCGTTTAAGCAACATGGAAATTATGCCCAGTGCGAATATCAGCAGCAAACACTATGTGGCAGCAACAGAAATAAAAAAGAAAGGCGACACATGAAAATCTTTTCCCCACTGCATATTCATTTATGTTTCTTTCCTTCTTTTTTTTCGATTTTGGTGTGTGTAAAAAATCATGACTTGGCAATTATGCGGCAAATGTGCGCATTGGGCATGCACAGCAGCAAACAAAAGTCAGATGTAGCTATAGAGACAGAGAGCGACAGAGCGACAGAGAGAGAGAGAGAGAGAGAGAGAGAGAGAGATAGAGAGATGTAGATAAAAAGGAGCTCGAGATAGCAGCATAAATATTACGCATACGCCACAGTGCACTGGCAACGTTTGCTAAATTGCTAGCAATTAGTTTAAAAATGCGACAGCAACAATAGCAACAGCTACAGCAAAATAAAAATAAAAAGCCTGCAAATTATAGAAAATTGCAGGCCTATGCAGCTTTCAAAATGCAATTTGACTCAGCTAAGGCGTGACAATTATGCAAAGCCTGACAAACGAAAGTGTTGTTCCCAAAATCACAATATACACAAAATGTTTACAAATAGAGAAAAATGATTGAATGAAAAATGGATAAATTAATAAATAAACACCTAATCAAAAATATAAAAGAATTTAAAACGGAAAAGTAGACTACAAAACTTGTACAGAAGCATAAAAGAAGACTTTATTATTTATTGAAGAAAAGATTAACAACTAAATTCTTAACCTGCTGCTCTACAAGAGATTTCATTAAAGAGATGCTTGAATACTATTCTGCATATACAATAGACATGGCATGTGCACAACAGGGTATTAAAAGTATTCTACAGAAATTATAAACGTTTAATGAAAGTAACCTTCAATTCAATTTAAACGAAATTTCAACTGAATATTGTGTAAATATCTTTATAACATACAGCTCCCTGTCATAAAAATAAATTGCCTCATATTGAAAAAGACTTTCGCTTCGATTTGTTATTTCAAGCGGAAAACACTTAATATTTACAAACGCCTTTGAAAATGTGCAGACCTGAAGAAACATTTCCAAAGCCATAATGAGCAGCAGTTTTGCCTTCACTTAACAAACACGTTTAAATTTGAAGGCACAACTGAAACCGGGAATGTGAAACGTACTTAAAACTGCAGTAAAGTAACAAGAGACTAATGGTCTTCAATAGCTTGTGTGGCCATTACTTTTGAAGTCTTTTGAAGGCTTAGTAGAAAAATGAAAAAAGAACGAAAGAAAGGCAAAGTACGTAAAGCAGTTGAGTTCTTAAGTGTGCGCAATGTCATTTGCCTTTGTAAGCGCTGCTTATGTCTATTTCACTTAGTTGGCCGCTCACAGTTTGCAGCTCTCACAGCTCGTTTGTCTCGGCCTTGGGGGTAAAAAAGGGCTTAAACAGTTGCTAGTCAAGTTCGATTTGTTTATATTACACTTGACGCTGTCTCCACTTTTTTCCTTTTTTTTTTTTGGGTGCTCGTCTGACTGCCCATCTTGGCTGTCAGCGGCAATTTGTGCTCGTTGCCAAAATGAAATTTGCCACATAGCCTGCACAGGACTAGACAGGACACACCCATACATACAAACACACACAAACCAATACAGACACATACTTACACATTGACTGCGTTAGCAATTTATAGACTTCGACACTTGGCGAAACTCGCTCAAGTTTGCCGTCGCCTGTTGCCAAATACGTGATTTATTTTAATAGATAATCATTACGCGAACGATTCTGATCATGTCTCAGCTTTCAGCTACAGCTTCAGCTTGTTGCATGTGACCTGCTCCTGTCTGGCTGCTTGCCTGCTTGCCACGTACGTAGCGTCAATAAATCAAAAGCAAATTGCTTTTAGTTTATTGTTTTTGCGTGGGCAGAAATATAAAGAAAGACGTACAAAAATAACACACACACACATTGCGCATACGCCGCGTAGGTCCAGCCAGCAGCATACCGTTGCATGCGGCATGTTGCACGGTTCATTCACATGGCAGCGCATACTCGTATTTAAATTGTACCATTATACACTCGAAGCAGCTTCCAGCCAGGGAGCCACAACTCATACACTCACCAAAAACGGGCAGTTCTAACAAACAGACATTTTTTTCGGCTCATTTTTATACTTCAGACAAATCCTACACATTTTTAAGCCCATGCTCAAGCTTTTAGACACTTTCTGTTTGTATTTTGGATGACTTAAAAATATGATTAATTTTACCATAGAATTTGGAATTTGTGGAGATAAAGTTCCCATTGATATTATATATTTGAACTTAAGAAAAATCTGTCTTGTGGTTTGCTGGTGATTCCTATTTGGAAAAACATACCTAGATAAACCCAATTTTCCTCAGTGTGCGGAACGCCGAGCCCTTTCTCACTAATGACTTTTTATGGCGTCTCTGGGCGGCTGCTGTGAATGGGTTGCCCGCAAAAAAATCAATACAATGCATATGACCAGTGAAAGAGAGGATGGACCCGGCCAGAGTACTAACCGGGCTAAAAACAATGGCCAACAACATGGAGAAGGCAGCAGGCAGTAGTTTTGGGTCTGTCTGTTGCATTATTGTAACACTGGCCGACCGAGACCGGCCGGCTAGCTGACTGAATGACTGACTGTCTGCCTGGCCGCAAACAAATGCAGCGACGAGACAAAACGCAACAAAAAAATCAATAGACCAAAAGAATGAGGCAAACAAACAAACAAACGAATAAACAAGCAAATGAGTGCAACAGCGAAAAATATACGGAAACTGTGAAGCAGAGAAAAAGAGACAGCGAGAGCTGAGAGATAAGATTGAAGATATTATATATGCATATAATACGACAACTATATAAAGACAGGTAAGAACGTGTCTTGACTGGCAGGTCCCCAACTGGCAAACGGCCAACAGATCTCCGTGCAATATTAACTTGTATTTCTAGCTGCAAAATGGCCAAAAGGGTACACAAAGATGTTAAAAAGTACCTAACAGGCAAGTCAAGTTTTTTAAAAATAATAATAATAATAATCATCAAATAAGACACTTGCAATATTTTATCTCTTGCATATGCCATCTATTAGCTTTCTCCCTTTGACTACTTTACAATAGACAGAATAAGCTGTATTCTTTGTATATTTTGTATATATTTAAAACTAGTTCCTTCTTCATTTAGGCAAATTGTATTTGACTAAGCAAGTATGTCCCTCCATTCGCCCCTCCCATGTATAATGTGCAATAAACTACATTATATCTATTATCTGTATGTTAAGTCAAAAAGATACACTCTACTCTACATCTAGAAAAATTATCATTCATTAAGTAACCACGCCCTGCCACAACCTAATGACACACCTTTTTGGCCATATTTGTAGGGTATACAAATACATAACCAAAACAAAAAAAACGGCAGGTGACTCTTGGATCTCGTTGTTGTTGTTTGCTTGCGACTAAAGTGCACATAAAAATCATTTAAAAACAGCAGCGACGCTAGCGTCGCAGTCAGATAGAGAAGTAGCAGCGACAGCAGCAGCAGAAACCAACCTAAGGTAAGGCTTGGAACGACCTGGTGGCTGCGCCCTCTGTCGCACCCTTCTGCACCCCCGTCCACTCCTTGCCTCCCTCAACCATTTAGGGGTTGGGTTTGCTGCTGTGATTCAGTGCAAAAAAATTGAGTTCAGCGTCGCCGCCGCATAACACACAAAATGGGTCTAAAGTCATAAACTTTTTGCACATAGCAGCTGATGCCAGCCAGCGTTGAGTAGTTGTTGCTTTGCCTTGTTGCTGTTGTTTTTGCTGCTGCTGCTGTTGTTGTTGTTGCTGCTGCTGTTGTTGCCCGCCTGCTCAGTGATTTTTCCTTGCCTTTGGCTTTTACTACGCCACACTCTGCTGGGCTTTTGTTTTTTATGACTAACGAGCAAAATATTGGGTTAAGTAAAAATGAGTGGGGACGAAGTAAATACGGAGGGGAGGGTTGGGACTGTGTGGGGATGTAAGCTATTGCCAAATATGTGAGCTAGGGGCGATGCAAAAGTGCAAAAACAATTGGTCTCTTGAGCAGCAAGCTGACATAATAAGTAGCTCCCTCTCTCTCTCCCTCCCTGTCTATCCCTCTCTCTCTCTAGCTGATATATATATTTGGGGTTGCAGATTGAAAAATCTTGGCATAAAAAGCGTGTTTAAAAATATAAGCTAGTTGCGAATATGTAAAAAATATTAACTGCCTTGTGGGCTGTTTAAAAAAAAACATGAAAGACTCAAAGCCTACTGATAATATGGAAATTGAGACCTTTAATAATATATAAAATATATAAAATATTTATAAACTGTCTAGTTTATGGTTTATGGAGTTTCTCTTTCGATTTTGGGTTGAAGATTGAGCAATATTGGCTATCGAGAAGGATATATGGAAATTGAGACCTTTAATAATATATAAAATACAGAAAATATTTATAAACTGTCTAGTTTACGGTTTGCGGAGCCATTCTGTATCTAAAGGCAAATGTTTATATTGAACCGCAGAAGGATACAGAATTCAAGATTGAAAAATGTTGGCATAAAAAAATATATTTGAGAACAGAACTTAAACAATTTATTTCAAATATGGGGGAAATATACAGCCATCTTGTATTCTATTCACAAATCCATTGCTAGACTTATAGACAGCTAATTTGCTCTATATATTCAGGATTAAAGATTGAAAATCGACTTATAACAGACTTATAGACAGCCAATTTGATCTATATATTCAGGATTAAAGATTGAAAATCGTGGCTTCTTTTTCAACAAATATATGCATATGGAAATTGAGAACTTAAATAATATATAATATATGGATATATTATATTAACTGGGAAGTTTAATATTGTTTTGGCAAGTCAACCAAGTTTTCTTTAAGTATAACTGTACCTATAACTATAACTATACCTATTTACATATACACATATCAACCACAGGGCTTTTCAATTTCTACCACATAACGGTTCTTAAGTTTCAACTGCTTTTCCTCTCCGCCACTGGCTCAATTGGAAAACTTTTCGCGCTTCGCTGTCAGCCATCGAACGCCTTTTACATTAGACCTTTCTTGACACTTGCTCAGCACCTCTGGCTGCCACACCCCCTTGTTGCACATCAATCATGTTCATAGACAGACATAAAATATAAATGCGAACATTTAAAATAGCAGCTCGCGTTCCTCTGCGCTGAAAATGTCACACGCCAATCACTGAAATTTGTTTGCCAACTGTGTTGCAGCTCGTTACCAGATACACTTATATATATGGATAGATATATATACATACATATATATATATATATATATATATAAAACAGTACACATTGTGTGTATATAACAGCTATATAATATGCACAAACAGCCTATTCATATACATTTATCAAGTTGAAGTGGCGCCCCTTTTTGACATTTGTTTTGTGCAACACTTTTTTTAGGGTCGCATCACTTTTTTGCTGTCGTTTTTTGACAGGCAGATAGCAATTTTTGAGAGGTGGGTGGGGGGTAAAAGGGTAGATAGGAATACAACTGCAGCCTGACTTGCACAGATATATATTCTTGTTGCCGGCGGGGCGAAAGTGATTTCTTAATTTGTTACAACAAACTTGGCAGTCATAAGCCGCATTCTGCTCCCATTCCCCTTTCCCTCCTTGTTTTAGCATGTTTGTGTGTTAAAGTTACATGAACTTTCTTCCGCGTGGAAGTTTCCGTTTCAAGCTCAGAGGCTGCTGCAACTGTTGTACGTGACTTTTGTGGCAAATGATGGATTAGGGCCGACGACAACAACAACTGCGACGATGAAAAAGTGAAACTTGCTGCTGAGTTGTGCACAGCTAATTAATGACAGCAACAAACGTTGACGCTTTACCAGCTTTATTTTGTGTGCCACAGAAAAAAGGACGCAAGGAAACATAAATGTGCACCATTTTGTCGAGCTCTAAAATACTGGACGAGCGCAGAAAATGCGTATTTAAAGACCAAATTTTGTTTTTCTGAAAACGTAAAACTCTCTCGCGTTTTTAGTTAAGTACGTTTTTTTTTATACTAATTTTAAGACAGCTAAGTTCACTGGACGAGAGAAGAAAATGCTTGTGAAAACCTGATTTTTGTTATACCAAAAAAATTGCATCCTAAAACTCTTTCGTGTTTAGTTAGGTAATCTTGTTACTCAATTTAACATTTTGACAGTTGAGTTCTTAGAACATGACTAGAACCTTTTGTAATTTAGAATTTAATGACTTAGCGAAGCATTTAAAAGTTTCTATTTGAATACCCAAGTGGTTAAGTGAATTCTGAGATAAATGGAATGCAAAATCATCTTTAATAGCAAATTTAACTCCATAAAATACCAATAATATAATCTTCTTCTAGCTTCTACTTGATCCCAGCACAGTCCCTTTTTTCTCGCAGTGCAAATACGAAAATTACGTATACGCAATACGAGCCATTGCAGCTGTTGTCCAGCCGAAAAATAAGAACAAAAAAAGAAGAGAATGATGCTTATATATGGTAGTAGTAACTGCTAACTGCTGCACGTAAGCCGCATGCGGCACGAGGCACGAGACACGAGGCAGGCAGCAAAAATTTAAATAAACCAAACCATTTATCGTTGCGTTGCCGGCTGTGCTACAACTACAACTACTACTACTACGCACATGGGCGGCCATTTTGTGTGTGCGTAAGTGTGCACAGTGTGTGTGTGTGTGCTATTCTGTGCATGGTCACTTCCGCATGAAATACGAGCGATTTTTACTACTACACATCAGCAACAGCAACAGCAGCAGCAGCAGCATCCAATCGATAAATATAGAGTGTGTTTGTGTGTGTGTATGTGCAGCACGTATATAGTAGATATATATTGTGTGTGTGTGTTGTATATGCCGGCAGACAGATTTATAGTTTGTCATGGCGGCAATGTCCAAAATAGTTTTGCAGCTGCTGCAGCAAACTTCGTTCATAAAATCAATAGGCGATGTGCAACGTTAATTTGCACTCTCTCTCTCTCACACACACACACACACACACTCACACACACACACACATACTCTGGTAGCTAGAGCCGGCCGGTATAAGCATTATTTATGTGCTGCGTTAAGCATAAGCTGCTGCAGTCTCAAAATGTGCTTGAAAAACAAAAGCAGCCAGCAAAAACCAAAAAAAAAAAAACAAAAACAAAAAGAGTTCCAAGTCAAAATAAGGCAGTAAATAAGTCACTTGGTGTGTTTGGGTTCTAATTGCTCGGCAAAAGCAGCAGCTGCCCCAGCATAATGAAAGAATATTTCAAATTCTATGCACAATGTGAAAAGCGTATTATATAATAATAAAACAGTAGACAGAGAGAGTGATAGATCGAAATGGAGAGAGCGAGGGAGAGAGAGAGAGAGAGTAGCACAGCACACAAGGTAAAATGTCAAACAATTAAACGGCAATTACGGCAAAAGGTTGAAAACAGCAAAGCAGCAGCAGCACAGCAACTGCGACGACTACGTGAAAGCGTCGCTAAACGTGTCTTCCAATTTTCCAGCACTCGGAAAGGATTGCGAGCAGTGGGCGGCGGGCGTGGCACAGGCACTTAATGGGCGACACACGCAGAAGTGGTAGGCGGAGGGGGGCTTTGAACAATAAGGGTGCCAAGGATTACATATGCCAGCAGCATATGCTTTATTGATGAGACGTGTACCCCTTCTCCATGGGTAGCTAAAAGAGTCAAGCCATGCTTACTTAAAGCGTACTTAAAATGTTTTCATTTAAATGGTAAGGGGAAAATTCTGAAGTGCTAAGCAACAAATGCCTGAAGGAAAATGTTGCATAAATCAGAAGATTGTGCTATAAATGGCCATAGAAAGCCAGCTTACGCCACTTAGATTAGTATTTTAGCATATTAAACAATTTATTAAAAAGGTTTGCCGAAAAAAATATTGTTCAAATGTCCATTAAAAACAGATTTGGTGAATTATTTTCTGTGATATTTTATTTATGAATCCATTAAAAATGAGGAAAACAAGTTAAAGTCAAGTTGTACATTAACTTTTTGCATAGAAAATGACGACTTAAACGGAAAGCCATCTTCCTTGAACCCATTCAACATGAAGTTAAATAGAATAACTTGATTTATACAAGGAATTCTTCAAAAATCTCTTGAAATTACTCACATATTGAAAGCACTTTTAAAACACATTCAGATAAGTAAAATGGTTCGCCTAAGTTAATAAATTATAATATTAAATATATATATTATATTAAAGAAAATATACAAATACATAAATAAAATTTATAACACCTCTTTCAGTAGGTCAATAATCATAAAAATACCTGTACTTCAAAAATATTTATTTTGAAATATGAAAATGCAACTTCAACTTCAATTCGCAGCATTCAACTAGTGGAAAGCAAATTTTTTTCTTGCCGATGATTATCTATGCTTGAAATTTAGTGTTATAATTTTGAGCACACAGAAACGTTATTAAAGCATAATCTTGTCACTATGCACAACACTTCCGATAGTACTTGGTTTACAGCGTGCAACATGCGGCAACGTTCAGAGTTCACATGTAAAATAAAAAATGCGCTGGAATATTTGTATTTGTTCTTTTAAGTCTTAAGTTGCCATCAAATTAAACGAAATTTGCATGCAATTTACTCAAAAACACGTTTGCACTTTTACTAACACACACACAAAAAGAGACGCACAGCAGCAGCGAGCAGAACACGGAATAAAAAAGAAAGGCAAGTCGTGCAACAAAGTTGTTGTTGTTGCTGTCGTTGTTCTAGCTTAGCTTGATTTTTGCACGTTGTTGCAATTCAATTTATTTTCAATTTGCGAGCATGCAACGCGAAAGCGTGGAGTGAAAGGGGTGGGATGGGAGTCTGGCCTAGCACCTTTCATTAGACAACACAACTTTATCAGCGAAAATTTTGCACGTTGTTGTTATTATTATTCTTGTTGTTTTTGTTGCTGTTGTTGTTGTCTTGTTGCCGGCGTTCGATGTTTTACACACACTGCTGTTTCTCGTAGTAGATACTACACCAATACAAACACAAACTCACAACACACACGCACACATAAGGTGCATGCATATATATCTGTACACATAACTGTTATTTACATAGCGTGCACGTTGCCGCTGCTTCTGTGTTGTTGTTGTTCTTGCTGTTGCCTGGTGCATTTTTCCTTGCTATTGCACTGTACTGCCTTGCACGCTCGTTCGTACACAAACATCAAATGCGACAGCGTCGGCGCCGCTCTCTTCTGTTTGTTGATGTTAAAGCTTTGTCTCTCTTTACGCACACACACACACACACACATCGACACTCAAGCTACCGTTTGTTTCAGTGTATGGGAGTGAGACCCGCTCTCTGTCTCTCACTCTCTCTCTCTCTCTCTCTGTCTATCCCACTCTATCTAGTGTGTAGAGTGCAGGGAGCCAGGCACAACCGCACGCGAGGAACGTCAAACAGCAACTGAATTCACATTGCGCTGTCCATAAGCTAAGGAGATGCCTTCGCTGCCAGTTGCCATGGTCGCCATGGACTATAACTGTGGATGCTGTGCTCTACTGCGCAGAAGCCACATGTGTGTGTGTAAGAGAGGGATGAAGATGGAGGGAGGGTTCAAGCAGCCTACAAAACGTAGTAAAATTCGTAGTAAAATGGATGCTATTCGAATTTCATTCATTTTCTGCCAGTTGCCTTGATCTGTTATCAATGCACACTTTGCGATCTGGCAACCAGTTTAAATTTCCTGCAAAGAAGAGCTTTTAGATCAAAAAGATGTAACAACTTGTGCAAATAACATTTACGATATCGATAAACGACCAACAAATCAAAATAATAAAGAGATGCCACGCAGGCGCAAAATACTAATAATAATTATTTACAACAGGCAGCTGCCAGTTAATCTGAGCTAAATATAGCCTAACTGCTGGTAACGCCAATTTGAATGCTTTGAAATATGGCACTTTGCAACACTGAAGTTTGTTGTGTTGTTGCTTTGTAGAAAAAAAAGGAACTTTGTATAAGCAAAATGATTTTAGATGGTTTTATGGATGCCTTGGAAGAACTAACACTCTGTCATTCTGGCGACCTGCAAGAATTGCATCGTTTCAACCACGAAGCCAATCTGTTGACCGATAGCATACGCTTAGTTTTGAAACGCAATAAATCCGAATTCCACGATTATCTCGAACAGTTGCCCAAATGTGGTAAGCAAAAGTTGCAACTGCTTATTAAGTCACATCTTATTATTGTCTCTCAATTCACAGCCTCTTTGGTGCACCAGATTAATCTGGAAATGCCCCAAGAATTTGAGCTATTCTTGCCCATACGATTGCCCTTTTCGCTAGAGACCAGATTCGATGCCTCCGAGCGCGGAGTGCAATTAATCAAATCGAATTCGAAAAACTACTTTGGACATCCTTTTTTCTTTGGCGATGCGCTAAATGCGAAACACATCAACTGTCGCCTCCAGCGTGATCTAAAGAATACCATCGATTCGATGCGCATTCACACTGGCATCTGGGATGATGTCTATGATCTCGAATATAATGCACTAATGCACAATGGCGTTCCCTTTGTGCATCAGGTGTATGCGAGGGAGCGGGGCGCAGTTGATCGGGGCATCCGCATCGATTTCATCTTGACCATTGAGTTTGATGGCGCTGAGATGCCGTTGCCAGCGTATTTCGATGCGCCTATCAGCAGCAAGTGGTTGGCCTACGGACGAGTGCCCCACGCTGGCAGCAGCGACAGCGCCTTCGACTGGGCCGTCGTTTTGCCCCACTGGCGCACGACAGACGACCGTGTCCGTTATCGCAATCACAATGCGATGCTGCTTCTCTTTCGATCGCTGTACGCGCAGCGTTGCTTCACATTTGCCACACCCCTTTTTGTTAAGCTCTGCTTCTTCATGACCACAATAGATTGTGGCAAGAGCTATAAGCGTATGCCATCAGGGGATCTCATAATAAAGGTGAGGGATTACATATCCCTAATTAATATTCATTAAAATTAATTATCCCTTTTCTGTATTCTTTCACAGACTTTGGGCCACATGGTCTTTTACAACTATGTTGAGCTGTTTAAGCCGCAATCCCAGCTGGCTTCAATGTCGCAGCTGCTCGAGCATCAGATGATCGGCAAAGAGATCTTTAAAACACTCATCAGGGGCAAGAATGTCAATCAGAAATGCGTGTTGCTGATGGACGAAATCTTTTGCTTAGACTATCAGCTGGAACAGAAGAAGGAAGAAGTGGCAAGGAAGGAGGGGCAGACTAAAGAGGTGGAGAAGGAGCTGATGGAGATGGAGGAGGAGCATGGGTATTTGCAATTAGAGGAAATGGACGAGGACGACGACGACGACTACGGAGCAATTACTGAGGGAAAGGATGTGCTGCAGATACTGCTGACAGAGGAGCCAGAGGACATTGATGAAGAGGGTGATAAAGAGTGGGAGGATGTCGATGAGTGGGAGGTTGAGGAAGGGTGGGAGGATGAGGAAGAGGAGGAGGAGGTGCATGTATATTTAGAATTGGAGGAAATGTACCAGGAGGACGACGACGAAGAAATTACTGAGATAATGAATGATTTAAAGATGGTGCAGACAGAGGAGCCGGAGGACGTTGATGAGCAGAGTGACGAAGAGTGGGAGGATGTCGAAGAGGAGGAGGAGGAGGAGCAGGAATATTTGGATATGGAGAAAATTACTGAGATATTCGGTGATCTAGAGATGCTGCTTGAGTCTCAAGAGGATGACCCCCAAGTAGAGCAGCAGCCACAAAGGGAATCGCCTCATGCAAAGGAGGCGGACGAATCGCGTTGTAAGAGTCGTCGTAGCATTTAAAAAGCAGAAAAACCTAACACAAAGCTCGACTCGAAGTTAAATTGTGCATGAAGTGGTGCTTCAGCTTTATGCAGCAGAACCCTTAGGGCTGCACAAACCACCCCCTCCCCCACCCCACACTCACACATCCCTTTCCCCAAGCACCCTCTGTACCCCCTAGGTAGATAATGGGGGGTTGTTAAAGAAATTTGAGTTAACTGTAAATTGGCCAGCCGTTTTTGTCGAGGGACAGGCAAACGTCTCAAATCTCAGTAATAGCGTAACTTTTATGCCCAAAACTAAGTGGAACTGACTGCACACACACACACACACACACACACAAATAAATATATATGTAGACCCAAGCACACACACACAGTTACCCAGACAAAAGTTAATAAAAGCCAACTAAAAACTAAAGCTCTGCTTGGGCTACGTGTCCTTGTTTTCCATGCCCATCCTTTTGCTGGCAAAAAGTTAAATTGCAAATGGCATGGGTTCCGTTACTTCTCACGTCCCCCACATCCTCCACCACGCTCGAGGGGTGACATGAAATTTTAGAAAAATTTGCTTTTATTGTTGGCAAAAAAAAAACAACAAAAAAAACTGGGCAAAAAGGTAGTCGGAGTCAGCTGGGCGTGGGCGCATTAAATGCACACACACACACACCCTTACACACACAGACAAAAGGGTTTAAGTTGGAGAGATATAGACATGTACATGTATATATATGTATGTGTATATATCTGTGTTTTTTGTTGTTGTGCCGAGCCACTGGGCTCGAAAGTTTTTTCGCTGCAAGCATTTTGACATTTCATTGTTGTCAACTTTTAACTAGTTTGTGTTTTTTTTTGCCTTTTTTGTTAATGTTGTTTTTATTTGGAAATGCAAATGAGCGCTGGCAGCAACAACAATTGTCGTTATACTGAGCAATTGTATTTATGTTTTCCAAAATTATACTTGCTTCTCTCGACATTTTATAGCCATATGTTTTTGTCGTTTGGCGTGTAACGCATTGAAGGAGACGTATCCGACTTCAAAAAGTATATTTGTAAATATATTCCAAGTCGATAAAGCCATGTCAATATGGATTGAATTAGCATATCATAAAGTGACCATAAAAATTAATGGTTGATTGATAAATTCTTGTCATGACGTTGTCAATTTTCCAAAACCATTCATTTCTGATTATAGTTCGATCTCTAGAATAATGCTGCATTCAAAGTAAGCAACACGATTCTAATTCAATTTATATATTACAATTATATCTCTAAAAATTGCTTTTAGGCGTGGATCAAGTGCTTCGAGAAGTTCCAAAATGATCCAATGCAATACATTTGTCAATTATGTCGATTATTGTCGATTATGATTTGACTTCGAGATTACACACGAAATAGCCCCTTAAGGGCCCCCTCGGCAAGGGTATTTCATCTACGGTGTGGCCAAGATAACAGTTTTACTTCTGTTTTATTGGTTTGTTGATTCCATAACCATATTTATACCTCGTACATTGTAATAAATTTAATTACAGCCGTTGCATCTCACCCAAGCCAAACCTTATACAAATCAAATAACTATAATTGCATATTGAAGCTGCCAGTTTCCCATTCGATTATGTATGTGTATATATAAAATATTGAAACATGATAACGATGTGAACGTGTTAATTTGCCGACCTGTTTGTCAATTTTATTGTCAATCGGCAAATTATTATTGCAATGCGACATCTCTCGTTATTTTAATTGCGTTTCCAGAAACAATCTGCACAAAACTCAAGCGTTTAAGGTTTCTATATATATATATATATATATATATATATATATATATATGTATATATCGACTCTTATTTACTTATGAGTGCATCGATGTACAACGAACGCTCATAAATAACCTATGGCAAATTTGACAGTGCTTATGTAAATTTATTTGTAAAGCAGCAGCAGCTAAAATGACAAAATCATTAAAGTAAGAATATAAATATTAAACTGTAAAGCTCAGCAGGCAAAATTCCTTAATGAAATCTAAGATAAAAGTGGCTTAATAAACGAGAAATTGAATTCAATGAGCCTTTGAACTGAAGCTCAAATCGAGCAACATGTAAAATTTAAAATGCTCAATTCAGTTTGGCAAACACAATTTGCAAAATATAAATGCACACATTGAATAGACGAATTTCAGACTGAATAAACGTTTAAGATATTCTCAAAAAAAAAAAAAGATTTTTATTTCAGGCAAATCAAATTGAATACATAAATCGAAAACTACACTAAATATAAACAGAATTTGGTTTTATTTAAAGCCGTTAAATATATATCGTAATCAACTTAATAATTAAATACTTAAGAAACTATAAAAGTATATAAACTGATGTTTTAGGCATATGTTTTTGTTCTCTGTGTAAGAGCAGCAATACAAATAATTTCTTATCAAAACATAAAAGTCATTTTCCCCAAGAATTCGCAGCGACCTCAAGGATGCTGTCCATTGATGCTATGGCTGCCAACAGTTACTAAAGGCATTTGGGGGATAAGAAAGGGCTCCCCAAATGGTTGGCTGATGGACAGCCCGACCAGGACCATAACCAGGAGCAGGAAGAAGTGGGGCGCATCTTTAATCAAAAAATAATTATGAGCGTCCGGGGAGCTGGTGATGGCAATGAAATTACATTTGAATTATGACAAAAAGTGTGGAGAGCAGGCTGAGGAATTGGAGGGGGGATGGAGACCTAAAGCAGCAAATGAGCTAAGCGGAAGCCAAGTGAAATTTGAGTGAGATGAGCGACAGTAGACAAGAGAAAAGATAGCGCAAATAAAAAGCAACAAGACCAACAAATGTGGCAGCAATTTACGCAGCAAACCGAGCACTGAAAGTTGCAAAGGCACCGGCAACCAGAGGCGGGGCAAGGATGAAAATGTTTATGTGAAATAGCAAAGAAAAATAAATAAAAAAATGAGACCAGCGACAGACAATTAATTTGTTTTGTAACCCAAACAGGGGAGATGGGCAGGAGGGGTTGAACTGGGTGGAGCGCCCAGGACACACAGGACAAACAATTTCGTGCTTGTTGGCAAAGAAAATTTACGTGGCAAAGACAAGTGACTGGCCAAACAAAATAGCAAAACTGAATTGAAAACCCAGCTGGAGGGAGCAGCAGCTGGAAAATGGTCAAACATTTTACGCTTTTTGTTTAATTAAAACAGCAACAGCAATGAGAACGGCAAATTCTTAAAGCACCAGCAGCTGGACATATGTTTTTTTTTCCTTCGCTCCCATTGTAAGCTCAGCACTTTTTCAATTAAGCTTGCGTTGCATTTAATATAAACTACAACATTAGTTTGCTTATCTGCAAAGCCAAACCGGAAACGGAAGTTTGCCGCAGCTGCCGGGCATGCAGTTAACTTTTATTTGACTCGGCTATTTGCTCAAAGCGCTCAACTCGAAGCCAAACTATTTGACTTACCATATTAACAACAACAACAACAACGACAACAACAAAAATAGCCAGTAGCTGCTGCAACATCAGGCACTCTTGTTGCACGTCCGTGTCCAGTGTCACCTGCGCATATCAATGCGCGTACACTGCAAAAAAATAAGATGAGATGATAAAGGCATAGCCTGAAAGTGTCAGACTAACGCTAAAAAATCGGATTGAACGAAAGCTTGTCATGCAAATTTATTAATTGTATTTTGTACTTTTTCTAGATTTTTGCACATTTTATAACTGAATTTCAAGTTTACAATAATTTAAATGCAGTCTGCTTGCATTTAAAGTCGCTTGCACTTGCATAGAGCATTAACTTTTTGCTCGAGTGTGAAAACTGCATGCATTCTTCGCTTTCACGCGAGAGGAATTTGCCACTCATATTAAAAAGCATACAGGAGTCGTCGAGGATACGTGTCGGCACCCACTGTGAGCAGGCGTGCGAGTGCCTGCGAGTGTTGGTGTGTGTAGGTGTGTGTGCGTGTGTGCTGGCTAGTGTATCACGTTCGCGTCGTTTGGCGAATGCCACTTCATAATTCAATAAAACAATAAAAAGCCAAATCCTAACAAATTACAACAATCACATCACATACTTATGCATTTACTTATAGTACGCATATTGCGTATGTGGTCGTGTCCTGGCGCCCAAGGGGAACGGGGCGTGTTCAACATATTTTCATAAATTGCGTACAATTTGCTATGCATGGCACAAAGGACCACGCCCACACAGCCAGCATGGGGGCGATGAGGGACAAAAGCGCACACGACGCGACAGGACAGCAAGAATGGCCAAAATTATGGCGCAAAGGATAATCGCAATAAAGTGAGTGGCAAGATGGGAAAAGGAGCACAAAAGAGCAGAGGTTGATGTACAGTGTACTTACATGCAAGTCCCCTTCCTGGTCCTGGTCTAAGGACGTGCCGACTTTTATGGCCGAAAGGCGACCGACTGACAACTAGCTGCTTTTATGCAATGCTTTATTTGTGCTACAGTTACAGTTACAGTTACATGTTACATGTTACATGTTATGCATGTTATAGAGGAAGTCTGTGTCTGTCCAGGCCCAGTGAGAGAGAGAGAGGTAGAAAGAGGGAGAGGCAGAGTTAGGGATAGAGATCGCAATGTGCTCATCCCTACACCCCGCTCAGTCAAAGGTTCTCGAGTAGCTAAGTCTAGTTTGAGTTTGTGTTCACAGTTTGTATAAGGCATTGCAATTGGGTCCGGTCTGGATCATTGCATCCGAGTGCACCTGATATTGCAATTGTCCCTCGCGCAGCTGCAGCACCTCCTTGATTTTGCGTCCAATTGCCAGAATTGCGTGCTGATTGAGCGCGTCCTTGGTCCACAGTGCTGTAAGCGAAAGTGGCTTTATTAATATGGGGAGATGAGGCTAAGAGTGCTCAGCGAGCATGTATATTGCGGACAGCCAGATTGTCAATTCATTCATCAGGAATAAATATGCTTGACCTGCTCATTAATAGACATACTTGCTAAGAATAAGCAGTTTTCAATAAACAAATGACAAGGCCCTGATATACTGGCCTGCCAGCATAAATCAAACTGATTGCACTACTTACATTAACTTATAGCACCGCCAGGTAATCAAAAATAAGAAAGCAAAATTATTGTAATATAAACAATTTACAATACTCACATATTTTGGCGGCCTTGTTGCGCACATTGACGGCAACTCCACAGATTTGAAAGGGGTACTCAAAGCTCTCGCCAAGTGTGCACAACAGCTATAAAGGAGTATAATATATATATATATATATATATATATACAATAATATAATGCACATTCAATTACCAAATCATGCCACATATTGTCTACCAGCTCATTGGACTCTCTGTTCAAGAAAAAAATCCAACGGCCGCCATTTCTATTGTTGGCATCCTCCCACATTGGTCTGAGCAGGACAATGAGCAATAAGAAATTGAATATGTTAAAATTCTATAGAAACTAGAGACCAACCGTATGCCATGTTTGAAGACCATATAATCATTGAAAGCCTTTAGATCCGATGGTGGCTTAATAAAATAGTGAACACTGCAAAAACAAAAAGAGATTGAATTAATTGCCATTCTTATTAAAACTTTTTGGGTTTGCTCACCTAAAGAAATCCTCGACGGTGTTGAAACTGGTGACATTGCTGAGCATTTCCTCCCAGCACTTTTGGCGATCGCTCTGCCAATGCCACAGTGTCCAAGTGTGCTCCAGCGGATGCTTCTCGCACAGATCGTAGTCAATGGAACTCAAAACACTATTCAGCGACGGTTGCAGCTCCTCGCCGACGGCTGAGAATTGCTTGTCGGCAGTATAGGTCTCCTGGCCGGATTCGGCTACCTCAATGCCCTTGTAATTATCGAAGCCCATGTTTTTCTTATTTTCAATATTTATGCAATATTTTGTTTTTTGTTTTTTGTTTTAAATAAATTTTTTCGGGTCGGTAAAAACAATTTATGTTTTTTTTTTTTTACCAAAAGTAAAAAAGTAAAAAAGGATTGAGTAAAAAGAATGTAGAAATAATTGCCTGTATTGTTCGCGACGAAGTTAACGAGAATAGTAAGAAAGTGAAAAGCGGCACATCATTTGCTATTTGACAGTTGACAAAAAAAAACAACGCCTACTTTTGATTTTCCAAGGAAGCTTATCTGAGGTGTTGCCAGATCGGTAAGTAGATCTATCGGCGTAGCTAGAACGTTGAGGCAAATTTGACTGCGTTCGCTGTGAATGCAAATTTAACAGCAATCGATTTAAGAGAAGTGCGGAAGAAGTGAAAAGGGAGCAAAGGGATGTTCGATCAATTGAAATGCCACTCTAATAAAATAAAATGTCAGGCGAGCCACACGATAAATGCACGAAAATAATAAAATGTGACTCAAATGAGCGAACGCGACAGGCAAAGCCACAGGCAGAGAAGGAGCAGGCTGGCTTCTGGCGGACTGCCTCAAGCACTTGCCAACCAGTGATGCCATTTTAGCCTTTTTTATTTGTTAATGATTCTTGTACGACAAGCTTAATAGTATTCGAACAAAATTACTACTGATTTATTGAACATGTATATTATAATTGTGGGAAATTAAGCTGTTTAAAGTACCTTCAAAAGTTGGAAGACATTTTTATTTTAATTTACTTATTCCGAAACTATTCAAAGAGTATTTTAAAAATGAGTTCTATTTTCTGAGCCCCCAATTTATTTGTCTTGTGTCACTTCTTATTTTTTGGCAATCGACAATTGGCAGCACTCGCTGCCAATTCATACTGTATGTGTGTGTGTGTGTGTGTTTGTGGTGTTCGCGTATGTGTGTGCAACAGTTTGCTTGCAGTCAATAATCGAAAACGACTTGGGCTTGTGGCAATAAAAATTTGTCTTCGCCGCTTAAGTTTTGCGCCTTGTTGCACAGACAGGCAGTGTGCAACACACCCACTCACACACCACACACCACACACGCACACACACACACAAACACACAAACACACAGACACACCGCACATCCTTTCCGGCTGATAATAAAATATGTGTTGCCACGCTGGCTGCTGACTGCTGGCTGCTGGCTGTGTAAGTAGCTTTGGGGCACTTGTAATGTGCACCATTTGTTGCTGGGGCGACGCGTCGCCTTCGTGTAGAATGTAAAAAGTGCCACCAAAGCCACTGTGTGTGTGGCTTTTCTACAAGTTACTTGCTCTATGGCCATGTCTTGTGCCTTGTGACTGGTGTCTTCTTCCCGCTCTTCGCCACCCCTGCCACTTTGGCTGTTTCGCTGTGAGTTATGTTGGCCAAGTTTGGTATAAAAGTGTAGATTGCCATTCCGACTCTGTTGGACGCTGCAAATAAGTTTCGCTGCTTCAATTTACTTAAAAATTCTATTTATTTTTGGGTCTTAAGCAGCAGCTACAGCGAAACGCCTCCCCTTTGCCACACTTGCCACACTTGCTGCCCCTTGTCCCTTAAGCTGAGCATGAGCAATGTTTGGGATGTATTTGAAAGCAAATCCTCTGCATTTTAAGGCAGCCACGGTTGAGCATGTTTGCAATTAGATTAGCACAATCAAAGCGCTCAGAATATTTATGGCAACTAGTCACGAGGCGATCGGCACAGCTTAATATACAGGAAATTCTAGGAAAATTTTGCTTAAAAATAATGTCTAAGGCAAATATAACATCTTCATTTATGTGTAGACCAAAAGGAGCAAAAGTCAAGCAATGTAATTGCTCAGCGAGCACGAGTAAGTAAAAGATTAATACCATTTGTAAAATGCATATTTATCATTTTGAATTATAAGCCAAATATTTGGTTTCCTTTATTTACCGTGTCCGACAGCAACTATTGTTAAATCCAAACAAATGTTTAACTTGGCGTTGCAAATCCGACTTTTCTCCAGGTGTCTTCTGCCCGCTGCGTATACGTAATATTTTACAGCGTTTTGCACTTTGCTAGCAGTCAGCAGCGAGTACAGCTGTAGCTGTTGTACACTGTTGGGTCAGTAAATCTCTTAAAATATTGTAATGTTCACAAAAGCTAGCGAAAGCTAGCTGGGAAGGGTGGGGAAGGGACTAGAGGGGAGATCAAGCGCTCTGAGTGGTAGTGCAGTAAAAACAGATAGAGGGGGAAAGTGATAGAGAAGGAGATAGAACCCGAAGCAGTAGCCGAGCTGATGATGTCTTGAGAAGCACGGGGCAGACAAGCGCCTGGCAAGAAATGAAAATAATTTGAGGCATTAGCTATGACTAGTGTTTGCCGCACTACTCCCCCACCCACTCAGTCTGTGCTGTTGCTGTTTTTGTGGAGTACAAAATTGCTGGATGATTGTAAAAGATTTTGCAGCGTTGAAAGGCGCCAAAGCACGCGATGATGTACGATATGAGAAGAGCTCGTTTATTTTGCAAACTGAATGATGGGGATGGAAGGAAGCAGACGCAGCGGACAACAGCCACATAAAACAATAAAAGCACAAGGTGCTAGAGAGACTACACTCAGGAATTTATGTACGTATGTGAAGCACACATTTATGGACAGATGGGGCGACATATCCTGCATGCCACAAGGCCAAAACTTACAAAGATAAAAGCGACAACAACAACAACAGCAAAGAGCTTCCTGTCAGCAGGACCTCACCTTGGCAGCAAAACAAAAAAAATGAAAAGAATCGTGTGCTAAATGCTTTTGTTGCCGCAAGCACAAGATGAAGTTGACGCGTCTGCAGATGAGGCATCGCTGACTCAAAGACCCCAACACCGACCCCCCCCCCCCCCCTCATTCAGTCAAGCCCAAAGGCCAGGTGAAAGTCATTTCACGCTGTTGTAGCGCAAAAGATTAAAATAATAGCAGCGCGTAAATTAAACAGCCAGAAACCATGAGCTCTGCCAGCTGCACTCAGAATAAAGATCGCCCAGCATTTTTACATTTTATATCTACATTCGGCGCCAAGGAAAACTTACCTGTTAAAAATATTAAAAAATATATTCAATTTTCAGGAAAATTATTATATTATTGTGATTTTCGATTTATCCAGTTTTTTCCTGTTTTCAGAATTTTCTTTTTTTTCTTTATATGTAAAAACTATTTTTAAAAACAAGAATATTTCTCCAGCTTTCAAGTCTATTCTCTTAAATTGACGGTGGTTTTTTTTTCTCAGTGTATCAGCTCGCAGCTTTTGGCTTCATCTCCAGAACGTAGTCAGTGAAGTGGCAACCGCAGCGAGACGACGCACCAATCGCACACATACACAGGCACCCACACTTGCCACATTCTTTTGTCTTTTGCCTGAGTGTGCGTATGGGAGTGTGTGTGTGTGTGTGTGTGTGTGTCTGTGTATGTGGTTTGGCTCTAAGACCGTAAGACGCTTAGCAGCAGCCTGGGCATGGGCAATACTTGCGCCATTCGCACCATCTGATGTGCCAACAGCAACAATAGCAGCAACGACAGCAGCAACAGCAGCTACAGCAGCTACAGCAGCTACAGCAGCTACAGCAGCAACATCAGTAGCAGCGGCAACATTGCGTTGTCAGCACTTCATTTTGAGCCAACATGCCGCGTGCTTCACTTAATGCGACTGCCAGCAGCAGCGCTGAAAGAGGGTAGGGGTAGAGGTAGTGCTGATAGGGATGTGTCAGGTGTAAAGCAAATCCAGACTCGCTCAACTACAAACGGCGAACTGCAGTTGCATTTATTTCTGGTTATTATGATTGCCAGGCGACTAAACTTCACATGATTGTCGTAACAAACACTGCAGAGTTACAACTTTATAAGGTGTACAGTTGTCAAGTATAATTATTTACTTTATAACAAAATCAATTAAAAGTTGACTTCTGAATCCTACAATAATAATAACAATAATAAAAGTTTGATGACTATGATTAATGGATATATTGATTGCTTATATAGAAAATTATGGAAATTATTTTGCTAACTTTTGCTAACTCTTTTTACCTCATTTTCAATCAATCCATAACATAAGCTAAGCTATTTACTCAATGAATAACATAACAGACATTAAGACACTTAATCACACACTCTCTACGTCTATATCTCTCTTTCCCTTTCTGCTTCTTCCTCTCTCTCTCTCTCTCTCTCTCTCTCTCTCTCTCTCTCTCTCTCCTGTTAAACTCTCTGTCTTTCTCTTTCTCCTTCTCCAATACTGTCTCTCTGTCTCCCTCTATTTCTTTACCAGTCTCCCTTTCTCTCTCCCACTTTCTTTCAATTCACAATTTAATCTACAACTAAGCTGGAGACAATGAGATATTTTTTGAACTCTCTTCCCTTCTTTCTCATTCTTACTGCAACAGTCTCCTTTCCTCTCGTCTCTCTCTCTCTCTCTCCCGCTACATATTTTTCTATCTTCTTATTCTACTTCTCAATCGACACATTTGTCGCCTGCACCAAGTGCAATCGCATTGCGCACACCCGACATACACAATGCACTGTAATGCTGGCGCGTAACGGTTGCATCTGGATGGGTTGGTTGAAGGGTTCGGGGTATTCCCCGATTCGTTAAGCTGCCGCCCCGCACGCCCTTATAGCAACCACACCGCCCTGCTGTCATCATGCCCAGACTCATGACTCTGAGTGGTTGTGGCTTGTCTTTTCCGACTTGCTGCTGCTTCTGCTTCTTCATCTGCTTTCTTTGGTGCGCTGGTGAGCTTAATGCTTTATGTTTGCCAGCTCTTAGCCCCATTGTTTCTGTTGTTGTTGTTGTTGTGGTTGATGTTGCTGCTGTCGTTGCTGCTGATGTTGCTGCCATTGCAAGGTACTTTGCTTTTGTTCGATGAAACGTAAAAATAGCAACAAGCAAACGAAAACTCATTTTTAGACAATGCCGCATAATTCCAACGGATACGGATGAGGGATCCAACGAGCGTCCCTTTTCTGTTGTAATGAGGTATTTTGTTGTTGTTGCTGCTGTTGCTGTTGCTGTTGTTGTGTCTGTTGTGGCAAAAAGCTCCTTCTACTTATGTTTACATTTCAATGCGTCTTTTTGCGTAGCTACCTGCCTCAAAGTAACCGCAAGAAGTTTCTTACGCGTTGTCAGTTTTTATAATGAAAGTTGAGGGTTGCAAAAGAAGAAAACAAGACTAAGCCCAATCCAACCAGCAGCAATATCTAAATATTCACAAAGGATTTGAGCAGCTTTAACTTTTGAAACCCTTTCACAAAACAGACACACATGTAGCTGCTGCCTGTTGCTGCTGGTCATTTACGGCCATTTAGCCACATTTAACAAAGTCAACAATAAAGTCAAAAACTTTTGCTCGGCCCTGTTCAACTTGTTCAGTCCTTGTTGCTGCTCTTGCAGAACGATAATTGCCAAAAGTTTTTAGCCCCGATTCCCTCGCTCTCTTCGTTGCCGCACCCCCCGCTGCAGACCAACGCTTATCAGTTATCAAGTGGCTCAAAAACTGGCTGAATTGAATACCCATGTAATTTGGAGAGAATTTGAGCTGCCTGCAGACGGACAGCATTCACAGGCCATTAAATCATCATCAGTAGTTGGATTACGTACGCTGCCGACGTATTTTGATTCCAGGCCTCATTAACGACGACAGTAACTGTAATATTAGTAACGACATCAACTTCAGCAGCATCAGCAGGTGTCAATTTTAATTTACTGTCTCTCCAATGACTGCCATCTCCAATGTCTGCCTGTGGCTTGGCTTTTGTGCGCTTGTTGTAGTTGTGAACGTGGCATCAAATTTGGGGAATGTGGCTTCGCATCTGTATCATATTTTGTGAGCCTTGCGGTCACTGTGGTTACTCCAGGTAAATAAGATACATTTGTAGTTATTCAAAGAGGACGAGGGAGGGATAAGAGTGCTGCCTAGACTGGAATTTATACAGAAGGTTTATCCAATGGTGTAAACGTTAAACAAGGAGTAACATTTAGAAATGCCTACATCTTAGATAAATCTTATCTTAAGAAAATAAAACAGAAATTATAAAATAGGTTTGCACTGCAACGCATTCCGGGGTATTAGTTAAGAAGTTGTTCGTAGTTGTTAAATATCTCAAGGTGATTGAATTATGACTGTTTAGTTGAAATCAAAAATTATCAATCAAAATTCTTTCCACAGAACAGACAAAAAGCAAAATGAATTGTAGGTAAAAAAAATATATTAAGTTTTAGCCAAGTTATACTGCATTTAGATTAAGAAGGGAATTTCCTGCTATCCATAAGATACTGGTAGATGCAAGTATAGATACCTGTTTCAAGATATCCATGCAAATTATAGCAAAATTTATATGTATATGCCAAAGATATAAGTATGAAGGCGGACTTGGCAACCGTGGCGACTCTTAATTGATATGCAGACCGGCAATTGGCTTGAATTGGGGCTATAATGGAGTCTAGTTGATGTGCACATTAAAGAAGCTAATGAAGCAGCTGAAATATTTGCGCTAAGAAACGCTGCGCATGCCAAACAAGGCCAAATTAAACAAAAAGCAAACACTCAGAAATATTTCATTGAAACTTAAACTTTTATTTTATGTCGTAAACAAAATCACAAAATGGAATGGATGTGTAAGGCAAAATAGGTGCCCATGGCTTAAATACATGGCGCACTATTCACACACACACTTCTTACTTCTTCAGCAGGAGGGGAGCGGCGGCGGCGAAGGGACGTGCCACGTAAGGGGCAGCGAACGGAGCGCTGTAGGCCAGCGGGGCAGCAGCGGCATAACGGGTGTAAGCAGCGGTGTAGGGAGCGGCAAGCGGCGCGGTGTATGCGGCGGCAAAGGGAGCAGCAATCGGTGCAGTGTAGGCAGCAGCAACTGGAGCAGCAATCGGTGCAGTGTAGGCAGCGGGGAAGGCGGCGCTGTGAGCGATGTGGTGAGAGGTATAGCTGGAGGCATAGGGTGCCACATAGGCAGCGCTACCAACAACAGCGGCTGCTGGTGCTGTATAAGCCAGAGGAGCCACAATGCCGGGCTTGGCAGCAGCCACAGCCACAACAGCGAAGAAGCAAACAGCGAACTGGAATAAGAATCAAAGAAATTATAGTCAGCTACTTGTTGGAATATTCCTGACAGATTCCTGGACAGCTTACGTAGTTGAACATGTTGATTTGGTTTGGTTTTGGGTTTGGGTTGTCAGCTAGTGAATGGCCAGTTGATTTGTGATGCCAAAGTGAAGACAACGCTGCGCTTTTATAGCCAACTCGCTCAACACTTACACTTTTCAGTGCTGTCTTCGAGCTACTTACGAATGCGTGGCACGCAGCAACAAACGGTTGCAAAGTCAACGACTTGGCGATGACAACGACAACGACAACGTTGTCCATGTTGCGCATGCGCAATTCTTGGCCAGAAATTCGAATTCGGATTCCGATTCAATGGTGGGCTTAATGTCTTTGACTTGGCTAAGTGCTTGGCCACGTCCGTTACTTTTGATACCTTTTATTTTTCTTTTACCTCGGCCATTTGTCCATGACCTTGAGCTGCAGTTAAATGGTTTATTTATTTTGTATGTTTTGGCGGGGGTATTACCGCTCTGAAAACAGTAGCATATGTTGCTACCAAAAGGTGTGATTAATGATATCATGCTTGCAGATTGCATGTTAATTGATTTTTATTAAAGATTATCTACAATTTCAATTGCACAAGAAATGTTAGCAGTGAGACGACCTCAAAATACGTGCAATGAGTCTGCAGAGCCAAAAACTAATTAAAAGTTTCTTTTGAAGTGAACTCTGACAGTAGAAATTTGTTGGATAGATACAAGATGGTTTAGCATAGATAGTAAAAAACTATCAAACTTAAATACTTCTAAAACAATTCATAAGCAATTAAATGTATTTCAAGACTTAAGTTTGCATTAAAATACTTTTAATATTATTGAAGTAAGTTGTTATACTTATTTCAATTATTTTTTAAAGCAGTACATTTAAAATGTATCTTAAATTTGTTTTTTTTTTGCTCAATTTAGTTTTTCAATATTTTTAATTTCTGTAAAATCACAAGTTTCCCTTATATAAATTCCATATGCCCCATTTTTTTGTATTAATAGCTGCAATTATGTTATTTGAATTGCAGATTGTATTCAAACTATTTAACGCATATATTTTTCAATTATTGTTTTCTGCTTTTCATTGATTTTTTTCCCGCTCAGCTTGATTAACTTTTTTCTTTGTGCCATATTCTGTGTGTATGCTACTAAAAACGCCCAGATCCCGATCCAGTCCAACCACCCACTCAGCCAATCCTTTTCATAGAATCTACCACAGCTAATTCCGCATCGATTGCGATGTCAACGCAATACAAGTACTTAAGGGCTTATTGATGAGCAGCTCCTTCCAGCCACAATTCAATGGAAAATTAATTAACAAATATCATAAATTGCAAAATTACACAACAACAAAAACATAAAAGGAAGAGGGAAAACAAGTTTCTTGGGGGTGGAAAATGCAGCGCTTAAATCGCACTAATTAGAAGTATCGAGTGTGTGTTGTGTGTGTGTGTGTGCACTGCAATAAGGTGTTTACAATGCCAAACAACCCAACACCCACATGCATACCAATGCAAGCACACACACACACATACGCACACACAAACACACACTCCAAAAAGTGTTGAAGCGTGAATTTTGCTTAAAAATGCCAATTACGCGATTTTGCAATGCGTCGGACAAAAATTGGCAGGCGAAGTGGAGTGGGTGGAAGGGGTTGTGAAGTGGGTTAAATTTGAGGAGGGGGGAGGTGTGTGTGTATGTGGAGGGTGTCGGAGGCTTAAGTGAGTGTCTGCAACATGCCACAGCGCCAAACAAAGTCTGTTGCTGTTGCTGTTGCTGCTGCTGCTGCTGCTGCCGCCGATGATGATGTTGTCGCTGTAGGATTTACCCCTTCTCCACCTCTCGAGACTGCCTCAAGTGTTTGCCTTGTGACTGTGCATACGGAAAGTCTCAAATGTTCGTCTGAGCAGGCTGTATGAACGTGGCACTCGCCCATCCGCCTACTAAATGCACAATCATGATGCCACAGCTACTGAAAATTGCCCAACTTGCAGCAGCAAGAAAAGCCACAGCAGCAACATATTTGTGTTGTCTCTCGACTTGGCGGGTAAGTGTGTGGCATGTACACACACACACACTAGCTAAGTCGACGCTTTCATTGTCAAGTTGAGTAAATGATTCTACATATTGGTTAATTCGTCTAAAAGCTTTGATGCAACACACTCCACAACGAAAAAATAGAAATAAAACCCTATCAGAATTTCAAGTGCGTCGCGGCAATTCTCAAGTGACCCGCCCGGCGACATATCAAAGCAATCTAATCCGGAAACCAGTCGCTCCTCCCCCTGCACCCCCTGCACCTTTGTGGTACATGGCTAAGTGGCAGCGAGTAATTAAAAAAGAAATGTGTGCACAAAAAATGGCGCAAAAGAAAAATGGCGTTTCACAAAGCGCTTAAACAAGAACTCGACTCCGTCAACTCCCTCAGCTACCACAGTTCCCTGGATTCGCTTCCCCTACTCCTTCCATCTTTCCCTCTCCCAGACTTTCTCCAGCCTTCGAACTCAAAGACCTCGCTTCAAATATTTGGGGCAGGGGCATCCGTTGAAGTTCTGTGTGTAAAATATGCGCCACTTTCTGTTGCCTTCCTTCCTTCCTTGCCAACCCGCCAACTCGCTTTATTGCCATAATAAAGGCGTTTCGCTAGGTGGGCGTGGCAGCAGCTGTGCGAGCGCGTTAATGCGTCGTTCAAGTGCCGTAAAACGTGAGTGACACACGCACACACACTTACACACACACACCCTATCCAGTCCCCCGTGCAAGTCGATTATAAATTTTGTTTTGAATTTGTCTAGAAATGCGTGCGACATTTGACGGCAACTGCTGCCTTTAAGTGGTTTCAGCAAATTATTCATGATAAAGTGGCAACCGAGAAGAACTCCATGCGGCAGCTGCCTGAAGGATTTGCCAGCTATTCAAATCAGGGCTGCAAACACTAAATATCAATAGCAAAAGTTTCCTGCCTCCTTGGCTTGGCTATAAATTTAATTAATTATTATGTTGTCGCTCAGAATTCATTTTCATAATCCCATTTTGTTATTTACTGTAAACCGATCATTTTCGAAAGTCAGCAAAAGCATTCTGTTCTACAAAATCGCAGATGGTCTCAACTTTCCAATGCCACTCAGCCGATTTTGAACTTGGCTTGGGCTCTGGATTAATACTGCATTTAAATCTAGCATCACAATTTTTTGGTTGGTATTCAAATGAAATATAAAATATTTATAATAAACTTCCCACCCTAAAGCAACATGTTGTTTTAAAGATGCGCAGCCTTAGTAAAATATATGCTGTTGATTGCTTTTCAACCCTGGTCGTCGCCTGCTCCCTGCTTTCAATCGCTTTCATTTAGGGTGTGTGCTTTGCGTATTCCAAAGTTTTGTATTTTATAATTGGTTTATGGCTTTTGTGACACAAGGCGAGGAAGCCGCATTTCAATTGGCTTTTGCGCAAAAATTAAAAAAGAAAAGGAAACCTAATCAAATTAACCGAAAGGCCGCAGCACGTGCCAAATGCAATTTAACATGCGACGACAACAACTAATAAAAAACTGGCCCAAAGTTAACCGTCAGCTATTGTGAGCCATATGCCAGCTGCATTTTTAAGTGCAACCTTCAATCGGGGCCCTGGATGAGTCAAGCTTGAAGCTTGAGGCAGCGACTATAAATACGCGCCAGTTGCTCAAATTCAATATCAAACAAAGCGCACAGCTTCAAGTGTCTACAAGCCAACCCAAACAACCAAAAAACAATCCAAAAAATCATCAACATGAACTTCGTAAGTAGACCAAGGAATAATTGCAGTTGCAGTCTCCCTTTCAATTGTTAAAATTACTGCTTCCTTTGCAGTTCGCCGTCTGCTTCTTCGCTGTTGTGGCTGTGGCTGCTGCCAAGCCTGGCATTGTGGCTCCTTTGGCTTACACCGCACCAGCAGCCGCTGTTGTTGGCAGCGCCGCCTATGTGGCACCCTATGCGTCCAGCTATACCGCTAACCAGGTCGCCCACAGCGCCGCCTTCCCCGCTGCCTACACTGCACCGATTGCTGCTGCCTACACTGCTCCAATTGCTGCTCCTGTGGCTGCTGCTTACTCCGCTCCTCTGGCTGCTGCTGCTTATACCGCTCCCGTTGCTGCTGCCTACACTGCTTCCTATGCCGCTCCCTATGCCGCTCCCTATGCCGCTCCCTATGCCGCACCCTATGCCGCCGCTTACACCGCTCCCGTTGCTGCCGCTGCCTTTGGTCGCTATGCTGCTGCTGCTCCTCTGGCCTACAGCGCACCCCTCGCTGCTGCCCCAGTCCTGCTGAAGAAGTAAACTGCAAATATGTGAACATGTTTTGATAACCCGCTCTTTGTGTAAATAAATATATGTATAAAGTCCAACTTAAGTTGATTTTTGTTTACACCTTGCTGGTATTCTGCTCACTTTCTTGACACTAGTGGAAGACTGCATCAAAAATGAGTGCAGCTTGCTGCGTTTATGAATTTAGATGCAAGTTCTACAAATTGCGATTGATCAGTTAGAAAGGGGCTTCTCACGGAGCTTAATCTCTTCCCGGCAAGTGCTGGGCAGGAGCAAAAGCAGTGTTGAGAAGTTTTTGGTTCTTCAAATCATCTATTATAAGCACCTTGGTGTCTATTGGCAACAGTGCCGACTAGCCAATGGCTCCGATTGCAGAGCAGTTTGTGCAAGTAGGATTACATAGCTCTCTGCAGTGTTTTGTATTTATTTTGGTCCGCTTTGCGTTCTGTCATCTTTTGTTTGAAATGCCCCTGTTGTACTCTATGATAATTGGCTTGCAGATAGCCAGGGGCTTTAATATACCTTCCTTGTCCCTATCAAGCTCGTGAGATGTTCAAAAAAAAAGTTATGCTTACCTAAATTTCAGCAACTGAAATTCATTGAGTTTCTCAGTTCAACTGTGACAAGTTAATAGTTTGCTTTAACGCAGCTCCACTGTATATCCGGCAAATGGCAACTGCAGTAAATTAGCTGATCAAAATGAACCCTAAAAATGTTGCAAGCTCCAGCTTTAAGTTAATGCCTGGCTGGGCGGCGCTCACGCCTCGTTGTACTTTTGCATGGCAACAATTTGTAAATGTCAGGAGGAGGAAGGTATAAGGGGGGTGGGAGTAGACGGCTTGTTCTTGTGCCTTATCGAAATTCAAGCATCTGAGGGAGTCCACCTGGCACAAGTTTTTCTTGCTTGGATTAAACTTTCTATTTAAAAAGGGATTTCTTTTATATGAAATATGCTTCCTTTCAGCGCTTCCTGTACCCCTCCACTACCCCACCCCCACGGGCGGCAACTCAAGTTTTCTGCTTGACTTTGTCTGTCCGCCTGCCCAGCGAGGTGCACACCTCCCGATCTGCTTCACCATATCCTCATGCGCGTTGAAAGCCTGAGAGCGCCCTGGGCAAAGCAGCTAGAGATGATGACGATGGAGGCGACAGTGATGCTGGCGCACTGGAGCTGCTGCTTATCATAACTTTCACAACGTTCCTGTGCCCCTTGCTCCCCTCTCCCCCTCTAAGTCAGGTAGTAAACGCCAAGTAGTTGTAAAGTTTTCCTGTGCAACGTAAGCGGAAAAGTCTTGTAAAAACCCAAGTGCGTGGCGGAACTAGTCTCTGGATAGAGGGATGGAGAAATGGAGTGGAAAGGGAGGGGGAGATGCATTCAGAATTCCTAGCGTGGTGCAGCATTTTCACAAACTTCTCGGCAAAAGATAGCGTCCAAATTTAATGACCTCTTATTCAATAAAACTGCGACAAGCTAAAAAGTTTCTTGCCACAAGGGAAAAAAACATAAATATATCTTTATGAATATGTATACATATATACAGTAGAAGTATATTTTATACACCATGATCATAAATTTGTACAAGTCATAAGACTAGAGCTTCCGAAATCCATACAAATTGTTCTCTGTGTAGTCAATGGTTGCTTTTGATTTAAGTTGCTCATAAATTCTGCAATTGAATTCAATTGATTTGTGTAACTAAAATGGTCAGCAAATATTCTGGTTTTTATTTAGCTTCCTGACAGATTAGAATATTTGATTATTGTTAGTTTTGTGCAGTGCTCAAATGAAAGAATGTGCTCAATTAATTTAAGTGAGAAGAAAAAAAGAGGAAAAACTAGAAACAAAAATCAAAATGAAACAGCTCATAAAAGCAAAAGGCGTAATCAGAAATTGAAGCAAATGTTTGTCTGGCAAACCCGGTAAAAAGCAATAAAATTGAGTAAATAAAATTTGTATTCACTTTATATAATTTTGACGATTTTTCAAATCAAGCACACACACATAGAAAGAGGCAGACAGACACAAACGCACACACACACACACACACCTGCTGGGAAAGATTCCGTTTCGAAATAAACACAATCATGTGCAAACGTGTTTTCAAATGGATTACATGAATAAAAGATTTATACACGTAAGGTAAATCAGTAGCGGGTTACCAAGATACACACAGACAGCAAAACCGAAAGACAACCCCCATCCCCTCCCCCACCTTTCCACACACCCTGCCCCTCACTTTCTCTCTCCCTCTCGATCCACCTAGCTCAAAAGGAAGACGTGCAGGTGAAAATATGCGCACATGTAAGCAAATTTCAAAGGACCAAATGAAAATCCCTCAGCCATTGCTCACAGCTGCGGCAAAGATACAGCTACACAGATGTATACATAGATACATAGATACAGCTGCACAGACACAGAAACATTTACGGCTACAAAGAGATACACGGATACAGCTGCTTTGGCCTTTTTATTGATTTGTTTATAACTCTATGTGTGTGTGAGTGTGTGTGTGAGTGTGTGTGTTGATGTTGATTTCATAAATGCTTTTTATTTTTATTTATTTACAGCAGCCGACAAATCGAATCAATGTAAAAACAGCGTAAAATATGAGATTTTCACGCAAAGCGTGTTTAAAATTTAATCAATTTAATCGTGTCCCAAAACAGGATATGTATATATAGATACATACAGACATATATATGTATACCATATACCCATGGGCACATATAAAAGAGAAGAAAAAAGAAACAAGAGTTTCATCGCCTCAAATAAGGATAGTAGGCGGGATATGAGGCATAAGAACCATAATATACGGGCGTATACGCATACGAAGCATATGCCGGATAATAAGCGGCGCCTACGGCTGCAACGGGCGCCGCTGCTGTTAACCATGGTGCGCCTCCGGGTGTTGCATAGCCAACAGGCGTCACTGCCAGCAAATGTGGTTTCGCATCGCACATCAGGCCAACCAACCAGAGAATCAATGTGACCTGCCAAAGATATCAGTTCAATGATGAGACTTATACACACAAATACACCCACAAACACACACACTCGGAGAAACGCGTGTACTAAGTTCAAGTCTGAAAAGTTTAATATTTTTGTTCAAATACTTCTTCAAAAATTCTTAAAGTAAGCACTTTATATCTTAGTACCAGCTTAACTTTTAAAGTGGCAATAATCGTGTCCAATTCAAACTCAAAATTAGCAGTTGGCGAATATATAAAAAACGTACTTGAAATGTGGATTTTGTCGTTTAATTTATTTGATTTTTCATTAAGAGCAAAATAAATATGATTATCAGCAAAATAATATGAAAATCTGACTCAATTGAAGTATCGAAACTACTAAAAACCTACTTGAATTATTGATTTCGTCTTTTCTTGTCTTGACTACATTTGTACTTGATTTTGCTTTGAGTGCACTCGCAGAGAACAATTGATATGATTAGCAGCAGATTCATTTAAGAAGCTGAGATAAATGATTTAGCTTCGAAACTATTGAAATTCTACTTGAAATACTGATTTCTTCGCTTCTTATCTTGACTCTTCTTTGAGTGCACTCACTGGGAAAATTATAAACACAGATTTGATTAGCAGCAGCTGCTCTTATTCTACTCACCAGCAGCACTTTGAACAGCATTTTAATCCCGATCCAAGTTGTGGCGTGTTGTGCGAATGATATCCAAAATTTGATTGACAAACTGGTCAGCCATGTCAATCATATTTATAGCCTTCTCCAGGTGCCCAGTTGCCCAGTTGCCAGTTCCCAGGTTGTCCAGCTCCCCAGTTGCTCAGTTCTCAAGCTGACGTCAGTTGGGAGAGCGTGAGAGATTCATTAATATGTCGGTTGCTTTGCTGAGCGCATTAAGTCGCATAAATTATATTGTAATGATATTTGAAATTGTTAAATAAAAGTATCAGCAATAAGAAATACGGCAGTATTCTTAAGCATATGCTTGTTAATAAATACTCTTACGCAAATAATTTGAATACTCTTTTAAAAACAAACTAACAAATATGAAGCACTCGAAATAAAGTTTAGCTATATTCATTTTAATTTAAAATATTTATTTATTTAGTTAACGTCAACAACAGTTAGTCGAGACAAAGAAATACAAAAATATATTTCATTATATTAAAAATAAAATTTCAAATTAAATATAATAAAAATTAAAATATTCTGGAAAATATCAAATCACACAAAAAAATAGTTAATAATTTATATACCAATTTATATGCTTCTTCAGCACCTTGTCATGCTCTGCTCAGCTGACCAACGAATTCATTATATGGTTTCCTTTAGATACTCTCCCTTTAGAATTTGCAGTCATATTCGGTTTGTATCGGCTACCTTCTTTGGACTGTCATTCATTACAGAGACAGCACACCGGACTGGCTCAGCCTCAGCCTTACCCCACTCACCACCCCTCTCTCTATGCCCTCAACTAGGCCCTGTCGACTGTTGAGCTACGCGTCGCTTGCCTTTATGCATAAGATATTTGCGTTTATTTAGACGTTGTAAAAATTATAATTATGTGTGCGTGCTTTGCATGCAAATGAGGCAACAAAAAAGAAAAACAACAGCAAAAAATAAACCAAAGAGAAAACTACAAACAAGACCATATTTTGCGATCAATTCTATTAGATAAGCCATGAGGCAGACGCCAAAGGCGTTGCCTCACATCATCATCAACATTACCACAAAATTCGCACACTGAACAAACAGTGCTGATGTTGATAATGATGATGATGTTGTTTTCAGCTCCAACTACTATATAGTCTGTATAGGGCGGTGTGGGGGGATAGGAAAGGGAATGACAAAGTTGAGCAACATGTTTCACAAGCCATAAATAATTAATTTATGCAACCGCAGACGGAGCTGAGAACGTTGTGCACAAATGCCTAAATATAGACCATACATTTGCATAGTCAACAGCTGATGAAGCCATTTGTAATATGTATGTGTATTTGTATTCGCAAACATATATTTATAGATATATATATATATATATATATATGAGGATGTACAGTGGAACATAAATATCAAGTAGTTGTGCTACATTTCTAACCACAAGATTGTACCCAATTTTTTGAAGCTTGCTCAAAAATTATTGATGTTACTTGATATGTGTTCTTAAATAAATAAGTATATTATATACATAAGTACATACATGATACATATGAATGTGTATCAATTTTTAATGGCTTAAAGTTTAAGCTTTGAGTTTTTCAAAAGTTTCCATTTCAGCATTCGGAGTTTGATTGCATCTTTTGTTTAGATTGAAAGCTGATATTAAGAAAAACTAACATTTTCGCAAGTCTTTTTTAATTTATTAGTTATAATTAATATGATCATTGTTATTATTATTTTCATTATTATTATTATTATTTTATTTTTACTTTGTCTGCTTATTATAGACAATCTGCACTTTACGGTAAGTAAATCCGTTTATATATTTGTGCAACAATGACATTTGTGGCAAGTTCATTGACCATTTGCCATTTCCGCTTGACCACGCCCACTACGCCAACACCATCTACAGCTACAGCTACAGCTACTACAACTACAGCATTTGGCGACAGTTCATTATAAGTATTTTTTTTGTTGGGTTTTTTATTTTCGCTTGCCACTTGTTTCTACGATTTTCCGCTTTTATTCGCTGCTAATTTCAACTGCTTACAAAATGGCGGCACAGCTGGCAGCCATATTTTTATTTTTGTTTTTGTTTTTTGTGTTTTGCGTGTTTTTGTGTTATTATTGTCCCTGTTGCACACTGTTGTTGTCGTAGTTTTTGCTGCTGCATTGTGCTGCATTGCATAATTAAAAAATATTAGCTGCTCTTTACGAGCGGAATGTTTATTTTTTATTTGACTCTCCTCCCCCAGCGCCCCACTTCATCATTTCCTTTGTGTTATTGTTGCTTTGACCAGGTTGTAATTTAATAAAGCGTGCAATTTAAATTAATTAATGAACAGCTGGCGTTAAATGAACTACTTCAAGCCAAGTGGCCAGCGTTTCCTGCTTTTTAATAAGCTCAGACTTATTTAACAGGAATTCTTATAACTCAAACAACTCTTTCAAGGATCCGATCGAGTTGCTCTACTCTGTTTTGTGAATCGGCTGACAACGGGTTGTGTCAATTCGAAATCATTATTTTCATTTGGCTTTTTCTTATTCTTAGCTCGTTTGGGGTTCTTCATAGCCTCCAATTTAATTGACATTTGCGATCTTCTAATATTCTCATCTTTGATTACGGCATCAATGATTTTATTCAATTCCTGCATTGGATTGTCTGCAGCTCGTGTGTACAACTGATGCGAATCAAATGTTTCGTATGCCTCAGCCCCAAATGAAGTGGAGCAATTGTGTAAAATTGATTCGTTGATGTCCTTGTAACTATTTTCATCATTCTTAGTAGCCACTTGAGGTCTTGCTAATTTCACGTCTGGTAGATAGTTGTGTATAGTCATTATTTTTTTAACCTTTTGCTGATTATTTGAAACAGGATAATCCTTGGTTGACAATGCTTTATTCTCTAAGTCTTCACATTTCTTTGCCTTGGGAGCAACTGCAACGTTTTGAAGGAAAGGGTTTTCATTGACAAGCAGCAGTCTCAGATCCTCATTGCCCATATTCTTAAGAGGTTGAGTTGATTTATCTTTTTCCTGTAGCTCTAAAGTCGGCAATCCTTTATAGCTTTCCAATATTTCATTACAATTCTTTCCAAAGTTTCGCACATTCGCGATGAGTTTCTGTAAATATTTATGCTCACTAGAATACGGTCGCCTTTCCTTTTCCTCTAGTTCATCACCTGTGCCCGTAGAGGCATCCTTTTGCGTGGATTGGCCCTTATTTATTCGCAGTTGTTCCTCAGACCTATCCCATATATCAATTCGATTCTTTCCAACAACGAAGGGTTTGTTCTCTTCACATACTTCGCATGCATCAACATTACATTGAGTAGACTTGTCTTCTGTGGATATTGGGAGTCCCTTACAACTATCCAATGTTTTATTACAACTCCTTTTATCGATGTGTATATCCCTGAACGCTTTATTCCTTTTCTGTTCTTCCTTGAGATCCTTACTCGCCTCTGCTTCGTCTAGATGAGACTTGTCTTCCTTCGATGATGTCAGTCCTTTATAGTTATCATATATTTTATGACGATGCTTCCCTACAATGTACATATCTTTGATAGGTTTATCCTTTTCTCCTATATTGTTATTTATTTCTGCTTCGCAAAAAGCAACATGTTTTTGAGTAGACTTGTCTTCTTTGATTAATGGCAGTCCTTTAAAATTATCCAATATATTTTTAGGATTCTTCCCTAGAATGTCCATGTACCTGATATGTTTATACTTTTCTCTTATATCCTTAATTGTCTCGGCTTCGCATGCAACAGCATTCTTTTGAGTTCCTTCGTTGAGCATTCCCTTATCCAATACTTTATGTCTATTCCTTTCTTCAAAGTAACTAATATCCCTGAAGTCTTTACTCCTTTCTTTAAGATCCGTGCTTGCCCCCGCTTTGGCTGCAGCAGCGTCCTTTTGATTAGACTCATCTACCTTGAATAATGGCACTCCCCTATAGCTATCCATTAGTTTATTTCGATTCTTTTCTACAATAAACATATCCCTGAAGGACATTTCCCTTTTTCTATCATCTTTGTTTGTCTCTGCTTTGCAAGCAACAATATCCTTTTCAGTAGACTTGACTGTTCTGGGCACCGGCAATCCCTCATAGCTGTCCAGTATGTCATTGAGATCCTTGCCAAAATTGCGCATATCCGTGAAGGGTTTCTGCAAAAAGCCGATCTCATTTAAATGCCCATACATAAGCAGCAATAGGCAATTTCTGGCCAGTTTCTGGGACTCGGGTGCCGCCGTAAGGATGCGCAGCCAACACATTATGATCTGCTGATCCGATGGGCAGGCCTTGGTTCTGAATACCGTTTCATATTCCTTAACTTGCTGCATAAAATGGCGATCCAAATGTTCCCCATTCAGTTCTTCATCCATTTCTCTTTTATAGTTTTTTTTTCGCATATAATGAATATGTTGAAAGATAAATGAAATTAACTTGTCGACTGCCTCAGACACACAGAAAATAATTTTCACTTAATATATAATTCATGATTTGCTGTCAGTTTCTGTTGATTGCACAAAAGTGTTTTGTTGTGCGTCTCAAGCAATTCATCATCAAGGCCAACCAAGGAGGCGCGGCATGTGGGAGGCCGTGACGGGATTATAATGGGACACAACTTTCACAAAGCCGCAGTGGCAAAGGCAAAGGCTCAAGTGGAGCTGCTGCTGGAGTGGAGTGAAGTGGATTGCTGTGAGGAGAAGGTGCTGTGTGCACCTTGAAGTGCCAGAATCAACGCCCATGTCATTTACAATAAGCACAAGAGCAGCAACAACAATAAAGCATGTGGTTTGCCTGCCTTGCCACGCAAATTTTCATTAGTGTTGCGCGCGTATAAATTAGGAAAATGAAGCAGCCGCAGCAGAAGCAACAGTAACAGCAGGCACTTGAGTGCATCAGCAGCAGCAGGGATGGGTTTCAGTCTCTGCTAGATTTAAGCCTGCCTCCCACTGGGTGGCACAACCACAACAACAACGACTGCAACAACAACAACCGTTACAAAGTGTGTGGGCTGCGGTTTCGTGGCTCTTTCAAAGTTGTGTGTGGCCTGCATTAATTTATATTGTTAAGCCTGAGCTAGAAAAAAAGCACGCACAACCTGTCCAAATACAAAGCAACGACACCAACACAATCAACAGCAGCCAAGGCAACAAAATGTTGCTCGACATGTGTGCTAGAAAATACCCAAAAAAAACGAATAAAACATAAACAGTGACATCTATTTGGCAGTCTTTTGTGCATAACGTCGTGCAGCGTACTTAATTTCAGTGTTGACATGATGCAAGTCAATCTGGCGACACATCGTATTAAATTCAAGCTGACAAAACTACAGTGGTACCATTTTGGCTTTATTTAACAGCTTGTTTGATTTTAATGCAAAATATTTGTGAACAGGAACAAAAATCTTCATTAAGTGTAAGTTGAGCTGTGATAAATATATAATTATATAACATACATAAATTAATTTTACATTATTCAAACCTCAATCTCAATGAATTGGACTGCAAGCCGAATAATAACAATCAATATTTGAAATATGTCTTCTATTCGATCTTCTATTCGATCGATAGCTGGCCGCTTGCTGCACTTGCACATCGAAAACTTCTGGCAACGCTGTCAGAGGCCATTCTTTAACAACGCTTAAAATCAAGGCTGGCAATAATACACCAATACACTGACACAAGCGGACACACAGCTTTCGCGCACGCGTTTCTCTCAGCTTGAAAATGAATCCACATTGGACGAACAATTATTGCAAGTATCAAGTGAATGGCACCCTGTATGTGATTACCTGTTTGCCGATGACAGCCGTTCAGCTAACGGCACTGGAATGTGGAGCCGGCGAGGTGCCGTCATAAATCATCGCCCAAAACTAGTACAATTTCTCTCTAATCGTGAATTTACAGCTGTATCTCGCAAGAATCATGAAGCGAACGACGGCGGAGGATATAATGAGAGTGGCCATTAAACTGGGCGATGTTTACATGCTGCGCTTCAAGATTAATTTCGCATCCAGGTCGCGTGGCTATGCCTATTTGCAGTATATCAATATGGACAGCGCGGAAAGATCACTGGCTGTGTAAATACAATTAGAAGAAGAAGCACAAGTTCACATTTAAATTCCAATTGGATATTTTCGGTTTTTTTTTAAGCTTGCAGTGTTTATTTCATCAGGCCAAGCTGAAAATTGAGGTGCGCAAGTCGAAAAATCTGAAGAGTCTGTTTCTCAGAGACGTGGATCATTTTAATCCGTTGCAGGTGTATGAGGAACTGCGTCTCATCTGGCGCTACGACAAGTTGTACGTGCTGGAGTACAAACCGCTGCAGTATGCCTATATCATCGAGTATCGCAACAATGATGAGGCGACCATCGCTTTCAACATCCTTAAAAGCCAGATGGGCATCTTTGGCAACAATTTCTTCATTATTAAGCTGAACAAGGATGTCAGCCATCCAGTGGCCAATTGTGCTGCTCTGCTACGGTACAAGTTAAATTGGACGAACGCCGTTCAGGCGTATTATCCGTGCTTTTGGTTTAAATGCAATATCATAAATTCCAGTCAACTGTAAGATATATGCATAATCTTATGTAATTATACATTTGCAGCTTTTGTGTTTATATAAATATGGATGCTGTGTTGTGTTGACTCTTTTACATAAGGTGCACGGTTAAAAGCAGCCGCAGCTTCTTGACTTCATTAAAGTCAATGGGACGGGACAACAAAGTGTGTAGATGAGCTGCAGGCTCTTCTTGTACTCTATTTTCTAGAGAGGGTGCTATGATTTCATAGCTAGAGACTTTCCAGCAAATAAATATTAAGGGTGAGCAGCGACAGACGAATTGTCTTATGACTACACTCAGAAAAAATAGCCCTAAAAACTAGAAAGTTTTTCCTGTTTTTAGAAATAATATCAATATAAAAATAGACATTTTTCTTAAAATTAGAATGGATTGCCCGAATAATTTATTTATAATATAGTAACATAATTTATAAGCTACAAATTTTTGTGGTGCATATGTGAAATTTTTGAATACTTTTAGAAATTCGCTTTCTGAATAATCAGGTATGTATTTTTTTAGAGATTAGGATCTGAGAGCATTCTAGATTCGGCATTGCGATGCAAACTACTTCTTTCTTGTTCATATGCAAATGAATGCAGTGCGGCTGTTGCTATTGCTATTGTTATTGTTGTTGTTGTTGAGTGCTCAACTGGCGCGGTGTCAAGTCAGCCAGTCTGCCACATGCCACTTGCCACTTGTCTCACCTGCCCAGCCGCACTTAAAGGCAATGTGAGAGGACCTGCGGCATAATGCAATTAAATGAGTGCATTAAGCAGCAGCAACAGACAGGAGTGGCAGCTGCCACTCACACTGTATATACACACACACATATATATACAAATATCCAGGTGCAATGATCGACATGCAACATGCCGCGACTGCAGCTTGCGGCTCGAGGCGCAGCTCATCCATCCATCAGGCGCTGACAAGTGCAGCGCATTCTAATGCGATTGTCGCAGCTTCGGCGAATTGGCGGATGTTGTGCCACAGCGGAAACGGATGCTGTCGTCCCTGTTGTCCTTAGCAGTAAAGGCACCTGCAATTAAATTACAGCTTGAAAATCGAGATGCAAGCGTTTTTTTTTCTTCTTTTTTTTAAACAAGGCGCAAACCAGCTGTGAAAGCCAAAGTGCCAAAGTCTCCACCAACAAACAAGTTAATAAATATTCATTAGATTTTCAAGCGGAAAACGCACAAGTCGCTTATAGGTGTCGAAGGAGGGGTAGATGTTGGGCGGAGAGGATGTGAAGGGGGCTGCCTGTTGTTATGCACGATTTGCATTAATTTGTTAAGTCAAGCGCAAGTGCCATGCCTACAGCAATTCGCCCCCAACCTAAACAAGTCACTTAAATCCCATTAAAATTTCAAAGGTTTTCTCCAATGCGGCAATGAGTGCACTGAACAAAAAATATGTATGGATTTATGTACGGAGATTAGTAAACATTTACACAAATACCGAACGAATTTAATTTTAAAAATTCTTTAAAATCTTTTAAAAACTTCTTTCTGTTTTCAAACTTTGTAGGCAACTTTCCACATGTCCACATAAAAGCCAATTTTTAATGTGTATTTCTTTGTGAGTGTGTGTGGAGTCGGATTATATGTGTGCACTGCAATTACAGAGTTTCTATTTGTTGTGGCCAAATATTGAGCTGTCTTTAGCTGCCATAACTACGTAGCTTAAAGTCTAGCCGGATTTGGTACTTCCCTCCACGAAAATTTGTGACCCATTTTGGTGGGAGCAAAAGCCAAGTGGAGCAGAGCTAAGGAAACGACTTAGCCCTACCCAGTTTATTGAGGCAAGTGCCAATATTTGTTTTACAAACACTCCACACTCCCTGCACTCCTTTTACAGGTATACGGAGACTGTGGATGACGCTGAGCCTGAGCACGAGCCAAGTGACACAGTTTGTTTATGTCTTCAAGGCGTCACTTACACTAGACGGAGAGAATGCGAATGGTTCTGGGATTTGGGTCAGAGATTATGTTTGGCATTTGGGAGCAGGGCCGCAAGGCAAGGAAAGCGAAAGTTATGCACATATTCAGTTCAGGCTTAAAGCCAGCATTCAGCTAACCCTTTTTGCGTGCGGTCTGCTTTTTGCTTCTTCTTTTTTTTTTTTTTTTTTTGTGCATCCCCCGCAAATTTTTCCCTCCGGTTTTTTGGTTTTAGCCGCAGCCAAAAGCAAAGAGCATTCCAGATGTGATTGCGGCAACAGAGCGCTATGGAGTCCAGCACTTAGCGTCACTTTTGAAGTGTTTTCTTTTTTTTTGCGTTTCTTCTTCAAGCTTTCTTCTTCTCTTTTGGCTAGTTTTCCATTTTGCAAATGCCATTAACAACATGCGTCATGCATATGCTATGGCATTCGGTTGGTGCTTGCACCGCCAAAGCATGCAACACTGTTGCTGCAACTGCTGTGGTTACAAGAATGTAGTGAAGAATGCAACAGAAAGCGAGGAGATTGTCAAATGCAAATATATCAAGTTAAACAGAGCGATTTCTAGCAAAACTTAAAACATTTGTTTCTGTTTTGCATCAGCACAGGCTTAAGTAATAAGAAGAACATGCTTGATAGCAATCCACAAGAAGCAGCAATAAACAAGATTTAAGAGCAATACTTAACTTCAACTGATTATAACTCAGGCAATAAACAAGATTTAAGACCAATATCTAACTTCAACTGTTTGTAACTCTGGCAAATAAAGTAAGCTTAGTAGAAACCAGGCGTGGCAATCTGCAGAGTTAATCGCTGTTAGAAAAACTAAACTTAATTTATGCCCCAAAAATTAATGATGCCATTTTGTGGTGCCAATCCTTACAACTATCTCGACGTGTCTAAAATGCCATGCAATCGAATATTTATTGAAATTTTTGCACAAGTTGTGCAGTTTACAATTTGAAGTTTTTGGAATTTTTTCGCCGATGATGAACATTCGTCATTAAATCCCAAAAATTCCATTAATGCCGTGCAAATTCAATGAGTAGAAAAAAATGCGTAACAAATCGCTGAAATAAATTCAATATTTGCATAATTTTGTGTTATTTAGAGCAGAAAAAACCTTGCTAATTGATTATAGAAATGCCAAAATGCAGAAAATCTAAATATTTGGATTAAAAAAAAAACGGCAAATTAATTTCAAACTTTATTTATTTGAACTTTTATACAGCGTCTAGGGGAAAAGGGAGGGGGAGATGGGGGGGGGGGGGGGGTGGTGAGGTGCTCTTCAATATTTTATTAATCAATTCAATTTTGGCACCAAAAAAATGATGTACACTTTGGGTCCACCCTCGGGGCATAAATTGATAATGACTGCAGGCTGGGAAAAGTTTGTGGCAACATTTTTATTGACCTTTTAAAGGGCAGGGGGAGCGAGAAGAGCGTGTGGGGGGTTGCTTAATCGCCATGGCTAATGCGTGAGAAGCCGGTGGGTAATTTGAGCTGCTGTTGAGTTGTTTTCCAAAATTAATGAAAAAAGTTGTGGGCGCAGTTGTGGGTTAGCACTGACTTTGACATAGAGTACAACAACAACAACAAGAGCAACAACAGGAGCAACATTTATCTATATTTCATGGTATCCTTAGTGTTTGCACTTGCCTCTGCGAAATCCTTGAGGTATTATTAAAAAATTCTTTGCTGTCCCTTAAAAACGAGCAGCTGTAAGCTCCAAGCTGTGAGTTGTTGCTGTTGCTCCCCAAATGAGTTTATGAGCGTGTCATGTTGTTGTCGTCCTTGCTGTGCGAGAGAGAGAGAGAGAGAGAGAGAGAGAGGGAGAGAGTCCTTGTTGCTGTGTTTATATTGCATATTAAATAAATTTTGGCAGCATAACAATTCTCAGTTCTGAGGTCCTTTTCGGTCTTCTTCCCTCATTCACAGGTTTTGCTCCGTTTTGTAACTTTGCTTGTTGACAATAAAATAACATTTTGCACTCACTTATCCAGCTGGTTCTTCCCCTGACGCCGCCACTGGCCCTTCTGCTTCAAGAGTTTTAATGAAAAAAGTTTCGACTACCATAACCGTATATATACTCAAACAAGTACTTATAAATATATATGTATATATCTATATATATAGCACTCTTACTGAAATTGGCTCCGTAATAGTTCTGTGTGTGGATGACGAGTGAGTGGCACCGCCAATGTACTGTGCCCCATTGCCAGATGCTCCTTCCAGCTATTTTCCGTGGCTGTTTGCTTCATTAAAACGCATGCCAATAAACACAATAAAAACACTTCATCATTGCTTGAATTTCTTGTGCAAACTTCCAACAAGCCAAAGCCGGCAGTTCAAACTAAACTCTACGTGGCCATCATCACAATCTATGCACATACATACATATATAAATATATATATATACATATTGAGCATACGCAACGTGTGCCTGGCACGCTGGCACGTCACGATAGGAGTCAAAGCCGGAGTTGGAGCAATTGGAGGAGATGAATTAGAAGGGGTAGTGGGAGCTGTGGCAGCTTGCAAGCATAGCTGCTCATAGCTTTGGCTGATTGTCTGTTGCTTCGACGGAGCTCACTTTATCGCAACGACCATTGAAAATCAATCAATAAAACTCCTAGCGAAGTCAATCGTAAGGAATTTGAGTACCCTGTAAACATACAAATGCGCTCAAGGTGTATGATGAGTTTTTAATACATGATGTAACAACAAAGCACAGCTTCGGGCACTCACAGAGATGGCGATACAAGTTTTAATATCTTTATTTAATATATTTTTAATTTTAATTTATTTATTTAAACTTATCTTTAATTTACTTACATTTATTTTTTAATACTTTCTTTAATGTTTGAAATAGAGTTTATCTCATTTATAAGCTCACATATAGGGCATCCTCTCGTTTGGTTACCTCTCCGATGTATATCCGTGCATGTGTAGAATATATGCTTACACACACACACACACACACATACCTATTTGTGAAATACCATGTGCAATGTGGAGTTTTCAAATGCTATGCGCAATATTGAAGCAGCTGCTCATACTTTACCCAACATTCCAAACAGCTGAAAAGTCAAACGGACGGACGGATCGACGCCTGGACGGACAGACGAAAGGACAATCAGTCAAACGGACTGAGAAATCGATTATTTGCAAGTGTCATGTAAAAAGCAATAAATTAAATCAAATATATGGAAAATCAAATCAAATAAAATAAAATCAAATATGCTATAATAAAGACTCCAACTTTATGATATTATTGCGCACCCCATCTCTGTCACTCTCTCCTCTCACTTCCCCCTCCCTTTTAACTCTCCTATTGCTGGCCTGCGAGTGTTGGAAAATTCCAGGCAGCAGTTTAATTTCATTTCAAATTCGCGTTTGCCGTTGCCAGGCAGCTGCTCTGCTCCCCTTTCCTGCGCCCTGCTCGCCTTTGCTGTGTGTTTCCTGCTATTTCATCTACTTACTTTCGCATTATTTATTGTGCAATAAAAAAATGCTAAGAAAAAAGAGGAAGCAAAAAACTTTGCATTAGCATACCTACAAAATACTTGCAGCTCTCTCTTTCTTTTATTTTTTCTCGTTTTCTCTCTTTCTCTGAGCCACACTTTCGTCTACAGTTTTCATGCCAGAATTTCATTATCAACGGATGTCGCTTAAGTGCACATTGAATTCAATTAAGAACCAACACACAGAGCAATCTGGAGGGCTGGGTAGGAAGTGAGTTCGATGCATGATCTATATTTTTATGGCTGCCAATTGAAAATAGCATTACACTAAAATATTTTCCATATTGTGACCACTTGCACGTTACCCTTTGAGCTACTGGCAAACCCAGAAGCCGCAAATGCGCGGAATTCACATCATGTAAAATTTTAATCTCAGTTGCGCTACGCCTTTGGGTATTTTCAAAAGGGATGAACTGTTGGCAACAGCTAAGGCAGCATTCTTTGAATAGTAAAATAATAAAATACAATTTATAGAAATATTTAAGTTTATACAAAATGTACAGATTTTTAGAACAAGTCGTACCAGTATCAAAGCTGCTAACCAAAAATTGTGTAATTATTTTTCCATTTTATTATTTTAACAACAAGAAACTAAAACTAATTAGATGTTCAAAATATACAAAATAATTTTACTCCGACAAAGACAAACTAAATAACTTAATAAGCTCTTAAGTCATAATTCTTCAATTATTCAAGAATGCCCTATAAAGACTTTAATGTCATGTTGCCAAGCCAACTGCCTGAAGTTCTTTGAGTAGAAATGCAATCTAAAATCTGGCGGCTCAACTTTACATCCATAAAGTTGAGCATATGGCAATTATGCTTAAGTGCCAACACTTATGTAGCTGTTAGCTTATAAGGATCTTGGTTAAAGTGCTTTTATTACAGAGCGCGCAAGATTCAGTGAGCTGAACTTTATTTTTGTGCCCGCCTCAAAATTGTAATGCTGCATCGGCCACTTGGAGTTGGGGCCCAAGATGCTGCAGCGAACGCTTCCTGCATTCTGTAGTATCCGGTGGCACGACCACGCCTGCCTCTCTTTAAGAGAAAGAGGAGGAGGTGGCAGCTGCTGCTGTTGCTGCGGTGGCCATTATTTCCTGTATTTAATTGCACTACTCTCAGCTGCGGTTTTCTGCTACATTTGTTGCAGCTTCTTGCACCAACGCCAGAACGACGATAATGTACTTTGGCCAAGCCAGGCAGCTTTACTTCACACTCCCCCCCCCCTCCCCTCTCTCTCTCTCTCTCTCTTCCTTACCAAACCTCACCTATGTCTGCTGCTCCTTTTTTTTATTTTGGCTGCATTTCATTGTTTTTTTGTTTTGTTGCACTTTTTGGCGTGCTTGTTGGTCAGTTGGCTTTGAACACAGATTGGGTGGGTGTGTTTGGAGGGTTGGGCCGTTGGAGTGGAGCCATCAAATGATTTATACTTTAATAAACGTGCACAGGACATGCGGAGAAATTAGATGTTATGTGGCAGGCGTTCACAATCCAAGGAGACCTGCTCAAACTTCGCCTTCGTCTTGTGGCCCACAAAAGGAATTTACGCAATTTATGAAGGAGGCAAAGAAAAAAATGCCAAAGGAATTAAACAGCATAGCCAAGGATATTGCCAGCTTATCGGCAGCAGGATGTGCGCCAACTTTTCTCTCTCAATCTCTCTCTCTCTCTCACTCTCTCTCTTTTTATCTCTCGTCTCTCGTCTCTTTTAATTTCTCCGTGGAAGGTATTTGAAGTATTTTTTTGCAATTTTTTGTTGGCCTGCAAGGTGCGAACAGTTTGTGGATTACCATTGACCTCTGTGATAATCGACACGAGAGTCCCTTTTGCAGGACCGCTTCAATGGCGTGGTAAATGTATCGTAGCTATAAGCTTGAAATTCAAGTAATTTGAATAGTTATCAAATGGCGACCCAAGCGTCGCTTTGCATTTTCATTAACATTTCTGGGAAAAAAGGTTTAAAAGCGCCCAGAAAATTAAATTAGCAACAATTTAACGCAAGAAAATGAAGAAATTGCCGTTAAATGAAGGTCCTTGAGGAAAATGAGGCAAAAACCAAAAAGAAAACATTGATAAAATTAAATTTAAATTAAGAAGAGGTTTAAGGCCTAATTCGAGAAATTACTTAATAAAGCTTTTCTGCTTTAATTTCTTTGATGCCATTAGGATATCTCTCTCTCTATCGCTGTCTCTCTTTCCCACTCATTTTTTCTCTCTCTCTCTCTCTCTCTCTCTCTCTCTCTCTCTCTCTCCCTCTCTCTCTATTTCGTTGCGACAATCGGTCTCCCTCAACTTTTAAATGATTCTCTATCTCTTTCTATACTTCTCATTACACTCTATATTTCAATCTTTCTCTATTTCTTTTCTCCACTTTTCATCTCTCTTTCTACATAATTCTCGCTCATTCGCTCTCTCTCTCTCTCTCTCTCTCTCTCTCTCTCTCTCTCTCTCTCTCTCTCTCTCTCTCTATACGACTCTAAAAACACTGTAACATAGTTCCTTTTCTTTTTTGCTCATTTCGAGTCAGTTGTATTCTCATCTTTTAGCTTTCAAACAGTCCTTGAAAGGGAGAAAATTTCTAAAAATCTGTTATAAATTTCTGATTCATTCAAATCTATAGATCGCTATTGATCTATTAATCTAAACAAAATGAGTGAAATTAATGAAAATGCTTTGGATCGTCACTTCCTGTCCCAGCTGCGGATAATGAGCGAAGTTTATACGGACAATATTAGCAAATCCGCCTTTGAGATGAGCCAGCGCTGGGTGCAGAGATTCCACAAGGCGGACAAGGAGGACAAGTGTGCCAGAAACTGTCTGATGCTGCTCATGTACATCCAGTTGAAGGAGATGGGCAGACTGGGAATGCCCTTCACTGAGATGGAGAACATGCGCAAACAGCTCGAGGATGTGCTGACTGCGTATCATGCCAACGATGAAAGACAGCAGCAACAGCAGGATCATTTAAGGGATGAGCACATGCAGCAACTGCATTCATATGAGAATGTAAATGAGGATGCTGAATCGATTATGGATTCAAATAGATCAAACTATGGCGGTGGCAGCAGTCGTTATTCATCTACAGGACCCACTCCTATCCCGCCGCAGCACAACGCCGATGCACAGGACACCTTGTTTGATCCAGTCTACTCTACCACAAAAGACTCTTTCCCGGTCGAGTTGCAGCCGAGTTCACTGAATACCCTATTTGAATTCCCTCAAACTGCCGACTTGAATCTGCTCCAGTTTGGGCAGAGCGATGGACCGATTGAGCTGCCGGCGGCTCCTACTCCCAAGCAGCAGCTGGAGCTCCATCAAAGTGACGCCGCACAGGACCACCACCACTCGGAGGATTTGAGTGAAGATAATGAGGCGCTCATCAAGGAGATTAATCAGTTACACGCCCGCTCGCTGGAGGATGAGCAGCTTTACAGACAAACCGCCTCCAAGTGGCAGTCTCGCAGGTTCTTGCCTCAGCTGGAACAGCAAGCTCCTCGCAACATTCAATCCTTGCTGCCGCAACTAGAGCGCAACACTCTGAAGGCCATACGGCGTCTTAAAGATTGGACGCCTGCAAATGGATCGCTGAACTTCCTAAGCCACAGCTTGAAAAACTTACTGAACGATGCACCAGCAATGAAGCATACACTCGCCGACCTTGATCGCAAACTGGAGCAAGTGCTGCACACTCTGCTGGAGCAGGCAGGAGAGAGACGAGAGGGGAATCTACGCATTCTATATGATCAGTTGTTGGAGCAGCAGCAAGAAACGCTGCGCAGCAAGGTGGAGCTACTGCAACGCGACCAGTGCTTACTGGCTGTGGAACGCAAGCAGCTGGAGGCCCGTGTTTTGAATCTCAAAGTGCGGGAGCGCATCTTCTGGGAGCAGCAGACGCCGTCAACTGTGCAGTATTATCAATCAGCTGGCAGCTACCAGGATGAGAAGGTGCCTTCGCCCTGGAGCAGTAGCAGCAAATCAATGTATTCCAGTTGCGGCTGCTCGGAATGCCATCCGGATGCAGAGTCCCTTTCAGCCTCGCAGCTAAAGAGGGATCTATCCCAGTTGCCAGATGCACAGATTCCCTAGCTGGGGGAGAAATGTTGAAAAGTGAAAATTGCTCAAATTTTATATTTTATATTTCAAGTTTTCATGGTTTTCAAATTCCGCTTGTTTTTGTGATATATTTGTGATATTCTGTCTCGAAAAAATATAGAAACTTACCTGTTACGCGTATTAAAATGCTACTTAAAAATTAATTAAATTAATTCAAAGGTTTGCTTTTATTCATTTCTTTATGCAGCAAACCGTCAGCTTCTTGCTTAATGATATTATTTAGATGTGAGCAATTATGCATTGTTCTGCAAGGCTAAGATGAATTACCTTATTTTAATACTAAAATCAATAACGTCTTGGGAGTTTCCTGCAACACACACACACACACACATAGACTATGGCATATGTGTGTGCTTGTCAATTGCCAGGAACTGGACTCGCCAAAGTTTTAATGTAGTTTTAATTTGCTCGTAATCACTGGAAACTTGGCCAGCACAGCAAAAACACACAGCGCACAACTTGGCTGGCTGCAATGCACTTGGCGAAATTCTACGCACTTCGCAGGGCAGCAGCAAAAGGAAGCAGCAACAACAAACAGCTTTGCTCGTAATTAGTTCTTAAGCGCTGCTGTGTGTGTGAGTGTGTGTGTGTGTGTGTGTGTGTTGGTGTGTGTGTTTGTGTGCCTGGCATTAGATATGACAGCATGCAGTTAAGCACTTCTTAACGACAATGCTGGCCTGGCCTGCGTGGCTGCCGATAATGGTCGCCACGATAATAAGTGCAATTGATTTTCTTGCCAAGTTTCGCCAACTTGGATTATAGTTTACTGCCTTTTGCTGCACTGCGCTGGCAACTGAACTACACTGCAGTCCTACAAATTAAGGATGCCCACGACATGGACTAAGTAAGAGGTGTAATCGATTTCAGTGTCTTTACAGTCGCGTCCCATAAATTGGGGCAGCCTTGTTGTCAGCTGTCAGTTGTGGGTCTTTTTGATTTCGCCTAAAAGTATACTATAAATAATAAGAAAATACCAGTGTTCGATTTAAATTCAAATATTCTTTTAAACAACAAAAAAGTAATAAGAAAAATAATTGATAGTTGCCAAAAAGCTACCAGCATACAAAACTAAAGTAAAAACATCATCACACATTTTTCGATTATTTATTTAGTATGTGGCCAATTCATGTTACACATTTCTAATGCATTTTAGTGTTTAAATATAATATATAATTGTTAATCACTTTCATTTCGAACTCATCAGGCTTTCTTTAAAATATCTCTCACACGGGTCGACTGCAGAAGTCGTTTCCTTCCGTTCTTGTAGAAGCTCCGAATATAATTTGCTTGTTGCTTTATTGAACGCATCTGAATCGCATTCATTGCATTTAGCTTGAGGGTCGAGTGATTTGAGCACTTTGCAGCACTCGTCAACGAATTTCTGAGTGAAACCGTTGAACCGAATCATCAGCGTTTTGCAATATTCCGAGCATTGACCTTTACTGACCTTTATTGGATCACTGGCCTCAAAGGTAACTTTGATGCAGTTTCCCTCCGTGGCTCGTTCACATGGATCACGGGGTGCCGACGGCGTGCATTGTCCCATAAGCAACAGGCACACAAATATCGCTCCTTTTAAATACATCCTTGCGACAATTGCAGATTGTGGATCTGTTCGTATTGATTTCTTTGAGTCATTTATTCAACCATTTATACAAATTTGCGTTGGCTGTTTGGAAAATATAATGTGAACTGTGTTGGCTCTTATCTGGTGCAGTACATTGGAATGGCATCCAATGATGATTCTATACTTGTCTTATTATATTCAGTCATTTACGAAGCTTTTAAAGCAAGAGTCTTGAAATGTGTATTCTTCTGTTCAAATAAAACCACATATCTCACAAAATTTTCAATCTACATATTTTAAAAGATTGATCAAATATTTAGTCAGCCCAAGTTATTAAAAACATTCATTCATCTTTCATACAATTTTAGAACAGAGACACAGTTAATCGTCAGCAGCCGTTAAGAAAATAAAAGGCAGATTTCAACTTCCACTGAACTGAAGAAGTAAACAAAGTATTTATTATTAATTCACGGGATTGCTGTATGTGTGCAGTGTATAATTATCTAAATATATGTTTATTTATGTACAGAAATGATAAACATGTAAATTCTTGAAACGACGTTGTGAGAGATGTTGAAAGTGTCTGCGAAATAGGCGCAAGATGCCTTTACGACACTTAACGACAAATTTGTCGCAAAAATACAAACTATTTTATAAATTTGACTAAGCCCAAGGTGACTCAATAAGAACAAGGTTCAAACAGTTCGACGCCAGTTGTCAAAATATGCCAAAGAGTTTATAAATTAGATAAAGCTGGGGTTTTTTTATTTTGTATAACCAACTTTGATGTACGTCACACATTTAGTTTATCTACAAATGATGGTTGCCAGAACTTCCATTCATATTTCAAGTGAAAAACAAAAGGACCATAAAGTTGCGGCTGCATATAAAGTTGCGCAGAAGAAAATGCATCTGCAGCAATGTTAGCAAAAGCCCCTTTTCCCGTTCTTCCCCTCTGCCCGTCCTGTGCCTGACAATAGCTCAAAATATGTAACACGAGAGAGAGAGAGAGAGAGAGAGAGAGAGAGAGAGAGAGAGAGAGAAAGAGAGAGAGAGAGGGAGATAGACGGAAAATGAATTACGGGCGGAAAAAATAAGTGCGAAAAAGTTTTCCTTTTGGCTTTAATGATGCGCACAGACAGCAAAACTTTTGGTCCAGACTAAGAGGATGTATTTTGGGGGAGGGGGTGCAATAAACATAAAATTTGAAGGGAATCAAAAAGAATATGAAAGGAGAACCGCGCGGCAACATTAGCGACATAAAATTAATGACAAATTTGTGAGCTTATAGCGAACGCATTGTTCCCAAAACAATTTCGGACTATTAAGTGGAAAATGCGAAATGCGAAATGCGAAAATATGACAAAAGTGAAAAGTCACCAAGGAATATTTATGTGCATTGTCGGCAAACCCAAGCGATTTCGACCAAAAGACGTAGTTGCCATTTTGCCTACTGGCAAACAGGGGGAGATGCAGCAGCTGTGGTCTCTGCTGGAGCACAACTTCCACTCCAGGCTATTAAAATGCTCAACAAAAGTGGAATTTTTGCCGGTGCTGCTGCTGCTGCTGCTCGGCGAAGTAAACTGCATAACCATTAGATTGGTGGAAATGAGGAGGATGGAGTGCGTCAGGAGTGCCAACTAACCGACGACCACTCAAACTACCCATTGGAGTCGAAAATACGACGCTTGTTGCGTTTATCACATTTTGCACATCTCACAGGCAACGATGACGCTTAATGGCTTCCAGCTGCTTGCCATTGCTTGCATTGTGGCTGACAACTTTGCTTGGCCGGTTTTCTTGATACAGTGATACAAGGCGAGACCAACATAAAAACGCTAATTTTTAACAGGATTGATTCAAAATCATAAAAACTTTCTTTTCACAGTCCAACGAATTCAGAATTTTCGAACTAGCGATAAGAACTCCATTAAAATGTAAAAGAATAAAATAAATATTCATGGAACAATAATAAAGTAAATTTTTGGAAAAGGAAAATTACACTTTTTACTAGTTGAAAGTTCGTCAATCAAGTTATTTTTTTAACAATTGTAGAAAGATATTTTTAAAAATATATCAGACAATAATTTAGTAAATTTGTCTGCAAACACAATAAAAATATATCAATCTTCTCGTATGTCAAAACACTTTCTGGTAGTAGTTTATATCGATTGAAAATTGGAATATCGATTGTGAGTAGGTCCACTGTAAGGAGGTACCACTGTACCACCTTCTGGCTGCATTAAGCACACAACACTTTGGAGACTGAGCGGAGTTTCTTATTGTGCCTCAAAGTGGTTGTTGGAGTGCGGCCAGCAGAAAATTGCACTACTTTTTCCATGGGTCGTTAAAGAATACATTTTACTATATTTATAACAATATGTATATATATACATAGAAGAACAGAGACGATTACAATGTGGCGTCCTTGTGGGTAAAGTGCCGTTTGGCAAAGGTCTCGCCGACAATGAGGGGAAACACGAGACTGGCCTCGGCATACACCTTAACTGGTGTCGCCTCCCTGCGTATCTTGCCCCAGGAGACGGCCTCATCGGGGCGTGCTCCACTGTCGCTGCCATCAAACTCGGAGGCGGTGTTTATGAACACAGAATAGTCGGCGCCGTTGCGCATCAGATTCGCATTGCAAATGTGATGCTTGATAAGGCCACCTCCAACAATAATCATGCCACTGTTAACCGCTTTAACGGCCATCGTATTGAGACGCCTCAAATCCGACAATATGTCCACAACGAGACCAGGCTGCCGGAAGGAGTGAAAGTACATCATGTCGCCGAGACTGCCATCGGTTAAAGCGGGACAAAAGACGGGTATCTGATTCTTTGCCGCCCAATAGTATATGGAACTGGTATCCCCGATTCTCTCGCCTAGTCGCTGGATAATGCGTGAGGGCGACCAGACGGTGCCCTTGCCGCGCTGCTCCTCCAGCATTTCGTCGAGCAGCGGCATTAGCCAATCCTCAAACTTGCAGTAGTTGTCATTGGGCACCAGCAAATTACCAATGCGATTAATGCCACGCTCTCGCAGATCTCGCCCGCTCAGCTCAAAGGAGCCCAAAAATGTCGGCGCCAGGCACTTGATGAAATCCTCCTCCACGCCACCGGCTGTTGTCACAATGCAGTCGATCATACGGTGCTCTGCGAGAAAACGGAGTGTCTCCCTCAAGCCCGAGGACACCAGATTCGATGTGTAACCCAAGAAAATGGTGCATTTCTTGCGACGTCGTATAAACTCATCCGTCTCGTGTATATCCTCCTGTTCAGCATCCAGCGGCCGAGCCCTGCAATCTAACTGCCAATTGTTTTCTTTTTTGTGTCACTTCAGCTTAGCAAAGTTAACTTACCATTTTGTTGATTTCGTTGATGGCCAGGCCGAGATTTGTGGCCTGAAAACCGGTGTGCAAATATGACTCTAATAGCTTCTTGTAGTTGATGCCCTGGTTAAAATCATAGCCATGCACCTGCGGCGTATCCAGTGGTATGGGTTCGCTACGTTTGAGCACAGCATCTTTGGCAATTTCGGGCTCGGCAGACATTACAAATTAAATTGTTTTGTTTTTGCGCGTTTCACAAAACATGTGCAGTCCGATACTATCGATAAGTAGTATCGATTGTCGTTATGGTTATCAGTGAAGTGTTGTGAAATTCGCTTAATACAAAAAACTCATACGAATATCGATGATGGCAATCGATAGTAGTGGCATTGAATGACAGGCAGAGAAATTGAGAGCTAAGAGTTGTAAGAAGAAGCAGTCACTTGAAACAAGCAAACTAAATATCTAGGTAAGACAAAAAAAAATGAAAAAATTCAACCTAATGACAAATCGTATAAACATTTATTAACAAACTTACAACGTGTGCACAACCTTCGAACACACAACGCAACACAACAACACAGAAAGTAACCAGCAAGCTGCAATCGAATCGCAGTGATTAGCGACAGAAGTCGAAGACGACGACGACGACGCCAGCAAGCAGCGCCAAGCAGGCAAACAAACATAAAGCAAAAAAAAGAAGAAAATAAAAATATGATTAAGCTTTTCTCGCTGAAGCAACAAAAAAAGGATGGCGATCAAACGGCACGCGGTCAGCAAAAGAAGGCCTCCGCCGCCCAGTTGCGCATACAGAAAGGTATTAAATATAATATATATACACACACACACTCGCATATATATATATATTTATTTATATATTTGTGTTAGATATTAATGAACTGAACCTGCCAAAAACTTGTGCAACGGATTTTCCCGATAGCGATGACTTGCTCAATTTCAAATTGATCATTTCACCAGATGAGGGCTTCTACAGAGATGGTCGCTTCGTATTCAATTTTCGCGTCGGCTCCAATTATCCGCATGAGCCGCCGAAGGTCAAATGCACGACGCAAGTTTATCACCCCAACATCGATCTGGAGGGCAATGTGTGCTTAAACATATTGCGCGAGGACTGGAATCCAGTGCTGACCATAAATTCCATTGTGTATGGCTTGCAGTTTCTCTTCCTGGTAAATGCTGACACAATCAACAATTATACGGCTATAATATTTTGTATTACTTTTGTAAGGAACCCAATCCCGAGGATCCGCTCAACAAGGAGGCGGCCGATGTGCTGCAGAGCAACAAGCGCCAATTTGAACACAATGTGAAGCGGGCAATGCGTGGCGGTTGCGTTGGGGAGACCTATTTTGAATGCTGTCTCAAGTGATATAGGAAATCAAAAGTCTTTAATTTAAGTAACGGCCTCTGCTTGCTGCCTGCTGCCGCTGCCTGAGATCCAATCAGAATAATGCCAACAACAATCCCAACAGCGGACGCGCTTTTATTTGTAGTTGTACACAACAATAACAACAACAACAACAGCTTGCAACACGCTAACGGTTGCAGTTAGCAGCAGGCAGATTTGGCCGCATCAGCAAACAACAAATTACAGTAATAAAAACAAACACTGCGAACCTAAAAAAAACAACAACAAAAAAGAAAACCGAGTCGAGTCAACAATTTTTTAGTCCAAAAACCATTTGCAGTAGCATGCATTAAATATAACATATATACACACACACACACACACACACATATATATATATATACATATATATATATATGTTTATATTATTATTTTGTTGTCATCCATATTTGTAAAATGCATTGTGAAGATTGCCAAGAACTAATAATTGTCGCTCCTCCTCCATAGCATGACCTCGATATATATAAATAATAGTATTTGGAAGCGTTGCATCATATTAAGTTTAAATAATTGATTAAATACAAATGGTTAAGATCGGGCGCATATTTACATCGAATCAAGCCTAAGGTACACATATTTTCATTTTTTTTTTAAATACGCATAAGTTCATATTCAATAATTATCTTTTAAGCCCGGTAAGCCATTTATTAGACCAGCCCTTGCAACTCACAGATGGATGCTGTGCCGCGCCAGCTGCATGCAGCCACAGACACGAATTGGCGACAGCCGCCTGATGAGGCTTACGCGTATATCATCGGTGGCCAGCGCCTTAAGCAGCTGTTGCATCAGGTTGGGGGGCAGCAGGCGGAGCACAGGCGCCACCCGCTCACCGCCGCACTCGACTAGCAGCGAAATAAACTGATAGACAAAGACGGCCTTGGGCGACAGCTTATGTGCTCAATGTACTTAACGCTCAACTGCAGCGGTTCCTTGAGATTGACGGATGTGGCACGTAGCAAGTCGGTGCTGGGAGTTGTGCTACCGCCCACCAGCGTGGAGGCAACAACATTTGTGGCGGCCTCATTGAAAGGATCGCTGCATTCGCTAAATACTTTGCATACCTTGGCCGCACTCGCCGCCAGTAGTTCATCCTCGTCATGGGCAGGCGAACGCTTTTTCAGTGTGCCGGCAGCCAAACTGTGCGTCTCCAGGCAGGAAATGATGCAGTAGACACAGAGACGGGCCAGCACCAGAGAATGCGGATGTCATTGCTGCAGGGGATTAAAATATGGAATCAATCGATGAGGCAACTGGTATTTGGATTACTTACCCCTACTACATACTGCAGCAGTGCCTCTGTGCTTAATATCCAGATGCATCACAGCAAATACAATGTCCATGCACTTGGCCATATCCCGCATTTTTTTGCAGCTGAGCAACTGTTCCGCCAGTTGGGTGACCAACCGCCAGCCAGCAGCAGCGATTCCACTGTCTGTACCGCATGCACCGGCAGATGGCGCCGGATGCACATCGTGCTGCATTTCACGTATAACCTGGCAGGAAAGGGCTAGGCGTTCCGTGGAATTCTCCTGGCTGGACAGCTCCTCGGTGGTGAGCGGTGCGAAAAACTGTTGAACCATATTCAGGGGCTTGAGCAACTCCGCCCAGGGCGGAGGTGGCGCAGACGGAGAAGCTAAACAGATGCCGCTTCATCTTGTCCAAGATGCTCTTGACATCCGCAGAGGATAGAGTCTCCTGCTACCAGGCAATCACCAATATCAAATCAAATGGTGAAGTATTCAATATAATAAAGTGTTGCTAGCAAGAACTCAAAGTGCGTTATATTTTTGCGCAAATGTGTTAGCTGACGAAAAGTTTAGTGCTACAGCACTAGTCGATATATAAGAGCATCAGAGCAACTGGCGTGCTATCGATTGTTGTCAACGATATATATCGCTTGTCAGTGTGTACATGTGAAACACATCAAAAAATAACAGTTCTTTTCGCCATAAGGCAGCACTGTGCGTCTTTCGCACGCGTATTTTTGTACAAGTTTCGTGTGGAAATTCATAGTTATTAGTTGTGAAAATAGTCGAAAAACAACCGTAATCATGGCACAATTCGATCTAACACGTATCAATTGTCAATATTTGGACAGACATTTGACTTTTCCACTTCTAGAGTTTTTGTGCGGCAAGGAGGTTAGAAAAAAATTGCAGCTTGGTGTCGCCGTCATCAATAAAATTGCTAATCGGTCTTTGTTTTGTGCATGTATTTTTGCAGATCTACAATCAGCAGGAGCTACTGGAATACATTCTGGACACGGTGAACAAGACAAACATGATCGACTACACCATGGATACGCGCAAGCGCCTGAATCTTAGCCAGGATATGCCGGATGAGTTGGTCCAACGCAAATCCGATGTCCTGGCCACATTGAAGCAGCTGCAGAATGAGGTAGCGCCCATCATGAAGGCCACCGACATCCTGAAGAATGGCGAGAGCATGAAGGATTCGAAGACCTTTGTAAATGCCCTGCAAAAGGACTACAATTTCAAGGTGGAGCATCTGGAGAGCGCCTACAAGTTGGCCAAATATTTGTACGAGTGCGGCAACTATCAAGAGTCCACTTCATATTTGTATTTCTGCCTCATTGTCATGTCGCCCAACGATAAGGTGAGTCCCAAGGTGTTAATATTAGCCGGTGGTGATTGGTTTCATATCCGCCTCCCTTGCAGAACTATCTGAATGTGCTGTGGGGCAAGTTGGCTGCTGAGATTCTGACCCTCAATTGGAACACCGCGCTGGAGGATTTGACCCGTCTGCGTGACTACATTGATAGCGCCAATTTCTCGACCATTCAGGCGCTGCAGCAGCGCACCTGGTTAATCCACTGGTCCGTGTTGGTCTTCTTTAATCATCCAAAGGGACGCGATCTCATCATTGAGATGTTCTTGTACAAGCCACTCTATCTGAACGCCATACAGACGATGTGTCCGCATATTATGCGTTATCTGGCCACCGCTGTTGTCATCAATCGCACGCGTCGCAATGCTCTCAAGGATTTGATAAAGGTCATACAGCAGGAGTCGTACACGTACCGGGATCCCATCACCGAGTTCCTCGAGTGTCTCTATGTGAACTTTGATTTCGAGGGTGCTCGGTTGAAGTTGCACGAGTGCCAAACGGTTATTTTGAACGATTTCTTTATTGTCGCCTGTCTCAATGAGTTTGTGGAGGATGCCCGCCTGATGATCTTCGAGACATTCTGTCGCATCCATCAGTGCATCACCATTAGCATGTTGGCCGACAAGTTGAACATGAAACCCAACGAGGCCGAATGCTGGATCGTCAACTTGATTCGTAACGCACGTCTCAATGCCAAGATCGATTCGAAGCTGGGCCATGTGGTGATGGGCACACAGCCGCTGAGTCCCTATCAGCAGCTGGTGGAGAAGATTGACTCGCTGTCGATGCGTTCGGAGCATTTGGCCGGTCTAATTGAGCGTAAGAGCAAACAAAAGAATCAAGAATCGGCCGACTCCTGGAAGTACTATTAAGCATTAGATAAACCATTATTTTCTGTATTCAAACCGTGGTAGGCAATGCCTGTCCGCAATCGTCACATGGCGCGAATAAAACAACATCTCTTTTCGCAGCCTGAATACCATTTCCACACGCTTGCCTTCTCCCTATATGTATATATCTACATACATATATATATTGATGTGAGCATTACTCAGCACTTTATATGCTCAACATATTGATTTTATTTCCACACGGAATATAATAAGTTACAAAACAATTGGGATAGCGGATTTGGACCGCGACTATTTGACATTTGACATCATTACAATTTCGCTAGCCTATACATGCATATGTTTCCTAGTCTATATCCTAGCTGTAGTAGTAGTTGTAGATCTCTAGATTGTACCAATGACTGTGCGCCTAGCGCCGGAACGGAGAAGGTCATACGATTAATTGCTACCGCAATTTATCCTTTGCCGCCGATGGCTTAACTACCATCCAGGCACGCGTTGGCAAATTCTGCAAATGGACGATCCATTTGCGGACGACCAGCAGCCAAATGATGCCATAGACGACGCATACCATCGCCTCCATGTAGTAGCCATCAAAGGTGATCTCACACTTGCCAGCAGCAGACAAACATTCCTGCGGAAGATTACCAAAATTAATCACACTATTTAAGTGGCACTGATGGGAGACGGAAGACTTACCTGTTGTCGTTCCTTGTCGACGCAGAGATTGTCCGGCTGTGTGGTGCACTGCTTCAGCGTTAGCACATCCACCAGCCAGAGCACCACCGTGTTGGGCCAATTGCCACCGAGATTGCAGAGAGTGTTGAGGAATGTCATGTAAGTGCCACCGACAGCGGGATCCGATATCTTGGCAAAGAATGCCATGGCGGCCACAAACATAGAGTAGAGGAATACCTGATAGCAGCCATAGCTGATGATGAGCGTCACATAGTAATACAAAGGCACTTCGCCACCAGAGATAATATATGGCGTCGCATAGGCGATCATTGTACCGAGGGAAGCCAGCGCAATTCGGTAGGGTATCGCCTTCAAATAGACATCCATGGGACGCGGTCCATTTGTGTATTTGCCCACAAGAATGGGCAAAATGAGTTGCAGTGGAATGATGGGAATTGCTAGCAGGGCCAGTTTCTCCTTGGGTACGCCAGCATCGATAAGCTTCAACGAAGTGACCGCATCGGACGCGGCAAATGTTACTTTCACTGTGAGCAAAATGCCGGCAAGGATCTGCACGGGTCGTTTGCGCACCATGTCCCACAGCACCTTGTAGCTCTCGTGGATGTTCAGCTCGTGCTCCACCTGGTAACGGGCCTCCGTGTGCGCATCTTCAATGTCATTCTCACGCTTGAAGAGCGCCACCAGTGTTGTGGCCACAATGAACACTATGCCCCAGAACCAGAGAAAACGTGGCAACGTTATCATGCCCACATCCTCGGGCACACCTCGCAAATAGGAGTTGCAAAAGTCTTTCGACTCGAGCGCAATGAACACCACATAACCAAAGAAGTAGCCAGCCGTTTGGCCCACACTGTTGCATGTGGAAGCGTAGCCCACGTTGCACCGCTTCAGCATCGTCAGGGCCCAGCCATCGACGGCGATGTCTTGCGTGGCGGCCAGAAAGTTCAGCAGAAAGAAGAGCAGCGTCAGCATCGGCACATTCGGATCCAAACCATCGCCACCCAGCCAGCGATCCACATGAGCAGATAGCAGCAGCATAAAGGCGCCCAACAGATACTGCACCGGCACCAGCCACGATTTGCGTCGTCCAAAGCGTCTCACATACAACGAGTCCACGATTGGCGCCCACAGCAACTTAATGCTAAATGGCCAATAGGCAAAGGAGAATTCCGCTTGCTGTTTGTAGCTGGCGCCACGATTCTGCAGCAGCATGGGAACGGCTGCGATCAGGCCAATGGGTATGCCCTGCAGTATGTAGAGGAACAGAAGGATGGCAATGTTGCGTCTATCGCCACGTATATCGGGCTTTTCCTCCTTATGCACTAACTCAGGCGTCGTCTCGAGAAGCTCATGGCCATCTTTCGTTTGACCTCTGCGACGTGTAGACATATTGACGCCTGCCAACGTAAAATGTGCAATGTGTGTTTGTTGTCTTTTAGACGATTGATTTGCGCTTACCCACAGCTGCTCTAATCAGTATCAGTACTCAAATAATAATAATAACAACAACGAGCAGTAGGTCCACGTCAGTTAAAGTCGGCAAGAGTTCGACAATCTGTTCTAAATATATTTCTATTCATGTATTTGCAACTAATGCGCCATTATTGTCCATCGATGTTTAAGAAATTAATAGACGTGGATATACGGCGTGACGATGTGGCGGCGGTTTGTTGATGTTTGCGTGTCGCTGTTGCAAATATTTTTCATATTTAGTAAGACGATTCTCCGATTCTCTTGACCCTCAACAACATATCGAAAGCTGCTGCCCAACACCGATAGGTATATCGATAGCACATTCAAAATGCACGACATAACGGTTGTTCGGATAATCAAATTCGAATTCTCCAACGCACAACGGATACCTACAAATATCCATTCCCGCACTGAGCCTGTTTAATTTACGCATTTTTACCCCCATGAAAACACACCATAATTTAAGTGGTTTGGGCTTTTGCTTTGCTCATACATTTCTGCTTGCGAATACATATTGGTATAATTAAATTACAATCAAAACTTAAGTATTCATGTGCTGTTACAGGCTCCAAATCGAAATCACGATTAAAAGATTCCATTTTCAATACAAATTCATAATATTTTTAAAACAGGTTTCAATCTTCTCATCTTTTTTTTAAAAAAAAGTCTAACACATTTGAGACTGAGTAACTTTTTGCTTAGCTTATCTAATAAAGATGTTTAATTGAGACTGGCTGGCTTTGCTGAGTGTATGTGTTTGGGTCTGTTGTGTTTGTGTTGTGTGTGTGTTGTGTGTGAGGCGTGTACGATTGATAAAGTCGCATTTCTGCATGCTCTCTTTCATTTACTCTTATAGTTTTTACGTTGATCTGCGTCGTAATCAGCTTTTCCATTAACTGTTCAATTTTGTTTTTTGTTTCTTTTTTTTCAATGCTTTTTTTGCGCTCGCCTGGCGTGCTCCAGTTAAAAAAAACCTGTGGAAGTTTACTGCAAATTATGGCTCTGCTTTTTATTTGGCCGGGGATCCACAGAAAACGGACTCCTCCCACTTGTGGTGCACCTCGGGCGTCAGATTGCTAATATGCACGTGCACAGCCTGATGTTTCTCGAACTTTGGCGGAATGGCGCACAACCGATATTTGACCTCATCACCCTCCATGGGCACATATTCACCTTCAATGCTGCGATTTACAAGAGAAATACACAATGAAAAATTATGACTAAACAGAAAAAAATTTCAAGGTGCATTATTTAATTGACTCACTCGGAAACATGGCAGAAAACGTCCTCGCCGCCGCCATTGGGCGTTATGAAGCCATGTCCTTTGGTGCGGCTAAAAGATTTCACAACACCGCAAACAACTGGATTTTCCATGGCGCGTGCCGAACTGTTTTTGTTGTTGTTGTGCGCGCGCGCGTGTTTTTTTTTTTTTTTTTTGTAAGCAAAATTTTGGAGCAAGGAGGAGATGTGGGCAATTAAATCAATGTCAGATGAGAACGAATAAGTAAAGAGTAGGCTGTTAAAGGGGTGGGGGGAGGACTTACGTCGAGGCCGTGCGTGTGCGTCGCGTGATTATAGGGCTCGGCAGCTGCAGCGAAGCGTTTGGACTATGGCTATTTTGATGATAAATTGGCGGCTTGGTGGACAGCATCTTTTCGGGTGTATTTGGCTCGGCCATTGCTGCTGCTGCTGTTATTTCCTGTTAGTGGCAAGCGGGTGATGTAAGTGTTGGAAGTATTAAGTTTTTGTTTAGCGTTTCACACACTGACCCAACACTCTGGCACACTCTGTGTGGACAGCAGCCAAGTCTGTCAAATGTGGGATGTTGAGTTCAAGGCCACAGCGGTTAGTCAGCAGCAAATTGCTCAACACTCAACACACACACATGCAAAGTGTGTTTCAATTGTCGCTTACCTAAATCGGCAGTGAATGTAGATTGAACGCACTTCCACCCAAAATAAAAAGGGACTTGTACTTCAATGCTCTGTAATTTATACCAAGTTTACTAATACTGATGCAACTTGGTTGCCAAACCCTGCAATGGCAGCGTGCCGGCAATTGACTAATACCGAAAAGCGCGTAACAATTTTACAATTTGCGTTTAGCTTGACGCTCACAATAAACTCTGCAACTATTTTGGCGTAATTTTCGCGCAATTCATATGGCTAATAAGCAATTTAAATCGGTTCGTTTTCTTTCCAAAACCAAAAATGAATGGCGTCGGCGGCGTCAAAAGGTTTGTAGAGCACCGATACTTCGATACCACACTTTGTACTCGATTAATTTTGTTACGGGCAGTGCGGCTAGATGAGCAACGCTGCCAGATGTCGGTTTTTAAAGTGCAAAACAACGACGCGCACTCTTTACTAATTTTACTATCGGTCTTGAAACAAACCAAAATTATTAGGACGCTAAGCCCTTAGGCTATTTATGTATTCATTTTGTTGGATCAACATTATTACCAACTGTATTGCAAGTATTTAGAGGAGATGAGCGACAGCGACACGGATACATCTGAAGCAGCGAGCAGCGAGAGTCAGGATATTCAGCCCGTGTTGCGTCGTTATCGGGGGAATCGCTTACAACGCATGGGTCCCACTCAGAATCAGGAACCTGTCGGGCAACAATTACTGATTGCGGCCGTTGATGTGTTGGACGAGTCGGAGGAATCAGTGCATTCCGAGATGTCCGAGGAGGCGGATGAGGTTGAAGTAGATGCTGAAGTAGAGCGACCATTGCCGTTGCCGCAACGTAGGTTGACTGTGGAATCGATCAGTGAACCAGCTGCATCGCGTGAACAATCCGATGATGAGGGGGCGCCACCTGTTGAGCAAGATGGTGTAATTCCCGTCGCTGCAGACGGTGATAATGATCAACCATCAACATCCCAACGAGCACAGCCTGAACAGCAGCAGCCGCCAAATGAATCCGTAATAGTTATCGATTCAGAATCGCCTCCAAAGAAAAGAAAGCGTCCATCGGATTTGACCAGTGGTAATATGGGCACACCAGTGGCCAAAGCAAACGATGAGGAGGTGGACGATGGCATGACATGTCCCATCTGTCTGGAGTCGTGGGAGATGAGCGGAGATCATCGTTTGGTCTCCCTGCGTTGCGGCCACTTATTCGGCGACTGCTGCATTCGGCGCTGGCTCATCGAGAGCCAACGCCAGTCGTCCGTCAAGGTGTGTCCGCAGTGCAAGACGAAGGCCGCCACCCGTGATATCCGGTGCCTCTATGCAAAGCGTTTACGTGCCATCGATCGCACCGAGGAGCATGAGATGCGACGCGATCTGGACGCTGAGCGTCGTCGCGCCCAGAATCTAGTCACGGAGCTGGCCACTGTGAAGATGGAACACTCGGTGACCGCTAGTAAATTGAAGGCTGTGCAGCTTGAATGCGACCGGTTGAGTTCGCTGGTACGTGCCGGTTGCAATCGAGGGGAAGTTGACAGTGAAGTGGGTCTCAAGGCTATTAGTTTGTTGCCACGACATCGCCTGTATATGGAGAAGAACTTTGATATTACTCGCGATCCGGGTTGCCGGGTGATGCTCTATTCGGCGCAGCACACAATGCTTGTGGCCTCGCAGAAGAGTCCACACGCGATGTTCCCGGGCTACGGTTTGCGCTTCATCGACCCATCCACCTTCAAATTGTTGAATTTCCTGCACACCTCGAACATGTTGGTACGCGACATAGCGTTCAGCGAGACCCAGCACATGTTGTCGGTGGCCAGTCGGGAGTCGCGTGTCAAGGCATTCGACAGCCGGATGCGTCACTGCTGCAGCGCCGTCTCTGCCCACGATAAGCTGCTCTGGTCCTGTGCCGTGGATCGCGGCGCACGTGAGCATATCCTGTATGCGGGTGATTTGCGCGGCGGCGTCTACGTCTATGATGTTCGCTACCCAGAGATAATCCTCAGCGAGTTTCAGTCAGCAGGTAAGCACATTTGGATACACCTATTGCCATATTCAGACACTTATCCATCTTATGCACAGATAACTTTAGTCCGGTGATCAACATTGCTGCGGTGCCCCCTGGCAATACATTCCCATATGGTGGCTTTCTCGTCTGTCAGCTAAGCATATTGACATTCTATGAGTATGTGCATGATACGGCGGTTCCCACGCGTCTGAGTGTGGCGGGTCCATTCCTCTCCATGCAGTACGATGCTGTGCAGGATTCGGTGCTGATCTCGGCACGCAGCAATGCCCAGTATCCACAATCGCGTTTCATACTTGGCAAGCTAATGAAAGTGGATGGTGTGCCAGTGCTCAAGATTGTGGCCACTGTTTTTGGCTCGCCCGGAACGCCGTACATAACACGGCCCACACAGCTGGGTGTGGAGGATAATACGCTAATCGTAGGCTATCTGCAGGACAGCAAGCAGCTGATGATGTACGATGTGCGGCGCGAGGAACGCGTCCAAACGGTGCCCGTCAACGAGGTTGTCTACGACATCTGTCCGTTGCTCACCTCGGCCGGCTCGTATCTCGCTGCTCTCAACGAGAGCAAGTGTCGCATCTACAAGGTGAACAGCAGTCAAAACTAAAGAATCTGACAATTCTTTTGCTGTGCAATGGCTGTGGGCTTATTGACTGTTAGTAAATAGATCAATTTAGTTTAGTTAGTTGATAGTTAAAAAAGTTGCAATATGTTTCCATTGTGACATTTTATTTAAACATTCTCATGCGGTTGCTTCACACACACAAACATGAAATATATTTTTATAAGTTATAATGTTTTTGTTTACTGTATCACTATACACACAAGATCTTGACCATTATGCTAACAGCTATAGCTATCTGTGTTTAAAGACCTTTTGATTCGAGTGTTTCAATTTTGGTTTTCGTTTTATTTTGCGCGGACTTTGTCTAAACATTTATAAGTAATTCATTTTGAATTTGATTATAGTTTCTTCGTTTTGTTTTTTGTTTGCTTGTGATGAAAATGATCATAATAATAAACATGATTGGAAAAAATGTAGTGTGTTGGCATAAGTTGATAAATGTTATTATTAATATACATATAAAGCTATAGAAAAATTGTATTGCGCTGGCATAGATTCTAAGTGAATTTTAAACCAAAATAAATACAAATCTCAATGTCGAACTTTATATTTTAATCGTAGCCCATTGGGACAGTCTCAAAAGTTAAACACACGTTTAAATTGTTTAATATATATTTATATATATATTCTTTTATGCGTTCTCCTGTTTGCTTACTAAAACTAATTGTTTGATTTTTAATGTTGATTTTGTTATTATTATTGTTGTTATTTTGAGTCTTTTGCTGTAGTCCCCCGGTTACTATGTAAAATTGTATCAAAAAAGATCGTTGGTCAAAGGTTTAAACCGCTCAGCTATATGATTTATATATACTATATATATATATATATATATATATATATATATATATATATATATATGATGAATATGTTGAGTTATAGAATGTGTATGTGTTTGTGAATGTGTGTTGGATAGTTGAAAGACGCCGAATTATGTCAATACTTTTCAAGTATATATTTTGTTTATGTTTTATTTGTGTGTGTGTTTTGGGTGTGTGTTAAGATTAAAGAATACATTATCATAGATATATGTATATGTATATGTAATGTTTATGTTTATGTTTATGTTTATGCTTTAGTCGAGACATACATATACTTAGATGAAGATGCTGCTGTGGAGTACGGGCTATACTACTACATATATATGTAAATAGACGAGAACTTACAACTTAAATAATTGTCGAAGAACTAAATGTACAGTTATGTAATTCGTATATAAACACTAGATTCACTTAGGCTAAACTAAACTCAAAATGAAATTTTAATTTTTTTGTTTTTTTTTTTTTGGAGGGGGGCTTAAAAGCGAAAGGGGAAGAAACGAAACGCTTGCAAGGCTGTAAAGAAATTCGCCAAACTTTGTCATAGATGATGTGTGATTTATAGAGGGAGTTTAGATTGGGATTGGTTTTTGATCGGGGCTTAATCGACGCGCGCATAGCGCGGCACAATATCCTTGCTAATCCAGTAGTTGCAGTGCTCCAGATCCTCCTGCGACTGCGCATCCTGCCCAACAATGATGACCCGTCGACGCGATTCAAATGTCTGAACCGTGCCATGGGAGACATAATAGTAGAAGAGTTGCTGCATCGCTGAGACAAAGCGTCGCTGCTCCACAGTATGTGGCTCGTAGCGTCCCAGTATGGCCTGGACATCGGCATCGACGGTGGCCAACTGATCATCGCCCTCGCCCTGGGTGACCACATAGAAGGGCACACTCGGCTGAAGGCGGGCATTTGTCAGCAGCGGGCAAACCGTTTGAATATCCGTTATGATGGCCACCAGTGACGCATAATTGGTGGCATTGTAACGCTGAATGATCTCATCAGTTAGGCCAAGTTCGCCCAGTTTGGAGGCCTGCAGATAGGAGCGCACCTCCTCCGCAGTCCAATTGGCGTGCCGTTCGCGCAGCTTCAACGTGTGCGCCTCGTGGGCGGTGGCGCCCATCACGTAGCGTGGATGCTGCAACTGGCTGGCGGTGGGCACCTGTTTCCAGGACTCGGATGGATGCTGTTGCAGTATGTCGCCGTCTAGGACAAGCCACTCGTGACGATTGGCATTGCTCAGTTCGAGTTCCTGTGGCGATGTGGTCGGGAAGTGGAACCAGGTGTCCGGTGTGGCCGCCCACAGTTTCTCGCTGGACGTCTCACGCAGGCAGGCCGCATCCTGGCACTCGAGCGTTGTCATTAGCTGTTGATTCGAACGCTCCGATTCGTGCAGCGGTTTGCCCGGAAAGATGGCCGATCCAGAGGAGGCCCAGGCGCGTGTATAGTATTCCTCCAACTTGGCCGAGCTGACCAGTGTAGATACCAAGGTGGCTCCGGCACGATGACCCAACAGTGTCACCGACTTGGGATCACCACCAAAGTGCATAATGTTCCGCTGTATCCACTTGAGAGCGGCAACGATGTCCGTCAGCGCATAGTTGCCCGATGTGCGTGGATGCGACTCCTTGGTGAGTGCATCTAGCGCAAGGAAACCAAAGACACCCAATCGAAAATTGGGACGCACAAAGATCACATCGTGGGAGCGTGAGTAGCGAGCCGATGGACGCAAAATTCCCGGTGACGGACCCGTCAGCGACTCAGCACCGATGAGCACCACCACGGGCAGTGGATTCGTATAGCGAACATGTGGTGTGACCACATCCAAATACAAGCAATCCTCATCGCCAATTGTTGTGCCGTTGCCCAGTCTCTGCGTGCACACCGTGCTCTCGTTGTGGGTCTGCAGCGTGCCATTCCAGCAATCATCGATCTTCTCAATCAGCTGGGCGGGACGCCAGCGCAAATCGTCAATGGGCGCCTTGGCAAATGGTATGCCACGGAAGGCAAAGGCCCCATCCTCCTTGACGCCCTCGACCATGCCGCAGCTGGTCACCGCAGAGATGTAGCGTCCTTCGCGCAACGGTGGCGATGTTAGCGTCTCGTGGGTCAGCACATAGCCAATGACGGCGAGCAGCAGCATGAACAGCAGTATGCCAAACACAATCAGTGCGTCGTCCACGCTGCACTTGTAGCCGACCAGGCGGCACCAGAGGGAGATGGGACGATCTCGTTCCTCCTCCTCGGCGGCCAGTTTCTGCTCGGCGGCCAGTTTATCGCCCTTCAAATCGCTTTTGAGCTCTTCGGCGCCATTGGTTTTGAGTGGTGCACGATCAACGGTATCCTGATCCTTCAGTGAGTCATCCAGCGTCTCCATGGAAGCGAGACCAGCCTTGCCCAGACCCAGTTCGACATCGTCACCGGCTTTCTTGCGTGGCATCATATTGGCAATGGGCAGCTTGATGGCATTGAGTAGACCACGTTTTGGTGGCGGATCAGCATCCTCGACAGCGGCAGCTTCAGCGGTGGCTTCTGTTTGGGAATCGAGATTAGCTATTGCATCAGTTTTCAGTATGTTTTTTCCAAACTTACCCGACTTGGCATCCGCATCGCCATTGTTTAGTTGCTTCTTTTGCTGCTCCTTGTCCGCGGCGGGTTTGCGCACAAAGAAACTGCGCAGACGCTGGCCGAGATTGGTGCGGGGCTTCTGCTCATCCTTGTTGGCTGTGGCTGTGGCTGTGACATCACATCCATTGGCCTCCTTCTCCTCCAGTTCCTGCTCATTGTCCTTCTCGAGCAGCTCACCCTCGGCACCGTCGCCCTCCGCCTTCGGCTTGTTCTTCATGAAGAAACCGGGTAGCTTAAGCCCACCAATCGGTATCTTCTTCGGCTTCACCTCGCGCTCCTCCTTGCTGATCTTCTTCTCATCGGTGACATCGATGGCGGCGCTCGGTTTGTTACCATTCTCCGTGGGTATGTCGATGATCTCCTCACCATTGTTCAGCGGCTTTTCGACCACATTTTTGGAGATCACCTCCAGCGGCACTTCTGGTGACTTCTTGCCAGTATTCGGTGTACCCGGCTTTGATGTTTGTGGACTCGGTGTCTTCTCCTTCTTGGCATCGAGCATTTTGTCCGTCTCCTTGGGCTCATCCAACGTGGACTCCTGTGCCGTTGTCGTTTCAGTCTGTGGCGTTTCCTTCTCTTCAAGTTCGCCCATCTTGGAGTCTGTGTGTCTGTTTAAAACGAGTCGCTTCGGTCTTCTGGGATTACTTTAGAGAACTCTGTGTGAATTCTGAAAGAGAAGAATTCAAATTAGATTTGGTTATGCATTCAATTATATATTTTCCAGCTGGTAACCTGGACTTAGTTTATTTTATTTATTTGTTGTTAACTACGAGGTGTGTTCAAAAAGTATCGCGAATTTTGTGTTTTTTCAGATATTATTTATTTATTCATGAATATCTATTTTGTGCTCTTCAAAGTAATCCCCATGAGATATTATACACTTGTGCCAACGGTTTTTCCAATCTTCGAAGCACTTCAAAAAATCTTTTTTTTTTATCTTGTTCAGCTCCTCCTTCGATCCCGTCTTTATCTCGTCAAGCGTAGCGTAACGTCGTCCTTTCATGGGCCTATTCAGTTTAGGGAACAAGAAAAAGTCACAGGGGGCCAGATCTGGGGAATACGGTGGCTGCGGCATCATTAGTGTGTTGTTTTTGGCCAAAAAGCCGCGCACAAGCAACGATGTGTGAGCAGGGGCGTTATCGTGGTGCAAAAGCCAATTTTTGTTCTTCCACAAATCCGGGCGTTTCTGGCGGATTGCTTCGCGCAAATTGCGCATAACTTGCAGGTAATATTCCTTATTGACCGTTCTACCCTGTGGCAAGAACTCATGATGCACCACGCCCCTGCAATCGAAGAAAACTGTCAGCAAAACTTTCACATTCGACCGAACTTGGCGCGCTTTTTTCGGTCTTGGTTCGTGCGGCAGCTTCCATTGAGATGATTGAGCTTTGGTTTCCACGTCGTAACCATAAACCCACGATGCGTCACCAGTTATGACCCTCTGGAGCAAATTTGGGTCGTCGCGGACAGAGTCCAACATCTCATTAGCAATGTTCATGCGATGCTGTTTTTGGTCGCAATTGAGCAATTTTGGTACGAATTTCGCGTCGACCCGTCTCATGCCCAAATCATTGATAAAAATCGAATGGCATGAGCCAATCGATATGTCTAGCTCCTCAGCAACTTCTCTAACGGTGATTCGACGATTGGCCAATACCATTTTCTCCACTTCATTAATTTTTCCGTCTGTTGTTGAAGTGCTCGGGCGTCCGGCACGCTCTTCGTCGTTCACATCTTCTCGGCCTTCTGAGAACATTTTGTACCACCGATAAACGTTGCTTCGGTCCAAGGTAGCTTCTCCGTATGCCACAATCAACATTCGGAATGCATCCGCGCACTTAATTCCGTTTTGCACACAAAATTTGATACAGGTTCTTTGATCCATTATTTTGAAATTCGAAATTCGAATATACGTAACCCGCGAAAATTCAAAATTCGCGATACTTTTTGAACACACCTCGTATTTATTTGCTGTTACCTATGTTACTCTTTGGCCTCGGATTGTCTCTATTTTGTAATATATTTGTATATTTTTGTGTAGTTGCTACGCAGCTAAGGATCTAGGATCTATCACGATCGCTTGGTGATTTGCTTCTAGCTGCCGCTGTTTGCAACGCTTGACTTTTATATGCAATCAGGGAGTACCGCCGGAAAAATTGTCAATCGCCGGCTGCAATTGCAGTTGCTTGCGCGATTTGATGCTGCTACCTAAGGAAGAGATACGTGCCCCGCCTTGCCTTGCTTTGTCTACCTGGAAAAGCGTCTCAGGTAAGCGTGAAAATTCGCTTGTATTATCGTCCTGGCTGCCGCATAGCATTTTTCTTTTTCGGGGCGGGAAGACCACAAATTTTGTTAAACAGCCAGCTGCGCTCTCTCACCCTCCTCTCTCCCTGTCTGCCTGCCTGCAGCCTAACCTTGCCCCTGTCCCAGCCACGTACCTCGCGATACGTGCGCTTTGAAGCATTTCACACATTTCCCTAAGCAAAACTGCAGTCGCCTTTTAATTAGCGGAAAACTTCGAGATCAGCGTTTATGGCCCAAGAAACCCAAGGACATCGGATTGCTCTCAATCATTAAGCCTGACGCCGCTGGCTAAAAAAAACATAAAATGCTAGCCATTATTGTGACAGTAGCACGTTCGAGAAAGATTTGAGTTTGGCTAATTGACCACAGCGATAGGAGACAGGCGACAAAAGTCATGAGAAAGTCCTTTCAAAAAATTAACCTTTAAACAGTTTGCTCTTTTAATGAACAATCATTTGCACTGCATTAACCAGAAAACATGTAGGAGTCGGAAAGGTTCCCTGACAGACTCGTTAAAAAGATATTAGCCGAGTACTGCGAGGAAACTATAAGCTATAAATGTCAAAGATAAATCATTAAATATACATAACCAGTAAATATATAAAAGTTCAGTTTTATAGGTCTATTGCAAAAGTATAACTAGAAGATTCTCGTGGTTGCTATTATTCTAAACTGGATATATTTATGGTCTACTTACTATTTGGCAACTGCGGCTAAGGAACTATAAAGTAGCTGAACTTTAATTATCAATTAATTCTGCCAGCCAAATGCATATTTAAATTGTGGGAAAGAGTTCACTAAATGTCAATAAATCTATAAATCAACCAATTCGATAAATATATTTAAGTGTGGACCATAAATTTATTGCAAAGGTATATCTGGATTCCAGCGGATTCTCTTAACCCTACTAATGTATATGATCCTTAAAATTAAACTGATTAACTATAACTATATAAATTTAAACACTTAAAGCATAATCTGGCAAATATATAGAAATATAACCTAAGGAAATTAAAAATCCTGCCCATGGCTTATGGCTTATATTTAGTTCATTTCCTTATGCTTTGTCAACTTTTTATTAGCTCATTATTTATGTGGTAATTCTAAGAATATGGATCAGCTTTTTAGCAGCTGATAACGTTTGAGATTTGTTCCAATCCGAATGAACTACTTGGAAAGTAGTGTCAGTGTCGTTATCATCTGATGACACACTCACTCTATTTTACCAGCCAGAAGAAGCCACAACAAATCCCGAACAATCCTCAACATGTATCTATGTTTATTCATGTGTGTACATTGTATTGTAGAGCCCTACGCATCAAAGGGGGAGAATGGAAATGTAGAAACGATGCCATGTCGCGACCTCGGTGCATGTAAATCAAACGAAATTCCATTAAAATGTGAACTTACGAGTTCAAATCGTTGCGTGCCATAATCTGTGGACATTATCGTTATCATTATCACATGGTGCACAGTGCGATGTTTGCTCAACTGCATCGAAATTGTGCAGCGTGGTAGAAAGCGCCGGGAGGGAAAACTAAAACCAAAATGGAACACAACAAGAAATTGAGAATCGAGTGGGGAATGAAAAAGGAAGAATGAATGCAACGCATGTTGTTGCGTATCGAAAGTGAAAAAGTGTCACTTGTGGCACATGCAACGAGAATAGAAATCCAATTGAAGCCGATTAGAAGGGGAAAAAGAGGTGGTAAAGGAGGAGGTGGAGGTGGAGGAGGAGACGACTCTGTCTGGTAGTTTGACCGTTACAGACTCGTTAACAGAAGCAGGTCAAAGTAATTATAGCTGAAGCTCCGAGCAAGCTCCTAATATATGTATAGTCGAAGTGTCTGTAGCTGCAACTGCAACTGCAGTTGTGTCTGTATCTGTATGTGTATCTGTGTGCGGCATCTTTATTGCAATTGCTAAACGCAGCAGGAAAATGAGAAACAGAACGCGAGTTCGTTCATAAACTTTCAAATAGTCAGCATTGTTAATTAGCTGAGCAATGCGTTGAAAGTCTTTGACCATTATCATCATTGTCATCATCATCATCATCATCGTCATCATGATCGTCGTGGCAGACGAGGGGGCCAAAGTTGACGCGCCCATCGTCACGCATGTCGTCGCCTCAGATATCTGACTACTATATCTTGGTATGTACATAGCATGTGGCATATGTGGCCAGTCGGTCTATAATTTGTCTTGCCTCATAAATTAAACCAAATTCGAAACTTGCGTTTGACATGCGATTCTATTTTCCTGTACTGTTTTTTTTTTTATTTGTTCCGTTTTCATTTCATTTTTTTTTAGTGCCGCATATCCAAAATTGCCGGTAAAACATTAATGTTTGGTGTCGACAAATGCGGCAACCATTCTTTTTCTTAGGGTGAGCACAGTGGAGTGAGGAACTTTTTTTGTCTGAAATTTTTTACGAAGGCAGACGTTTTTAAGCCAAACTGGTCCAGCCATTTCCGATTGTTCGTGCTTCGGACTAGAGTATCGATAGCAGCCCCGTTCTGCTAGTATCGATCAAAATCGATTTTGAGCTTGAATAGAAGCCGCCAGTTTTACGATAAATGGTCACTCTGCTCGCCAAAGTAATTTGTTTGAAAAAGTAAAGTCCTTTTCAATTCGCTTAGTAATCGTAGATGACAACAAAGTTTCTAACTGCTATGTGAACTTTTGTTGTGTTTAGAATTCAGACGGTTTAAAATAACTGTTTAAATCACTGGCAGCAGCTCAGATCAAAACGAGTAAGGCAAAAGCAAAGAAAACAAGTAAATAACGGCAAATTATGTTTAGAGCGTAGCAAGCAGTGCAAATTCAAGCAGTGTAAAGAAACTGTCGCTTTTACTCATTTTTCTTGCGTTTACAAGTGGCGTATCGAAGTCATCATAACCAATTGAGAGAGAGAGAGTGAGACAGATGATTATTCCCAATTTTGTCTTAATAAAATGTTATGTTAAATATGGGTGAAAATATAAAAAAATGTTAGAAGCTTAAACATAAAATTTTGGATAAAATAATATTAATATTGTAAGTTTCCTAAGGTCTCAGCCCACTGTAGTGCGCTCAAGAGCAAACAACATTAAAGGTAAACCACACATAAAAACTAATCCTACCCCTAGCCAAAAAAAGAAAAAACCGAAAACAATAAAACAACTGGGCAAGCATTAGGCATAGTGTAAAAGCGTCTAATGCTCGATCCCTAATCAGCTAATAAATTTCGAAATATCTTTAACATGTCCAGAAACACTTTAAAAGCATAAAAATGCAATTGTTGTGCACACCCAGAAATTGTGTGTCCTGTGGATGTGTGTGATTGTGTGGGAAAACACACAACTGCCACCGAAAAGTTGTTGTTTAGTTGTTGTTATTTGTTCTTACTGCCAACAGAGGCGCAATCTGTAAATGTTGAACCCTTGGTGCTTTACCGCCAAAAGTCAGCCAAGCATAAAATGAAATTCAAGAAGGAAATGACAGCAAACAGGCAACAGGGGGTAAAACAGCAGTAAGTTTGATTGAAAGCAATGCGTCTCCCATTGTTATCGTTATTATTAGTGTTGTTGACTAACTCACGCAAAACTAAATTGAAGAATTGCCGTTGTTGCCAACTCCCACCGCCAGATGGCGTGCGTGTTGACACGCAGTAAAGTCCAAAAACCAATTGGGGGGAACGGTTTACCCAAGCTAGAGGCGTCACCATGTGTGGAGGGGAAGACAATTAAGCCAGGATATTAGGAAAACGGCAGCAGGGCTGCCATTAAAAATCATGATTGTGATCAAATTTCAGACAAACGCTTTAACAGACGCCAAGTTATGATTATATATGAGGAAATGCAAGTCTAGACAGCGATAGCAGAGGCAGATAAACATAGATGGGTTGCTGGTGGTGGCAGGCGCGCACACAACAAATGCAATTAACACCCGACACCAGGTGGGTGAAAAAGAAATCTGTCAGGTGGCAGTTTTGAAGGCGCCAATTGGCTGGGCCTGAAATATTGCAACAGCAATCAGCGGCATATTCAATAAACCTGCGGCATAAGCATTTTTCAATTTAAAGCACTCTCTTTCGCTCTCTCTCTCTCTCACTCTCTCTTCCTCTAGCTGCGTCTCTCCATTCCTCGTATTTGAAGCGAGGCCTCTAACGAAGTCAATTTGTCATCCCAGACACCGACAGACAGGCGGATCCAATGAAGGGCCGACAATCGACAATCGACAACCGACAGACATGGCTAGCAGACACTCGATTTTGGCTAACAAGCTGCTGCTGCCGTCGACGAGTTCAAGTACAAATGCCTCGAGGTGCTTTTGTGTAACTGAAAGATAGCCATTTATTAAACGGTCCGCCCGCTGGAAATTAACTTTTAATAGCCTTGCCTTTGCCTTGTGGTTCTCCATGTTATTGTTAATTTCATGGCAATTTATTCACAGAACGTGTACCAGAAGGGGAAGGGGATGGGAAAGAGTTATAAGCCGAGCTGTTAATGAACTTGCGCCATTTGCCAATTGAAGAACGTTTGCATGTGTGCAAGTGGCCCAAAAAAGGAAGAGTGGCACTAGAGCAGGAACAGAAGCAGCCAGGCAGGAAATGTGGAGGCAAAATAAACCCAAACAAAGGGAAACGAGAAAGGCCACAAGAGGAGAGCAACTGCGGTTAACTCTGCCTCTCGTCCGTGCACGTGCAAACAACTTGGACTTGCTTTCTGCACAGATGATAATCTTGAAGTTGGGCGCAGGTAGACCCACGAAAAACAAGCAAAACACACATCAAGGGGTGAAATATCCAATGGAATAAACTAAACAACAACAGGGGCGCCATTTCGCCTAGGGATTTGAGACCACTCACAAGTTTTTATGATTTACAAATTGCGCTCGTGAGACAATCAAAAAAAGGACCTTTGCTTTGAAATACCCTATAGACGAGCCAGCGACAAAAGGTAGGACTGAAAACGAGCTTCAAACTAACAAAGTTTGTGAGACTTAAGTTTTAGCTTAATTTTTGATAGCTTCAAGTTTCGCCAATTATGTCAGAAGTATTGGAAAACATACTAAATAACCATTAATAAAAATGGCTTGCAGTTCTCAGAAGCTTCTTAAATTTACGAACTGACAATCGATATTTATCGTACACCCTGAAATCGACCAAGCATATATATGTGATTTTTGTGGTCGAAGATGATGCCTTCTGCCTGTTACATACTTCAGGATAATAAATGCTGAGGTACCATCAACATCAAGGTCGAGTATTTTGTAGTCGAACACTCTTCAGTTTCAGTTTCAACACAAAGTAAATTTTTGGCTTCGCTTATCTACATATATAAAACGGATCAATGTAAGTTTTTATTGCGCATTTCGAGCAAACAAAAGATATCGTTTCGGATTTCTAAGTATCGCTCCATCTCACTCGCGCGCACACACACACACACACACACTGTACAATTGTCAAGGATACGTTAGTTGGTTGTTTTATGAGCCAACGATAAGGCAAAGATTGCCTCAACTAGATAAGCGAGCAGCACAAAAGGAAAACTCGAATTGAAGTACACCACAGGACACTCAAAATGGAATTTTATGAGTGTAATGTGTGTGTGCTTGTGTATGTGTGTTGTGTGGATGTTGTGTGTATGTTGTGTGTGTATTGTGTGTTTCTTGTGTGTGTGTTGGTCTGGGTTTTGAGTTAGGAGCCAGTTTTGTTTTCTTATTTTTTACGTATTTCCTTTTTACTGTTTACTTTGTGTGTCAACAGTTGGGACAGTGAAATTTATGAGTTGTTTTCCAATGCTTGCCTCATTAGTCAGTGTCAATAGAGGAGTCGTCGAGTAGCGAGTGGAGCAGGGGACGGGCGGAGGAGAGGTGAGTGCGATCTAGGCAACATTGTGGATCGATGAGGGATTTACCGAGCCGGAAAAGTCAATTGAAATGAAACATTTGACCATGAACCCATGAAAAGCAGCATGTAAAATTGGTTGGGTGGAGGGGCAGGGAGTGTGGCACGATGTTTATCTTGGAGTGAAAAGTGTTGAAGACATGTTGTTTAGGTTTTTACCCCCAAAATGAGTGACATCAAAACCTTTTGCCAGCCGTGGAAAATTAAAGTCTCTAATTGTTGTTTACAGTTGTGTGGTGAAAGCAACCGTGCCGCCCCAACAAATATGGGGGCCCTCTGCCACGCCCCTCCACCTACCAACCGCCCCTTACATAAGAAATTTCAATTGAATTTAAAGCAACTTTTGATTACGCAGTGGAAATGGAAAAACATGAAAAAGAAGAAAAACAAAAACTAGGCAATGAAAAACTGAATGCGGCTTTTGTCTTTGAAAGCTGGCAAAACAATTGGGCAAAAGTGGGGTGGGTGCTGATAGGTGATAGGTGGGAGTTGGGGTAATAAAGATGCTCCTCACTGGAACAGTCGCGGACCAATAAATCTTGAATGCAAATGTTGCCGCTTTCAGTTTTTTTCCCCCAAAGCTGTCAAGTCTTTTTTATGTAATTTTCACGAAGTTTGCTTTGATTTCTGTTGGTTTCTTCTTCTTCTTGTTGTTGTGTGTGTGTTTTTTTTCTCTGATGATTCCCGGAAATCATTTTCATTGTTTTCTTTGTTGCACAGCTGCCTGGAAACTGCCTCGCTTTCTTAATTGCCACAGCGCCTATTAATTTATTATTGAATTATTGCAGAGCTGGAGGCTTTGTGTCCAAATTCCAATTTTGTTTACCATCTCCATTCGGGATTATTTTCGCTGGCTTGCATATTAATGAGGCCCACGCAGCTATTTTTGGCCAATGCTACAAACCCAAAAAAGGGGCAATGAGAAATATGAGCCTATTTTTATCGGGGAGATCTGATGCCTGATAGATGGATAGATATATTGAAGTATATAATGACATTTTGTGGGCTTAGCGCGCGTTATATTTATGAAATGTTCAAAAGGATTTCGAATGCATTTTCTCCACACACAACTCACAACTGTGATTAATACGCTGTTAATGGAAATGTTCTCAAAACGAGCCGGAGAATGAAAGGGATTAGTAAATGTGAGGGGAGAAATTATTGTGGGGGGAGCAATGACACGAGCTATTAGTTTTAAGATGCTTAGGGTACTAGAGAAAGGGGGAGAGGTGCGAAGGAAATGAATCTATTTTCAAGCTTAAGCTGAAATAAATTATGGAATATTGGAATATTATAAATGCGCAAAAACTTGACTTTGAAAATTAAATATTTAACTTCATCTTAACATGTATGGAATATTCTGAACATATTTCATGATGCAAAAGAGACAAGAAAGAAGGTGCAAAAAAAAAAAATAATCTATTTTCAAGTTAAAATTGTAATAAGACATGGATAAGCGTAAAAGATTCACTTTCCAAATAAACTATACACCATAACCTTAAATTGTATATTATTGAAATATTTTAAAATAGCTTATTGGAAATCTGTTTATTAGTTTTCGATATTTATTGCAAGAATTTTTAATCTTAAAAGAAAAAACAAAACACTTTTGCTCATCACCAATGTGAAAATAAATGAATTTAACGTTGCTTACTTGTTTCACTTTAGACAAATCTATGGCAAAATATGGCAAGTGTGAATAATCCGAGTGTGCAGCATAAAGCGGGCATATGTGGTAAATGCACAAAATCCGAAGGCGAGTCCTGCAGGACACTTGGGTGTGTATAACATGCACAGATTGCTGGCTCAGTTCAGGGCAGCAAAATAAAATGTAACAAATTTTCACACAAAAATTATTCGCCTTTGTTTTTGATTTTCTTATTCACTTTTATTTTGACACTTATCCTGGCAAATAGGAATATGAAAAGATATCCTACACAAGGCCGGTCGTAGTTTTTTTTTTTTCGTTGTTTGTTTGCTTGTGTGTTTGATGGGAAGGGATATTGAGTAGAGAGTAGAGAGCTGGAAAAGTGCTCGTCGCGTGCGCGTCAACTGAAGCAGAGGAACCGAAAGCGTGCGGCGTCTAGCAGAGCGTGGCTCAAACTGGCGGCCAGCAGCAGTCACTTCCATTCACAGCACCAAATGAAAAACTTTACCAAGCAACTGGAAGAGCGCGTTCTCTTTTGTGCGCTCTTCCTCTCCCTCTCTCGCTTGGCGCTCGCTCACTGGAAAGACAGGCTGGCAATGCACAACAGAAACTGAAAATTGCCGCCAGCATAGGGGTTGTCCATCGTATTAAAGCAGCAGGGCGCTCTTCGTATTCGACTCTCTCTCGCTCGCTCTCTCTCCACTTAGCATTTGTCTTTCCCGGTCTCTCGCGCTCTCTCTCTATCTGTTTGTCTCGCGCCCTGCTGCAGGGATTGTGCATGCCAAGCACAACAACAACAACTGCGGCACATGGCGACGGCTTCGTTGAGGTTTTCTTTTTTTGTTTTCAATTTTTTCCGTTTTGTTTTTTTGTTGTACAGTAAATGCAAAATACATTGTACGCTGCACAGTAAATGGAAGCTGGGATGAGGGACAAGCGGTTATTTTGTTGCTTGGCTGACAGTTCATTGGGATTCTGTTTGGAGATTCACCTCGAAAATGGCACAAGTGTTGACGCTAAGGAGATGGAGGCCCAAGCAAAACATCTGTCTGCCTATGAAAATCACGCAATTGATGCGTCATAATAACTAAACCAACCCCCCTGCTCCGCATTCCTCCTGCTTTTTAACCCCTTTTTCTGCCTTTTGCCTACCCCTGAGAACAAATATAACTTTTTATTTGTTATTACTTTGCCGTTATTATAGTTGCTTTTGCTGTTGATGCCTTGCCATTTTTCATGTCAACTTGTGATGCGTGGCGAAAGTGACGAGAGAGTGGGAGACAGAGAGAAAGGAAGGAGAGCGAATACAGCATCGACAGCCTGAAGTAGTCATTAGGCGGTCGCATTAACCGCTTGAGAATTGTAAGCGCTTTAGCTTGATTAATGCAGATTTCAGCTTAAAGTCGACTCCCCGAATCCATCAAAAGTGTCAGATTAACGCATAAATTTGATTTGTTCCGTAATTAAAGTTTTTAATGTATCCACTAAGCATTAAAAATCCTGTCGGCTACTACCTCCCCCCACCCCGGCCTTGTTAGCCCACATGTTGACAAGTTTCACGCCTAGCTTAGCTCGTCAGCAAATAGGGGTTTTCCCTCCCCAAATGTTAAAAAATGTTGACAGTTTGTGGCTACTGAAGCAATTCATTTGAAAATTGTTTGTGGCAGCTGCAGCTTACAGAACGCACCGCTATGTGCTACAAATGTTGGCCCCTAAAAAAGAACGTGACATGAAATGCGTATCGAGTTACGCAGAGTCCGACAAACTGACGTATGCCTGTCACGTCATTTTTGGGCCAACAGATCGAGAGGATCGAGAATCGAGGAAACCCGCCAAATGCCGCAACGGGGGCGTGCCCAGCGGCAAGGAAGCGAAGTTGAGGCACATGTGGCATGTTGCTGTTGTTTTCTGGATGTGGGTTGTGTTTGGTAATTAACAAGTTCATGTTTAATTTAAATTTGGATCAGACTCGCGTGGGTAACAGGAAGTGCATTAAAATTGCCGTTCTTATAGGTATTCTTACTGCCATTAAGTCACTGTCCTCCCCGCTACGCCCCCTCTCTCCTTTCTCGTAATTCAATCTACAAATTGTGCCCCTTTTCTCTAGAGAGGATTGCTGTTAACAGAAAATAAATAAAACCGAAAGCCGCTTTATGTTTAAGCTCAATTATATGGCTTTTCTTCTTTTTTTTTTGGGTGTGTTTGTCGTTGTCTCTTTTTTGCAGCCATAAGTGATTCCTGGCTAAGCGCCTTAAAGTGGGCCATAAAGAACACAACTACAAAAAAAACAACGTTAAATTCAAAGCATAAAAACTTTTTGGCAAGCATTTCCACAACATAAAAACTTTGTACAAAATGTCCTGCGGTAGTTTTTATGTACAACATAATAGTAGGGTGCACCTACCACCCGATCCACCCACCCAACCACTCTACCACTCAACCACCCACATGGCAGTGGCTCGCCACACACACATATAAAAGCTACTGTTTTATTTACTGAGCCAAAGGACACGGACTGAATGTGGACACATTTTGTGGTTGCCTGGAGTTTCATGTTGCCTGCTGGCTTGCCACATAAAATATGAGACCAGCAGTTTAAGTGTTTCTTGGAACTGAGGTTAAGCACCGCCAGCAATAATGGCACACAGTAAAAGGGTGAAATTGAGTGCAATTATCTATTCGTGAATGAAACAATTGTTAAATGATAACTTAATGCCCACTAACCAAAAACCCACACAAGTAGTAGTTTTCTAGACTTTCCCTACACTCTGAAAAAACAATGTCCCAAAACAAATAGTTCCTTTTTTGTTTTTTGGAATAATTCCTAAATATTAGAAACAAGTTTATTAACATTTGAAGGGGTTGCCCAAAACAACAATCCGAAAAATGGGCGTGTTTTGAGATATATTTTCTATTCTAAAGAAAACAATTTTTAAAAAGTAGAAGTGCAAATAATAATTTTGAGAAAGCGACAGCCATTAATTTTAGATGTACTGGCAATTTTGTCTGAGTGTAGCAGAGTTGTGCTTTCCACAGCCGCATAGGGGTCAATGTGTGGCCAAATGGCTGCAATCAAAACAGGCAGCATTGTTTGTCGGTTCAATGTCTGGGCAAAGATCGAGCAACTTACAGCTGCAAGTACTTGCAACAAAAGACCCAGAGTCTTAAGAGTCAGCAGAGGTGGTGAGAGAGGAGTGGAGTTGCCTTAAGAGGCTCTGGTAGGGAAAAGCGATGAAAATTATGTTCGTGAACGGCTCTCGCTGTGATCTGTGTGCAAAGAGACAAACAACAGGCGCGACAAAGACCATTAAAATTTACTTAAAATTGTATAACAATTGTCCACACACAAACACACACACACACACACACACACACCTATGGGCATGTGTGTGTGCGCACACTCAAGTGAGTGGAAAGAATCGCAGAGAGACGTCGCAGAGACAGACAATAGAAGAACAACAAGATGCAAGAACTGCTGCTGGGGCAGTTACCTACAACGCGACAGACAGACTGACTGAAGAGAGTGGAGTCGCCTCCAAAGTGCGAAAGCAACTTGACAACGGTTAATAATTGACAATCCAGCTGCAGCTGCAGCTCTGGACATGCAGATGATCATGCTGATGCTGATGCTGATGCGGATGATGATGATGATGATGCCGTTGGGGCTGTGGCAGATGCAACACTGTCGCTGCAACGTTTTTAAAGTGTTGCAAACACCCACTTGGAGCCATGGGGCAAACTGTACTTGGCCTTAGAGATGATCGCGTGTTGCATTTTATTTTATTTATATAAATGGGAATAGTTTGTATGAGCAATTATTATTTTTTAATTATAATATTATTGTTACTTACTAAAGTAAGTCAACTAATCTTGACATAGCTCAATATAAATATTACTTTTTATATATAAGCAAACAATATTGTTACTTTGCGCTTCTTACTTAAGTTTAATCAAAATTTAAATAAGGTGTGAAGTAAATTGAATTAAATCCTATATAATTTAATCCACTATTCAACTATACTTTTTAGTTTGACTTTCAGCGCCAGAGCCATCGGTTTGTGTTTGTGTTCGTGTCACGAAAGCCAAAGCACGACACTTAACTTTAATCACAGTCACTTAAAAGTGTAAAATAAATTTCATTTAATTAAATCTTAGAAGCATTCGTTGCAAATTTGTATAAAATAAAATATTTTTGTCTTGACTTTCATCTCCACAAACTTCATTTTTTTATGTTCGTGTCACGAGAGCCAAAGCACGACAGGAGTTTAACTGCACTTTGTGTGCTGTGCGATTGGAGTGCGATGCTTCAATTGAGGCAGCGCCAGATTAACACACACTGAAAATTGAGGCAAGTTTCAGTGGGAAAGATACTTACTGCTTTCTGTTGCAGTTGTTGTTGCTGTTGTGGCTGCTGCAGGGGTTTGGCCTGACATTGACATGCAGCAAGCAGCAGGCGAACTCCAGTCAATGTCTCCCCGTTGCATGCAGTTTTGCGTGTGGGCGGCAAACAGCACATTGTCGTCACAAAGGCATCATTCCAGCTATCTGCCACTCTCTCTCTCTCCTCATCTCTATCCGCCCCTCTTTCTCTTTTGGTTTATAAATAATATGAAACTTCCTACAATTTGTACCACGAATGATGCGCAGCCCAAAAAAGGTTGGCTTTAATGCGATATAATTGATGCACAAAGCGCGTCCTATTCAGGTTTCATTATGCATACGCTCGAATCTCGAAATCTGCGCTGATTTGATTAGCAAGCTGATGTGCGTGTGTATCTACAGCTATATATATCCATAGCCATGGGAACAAAATACACACAATAACCAAACACATAACAGATGCAGATGCAGAGCTATAGATACAACAATAGCTCGAGATAGTTTCGGTTAGATGCCAATTTATCGATTTTTTGTTGCTTCTGCTGCTGCACTTAAAGCGCTACTCTGACTTTGTGTATCTGTGTTACTTTAAGTGTATCTGTGTATCTGTGTGTAGGCGGCATTTTCATTTTCAAGGAAGCCCTTCAAAGTTTTGTTTGCTTTATTTTGCAACATGACATCGGGGCAACGACAATTATCCGCTTAGCGTGTGCGGGCCAGTGCGGCAATGGGCAAAGTATCTTTAAGATACAATTGAGTTACAAGTTACTGAGCAGTCGCCTGACATAATTAAGCGCTTTTCCCAATTTGTTGATGAACGTCGGCTAGAAACAATTGGTTTTCCATCATCATCATTCGATACAGAGATACGATGATGCAGCTCTAATCAAGTTGCCGCAACGTCAGTTGCTGTGGCAGTTGCAGTTGATGATGTTGCAGTTGCAGTTGCAGCTGATGATGCAGCGTAAACTAAATTAAGAGCCACGCGGGCAGACAAAAGTATCTGACGGATTGTCGTTGAGCCGACAGCTGAGCAAGAGGGACAGCCGTAAAAGCGATAAATAATTACAAAAAAGCAGCAAAACAACAAAAAAAAACCCCCCACTCCAGACACAGCGCGTGCTATTGAACTTTGCCAGCAGAGATACTTTTTTTTTGCATCCGTCAGATACTTGAGCATCGTGTCAGTCAGATACTATTGTATTTGGCTGCAGCGTTTTCACGATTTGCACTTGACAATGTGCCGGAAATTGATCTCGTATTGCAGCCAACTGCATACAGATACAAATGTATCTTTTCTTTTTTTTGGATGTGTGGGCGTTGCGGAGAAAAAAAGAATTGAAATTATGGGTCACATTACTGCAGATGCTGCTTGAGAACTCGGCTCCTGGAGCAGAACTCTGCTCTGTCCGGGTGGTCTCAATTAATTAAATTGCCAAATGAACGTCTGCGTGGGTGGGTTTCTTCCTCTTTTTTCTGCACAGCCCGCCATAGGCTGTGGCAGTTGCGATGAGGCTGTGCGAGCTGCACAGCTAAAGTTGCCACAATGAAACTTGCCACAATGAAACTTGCGAGCGGATGTGCAGCATCGCCTTATCAGCCTTAATGGCCAAAAAGAGCCGTTCCAATAAGCGCCCAATGAGCGCATTTAAATGCAAAATGTTGTTTGGAAACACACGCACACACACAGGCACACACACAACACACACACACGTGCAACCATATCAGTTGGCCAGTTCCCAGGGGCTCAAGTGTTGAATGTCATTAGCGGGTTGTCGCCTCGCTGTCTGTTTTTGGAGTTGCAAGCTGGAAGTTGTCGCTGCTGAAGCGTGCGAGAAAAAACTAACAAAATGTTGTTGTTATTTATGCTGATGTTGTTGTTGTTGTTGCAACCTTTGGAATTGGGGGGAATACATGTACATCCGTAAGTGGACGCTTGATGACCGGAAACGTTGTTCAGCCAAGTTACAAAACATGTGCCGACTGCCAAGCAACACCTGAGTTAAAGACAAAGCAACAGCTAATGTTAAAAGGCCTATATCTCTTTCCCTCTCTCTGTCTCTCTCTCTCTCTTTCTCTCTCTGTGTTTGTCTCCCCCTCTCACTGTCTGCCAGAATTGGCGTGTCTTGGCGAAATTGATCGGCTTGCTTGCCTCGCTTGCCTCCTGGCAACTCCCACACAAATCGAATGTGGATGAAGTGCAGCTGCATATATAGGAAATCAAGTTCAGAGGCAATTCAAGCGCAAAGCTGTCCAAAATTAACAAGCGCAGCAGTAGAGAAGAAGAAGAAGCACAATGTGCAATAACAACAACAAATGGGCCAACAACATGCAATTTTTAAAATCGCAGATGCAACAACGACGTTTAAAAATAGCTGCATGTCACCAGCAGCAGCAACAAGAACAACAACTGCATCAATGTGGCAATGTGGCAATGATGCAGAAAGCGAATGAAAAAACAGCAACCAACTAAAAAGCAATCCCATCATGACTGCAAAATGTGCCTAACAAGCGGGAGGCACAAGTAAGCAACTGCATTTCTTTGGGCCAGGTTGATATAGTAAATGCCCTGTAATATGAGGACTATTTGATGAGATTAAAGAATTACTTAATTAGAGTAATGAATATATAAACTATAAAATAATTGAGTTCTTTATAGCTAAGCGATGATGTGTTGCATATTCTTTGTAGAGTATAAAGTTTTTCAAGCCAAAAATGCTCAGAAAAATGCTCTTAACAAGTTCCGAGAAACGTTGTAATAAGTGTAATTATTCAAAAATTGTGACACATCTTTTTATGGCTCGATTTGTGAACACTTATGGCTGTTAAGAGAAACAGGTTAATTTTGTTGTAGTAGCATTTAAGCAAGGCAAACTTACGAAAAGCTAAAGATGAGTCATGATTTAGTTTCAAGCATGTTGTCGATGCGGATGTGAAACCGGCATCGCAGCCAATTGAAATTCCTCAACGGAATCGGAATTAGAAACTAAATATAAAATAATAATAATAATATTATTTGTTCCGAAAGAATCGAATCTCAACAAAATACAAGTGCTAATCTTGGAAATTTGAGACTTTCCCAGAGTATTCTACAGTTAGTTACGCCCACATATGTTTTCGAACTTCCGGAATCGATTAGCGTAAAATATATTGAAAGAAAATCGAAAGCATTGCTTGAATTTTTTTACTTTATGTATTAGCATCGAAATTCGATTCAACTTGTCAAACTAGTTTCCAGACTTACCTAAATAGTTATCAGATAATAAAGTATATTTGTAACTGAAAAGGAAAACAATTCAAGTAAGTTTCAAGTGAGTTTTGCGAGTAGTAGAAAAAAACAAAACAAAAATAATGTGTGCCACAAACTTCCATCACAGATAGCAGGGCTACGAAAATGGAAGAGCCCAAAACAATGGGGAGTAGTGCATCATAGTGCAGCATGGTCCCATTTAGGTACCGCCCAAGGTGCTTCGACTTTGGCGGATCGTGACGTTACTTTGATGACTCTCTGATAATGTGCCCACCAATTGGCCCAACGGATGGTTGGGCAAGTTGCAAGTGGCACTGTCTCTGACTGGCGCGAGTTGCCAGTGACGATTAGAAAGGATGACAAAACAGTAACAACCAGGGAAGGGGGCAAGGGGGCGTTGCAAGTCAAGGCATGTGCGTGATGCGCATGAGCGGCGCGTCATTGCGCCTTAAATGGGAGCAGTGCAACAAACAGCAGCCCCCTATTCGAGGAGAGGGAGTTTGTGGCATGCTGCAGCGGATGCAATACATTGCAATTTTTAGACATTTCTCATTGTTCTGTGGCACTTTTTTGGTGTGTGCGAATGCGCAGCGATGCGTTTATTAAAAGCCAAGGGACAACCCAAGGGAGATGGAGGAGTAGAGGGAAAAGCTGCCGTTTTTATTGGGGGTGCTCTATGGGAAGAAGGAAGCGCGTTCAGTTTTAGCTTCGATACACTCAAAAAAAAATCGGGCCGAAAGCTAGCAAGTTTCTCTTTTTCTTGGAAAAAATTTCTATTATTAAGAAATTCATTTTTAAAAAGTAAAAATGCAAACCATAATTTTTAGGAAAAAATCCTACAATTTACAGAGATTTTTTTTCGTGGTGTACGTTTCAGCTTCGTTCCCCTTACTAAAAATTGTCATTGCCTTTTTTAGTCGAGGCGCATTTTAATCGCGCACTGAAAATCAAAGGCGAAAAGTGGGCAACAACAACAGGAACAGCTGCTGCCTCTTCTGCCGCTGATGTTGCAAGACTTTTGGGGTCGCTGCATTTTGAATGTCGGGGACTATAACTCTTTGGGATCTGCCGTTGACGTTGCCTTTTGCCTTTTGTGAATTATTGAAATTGCGCAGTTTCTGCGATTGATCTGAAAGCCAGAAGGAGGACCAGCCAGCAGAAGCAGCAACCAACAGACAGACAGCAGTGGCTCCGCATTCGAATCCCAGTCTGAGTGACGCTGCTAGCAATCAATCAATCACTGAAATAGTCGAGATATTGCAGCAGTCGAGTTCAAGTACTCGCATTCGAATTCATCGTAATAGTTGTGTCTGCGGCTACCGTTTAAAGAGGAGTAGTACAGGAACTGCATGTCGGGTCATGCATTCACATCGACAAGCAAAAAAAAAAAAGCAAGCTACAAAAACAAAAGCCGCAGGAGCCACACGCGATTTATGATGAGCCCCCTATCTGCCTGTCTGTCTGTCTGTTTCTCTCTTTGTATCTGTATCTGTTGGTGGCTGGTCACGAACTGGACGACAGTTGAGCACGTCACGAGAGCTACAAATGCTGGGGCGTGTCCAAAATCAAACACATACCTCAGTATTCGTTTGGAAATTAGAACTTGCTGAAGCCACAATTGTGCAGATAGCAGAAATTATCTATTAAGCATTCATATCATTTACTACTTTGTCAAAACTCACTCCCGATGCCAATAGGTTTTCCTTTTATATTAGTTCTATATCTTTTACGGATGTAATTACATTTTGTATTTTTTGCTTGTGTATTTAACATTTAGAATTTTCAATTCAAATTCTGAAAACAATTTTGATAAGTCATCAGAAATGCCTTCAAATAACTTCAAAACACAAAACACACGAAAATTTGGACTTGTCGCATGATGCGATGTTTAACCCGGTTACTAATTTGATCACAGTTTCTAGTCAAGATGGATTTTATGACACATAAATCTTCCTCACATATTCCTCCTCTTTCATTCTTGCCAACAACCCATTATCCAAGTTATAAATTAATTTTATACCTAATCAGAGCCTAGATCCCAGCGACATCATTCAGAAGACCAACCGGATTGATGGTGATGCTGATGTTGATGTTGATGGAGATGCTGATGGTGATGTGAATGTTGATGCTGACAAAACGCAAGAACACAACACAACACAACACGTGAAGAATTTTGCGCTGACTAAAAATAACATTTAATTTTTTGTTGATTCGTCCCCCCACAAAGGAATTCCATGGAATCGAAATGAAAACAAAACGAAAGCTGAGCACAAGTGTGAGGATGTTGATATTCAGCACAATTCAGTGCAACACGAATTGGGGGAGCCAACTAACAAACAGCAAAAGTTCCACACTAATTGGCAGCCGGAAAGTTGAAGAAGAAAACACACAAGCACAAATCCGGGAATGGAAATGGTATGGTGGTATGGGAATCAATTGAGACTGGCACACAGGTTATGATATGACGATGACAACTGGCCGAAACGTCATTTAATTTGCCCGAGGAGGAATGTCAAGTGCCCAAGTGCTGGGGAAAAAAATATATAACACAAAAATGTTTCTGAACAGTGAAATGGTCAATTATAACAAATTTTCTAAATGAATGTTAATTTCAAACCGAGAAAATCACTTGAAAGCGCGACTCAACGTCATCATTAGCACCCGAAAATGTCAAGAGGCAAGTCAAGCGACGCCGACCGAAGCCGACCCACTTCAGCCAACTCCAGTCCGCTCCTGTTCGCAATGATGGCATTTTGTCACACGCTGTTGGAGCTCTCCACCTACCTCCCCCTCCTTCCCCCCCCCCCCCACACACACACACGGGTTCCACTTGAAAACGCTTTGGCCATGTTTTTAATGATTGTTAATTGCCAACGCTGCAGCGGGAGTGAACTGGGAAGACTCCGCGCTGCCAAAGTAATCTCAGCTGGGCATTTAGCCTACATTGTGGAGGCAATCTTCAAGTTCAGAGATTGTGGGTCAGCTGTGGAAGTCAATTTGCCTCGATCCTTGCATTATCAGCAATTACCCAGCTAGCTAAATTCACGATTTTTTCTTGCAGCTGAAAATCGAGCCGCGCTCCCGCTCCTGCCTGCAAGTGGAACAAATTTATTTGCCCGTACCACAAGCGGCCATTAACAATTTTTTTGCTAGCTAGACTAATCTTGTGGCATCTTGGGGCTCTGGCTGTGGCTAATGCTTTTGGCTGCCAGTTGCTCGAGCTGCTCATAATTCACCCACCAATAACCGACGGTCATGTTCAGGGGCGAAATCTGATCGCGCTCGGGACTTTCCATTAGGATAAATTGCAGGCAAAATTGCCACATGGAAAATGTGCAATGTATAAAAATGTCAAAGATCGCATCGCAGACGGGTAGAGAAGTGGGAAGAGTAGGTGGAGTGGGCAGAGGGGGTGAGGCATGTAGAGTGGATGCTGGCGACTCTGTGGCAGATTAATGATCGTGCGGAGCCCGAGGATTATTGCGCTTCAGTTAGGTAGCTCCGCACTAATGACGTCATTATGAGCACAGCACAGCACGTGCTCCCATCGAAAGCCTAGGCCAACAGGCAACAGACCAAGTGGTAAGCGTGGCAAGTGGCAAGTGGTGGCTTTGCCTGGTGCTCGCGCGCACCACAACTTCGTTAACAGAAACATAAATAAAAATTCAAATTTAAATTCAAATTTTTTTACTGCTTCCTCCGCTTGCCGGCGGCCAAGCCGGCGACCGACCCGGCCATGAGAGGGTGTCAGATTTCATGAATATGCAAATTAGAGTCAGAGTATGGAAAAGCATTATGAAATATGGGGGCAGGATTCGTGGAGCGCATGAATTGTAAATAAATTTATTGCGTACGCTGATTTGTTGTCTTTTTATGATATACCCTCTAATCAAGCTGGTCAGCGTAGCTTGAATTTAACGTGTTTGTAATGAGCTTCAAAAATGATAAGTAGAAGCTGAAAATACAACCCGAAGAAACTACTCCTATTGTAGATTTGAAAATAGACAGCTTTAAGTCGTCTAAAAGTACCATCAATTTGAAAGTAAGGGTATTTAATAGCACAGCATTGTTAAATTTAAACACTTTTGCATAGAATTTTTGTTATATGGTGCGTTCATGCAAAACATGAGCAAAAAGAAGAGCTCTGAGCACGCATATTTAATGAGAGCTTGGCGGAATATGAATTATAAATAGCATGCGGTCTGCAACTAGAGAGAGGGACACAGGAGAGGGGAACTGTTAGCCGTGGGCGGAGGAAGATGGTCGAAAATTTGGCATGACAAATATTGGCAAGTGATGAAAGAAGAAGTGCTTCAAGCCAAATCGCGTGACAATTGTTGAAGAAATGCTTGGAGATTTAAAACGACCAACCGGAGAAGAGCAAAAGTTAGGATTAGTCTGTTTCTTGATTAACTAGAAAAAGGCGCAGCAGGATTAAAACATTTAAGTTGATCATGAGCAAAATGGAACGACTGCCTAGAGTCTGGCATCTGGCATCTGGCATTTGGTATTTGGTATTTCAATTACAAGCATTCGCTACGATATACCTAATTGATTGACTGGAGCTGCAACCGAAGCTGTAGCTGAGCAGTTGAGATGGCCGAGGTGCTGATAATATTTATACCACGTTCAGCCGCAACGAGCGATTTAATTGCATTTTCCACAACGAACTACACCAGCAGCAGCAGCAGCAGCAGCAGCAGCAACAACAAATAACAACGAGTCTGTTTGCCGCATTTCCACGCTTTAATGTTGCAGGCCGTGCACGTTTCTAGTTGGGGCCATTACATAAACCATAAGCAACAGCATCGGGCAGCTCAGGCAGCTGTGCTCTCTGTGCATCGCTTTGCCCCCGGTCACCCCCCTCAAGGAGAGTCGTCGAAGCGGCCGCGAACTCTTGTTTATGCCACTTCGGGGCCATTTTCACAGTTTGCCATTTGGTCGGTTGCAAAAAGTAAATTATCTGCAGGCAACGGTAAACGCCAGCACTTTTAAGCAATCTTTCACTCCGCACCTCCTTTTTAGCAATTCCCTCAGCTGAAAACAAGTGCAACGTCGCACATTTTCAGTGCAACAGCAAACTCACGATTTTCACCCCAAGGCGGGGGAGTGCTTTGGGCGAGGGGATTAAGAATAACCCGCTAGGCAACTTTTTAATGCAGAATTATCCAACCTACAACAACAGCAACAGCAACAACAATAACTCCATCCATCAACTGGAGCGCCCTTACTTTGGTCTCGCAGTTGTCAACAAAACTTTCAACTAGGAAGCAAAAGCAAAACTTGGCAACAAGCAAAAAAGAACCCAAAAAGAGGCAACAAATCTCAACAGGCGGCGCCAGTTGAATGAACTTGCTCGGTTCCAAGAGAGTTGAAGTTTCCAGCTGCTGAAAAAAAATGGTTCACTTTTTTTCGCTGTTTGTTGTTGTTGGTCTGGCCCACAGGTAATGATGATGTTGCCAGCTCTCCCTGTGAAAGGAAGCGCAGAAGCGCAAAACGAGGCCACAACGACAGGCCAGACACATACACAAACGAGCAAACAGGGAGCCACAGGGCCCAAACAAAGCGGCAGCAGGAAACGAGCCACAATAGACAACATGGTACAACAAACAGACAACCAGGCAACCAGGCATCCAGGCAACTGGCAACTTGCAGCAGGCAACAGGAACTGTGCTGCGTCGCGTCTGTTAATCCGCAATCAATAGAAGAAAGAAAGCAACAACAATAACAACAACAACAACAACAACAACAACGCTCAACGGAGCGCAAATAATGCGCCAAGAAAGCTGCAGATTTGCGATCGAAATTGATAGAGACGTGTGGTGCAACAGATGAAGCGCATCATGGGGCAAGCAACGGCAGCGGAAGGTGGGGCAAGTAAGCAGCAGCATTTCAACACATGTGCCGCCAAGTAGCAGCAGCAGGCAGCATCCAACATTCAAACATAGGAGCGCCCATTTGTAACTCAATGGCGTGTAAAATAGCTGCCGGGCACAGCTAGCCGGACAAGCGAACGGATCGACGGATGGACAAGCGGACGTCTGGACAACTGGGCTCATTGACTGCGTATACAGAAGAGCAGGCGGTGCACAGAGATGAGCAATCGATCCGTGATTTCTATCCGTGATCGATGCAGCGACTGGGAACTGTAATGAACCAATAATCCAACTCTGATTCGAAGTAAGAGCTAGGAAAAGTGGAATCTTTTCATAGCCATAATTTTGTCTAAAGTGAACCGATTTTTTAAAATCAGGAGTTTTTTAATTGATTTGCGATCGATATCTATGTTAAAATGATGCCATTAATAAGTGATCTTAATATAGTCATATCTTTGTCAAATCTGATCGGATGGCACGTTGAACAAGATGTGACCTCAAGTTAAAACGGCATTCAAAGTAAGAAACGTGATTCTAGCTCGATATTCATCTAAAAATTACATCCACAAATAGTGATTTTTGATGGTAGTTTTCTAAAACCAGCTCTTTTAGAGCCTTGTTCGACTTCTAGGTTAAAACTACATTTAAAGTTGGAAACGCAATTTGTACTCGATTTATATATTAAATAGTAACATGGTAAAGATGGCTCAACTACAGCAGCTAACCCCAAATCTGGTCGATTATCCTCTGGCTCCGATGCTGCTCATCTCTGCCTGGCTGTTTCAAGTGTGAATCGAGTGTTGGCTAAGAAGAGAAGCAGGTGCTGTTCGATTTAGCGATCTACTTCAGCAGTGCTGATGATGATGATTATGATGTACTTTGCTGCTGCTGCCAGTGTGCTAAAATTTAATAAGTGCAAAAATAATCGCTCGCTTTATGCAAGCTCCTAATGATTGTGCTTATGCCTATTGTAGTTGTTGTTGTTGTTTGTGTTGTTGTTGCTGTTGTTGCTGTTGTTGTTGCTGTTGTTGTTGCATACAGTTGCATTTGCTTGTGCGAGTTCAATGAACTGTTCTCTTTCAGCTGTCGTGTGTGTGTTTGTAATTCAAAGCGAAATTATAATGCTGCAAATTGGAGCTCAACGACGAGAACCAACAACTACAACAACAACAAAAACGAGTTGAAGTTGAAGCGACAAACATTCATTCGCCCCCCTGGATTTCCCCTCTCTATTTCAACAGCTCGCGCGTAAAATAATTTTTTATGACACGGAGCCTTCTTGTCGCAGTTATTTTGTTGGTATTGTTGTCGCCGCATTTGTTGCTCTTGTTGTAATTAAATAATGTTAAGTTTCGCGCTGCCAACGATAACTTGACAAACTGACACGCGAACTCCGTCGGTCAATTTATGCAGCAACAGCCGCAGGGCACACAGGGTATATCAACAGAGTGGGGAGGGTTGGGCCGAAGACACGACACGCATCTAACTAAATGGATAGCTACATGGAGAATAGTAGTAGTTGTAGTCTTTATATCGTGTGTAAAAATAGTATGCAATATTATTATGATGACTGGATGGTAAATTGAGTGCCATGCACTTGACATCCAGTCCAATTGGCTGCATAATTGGATTAGCCTGCTGCATGCTGGCTAACAAAGAGTTCACTCGAGAAACTAGCTAGATGAAGAAGACACTTTAAAGATCACATCGCTTGAACCCGGTATAATAATTTTCAGTAAGCAGCGGGCAGATTTGAATTCGCTTTTCGAATTGAGTCTAAATTATGTCTTCTGTGTTGCAAAGTAAACAAAACTTGGAAGTTTTAATTTATTAATGCTGTAAAACATAGGATAGCAGTAACAATTGAAAATTACGATTTTAATTGCGCAGAGTTTTAATTCCTTTGCGTTCACTGCAATTGCAGTTTGTAGTGGAACTTTATGGGAGTGAATTAGTTTTTAGGTCTTGTGATAAAAGAGTATCACAATTGAAATATCAAGAATAACAAATTGGCCGCACATTAGAAACGCATAAAACTTCATTAAGCTCGTATTCTACACGCACTTAAAAACAGTTACCAACTGCAGTTAACAATTAACTTGATATGAGGCCAAAGATAGAAAGATGTTTCCCCCTTAAAAGCTTGGCCACTGAGAGGAGGGGGGCTGGGGGTGGATGGGGACTTAGCAACTGCGCCGCTTGAGTGCCTCCGGCAACTGCAATGAATTGCAATGATAGAGTCAGCCACAACTATAAAAAAAAAAAAAATGGGAAACAAAAAACGAAAAGCAACAAGAGAAACGTACAGAAAACACAATAAAATATTGTACAACAATGAGTTGGACTTCTGTCCGACCGTCTATCTGTCTGACTGTCTGTCTGTCCATTTTCCAGGTCTGTTGATGTTTTCGCTTGTACCGCTCCACGTTGAAACTCCAGTGGGGGGTTAGCAAAGTGCGCATGAAATTTGATTCTGGGAAGAGTTCATTTGTTGCTTACCAAGAAAGTTGCCAGGTAATGAAATTTACTGCCAGCTATATGCCATGTTCTGTGCTGTGCGGTGCTGTAGCTAACTTCATTAAATTACAAACAAACGTTACATACTTGCAGGGTTGCCACGGGTTACCAAAAATCAAAAAAAAATATCTAACGCTACCAGACCGCCCACCAAGCCAACTAACGGCACTTTGGGGAGTTTGACAGAATAACAAAAAAATATGTGCAAGCTATTAGAGTACAATAACATTCAAATATTCGATAATAATAAAACGAGGGACGCTTTATTACAACTTGTAAATTTGATTTTGACAGACATTTTTCACTGCCAACTGAATGCCTTTTTTTTTTTGTTTTTTGGTTTTTTGACATAGCATTGAGTTGCTGTTGTCGTTGTCATCGGCATTGTCATTGTCTTCGACACTGCATCCCCGTGGGAGCAGCAGGCGCCCAAAATTGCCCGGCCCTGATGAGCAGCTCTACACATGTTGTGGACCCCCAATGAAATTGTGGCCTTTTCTTTTTTCCTTCATTCTTGGCTGGAACAAAGCGCGAAATATTTGCTTTTGTTGCCGAGGATAATGCATTGATTTCTGCCTTTTACTGTTGCTGCTGCTATTGCTGCTGTCTCCATGGAAGCGTGAAGTAAGACAGAAGCTCTCAACTGGGGTGCGCGCAATTGTGTTTGTTGTTATCCCCCTGTGATATGGGGTATCGCTAGAAAGCAGCCCTCTTTGTTTGTGCCATTTCCATTCATGCAGTAGCAGCATTGTATTTATGTAATTGCAGCTGATACGATTGATTTGCAACTTTAAGTGGGAATTAGAACCACTGTTGCCTGATCTAAGCTAACTCAAGTGTATCGATATCACAATGCCTAATATCGATAATAGTAACTGCAATCTAATTGGAACTTGGTTTACTAACCTGTGCTGCTTAACACTGATGCTCGCTCGCTCGCTCTCTTCCTCACACACACACACAAGCGCATTCACATGCCGCTTTGCTGCAAATTGTTAATTTTTCTTTTGCACAATTTTTTACGTGCGCATTTAGGTAAACCAAATAAAAAATGCAGAACAATTGAATTGTGCACTTGCCCGCAACGCGAAATAAACTGAACTTGCAACGATGCCAAACACAAAACGAATAAAGCCAACATACAAAAATACACGCAACACAAGCAGAACAAAAAATGAAGCGGAAGAGAGAGAAAGAGAGAGACAGAAAGAGTGGATGTATTTTTTTTATTGGCATGCAAATCGTTTTAGCTCTTCTTCTTCTTGATCGTGCCTGTCTTTCTTGGCTGCAAAAATAATACAATTTACAATTTGTTTTAAACAATTTAATTGGAATGCTCTCGCTGCAACAACAACAATAACCACTCTGACCATTTTCGCCTGCTTTTTTCCAACCCCATTCGCAAAATTTATGCTGACCAAGCAAAAAATAAGGGGCGAAAATCATTCGCAGTTTGCATTTGTTGTTTGCATTTGCATGCTGAAAGGATTAGAAACCGGTTTTTTTGGTTTGTGCCACAAAAGAGCTTAAATCGCCTGGTGGTGGTCAGTTGGCAACCCCCCACTGTGTGTGCGACTGGCTGTGATTTACTTTAGGGGGTGGCCATGTCTACAATTTCACAGAGAAACAGAGAGAGAGAGAGAGAGAGAGAAAGAGAGGGAGAATATTGAATGCAGTTGCGTCCACACTTCAGTGTAATGGCCAAGCATTAGGGGGCGACACTTGAGTTCCTGTGCGCCGCATGTCAAAGTCAGGCAGGCAGCAGGACGAAACACCACTACAACCACCCCATCCACTTATGCAAATGCAAACAAAGCGACCGCCGCCCGGGCGACAGACGCAAGAAGTCACGTGCTGCCAACACCACCCAAAAGCAGAGCAAAGGCAGAGCGAGAGTTGAACTGCACTAATAAGCGGCAAATAATTGGCAGACGAACTTGAGACTACCCCAATGCCTCAGTGGCCAAAGGGGCTACTCATCCTCATCCTCCTTCCCCTCCCCTGCTGCTGTTGCATGGCACTAGAAAATCGATACGACTGCCACCCCAAAAAAAAATAGGAAGAAATTAAATTGCATGCGCCCGCTGCAGGTTGTCGATCCTTGCTGGAATGTTTTTGTTTGTAGTTGCCTGGACATGCAGCCGGCTTCCAGTAAACACAGATAGAGAGAGTGTGTGTGTGACGGAGAGAGAGAGAGAGAGAGAGTATGTATGTGGGAGAGAGTGAGGGAAAGAGCGCACGCTCTGCTGCCATTTTCTCTCATAATTGCACATTTGCTGCATATGCAGGTAAGCCACAAATAATTTTATATGACTCACATGTTGGGAAATACAAACCACTTTAAGCCCACCACAAAAAAAAAGAAAAAAAACTAAAAAAAAACCTAAAAGAAAAACCTCAACAGCAACAATTAGAATTTCCGGCTATAAAATAGTAGAGCCCATAAAGAAAATTTAGAACAGTCAAAACGCGTTAGGCCAGAACCATGTCAGACTGTCCAATCTTTGTCAATCTGTCACTCTGCCCGCCAGCTTGCCCAGTTTTACAGCTGTCTGCGATTAGAACACTATACAGTGATCTCTCAGTAACGAGAAATTAAAATTTAAGAAATCTATTTTTGATATTGATTTTCTAGATAGTTATAATTTGATAAGTTCATTATGACCAAAATAAGAGATAATAATCAAACTGAGAACTTTGAGTACATTTAAGTTCTATATTGAGACAGTTCTAACTATTTTAATTAATTCAAGCTGACTACCAAATTGGTTGACTTTTTTAAACCAATTTTAATTTAACTTTTGTACTATTTTGAAAAGTAGGATTATTTCTGAGAACATTTTTATTTATTTCCAACTAAACACAGAAGGCAAAGGGTATTGCTATTTTTGTCTCAAAAGGTTCTGACTTACGAGTGACTACTGTAGCCACTGTTGTTGTATTCAAGTGTCAAACAAACCCATAGAGCACATCCGAAAAACAGGCAGGCAAACTGTGTGTTAGAAATCGCTTCGAGCAGCTCTCATTAACGACCACGTAAGCGATCATTATGAGGCACAGCACTCGTAATGTGTAATGCATGCTGCATTTGCCACCGGCTGCATTCAGCGGTGTCGACCCGCTTTGGCGGCAACGTTGCCGTGTGTTCAATGAGCCAAACGAGTGCGTTGCGACAATTAATTTGGTCAACGATGCGCATCTAATAATGTGACTACAATGACGACAATGACGACAATGGGTTGGTCTGCTCGCCGACACAGCAAAGCTCGGCTTGAACACGCCTCCGATCCGATCGGTTTCCAGCTGGCAAGTGTGATATGACTGCCTGTTCTAGCTATATTTGCGCATATATCACTCCGATCCATGGCCAGGGGGCGCTTCCATACCTTGGCCAACTAAAACAGCGCCATAAATTAACACCACAGTCCACAGACTGCAGTCTGCAGTCTGCCGCTCAGTGGGCGGTGACTGGGCCATAAATGACCCGCACCAACAACAACAAATGGAAAACAATTAACCGTTGCATGTTTCGCAGATGCGAGAATGGGCCAGATCGGAGAGAGAGATAGAGATAAAGAGACAGAGAGAGAGAGAGAGAGAGAGAGAAACTAGTCGACAACTGGGAGGCTCAATTGTGCAGTGGCAGTGCGTGAGATTGGCCAAGAATGATAATGGGCTCTGAAATGGTAGTCGGACAAATTAGCGATCGTTAATCAAAGTGGTAGGTGCGTGCTAATACGAACGAAAGGGGAAATTAAACAACAATCAGAGATTTAAGTGGGTTTGACTAAAAATGGTATATCGCAGTTAAAGATTAAGTGTTCGCTTGCAAATTACAAATTAAATTAATTATAATTGCGGTTCTCAGTGCATAATAATTTTATAAGATTCTGATTAAATGATAATAATTTGGTGGTATATATATCACTCTGTATAGTCCTAAGTATTCAATATTCAAAGCGATGATTATTCTCACGTACTTCAAACTGCTTTTAAAGTAGATTTCAAGCATTCTCTTATTGTTCCATCATACATATACCCATATTACCTATATAGACTAACTGTTAATCGCTTACAAATCGCATCTCGTAATCATCGACCCTTATTTAAGACTCAGTTTCAATGCGCACTGAGCCAAATCTGAGTCAGCGACAACAAATGCCAGTTAAGCTATAAAAACAAAAGTGAAACATGCTAAAATCAATGAACTTGAATTTCTCTTGCCATCAAAATAAACAAATAATGGAAATTTGTGACAAGATGTGCAGCAAGTAAACCCCGAAATTCGAACCCAGAGCGACGAATTCCCAGCGCTACGAACACTAAGGGTTGCAAAACAGAAAGCTACCCTCGACAATGGTCGAAAAACTGCAACTGCATGCAGTGCACGCAACAACAACAACAAGCAGCAACCCCTAAGCAGGACGACGGTCTCTGCCCCCCTCACCCCGCGGGGTGGGAATACAATGGTGGCACATTTCAGGCAGTGACAAACAACAACAATAAAAATATACTGGGCGATATCGAAACGATCGATCAATAAGCAGTTACTCACACACACACAAACACACACTGGCACACACACACGCTCACACACACCCATAAGCATTGCGTGAAATTTTTAGACAAAGCGGCGCGCGACGTTACCTAAATGGGGCCTACTCCCTGGCAGGCAGAGATCTGCAACAGCTGCGCAGGCGCCACAGTCATCATCTTCTATTGGTGGTTGTTTTTCCTTTTTTGTCTTTCTCTTCCTCTTTTGTTCTTTGTCTATTTTTCCGTTCGCTTCCACTTAGGTACAGTTACAGTAGCACTTCTCATCAGCTTTTCTAACCGTTGTTGGTGCTGCCCAAAAAAGGGGTGACAACAGCTCGTTTATGCAATTTGTTGGGCAATCATTGCTCAGACAGTGGCCATGGAATGCAGCCAACGGGGCATCATCTCATTGTAAGTCTTGGGCCTTGCTAATTGGTTTGTCATTACGATTGGATGTTGAAGTAAGTGAAATGGTTTAGTTGCTCTGATTTTGGAGTCGAGTGAATCTTTGGCATTGTTTCACGAACGCTCATTTTATTGAATTGTAAATCGAGTAAAACTAAAGAAATAAGTAAGGAGAACTTAATACGAGTCTAAAACGAAGATTTTCAAATCCACTTACAATATTCCAACTCTGCTATGCTGTGTTTCCAAATCCACTGACGAAGTTATTGTAAACATTTTTGTAAACAATTTGAAACTCAAAATTCCAACTCTGCTCCGCTGTGATTGAAATTCTTTACAGGGTGCATTGAACTCCTTGTTATTTTACGTTTCAGCTGCCCCGGGATCTTGGCACGTTCTTGATCCTGTTGTGAGCCACCCTTTGCACCTTTTACAGTTTTTCGAAGACCCAAACGAATGCCTGAATTTTAATTTATGGCCTTGCTTTTGCGTCGATCAAAATACAGCTGACGATTGAGGCCGCCCATTGTTCCATTGAAAATTTCCGGTTTCTCATTCTGTCAATAATAAGTTTTTCCTGCGCAGCGGGTCCAAGGATCTGAGATCCAGTTTAGTTTTCAACACGCACTCTGCTTCACATACGCATGTGTATATTGTATATATTACAACATTTCCCATGCTCGTTTTCCGACTTCGCAAAAGATTTATGACGAAAGCAATTTATATGCTAAGAACATTGATATCTCTTATGGGAGAGCTCGTAAAGTCAGGGCTTCCTAATGTCATCCGCTGAACAGCCCAAGCTTTGTTGTCCACGCCAATTACTAAACGACACTTGCTGCGGGACACAGCTTCTGATTCCGATTCAGATTCAAAACGAGAGAAAACTCCATTGACATGGATAATATTTAACGAGTCGACAAAAGCACAACTCAATAAATGCAGCCCAAAGATACTTTATGGGCTACTTATCGCCAAAATGTATCTACGGAGGGTGCTGCTACGGGTACGGCTACGGCTAAGTGCTTTAATGTAATACTCTGCCTGTGTCAGAGGAAGGAGGAGGGGAATGGTGGTAGATACAGGGGGGGAGGGGGACACAATTGTCGGTCATATAAGGGCAACACTTCCGAAGTGGTTTGGAGTCGTCTCGTCGTCTGAACAGAATACTTCAATCAGCGGCAAGTATTCACAGCTGGAAGTTCTTTATTCGATTTCAGTGTTGAAAATTGTGCAATTAAATCTTTGATTGACTATTGAGAAAGAGTTAATCAATACGACTGGCCATGTATATAGATATATATGTATCTGTACACACATAATAATCGAATGTTTTTCACCCGCATGGAAAATTCGTTTCATTGCTGTGATTGCATTTTTGGTGTTAAATGTTAATCAAATTAGTCACAGTCGCAATCAGTGTACACATTATTATTATTTTTCGTATTTGTTGCGATTGAAAAACCATTTTTCTTTATTAAAAGGAAATTGTTGGACAGCAGTTTCTATTTCCCTGCTGCACTTCCACCCACCCCTTCTGTAATTTGTTTTTATTGCAATTCGCATGTCTGTAGTTGATCATTTTATTGTTATTTAATCCTTTTTTAGTGCCAATAGTTATTCAGCTCGGCACAGCACGTTCCAGCTGGCCAGATGTTTGACTAACGCTCAAAATGCCTTGTTCGCAGGATTAGCATTAACCATTGATGTGGGTTGTACAGCGGGTTGCAGAGGGAGAGTTTTTCTTGTTGCTGCATGCAGCATGTGTGCTGATTTTTGCACTATTGTGGCATTTAATCCGTATTAATTTTCAATAAGTGCAATAGGGTCTATAAATGTTTGATAAATGACTGCTGCTGGAATCACCCACAAGCGAACAACAGGCACGCGACCTGACAGGCAGCATCATGACTATGAAAACCCTGTTCCCACAAAACAGTTGCTGGCAAAGCTGGGCAGTCAACGGCCCAAAAAAAAAAAAGAAAACAATTAAGTACAGCAGATTTTGTGTACCTTAAGATCTCGACAAGCCCAACTCCTTTCAAAAAGTTTTCATTTGCATTGTCAACTTGTAAACTATTTTGTAGCATACTTTTAGGTTCACCCGAAAACTAAATGCGATTCAAACAAATTGTTGCATACTTTTACGTGCAGTGTCCAGTGCTTAACATAACTGCGACTTAACAGAAAAGTTCAAAATCAACACAACATTTTTGAGGCCTGCAGCAATTTTGTCTTTGTATAAATTATCCAGAAACAAAACTTTGCACAAGAACAAAACCCATAAAATACAGAATAAACTATGCAGCAGAGTCAAACAACATTCTTATTCCTTGTTATTCCGTGTTTGTTGTAAACCACATACATCTGTATACTTTGCGAGAAGTTCGTGCTGTAAATGGAGGCTGATGTAATGCATATTGTTAAATTGCATCAGCCTTCAAAGTTTGCAAACTTCCAACTGGTCTCATCCTGTTGTCGCTCTGTCTTGTTTGCTGGGTGCCCCCCATCAAGTGTGGTGCTTATGTTGTGTTTTTATATGCATTTGTTTTAATAAACTTTAGTGCCGCACTTCAGTTCGGGGGTTGTTGGAATTGTTTGCAACAGGGCGACTGACTTGACGCAACTGCAATTGCAAACAAAACACAGCCGTCCCTCAACAGGGGATGTTCTGCAATACCATATTGTGTATGACGAAAAAACAATGTCGGAAAACTGTTGGGTCTTTTTGGTAGCTGATAAGAGATAATTTTAATGAGATTCGGTCAATTTGGCATTGGTTGTAGTTCCTTATCTTTGTATGTCGCAAGAGTCAACCAGACATATCTATATATATATATATATATATATGTAGATATTTCTTATATGACTTTCTCTAGTATTGCGCTACTAAGCATAACAAATAAGCTGGACTATAGCACTCATTGGTCTATAATTTATCATAATTACTGAACCCTATCCACAGGCAACAAATATAAACTTTATTTCTTTACGCTTGCTAATTTCAACTTGAAGTATGGAATATTTTATGGGTTAAGCCCCACTCCTAGTAAGTGACTTAAGTTTATAGTTAAGCTAAATTCAATCAAGTATGAAAAATGAGGGAAAAAAACAGACAATTGAGTCATTAGGGAATCAGTATTGTAATTTCAAATGCAGAACGTAATTTTTGTTTATTGATCTTGCTTGAACATTGAAATGTGAAAACTTGTACTTGACTATTTCACTTTAGATTCAAAAATAAAATGAACGTATCTAGAATTTAAAATACATTACATGTTATATATTATAATTTATAGTGATTTATGAAACTTTGCCTAGAATAGCAGGTTTTGATGTGCAAACATGATGTGGAAACACCGTTGCAACCGCAAGTTGTGGCAGCCCCCCTTGTAAGCGACGCCCAAGCGTAGACTCAGCTGTAAGCAGCGGTAAACACTTCAGGCACACAATGCTCCAGACTCGGAACAAACGTATATATCATTTACAATGAATTGTAGTTAGATTTGTAAATGGCAGGCGCCTTTCGCTTGCTCGCTGCTCGCTCGTGACTCTCGCTCGACAACAGGTGCAACAGCAGCAACAGCAGCAAGCACAAGCAAGCAGCGCACGCCACCTGGGGGTCGAGACTGGGGTAGACCATTTGACCCCCCTCCCCCCTCACTCCCTCCAGCATCGCCCAACTCCGCCGGCTAAGAAATGTTGGCGTCTGGCATTGTCAATGATTTTCCTATTTAAATTAGTCGTAGTTGATTAAAAGGCATTCAATTTAATTTATGCCTAGTTTTTCGTGTGATTTAAGGCACCGAAACACGTCAATATAAATATAATGAGAATATATATATTGAATAAAAATAATAGTATAAGCTTAATACTGTGGGCGTTGTCCCAAATGAAAGGCAACTGGTTCTGGTTCCGTCTCAAACATTTATTGTATTTCTGGTAACTTGAAAACGCTTTGAAAGTCAAGAGCAACAAATGCCAAACACAACAAACAGTCGTACATTGGAATTTTGTTTGATCTGTCGACAACTGCTGGCGGATCTGATGTACATACACATATATATATACGAATATATATGTATGTGTGTATGTATTGCATGGGAGAACTAACCCAGAAGTCGGTCTCGGGATCAGTGAGCATTTAGACAATATGCCTTCATATGCATAAATGAGCACGCCGACAACGATTTAGTCAATTGCTAAAATGTGTTTTATTATTCAGGTTCATGACATAAGTTCTTGCCACCCCTACAATTAAATTGTGGCGTTCCGTGAAGCAGCTGGTCTATCCATATCATTACATAAGCAGCGATCGGGGCTCATTGTGCTGTGGATAATAGTTAATGCTCAAACGATTCGAACACAAGTGTCTTTTGTTCGTCATCCAGACAAAAGGCTGGCCAATTTACATTTTGACTCTGATTTTGATTTAGTTGCGGAAACATTTATCAGACACTCTGGATTCTAACTGCTAACTGCTTAATGAGGCAAGTGTTAATGTCTTTGACTTTTGATATGTAAAAGTTAATCGGATTATGTGTACCCTCCTAGCAAATAACTTGCTTTTAACTTGTCAACAATCGCTTGACTACAAACGTACCTGTGAACGGGTTTAATATTTTATTTATAGTCAACACGGGGAGAAGTCGCAGGCTTGTCCTTGAATGTGGCAGAGTTCTTAGCACTTTTCAAGTAACTGAATCAGGAGGCTTGTTCTTAAAGTTCTTTTGTCAACATTACATTAAATAAGAATTAATGTGTCTCAGGGGATTAAATAGACCGCAATGATTTTTAGAAATTCCGTTTTATTGTCGATCTTTAATTTTATTTTGATATCTGATTCCGCATCGTTTCTCTTCCCCTTTCCAGCTTTAGTCAACGAAAATAAATATAAAAACATCAATAGAATTCATTATTTCGCAAATATCACAACATTCTTTTTATTCATTTTGAGTTGTTATTTTTTCATGTTCTTCTTTCTTAATTACGTATTAGAAAATATGTACACAATGAATTCAATAAGGCAAGCTTAGGGACTATGAGTAGAGAATACTTTGCAACAATATGTAGAAGAGCGATTAATGTGTATATGGCACGGATAATTCTCTAGCAATGCCATGCCAGCACAACGCTCAGTAGGAGTGCCAGACTCCACTTTAGTCTTGCTCCTCCATTCTTCGCCGCCTCCTCCGCGGGTAGGCGAGCAGAGGCGACAAGCTGCTCCTCGTTCAGTTTGGGACGAAAGCTCCAGTCGATGGCATTCGTCTTGCAGATGTTGGCAAACACTCTTGCCGAGATCTTGGGCGTACGTGTGCGCTCCGGCGAACTAAAGTCCACATGGTAGAGACCAAATTTCTCCGTGTAGCCAGCCTTCCACTCGTAGCTATCCATCATGCTCCAGGTAATATAACCCTTTACATTGGCGCCATCCTCTATTGCATCCAGCACGGCGGACAAGTACAAATTAATATAGTCCACACGGGCATAATCCTCCAAACCGCCACGATCACTAACACCATTCTCCGTGATAATCATCTCGGGTCCGTTATACTCGCGATGTATCCACATCAACAAATTGTACATGCCCTTGGGATACACCTGCAAAGGGAACAAGCCAGTTGAGAATTGAGCAACAAGGGAAAACTGATTTGGGGGTTCATTGAACTAGCACCTGCCCAGCACAACCCTCGGTGTAAAGCCAATTTCGCCCAACCCCCTTTTGTGCCTGAGTCACCCCCATTTTTATACCCTTGCTGAGGGTTTGTCAGTTTTCCTAACAGATGTGCAACAAGTTGAAGGATATATTTTTAATCTAAAGTTGGATCGGCTTAACAGGAAATGTTGCTAAAAATCTAGTTTTGCTAAGCATACATTTTTTGTTTCTGTAAATATCTTAACCCAACTCCCCCATCAGCATACATGCACTTCCTTTGAGTCTAAGTAAAGAGTATTTAAGCTGCGTCATCCACAAAAAAAAGTGACTTCTGTTTTTTTAATCTTGGCTAAGTAGTTTGTGGCACCCTCTCACGTTTGATAAGAGCAAAACAGCTTGTCATTATTCACTTACTGACAAAGCTTCCGACATAAATCCAATTGCGGTTTCCACCCCTCTTAAACCCCTTAAGTCCCCCCAAGTCCCTAAATTGAGTATTAGCTCATCCCAGTTAATTAGCGAGTTCGCTCGTGACTGTCCCAGCGTTTAATTATAGATTGTATAATATAAGTATGACTTACCTTTAGCCAGACGGAACCCGAGCCGGGCCAGTCCACGTCAGCTTGGCTCTCGACGACGCCCATGTCGTGATTGAACGACGGTATCGGGAACTTGCCAGTGTTATTATGTCCATTCGGAGTCACTAGATTACTGGTGTACGAGTTGATGCCAAAGAAGTCGGAGGTGCCCTTAATGCGATGAATCTCCTCCGTTGTGAACTCGGGCAGGCGAGAACGCGATCCAAAGCCCTGTTGCTTGCTCATGTTCCTGATCCGCTCGATCATCACCTTGGGATAGTTGCCGTGCTTCGAGAAGATGGGATGTGCAAACCAGCCTATATAGAACTGCATTGCCCGCTCGGATGCCTCCCGATCCTCGGCGCTATCGGGATTCTTTGGCTCCGGCCACGAGGTGTCCACTGTGATGCCAATGCGACCACCCTGTCGCTGCTGGAACTGTTCACGATACATGTGCACCACTTCCGCGTGCGCCTTGAGCAGATTGTGGCCGCACAGATAGGCCGGGATGCCTGGGAAGTTATACGAGGGTGCCATGTAATCCACACCATATCCATGCTCGCACACATGCCACGGCTCGTTGATTGTGGTCCATAGCTTGACACGATCGCCATACATCTCCAGCACCAAGCGTGCATAATCCTTAAACAATGGTATTATCTCGGGATTTGTCCAACCGCCCAGCTCCTGCAGCCGCTGCGGTATATCCCAATGATACATGGTAACCATGGGCGTGATATTATACTTGAGCAGCTCATCGATCAGATTGCTGTAGTACTTGATGCCAGCGGTGCTGACATGATTCATATAGCCACCGGGCATGATCCTTGCCCAGGATAGCGAGAAACGATAAGAGGTCACATGCAGTTCTCTAACCATTTGGACATCGCGTCGCCACTGCAAAATTCAATGAGACAAAATTCAACATCAGATAGGCGACAAAGGAATGCCAAGAATTTGCTAACAACCAGTTGCCCTCAAATTCATTAACACCACATACATTGGTCAACGGTGTCTACGCAGGGGCTTGTTTTATTTTTTTTTTCCTATTATTATTTTTAATTTTGACGTTGACACGCTATAGTTGTTAGCATGCGAATCTGGCTCGACGTTGACTCTAAGTCTCTGAACCGATATGGGGGAGTCCAGTGGCTTGGATTCGTAAGCTTAACACCTGCGGACAGGTCGATTTGTATGTAGATTTTGATGTAGTTGTGTTATAGGCAATGTTATGCTAAATGCATTAATCAACGACAAACTATATGATAACATGGCCGGTGACTTTGTCGGATACAATTCAGTGACCATTGATCGGTTTCACTCTAATTGCACTTTAGGATATAATTGAGCGAGCTATATTATTATTATTATTAAATATTTGGTTGGTAGTAGCAATTTGTGTAACATTTTTATGTCTTATTGTGCTTAATAACTTTAACAATGTTGTAAGTTGAGCTGATCTACATTCTCGAAAAATATTGTTAATAACTCGGGTCTCTCAAGGATTTTGCTTTCTGACAGTATTCTGTATATTTCCGTGGGTGTCATAACAGCCTCTACTTAGAAATACAATTAAGTGGCTTGTAGACATTTTGAGAGACTCTATTGAAGCATTTTTATTTATCTGCATTAGTTATTTATCTTTAGTATCTTATCGAACTTCCTAACTTTTCTTCTAATTAGAGTATCTTGATTTATTTTGAAAACACTCTCATATGAAATAGTCAAATGCCTCAAGCGTGCAATAATTTTGGTAGAAATCGTTGAATTCCTTCTTCCTTCTCGTTTTTAAGCCATTCTCAAGCTTGCTTAGAAATATACTACACAAATTCCTTATAATTATAGGCCTCAGCGGAATAGCACTAAGAATTCTTAATTGAATCTTTTCAATAACCTTCTCTTTGTATCTATTTATTTCATAGTTGCTTATGATTTTAAAGCTTTGACGAGCCATTAAGATTTATGGCAGATTTTCGAATAAAGTTTATTATGATTTGTTTGGATTTTTCGTAATAAAACCAAGTGATTTACCAATTGAGATGTGTTATCTGATAGACGGCGCAATTATTCACAGTCTATAATCGCAATGTGATCACTGCAATCACCAACACAATTTGGAATCATTAGCCAAAGTTGTTAAAAGTAATTTGACAAGTAACTTAGTATATACGACTGCTTGGTGAATGCGACAAGTAGCACACACTTGTCTCAAAAACGCAGCTGAAAAAGCTGACAGTGTACAGACCATCATTCAAAATGCGACAGTTATTATTTGCAAAGTTTAAATTTGTTTTGCATTTAATTGTCTGTCTCACTTTATGCCATTGGAAAAACGCATAAATTCTGAATCAGTGACCCAAAGAAACACCTGTTGCTGCTACCAAGATAGAGGAGGGGCAAAGGCTAACTAACTATTCGAGCAGAGTTTTGTTTTCAGCACATTATTAAAGAAACATTTATAACTATGATTAATGAACTATTCTCAAACGTATAATTAACGATTAATTCAGCGTCTACTGTTTGTTCCAAAGAAATTGAAGTCATTGAATTGAAGGCGCGTGTGTGACAACTGTTGATGCGGTTATTACATTACATATTATTATTACAAATAATAGTAATATTTGCTTACCTGATGATAGCTATCCGCTGATATATCGCCATTGGACTGATCGACAATCTTTTCGGGATTATTGTGTGTGAGAAAGTCCCAAATGGACTCGCCCTTATCATCCGCATTCCAACCCCCCTCAATTTGATATGACGAGGAACCGACTCCCCACATAAAGTCACTGGGAAAATGACGTGCATTACTCGATGGATTGTTATAGGTACTGTGTGTGGGGGGAAACAAAAATAAAATAAAAATGTCAAAAATAAAGTTCAAGTGTCGGCAAGTGTTAAAAGTTGATCCTAATTGTTTAAAATTTGAAAGTGGCCGAAAGCCAGTTATCATGTAATGTGTCTTGTATACAAATCCAAAATAAATACCATGCGATAAAGGTCTAAAATCAAATTAATTTTATACAAATGATTTAATGACATTATATTGATTTTGATGATAGTTGAAGGTCAAATTGTGCCATGGATAATGGCTGAAAGAAATACGAATTCAGAAAGGCCTCGGCATTATCATCCAGCTATGGCTAAGCTTGGCAGCTCAAGGCACTTAACAATTTTGTCAACTAATTCGATTTAGTGCTTTCGAGCATACCAAATCTTTAAAAAAAAAATTTGGAGATTTAGTTCACTTACGAGGCGGCTCCACAGCGACTGGTATGCTCCAGCGCCAGCGACAGCAGCGCAATTTTCCATAGCAAATGCCACATGTTTAATAAATAATACTAATATGTACTCCAATATCGTTAATCGCACTGCACTTAATCCTTTTTAGGGCGACACTTTGCACAACTTCAAGTAACTTCAGCGATGAAAACTATTCTCGTTGACTTCTTGATTAATGTTGGCACTTTTCGCGACTTTTGTGATTGTGCGAGTTTGAAGCGAGTGTTTTGAGCTCGTCGCGAAACGCTGACAAATGAACGCTGCCGCTTTGTATCCTAGCGTTTTTAAAGCAAAACGATCTCAATGAGAACCGCAAAGCAAACCGAAGCACAACAAACCAAAAAACTCACCTCCGAACGAGTTCTGCTCAGCAGCAGAAACAGCAACACCAACTCCCCAACAGGTGAGCTCTTATTGCTATTGTTGTGGTTGTTGCTGTTGTTAGTGTTCTGGCTGATATGAATATGATGTTTGTGATCGGAAGAGACGTCATTTGGTGGAGTGGTGGACTGTCTGGTTTATGGATGGGGTTCGATGCGAGAAATTCCCCGTTATGACGACTCACGCAATTCACGCGTTACGTTTAATGCCATAGGAACCACTTAAATTGGTCATCAACAGGCTTTTATTTATTGTAAAAATGTTGTAATGTTGTCGCGTTAACGGAATAAAATAAATATAATTAATTTCTTATTTATTTATTTTAAATTATTATTTCAATAGCCCTTTGAATATGCATTAGGCAACCGATTAATAAATAATCTTATGAAATTTTCCATAATGCATAAGTTTTCACGTGTAGCTCAGTTTTCATTTCTTATTGTTATTGTTTGACACTTATTCGAGACAAATGCAAGCAGATTTTTTGTTTAAACAACTGTAGATACCAACATGTGGAAAAGATAAGAAATATATAGACCACAGAAGAGAGAATAAGAAAGAAAGAGTGTGAGAGAGATTCAGAGAGTGAGCGTGAGCGAAAACACGCTTATGCCCATTAGGAATATGTTGAAAAGCAATTCAATCAAGATACTTCCTTCTGTGGAAAGATAGCAAAGTAGCTGTGATTTTTCTTATCAGTTACAAGAGTCAAACAAAACAAAAAATGGCAATTCAATAAAGAAAGACAATCCATTAATCATACATTCTGATTCTGCAGAGCGTTGCTAGTAAATAATAACCTGCCTGGAGCTGGGCTTTTCCCAAAATAAACTCGAAAGAAAGACCACAGACCGCAACGGTCGAGTTAATGAATTGTATTTTGTTTGGCCTTTATTCTTGGTGAACACAAAGAACGCACTCATTTGTGGCTTTTTTTTATATCCGCAATATACATATTTCAGCTTTTAATATTTTTAGCTTGTCTTTCGACATTATATCAATTTATATTTTATATTGAAAGAATTTAAACAGGATTATCAGCTAAGTGGATCAATCTGAAATAAAGGGCCAGCAACCTGTTTTAATTAAAGCATCATTAGGTGTAATTAGCATCAACAGAAGGAAGTGCATTACATTCAAAATCAAGTCGAAAATTATCACAATCATAAAATCTTCACTATGTGACAAATCAAATGTTTGAGCATGTAAGCATTTCAAAAATTTCTCCGATTAACATATAATTTGAATTCTATTTTTTGAGCAGCTGCAATGATAAACGATTATTAGTATAGCTGTGTCTTCTCCAACAGTGCGAAACGCACTTAACCGGTTTTTTCTGTTGACTAAATTCACTCATTTGTTTAGCTAGAGTCGTCGTAAGGTTTGCGGGTTTTTTCCTCACGTGGAGACAACTGAATGTGGCATCCAGATTAAATGAATCATTCTTGTGAAAAGACCCTAAAGTGTAGAAGTCGCGACACTTTTGTGCACGCATCAACGCCTTAAAGACGTCAATCGTGGAAGAAGGTAAATAAAAATCCCCAGGAGTTAGCATATGAGCCAATTTCACATAAATTTCCGTTGCAAATGGTTTATAATTACCATATTTACTTAGAAAAATAAATACAAATGTCATGTATTAATATTAATAGCCGTAAGTCGCAATTAGATGATTGGAAGATTCCCTCTATTTTGCATTTAATTTAAATGAACGCGCTATTAATAACCGCTTTATATATATATCGATATATCAAATAACATATCGATATCAGCTCACTGTAAATATCGGAGAAAGCATCGATGCTTTGTGTTGTAAAAACGTAAACAACAACTGGCAACACGTGCGCGGCTTTTACAAAATTGTGATTAAGAATGGAATTATTCACAGTAAATCGGTATATATAAAGATTTAATATGAAACAAACTTATATTTCTAAATATTCTACGAACACAGTTACACCCAGGAGCACAACAAATCCACTAAAGACAGAGGCGATGCAAACGAAGATGAAATACTGCAAAAACTGTTGCAGAAGGCGGAAAAGCGCAAAAGAAAACACGAAATCAGTGAGAAAGAAAAACCAATCGAAACAGTTGCCGCAATTGCAGAGACAGATGAAGCGGAAGATGCACAGGATGAGAATACAGCAGCAGGCTCACAGTCAAAGAAAGAAGAGGAGCCCAAGGAAACGGAGCCATTAAATGATTTCCAAGTGCTTGGTGCAGATGCATCAGCGAAGCGCCCAAAAGTGGAAATGGTTTTACCCGCTTGGCTGTCGCACCCCACGATCATCGAAGGTGGCAGCCTTTTGTCCACTGAAGCTACAGATGCGGCAAATGATGAGACATCCATCAAACAGCTGGCATATCTGGAGAAGCACACGTGCAGTGCGCTGAAGCAAATGAAGATCGAGCGCCTGTTTCCCGTTCAACGCGCTGTTATTCCATGGATCCTGGAGGCGCAAGCCAAACCGGCACCGTTTCGACCACGCGACATTTGCGTCTCGGCACCGACCGGCAGCGGCAAAACTCTAGCGTTTGCCATACCCATAGTACAGCTGCTGGCCAATCGCGTGGAGTGTAAAGTTCGTGCTCTAGTGGTGCTGCCGGTCGCCGAGCTGGCGCTCCAGGTGTACAAGGTGTTCAGTGTGCTGTGCAGCAAGACGGAGCTGGAGGTGTGTCTGCTATCCAAGCAGCATCGCCTCGAGGATGAGCAAGAGAAGCTACTCGAGCAATATAAAGGTGTCTACTACTCCAAAGTGGACATTGTGGTTACCACACCAGGTAAGATCATGTCTCTGTCGTAAATGAATACAGTGGATAACACATTTTATTTCATAGGTCGCCTGGTGGATCATTTGCATGCCACGGAGGGATTCTGCTTGAAATCCCTGCAATTTCTGGTCATCGACGAGGCGGATCGCATAATGGATGCCGTCTTCCAGAATTGGCTGTATCACTTGGACTCGCATGTGCGTACCACAGCGGATCAGCTACTGACTGGGGTCCAGGCACCACTCTGCTACCAGGAATTGCTCAACAGCTATGGCAAACAGCCACACAAGCTGCTCTTCTCCGCCACACTCTCACAGGATCCCGAAAAGCTGCAGAACTTGCGTCTATTTCAGCCCAAGCTCTTTACCACAGTGTTCACGTTGCCAGTGCTTCCATCAGCCTTGGACAGCGCCGAGTTGCCCGAGCAGAGCAATCAGTTTATTGGAAAGTTCACAACGCCAACGGAGCTAACGGAGCAATATTGTGTAACAGAGTTGCGATTGAAACCGTTGACGCTGTACACCATGGTGCAAACGAATGGCTGGAAGCGGTTCCTGTGCTTCACCAACAGTGCGGACACAGCAGATCGTCTGGCCTTTGTGCTCAAGCATCTGTTCCAGGGCTCACCCATCATAGTGGAGGAGCTCTCCTCGAAAATGAATGCGGGTGTGCGTGCCCGTCGTTTGGCTGATTTTGCAAAGGGCAGCATTCATGGGCTGGTCTGTTCGGATGCACTGGCGCGCGGTATTGATGTACCCAATGTGGACATTGTGCTCTCCTACGAGGCGCCGCGTCACATCAAGACCTACATTCATCGTGTGGGCCGAACAGCGCGTGCCGGACAAAAGGGCACGGCTATAACGCTACTCACAGAGAAGGATCAGGCGCCATTCAAGAAAATGCTCTACGAGGTGGGCAAATCGATGGGTGAGGAGCTCACCGTCTCAGCGGACGTTGAGGTGGAGCATGCGGACATCTACAAGACTGCGCTGGAGGAGCTGCGCCGTCGCCAAGAGAAACGGAAGAGCGAGAAGAAGGTGGAGAAGATGCGCATTACACGTAAGGCGGCTCTACACAAACAGCTAGAGACTGGTGACAAACCACTGACGCTGATGGAGAAGCTGCAGGTGAAGACGGCAATCCAACTGCTGCCCGAGGAGAATGCGCCAAAGGAAAAGAAACAACCCAAGCCAAGACCCACAAAAATGGCCAAGCCAAAGCGCAAACCAATCAAAAAGTAAAAGAACCCCTGGGTTTTTTGGGTAATCACTCAGAACTTAGAAACGTTCAATCTATAGCTATAATATATATAAATATATATAGACATATATTATGTATGTAGACACAGTTGATGAATTTGTCTTATCACTGGAAAGGCCAAGTGATTCCCCTGTGGGTACTTCATCAAAACAAAACAAAAAACTGCTGTCACATCGGACTTTGTATGCTCTTTAAAAAGATGCTGTGTGTGTTTATACAACTTTGACTCTGTAATGCTAAGAATTGTTTAAATAAAATTCAATTTTATTACTATTGTAATACAATGTGGACATGATTACTATAATAGGATAAATCCGTCGTTGTTGAGACCTTCTAGCAGGACAGTAAAATGGCGAACATGTTTACAAAGAAACAATTTGTTAAAACTGCTCGTCACAAAATCGCTGAGTATATTAATATACACCAACCAGTTAACTACATTTCAAGCACCTTATCTGGCTATTTAAAAAGCTTGCTTGCCAGAACAGATCTCATAATAAAAACGTCTAGCGATGAACACAGCAGCAATCAAATTTTTGGCAGCTGTAGCGCTCTGCACCATCGGTAATTAATCACCTAAGTAATCGAGTAATAAAACTTGTTTCTAATCACATCGTTAAATTTGAATTTAGCTCTCTCTTCGACGACGCAAGCGTTGACTATTGAACCTCGCAGCAGCTGGAATGCTGCTAGTGCACGTTCCCCATCACGGATCAGTGGCGCCGTCGAGTATGTAATCATCCATCACTCGGATAATCCCAATGGATGCACTACGTCACAGCAGTGCCAGCGCATGATCAAGGCCATCCAGTCGGATCACAAGGGCCGACGCAAGTTCAGCGATATTGGCTATAACTTTATCATTGCCGGCGATGGCAAAGTGTATGAGGGACGTGGCTTTGGACTGCAGGGATCTCATGCACCCAACTATAATCGCAAAAGCATAGGCATCGTCTTCATTGGCAACTTCGAGAGCAGCACACCCTCAGCAAAGATGCTCCAGAATGCCAAGGATTTAATTGACAAGGCCAAGCAAGGCGGGCATCTGAAGAATGACTACACTTTGTTGGGCCATCGTCAGACAAAGGCTACTGCCTGCCCTGGAACGGCTCTTTACAATGAGATTAAGACCTGGCCGCATTGGAAAGATATTTAAATTATTAGATCAATTCCATTAACTGGCGCTTGAATTTTGATATATTAAACTTTTTTTTATAAAAAATCGAATTGCAATTTTAAAGCCTTTTACTGATCGGCATCCCAAATGCCATGCCTTCGTCATGCGCGTAAGATTTGTACAACTCCTCGGATTATTGGATTGGATTGGAATCTAATTTCCCTGAATGTAGTAAGAAAAGTGCGTCCCGGCCATGTCCTTCGAGTTAGAGCCCTTTTCCCATTTGCCTGTCTACTCTAAAACGTTTGCCTGATTTTTAGCATGGGGCGATTTAGGCAATGCAGTAACCCAGTTTGTGTCACTGCTGAAAAAAGGCAGCCCGGAAAAATAGATTGATAAGAATGCCGAATATTTCACAACCATTTAGTATATCCTTGTACAGCTTGTTTAATTGCTTAATTTCTATACATTCTCTATACGCTTAGGGTATTGTTGTACATAGTGTACACTTTATATATATATATACATATAGATAATATTGATTAACCATTTAACAACATTGTACACGAGTTTGAAAAGTTGTTAATGTCTTGCATGCTTGTCGATTTGATGAGATAACAATACTTGGTTTACTCAGCTGCTGTTTGATTTGCAGTATATGTTCAGTCAACCCCAGAAGAAGGGTCTTACGTCAACGAATCGAGCTTAAGCAATACGCAAATGAGTGCCCTTGAGCTGCACTGCTTTCCAAGCACCCAAATGGTCAGCTTTTCGACCCAAAAAGGCTATCCCTCCATAAACGGACGACTGCATTTGAAAAGCAAATACAATGCAAATGCCACAATCAGATGGGAATGCTTTATAAATAGCCAGGCAGAATAGCAGTGGGACAGTGACCAGCAAGCCAGCGGTGCAAGCGAATCCCTTCAAGACAACCTCAACATGAAGATTGTGAGTTCAATATAAATAATTATGCAGTTCAATTCAAATGCACCTCTTCATTTGCAGCTCATCCTCGGCTGTCTGCTGTTGGCTTTCGCACTGTGCCGTGCCAGCGTAATACCTGCCCACGCTGGATTAGGTGTTCCAGTGGCCGCCGCCCCTGTGCCAGCTCTAGTGCCAGTCGCCGGAAGCCATCAATTTGTGGCCCGCAACTACAATGGCTACTATGTGCCGACGACAACATCCACAGCTTGGCCAGCTTGGTCCGCCTATCCAAGTACCTACTACAAATATAGCGGTGGTTATCCCACCTACACTTATCCCTATAGCTACCCTTATGGCTACTATCCCAGCTATAACTATGGCTATGGCTATAAGGGTGTCTGGTAATGGAATCTTTTTCTTGAACTATAATAAAATGTTATTGTGATAGTAACAAATCATACTCAATTCGATTCTAAGTTCGATGTATAACAATGTATAAATATATAATCCATTTTTGAAGGTATTTTCCTGCCCTCTTTTGATAATGATTTGTTGTTTATGTCTATTGTTGGTCTTGAGCCAAGCTTCACTTGTAGTTGGATTACTTAAATTGACCTTGATTTTTGGTTAACCAACTTTTGCTTTTATTTTACTTAAGACATATTTGCTTTCAAGTTCAGGCGCTAATTAGTTAAAATATGAGTGGAGCAGGCGCTGGAGCTGCGGCAAGGAATCTGGCAGGCTGTCCAAAACGAGCTGCTGCAGCCGGAAAGCCAAAAATAGTTGAAAATCCGGCCAAATCCGCTGGTGTGGCCAACAAGCGAGCGGGTGGTGCAAATGCGGCATTGAACTGGTTAAAGTAATCCAGACGCTGGCTGCTCGAAATGGCCAACGGAGGGGGTGCAGCAAAAGGAGCCGCCACAGGAAAATTGGTATAGGGCACAGGAGCGGGCAACACAGCCGCCTGGGCGACCACAGAAGCCACCAAAGCCATTGATAAAAGAAGGATCTGAGAATGGATGAAAGAAAAATAATTTAAAGGAGTTTTTGAAATTCGAAATATTTTACAAACCATCTGCTGCATTTTGATGGAGATTTAGTGAATGATTTCGGTGCTGCTGTGCTCCTGACTAACTGCGCGAGTTGAATATGGAACGATTTGTTTATGCTGTTGGTTTTTATAGGCGTTGCAGTTGCTCCAACTCGTCAGCTGCAAATCGTCACGCATTTGGATGCACACTTAGCCAAATTGCAGAGTAAGCCAATCGTATGCAAATCGATTTCAATTTATGACATGGCACCTTATTGGACAAACTCTGATTGATGGTTTTGGTGGCGTCAAATGCTGCTCCAATTAAAGTTGCTCAACACCAATCGAAAGAACTCAAAAATACAAACAATAAATTAAAAGACTTCATCAAAGTTAAAAGATATAGTTTTTGTATGCTCATTTCACATTTTAATTGATAGAACAAATGTAATAATAATAACTATTCGTATGCGCATTCGTATAAATGTAAATCATGAATACATATATATATATATATATGTATATAGTATGTGAAATATATGTATATATCTCAATATTTGATAGATGTTTTGGTTACCTGTTGATCGTTCAGTTGTTGGTTTTGTTTTTAGGCGATTTTTAATATTTAGTGTTTTATTTTCTATATATGTAGTTAATTATTAATAAACACTTTAGGCTAGTTAAACGTTATATGGTATATGGTGTATGGTATATGGTAGGTATAATGGTGTGTTCGATATTACGAGTATGTAGTAGTAGTAGTGATACAACACTTTGGATAGTGATTAATGATTACCACTAAGCTAGACGACATTTAGCATAGGCATTAATTAGTTGCTTTCGTTTACTTAGAGTTGAGGGTGAGTATTTGGATTTAAATCAACACTAAAAACAAACGCTCTATTAGTTGTTATCGTTATCGTTATTGTTAATGTTATCGAATTATATTTAGCATAAATAACTAGGGTAGTTGTTCTGTGTTGTGGATAGATTCAGAAGTCGCTCCTCTCTTTTTCTATATACAATATAAACTTGGAATTAATAACTAGCAGCGTCGCAACAAGATCGATTAGCACAAATTGAGGTTGTGGTTGGAGAAGGGGGGTTGGGTGTTGAGGGGGGTATTTATCAAATAAAGGTCATGGGTTAAAACATGTACACAAAATCACAGTCTATTGTTTAAGTTAAGGATATCTATATGGCAATTAATTTGACTAGACAAAACAGACAGACAATTATTGAAGGGGGCGTGTGAAGGGGACGGGGGTGGGGTTGACAAAGGATTTGCATTCCGACTTGGTTTCGCTTGAAGTCTTCTCTACCAAAGAACATCGTAGTTATAGACGTGCTCGGATGAGGCGATAATCAAGCACTTGACAAACTCATCGAAACTCCGTTTCAGTTTCCATTTTCTTGGCTTGCGCAGCAGCTGGAAAGGCTTCAACTTGATCCTGGCTGGCTTTGGCTTGCCAGACTCGTGCCACGGACTGGTCGAAGTGGATGTGGTTCGAGTTGTCACCGGCTGCTGCGGAAGCTGTTGCTGCAGTTGCGGCACATTGCAGTAGTCGTGTTGACGCAGTCGCTCCATCGTCTGGAGCCGCTGCTCCTGATAGTAGTGATTGAGATTGGTCAAGAAGTAAAAGTCGCCATCGTTGATGACATCGATTTCAGCATAGTTGCCGCCGTCGCTTTCCGGCTGCTCAGCTGTCGATTTTGTTGCTGCTGCTGCAGCTGCTGCTGTTGTTGTTGCAGTTGCTGTTGTTGCCTGGGCAAAGAGTTGATCAAATCACATGTTTTCATCAAACTTGGCAAAGTTGCTGTCCTCGTTCCACTGAAACTTGTTGGCTTCCTGTTGCCCATCCTTGTCACCCTGGCCAGCCATCGGCTGTTCGTCGGGTGACTTGAAGAACTCATCGTCCTCGAAGGGATCCTCGTGCTTCTTGGCGAATATATTGACCGATTCGGATTTCTTGATCAGCTCCTGACGCTGCTGCAACTTGCTGCTGCGCATATTTTGCTTCCGGCTCGAGGCAGACGGTGCCGCCGGCGATGCCTGATCCTTGTCAAAGTCAAAGGAGGCCTTGGCAAAGTCATCCTCGAAGGCGGCATCATCGAACTGCGACACCTTCACATTGTCATCGAAGCGCAACTTTTGTGTGATGGGCGGGGTCGATGCTGGTGGCGTCTCCACCTCAAAGTTGCCATCCCGCTGCTGCTGCTGCTGCTGTTGTTGTTGCTGGTGCTGCTGAAGTTGCTGCTGCAACTTCTCGCGTTCGGAGAAGTCATTGGAGAAGCGAAACAGCGACTTGGAGCCACCCGTGCTGCTGGCCGAGATTAGACCAGCTGGTGTCGAGTTGCAACTGGAGGCGGTGCCAGCTGGCGCTGGCGGCGGCGAGCTTTGATTAAAGTCCGACTCAAAGCCGTCGTCGAAATTGAATTTACTGCCGCCGGTGGCAACCGGACCACCCGAGGATTCACCGCCGCTCATCATGACCGCTGTGCTGCTCGCATTCGAACGGGGCGTCGGCGTCTGCTCGTAGCTATCCACAAAGCCATAATCGCTGTTGACGTTGTTGTTGTTGGCAATGCCACGCGACGGCCGATTCTGGCCCGGCAGCTTGGCTAGCGCGGGAGCATGTCGCTCCTGTTGTCGGCGCTCGCTCTCCAGCATGCGCTGATGCATCTCGTGGCGACGACGATTCAACCGCTCGAATTTATCCTCATCTGTGGGCGGCTCATCGTCCACATAGTCCTCATCGTCGTCGTCATCATCATCATCGTCAGCGTTGCGCTGGCAACTGATGTAGTCGTAATTATCTCGCACGCCACGCCCACTGCCATAGCGTACACCGCCCACCGTGGCCAGATCCTTGGCGCTGCGTGCGCGTGTCTTCTTGCGAAATCTGCGAGGAGTTTGGAATGTGAGTTTGGAGTTTGAGCTGCATTAAAAGTTCAGTAGCTCACCTGCGATCCTTTTCGCCATCGGATGGCGTCTGGGCGAGAACAGCAGCCCGCCGACTCTCGGCTAGACGACGCTCCGTTTCCGCAGCGCTCGCTGGACGCTTCCACGACTTCTGACCCGGCAAAGTGGGCTCTGTCAGGTTAAATATAGATTAAGATATGTAAAAATTCGTTCATTCATGCGACTTACCCTCACCATCCCAGGGACTGGAGCCGCTGCTCTTGCGCAGGCGCTGTGGAGCCGCGCCTGGCACCACATCGCCGCCTAGCTGGCTGGGCCTTTGGAGGCTGCGCTGCCGCTGCTGGAAATCCTGCTCCGAGTCCTGTTCGTAGTCAATGTCACCGGTGACGCGCAGCTTGGCCGCGGCGGAAGTGGCCGGTTTGCGTAGCGAGCGCGTCTTCAGCTCGCGATCTCGTTCGCGGTACTCATCACGGCTATCTAGACTCCCGTAGACATCGCCACCACTGCCAAAGCTGCGTCGTCGTCGCGTCGAACTCTCGAAGGACTCAACACTCTCGCGATCGAAGGATTTGCGCTCCCGTTCCCGCTCCCTATCCCTATCCCGCTCCCGCTCGTACAGATACTCGGGCCGTGACTTGTAGCTGGGTCCCATGGGCGAGCGTCGCTCCTCGTAGACGTTCTCATAGTCAAACTCATAGCTGGGACGCGCATAGTCCCTGTACTCTCGTTCCCGATACTTGGAGCGCTCACGCTCTCGCTCCCGGGGCAGCGGCTGACCCCGCTTGTCGTACATCGGCGCCGGCGGACCATAACTGGAGCGCTCGTAGGCGCTGCGCTCAAAGGAGCGCGCTCGCACACCCTGCTCCATCTCCTGCGGCGACCAGGTGTGATGCGCCGTATGATGATACCAGCTGGGCGACTCTGCATCAATAAAATTAAATGTTGAAATTGAAGTAGCCACGGACCAGAAGCTAAGCTTACCCAGCTCAAAGTTATCTCTGCTGCGTGAGAGTCCATGCTTGAACTTGCGCGGCGGCTGCTCCCGATCCCGGCGAGCACAGAACTCAGCGTCGTAGCTGCAAGTGAACGAATATGACTCAGTAATACACTCAGAAGAAAAGTAATCTTAAGTTTTGATAAATTGGCTTAGGTTAGGTTTAGACTTACTCGTAATCCTCGTCGCAGGAGTTGAGGCGTCGGGCGTGGCGCATGTAGTAGCCATGCGGGGCATGAGGATGCGGCGGCAGCTGGGTGGGTGGCGGTAAGCCACGTCGCTGCTGCTGCTGCTTGAGATACTCGGGGGTATCGTCGTCCCAGGGACTGAGATCCCGCGAGGAGGAGGAGGTCTGCTGCCGTTCCTTTTTGGCCCAGCGGCGTTGCTGCTGCTGCTTGGACCAACCGCCGCCGGCATCGTCACGCGGATCCGAGCTGCATGGTGACTCAGCCGTGTCGTGCTGCGACGTATTCGAGGCGGGTGGCGGGGGCAGGGTGAGGCGTGCCTTGCCCTTGTTGTGGCTGCTGCTGCCGGCGCTGGCGACTGGCGCCACTTTGGGTGAGTCAAAGGTGGCCCAGGAGGGTTTCTCCATCTGCATCTGCTTGGTGGCCGTATCAATTAGCTGCGATACAGCGGACAGCTGCGATGGCACCGGCGATGCCCCAACTGGATGCAATGGCGGCGCCGGCGATTTCTGGAGCGGAATAGGCGAGGTGCTCACATCGTTGAACTGCGACGGAGTGTGCAGGCTGTGCGGCGGAGGTCCTCGCGATGTGGATGTGGCCGGGGAGATGCGATCGCGGGAGTCCAGCGACAGATTGGAGATGGCCCGTTGCATCAGCTCGTCGATTTCGATGTCATCGCGACCGGGTGCACTGACCACAGTGAGGAACTTGTTGTCCTGCTGCTTTGGCGGCAGCTGTTCCTGTTCCGACTTGAAGTCGGGCTTCTCGGCACTGGTGGACAACTTTTCGTACTGGTCTTGGGCACTGACTGGTTCCGCATCCTTCTCATTGCTATCCATGCTGCTCTCACCGCCCGCATCCTCATCCTCGTCCTCATCGTCGTCATCATCGTCATCGGCAATGGTCAGCGCCGAGGATGAGGGCTCGGCAGGAAGGCCGCGACTGTCGACGAGGCCACGTCGATCGTGGCTGCTGTCCATGATCTGTCGGATGTCCTGATCCTCGTTGAACTCATCGCTGAACAAATCCTGCAGCAGATCCTTCTCGGCCATAGCGGGCACAGCGCTCGTCGGCAACGGTGGCGGCGGCGCTTTATCGAACAGATTCTCGACGAGAATAATGTCTCGCAGTGCCGCATAACGATCCTTGGCCTGGGCAACCACCTCGGTGATCTTGGTATCGATTTTGGGAGGAGCTGGAGGTGGAGGTGGCTCCATTTCCATCTCAGGCACATCGATGTCCAGCTGTGGATGCTGTTGTTGTTGCTGCTGCTGATGTTGTTGCTGCTGATGCTCCTGCTGCTGTGCCTCATCCACTGGCGGCGGCGTTAAATCACCCATGAGATCCGTTTCCTGCTGCTGCTGCTGAAGCTCCTGATCAATGATCTCCCGGAAGACGGCATAGCGATCCGCTGGCGGCACCGCAGGCGCTGACAAAGTGGGCGCATCGTTAAAATTCGCAAAGTTGGCGACAAACCCATCCGGAGCGAGATCCTCCCCGAACGTATCATCGAACTTGGCCACAAACGAGGTCTGCTGATCAAAGTTGACCTTAAACACAGCCGCCGTTGAGGAGGAGGCGGTGCCCACAGGAGCAGCTGGCGATGCCAAGTGCTGAGCGGGACTCGTCCGGGATTTGCAGGTGTGCACCAACTGATCCCCAGTGGACTGCAGATAGTCGGACAAATAGGAGGTCAACTGTACGAGGGTCATGGTGCTCAGCTTGCTGGCGGGCACATTCAGCCTGAGCGCCAGATCATCCATGCCCAGCGTGAGCAGCTGCGTCAGCGTAATGTCCGGCGCCAGTGCAGTGGCTGCCGCCGCCTCCTTTTGTGCCTGTGCCTGCAGTATTTCTGCCTTGTTCTCGTAGATGTCTTGCGGTCGACCCAACGATGCCTGGCGCTGTGGACGCGATCGACTGCTGCCCGTTTGCGTGGGTGGCGGCAGCAGTGGTGGCGGCGGCGTCGGCGTTGCTGTCGATGTCGCTGTCGATGTAGATGCGCCACCACCCAAGGGCGCCAGATAATCGTCGTCGGTGTGGCCGGGCTTGCGGGGACGACCCGGTCCGGGGAAACAGCCATCGGAGCGACCCACTCGCCGTGAGGGCAACGGAATGGGCGGGGCATCGATGCTACGGCGGAGCTGGTTGCTCGAGTGGTTCAAGTACTCATAACGACCGACAGGTGGCGCCGTCGCTGTGGGCCTTATGATGAGATCACTGAACTGTTTCTTAGGCGGCAACGGCGGCGGTTCAGCGTATGGCGTGGAATCAGGTCGTGGCGGTGGTTCTGGAGCCGCCTCGTTCTCACTGAGCGAGTCGCTCTCCTGCAAACGGCGCATATTGACGCTGGAACCAATGCCCGAAGTGGAGTCGCCACGCTTGGAGAAACGCGCCTGGCCAAACAGATGTGGCATCTTTTTGTTCGAGATGCTCGAAATGACATCGAGCGGACCGCCCACGTTGACCACACTGGCAACGGGCGTGGGGCGATGACGCACACTGCTTGGCACCGGCTCCAGCCGGGATATGTCCGCCTGCCAAACATCCGACTGAGATTGACTCTGAGACTGAGATTGAGATTGCGTTTGTTGCTCTGGCGGCAACTGCACCTGGAGTGGACCATTGAAGACGGCGGGGGAACTGCTGCTGGTCGTCTCGAACTCGAAGGCATCGAGTTTGGCGAAGAGATCCCCCTCCTGAAACGGATCCGGATCACTCTTCTTGCGCGTCGGCGAAAATGGATCCGTGTCGCGTGGCAACAACACCGGATTCGCATCCTGTTGCTCCTCCAGATTGTGAATGGTGGTTGCGGGCTCTGTGGTATAATAGTTGAGCGCTGTATTAGTTGACTTGGACATGGCTGCGCTCTGACGTAGCATTAATTTGAGTTTGGCAGCCGAAAAGTCTTCGGCTTGATATTGCGACAAAGTTGGGGTCTGTGTGTGAATGTGAGCGATATGAGAGTGTTGCAGTTGGGACTGTGACTGGGCTTGGGATTGGGCTTGTGGTTGCGTATTTGTATAGATTTGGGATTGGGATTGGTGCTGCGATTGCTGTGACTGTAGCTGTTGCTGACTAGGACTAAGCTGGGAGCGGGAGCGGGGACGTGTGCTCGATTGGTTAGTGTTGGTTGTTAGGAGCAATTGTTGTTGCAGTTGCAGTTGCTGTTGCTGCCCAAGGCTGGCGGTGGCTATTAGTGGGTTAGTTGCTGTTGGATTGCTGCTGCTGTTGCTGCTGCTGCTGGAGTTGCCTGTTGTGATTAGTGCAAGTGCAATTGTTAGTCGTGTTAGTAGACAGCAATTTTGTTAGTTGTGCTTGCTGCTGCTGCTGCTGGTGGGGTTGGTTGTTGTTGTGATTGTGGTTGGGTTTGGTGGGGGTGGATGGGTGTTTGTGGGTGTGGTCAGTACCTGATGCAGTTGCTACTTCTATGTTAGTAGTAGTTGTTGCTGTTGTTGTTGCTGTTGCTGTGGTTATGGTTGGGCTCTTGTTGTCCTCGAATATGGAGTCCCTATTAGTGCCACCCAGAAAGTCATCAAAGTTATCGCCCTGACTGGTGCCGAGCTCCTTGAGCAGCTTCTTGGGCGGATTCTTAAGCTCTTGGAAAAAGTATTTCTTATCGACATAGGGCCGAGTGCGCCCAATGCCCAACGGATCCAGATCTGTGAACGCATCTGGGCAACCCACCAAAATTAAAGCAACGCACAACGAGCGGTGAGCAAAATTCAGTAAAAGAGACAAAGAGAGAGAGGGGGAGAGAAAGAGAGAGAGACTCACATCAGTCACTGTTTACGGTGACTCCAAATAAAACTAGCGTGCAATTTGTGAGAGAACTGAGTACGAAACTTAAGAGAACAAATCGAAACTGAACTGAACTGAAACTAATGATTGTAAATCAGCAGTTTAAAGGAGTAAAACAACAACAAAACAACATTAGAAGCGGTGCTTAATGGGTTAGTAAGTTAGTTTAGTATGGGCTTAGACTAAAATAAGCTGTCGAAAAGAGCTGCATTCAGTGTGGATGCGATTCAAGCATAGACTTAACTTTAAAATGTCATTTAATAATTTTTTAAATCAACTGTTAAGCAGCTGTTAAGCTATTAAGTTGCTAAAACGTCAATTAACATAATATTTCCATTAAATGTTGAATAACTTACATTTAGAGTGTCTTAGAGACACATGTTTTACATGGCTCAGCTGTGAGTTCAGTAGATCAGTTAGGTAATGCTAGTCCCCCATCAAAACTAATAACAAGTTGAGCTTCATTAACATAATCAGACAACGTCAAGCGAGGCTTCCTTTTACAGACTGTTAACTAACATCATAAATGTTAAATCGAATTAACAGCTGGCCTTGACTGTTATCTTAACATTAACATAGAAATTTAAGATTTGCAATGAATTTCATTTGTTGCAAATGAAGAACATATGGTTGAAGACATTAAAGACAATGTTTTGTTAATTTGTATACAGAATTTGATGCATTACATAAACTATTTCTATTTGTGTTAAGAATTTTCTTCGTCATCTTGAACTATAAGTGAAAAGGCGAGCAATTGATTGCGACTCATTGAGCTCATCTGTGTCTCAGTTCAGCAATTGTCGACTCCCCTTTGCCTCAACTACCCCCATTCCCCTTTGCATCCATCTTGAATGGCAGCTCTTTGATGTGTGTGTGTGTTTGCTTGTTGTGTGTTCGTGTGTGTTGGGTGTTGTTTGCTTGTGGCAATCATTTATTAACGAACTTCACTTTGTGTGCAACTTACCCGACATGACTGCAACTGCTGCTGCTGTTGTTGCAACTGTTGTTGTTGTTGTTGCTGGGGCACCCTCTGCTGCCTCAGTGGCAGCTGTCAGGCTGCTCAAAGCACTTAACCCCACATCGATAGTGGATGTGGCGGCTGCGGGGGGAGGCGCAGCCGCCGAGATTTCGCTGATTTGCTGGGTGGGCGTTGCCGATGATTCCCTGGTTGCCAGCGGTGCCATTGGCAGATTGGCCAGCACTGCGGCTGCAGACATTGGCGTCGGCGTCGTCGTCACCCTGGTGGTATCGAAGACATCGTGTTGCTGCTGCAACTCATGCAGCCAACTATCATCGTCGTCCGGCTGCAGTGTGGCCGGTGATCCACTGGCTCCAGGTGCCGGCGAAATCAGTGTGGACATCGCATCCAGCCCGGCAACACTCTCGGGCGTCTTGCTTGGCTGCTGCTTGTGACGTGTGCGTCCCGACTCCGGTGGCGGTGGCAGAATATTATACGACGGCACGTAAATGAAGGAGTCCCCAAACGGATCATCCTCACTGGCCGACTTGGCTAGTGGTGCACCTGGATGTGAGGTTGCCGGATCATTGGGCGTTATGCGCTCCATTTGGCTAATGCCACGCTGCAGCGACGTCAGCTCCTGCTCCAAATCAACAAGGTCTGCGACGGATTCGGGGGAGATCTGAAAGAAGCAGGAAGTTGTTTTTATTTTTATCATATTTTATTTATTTTTTATTACGTTTTACTTATTATCATTAGTTATTCTGCTCTAAAAAGTGAGTGGGAAATTGGAACATAAAAAGATCTCTAGATAAGCAGTTGGAGAGATGGACATGATTAGAGGGAGGAGATGAAAAGTCTTCCTCCGCATGTTCATATATATCTTATCTTATCTTGGATATCTACTCCAACAGAAAGAACGTAAACAGTTTTTCAGATCAATAGATAAAATTATTACATAATCTTAGGTAAATCTACTCTCTCTAATTTTATATATCTTATCTAATTTTAGAAATTTACTCTAAAAACTGATGAGTTTTTGAAGATCGTAACAATGTCTTCTGATCAACAAATGAACAGATAACATGACTAAATAGGAGGAGGGATAAACTAATATCTGCTCATTCCATAATCATATATAACTATCCCCTTTTACATATATCCAGACTAGGAGTTGAAATATAATCTTACGAGATCTTTTCTAAGCTTCTCTTAAACTGATCGGTTTTGGGAGATGGTAAAAATGTGTTGAAATTAACACATGGGCTTGGCTGAATATGAGGAGAAAGAGTTCTTCCTCTGCTATATATCCCCTTTATATATGTGTCCCTTAACTCAAATTTTTACCTCCTTGCCTGCCACGCCCGCGACTCGCGACACATCCAGATTGACGCCAAGTCGAGTGAGTCCCACGCCATTCGAGGAGGAGGATGCAGCGCCGAGCATGCTGAGATTAGCCGCTGCAGCATGGGCTGCTGAGGAGGCGCTGCCGGAGGTGCCGGAGGCAAGATCACCGTGTGCGCTCTTCAGCGAGGACAGGGTGGCCAGCTGGCTGGCATGATCGTGGAGGGCCTTGCCTTGGATCTGCTGACGTGCCATCTCGATCTCCTTCTTCTTCAGCTCGAAGACGACCTGGAAGAGATCGCGCATGGCCAGCACCACCTGGCTGGCCGCCTTGTCCGTCTTGATGCCAAAGAACCGATGTCCGCTATCCGGTGACCCAAATATATAGCCAAATGCACGCGAATCCGTCATGTCCTGGGCAATGAACGAGATCTTGTGCACCGGATGATGATAGAGGGAATCGCTGGTCTTCTCGTCGCGCAATCGCAGTCCATCAATGGTCACATGGATGATGATGCGCTGCTTGTGCTCGCCGGCGGCTCTTATGGCCATCTTCAGATCCTGCAACGCCTCCTGGCACATGCGATCCCCGCGCGCCTCCCCCACCTCCAGTATGCCAATCAGCTTGGCCTTGAACTGGACGCCATCGCCAAAGAACCGGCCGGGATCATTGCGATCTGCAAAAAGAATTTGAAAATCAATATTTCAAAATTTCACACATGCCAAAAATCTATATTTGGAATTCTCGTATCTGTATCTGTATTGGAAAACCCAAACAAATCAAAACAATTGACGATGTTTTTTATTTTGTTTTGTTTTTTTTTTTCTTTGTGCTAACGTTTTGCGTAATTGGTTTCCTCGACTCCAGTGTTGCCAATGCCAAAAGTTTGTGCCAACGAAAGATTTGAAGTTGCCTGCAGCTTGGAGACCAAAGATTTGACCATTTTTCCAGCAGTGAATAAAACTGATCTCAGAACATGCTGTATTCAAAAGTAGCACTGTGTGTGTGTGTGTGTTGTGTATGTGTTGTGTGTATTGTGTGTGTTGTGTGTGACATTCAGAGCATTTCCAGCAGTGAGCAGAAGGCACACAATGCGCAAACGGGCAAACAATAATAACAAATAAAACGATTTGCACGACGTATTTTCTGTTGTACTTTAATTAAAAAAAAGAACACCAACAACAACTAAAAAAAAAAACAACAAACTCGCGGAAAATAGCAGAAAAGGCAACCGCTTCGAATCGCGCTCAGTGAATGAATGACGACAGCGACTACAAACAAAACAGCAAATGCTGCTCTGCTCTGCTCTCTCTCAATGCGATGCGTTGCGTTGCGATGCGATGCTGTTCTCTCTCTCTCTCTCTCTCTCTTTGGTGGGAGTGGGCCTCAGCCGCAGAACATACAAAAAGGCAAACACACACACAGACAGCACTGGAATTTCACTATTATTTTGCGCTAACAATAAATTGTGAGTGAGAGAGAAAGAGAGAGTGCTGCTGCTGCTGTTGTTATTTGCTAAAATCTTAAGCAGCAGCTGCACCACCTGCCGACAGCAGCAGCGACGACGCGACGCCGGCGCAGCAGCTGTCAGTTAAACGATCTAGCAACGATCAAACACGTTCGTCATGCAACACCTGGCAACGTTGCAGTGGTATCGAAAGAAAAATATTGTGCAATCAATTGTTGTACTTACATTTACAAGGACTCGTTTTTTTGCGCAGCGTTTGCATTGTTGCTATTATGAACGGATTGGCATTCGTATAACGTCGAATGGCTGCGCCTCTGCTTTGCTGCCTCTGAACAAGGGCAGCTTCAACCAAAATGGGGAGGAAGGTTGTATCGTATTTTTAAACCGGTTGCAGTGCACAGTCAACACAGGGTGGTTACCAACAACTCTACTACTACTACACCATGCACCGTTGTTGTCCTTCCACGTTGACTTTTGACATTTGAGCGTAAGCTTTGAATCTTTATTTACACACCTTCCAGCTGCTTTTCTCAAGCTCTTTCTTGGCTGCTTCTTTACTATAACGGTTGTAGCTGCTCTCACTGTTGTTGTTGTGATCGATATTAGCCGGCGGCATTACAAATACTCACGCCAAGATTATCGATTTTTCCATCGGCGAATGTGTTATGCATGTGTGCGTATATATGTATCTCTTTATTTTGCCTACTTTTTGGCGTCTTGAATCATACGAAGCGACGCCTTTTAGTATGCTGCATTCTTACGTCGCACAGCTTCAGCCTTGAATAATCAATAAACTGAGTACCTCCTATTTTTTTATACTTTTTTTTTATTTTTTATTTGAGATTTTCATTATTTATATTAGTTTGCTTATTTATAGTGCTTGACTATGCAAAAAATGATGCTTTTCTGCTAGACATTGAGTATTTTATCATGCAATTGAAAATTTAATTTATTGCTTTTAATTAACGTTACATTTCGTCGTTGACTTTGCACAGAACAATTGTGAAACTATTGGCTGCTTTTGGTCGTTTATTTAGCTTTTTAATTGTGCGATTAGAGTGAATTTTATTCTTATTTGTATATACGCCCACAAAGCACGAAATGGACACAAAAAAACTCCAAGGATACCAAAAAGTGGGGTGTTTTTTATTGGCCAAGCACACCCTGTGCATGCCGGCATATGTGTTATCGATAGCAATGCAATGCTGTGCAACACTGTACGATGATGAACATCACCATTTGAGCATAACATGCGCCCAAGCCGCACCACGTCTTAACACAGTCTGTTGTGTGTGTCATTATTGTTGTTGTTACCGTGGAGTACGGACGTTTCTATGCGGGTGCGCAGCGTGTACTAAAAATTGTTTAATTCAACCAAAGTCAACTCAACTAATTCGTAAAAATACGCGTTGCCATCAATTGTTGTTGTTGCATACAAGCAACAGCATTCGTTGCCTGTGAGTGTGTTTTTCTTGCTCCCAGTTGGATTTGTGCGCGCGTCGCTTAAAATCGGATTTGTCACTAAACAGTTGAATATTTCAAAGTTTTGCCCGCTTTGCAATTAGTGAAAAAAGTGTGTGTATTTGTGAGTGTGTTGAAAAAGGCGACAGCAAACCAGTTATATATATATAGATAGATTTGTTCAAATCTTAGCAGCCTTGAAGTGTTTGTTTAATGTTTAAATCGGCCACACACATTTCAACCCAACAATAATTTCAAATTCTTAAGCTGTTTTAGGCTGCCGATCGCTATGCAAAATTATTAAAATTCGACTGTTTCAAAGTGTTGCAAAATTCCAAATATTACAAATTATTAATCTGTGTGTGTGTCCCTAATCCCCAAGCAGAAGAAGCAGAGCAGAATCAGCAACAGCAGCAAAATGAATAAAACCTGTGCGCGTTGCCAGAAGGTGGTTTATCCCATCGAGGAGCTTAAATGCCTGGACAAGGTGAGTTTGACAAACTTTTATATGGATAACTTTCCACTATAAGCCAAAATTATGCAGCATTTGTTGTGTGTATTGGGATATCTTTTTTTTTTCAATTTTGTTGCTCCTTTGTTTTATGCCGCTGCTTCGCACTTGTTGTATGCGCGCGTTAGAGTGAGACGCCTATCTAGCCTACGCTCTCCCTCTCTTTCTCCCTCTCGTTCGCATTGATCATGCGTAGCGTTTGCTCTCGTTCCTTGTTTGTTGTTTCTCCCTCTCTCTGTGTTTATTATCCTACGCAATTCGTGGCCTGTCTTTGTTGTTGTGGGCGCTTTGTTTTTTTTTTTTCGGCTTTAATAATTGCTTGCAATAAAAAAAGTCGTTCGGCTTGTTTGTTGTTGAGACTGCGCAGCTTTAATTTGCTTCTTGGAATTCAGTTCAGCTAAATAACGGCACACAAATTTCATACGTCTGTGTGTGTGCGTGTGTTGCGTGTGTGGGTGTTTGCTGCTTGCAACGAATTTTTAAATTTTCGCCACACTCAGGAAATTGAAAATTGCTTTTAATTTGCGTAGCCGTTGCTTCCGTTCCGTTATTCTGCCTTTTGCTTCTCTTCCTCTCTTTTGTGTGCGCCAATTTGCGTAAATTTTGCGTATGGCAGCAGTGACGCTGACGTCGCCGTCGAAACTTGCAGCGCAGCTTTTGATCTCTTCAATAATTGAATACGCGAAAAAAACACAACAAGCAATCCGTTGACTGACCTTGAGCGGCATATTTTCGATACCAGTTTCGCATTCGCTCTCTATCGCACACATACGCACGTACTCACTCACACACAGACACGTTGTCGCTTTCTTCTTGTACTTATTGGTTTATGCTTAATTCCAGTTTATTTTTATTGACCGTCCTTTTGTCTGAGCTGAGCTTTTGCTGTTGTTTCTTTCGTTTATTTATTTTCTTGCTGTCATTCGCAATTGTGTCTATTTTCTGAGCATAGCTGAAGCCCAACTCAAATATATTTTTTTTACTAAAAATAGTTTTGGTAGGTGTAAATGTGTGTATATATATATATATATATGTTAAACACAGATAACGGCGTCTGCCGAGAGAGACAAACAAACATTGAGACAATTCCATTATTCCAACACTCGTCAAATTCCATTGGAAAAGTCTTGTTATAATCAGCTTCAACTATCAGCATATATGCTACACACACACACACGCAGACATACGTGCTCAACATCACTTCCAATGCCTCCCTCCACCTTCTGCACACGTCTGCGTGTTTTAAGCGTTTGTCTAATTATAGTCAAGATGCTCTCTCTCCTCTTGCTCTGTTTAAATTTAGCTGTGGAGAATGGAGAATGGAAACTATTTAAAGTCTACGAAATGTGGAAGTCAGTTATAAAATATGCAAAATGTGCCTATTTAAAACTTTGAAGTTGAAACTTGGGAATACAAACTGAAAGATTTGACAACAATAAAGAAGCAGAAGCAAAGGCGTAATGCAACATTTTTATTTTGATTTACTTATTTTTGCCAACTATAAGATTATGATTATTATTATTATTAGCAATTCAATGTTTCATAGCAATTATTAGATAACAAATTCTGATTCATTGACCAACAAAGCTAGACTATTATTTATTAAACAATGAACATTTTTTTGCGAGAAAAATGTAAATTACAGCCTTAATTTAATGACGCATCTTTGTTTTTATTTTATTTATTTATTTATTTTTTTTGCATGTGAATTTGACAAAGATTTAAATTCACTTGGAATTCAATGCAAATGGGAAAACTAAATTTTGCTGTCCATTTCGAGAATCTCAATATAATAAAAATAACTTTATTTCTTATTTAAATGCGACTTTTTAGCCAAGTGACGAGTGAACAACTTTTGTTGTTGAAATCTATCCACATATAGAAATCGATATACTCGTCGTGACAGGGGCAATAAACGGGCATTTTATACCAATTATCTTTATGTGCACACTGGAAAACTTTGTCCTGTGTAAATGTGAGCGCAATACTTTTTTGGAACAATGCTGTTAATGCAGCGCAGCACGCGTCGCTGCCGGCGCTTTGTTAATCGATTTTTGATAGTAAAACTTGATTCAACTTGTCGCCGTTGACGTCGATGTCGCCGACGTTGCAACTGTTAGCTGCTGCTGTTTGCTGCTGTTGCCAATTTCCTTTTATTTATCTGACTTTTTTTTATTTGGCAAATTCACGAATGTGTGAGTTTTGTTGTTGTTGGCTGAGACGACGATTATTTTATGGTTGCTCGCAAGCAACGAAAGTAAATGACCTCTTTGTGTTGTTGTCAGCCCGGAAGCAGCGAGCGCTTTACATTTTTTCATTCTTTTTTTGGCCAATTCGTGCAGCGGAGCACGAGTCGACAGTTAGCTAAAACATTGGTGTGAGGAGGGGGTGAGAGGAGGGGGATAGTCAACCAAGCGAAGCGTCAAATCCAAGCATCGTCCTCGCATTTGCAACTCCGTTTGGCACTTTTAACGGCCGCCTGAAAATGCATATCTCTTCTTCTTGCTGTTGCTGCTGTCATGGCACACTTTTTGGCCTGTCGCTTTATTTGAATGTTTTAATTTTTGCACAACGACGACAAATCCACAGCCATCTCATGACAAATGACTTTAGCGACAAACTTCAAGCAAATAAAAAAGACAAATAACAGTTTGCGATTTCAGTTTGCTGTCACTGTGATTAGTTTTCTTTTGAATATGGAAAAGAGCTCGATTTGTATGAAATATGAAAGATAAATTACAGTCTTAAAGCTGAGTGAATAAATAAGACGAAATGTAAATGTCTCCATCTCTTTCCGACGCGTGAAATTAAAGCCTTTTTGACTTATGATTTTTATCTCGTGTTAAACGCAGCAAAGACGTATATTAAATGTACAATTTATTTATTGCGTATTTTTCGTTCATTCATTTTAAATTTTCATCTTTTTATTCATTCAGTTTAACCAAATCAAAACTTTATTTTTGGCACGTGCTTTTCAACTCATCTTAAGTCAAATGACAATGTGCAATTTATTATCGTGACGCGACACGACACGACACTGAACCTCAAGATTTGCTTTGGTTGCGGAGCGACACTTGAAAATCGTTTCCGCCTTCGATCTTTACAGCAGCAGAAAGAAAAAGAAGCTGAAGAAGAATAATGCATTGCTCTTGTTGGCAGCGACAAAATAACAACAACAAGAACAACAACAGTCACACACAATGACAGCGACAATAGTTTTTATTTATTTTTCGTCCACTCTTTACTGAGCTCTCCTCGACTCGACGACTCTCTCTCAAAGGCGAAGTTCACTTTTGCATGACAATCCATTTCTGAGTGCTGTCGTTCCCCACCACTCGTCGCCAGAGGGCGCTGCAATATTCCATAAACAATTCAGGCATGAAAATAAAAGTGGTCAAACTGCGACAGCGTAAAGTTGACGTCGTCGACGCCGACTTTGACTTATCGGTGGTTTGCATCTGCTTATCTTCAATTTCCTTTCCTTTCACACACAACATGTTTGTATTTGTCTCTTTCTCGTGCTTTTGTCTGCTGCTGCTGTGAGAATTTTTTGCGGCTTATGCAATTTTGGTATTGTTTCTCAGCTTTTACCGTAATATTTGCTGCCGCTTGTTTTGTTTCTTCTTTCATCTTACAAAGCTCACTTTCCAAAGCATTTTGAGCTCATCAGTTATGCTCCAATATGTTTGTATATTCTTGTTCTTGTAGTTTTACTTTGCATCACTAATTAGTTGGCATTTGTGAAACTACTTTTGTGGCCAAATTTTAGCCTGACAAAACGAAAAAACCAATTTCGGCTTAGGCTGCCAAAAGCACAATAATTGTTTTCTAAAGCGAAGTTTGTGTACTCTTTGCTGACAGTTAGTAAATTGGAAACAATTAATTTGAAATGCCGACATTCTCAGGGCTGTCTGAAAATGGTGCAACTATTTTATTCGTTAATTTTTTTCTTTTTTTTCATACTTTTTTCATACCTCTTACTTTTAATTAAATAATGGTTTTCTTCTTTCTTCTTTCTTTTTATTGTTTTTTTTTTTTTTATTTCAAAAAACGTATTTATAAGATCCTTTACAAAAGATAAGTTTGAAACATTTCTTATAAGGTGGTGCTATTATTTTTTCGCCACTGTATGAATTGGAATATACATCGCACACACACACACACATGTACATGTGCACATTTTTTAAGCTTTGCCAGCCAAATTTTCTATCTACTTATTTTTTCTGTTTTGTACTTTTTTTGCGTCGCCAACGTCTTTGCTTGAATTTGTTTTGCTTTGCTTGTCCCAATTTTTGCATTGAAAATGTTTATTCAAAATGAAAACAAAAAAGAAAAAATGGCCAAAACAAGAAGTCGAAGCTGAAATTGCTGCTGGGCAAAAGCTTTGGGGCCTCAAAAATTGTTTGGGCAGCAGCCGTAGTTGTTATTTGCCTTGGGATTTTGGGGGCTTTCCCTCAATTATAAATACTGCCCATTGTTGTTATTTTTGTTGTTGCACACATTTTTCTGGCAGCCGAAGTTCGACTAATGATGAAGAGTTGTGTTTGTCTCTAATACATATTTTGGCTACCTGTCTGCCTGTCTTTCTGTTTCCGGCCATTGATATATGGGTCAGTTTGGTTCAGTTCGGCTTACACTAGGCGCCTCTTTTTCTCTTCGTCAATGCATTCATTGGCTTTGTCTTTCAATTTTCTTTCTTTTTAGTTGCGCAGATTCCTCCGCGACTTGAAGTTTTTCCCTTCTTGTTTCCTGTCATTTCTTCTGTCGTCTTTTAATTGTTTTCGCCCCTCTGCCAGCCCCTCACATTGCTTTTGTTGTAGAATTTATGTTAATGCGCATTTGCTTGTAATTTGTTATGCCACTCCCATTTTTTGGAGGGGGCGACGGACTGGGAAAAACGCAATTGTCGTCGTCGTCGTCGTTTTGGATGCATTTATTTCATTTGACCTCTCTTTCTTTTCTCCCCCTATTTCTTTGTTTAAATTCAATTGATCTTTATTAACTTTGATAGGGCAAAGGAGGGTGAAGTGTGCGCTTGTTGGTTGGAGAGGGGGGAGGGGTGTGTGAAACGATCGTGTAAAGTGGCAACCCTGGCGACCCTTTGCTGCTGCGGCTCTTTTATTTGTTGAAGCATTTGCATGACTTGCTCGCGTCATCATACAATTGATTTCCCCCCCCCCCTTCCCCCGGGGAACCATCACAATATTACTGGAGTGCTGTATTTATAGCCGCATGCACATGCATATGCATATACACTGCGAGAAAATACATAAATAGATTTTGGAAGTGTCCAAGTACGACATCTTTAAGAGACCTCAAATATTTCTGATTTTCAAAGCAATTTTTTTTTAAACTCTTTATGTATATGTACAGATGTACACTGCGAGAAATATATGTCGTAGAATTTAGAAAATTTTTACTTTGGATTGTCTAAGAAATTTATTTATAAAAGAACAGCATTTTTTCAACTCCATGGGGATATTTAGTTATTTTGTTTTCAAGTGTGGACACACATTATGCATATAAATAAATGCTTAAGCGAGTCCAACAAGAAGGGCATTGCCAGCTCTTTGCGGCTCTGTTCAGTTCAAGTGGTTGCTTGACTCTCGACTCGCTGCTGCTGCTTCTGCTGCTGTCCATCACTTGAGAGCTTTCTCGCTGGTCCCCCCTCCCTCAACCAGACTCCTGCCCTCTTCCCATTACATCTTTTTCTCTCCACAGCTGAATCATGAAATTCAGCTTTTAGATATCGGCGCTTTTGGTGTTTGCTTTGCTCCAGTTTTTGTCTTCGCCTCCCTCCGTTAGCTCTTCGTCTTCCTACTCTGCCATTTGTCACTTCATCAGCAAAAATTAATCGTCTCGAATTCGGTTTTTCTTCTATCTTTTGTTTTTTCTCTTTCTTTTCTTTGGTTTTTTTTTTGGTATCACAGCTTTGCAAATCTCGTACATTATTCAAGTCGTCTCACCTCTCCGCTCTCCTCCCCTCCCAGTCTCACAAGAAACATTCCAGAGACAGTCGCAAGAGCAGCTGCTGCTCCACATTAGTTTTCAGCCGCATTGTGCTCCAAATTCAAAAGTTTTCTCATTGTGTCTGTGCACCGCTTTTCCCCTGCACATCCTTCTTCTGTCATTGTTAAAATATTAACAGAGCATCATGTGTAAAAGTTTGAGAAGCTTTAAGCTAATTTGCAGGTTTATAAGATGTTTCTGCTAAACGCCTCTTCTTCTCTGTTATGCAGCAGCACTTCTATTATCCATTAGCAGGCTGTGACCTGAAGCAACAGCAACGGCAACTAATTTAATTTGCGCTTAACACCGCCCTACGCAAATCACATATACAAAGCACAATGACAAAACTCCCACAAGATGCAAACACATAAACACAAGCACACACATGCATATTTACATAGAAGTTGCCTAACTGTTATTGCATGCACATTTGCAATCGGACTTTGGATTATATTTACATACACACATGCAGACATACATACATATTTATATATATATGTATATTTCAGCATTTCTGAGAATGTGTGCGTGCAGCTGGAAGTTTACACTAAGCGAATTCAAATAAAACTTTATCATAAGTGACAAGTTGTGATGGCAACTCCTCCCCTCCCTCTTCCCTTCCTTTAACTCATCCACCTCTTCTTCTGCGTCACGCTCTCTCCCTCTTCCTTTCGACCAGTGAGCTTATGAGCGTTTATAAATTAAACAAACAACATGCAAAAAGCAGCGAAATTTGCTGGGTAATGGAATGGAGAAGGAAACGAGACGGTTCACACTATTGACTTTGCTAATTAACTGGAGCTGGAGTGTGAGCAGAAGAGAGAGAGAGCATGCATATAGAGGTGTATAAATTGATGAGCGCAGCTTACACACACACACAGCCTGCCACAAGTCCCGTTTGCATGCATCGATTTGCTTTGCTAATTTTTCAAAAGATATATAGTGAGAGTGAGAGGGAGGGAGAAAGAGAGCTTGGAAATGTTCAGCGTGAATTGATAAACAAAAAGTATCGATGCCATGGCAGCGATAGTAGCTAACAAGAGTTTCAATGGCATAAGTGTTGTTAAGTGTAGTCAGTGCTTTTCTTATGCTTGACAATTGTGTAAAAATCCTTAGACGAAGACAACTCAAAAAAAAAAAAAACATGTCCACAGCACCGAAAATAAACACTTGAATTGAAGTACAAATAAGTCTTTCAAATTTCCCTCTGTATTCTGTGCTCCAGCAAAATGCATTTCAAAATACACTTGTGCACCCAATTTGGGCATTAAACAAGAATGCGACGCCCAATTTCAATTGTCAAAACTTTTGCACAATGCACTTCAAAGCGCCAAACACAGTCAAACAGCAGCAGCACTCAGAAAAAAAGCAAGCAGCTGGAAGAAAAGCACACAAGAAAAAAGAATGACCAAAATTTCACATTGTTGATGGCTTTGTTTTGCTAGTTGTTGGACAACAACAACAGCAACAAATTCTAAAAAACCATTCAATGTGGGCCAAACGGTTGGTGGTTTGTTAAAAGAATTGAACAGCAGCGGGAGACACTGAACGGAAAACAGTAGGAAGATATTTTCATTGTCTGGCTAGCACTCCAATCTGGGAAGAATTGAGAGAAATGTTTGACTTGACCATTTGCATACAACAACAATAACAGCAACAACATCATCGACACCAATTCCAATGATAATAATGATGATGATCATGATGATGATGATGCTGAGGCTGAGGCTGACAAGTTGCCCCGGCCTGACGGTAAGGGGGGCTAACCCGTCCATCGTTGCTTAAATGCTGTTATGTATCTTTTAACTGGAGTTACCGTTATAAGTATAGAAAACTAAGAAAGATGAGAGATGAAGAAAAAACACTTATGCCATAGTCAGCTACACACTCATCATGATTTACTCTATTCGACCCGTTTCCACGATGCGTATTTTATGCCAGCATGCAAAGCAACAACAAATGAGAGAGATAGAGCTACTAGATAAAAAACGAACAGAAAAAGAAAAAAAAAAAACAACTTCAGCACAGTCCATTTGCCCAGTTGCAGGCAGGCAGACAGGCAGGGTCGTTCTGCAGCTGGTTCAGCTCACTGTGACAGGGTCGCCTCCAGCAGCTTGGCTTGCTTCGCATTACTTCGGCGTGAGTCACTCACTCAATTTGCTCGCTTCGCTTAGGTTGAGGAGGTTGTTGATGTAATGCGTGCTTGGCTTTTTTTCTTTTAGTATTGTTGACTCAAATAAATAAATATGTGCGCAAAAGATACAAAACGGTGGAGTGTGGAGCAAAGCAGTCGAAAAAAGAGCAGCTGCCGCCATCGTCAGCGCCTCAGTTGGTGGCCGCTGTTTTTTGTTTTTTTTTTTGTTTTTGGCGAATGAGAGAAAGAGAGAGGATGGGGGTGGGAGCAATTATCAAATTAAAAAACAAATTATGTGGCATATACAATAAGCGTATCTATTTTGAGTGCAGAACGTGCAAAAATGTCTCGAATTTTAATTTATAAGCAGAATCGTCTGTTGCTAATCGATCTTTGCTTTTGCTGTTGTTATTGTTATTGTTAATTCGGGAGCAGTCATCCACAACAAACATTATTTTTGTTTGTGCATACATTTGAAAATACTAATGTTCGAGGTGTGGGCTCTTCGCGGGAAAAAGTGTTTTTGAAGTATCGCAAATGGTCTTGTATACGAAATGTTGAAAATGAAAGAAATATGATCAACAAATCAAAGTGGGAGAGATAGCAATGGGGAGAGAAGAATAGAGAGATCTGAGGGGGATTAAGGAATGCAAAATAATTGTGTATGAAACAGTCTTTCAGTAGACAAACAATGAGTAATACAGCAATATTCTACAAATTATTGAATAATTAATAATTGAATAGGATTGATTTTAAGCTTACTGTTGTAGAATTAAACTAGAGATCAAAGCCATGCTCATAAAACCATGGTGTTTTAAACCGACTTGTTGTTGACGGTGTGGAAAGCTTGGAACTGCACATTTTGAGGGATAATTTTAACTTAATAATCGAGTTTCAAACGCGCTCCCATCTTTGAAAGCAGTTTTTATATGGAGATCAAACAGCTATGGTTCTTAAAAATTTCATTAATTTGGACAAAGTTGGGGCTGTGGAAAATTTGTAACCATCCCTGTTCCTCAATTGACGTAATCAGATAAATACGTTTGATTTCGCAATAAAACTGCCAACGTTTAAGCAATCGATCAGATCTCTGATCTCACCATTCCGCGAATGTCAAATTCCAGTGTGTGTCTCGCGTGTATGTGCGTGTGTGTGTGTGTGTGTGTGTGCGTGTGCACGTGCGTGTGTATGTCATTGCATTCCAATATATCATTTTGCAGATAAATTATCTGAACTCAGTTACTCTGATTTTGTTCATTTGTTGTTTATCCCAAAACATACATGTGCATATTTAACGTTCTCTTTCCCTGCTACTGTCTGTCCGTCAATCTGTCTGTGTCTCTGTTGTATATTTTGAGAGTTTTGAGTATCTAATTTCCGAGGCGTGTGCGAATGCGATTGTGTACGATGCCCGAGATTACGTCATGCTGTAGTCAACTGTAGTTTTGATTGTGCAGATACACAAAAGCAACAGCAACAGCAAATCTGAGCGTGTAATAATTGCAAAACTACTCAGACTGGAGAGCAGTTCCAGTTTAGCTCTCGAACAAAGCAATTTCCATTCAAGTCACTGGCAGAGAGTCGAGTCAGTAAGTCACTTTTAGTCACTTGAGTCTCTATTGGGCAACGGACAAGTTATTTATTTATGTGACACCCCACTTGCTATCTCCCTCTCTCCCTCTCTGCCTCTCTCTTTGCCTCTCTCCTAAGCCAAATGATTTTAATTAGGAACGAGGAAATAAAAACTCAATTAAATGAAATTGAAAACAACGAAAGCGGCAAACAAATTATAAACTTGTCGATCGCCTGACGACATACATATGTATGAAGATCGTACAAATATAGATACAGTTACAGCTAACGAATCAACCAATAAACTGCTTATCACCCCCTACCCCGTGCCACCTACCCCCTCTACCCCAGCTACTTTGCGTCGCTGGCGTGAGAAATTAATGGAAAACAAAAGTAAAACAACTATAAGCCGAGAATTGCATAAGAAAACTATTGAGCAAGAGTGAAACAAAGAGAGAGAGTGAGAGAGAGAGAGAGTGAGGGAGAGACAGAGAGAGCGAGGGAGAAAGAGCGGGTAATCAGTTGACAATATTGTTTAAACATTTAATTATTGCCAAGCTGGGACAAAAAAAACACAAACACACAATTTCCCACTGCTTTAACAGTCCAGTCACGCCAGTGGAGCAATAATTAAAACTATTTGCGGCTTACTTAACGCTCATCAGCAGCAGCTGATAATGACAATTATGTTATGTGTGTGCGCCATATGTGTGCACGTTTGTGAGAGAGAGAGAGCGAGAGAGAGAGAGAGAGAGAGAGAGAGGGAGTGGGAGGGGGAGGGAGAGAGCTTTAGCTAGAGATAGGCTGCTTTTGTTGTATTGCTTCATACAAGGGGCGACCAGCGATCGGCGACCAGCCATTAAAGGCCAGCAAGCGGCGGTAAGTAGGCGGAGGAAGGCGGCGACACTCGGATTGCTGTAACGGGGCATCCAACACGTAATCGCAATCTAACAGTGTTGGCAAATAGGTTTCTGTTGTTGTTGCTGTTGCTGTTAAGGCGATCAGGTATCTTATGTATGACATAAAAGTGACTCAACGCACACCCGATTCTTATTACCATTTAAGGCATTGCCAATTGAAATAACGCACAACGGGCGCGAACCACTTTGACCCCAATCGTTAGTGGAGAACTTATTGCTGCGTCCACCCGAAATGCAAATGCACATGTTGAACAGATAGCAAACATGACAACAGGCAGACAAACGAAATGTTAATGCGCTGAATACCCTTATTTAAAGCCATTCACCAAGAAATACCACATATGTTTGAGATAAAATATGAATAGGAACAAGCATCTTTTAAATAAATAAAATATATTATAGAGATTATCTATATATACTATATGTACAAATGATCTCACTGAATATTTATACTATTTTTCTTAAATCTCACAAAACTAGATTAGTTTAATAATTTATTTCAAAGCTTTTCACGCAACTTTTCAACACGCTTAAGATTATATCTTCACAAACCATATAGCAAAGTTAATGACAAAGTTCTACAAACCCACTACTGTTGTACAACACTGACAGCCAAAAAACAACAACAATTGCAAACTGTTGAGAATGAAACAGAGCGTGCAAAATATATGCCTAAAAACCTGAGCACTCTTTCAGAGGTGGGCGCAGACAGTGAATGAGTTGTGAACAGTGGAGAAGAGGGGGCCCAAAGAGCAGGGAAAGAGGAAGTCGTGTTAAATTGACCAAAACGCGACGCAGCAAACTTGAACTTAATTTGGCGTACTTTTGGGGCAACCAGCACCATGTTCGCACCCAACAACTACGAAAACAACAACAACAAGAAGAAAAGCAACCCACGTTTTTTGAGGAAGCTGCCAAAAACGGTTTTTATCTTTTTGTGCATGCAAGTTTCGAATTTGAGTTGCAGCGAGTTGTGTGTGTTTTGTATTTGAGTTGCATGTGTAACATTCTCAGCAGCAGCATGTGTGTGTGAGTTGTGTATGTGTGTGTGTAGAGGAAGTAAAGGAAGTAGTTGAGTTCTGCGTCCGTCGCTTTCACTTCCGCTTCATCAGCTGCTGTTGATGCTGCTCCCGTATCATAATCATGTGTGTGCATTCACACACACACACACACATACACGCCTACCAACTATTATCTGTATCATCATCATCAACAACTCTCCATCATCATCATCATCATGAGCATCGGCATCATGTTGAGCAGCCGTCAGCGCAAGTGGGTTTCGCTTACAAACAGCTGAAACACGTGGGTCGCACAAGTATGCTCCACTTCTCCAACTCCTGCTCCACCCCACCCCGATCTCTGCAGTTGTTAACGACGCTGATGTGCACTCCACACACACACACACACACAGTCTAAAATTATGGCTGGCTGCCCGCCTGTCTGCTATTTAAATTGAAATCACTAAAAACCAACATTGAACATTTACCATTTGATATATAGTTTCCTTTCTTTGGCATCCACTTGGTGCATTGTCTAACTCGGATACACACAGATGATGTCCATATGCTAGATGCCACATTGCCACATTGCCAGAATTGCATTCCACGTTTTTGCACGTGTGAATTGCGCTATTAGAAAGTGATTTGTGTTTCCACGCAAAAAGTTGAAAGAGAAATGCTTTGAAATACCTTTTCAGTATTCTGTTGAGATTAAAGTGAACTGCGTTGAGTTTTTGTTATATTTTTTTTTTTTTGTGTAATTTACTTACTTTCTCCATATGGAGATTGTGTTTTTACACACTTGATAATTTAGCTAACTTTACATTTGACGTGCAGGTTTGTTCAATTCTTTCTTAAGAAGAAAAACTACATTGTGAACTTTTTAGTTGAAGTATATTTGACTATAAAAAATAATCTAATCGAACCCTAAACTTTTCTTCAACGTCATTTCTTGGCTCATAACTTTACTCACACACAGCTTAACTCTTTACTTACAGATTCACACAGATATTTTCGATCTTTATCGATCTTTAAGAATCTATTTTATACAACTCTTTCCAGCCGTTGTTTATTTTGTTTATACTTGAAGCAAAACTCATCGAAGCTGCAAAATCATTTCACACTTTATGTATCTGGGCTTATAAATAGAATCGGTTTTGTTACCATTTCAGTGTTGTTGGTTCGTGTTCATTTCACCATTATTGTTTCTGTTCTTCGTTGTTGTTGTTGTTGCTGCACTCATTTGTAATTTTACTGGTCGCTTGAGTCTTGTAATTCAATCCGTCTCGATGAGAGCTGCGTTCGTGTTCGCATTCGCTTTAACCCATCCAAATCTCGAATCCAAAACCCAAACTCGAACTCAAAACCAAGATCCAAGCCACAATTCGGTTGTTTGCTTTACGGGTCTGTGTCTGTCTGTCTGTTTGTCTGTCTGTTTGTCTGTCTGTTGTGGCCCATGCCAATTGTTAGTTTTTTATTGTCGCCCTGTGGAGCCATTTAAAATGTTGAAAGCGTGCAAATTCGAATGCAAATTTAACACCTCTTGTCGTGGTTGACAAAAAACACACCAAACAGCAACAACAACAAAAAAAAACACTTAATGGTTTTTTCTTTCCTTTTTTTTTTTTGGAAATTGAGCCGCAAATTGAAAACCAAGTCGAGAAGCGAGCGGCAAATGAAAAGTGGGTTAAAGCGAGCATAGAAAATTAAATGCGCTACATGCTCAACAAAACGATTACCTCATACGACACACACACACTCACACACACACACGTACCTTCACAAACTGCATTTTGTTGTAAAAGTGAAATTGAATTTTTCATGCAGTCATCACAAAAAGCTCATCAAAGTGCAGCCAAAGTCGCCAAAAAGAGGAAACATCCCAGATTATGAGTGAAATACAGTCTTATGAACTACCTCTCTCTTTGTCTCTCTGCCTGTCTCTCTCTCTCTCTCTCTCTCTCTCTCTCTCTACATTATTGACTTTCCTACGGATTACGCATGCGCCACGTAGCACTTAAGAGATGAAAGAAGATCTTATTGAAGTTTGAAAAGCTTACTGACCTCAACATATACACTTTGATAATAATACGATCAACATATTTATTTGGTTTAGATTGTATCTGCCTATTCTATCTATTGATATTCTCTCTTTATTATTAAATATTAAAATTGTAAATGTAATTATATAATTTATAGGATCTTTAATTTGCACATAACTATAATACCCTTATTCTTTTAATGAAAACACCTCCTTTTCGAAAGTTTACTTAAAACACGCTGTTAACAGCTCGACGCTTAGCAGTCTTAACTTTTCCATTCAGTTACAAAGTTTTCAGTCATCAGATGAACAAATCAAGTTAAATCCGTTGATTTATTAAAAACTTTTCTCGGACTCTTGTGGCTTACGGTTTTCAGCCGATGGAATGTGGTTGTCTTTTTGCCTCTCAGCCTTCTTTTTTCTTTTCTTCTTTTGTAACACCCCAAAGGGGGCTGATGACATTGGAGTGTATTGGGAGTGTGTTTTGACTGAAATAAACTGGTTTCCTCTTTATTTCTTTCACTTGTGTCTGGGGGGTTTGCGTCTACGCTTTTGTGGTTGATGTCTGTGCTGCCGCTGCTGCTGTGTGAAACCAATTAACGCATTTTTCTCGCATATTTCGCGACTGCAGCTCCTCCTCTAACGTTAATCCGCAGACAAGTTAATCGTTTGTTGACCTCCAAGCCGAGCTGCATGCAACAACTCGCAAATTTGCATAACACGCTGCTGCCATCGCCTCTGCCCCTGCCCCTGCCCCGGCCCCGGCCCCTGCTACAAATTGAGCTTGCCTCTCTTTGAGTGTGCAGTCTAGCCAATGACAATTGCTTTGCCTGCTTTCCTTCTTGCCTGCAACAAACTTGAGACCTGTCTGCCAAGAATATTCAATCCACACAAATTAGACAGTTGAGTCGTCGAAGTTTTTGCAGCTGCTTGCTTCCTCTTCAATATCAATAAAACCAAACTGATATGATAGCTATCACAAAGTGCATATATATATAGAACCGGTTTATATAGTTAATTTGCTTTAAGCATGTTTAACTAACTTTAAAGCGGACTTGCCTAAAGTCACTGTATTTAATCATTATTCTGGCTAAAATTCTGATATCTATTGTCCATTTAGCAAACTTTTTAATGATTTTGAATACGAACAAAAGTCGAGTCCAGAACTTTTGCTTCAACTCTGTGATAAGCACTTATCTAGCAATTTGTCTTTCCGCCCCACAGCCCACCGCAACCCTCCACCGTTCTAATCGTACTCCCCCTAGCTACCGCAGACCAATTAGTGGCAGAAAACATAAGTGACTTCTACTGCTCGAAAGCCGCTCGTAAGGCCAAAAATCTTTTCAAGTTTTTTATGCTCATCTTGGTTTTAGTTGTATTTTATTTTTTAGTTGCATTGCGCCAATTTAACAAGGCAAAGTACAACAGCAGAGTAAACAATAAAACTAAAACCAACTATAAAAACTATAAAGAACTATAGAAAAGTATTCTTGGATTCTGCTCGACTCGGGGATGCTCTTTAAATCTGCCAAAACTTGCAAGAGTCATTTGTAAATGGCCTATAAGCTAAATATACTTTTTTAATACTAAATGAACTTTATTGGGTCGGATGTGGTCTCATCTGCTTATTGTGTCTAAAATTTGCACAACTTTTATATGGGTCACAGGGTATTGTAAAAAAATGGTTCTTCCTTTTTTCCATTTCCATTAAGCTAACTGGAACAATTTGCTAACAATTTGCTCGTTCTGCTCTTTCCCGTTACAGACATGGCACAAAACGTGTTTCAAATGCACAGAATGCGGAATGACGCTCAATATGAAAACTTACAAGGGCTACAATAAAATGCCATACTGCGAGGCGTAAGTATAAAACAGAACCGAACCGAACCAAAACAAAGCAAACCAAACCAAAGCATACCAAACACAAATGAAACCAAACTAAAAACCAAAGCAAATCCCACTCTTAACAATCACTCACTCAAATTGGTCGAGGATCAGCCAAGTCGCAGAGAGAAGCAGCGGCTAGTGGCGACTACACTCGGCAAAAAATCATTTCCTGAAGTAAAGAAAATCAAACTATAATGAACATGTTTTAGTAAAATTACAAAGTTAATCTTAAAATTAGATAAGCTTGGCCTAAATTGATTCAATGGTTTCGTCGAATCAAATCTTTTCTGAAATTCCGCAAATAGTTATGAAAGTTGCTCCCTCAATTGATATATTAGAATTTAGCTGTTGTTTACTTCAATTTTAGAAATCCTTGGCGCCAAAATCAGGGTGATTTTTTTTCTGAGTGCAGTTAAACTAACCTTGATTGGTGTGCCCCTCGTGCAATCTTCATTAGCGTCGTTTATCTTATCGCCCTGCTCCGGTAACTTAGATAAGCAATACACCCATACAACCCCACTCCGCACTGCGTTTGCTTTTTTTATCCACCGACTATTTTTCTATGGAAATCGCAGCAACAGCTGTCCGTTTGGTAGATTGAAGAGGGGGGAATTGGGTGGCGGTGCGGGGTTGTCACTTGTCACGTGCTGTTGTAGCACGAACTGGATTGCAGCTGTTTGCAAAGGTGCGGAAATGCGGCGACACTTTAGGCTGGCAGAAAGAGAAAGAAACAGTGAGAGAGAGGGAGAGTGAGGGAGAGTGAGAGGGGGGCGAGAGAAATACAGTTGCAATGTGGCCTGCAGCATTGCAGCAACTTTAACCCCGTTTGAATCGCGATTTGCCCGTGCTGCATCCTGTGTGTGTTGAGTTCGCACAGAGAGAGTGCAGAGCGCAGAGTGGAGAGTGTAAAGTGTGGTGTGGGAAAGGGGGTTGGGTGTAAGAATGCCACTGCCACTGCCACGCCCCATGTTTATTGTTCTATCTTGAATGTTGCACAGCTCATTGGAACAAGCTGCGCTTTGTTGTGAATGGTTTGTATCTCTTTAGTGTGTGTCGTGTGGCAACATGGTGTACTGTTCGCAGTTCCCAGTTCGCAGTTTGTGTGGCACTGCAGTGCGTGCGCCATTTGTTGGCCTTGAGCCAAGGCGGCAGCAACGAGGCAACAACCAGGCTCCCTAATGCAGATTTATTGTGGATGCCACCGCTGCGGGAATAAAAATTCCATGCGGATTGAGTTATGCGTCCGTTAGCTTCACTCTGACGCAGTGGCCAAGAACCCCTCCCCCATCCCTCCTTCCAATCACCTCTCTTTTGCCACCGATGATGTCATGTGTGCCTCCCATAAATGGGGCGTGACAGGAGAGTTTCGCTTTACCACTTTCACTGCAGTAGAGTCAGTCAACACCTTTTAGCCAGCCCATCAGCCTCATTTGCACCTCATTTTGAGGCAGCTTTTGGGACCGATTTGCTTGCCTCTTACGTGACGTCACGTAACGGGTACGATTTGGAATCCAACTGCGGTTTCTGTTCCATTCTCCTGTTGGACTTTATTATTGCTTGAGAAGTTTTGCTCACTTTTCTTCCATATTTCTTTCTTTCTTGTTCAAGTTGTGCGCCTGACTTGCAAGTTTGCTGAGCCACTTTGGGTCAGCAAAAGTTGTTCCCTCAATGGAATAGGGATTGTAATAAATTATGAAGTCTACAACTTAAGAGAGAGAGAGGGAAAGAGACGTCGGTGGAATGCAATAATAGTTGGCCACATGTGAAGCGCCACTTGCAATTGTAATTTTAATTGGATGAGTCAAGTTATTGGAGCGAACGAGGGCATAGTTTATTATTTATATCCACTGATTTATTATCCCTAGCGGATATAACAGATAGTTGAAACTTAGATTGATGGCTAATTGAAGTTTTCGTGGACTCCTCCTTGTTGTGCACCATTGTTAAAGTTAGCAGCGAGCATAGAAAAGTTGCTTTAAAAGCAGACTTTCTCCCTTTTTGAAATGGAAGGAAAACTCTCTAACCTAATTGTGTCTTGAAGTAAAGCCTGCACAGGACAAAGGAACACACACACACACTGACACAAACACTCACAGTCACAGTTACACACACTCACACACATACACACATTCTGGTAGGCCTACTCAACTCATGTATCCATTGCATTACCAGGTTCTGCCATTTAGTTGGAATTGAACTAGAAAACGAGTTGCTTACAATGTTTTTATGTCCGTTGCCATTTTTACATTTATTTTATTTTATTTCATTTGTATTTATATATGTGGGCTACTCTTTTTAGCCCCGTTTTCTACAGTTATTTTGTGTGTTGTTGGGTTTCGTTCGACTAAAATAAATAGACAAGATGGGAAAAACATCTGCACTTGCAACCGACAACCGCCACAAGCCACATACCAGATACCAGATACATGTATATATAAATATATGTATATATATATAGTTCGTATTATATGCGCATCTGCACATTTATTTATTAACATAAAAAGCCAGTGAACCATGATCATGCCCTCTCCAGTACCCAAAATACAAAAAGAAGAAATAAAAAAAAACTGTGCTCAATTCTTGCCTCAAATTGCCTGATGTGTGTCTGTGCCACATTCCTCAGCCACAATTCCATTCGAAAGTTCTTCTCGTCATTTTGCACATTATATATTTATTTTTTTGTTCACTTTCATTTGGAAGAGAGGGCTTAAATATCCGTGACTTTCTATAGATTTATATAAACGCGTATGTGTATTTATGTATGTATATATATATGTATATGTGTGCCCCACTAGTCGCTGTTTGATTACTTAAGCCGCCTCCACAATAGAAAAACAAAAGCAGCCAATAGAAAACCTTTTCAATTACCAAAAAAAAAAAACAAACAGAAATAGAAATAATGCTGTTGGTGACTTGGCTTTGCCTCTTTTTATGCTAAACACCAGAAATTAGAGAACCCGAATCCCGCCCAGTTTTCAGGGCAAACAATAAGCTGGGAGTGTCACCCATTGCCCCACAATCTGTAGTGTTACCCGACCGCCTCCGCCCTCCGCAATGCTCCCCTCTGCCCACATGCCTCATTTAACAGCTTTTGCGTATGGAATTTTAAGCATCGACACACTCATTGAGGCGACCAAAATCCGGTTAATGAAGCTCAAGCTTCGAATTTTTCGAACATTTTCTGAATTTGCCCTGAACGTCAATTATAATTGTGTCGAACTGATTATGTGCCAATATCTATGTGAGCCTTTAATCGCATTTCGTTTCGAATTTATGTGCGTGCTCTCTGACCGAACATTTAAAAGTGGAAGCCAAATAGATTTTGGTTTGGAAAATGGCTCAGTTAAGTTTTCACTTGCTCCTCTCGCTTTAATGGAAATTTCGTGTTTGGCCGGAAATTTGCAATTGCATAAAAATAATTAAAAAGTTTTACTTCCTTTAATGTAGTTTTGACACTTTTAATTACAAGTTGATTAAACAATTTGACGCAAAATGCACAATTCGTGTCATAACCTCATTATTTCATTATATCATTATCATTATGTTTTCATTTTTATTGAACGCAAGTTTGTTCAATTTCCTCGTATCCCTTGTAAGCTGCCTTATCAATGTCCTGTCATATCATACGCCCAGCCTCCCCCGGCACTCCGCTCCCTTGCTCTATCAGCCATTGATCCTCTGCGCAAAAAGTTAACCAACAAAAGGCTTGTCACATGTAAATTCCACAAATCACATGCAACAAAATGTTGACATCGATGAATGTCCCGTTTTTAAGCTTCCCCATTCTTGCTCCCGGTTTTGGGTGGGTTATTTGTTTGTTCGGTTTGTTGGTCAGCAGCTCCTCCTCTTGTCTAGTTTACAGACTGACACACAAACACACACACACACACACACACATACGTATACATAATTTTGTTTGCGGGATAGCTTCGCTTGGTATCCAGTTCCCCCTCATCCACAACAATTTACGTTAAACTTATGAACAGCACACAATGTGGCATGCAAGTGCTGCATTACAACAGCTTGAAAGACTTAACAGATGCCCCGTATTTAGTATAAATCTGTATAATAGTTTTCAATAAATTGCGAATGCCATAAAACAAACAGTTAAAGTATCCAAAGATTAATTACGTACTTTCTACAAAATAATAAAAAGCATATCCCAAGCTATACAATAATTTGAAACAACATTTTTATTTATAGTTATAGTTTTAGTTAAACATGTTCATTAAATGGAAATGTTTTAATTTAAATAAAAAAAATTCTTAGTATTTCATTGTTAAAAACACTGCTTTAATTTCGTACAGCTTTTTAGCAAACAAAACCTTACTGTTAAAAACCATTAATGTCTGCTTAAGCATTTATTTAACAATATGTTTATGTTTTATTATGTTTATACTCATGTCAATATCGGCAATTAAAAGAACTTAAAATAACATTTGAAGCAGCTGTGTAGCATTTCTTTCTTTCCTTTTCTATTTTAACTAACAAAGCGCATTTGTAAACTTTTCTGTACTGTTTTGATTTGTTTATAGATATTGCTTTGATTGATTTGGTTGGGTATTCATTTCAAAACTGGTTACGCCAGATTCACAGAGTACATAACCTGCATATATCAACAAACATATATCATCATCATCATCATCATCATGCCTTGTAAACAAACGTTGTTTACAGGATATTAAAAGACAATGACAACAACAAAAACAGCAACAGCAACAAAACTGTGTTTGCTCTGCGCTGCGCCAGTTGCTCTGGTTGCTGCTATTGTTGTTGTTGTTACTGGGTGTATATTGTTTACAGATAAATTAAAATTCTTTGATAGTAAAAAGTAAAGCAGCGTAAACAAGAACAGCAAAAGCAACAACAATAGTTGCATGTCACGCACAGCAGCTGGTGTGGTTACTGTTGCTGGCGTGCGTGTTGCTGCCGTTGCCTGTTGTTGCTGCTGTTGCTGCTGCTGCTGCTGCTGTTGTTGATCTATTGGGAACGTGCCGAGACATCCGCTGCTGCTCTGACTGGCCAATGCCGCCGCTGGCGCTTAAGCATTGTTATGTCATCATTGTCAGCTAACAGCAACAACAACAGCAGCAGCAGCAGCAGCAATGCTCTGCTTTGCCTTTGTTAAAGCACAACCAGCAACAACAAAAACAACAGCAACAGCAATATAACAATAACAGACCTACATGCATGAGCGGGGCCGGTCATTGGTCATTAAACGGCCTTGTGCCACTGCACCACCCACAACCCCCCACCAAACCATCTCTTTGCCTGCACTTATACTGACCACAGATTGGAATGGGAAGGGTTGGCTTTCCCACTCTCTCTCTCTCTCTCTCTAAACTAAATAAGCTACAATGGAATTTGTGCACATCTGCACATTTATTTATAACACGTTTAAACAATTGTTAGCCAGCAGCACCTCTCCTCCCTCCACTTGCGCTTGAAATGTTTTGCGACAGCTGTGCTCGATTATTTCTGCATAAATATTCTATAAGCCAATTTAGTTGTGCACAATTACAATTACACCATGAAAAGGGAGAGGGGGGGGGGGGGGGGGGTTGGTTGGTTGGTTGGGGTGTGTTTCGGCACTGGAGCAAAGAACTGGCCAACAGCGATGGGTTTATCAACCTTTAGCAAGCAGCTGTTGTTGCTGCTGCTGTTGTTGCTGTGGTTATCAGTCGCTGGCATCGCGAGTTGCAATCAATCGATCGATTAGCCAACTGATAAACAAACACACACACTCTGAAGGAAAATGTGTGTGAGTATTTTATGAAAAAATAAAAATAAAAAGATAGAAGGTTTATTTGACTTTGGTCTCCCCTGTTTTCGCCATAATTAAATTGATGTATTAGTCCATTGGGGAGCATTAATCATAGCTGAGTATTGCGTTTTCTTGGTATTGTTTGTCTATCAACATATTTCTTTATTGCTTTTCTAGATAATTGTGATTGATAAGCGAATTTCTTGTTAATTATTGATTGCATTTATATTTTTTATTGGTTTTTGTCGAATTTGATATGTTGTTTTATGTTGTGTAGGGGACAACATAAAATCAACTTCAGTTGTAAACACATTGCAAAATTTTGCTGTTGTTCATTGAGACATTTCTTAACACTGCGCGTGCTTTGTTCTTATACAAGTTTTATACTCTGTTCTAAGATTTTAAGTTTTGAAATACTTTGCAACACTGCGATATAAACCACTCGCATGGCTTTCAATGATTCTTCTTGCCAAGCACGAAATAAATGCTGCTAGAATTAAATTTGATGCCGCAAAACTCTTCTTTGGTTTTCTGGTCGAAAAGTGCATTTCGCTGCGCTTTGAGCCGCATTATTCACTCACTACTAACGCTAACCGTTAGTCGCCGCTGGTCTTTTCAAATCTCCAAAGCAGAATCAAATACACTTTTAATTGACACAACCAATAAGAAGAGAGAGGAGGGTGCGGATAGGGATAGGCACGGATGTCCAGTTGAAGACAGTTCAGAGGTTTTTCTGTTCGCACGAAACTAAAGACGTCGTCGAGCCGAAAAATATGCGTTATATGATATGCTGACTGACTGTGACTCCCCAAGGCAGGCAGGCAGGCAGGCTGGCAACTGTGACTCCTCCCACAACAAGAGTGGACTTTCATTGCTTGTGTTTCCGCAATGTGCTGCATTTCCAGCAATTGAAATTTGCAACATACCGTCACAAAAAAAATAGAAGAAAACATTGACCGGCGGCAACTTGAACTCTGTGCTGACTTTTTGGCCAGCTTTTCATACTTAATACACATAGTAGTAGTAGTAGTAGAAGTAGTAGTAGTAGTAGTAGTAGCAGTATGTATTATTTTTTTATAAATTCCTCTATCATATTCTGCTTGCTGTTGTACCCATTCCATTGCAGTCACATACCCAAGGCCAAGGCAACGGCGATTGCGGATACGCCTGAACTGAAACGCATCGCAGAAAATACGAAAATCCAATCGAATGTGAAATACCATGCTGACTTTGAGAAGGCCAAAGGCAAATTTACACAGGTCAGTTTGTCAGTGTGTAATTATTATCGTCATAATCAAATTAATCCACATCTCTCTCTCTCTCTCTCTCTCTGTCTCTCTCTCTCACAGGTGGCAGATGACCCGGAAACGCTGCGAATCAAGCAAAACACGAAGCACATATCGAATGTGGCATATCACGGCGATCTGGAGAAGAAGGCAGCCATGGAGAAGCAGCGTGGCTCGGCAGAAGTCTCCGACAGCAGCAGTGAGTAGCCAATTTTCCAACTCTCTCTCTCTCTTTCCTCTCTTCTCTCGCTCTCTCTCTCTCTCTCTCACTGTAACTTAATTTGTGTGTGTATTATCGTTATACGTGCTATAATCATTCATCGCAATTGCCGTCGTTTCACATGCATTAAGTATGTGACTATAAACTGATTAAATAATCATTAAGTATGTCTATTTAAGCGTAATACGTTTGCACAGTGGTGCATGGCGTATTTTGTGTTGGTGTCTAGTTCTAATCTTATAAATATTTAGTCAATCAACACACATCAATCAAGCAACGCAAAAATACACTTTTCATACATTTACCAAGACTGATCACAGCAGAAACTTTATGGAAAATTATACCCAAAGCAAATCACTTTTGCACCATTGTGCCTTGCCATTTGTCGCCAATTTTCCCTCTATTTAACACACACACACACACCTCGAACGCATTTTTTCATTAATACTGATTGTTTTATCGTTTGTTTTTTTTTTCGTTTTCGTTTTCCTTATGGATTTGTGTTTATCATTTTGTTGCCTCATTCATCAACTACAACAACAACAACTACAACAACCACCACGCTCATAATATGTGTTGCTTTCTGAACTACCGTTAACCTAACAACGTTACACAACACTTGTACAACACACACAAATATCTAACACTAACTCTGGGATAAAACCAAAAAAAAAAAAAAAATGAAAACGTTCTTCAAAAAAGATGAATCGGAATATTTCTCTGAGCAATTGGCAGCTGAACAATTCTCGCAATATGCACCCACAGCCTCGCCCATACCGCCAGCAACACTGCAACAACAGCAACATCACCAACAACAACAACAGTACCAGCAACAACAGCAACACTATGTGCAACAGCAACAGACTCTGCCACCGCCACCCATACAACACCAGCAATACAACACGGCGGCCATAACGCCCACATATCAACACCAACACCACCAACAACAACCACAATCGCAGCAGCAGCAACAACTGCAACTACAACAACAACAACAACAACAACATAGCAACAATCACAGGCAGCAGCAACAGTTGCAGCAGCAACAATCGTTGCACGATCCTTACGCACACTATCAACAGCCACAGGCGCTGCGCCAGCAACAGTTGCTGCAGCAGCAGCAACAGCAACAACATGCCATTAAACAAGCCTCACATCTGTATCCCACAGCATCATCGCAGCCACCACAACAGCAACAGCAGCCCACACAGCAGCAACAGCAGCCGCAGGCGGTTAACAGTTACAATCAGATGCGCTCGGCAATTTTGCATAATTCACATCATCCCAGTGGCAATGCTGCGGATCAGTTTGATCACAGTCAGAATGCGGCAGCAGCGCTGCAACAGCAACAGCTGCAACAACAATTGCAGCAGCAACAACAGCAGCTACAGCTGCAACAGCAGCAGCAACAACAACAACAACACCAATTGCAGCAGCAACAACACTCGCACAGTAGCCTGCTGAATAATAATGCAAGCAACGGCAGCATTCACAGCAACAATAGCAACATCAGCAACAACAATAATGGCGGGAACATCCTGGCACATCCGCATCCGGCCAGCCTCAGCTATGTACAGCAACAGCAGCAGCCGCAGCCAACACGCTCCCAGGCCAGCCTGCACAGCAGCAATAATGCGGCAGCAAGCAAGCAACAGTTGCAACCGAGCAACACCAATGTGCAGCAACTGTATGTGGCATCCAATTATAGCTCTATAACACCATCGGAGAACGCATTGGGCGCCAAGTTGCAGGCGAGCAACGGACACATGCCCAATGTTGTGAGTGCCGCGCACAGCGCCAGCAACAACATTGGCAAAATTGCCGACTATGATCCGTTGACGGATGGACCCCGACCGATGCCCAGCACTGGCAGATCCAGCACAACGCTGGTCTACAGCTCCGATCAGCGCGGCGGCCCGGCAGGAGTGGGTAAGTGTAGTTAGAGAGCAAGGCTAGCTGGTAGTTCATGGCTTAGCTCGATGTTGCATCAACGTCATCTTGTCCGTGTTCCTCCCCCTTAGTGTTGTCACTGTGACATGTCCCCCGCTTCCCGCCCGACTCAAGTCTGACAATTATTGTTTTCTCCTTTGCCAGGTAACAGCGTATATCCTAAACGGATTGGCTCCATCTCGGACATTGATCCCGCCAATGGCATCTATGGCTCGCTGAGCAGCGCCGAGCAGGCGGCCGCCCAAAAGCAACAGCAATACTATCAGCAGGTGCAAATGATGCAGCAACAAGAGCAGCATGCGCGTCAACAGCAGCAGCACCAGCAGCCAACCGCTGCACTCCAGGAGAAACAGTCGCGACAGGGCAATCTGGTAAGAAAGTGACGCTTTCCACTTGTGCTATCAAAATTCAAATATTTGCTTCTTTTTTTTTTTTGCAGCGCGTCTATCGCGCCATTTACGATTATGAGGCGCAGGACGTGGATGAGGTTAGCTTTCGTGAGGGCGATGTCATCTTTGAGGTGGAATCAATTGACTCGGGCTGGATGACCGGGCGGGTGGAGCGTACGGGCAAGACCGGCATGCTGCCCGCCAACTATGTGGAGCAAGCGGTTATATAATAGGGAATGTGCTACTACTGCTGCTGCCGCCAGCAGTTTGTGGTCATATTGGTCTGCCTGCTGTACATACTGCTCGTGCTCATCTTCTTCATCAATGTGTTTCTGGCGGATCGTAATATGCACACAAACCACCACCTGATGCACGGTGGTGCTGGTGGCAATCCAATGATTGTCGGTGCGGGTGGTGCGGGCGGCATGCATCCGGGCATCATGCATCCGGCAGGTGGTCATCACAACCCGTACGATATGCATGGCTATCATCATTACAACAATTATCATCCTCAAGTGGATCCCAAGCAGCAGCAGCAGCATCAACAGAATCATCAGCATCATCAGCCGACACGCAAAACACCCAATCAACAGCAGGCGGAACAGGATATTTACTACTATTTCAATCACGTTTTCAGGCGGCGATGAAATGACACCACCACCCACATAGACGCAGACGCGCCTCCCACACATATATATATAGAGTATATATAGTCAGCAGGCCAAGATGTATACAACAACAAAGAAAAAAGCATAAAACGAATAGCAGAAGAAAAGTGAAGAAAAAACAATTGTAAAATTCATAGCATAGAAAAATGTGAAATATGAAACATGAAAGAAGAAAGAAGAAACAAGAAACCCATAAGCCATTTATAAGAATACATCCATTTACCATATACCATTTACAAAAATAATAATAATAATAGTAATAATAATAATAAACAAGCCACAACAACAACAACAAAAACAAAAACCAACCAAGAACAGCAAACAATTTTTGAAATTTTGTAATTTTACAATGCTAAAGTGCGAAACAGTTTTCCAACAATTAAGCGACCAAGCTAACCCAGCCAAAATTTGCATTTATCTACAACAGGACGCATGGGCAGGCCGTAAATTTAGAAATATTTATTGATCTATATACATATACAATACACACACATATATAGATATATAAATATATATATACACGACTAATCAATCAGCTATCCAATTGGGTTCCACATATGCCTAGCTAAAGTTTTAACAAAATGTTTGTCACACAATTTTCGATACGATTCGATTTTGATCGGAAATAGCAGCATCAGCTTCTAATTGAATTAGAGTCTAGTATTTGTAAGACATAATGAGAGAAATACATACGTAAAAAATACACAGAATACAGTGAAATAATGCAGCAGCATAGTTAGTATAATGTTTAGATCGGCAGCTATATATGTATAGTTATAGTCTAAACTAAAACAAAAACAAAAACTTGTGCTTTTTAAAAGCTTTGCGGCGTTTAGAGATCAACGTTGAATGCATCCCTACAATTTTGTCAATTTAACTATTTAAATAAACTTGTTCTTGTTTGTTGCACATGAGCAAAGCACAGCTGGGCAAATAATTTCATATTAAAATTTAATATTTGCCCACCTGGCACAGTCCGTGTTCTTTTTTTTTTTTGCCCTCTTTGTTTGGTATTTACTATGGATAATAATAATAATTATAAGCACATATAGAATTGTTTTCGTTTCTATAATTCTAGTATATTGTAATTGTTTCGTTTCACAAAAGTTAAAAACTCCTTGAAGTGCCTTTAATTTGCTAAAAGTGTTTTTTAGATAACAATACACGCATATATATATACATATATATATATATAGATATATACAATGAATATGACTAACTTAATCGAAACGAATTTCAAGCAAGCCTAGAAAACACTGCTACACAATTTGTTCTTTATATAAACCTTTACTACAAATAAAATTAATGAATAACATTTATGTGATGGGTGTCAAATGGAGATCGGGAGATAATGTTGAAGTTGTAATTCTAATTCATAACTTGCACGCATAGTTTATAGCCAAATTATGGTATTACATTCACACACACTCACACACACATGCAAGTGTGCAATAATTAACTAAAATAAAAATATGAAAATGCAAAACACAAAATATATATATAAATATTCGCATATTAACATAAACGAGCCACATGCAATTGTAATATGAAATATGCCTAAACATTAAAACAATTATTATATTATTGAAAACAATAACTAAACAATAACAATAAAAACAACAATGAGTGGAGCAGCGCCAAAGGCTTCGTTTTCAATGTGTTACAAATAAAATGTAAAATCATAGAAAACAAAAATGATTTCAATTGTTTTTTCAATTATAGACGGACAAAATCGTTGCGGCACATTCAAAATAATGTATGTATTTCAACTAAGTAACAAAACTGGAGATAGTGATAACATTTAGGAACTATCGCTGGTGGCAGACTCCGCTGGCTGCAGATCGAGTGTGTGATGCACTTGAATGGCACCCTCACGGGCGCCGAGTATTGTGTCCAATATGATGTTCTTGGAGTTGAACATGGTCTCCTCAAAGAACTTGGCATCGGCGCGCTTCTCGGCCGTGATATACTCCAGTTTCTCTGTCAGCATGGTGATCTTCTCGTTGGCCAGCTCCAATCTAAATTGCGATCTTGGTTTGCTTAAGGATTGATTACTCAAAAGTGTCGCTACTTACTCATTCTTAATATCCTCGATTTTTGGCTCGCTGCTGATCATGGAGCCCATCGAACTGATCGATGGACACTGCGACTGATTGTCAAAGCTAAACGAGCTGATGGAACCGGTTAGTGGAATGCGACCCACTTGATTGGCATATTCGGTGATGCGTTGACTGCGCTTCTTGCGATCCGTCTGCGCATCCAGCTCCTTCTCCAGGTCTCGTATCTTCACCTCCATGCGACAGAGACGTGTCTTCTGTTTGGCTATTTGATCGACTGCAACTTCGTTCTTTAGACGCTCCGCTTCAAGGCGCTCCTCCTGTGTTTTATTCAGCAGCAACAACTGATTCTTCTCCACCTCTAAGGCATCCAGAATGCCAACAAATTCCTCCTGCAACAAAAGATTTACCAAATTCACTTTCAAATTCTGAGCATCTACTCACCTTGCGAAACTCGCGGCAGGAGAATAGAAAACCACCTGTGATTGCCCGCAAATCGGTCTCCAGCTTCTTGATTGAATCCTGCAGTCCCTGAATGGAGCTGTCCTTCTGCTTGAGCTCGTTGTGCAGCTCCAGATTCATGCCGCTCAGCTCATCCATCTGTCGCCTGGCAATGTCACGATCCTCGGCGATGCGAATCACATCGTTGCGCAGATCGTCCAGGCGGGTCTCGTATTGAGCGCGCTGAGCTTTCAGTTTATCGGTCATGGTGGATACGTTTGTGCCGCTGTAGTCGGAGTTCTCCTCCAGTTCGGTTGAGCGCATCTTATACTTGAGCATGTCATCGTTGAGTGTCTTGTTGCGCACCTTGAGTGCCAGGGTACGATTGCGTTGCTCATCCAGCTGTGCTCGCAGTGCTTCTATCTCCTTCTCCAGCGTCTCCACTTTTGCGCGATGAAGGATCTCGCTCTTGCGCACGCCCGGCGTGAAGCGATCAAAGGTGGCAACGCCGCCACACCCATCGCCGCCACCCACACTCAGTGTAGTGCTGTTCCTGCCAGGAGAATTCATAGGTTTTACACCTCGTGGCGTTCCCCTAAGACTCTGAGTGCCGCCCCGTTCCAGTTCCGAACCGTGTGCAATGGGCACATAGTCACCGCGATCGGGCATCCCAAGCTCGTAGCTTTCCATGCGTGCCTTCAGCTCCTGCACCTTCTGCTGCAGTGTCAGTATTTGTTGGGCCCGTCCACGCCAGCTGGCCTGGCCCAAATTGTTGGCCATCAAATTGATGTTGACAGTTTCACCAACTTCATGCTGCAAGCACTTTTGGGCCAACTTGAGCTGATTCTGCAGCTCGGTATTCTTGTTGCGCGTCTCGAAGAGTTTCTGCTGCATGTTGTTAATCTTCGCCTGCAACTCATCAGCTGCATTTCCCTTCTTAGCCGGTTCGCCATTGTGCGTCATCTTCTCACTGTTCTTTCGCTCCCTTTCCAGTTTTTCGATGTGCATTTCCTTCTTTTGTACGCGATTCTTTAGCTGCTCCAGCTCGGCACGCATCTGTCGATTCTTTTTGCTCAGCTCAAGAATTTTGGAGCTGGCAATGGAGGAGTTGCAACGCAACTCATCCATGGGCACCGAATTTAGCACCTCATTTAGCGATTCCACAGACTGCTTGAGGGCACAAATTTCCTGGTTCTTATCACTGATTGTCTTGGCCAACGTTTGATTCTCTTGCTCAAATTCGATGAGTTTCTTGCGTAACTTTTTGCCCTCTGGCTTGGGCAATTTCGCTTTCACGGCTGCTGTGGCAACAACAACATGGGATTCACTTTTGTCGTGTTCGTGCTTGCGACGTGCTTTGCGGGTCTTTTCTTTAACTTCCTTGACTTCATTATCTTGTATAGTCTCATCGAGTCTTATCTCAATATCTGTGTCGTCTTCTGGCAATACGTCCATTACATAAAGTTTTAAACAAAATATAATTATGTGAAGGTGATTCTTGCGTGTGCAGTCTCACAAAATCGCATGTATGCGTGTTTGAAATTTACAAATTTAGAAAGTTATGAATATATTTTATATTTGTTTTTCAGGCTCCTATTTTATCACAAAACGTTTTAGGAAAAGTAAATAATCTGCTCAAAAAACCGTTAAGCTGTCAAAAACGATAACATGTTCAGTAAAGTTAACAGTCGCTTAACAGCGTGCCTTACGTCGATAGACCGACTAACAGCTACAGTGTGTCTATCGAATACGATACCGTTGCCACCTTTCAAGATACCAGTGTTGATTAAGTCGGAACTGCGGTGTGTAATTGTGTTTTGCTGGCAAGAAAATGGACGGATTTATGATGGTAATTGTTAAATTAAATGTGTAATTAATGTTGCATCGAGTATATTAATATGTGCCGGCTTTACAGGACATCATCAAGGGCATGTGTATCATGGACAACGACGGCCACCGGATTCTGGCTAAATACTACGACAAAAACATATTGTCCACGTTGAAAGAGCAAAAGGCGTTCGAAAAAAATCTCTTCAATAAGACGCATCGTTCCAGCACTGAAATCATCATGCTCGATGGACTGACGTGTGTTTACAAAAGCAACGTGGACTTGTTTTTCTACGTGATGGGCAATGCCTACGAGAATGAGCTAATACTGCTGTCGGTGCTAAACTGTCTGTATGATTCCATAAGTCTCATACTGAAGAAGAACGTTGAGAAGCGTCTGGTGCTGGATAACCTAGAGATCATCATGCTGGCATTCGATGAGATCTGCGATGGCGGGTAAGTAATTGCACAGCTAAACGAGAGCGTGTACAGCTAATCTCCATATATATTTGCAGCATCATTCTGGACGCGGATCCGTCTTCCGTGGTGAAACGCGTCGATCTGCGCAACGAGGATATTCCCATTGCCGAACAGACCGTTGCTCAGGTAACTAACACACTAAATGGTCTCTTTTGGTAGCTCTAGCACAAAACTGTTTCGCATCGCGATTATAAACCAATTATAGGCATATCAAAAGCTCGCTCAAGCAATCAATTATTTTATATATATTTATGTATTCAGTACTTATTAATATGTAGAAAACATTGTGCACCCAAGAATGTTATCCATGTCAGTTTAAACTAACTTGAATTTAGACGATTGCCCTCATTATGTAGCTTATTATTATTTTCCAAATGATCAAATAAACGCTGTCCAGCAATATTTTTTATCATTTATCAATGCATTAGTTAATTGTCTTCTAATAATGTAATGTGTGGCATATTTCCAGGTTCTCCAATCGGCGCGCGAGCAACTCAAATGGTCCATATTGAAATGAGGACGGGGTCGAAGAAGTGGCCAAGAGCAGTAACACTGTCAGCAAGCTGTCGCAATACATTCGATTTGTTTATTAAATTCGCGTAGACTATAATATTATACACATAAACATATATATCTATTATACCAGAGACAATGTTGTTTGATTCGTATATCAAAGAAAGTTTTGCTGTAAGCCAATTCATGTGTACAATATACAAACAAGCGCTTTTAAAGACTACAAGTAAGCTGTAAAATGGTAATTTACAATAAAGTTTTCTATGTGTAATTGAAACTATGATTAACCCAAGCCATTGAAATCATACATATAGCGAATGCTCACCATTTCGGATTTTGTAATTTGTACTTAATTCTATGATTCCTAGATTATTAAACGTTTGAAAATATGTAAAGATTTGGTCAATTTAGAGTTACTTTGTAAAAACTATATTCCCTTTTAGACATAACTCGACCAAATCCTTAAGGGAATCGGAAGGATACCTATTTGGAATAGGGGCTATCAATTTGCATTCCAGGACTAAAGAAAAAATTCGTCCAAAAATTACACAAGTCGAAAAAGGAAAAAAATCAACAAGAAAATCGGCGTTACTTCGCCATTTCAAGGACTATCTGAACGTCCTTTGTACTCGATATAGCCCTTATCCTTCTGATACGGATAAACTAAAAATAAAAATTAAAAAAGTCCTTCGAACAGCTAAAATAAAGGGACGAACAGAAACACACCAGCTGGGATTTGATTGAGCTACAGTTATTTTTCTAAGAGGGACAATAATTTTTATGTTTACCCTAAAATTATGCTTTACATTTTTTGATTTTCGATAACAATACTTCATTATTGATTACATGTATCTGCCTAAGAGTATGCTCCTTATTTGTTTAATTTGGAAAGTATAATTCCTCCTGAAAGTATGCAGCTTTTATTTACGTAGTTTGCCCTCTTTTGAAGTATGTTGCAGAACAATTAAGTTTTTCTGCCGATTTTATGGTTTTACATGTTTTGTAAGCCTTAACTGCAGCAGATTGTACCATTTTTAATTAGCTGACAGCTCAAAATAACCCAATAAAATACCATTTCAATAGTTTTCATTTCATTTATTTTTGTCTTTTTGTTATAAATATTTGTTTACATCTTTAGCGCAATATCGTTCTATGTAAAGACAAAATCTTGGGCTTCATATCTGTTCGTATGTCTTCATTTTGAGCGCTAAATCGTAAAAACTATAACAACAAGAATATCCACGAAATATGGATATAAAACCGTTCGATAAAGTCCGGAGTCAAAAGACACATTTCCACAAGGGCAGGTTAAGTAGCAATCCAAAGGGCTTACATTTCTTGACGACCTTTGAAAATTGGCTGTAATGTTGTTAACAATACAATGAAATCACGTGATCGATGTGGTTTCTTTTTTCACAATCCGTTAATTATATTGCGATTAGTGATTAATCTCAAAATCTTTATTGTAGGGTTTATTAAATGCCGACGCTATTCATTCTACAGCGCCATTTACCCCATGCATATAGATTTACCCAATACACATTGTAGAAATGGTTACCACACCCGAGGAAGGATTAAAGAGCGTCTACAGACAGCTGTCAATTTAATTTGCTGATCCAACGAGCTTATGGGACTTAGTTAAGGAACTTAACTTGTTGTTTATGACAAACGTGCGTTAGACTTATCAAATCCAGCTATAACTCTTGATATATACCACAAATACAACTAGTTGGCGATAATCGGCTAACTATACGCAACTGCGCAGAATTGTTGTATTCTTAGCATTAGACGTGTCTACAGAAAGAGTGTAAACTCTCCGACTTCCGAATCAGTTGTTGTCATATCCATTGTTGGTTGCTATCATTCAATTTGGAAATTACCCATCGATAAATCATCATCATTACACGAAGCACATGCTTGCTACGTGCTATGGCGACCCTTTAATCAAATGCTTGTCAACAATGCAAAAAATCCAACTTACCCCACTCCAAGCACAGAAGTTCCCAATTGTTGTTGTTGCGGTTATCAGCGCTTTTTGCCGAGTTTGTCGAATTAGACATAACAGCACAGAGCAACTAATGGAGGGAGATAGAGTTAGATGGAGACGGGGAGAGGGAGGTGTGGGGAGGTGGCTTTATCTGGTTTTAACATGCAAGTGCAGGCTGATATGTCAAAACACAAAACAGAACATTCGGTTCATTTTTTTGGCAGCTGTCATAATTTATGGATTGCTCAAATCACGTTTCTTCAGCCATATACCAATTTCGACACCCACGTAATCAACGGATTCTATTCCATTGTCTGTTCTATATTTACAATGTTTACTTAGATCAAGCAGGAGGGCTTGTCGCACTATAAATGAAATTAACTTGAAGTCAATTCAGTGTGAGTTCCCAGACATAACATCTTAATTAGTTGTCTAATGGTATATATCAAGGTCGTAACTTAAACAATAAAGCTCAAAGTTTTCTCGACGTTTTCCTTGTTTTCTGGATATTGATTGACGCACTCAAACGAAGATTAAACATAATCAGTTTCTTACAAATTAAAACAATACTTTCAGAAACTGTAGAATATTTCTTTGAAGGTTTTGTATAATCGGGAGAACAACTAATTTCAAATTCAAAATGCGACTTCTGCAGCAGAGTTTTATTAATATATCTATCACTCTTTTCAGTTAGCTGCCAAGCGGTACTTACTGATTAGGAGTGTGTTGTTTATTAACCAAATGACTTTTGAAGAGGTTCGCACAGAGGAGCATTATCAAAGCGATTACCGATTAGCGCCAAGGCAGCCCCACCCCCCCACTGCATCGGCCAAGATCCAAATCTCTGGCACCAAATTGACCAAACTCATTTCAACGTCTCAAATCGGATTTATATAACATAAAAACATGCTCGCAGCGATAAATTGCCTTTGGTGCGACTGGGTTCTCTTTGTTTTTCTTTTTTTTTTTCATAGAGATTCAAAAGAATTTGACGGATATACATGCCAGTGGTCAAGTGGAATCGACGACCAACTTGACTGATACGTGGAAACCAATGGCGTTTTGTTTTTTCGGATTTGTTCCCACAAATAGTTGGCATAGCAGGAGCATGAAATCACTTCGATTCCCAGTCTTGTTGTTAAATAATTAAAATTATTGCGAAATTTGCACTACTTTGAAATATCAGACGATAGTCCGATTATGGGAACTCTATCCCATGACATGGCACGTTTCCGCGCCGGCCGCCCCCCGATAAACAATCGTTTTACGATCTTAAGGAAAATTTTCAGCAAATAGATAATAATGTGGTTTAATTCGCCCAGCCCATTCACAGATGTAGTCAGAAAGCAGACACAATGTAAATAAAAAAATAAAACAATATAAATACCAATTACTATATTGAAGTGTCGAAGACCTTGCGCCCCTGACATGGATTCATCTATTCCCCACAGCGATATCTTACTGAATCACCCACTTGACGGAGAGTTCACTGATTTGTGCGTTGTCTCAAGATCGGATAATTGCTAACTCTTGGATGGCATGGCATTACACAGATTGCGTTTTAGCATTGACATCGAACAAGTATGGTGAACGCCCGTGAACCAAATCTCTTGAGTCACTTGGGAGTTGCTCATACGTTGCTCATACGCCTGATAAGCCAGCAATAAGTTAAGGTCGTATGCCATCAGTTCTGCTGCAGCTGACAGCCAACTAATTTAGCCCAGTTATATGGCAACATGTCGTGTGGTTATATCATTTGCATGTGCTAGTTAGCAACACTGCTTTAGAGGCTGGTGTTTTAATTACATGTAGTTTGAAGTGTTTAGATTCTGTATCACTTGCTGTGTGTTTGTCTGCTTGTTTGCTTGTTTACCCACTTTGGCGAGCTAGTTACAAGCCCATAATCACATAAATTGTACGATTGCAAACACTGGGTCTGCCTATCTATCAGCCGGCAGAATGTTCATCCACCATGGGTAACTCGTAATCTCCCATCGAGTGCATCTGCATAGCAATATACTGTTAACAATGGGTAGAATTCCACTGATAAGTGGCCTGGCAATGTGAGCGCCAAGTGGCCAGAGTGGAATAGTGGTTGAGCCTGCCCTACGTTTTCAGGTTCTCCTCCAATAAGAGCGCCGGTCACTCGAGTCTAACGTGGTCTGTGGGTCAGCAATGTGGCAACATTTTCAGCTAGCAACTTGAGGAATTCAATCAAGGACGGTCGCTTAGCTTTTGTTTCCTCATTCCGTACACCATTAGGAAGTGCACTTGAGAAAATTAACAAATAAATTGGTCGGTATCTGTAAGAACGTGCAATAATTCCATTATTAATAAATTTCGATTACTGGCATGATAAAAGTAACATATAAATAAAATAATTTGTAGCAATTTATTTTGGGGATAAATCTTTCTTCTTCTAATATCTACTAAATTTTTTTTTAAATTAACAGGAATTGAATTTTCTTCGAGTGTTGGTAAGATCTCGTGACCTGCTCTCTCTCTCTCTCTCTCTCTCTCTCTCTCTCTCTCTCTCTCTCTCTCTCTCTCTCTCTCATCTCTCTCTTTCTCTCTCTTTCTCTCTTTTCCGCTCTGCCACTCTTTTGATCTCTCAGCTCATCCATACACAGGCCGCCCGTCCACCCAACCGCCCGTCCGCCCAACCGCTCACCCGCCTTGCCTATGACCAATATGCGTATGTTTTGGCCTGGCTATCTTATCGCTGATATTGTGTGTACAAATTCTTACTTCGTAACCGAACACCCGAACAAGCAATTACCAAACGATTCACGCTGCCAAGATTACAGCTGCGCGGCGAGTGTCGTTGTTCGTTGGTTTTTTGGTGGGGATGGCAATCGACTGTGGTTCGGGAACCCGGTTGGGGTATTTAAGAAAATGATTCGTTTGTGGGCGTTTCAGTACTCTGATACTAAAAAAGAACGTTAGACGTGTCGTTCGGAGCTCTATCAAAGCGATTACAAGTGAACAAAAAACAAAAGTGCTCGGCTATACATACTGGCAAACATTTATTTGAAGAGTGTCTGTCGAGTGCTATCAAAACAAAGGCCAACATAAACTGCAAACTGTAAACTGTAAGCTGTAAACAAGCTAAGGAATTTAAAGTATTCCAAAGCCAACATATATTCAAGTGAATTGTGAAGAAATCAACAAGAACAACAAGAACCACAACTGCAATAACAAAATAATTGTTAGCAACATTTAACAAGCGTGTAACTAACGCAATCAACATTGAGACAGCAATAAACAATATGAAACTAAGGTAAGATTTTTTTCCTGATTTTTGTGATTAAGATTATTTTAGAGTTGAGTGATAAAGTTTCATTGAAAAATATGGACTCCTTTGCCTTATATTCATCAGCATGATAAGCCAAATTAATAATCAGTTTATGTTTGTATGTATGTAGTTCATATCGTAATTAGTGACAAAGATGATGAAGCAGCCTGTACAAAGATTACCTCATTACACTCCTTATCAGCAGCCAGAGCTGACATTCTCAAACTAAATGCTAATTATTTACAGAATGCAAGCAGAATAGTTGAATAAACTGTGCAGTTTTACGAGCTCGTAAGTCAAAGTCTGTAATACTAATAACTTATGCCGATAAGCATTTAGTTGTACCAGGTAATAAAAAACTGTTGCCAGGTTCTCCACAATCAGAAACAGAACCAAAACCGGAGTTCAATGGACAGTGTTGAATTGGTATTTTGTAAATAAGGCCATAAATGCCGAGGCATATGACCATTAATTAGGGCCGTTAAAATCAAAAGGTGTCGAACAAAAGATATTTAATTTCCGAAGTGAGTCAATAATAGATAACCGAAAAATAATAATCAAAATTTCCACTGAATCAATCTGGGATAGGTTATGGTTCAGGCTAAACACAATAAACCTAAATATTGGCATGCTGTCTTCCATGAAAAGAGAAGTTTCATCATTATCAATTCAATATACATTTATTAGAGCGAAGTTAAAGGTAAAAAACCTGAGCGCCGTCAATTATTGATGCCAGATGATTGATAAGCATTTATTTTATTTTTCTTTCGTACGACTATCTTGAGTATTGTGGCGCCCGACACGATGATAACCAGAATTTTCGGGGCGGAGCATGTAGCCAATTGGCAAATTGCGAGCAACAACAAGTCACACGATTTTTCTTCAGCAGCCAATTAAAATTGACGCTATGAATTTCGACGATCCATGAATGATTTCCACACGCCAGTTACGATAAACCCATTATGTCTGAAACCCGATAAAATTCCGTGTCAAGTCTAAAGTGCAAACAAGGTATTTAGGACCCCAATAAGAAAATACATGAAAGATATTTCAACTTCGAGTTTCGCCAGTTCCAATTACAAAATATGTTCTTTTGTCAGACAAACCCGTGTGTCTCACGACCAATTACCAGGACAAATAGTTGTTTCTAATTATGTTTTTTGCACTCGGAAAATTGCCAACTCATGTCAGCTCCACAAGCAACCCACACTAGCTAAAGGCTACACTGTGAAAAAATACATGTTTCTATTGAAGAATTTCTTTGGACAGAACATGATATTCTTTAATGTGTAGAAGCACAATCATATCCACTTTTTGTGAGTGTACCAGGCAGACGCCCAACCAAACTGGAGCTTCTTTATGACAACACTTTGTTATCTATTGCGTGTAGCTGTAGTATCTATTGACAGCGGGTCTGTGTGCCTTTAATTAAACATACATCATGGTTAAATAAATGTGTGCTCTTTAATTTAGCAAAGCGTATCGAGATTGCAAACATTTGCCCATCTCTAAAAATAGAACAATAGACCGAGCCGCTTCTATCCGAACCGCTTCTATCTGGTTTTCCTCGGAACTCATAACACGAACTCCAAATAAAAAAATGTTGCCATCTTTGTTTGCCTATTTGCAGACTCTTGCGCTGTTTGCGCAATCCGAAGCAATCGTCAAAGCAGAATCCGAGGGAGGAGCTGCAGGCACAGCATCATCGCATGATCAAGGATAATTTGCCATCGAATTTTAAGGATACAATGGTGAAGATCCTGCTGCTGGGCACCGCCGAGTCGGGCAAGACAACAATCATCAAACAGATGCGAATACTTCACATCAACGGATTCACCGATGAGTAAGTCAAGCTTAACTCAGGATCTTTCAGCAGTCATCTACATAAGGCTTTCTTGTTGTGTTTGCAGTGAGCGTCGCGAAAAGATACCCGAAATCTATCAGAACATCCATGACTCAATCATTCAGTTGGTGCAGCAAATGGACGCACTTCATCTGCAATTTGGCAGCTTTACGAGCGAGCGCAGCGCCAACTACATCCTGTCCCTACCCTCCGAGGCGCCCGAGTACTTTTCAGAGGTGAGTGCCGCCACAACAATCTAGCCCACAGTAATCCCACATAGTGTATGAAGTATATACGGCTTTGCCACGGTATCTTATCCAACGCCAGCACACTTCAAAAGTTTTAGCCTGACAATCGACAAAATGATTTTCAATACTCGAAACTTGCGTCAACGACACTGCCACATCGGGCCAGTCAAAATACAAATACGCTTGCACAGATACAGATACGGAAACATATATGTGTATATATTTCTAAGTTATTTGACATTACCCAATAGAACTTGGCTTCAATGCCAAAACTACTTCTTGTTGCAGGAAGATGTCTAACTGAAGTAATTGCGAAAATGAAATAACCTTTTATTCGAAGCAATAAAAATCTTTTATTTTGAAAGCGATTTTGATGCTTCGTGTTTTTTCCACATCAAATTTATATAATTTTTTTAGAAAGTCCTAATGGGTACTTCTTCTTTATGTGCATATATACATATATTTGCAATAATCGAAAGTAGCAAGGTCCGAACGATCATTTTTTGTTATCTTAGTGAGCGATTTGATTGATTGCAGCGCCATTAAGTTAATGGCTTGTCTAAAAACTTTCCAACAAGTGTTTTTTGTATTTATCTTTTCTTTTTTTTGCACACAAAAACAGCGTACACTTCCTGGGCAAAAAAATGCTGATGCAGGTGTGATACTTTGAACGATCACCGATCGACAAAGACTTAGTCATATATAATAGATGCAGAAGCTTGGGCAGCCGGTGGTGATCATTCTTGCTATGTAGACACTGGCCCGGCCAATGAGCGATTAGATAAGGGCGGGCCAGTAAATTAGCTGGGGAGTCTCTAGATTGGTTTTTCCGATTTCACATGAGTAATGTTCGCAGCATAATCAAATCTAATCAACATTATTATTTACATTACTTTCAGGAGTACTGTGACCATGTAATGACGCTATGGAACGATGTTGGCATCCGCAACTGCTACGATCGCTCGAATGAATTCCCGCTGCTGGACAGCGCCAAATAGTAAGTCCCATTTGAGCTGGTCTTCAAATTGAGCTTTAGACTAACAATTTGATTTGTTCGTTTCATTAGTTTTCTCGACAACTTTGCGAGAATTTGTGAAGGCGACTATATACCGAGTACGGAGGATATTCTGCACAGCCGCAAGGTGACCACTGGCATCACGAAAATCACATTCCGTGTGCCCATACCCAAGAGCCTGGGTGGTGGCGAACAGGAGTTCCGCATGTACGATGTGGGCGGTCAGCGTGATGAACGGAATAAGTGGATTCAAGTCTTTGAGGGCATTCAGGCGGTGCTGTTTCTCATTTCCTGCAGCGAATTCGATCAGAATCTGCGCGAGGATCCCAACCAGAATCGTCTGCAGGAGGCGCTTAATCTCTTCCGCGCTGTCTGGCAGAATCGTTTCCTCGCCTCCGCCGGCCTCATAGTATTCCTCAACAAGTTTGACATTATGGAGCGCAAAATACGCGCCGGCAAGCATATCGTTGACTACTTTCCGGAATTCGAGGAGTTCAGCAAACGGTCTCAGCAGCAACAGAGCTGCTTCGATGAGTGCGACTGGACCAAGATGTTCATCAAGCAGAAGATGGTGGATATCACTCAGGAGCAGTTTAAACGGAATTCCCGCAATCAATGCGATTTGAGCTACTCGGAAAGAGAGTGCTATTATCACTTCACTGTCGCCACCGACACGCGATGCATTCGCGAAGTTTTCAGCGATGTTCAGCAAATGATTTTGTCAGAGAATATTTCCGGCTCATCTCTCTTATAGACAAGTGATTGTGCTCCGAAAAGAGGTGCCTTTACCAACTGTGATTTTGTATGCTATAATTTAGTCTATAAGCTAAATTAATTGTAAAACCATGGTTAATCCATTAATCCATGCCAAGCAGCTGTAATATAATTATTTTATAATAACTTATGGATAGGAAAATATTAAAACAAAAAAAACCCACTCAGACAACATAAACTTGACTATTATTGCGGGCAGTTTACATTTAAGCGGCGAAGTTCAGCTGAACAAGCACATTTGATATCGATAGGCAAAGCCAAACTCATCGCTTCGATAATTATCGCTGAATTGAGACAGTTATGCGCCAAATTTGAATTATTGCTAGCTTTTCGTGAAAACCCAACTCGTTAATTGTGTTTGTTGGATAGAAATTCCAAGTCTTTGTTTTATTCGTCTGTTTTATTTTTGTTTTTGCTGGCAGCCTATGCATTAATTGCAGTCATAAAAGACTCAAACTTACTCACCACAAGATTGTTTTCAAACCGGGTTTGTTGTACTTTAAATAAGCGATTTCTTTGCTTTTGTTTGATTCTGCGTCGAACCTTTGTGAGCCGCAGACGTCATTTCGAAACGGTTTTCGCGGGTTTGTCTTTTTGCGGTTTTTTTGCTGTTTTTTGCGCACCAAAAGTCGCGCGAATTAACGGTTATCGAGACATTGTGGCAACCAAAATCAAACACAATTAGGTAAGTTTCAACTTGCAAAAAGATAATTACTGTCTGCAAGTTTACAAAGCAAAAAGAAAAAAGAAAAAAAATCAACGAAATAACTACGGCTAAGGAGTTGTGTGTATTATCTTGAGCAATTATAACCACTGTTGTTGAAGCTCAATAATAGCACTTAAACAGTGCAGTGGCAAGTGCTAATGTCAACAAGTAAGCAACCAAAAATGTTTACTACAGAAACACATCGCACTAAACTCAGTTGTATGACGCTTTTATTACGTCTTTTGTAAATAAAATTTAAGTTATTGATTTTGGGATTTTACATCTTGGTTCGCCTACATCTTTTGCCAAAAATAATATGATAATTTTAGTTCTTTACATTTACAAGCTCCAAAATAAATATGTAAAATAGTATTTGGTGAAAACAAGTTGCCTCAAGGGCTCCTTTTTTGGCACAATCAATTTTGGCCAATAAAAAAGTCATTAGCTTTTTACATGGAGCTAGAAAACAATATATATTTGGAAAAATAAGAAACTATGAAAAAGCCATTTTTGGGAGGGATAATTAAGTAACACGCAGCTGAATTTTTATGCCGTTAATTATTATTAAAGCCATCATCACGACAGCCACAAAAACTATTGCTTTGAGCCATGTGATGTCGTTTCGAAAAGATTTCCCCTTAAAAAAAAAAAAACAAAACCAAAACGAAATTTACGTCTTATTGAAGTCGTTGCGAATCGTTATTGTCTATCTTTTGAGTTGTTGGCCCTCTTTCAGTTACCTTAGTGCACTATGTAATGTGTTTATTAAAAATTATTATTGTTCACATTTTCGGACGACGACATCTTTATGAACATGTGGAGCAATTTGACAGAGTCTCTCCCTCATTATCTCTCTCTCTCTCTCTCTCTCTCCCTCTTTAGATTTATATCCGTCTCTTACTGTTGTAAACTCGTTATGCGGGCGAAATGTAAAAATATGAATAAAATATATAAATATGTGTATATGTGTATATCGAGAGAGATATATACTTATTAACAACGTGCCAGCGATGAGTGCGCACATTACACAAGGCGCTCAAGTGTGTTTTAAAAATGTTTATAAGTCGTTGAGTGGGTCGATCAGCTGTGGCCCAAAACCTGCCTTGAAGGTCAAAACAAAGCCTGTAAAGCAAACAAACAAAAAACAAAACAGAGAAGAGAAATGGGAAATCGACTAAACTAAACTAAGCAAAATGCCAAAATAGTAGTAGTGCTGAAAATCAAGTGACTTTACAACTCGTAGCAACTCTACAAAATCGAGTTTTAGCTCACGATTTTTCAAGATAGTCATAATTGTCAATGTTCATCAATTGAAATTGACATTGAAAGCTCACACCATAAGTCCCTTGTAATTAACACATAAATAAACATTGATTTTACACTGCAAACAAAATGGCCTAGCTTAGTTTGTAGTCTTTGCTCTTCAGCCGAATGTTAATTTCGTTAGACTTTGCACATAACCAATGGAGAGCTCTTGGAATGCCGATTAGATAGACCTGCGCACTATGCTAAGCAAACAAATATATTGGGTAATACTACGCATCTAGCGGCCCTGAAACAATGGCTCTCGTGACATAAAATAAGATAACTAACGCTTTTCCTTCTTTCAAAATACACAATCAAAATACAAAAACTAAAACGACCTCAACGCCCAGTTAGTGCAATTGTTCAACAACCGACCAAATAAGAGAAGAGAAAAGAAAAAAATCAAATTTCAATCGGCCAACAACAAACAGATGACGTCTCGAACTCAGCTCAAGAGCTGAAATTCCAGCTTTATGCATCAACAAGATCATTAGCTGTAAGATCTATCATCATCGGTGGCATGGCGGCAAACCAGCAAAGAGCAGGGGGTATTGCATTTTCAAGGTTCAAACTGGACTGCAATGTGCTTATTGTTGTTGTTGTTGTTCTTGTTGTTGTTTTTGTTGTTGTTTATAGTTAGTTGTTCAATGTGCGCCATGAAAATGCAAAATTTTGCCATGAGTACTGAGTTTCGACGTCTTTTTGTCGCTCAATAAGCCAAATCATTAATGTTTACAGCTCTCAACAAATCAGTGAAATCAACAAAGTGTAAAAAGCATGAAAAGGCAAAAAAAAAATTAAAATAAAAGGCAGCTGCTAAACTATCCCACTAGCCAACCTCACTGACACAAGTGTCTCACCAGCCAACTGACCAACTGACTGACTAACTGGGATTACTCAATACCAGCGGCAGCGGCAGCAGCAGCAGCAGCAGCAACAACAGTCTTGAGTCGCTACCTTTGATGGCTGTCCGCTTGGAGTTGGTGGTAGGCAGGCTGTTGGCCTGGTCTGGCCAAAAGGTTCGCCAGTCCCACTCTGCGCACTTTCAGTTTACAAACATTAACAACAACAATAACAAAACTTGTTCGCTTCCATGCAGCAGCCCCCGAAACCGATCAGATTGCATTCGGATTCGGTTTTGTGCTGTCTCTGGCTCTGCTGCTGCTGCTGCTGCCTCTGCTGCTGCTGCTGCTCTTAGTTGTATGTCTATCAATATGTATGTATGTATGTGTCAGTGTGTGGCCATTATATAATCCAGTTAATTTCTTTAACATTTTTTTCAAGCCACTTTTTGTGTTAAGCTTTGCATCATTCGTTGTTCAGAGCTCGGGCAGCTCAGTCGTCCCGCAACGCGACGCGCCTGAATATCGCCTGGATATTTTACTACATAAATATATATATATATATATATAGTAGCTATAGCAAAACTACAACTTCAAGTGATCGTGTCTGAACACCGATTAAATCTAAGTTGAGGACATACGTCCTGCACACCCATCGTGTAAGTGCCTGTGTTTGTGAGAAATAAATGCTGAAATTAAAAATATTGCTTTGATTTTTTACAACCTTTCAATACTTGTAACATTTAAATACTCTTTAAAAAACAATCAATTTGAAAATCAAACCAATAATTTTATGTAAAGCTTTCCAATAGTTAGTGCTTAAATCACTTAACTGTGGTTAATTACTGAAATCGTTAAGGCAAATAAAACACAGAAAACATTTGTGCGATTTGTTAATCGAAAATAATTGAAAACTAATATCTAAGAAGTTACCAAACTGCAAGCAACAACAGGCATTTCAGTCGAAGACTCCATTGCATTATTGTTAGTCTGGCTAGTTGAGCCACGCAACCAGCAGTGGCAACAACCACAACCGCAACCACTTGACAAGCCCCAAGCCAAGTCTAATAAACATGTTGAAACTGCACAGAGAGCCCAGGCATACACATACACCTGGCTGGCACTGTAGACCGTAGACTGTTGCTTGGAGCAATCGATGAAATTTTTGCTGGGGGCTCCAATTGCTTAATGACATTTTCGAAACTGCATTTACAGTTTGGGAGAGAGAATGCAAATTTGTGTAAATTTTGAAAATGCATTTGTCTTGTGAAAGCACAGACGACATAAATCTATTTGCACATAAAACCACAAGCAAGCAAACATTAATCTATTAAATGGCACAGCGTTTTCATTCAAATACGATCTAATTTGCATATGTAGCATGACAAGCAAAAACATATATTCAAATTTACACGCAAATAACTACCCCAAAAAAAATATAAATCAATTGATTTGGGTTTTTATTGTTGTTTTTTTTACTCTATAAACTCTCTAACTTAAATAAAGTTGTATTTGGGAGGCTCCCAGACAACCAGCGTGAGTTGAAGACAGACAAATATTTTTGGTCTTTCTCTCTTTCGATATATGCCGGAAAACGCTTATGCAATAAAAAAAAGAAGCAAAGTTTGGGTTGAAGACAAACTGGAAGCTGAATAGCTGAACAGTTGAACTCTTTCTTATGGACAACTACATCAACTACTTCTGCTATTCATCTACCTGAACACATATGCATATCCAAATGTTTGTGTATTTATGGCTGACCCGCTTTCAGTCAACAGTTTCTGAACTTGAACCAATTCGCAACTTTTGTTTATGAGTCTGTTTTTAGCGCTTCTTTTTATGTGCTCACAATAACATCATTTGGATTTATTGTCCGGTCAGTAGCAGCTGGCAAAAAAGGTGGCAAGAAAACAATTTACATATGTAAAGATAATTTTTTGAACTCGTTGAATCACAAGCAGATTTTGTTGGTCATTTTAGTTTAGTTTAGGTAAGATTCGATTGTTTCTATCTATTTATGTTATAATTAGCAAATATTTGCAATGTAAAGCGCGTCGTAGATTTTACCTTGAGCTGAGAAGACCTTGAACTAATTGTTGAGTGTTTGTTGTTGGACAGTCTCACATTGGATAGATAAAATACTGTTGCGAATTAATTAGCTGATTTATCTGAAAGCCGCGCAAATTAAAAGAATCGCGTGTTGAATCAATTATATAGTGTCAATAGGCAACTTAATTAAATCCAATTAAAATGTATTTATTGAAAATGATGTTTGTTTAGGAATTAAAACTAGTCTATAAATACAAATGCGATGTTGACTAATAAAAATTTCTTTTCCTTTCTCTTCACGCAGCGTCCGTGAAATATTTCATATTACGCATACGCCAGAGAGAACACAGAGTTAAGCAGAGTGATAATCATGAAGGAGACCAAGGTATTAGAGGATGGCGAAGTCTCAATGCTATCCGAATCACTGCTGAAGATTGCCAAACGCGAGCTGAGGGAGGACAAGTGCACGCGGGAGCAGAGTCTGGAACAGCTGCGCAACTGGGTGCTGAAGAACGAGGATCTGCTGAATGTGCGCTGCGATGACACCTTCCTGTTGCGCTTCCTGCGCGCCAAAAAGTTCAGTGTACCAATGGCGGAGCAGACGCTGCTCAAGTATCTGAACGTTAGACGCACCTTCCCGCACATGGCCACCAAGCTGGACTTTCTGGAGCCGCGACTGGGCGATGTCATTGAGCGGGGATACATATTTGCGGCGCCAAAGCGGGACAAGAATGGCAGGCGGGTGGTGATCATCAATGCCAAAGGATTGAACCCAAAGTTTCACACCAGTAGCGACCAGGCGAAGGCCCATTTTCTCACATACGAGTGCCTGATGGAGGATCAGGAAACACAGATAACCGGTCTAAGTCATGTGGGTGACTTTGCTGGAGTGACCACCTCACATGTGACCAACTGGAATCCCACCGAATTCGCACGCATCTTCAAATGGGGCGAACAATCACTGCCGATGCGCCACAAGGAAATCCATCTGATCAATGTGCCCTCCACGCTGAAATGGCTGATTGACTTTGTCAAGAATCGCGTCAGTTCCAAGATGAAAAATCGTCTGATTATCTACGGCAGCGAAAAGGAGCTGATAAAGGGCATCGATGCCGACTGCCTGCCCCTTGAGATGGGCGGCTCCGTGCCGATGCGCGAGATGATTGAGCTGTGGAAACAGGAACTGGCTGCCAAAAGGGAACTGGTGCTAGCGCTGGACTCGAGTACGCTGCTCACAGATCGTGGCATACAGCGACGCAGTAGCTACAACTCGGAGAAGGCCAACCAGGGCACCAACTTCGTCTCACAGATCGAGTCCATTGAGGGCAGTTTTCGGAAACTGGAATTCGATTAGCACGCAGGCAGGCAGACTTCTGATACGCGGCGATCAGGCTGATAGATAGACAATAAGTTAATGTATATTAGGCATTATCCTTAACTGTTAAATGGCACACATGCAGCGCAACGCTTTGGCCTTGGCTCATCTGCCCGGCTGACTGGCTGGGCTGGGAGCAGGGCACTTCGCATCGCTTTTCTGGTGGCACCCCGCTTTAATAATCCTGCGCTTCTTTTGTAAACTATTTTTTATGTGGCGTACAATAAAAACAAACAAAATAATCAAGAGGAACTACTCGGACTCGTATCTGTTTCCCTTTCCCTTTCACATCACTTTCCGCTGGCCAGCGTAGAGTGGCCATTTCTGCAGATGACGATGCAGTGCATCCGCATCGCCTTCACTGCGACTCACATTGCGCACCACATAGAGTTGGTAGTGTGGCTGCAATTTCAGTCGCCTCTGAGACTCCCAGAGTAACGCTCTTGCCATCTGCAACTGGCAAGTGCTAGGTATCCGCAGGCTGAAGTCACCCACAAAGGCCAGCACCAGGGAACTGGCCTGAGGCAGCGTTCCATAGCTGCTCGCATACTGCCAGCCCCGCGCCTCGTACGTCTCACAGTCGCCAGCCATCAAAAAATTAAATGGTAGCTCCCCCAAATATTTGCGCTGTGAATCATCAGTTGGATAAACATTTGTACACATCTTGATATGACTCTGTAGAGTGACTCACCTGCATGTTGTGGAGCAGATCCGCACAATTCTCGTTGCACTCCTCGCTGGCTGTGTGTGTTATGAAAACATTGACAACTTTCTCGGCCTCCAACAGTGCCTGGTCAACCAATTGTGCCCTACTCCATATATCATGCCGCATCAGGTTCAGCTTGTAACCATTATCCAACATTTCGTATGCTTCAAGTAAATAACAAAATCAGGGCAATAAAAAAAAGTTGGAAACAGTAAAAATTGTGTAATGTTTTTTTAGGCACATCTTAAATTGATTCTGTTTTGAGAAAGTTGTGAAAGATGCACAGAAGCTTATAATATACACAATCTGTAAACAAACAACTTACCACAGATGACAACATGACATCTATTAAAAGATAACCCTAAAATACCATAACAAGCTTGAGCAAACTGACTATTCTCTCCCTGAATAATGTACTCCATAAACTCATTTATGGTCACATATTATTTACTTTGCACACAGCATATTGACTTAATTAACAGACTCTGAGCACACATAATAATAATAATAAGTCGTACATTTAAATGAAAGAAGTCTGGGTCTCTCTCTCCCTATTTCAGTTGCATTACTTACTTTGTCTCCAAAGCAAATATATGGACAGCACCAGGCCAGCGATGAACATCAAGAGCAGTCCAATGATGCGCCAATTAAGGCATTCTTTTGTGTAGATTGCTGGCGAAGATGCTGGCCGAACTGTGCCCGTTGCCAGCAGTGGAGTGCGTTCATTGGGCTCCACAGAAATCACAGTGCCATGGTGACTGGCACATGAGGATGTGGATGGTACGAGGTCACCTCCAAGCGTCGCTTGCGTCGCTCGCGTCGCTATCGTTGGCAAAATATTAAGCAAATAACACATACAATGTATTTGTGCTGCTTATGATAAAAAGAACACAAAGCGATAAGCTCAGTTCAGTTCAGTCAGGCACAAAGTAGTCCCAGCTAGCTGCGCAATTTGTAAACTGTACATCTCATCTCAAGACATTCAGCAGCCATAGTTACGAGCATTTGACCATTACACCTACCCATCGTCCAGAAATAGACAATAATATTGAACTGCAAGAACAGTAACACCAATCGGAGCAGCCTCAATATTAGCAGCTTGGCGCTGGTTTACACTGGATCACGAGCGACTCACGCGCTTTAGCGATTGGCATTGCACAAAGCTGATTGAATTCAAAGAGACGACTGAGGCTCAGACTGAGATTGCCCGACTCAATCCGCATGACGTATCATTACAGCTGTTCTGATTTATACACATATATATACACATAAATATACATAATGCACACGCTCTTTGTGTATGTTTGTGGATGAGCATCAGCAGCGGCGGAAGCGGCTTTCATCATCAATAGCAGCAACAGTGGAGCAGATATGGAATTGTGTGGTTAAAAAAAAAACAGATGTGATTTTTAATTGATTAACTTTTTTGCACTGCTTTTAATTTCTATACTAATAACAATCACTATTCTTTATACACACAAAGTAATTTTGCTTAATTATTTAAAGAGTGCTTGCTCTTGAACGTTGACCAAAAACACGTTTAACTTAAGGACTTCTCTCTGCATTAAATACTAAAACATAATAATGTCATTCAATATAATGCAAGCGCGAGTTATAATAGCTGCATGGAAAAACAAGCAACTACAGGAACACTCATACGACAATTTGGACTTTTAGAACCACTTTAAAAATTTAACTAAGGAAAAACGAAAAAAAACATCGAAGTTCGAAAAGAAATGCATACGCAGTGGCGTTTACCTAAACTTATATACCGAACCCTTAAGTCAAGTTCAAGATAACTCGCCGTATTACTGTTGACTGTTGCATCGTCGCCTACTTATAGGATCGCCAGATCTGCCAGGCGCACAACGCAGCCGATAGAAAGGTGATGCCACGATGCAAGTATTTGGCTTGAGTATTGGGCGAATAGCCCAAAATCACAGGCGAGGATACATCTGTCAGCGGCAGCTTACTCAATGCCTCCTCATTGTTCTCCTCCACCTGCAGTATAAGATATAAATTATTTGCCCTCTTTAGAAATTTCAATCAATATGGAATACCTGATACTGGCAACAAGGATCATAGTTCCATGATACTGCGTACAAGCCCGTACAAAATAATGACATTGCGCAGACAGGAGCAGCAATTACTGGACGGTCATACCAGAGCAAACTAGAGATCAGCGACACAACGCCAGTGGCCGCAGCCGTTTTGTGTAAACAGTTACCCACCCATATCCAGCGACCTAGAAGAAAATTTATTTTACTACATTGCCTTAAGTAAATAGCGTGTTTCGCGACTTACCTGTTTCATCGCCCAAACGCGGGGGCTCAATGATTATAAAGTCTACCTTGGCCTCGAGCGCTTTGTCCAACTCCGCTTCGAAGCGTTCGTGAGCATTTGAACTGTCATAAACTTCACGTATGACATGAAATGTTGGTTGCTTGCCTGCACTGTAAATAAAGTATTTAAGCAATTTATTCATTTAATAACCGGTTAGCCTTCATTATACTCGCACAGCTGACATATCAACAAAGAATATTCAAATTTTTTAATTCTTTAACTCTTGTTTGTGTACAGTTGGTATTTCTTGTTTTTATTTTATACGGTCACACTGGGAAGCAAATGATTGCATACATATGTATGCAACACAAGTAAATACTTATACACAGATCGAAAACGCATCGAAAATTGCATAACTTTGCTGCGAATGCGATTATTTGCTTTGAAGCGATCTTTGCTGTTTTTACCTGTTTGAATAGGTCGCGAATATTTACCTATCAATGCTTCTGCCAAGCATCGTACTGTATTTGTTTGAAAGACTATAACTACGCGTTGTTTTTATGGGCCAAGCAAAACGATAATAATACGGAATTCGGCTGGAGTTTATCGACCAGCCTCCACTCTCCCTAACACTACTGATTATGTGGCAACGCTGTACAGAATATCCAATTGTAATAATTATATTTTTACGCGCATTCACAAGAGCTGTGCATGCTTGTATCTGTTGAAATATATAAAATAAACGTGGTTAAAGCATGGCTTATTAGTATTATGAAGAGCATTTATTCATAAATCAAATATTTTGACATATGATCTGAACTTTCGTTCCCGATGCAAGCGAACCTGTTCACAATGCTAGTTCCCGAATAGCTCAACAATATATTGTAAGAAAAACAATTAAATAAAATAGAAAAACAACATGGCCAAACAACAATTGCCGCTGCCAGAAATGAACGATGATAAGCATCGGCACAAACAGGTAAGTAAACATCAACTACAACGCCACCACAATACACAAACGCCCAAATCACGTTTCCCAACACACCAACCAATATTAAACAACAAACTCCTTTATTGTCCCACAGTTCAATGGGCATTTGGACACCAATCGATTGCGACCGCCTAAATTCATACCAAATCGCAGTCGCTCGCCGGGATCATGCAGTGTGAACAACTCCCAAATAGCGCACGCGATTTCGTTTCGCAGCGGTGCCGAGTGTCCAGATGCCGGCATATTGCCAGCGTCGTTCAAAGCCGGCGACTCCACCACGTCAATGTCTTGCAATGAGAGCCATTTTGAGCAGTCTTTCGAGCGTTTGGCCAAATTGGGTGAGGGCTCTTTTGGTGAGGTGTTCCAAGTCCGAGATCGTTCCGACAGCCGGCTGTATGCGGTGAAAATCTCGAAGCAACTGTTTCGCGGCGAACAGTATCGGACAGAGAGATTGGAGGAGGTGCGTCGGTACGAAGAGTTCTCCGGCCACGAAAATTGCATACGTTTCATACGCGCATGGGAGCAGTACGATCGTCTGTTCATGCAAATGGAACTGTGCCGCGAGAGCCTGGAGCAGTATTTGTATCGTTGCCGATACATTCCCGAGGAGCGCATCTGGCACATATTGTTGGATTTGCTGCGCGGCTTAAAGTCCCTACACGATCGCAATCTCATACATTTGGACATTAAGTTGGACAATGTGCTCATCGATGACGACGACACATGCAAGCTAGCGGACTTTGGGCTGGTCATCGATGTGGACAAGGCGAATAATCGTCATGCCACCGAAGGCGACTCGCGTTACATGGCACCCGAAATACTCCAGGGTCAATTTTCCAAGGCCGCCGATATCTTCAGCCTGGGCATCGCTATGCTTGAACTGGCCTGCTACATGGACTTGCCATCGAATGGTCCGCTCTGGCAAGAGCTGCGCCATGGCAAACTGCCTGAAGAGTTTATAAACAGTGAGCAAGATTAATCATTAATCAATTTGTGGTCACTTTGGACACTAAATATATACTTACTCACTTGCAGCAATTTCTGTAGAGCTACAACAGGTAATCAAGTGCATGATGTCACCAGATCCGCGACAACGTCCCACAGCAGAGCAGCTGCTGGCTCATCCTGTGCTCACGAGAATGCAAAAGGCAGATAGATCCATGATATTATTAAAGCTGCTGGTAAGTTAATCTTGTGGATGGAAGAAGTGGGCTATATTTATATTTCTGGGCTAGGATCCTTACCCTAGATATAGAAGTATATACCCCTTCTGCTGCATGCCATCAAGGGTCTTCTTTTTCTCTTAATAAATAATTGTTCATGATTTCACGCTCCACTAGTCGAAGTGCTTTCGTCGCTCGCGCCGCGCTGCTTGGACAAAAATGTGCAATCTAAAAACGGCAGCGTACCGTTACCTCTTCTACATATTGGAGATTTTGCATTTGTATAAACCCTTGACGGCATCAAAGTCGGCAGGGTGCAACGGTGCTGCCAATGGAGCGCCATCATCGCCATCCGCAAGCGTTGCTGGTATACCGCGTGTGGAATTCCAATTGGCTGGCTCAACGCCAATTGGGAATCGCGATTGTTATGTCTCCGATTTTCTATCGGCGATGGATACCTTGGATCTGTCGCAGCAGTGCACACCAACACCCTGTGGACGAAAGAATTTGGTAAACTCGACGCCACGACAAAGAAGGCAATTACTAGCTGCAGTTAACCATTAAAGACAATATTTGATCTAACAGTTTCCCCATTTGCAGTTCTTTCCGGGCATTGGACTTGGATGCCACGTTCTCAACGGAAAATGTTTCCGCACCCAAAGTATTGGATACGTCATCGTTTCGGCGTAAAAAATTATTTATGTTGGACAGCGATGAAGAGTAAGAAAAATATGAAAAATATGCAACGCAAGGAATTTATTGATACGAACAATATACATACATATAAATAGTATATATCAGTTAAAGAAAATTCATACATATGGCAACAATCTATATATCGTTAAATATTTAGAGTCTAGTTGAAGCTTCACGAATATTATGTATATCCATAGATTAAGACCCAACGATTATTGTGTAATGTTAACGCTTCTTTAGAAGAAACTTGTTGTTATAACTTAATCCGAATGGTAAAAGATAATACATATATAAGCATGTGATATATATACGAAATGCGATTTGAAAAAGCCGCAGAATTATAAAGAAATTACCGTAAACTTATCCAATTTAATTGCAATAAAAAATTAACTGAAAACGAACGAGCTTGTTCGTCTTCTGAATAGACAATAAATAAAAAAACGTTTTCAACTTTATAATTCTCAAATACAAACTAACATTACGTAAAAATGTACAGCATGTTAACAGACTCTCGCTGCGTTAGCATTTTGTTAACAGGAGCGTAATATTGCGTTTTCCTACCAACATGTGGCGTGCTGAAACGTAAACAACGAGGTTTTCACAAATTATAAATTAAAATGGCACGCAAGAAGACGAAGGTAGAAGTGGTGTTCGATCCACAAAAACGCAAGTGAGTTAACTGAAATAAAATCACATATCGCATCACTAAGATATCTACGCATTTCCACAGAGAGTTTTTGACAGGGTTCCGAAAGCGAAAAAATGAGCGCCGCACACGAGCCAAAGCCGATTTGGCCCGCAATCTTAAAGAAGAACGAATCCGCATTCGGCAAGAGGTGAAAGATGGCTTCAAGCACATGAAGAAATCGTTTGAGCCGCTGCGAGAACTTACTGACGAAGATAAGGCGGTGGAAGGTGGATCACAACAAAAGGCCTACGAAGATGATGAAGTTCAAGTTAAGATCGTCGAGCTGACCACCAATGATTTGGCTGCCCAACGGAATATGCTCGGCGCCAATGTGGCCGAAGAAAGCGTGGAGGAAGAAGCCGGAGAAACGGAGAGCGAAGAAGACGACGAGAAGCAAACCGAACGCATACCTGGAATGGATTTCGATGTGAGTGCGAAACGCAAACGCAAAACAGACGCAGATGATGATGATGATGCAGCAGCGAAATCGAAGACAACCAAGTCGAAAGCCTTTGATGGGGACATCAAAAGCAAAAAGGATCTAGACAGACTGATGAAGACGAAAACGCTGAAGAAAATGAAAAAGAGTAAACTGTTCAAGATGAAGGAGCGCATGGACAACAAGAACAACATCAAAAAGGCGAAACGTGATCGCAACAATACAATCAAAAGTGTGCCCAAGCATCTGCGCAAGAGGCTGAAGCATGGAGCGCCATCTGACGGCGGACAGACGCGCTATCGCAAGGGCCGCCTAATGAACAAGAAGGAGCGACGCAAGCGCACCGGAGGCGGCGGCGATTAGCCAAGATTCACAGCCAACTAAGTTCATCTAATTTAATATACTAAACTGTATGCATAATTTACATAGTTTTTTTGTTGTATGGTTTATTTACTATTACACTAATTGATCGGAAATAAACTGTAAATATATCATTTTGCTAATTCGCCAGCGCCGGCCTTTTCTTGCACATTTAATTTTTGCTCATATTCCATAATATATGTTTGTATATATGTTTATGTTATATCTGTATATATATCCAACATGTTTTATTTTTTTTTTTTGGGTTATATTAACACTAGCAATAGATTATTGCCGCAGCCGCAGCTTTGTAATGCTATAAATAAAACTGGCGCTCAAATGAAATTTCTGTCTGTTCGCCATGTAACTTAGAACGAGATTTAAACTACTCTCATTTTTTAATATATAATATGTACAATATTCTTCTCTTTTTGTTAGTTTAGATTTTTCCTTAAAAATATTATTTCTCTTTTGCTTAATTTGCATTCTTTATTTATGTTTACGCTATTTGTTTTTTTTTTTATTATTTTCTTTTTTTGCATCTATGTGTTTTGTTTCTTTCTCTCAACGTTTGGGTGATTTTTTTTTTTAATTTTTATCTTTTTTTTTTGGATTGCAACATTTTTTGAAAATGTGTACATATCCATTCAAATCATGTGTGTTTCAAAAAAATTTTAATTATAATAAACACAATAAATAAAATGCAAAACACGCTTATAACTTAAAACCTAAAATGTGTGTGTTTGTATGGGGGGTCGTTGGTGTTTGAGGGGGGGTAGTGGAGGGGTGAGGGAGGTATGGTTGCAAACGGTATTGCTCTAGCTTGTAGCTTACATGTCCTATTTCTAATGAATTCATCAATCAGCAGTTAAAAAGTGTTTACAAAACTCATGTAAAATCCAAGCGGCAACGAATCCGTTCACAATTTGCTGGCCAACAACAACAAAGGCAACGACGAGTCGGCTGCTGCTCCTCCCGCTCAAGGAGCTGGCATTGAAGTGCTCCTGCTCCACATCCAGCAGTTAGGATTGCTGTTGCTGTTGGCCCGATGATTGATGATGTTGGCGGCGGGTGAAGCCGCCACCGGACGCCAGATGTCGCTGCAAGGCACGCTGCTGTTGAAATTTGGCGCCACCGCCGCCGCCCGCGAAACGATTGTGCTTAAATTTATTGCGCTGCTGAAAATTGCTGCGATAATTCGGATGATGATAGAAGCGGGAATAATTGCCGGACTTGTTGCTGTGCCAACGTTTTTGACTCTCGTACTCCTGGAATGGATTGTAGCCGGGTGGTGTTGCCGTTGCTCCGCTGCCACATTTAACCGACGCCGATTTAATCTTTCGCTGACGTCCACGATCCATTTCGTTCTCCTCCTCATCCTCATCGTCGCGCTTACGCTGCTCACGCGCCTCCGCCAGCAGCTGTGGAAAGAGATGACGAATTCACAATTAGTGCATTTCTTGGGGACGACTTTCAAGATCTGGCTTTGGTAATGAAGCTTATGCGGGATGAGTTAACAACAACGAGCACACTTTGCATGCGCTTCATAATAAATTGAGAGAGCTGGACAACAACAACTGCGCACAACTATCGCTTAAAGTTTGTCATAGTTTTCCACAAATATTCCTTAGTCAAATTTAATATGCCAGCAAAAACTTGCGATTTTAGTTTTACGTTTTCCCAGCTCGAGTTAATTTGGCAAAACGGTAACCGGCTCACGGTTTGAATTTATGATGACAATTAAATTGAGTGAAATCATAAGCTCCATTTTTGGATACGACTAGTAAAGTAAAGTAAATTACTACGGAAAACAGCAGGTTGTTTTTACCTAGGTTGGATTTCGATGACGACAACAACAGAGAGATGGGATGGGCGGGCGCATTGAAGTATCCACACGCTGCATGGAGACACTTCAACGCACAATCACAGTTTTGAGGCAAATATATGTATACATTTATGTATGTGGGATAATATTTGATTTATTTAGGCTTGAGATAGTATGCAGCGATGCAGCGCGGCTACAACAACACATCGCATGGTGGACAGTTCGACGAGTTGCCGTTGCTCCTACTGCTGCTGTTGCTGCTGCTTGTGCTGCTACTGCTGCTGCTGCTGCTGCTGCTGCTGCTCATGTCATTATTGAGAGACTTATAGTTAGTGCCGTAGTTGCTGCTGTGGCTACTGTTGACATCGCAGCAATGCTCATCCGCAGCAGCGGCGCCGTAACCAGCTATCCGATTCGCACAAACCAAATCAAAAGTCTATATGAATGCGGGCGGGAATATATAATGTGGAAACAAATGCAAACAAAAAATTACAAAACAATTTTCGGGAAAAAAAACAAAACAAAAAAATCAACCATGCAACGAGACCAGTTAAAAAAAAAAAGGAAAGAAAGAACCCAGAGAAAGACTTGAAAAATGTTGCAGTATTAACTGTAAATAGTTTCTTAGAGATGGGCATGCTTAAGAGTTTCAATTATTCAAAAACTTTTTTATTATTTTTATAACTTTTCTATTCTTTTTTTAAGCAATCGCTGCCCATCTCTAAAAAAGCAAAGAACCACGAAACGGAAAACTACATTCAAAGAGTGCTCTACTTTTAAGGTGCAACAGGAAGAGAGCAACTTGCTCCAGTTGATCTGTGACGCACTTACCTCCTTGTCCAGCTCCGATGCTTTGCCATTCCAGCTGAGCACCGAGCTGCCGTAGCCACGATGAGTCTGTTTGAGCAGCTCACTCACCACCGCATTGCCATTGGCCAGCGATTCGCCCTGGTAGCCATTGCCGATGCGTGTAGTCGTCTGTTGGGATTTGGAGCTGCCGTTGAGCAGCTTCTGGCGCTTCGCACTTGGGTTCGCCTCTGCTGTTGAGGTTGCTTTGCCGGCAAATGGATTCTTGTGATTTTTCGGTGCTACAACTGATGGCTTCGCTACTTCATCGTTATCATCATCATCATCGGCATCGACAACGCCATCCTCTTTCTCATCATCATCTTCGTCGTTGCGGGTGACCTGCCAGATGCCAGTCTTGGTTTTAATAACCGCTGGCGATGGCGGCGTCTTTGGCGATGCTGGCGCTTTGCCATTCTGTGACAGCTGCCAGCCATTGGTTAGCGATGTGGAGCTGCTACTGCTGCTTGATTTTGTGACTGGCTTCTTCTCAGCTTGAGACTGAGCCTCATCCTCATCTTCGTCTTCATCTTCTTCATCGTCATCATCATCATCGTGATTGTGATCGTTTCTGTGTTTGTTTTTGTAGTTGTTTAGACTTTTGAATATCTCGTCTATGGCATCAGTCTTTTGTTTGCTACTGTTAACATTGGCCGACGAGGCATTTGAGGCGGATTTGGTTTTGCTGCTGCTGCTGAGCAGATTACCATTTGTCTTGGCGTGTCCATTGCGTAGAATTAGTGATGGCGGCTGCTGCAGCTGCTGCTGCTCCTCCTCCTCATCATCATCATCTGTATCGCTTGAATCAGCGCCACTGCGTCGCTTGCGTGAATTTGTCGCCGCTTGTTGTTGCAACGTTTGTTGTTGTTGCTGTTGTTGTTGTTGCTGTTGTTGTTGTTCCTCCTCCTCGGAGGCGGACTCATACGGCACCAGGCTCTTGAGTGCCGTCTTTGGCTTCAACTTGGCAGTCAGCGCAACACTCTCGGTGCTCTCCTCAAACATTTTTGGCATGCTTGGCAGCTGAGGCGCTTTATTGGTTTTCACATTATCAATATCATTATCATCATCGGTATCCTCCTCCTCGTCGGATGATATTGGCAGTATATGTTGTGGTTGTGGTTGTTGTTGTTGCTGTTGTGGCTGGTGTTGTTTAGAGTTATTTAAAGCGTTGCAGGAACTTTTGTTGGCATTCGCATTGGCAGCGCCAGTCTGAAATTTAGCAGCTCCATTAATGTGGCCATTAAGCTGATATTGAGTCTGTGCCTGCTGCTGCAGCTGTTGATGCTTCTGTGGTGTGGTCTTGAACTGAATCGCAGTCTTCGCAGCACCACTGCCCAGCGCATGACCATTGGTATTGCCATAGCCATTGGGCAGTTGTGGCCCAATAAAACGTGGCGACGTTACAGCTGCAACCGAAACGGAGGCAGATGTGGACGTGGACGTGGCCGTCGCTGCAACCACAGCTGCTTGAGCTGCGGCAACAACTGGACTACTATGCTGCTGACCTCCATTGGTCGTCAGACGCATGCCATTCATTTTGGGTGCAGCAACGTGCCCGTTGCCACTCACATCCAGCTCATAGAACATGATATATGCGTTCGTATTGCAAACACTCTGCATGGCAATCGGACGCACACAGCTATCATCGAAATTGTAATAGCTGCCCGTCTCCGTCAGCCCGATGGCCGTGTAATGGCCACAATTCTGCGAGGCACCCAGATGGGTGACCATCGAGACGAGGCGGTAGCTTAAAGGCTGCGCAGCTGCAGTCGGGCTGCGTGCTGCAAAACGGCTGAGGTCGATGCGTGGCTTAAAGCTAATCTGTTTCGTCAATTTGTTGCCGATCATCGAGAAGCGCTTCAGCTGTATGCACAACGTGATTGGCGCACGCTCCAAACTAAACTGTTTCGTTGCAGAGACCTAGAAAATATAGAAATAAATTGTATTTATTTGACAGACTATTCACAAATTCAAGGTGAATTTATAGTTTAGTCTAACTTCAACTAATTGTTGTTGACTTTACTGCCAAGCGGCAACTGTCTTTGACTTGTTCCAATTTTTGTCAGTTCTTTGTTTGGTTAAATTCTCATTCAACACTCACCTTTTTCTTGCAGCCCTCGCACTTGTAGCCCATGTCCTCGAGACGTTCACGTGAGAAGTAACCATCGAAGGCATCTTCCAGGGTGTCCGACTTGCGAATGTCCAACAGCAGATCTTGGAAATGTTGAAACGTTATCGAGACATGATTACAGCTCAGGCAGCGCACCTCGCTGCGCAGATAGCCACCAAAGATTTGATTCAGCGGCGTCGTCTCTTTCACCAGCTGATCGAGCTCTTTGTAGTTGCGGAAACGCATCAGATACGCCTTCTCCATGGCCTCGATAAGGAAACGCAAGAACTCATGGGCATCCTCCTGTCTTCCAACGACCATATGCTTACAGATTTGCCTTAGCTTGGAGTAGATGAGAAATGGCCGCACTGCCGACTGATTGGATTGGGTGGACTGCAAAGTTTTGGCCATGGCACAAATTATGCAACCACTGCTGCCACACGATTCACTAATATTACAGTTCTCCATATGGGCAGACTCCGAGACGAGCCAATTGGCCAGCGACGGGATGTGAAAGAGCGCCTGCAGCGACGAATTGAGGTAACAAGTGTTGCCCACATTCAACATGCCCGTTCCAACTTGCCACTTGCGCTCCGATTGCTTCCAGCCAATACGTATGTGTTCACGCTGGTAAAGGACACGTTTCGGTTTGGGCAACTCATTGGGATTGGATGGCGAACCATGCTGATTGCTTGACTGATGATCCACAACGACAATCTGTTTGCGATTGTTGCTACCATTTAATGTGTTGGTGCCACCGTTCACAATCCCATTGCCATTGCCATTATTGTCTGCGAATGAAAGAGCAAATTTGAGCCCGGGCATTAGCATTGATAGCACCACATGTCGAAATAGACGAGCCACCAGCGCCAAGCTGGGCAACAGCAGCACTTTATAGAGTAGCCACAGTGCGTAGCTGCTGTCCGCAATTATCACAGGCATCGATTGTAATTAATACATTTGACGAAAAGAAAAGTACAAGACAGGAACGAAAAAGTGACTGTTGGATACATATACGAAAACTAAATATCGAATATGACCAACACGCACACCACAAATACTGGCACGCTCACACACATCTATAAATATATATATATATGACACATATATGTGTCACCTGTCTTTGTGTCTGTGTTGTGTTGATAACAGCGAGCGTTTCGTTGCCTACTCGTCGTTGGGTGTTACAAAAAAAAGAAAAGAAAATGAAACAACAAAATAGTACGACCAGCGCACACTGCGCAAATAACTATTGTCGTCTCGCTTTGGCGCATGCAAATTGCAAATGCTACGCTTACACATTTGCGAGTTGCCAACTGAATTTTTGATTGCTCGCTGCAGCAGAAATGGCACAACTTTGGCGCGGACTGTTATTGTTGTTGTTGTTGTAGGCGGTTTGTCATTGTTGTGTTTGTTGCTGGCAAAAACAACATGGCCAACACAGAGAAGTCTTTGACCATTTCTTGCATTGGGTCTCGTCTTTGTTTTATTTCCTGCTTTGTGCACAGCACAAGGCAAATGACTCTCGATATGCGTCTGCGAGTGTGTGTGAATCACACACATACACACACATATACTACTTCTCTCTTCATGTGCATCCATTCACAACACGCAGTTGAAAATGCGTCGCAACATTTTGAAAAAAGTTGAATAAAATTGCATTTACCAAATACAATTTTCAGCGGCAATTTTGGACCTGTATGCAAGAGCGAGAGATAATGAGTGAGTGTGCGAATGAGTTGGAGAAAGAAAGAGAGGTCGGTCGGTCGGTTGGGCCGCGTGTAAAATGTTTGCAGCGACGTCGGCACGTTTTTCTGTCTCTTCTGTGCGCCGTGATTCACAAGTAGACAAGTAGTAAAAACTTTGTAGTGCGCTGCTCTGCCGCTACGCTGCAGTCGACGTCGACATTAACGTTCACATCGACGTCAACGTTCTCTGCCTATATTCAACTCACTCTTTGCGATCATGTACTATTTTGCTTGCTATGCTTTTCTTTTGCATTCTGTTTATATGCGACCACCACGTACACCACCCAAGCGAGCACACACACATACACAGGCGCTGCGACGTCGTCATAAATTGTGCAGCATACCCAGACAGGGTATAAAGAGAAAAATGCGTGCGCTCATTTCACACGTGATTTTGCTCAAAGAAAAAAAAAAAAAAAATACATTGACAACACGCAAATGTAAACAGAAGTGCGCACAAATTTATGTAATGCCAAATCAAAAAAGGAAATAGGCGCGATAAGCCGATAAGTCGATGACGATAACCACCAAGCACTTACCATGCCCATTTCCGGCACCAAATTTGCCATTTGTTTTGTTGCTGCTGCCGTTGTAATTACCGTTACCGTTGGAGGCGGAGCCGCCATTGCTATCCGGCTTAATAACAATATATTTTGATTTGAGTTTGGCCAAAACAGACTCATGATAATTATCCACCTCCTCGTAATCGATTTTGGCTAACAAGACACGTTTGGCATTCGCCACAATTTGACTCTGTAAATTATCCGTGGATGAGCCTGATGCGGATGATCCATCGCCGCCGCCGTTGCTGGTTTTTGCCTCGTCCGCTGACAAAGCGGCACGCGCAACGCACCCGCCAAGGGATTCGCGGAGTGCAGCATTGACGACATTCGCTGTTGTTTCGCACATAGCCAACGAGACGGGCATGGCGCTAGCCGTGATCGGTGTTTGTGGTGGAATTTTGATAGATTTTCTATGCAGCCCCGCTACTCATCCAAACTAGATGATAAATGCACAAGGACGGTGAAGGAGAGACGGTGGGGGTGGAGAGGCGTTTAGCGCGTAAACCAAATGAAAGCATTCGATGCAATTTCTCTTGTTGTTGTTGTAGGCGGGACACAACACACGCACACACACACACGTGCACGCTTTACAGCTAGCTGCTGCTGTTGTTGTTGTGCATTTGCGCAATGTTCTAGTTACTCTGCCGCCCGGTTTTTTTTTTTATTTATTTATTTTTTTTTATAGGTCCTGCCCTCGTCGGTTGCTCCTATTACAACTTGCTTATTCTTCTTTCCTTTTTTTTTGCCTTTCAGTTTTCGGCCAACACACCAACAGCAGCCAACCGACGCACGTACACTAACACTAACACAATTGCACACGCTTTTTTTCGCTTTATGCTTTATGCTAGTAGTTGTTGGTTGTTGGTCGTAGCGCTATTCGGTTTTATCGTGTCCGGTACGATTTGTGTAGTTTGCAAAAACACGAAAACGTTCGTCGTCGTTGTTTATTCGATTGTCGTCCAACATTACGAGTTTATCGTAGGCGATTACATATTTTTTGGAGGCGAATTAATTTAATTTTTCAAAAAATAAATGACAATTCCTTCCCTCGTGTTTCTTCCGACTGACGACGATTCCCTTTCGCATCACTTTTCGGGCCTGCCCACCTTTGCCTACTATAGTTCGACATGAAGTTGGCTTTGCGCCGTTTTGCACTCACATGAAGTTGACTGCACGCAATTTGCGATTTAGCTGAAACGAAGGTATTCTTTACTTTACTACACACGGTCACACTGCATAACAAGTGCAGCAGATGTAAACGCATAAACATTTCCGCTCGTTGGTGGGTGAAATAAATAAAGCAAAAACGCGTATATAATAAAAGTCAGTGCAGCAAAATGGCTTCATTCTTCAATGTAGGCGCTCTGAGCAATGTTTTCTCGACACCCATTGGACAGCGCATCGGTGAGTTAATGCCCAAATGCAAAAGTGTGTGAGTGTGTTTGTATGTGTGTGGGTGTTAAATACATTATTAAATTCTATCACTTTTAAAATGCATCATAAGCATATGCAAATGTGTGTGTGTGTCTGTGTGTTTGAATGTTTTTGCGTGGTTGCAATGTTCAATTGAAATTTAAGACGAAATTGTGGTGGAAACTTAATGCAAAGCTGTGGAAAATTGAATTTTCCCAACTTTCTTTGTCATTTTCTTATGGTATGTCACACAAACACACTGCCCGCTTTACCTCCCACCACAAAGCTGGATTTGTTGTTGCCATTTGATTACTATGGTAAAAAAATACCGCTATCACTCCACCTCACACCACCCCCGCTCTACTTATTGAGTCTTCGTTTCAATTTCATACTTGCTTGATAAGATTACAGCTATGTTTATATGTAAGTATGTATTCACATTAAGTTAGACATGCGATGAAAGGCGCCATCTATTGATGATTGTGACACATACAAACTAAAAAAGAGGTAGACAAAAAATTTTCGCAGTTACAAGTTACCGACTGCGTAATACCTTGTTTCTCTGCTCCAAGTGCAATAGCAGCTAGAAATTTGATTTTATATATAACTCTAAAATACAATGAAAAGGACAATAACTTTAGACATGTAATTTGGCTTTTGCAATTGTTCGGGCATTTCTTATTTTCCTTTGCGTACAGAGTACACAAAAGCTAATAACTAACATTTTTTATGCATGTATGTATATTATACACTGCATATTATTTGTTGCTCATCGTTTGTTTGGTGACACAAAAAGAACTGAAAGCGATAAATGACAATCATAAAATAGCAATAATAACTTATTGGCGCACGCCTTGACCACAAAATTGCGCTGCGAGCAATTAGTCATCAAAGTGTTTTTCTTTTTCTTTTTTTTTGTTGCGCTTACCTTTATTGTTAGTTACATAAATGTGTTAATTTATTCGGTTCTGCTTTCTGTCCAATTTTTGTGTAGTCACTTACTGCGTTTGTATTTGTGTGTGTGCTTATGTTAGCCTATCTGCGAGTGTGGTTGTATTAGTGTTAATTTTCAATGCATCACTAATTTGTTGCTTCTTACGTGTGTATTTTTTACCGTTTGTTTTGCCTTGCTTCGCTTCAATTTATAACTGGTTTTGCTGTCTGCCTTTGTGAATGTAATTGCTAAATTTGTTTGTTTTTGCTTACTGCGTTTTATTTATCGTTGAGTGCGTTGCACTCTAAAATTCAAATCAGCCAAGAGCGTAAAAAAGCACAAATGTGTTCTTCTCTTTCGCTCTGTCATTTAATGTTGCCGCACTCCTACGCAAATATTATGATCCGTTTATACGTGTCCAATATCACGATTATTGTTAATTACATCTGAGTACATAAAAAAATGTATATATGTGTATTAATATATCACAAGCACAGGCAAAATTTGAAAGCTATAATAAAAAAAATTGTATTTTGCTCGTAAAACTTATTGTTGCCGCATGTTTGTTTGATTTATTTTTTCTTTCTTGTTGATTCTCGCGTGAGCAAAAATATAATATAAAAAAATAATGGCGATGACTCGACGACGAAAGCAAAACAAACAAAAATTCACATTCACCTGACAGACTGCTGCCATATTGCGAATTATACATTTAAACAAATTGTTTTTGTTTTATGGTTGACTTACTCTATAAACACAACTGAAAAATGATTCTTGCTCTTCTTTACAGAGGCCGCCACCGATGGGGGCTTGGCCTCCGAAAACTGGGCAGCCAACATGGAGATCTGTGACATGATCAACGAGTCCTCGGACACGGCACGTGACGCGATGCGCGCCATACGCAAACGTCTCTCACAGAATGCCGGCAAGAATAATCAGGTGATTATGTATACACTAACTGTGCTGGAGACGTGCGTGAAGAACTGTGGCAAGGCCTTCCATGTCCTCGTGGCCCAGAAGGACTTCATCAATGACTTGGTCAAGTTAATTGGCCCGAAAAATGATCCGCCAGCCATAATGCAGGAGAAAGTGCTGAGTTTAATACAGATCTGGGCGGATGCATTCAAGAATCAACCCGATCTGAATGGTGTCACCCAAATGTATATGGAACTGAAGAATAAGGGCATTGAGTTTCCGCCCACCGATCTGGATGCCATGGCACCTATCTACACACCCCAACGGGTAAGCTAAAAATAACCGCAACCAGTCTTATCAATGTAGTCAATTTGAATATTATTAAATTTTGTAGAGCGTTCCGGAGGTATCGTTGCCGCATCCACAGCTCATGGCCGCACAGCACACAATCTCGCCACAGCATGCGGCAGCCGCGTCAGTTACACCAGCGACTGGTCCGCTTCATTTAACTGCCGAACAGGTGGCGAAATTGCGCGCCGAACTGGAAGTCGTGAGCAATAATATGTCCATTCTGGCCGAAATGCTGAGCGTAATGAAACCGGGCCAGGAACAGCCCGATGACTATGCACTGCTCAATGAGCTGACCGCCACCTGCAAGGAGATGCAGTCGCGCATTGTCGATCTAATTGGACGAGTGCAGGACGATGAGCTCACCGCCGAGTTTCTGCGCATCAACGATGAGCTTAACAATGTGTTCTTGCGCCATCAGCGCTACGAGAAGAGTCGCGCCCAGGGCAATGCCAGCGCCACAGCGGTCACCTCACCATCTGCTGTCCTCGGCGCTGCCATGGGTGTGCCGGGCGTAACAGCGACAACTGCAACTGCAGCTGGAGCTGGCGCTGGATCGGTGGCCATACCTCCGCCATCGTCAACGGCGGTCAGCAATACGCCACAAAGTGATCAACTGCTAATTGACTTGATTGAGAGCAGTGAGGAGCATCTGCCACAGAGTTTCGGACAGCTGCAACTGGGGGGTGCTGCGGGTGGTGCTGCAGCAGCAGCAGCTTGTCCCGGCGCTGGCGCTGGAGCAGCATCAATCACCTCAGGCGCTGCAGATGAGTTTGATATGCTGGCGCAATCGCGCACCGATGGCAACCAGTAAGCATAGACTCTATTGGATGATAGCCTTGCAGAATGTGATAAAGTTAAAAGTATTGAAGTAGAATTTTGTGATTTTATAGCACTGGTTAGACTCATTATTTTTATTTATAATATTTAGAAAATATCTAAGCATTATTTGTCTGTCTGCTAATATGCCAAGACGTAATTCGTCAGTTTGATGAAATTTACATGTAAAAGTGTTCTAATCGAGTTCAGAGATATCTAGATAAAATGCACTAAGTATATTATTCACATTTTCGATAAATCTTATCAATATCAGACTAGTATATCATAAAGAAAACAGAGCCTAACGCAAAACTTGTTTGTTTGACCAAGTTATAAGCCATATTGGACTTTTAACAGTTTGCTAACTTCTTATCTGACTCAACACACTCATAAACATAATCGGACTTAAAGTTACCTGAGCAAAGATGTTGTTTGGCCAAGGTCATAATATTATTTACTTTTCCGACAAACATGTGAAGCCGGCATGTGTAAATAACCTTATAACTTATACCTTATGGTTCATAGTTCTGCAAGTGTATCTCAGCTGTTGTGTGTCTGTTTTACATAAAAATTATACATTTTTGTTCTTTATCGTAGCAAAAGTGACTTGCTGCGCGATATACCCAGCGTGGATGCGGCAGCTGGCAGCGTTGCCTCGCCATACAAGCAGCTGCAACCGCAGTCGGCAGCAGTAGCAGCAACAGCAGCAGCATCCCCACAACAACAACAACGTGCAACCGGCGATCATCCGCCGGTGGTAAGTAAAGTGAGTAATGCCACCGCCTAGAACCGATGTAAACTAATGGCGCTCTACCTATTTTTCTATATATAATTTTTCGATTTGTTGTATTTGTTTCAATTTGCAATTTGTTTGTGTTTCTTTTCTTTTCGTTTCGGTTCGGTTCGTTTATTTGTTGTTGGGTTCGTCTCTCTTTTTGTCTTCTGTTAATGTGGCGCCCCCCAAAGTCGACGAAAGAGAATGAAATCGACGAGATGGAGGCGTGGCTGGGCAGCTCAGTAAGTAGCAATGCAGCAACAACAACAACAATCACTCACAACTGCTTTTTATCATCTAATAAACAATAATGGCACATACCGATTATAATTTATTTTGTTTTATCATAAATTGCTTTTGATTTGTTTTTTGTAATTTGTTAATGCTTCAACATATTTAGTAACACACATATTCTTTATAATAGAAGGACGTGGATGGCATTGAGGAACTGACCAGCTCCGAGTTTGATAAATTCCTTGAGGAGCGCGCCGCTGCCGCTGAGAATCTTCCAACGATCAATGCATCGAACTCCGCTACGACAGGATTGGGTTTGGGAGCGGCGGGTGACAACAGCTTACGAAAGACACCAAAGAAACCGGGCGCTGATGAGGATCTCCTTGCTCTTTGAGTGGTGGCATGAGTGATGAGTCATTTGCGCATTGCCAATTGTTTACTCTTCCGATGACGGTTACACAAACACACACGCCTAACAACATATTTATACATAACGTATATATACATGCATCTAAATAGCATACACATATAATGTTTATGTCAAATGCTTTTTTACCTTTTTGTTAACAATTGGTTTTTGTTTATTTTTTTCTTTTATTTTTTTAATCACTCGCATCATCTTATTTTAATGAGAAATTCAAAAAATAACAACTGCAACGACAATTGTAACTTATTCCAAAATGCAAATCTTATTTTGCTCTAATTCTAAGCTATGCAGACACAGATAAAACACACACACACATTGATTGTAATTTTATTGTATATTATGTTAAAGAAAAAAATCTATTTGTTGTTTATTTATACATACATATACACACATATACCTTATAAAGATAATTTATTAAAGAAAACAAAAACAAATCACTGGAATGGACAAATGTTGCAATAGTTTTTGTTAGTTAGTGTAGAGTAGTTATATTTAGTTATGGATGTTACAGGTACTCGAGCACTACATTAGAGATAATATATAAAATATTAATTGCATAATATACAGATAGAATATAATAGCAAACATTATCTGATATAATGTTTCAACTCTCTTATAACATCAGTCCTGCATTAGATCACGTTGAGTCATAGCCTGTGTGGCGCCACAATAAACATCATCATCATCATCGGGGTCACCCACATCGCTCTCTGCCTCCTCAGCTGTATTATTTTGGCGCTGTTCCAGTTTCCGTTCCAGTTCTTCAATGCGTTGTTTCTTGCTATTGATGAGCATGATGAACTTCTTAAGCAATTTCCTTTCTGCCAGCTTGGCGTCTTTGATATACTGCTCGTATTCGGCGAGCAGTTCATTATTGGGTTGACTGGCGCCCGTTTCCAGCTGGACAATGGTGCTCTCTGAGGTACCAATTTGATGGGTTCGATGTGCACATTCAACGGCTGCATCCAACAACTGATGACAATTGGATATTTTGCGTATTGGCACATCGACGTAGAACGTTTCGAAGCCTAAGCATTTCACGAGCCTAAATCGTAACTGCTGCTCATCCAGTTCATAATCGAAGCCGGGCAGACCCATTTGTGTGGTCAGCGCCTTTTTACACTCCGCATAGAAATCATTGTAAGGCTGACTGAGATCTTCGGCAGCGCTTCTTATTTCATCATGTTTCAGTGCGGCTCGATAGCTCACATTGCTCGATGTGAGAAATAGCTCCAGCTCGGTGACATCTTCCAGCCACTTGCTGTGCAAATAGATGAAGTGCTTCACATCCGACTGACTGTGGCTAAGCTGTGTGCGCTGCAATACTTTAACGATATGTTCTGTCATTTTTAAATTAGCTCAATCAAATTGTTAAGTATCAACGCAGCTGTTCGCGATAACGATAACGATGTCGATGATTTTCAAAACGATTGTGCGTGACGTTTGCAACACTGATGATGGTCGACGCCGCTTATCGTACTTTGTCAACACTAGGCCCTTTAGTATTAAGATTAAACAATTAATTGGCACTACGATCAATTAAATTAGTTTGCTTTGGTTACTGCGATTGCAAACTATTTGTCGCTTCTGACAAACATGCTAAACAACATTATGAATTTTGCCAATTACTGGTGGTTTCGCTACCTAATGGTGAGTAATTTCCCTGGAAATGATGCTTTATGTATACAAATATATACATATATTTGTATATAATATATATTTAAATTGTTATCGTCAATGTGCACGTTTCTCTTTTGCGACAGGTGACCGAGCTGTATGTGGTCGAAAAATGGGAGCGTGTAACGATCCGTAAGTCTTAATTCGACATGGCATTCGTCATTCGTCATGCATGGCTTATGCATTGGTCCCTTATCTGTATTCTGATTCACAGACGTCATCTTTATGGTCTTGTTTTGTGTGTTCTGGTATTTTAACTATTCTGTGCTGCTTTCCTTGACAAGCAATCTGATTGGATATACTCCGCTCGCAAGCATATTGGACATCGAAAATGAAGGAGCAGCAAGGGTCAAGGTCATGTAGCTCCCATTCCCCATTATCCTCGCAACTATTATTAACTAGTTGTTTGTTTTGTAATATGATTAGTTATTACTTTAGCACGAATATATGGTCAATGAATTTGAAATACATTCAAATTAAATTGAAACTAACGGATTTTCTTCATTATCTCTGCCGCTGTCGCTTATCTATCTGCTAACAATAGCTTTCATACGATATATATACATGTCGTGAAGTGTTTTTTTGTTTGTTTTTTTGTCATCCAATTTCATTTCACAGTATTTAAGCAAATGTAGATTTAAGTTTCAGTTTTGCCCACTCAAATAAAGCTGTCAAATGTTAAACATAAATATTTTTCTTGTTTTTAATGCGGTATTACTTAAAATCTAAAATAAAGTAGAATTATAAATGAAACTCTCGACGAAACTAGAACTTTCAGTCAGAAGAACTGTCCACAAATCGGATAAATATTTGACCTGTAATCTTTTTAAATATAATGAGACATTTCTTAAAGTCTAAGATAAACTGGAATCATAAATGAAACTAGAATTTTCTACCCCCAAATCAAAAACCAATATCTAAAAGAGACACCTTGGCATCTATCAAATTTTGATTTGGTAAGAAAGAGCGCAATTAAATGGTTTTTATCTTAGTTTGTTACTCAATTTGTTTGTTTTTATATATGTATATAGATATACTTTACTTTTGCACTTCAATGCACTCTAAGTGTTACAATTTCATTACAAAAATATAGCCTATTGTTATTAGATGCTTATGTGTGTGTGTGTGTGTGTGTGTTGGTTTGTGTGTGTGTATGTGTGTATTAAGTAGTAATTGTATTTGTAAGATTTATAGAAAAATGTGTGCGCAGCCTTTTTGTTATTCGAGTGGGCCGCACACTTAGATCCACAAAGTAGATTGGAATTAAAATGGCTGAAAGCATTTTAATCACTATTTGTATCTCTATGTTGCTGCCAGTTGACAGAATTGTGGGGCGTGGGGCTCTCAGATATTGGAGGAGTGGGAGTGGGGAGGGGTTACATACTTTTTACTTAAAGCGTACAAAACTAAAACTAATTTCTAAAACTTTTGTTTGACCATCGTGCCGGGCATTCCAATCAATTTCAACTTCAAACCTATTCTGATTTCGCATTAGCATAAAACTTAGCAAGCTACTTTGTTTGTTTGTTTGTGGGGTTGTCTGTGGAGTGACAGCTGGAGCCGCACAGGGGATGAGTGGGTGACACATCCCCGGCATTATCCTTGCTGCACATTCCACTCCCCGGCTTACATAACTAAAATTGAATCTTACAACTAACTGTACAGATAGAAAATTTCCTTTGCTCAGTTTCAGATCACAACAGCCAGGGGATGATTCAGCGCTGGTTAGGAGGCAGGTGTCGACGTGCTATCCAGCAGCACCGACGCCAACTCCTCATTGGGCTCCACATAGACGAGCGTGGGATCCTCACCAAACTCGAGGCGACCGTAGCGCGCGACCAGCGGTGATTTGCTGCTCACCTGCGGTGCTCGGGGCCACTTTCGTTTCGGTTTCGAGTGTGTCAACATGTGCGACTTGAGATTGGTGGATTGTGCAAAGCATTTGGAGCAGCCATCGATGGGGCAATGATACGGACGATCACCCGTATGGATGCGCACATGCGTGCGCAAATTGAAATCGAGGGAGAAACGCTTGCCACAACCCTCGAAGGTGCACTCGAACGGCTTCTCGCCGGTGTGCACCAACTGATGCCGTTTCAGCTTGGAGCTCTCCACAAAACTCTTGCCGCACACGTTGCACACATGACCGCGCGGTCCATGCGTATGCATATGTTTGCGCATCGCGCTGTGATTACGGAACTCCTTGTTGCAGCCGCGATGCGTGCAACGAAACTTTGGCTCCTCATCCTCATCGACGACGGCGGAGGATGGTGTTGCTGTTGCTGTTGTCGTTGCCCCTGCTTGATTGCTACGTGGATGATGCTGTTGCTGCTGCTGCTGCTGCTGATGATGATGATGATGATGATGTTGCTGCTGCTGTTGCATGTGGTTGCTACTGCTGCTTGTGGCAGGCACCAGTGGTGGTGGCTGATTGACCAATTGACGCTTGCCAGCTTTGTTGCTGCCGCTGCTGTTGTTAACAATGTTGTTGCTCGCTTTCAGTCGAACATTTGTGCTGCTATTTTGCAGCACTAACTTGGGCAACGTTTTAGTTGCTCCTGCTGTGGCGGCAACAGTTGCTGCTGCTGTTGTTGCTGCTGCGGCTGTTGCTACTGTTGTTGTTGCTGTAGTTGCAGTTGCCATTAGTTCGACGGGATGTTGCGGCATATTCTCGATTAGCTCAATGCTGCCATATGCCTCATCCAGCTGATATTGTTCGTTTAGCGATTGGCTATCCTCCTCCTCCTCTGGCTCCACCTCCTCCTCGTCGTCCGGCTCCAACTCTTTGACATCATCGGCATCGCGTATAAATGCATTGACCACCTCCTCCACATCGGTGACGGCATCAGCACTAAACGGATCCGGCAATATGACATATTCATTGCCAATACCATCGCTGAGCACATCGTGATGCAGAATGTGCTCATCGATGATCAGCTTTGGCATATCGCTGCTTCTGCTGTTGGTCTGCAGTCCTCCTCCTCCTCCAGCTGCAGCTACTGCTGCTGGAGTCGCCGCCACATGCTGCTGATCATCCAGATCCAGTTCCTCCTCATCCTCATCCTCCGAGTTGAGCGATGACCAAAGCGTCACATTGAACTGATCCTGAGTGATGCGAATGGGCACTTTAGTTTTCCAACGCTTTGCACTTCCATTGCTGTTGCAGTTGTTGTTGTTGATGTTGTGGTTGCTGTTGTTGTGGTTGCTGTTGCAATTGATGTTGCTTTGCCGTTGAGGTCGGCCAAAGGGTTTGAAATCCTGCACGTGACAACTATTTGAATCGTCTGTCGTGGATTTCATATAGTAATCATTCTCTAGCTGCTCCTCTTTGATGGTCGCCGCAGTTGCCTCAATTGTGGTCAACATCTGGGAGGCAATATCGAATGCATTCGCATCTCTCATTATGGGCACACCCTCCTCCTCCTCCTCCTCGTCATCGTCTTCGTCACCGACGGAGGAGAGTCGCCCATCGCCATCCATTTGTTGGCCATCATCAACATCCTCTTCGTCGTCCTCAACATCATCGCTATCCTGTTCCTGTTGTTGCATTATGATTGGCGGCGGCAGTGCATCGGCTGTAGCCATGCCCACCGAGGTGCCCAGCCTGTCCATGCGATCGACCGGATAGTATTCGTAGACATCGCCCGATATGAAGAATTCGCCAGGGTCGACAACAATATTGTTATCATCATCATAATCATCGATGATCTCCTCGATGAGGAAACTGTCATTGTCGCCGGAGCTGCCCATGTGTTCCGTGCCATCCAACTCAACGCTATACGGATGCTGTACAATTGCCGTTGACGGTGGCAGAATATGTGTAAAATACATGGGTGATGTTGTATTTGTATTGTGGTGATTATTGTGTACCGATGACGATGACGACGATGATGAGGACGAGGTAGAGCAGGCAGAGGACATGGGCAGGTTGGGGAGCGGTAATGGTAGAGGCAGGGGCAGAGGCAGAGATAGGGGAACAGCAGCGGCGGCCAGCGATAGATTCTTAACAATTGGCTGAACTCGCGCCTGAAAGTTACCGCCTTGATGATGACTTGTCATCGTCGACGTCGTTCAGGCTTTTTGCCGTACTTTGCTTCTTCGCTCTCTCTGTGAGTGTGTACGAGTGTGTGTGTGAGTGTGTGTATACGCGCGCGCTTGCTATGTATGTGCGTCTGAAAAAAAAACATTGCCAATAAGAGAGCTAACGATTTTTTGGCAATAGAAAACACTTACTACTCAAATTGCGTTGTTTGTTTGTTGTTTGTCTCTCTATTCAACGGCTGTCCGTCCGATTGACATCGGTGTGTCGTCGATGGCAGCAGCAACAGCAGCGGCGGCAGCAGCAGCGGGTAGTAAGCAGTAAGCAGACGTTGTCTGGCAAAATGTATCGGTTTTTAATGTCGTTGCGTTGCGATACGACTTCGATTTTTGTACAATATTTTGGTTGTGTTGCTAATTGTTTACTAGCAATGTAAATATTTTGAATTTTGCCGGTAAATATGGCGGAATTGTATTTTCCAAAATGGCTCAAGCACTTTCTCTTGCTTACGACTTTTTGTTGGTGTTAGTGTTTGACAGCGACGGCATCAACATGCAACCCTGCGCGCGCTTTATGTATACATCATGTACGTCCGGCAAGCGTTCCGCGGCTTTGCTCTAAATGCATTTAAATAATTTTTTGCACTTTAATTTTGTGTACTTATATCAAGTGGTTTTCTAATATATGTTGCGCGAAATGCCGGCTTAATGTAATTTGTTTATAAACCATTGATTCTGATTATCGATAACGATAAATCTTAAAACAGAGTTGCCTGCCTGTCTACTTGCCCGGTTTTTTTTATTTAGCCCAGTCAATTGAAAGCTTTGTATGTAAGTGTGTATTTATGTACAATTTGCATATGATTAATTAATTTACACTTTTTACGAACTGATATTTTGAGATCTATAGCGACAACTTCTTCAGAAGCAACACTTCAGGCAGGTAAATGCGCGACAATTTCTCATCAACAAAAGGCTCGCGTTGCGCTTTTATTGCTGCAGCGTCGCTTTTAAAATGAGTCTTACTAAAATGCACCGATTTACTATCGGCAGTTAATGCTATATGGTAATGCCGGCAGAGATCTGAAAGTACCGGCGTAACTACCAATAATAAACGCAACAAGTAAGCTGTCGGCACCGTTAGCTGCTTGTTGTAGGCATGCGTAAAGATTTCCAATAGGCGTCTATAAAAAAAAATCTAATATTACAAATTTAATATAAAATAAAATAAAACTTAAACTTGCCTTCGTATTATCTGCAGTTTTGCGGCGGCCACAGCGCAAATTATGTGCGGCAACTGTGGCAGTCCTTGTATAACCCTATAGAGGTTTCCCCGATGATAGTTCAGGCAGATGCCAAAGGATAATTTAAATAACTTGTCATTTCTAACAGCAACAGGCAGAGTTAAGCCTCGCACCAAAGCTTCCGATGTGCCCAGATTGAAGACCTGATACAGTGCCTCAATAAAGCAGCGACGTTCCGCCTCACGAATAGTCCACTTTTCTTCTTCCATTTGTCCATCCTCATCCAGTTCATTGTAGCAACAGAGCACCATGTTTAGGCATTCCTGCAAATGCTGATTGCATATTTTGGCGTCGAATTTCTCAATGGGTTCCCCGCACAGTCGATATCGACTATAAGCCAGAAACATAATCATCGGCTCCAGCAATCCAATTGTTTGCCTCGCTCCAAACTGCTGGATGACAATCTCGCGACGCACCATCCTCAAACGATCAAAGATGAAATCGTACGCAAAGTGAAACGGTTTGCGTTCATCCAACAAAATGCTGTAAAGGGGAAATCGTTTAGAAAATCGACCATTTACTCTACAGGTCGACTCACTCCTTGAGCAGGTATTCAACAGTTTTAGTTAGGCAGCGCTCAGTGCGCATGTCCTGCGCCTTGGGCACCTTTACATCAGCTGCAGAGCGCGTGAACTCCTTAACCAGAATGCCGGCTACGTTTTTCTGGCCATCTTTGTATTCGTAATAGTTCAACAAACGCTTCTCAATGCGCCTGTGAAAACCGAATGTGACTCAGTATTAAGAATAAACAATTTTTTAAAGGTCTACTTACATTTTGGCTTCAGAAGCGGGACAAAAGTGCTCACAGGAACCCTTTATAAAGCTACGATTTTCCATAATTTCCTGGCCGGTATTTGTTTAACTGCAAAATACAGCAACAACAGAAAACAGCTGACAGCGCCAGAGCTGTCGCCTTTGTCAACTTTAAATTAAATGAATTTAAACATTAATTTAAAGAGAAACATTTCTCAGCCTTACTCCATGCCTTTAAAAATATGATTTTGTTAAGTATCGCCTCCGACAAATTCTAAAACAATATCGCTTCATTTCGCAAATTCTATGTGGAGATTTCAAATAAACCGCCAATATTTCGGCAGTATGGCAACGTTGTTGCAAATAGCCGTCGTTGTTGTTGGCGCCAAGGAGCCAAAAAAACGCACCCAAACTATTTCCGAGACCAAATTCAAAATGTCATTGGAGTCCAAGGCACAACATTATTTGAAAACCCTTAAGGAGCGTTGGATGCAGTTGCACGCGATGCCCAACTTATTTGCCTATCAATTGCCGGAGTTGAGGCACACGCGTATATTGCCCGGCAAACATTGTTTCCATGCCGAAGTAAGTCTCAATTTATTGTTAGAATGAACTATTTATGTGTATTTCATTCTTCTCAAAATAGTTGAATGCGGATCGGAGTGTAAAGCGGCGTGTGCCTCAAACAATTGAGAGCTTGAATCCCACTTTTAAGCCCAAGCAATTCAACTTTAACAAAGTCAGCGAAATGGAGGTGATAATGGCCATTGAGGGGTACAAGGACAATGCCGGAGTGCAGATGATCATCAACAAGAGTCCACTTACCAAATACCATTCACTCATCTGTCCCGAGGTGAAGAGCAATTTGGTGCAACGTGTCACGGCGTCAGCGCTGAGTTTCTGCGTCAATTTCATGAGGAGCATCAGCGATACCGATATGCATTTGGGCTACAATAGTCCAGGTGCACTCGCCTCTGTGAATCATTTGCATTTCCATTTGTTGCACCTGCCGCAACGTCTGTATATAGATAGTGTTGAGCTGGAGAAGCTGGCGGGTGATTATGCTTATCGCCTGAAGCCGGGCTCACCCACGGAAGCGATTTGTTTTGTGGTTGCCGGCGGCGATGAGGAGCAGTTGGTACGTGAGAAGATTGCCAATGTGCATCGCCTGACGGAATGGCTGTGCGAGCATCAGTTGCCACACAACCTCTTCATCACCAAGGAGCGCCAAAATGGCGATCTGCGCATATTTGTCTTTGCACGTTCCCATTATTGTGTCGTCAAAGATGTGGCCGCATTTAATGTTGGCTTCTGCGAACTGGTTGGCTTCCTACCACTGAGCAGTAAGCAATGGTCATCGTTTGCAAACTAAATCCAAATGGAAATTAATACTCGACTTTTTGCAGATGCGGAGAAATTGCATAGCTTGACAGAGCAGCAGGTAATCAAGCGCATTCAGGATGTGACTGGAGCTGCTTACGAGTCGGCTTATGACCAGGTCAAGCTGATAGTCAATGGCGAAAGCTATTCAATGTGGCAGCAGCCCTTTGTTATTTGACACTACAGCAAAATTAGGACTAGACTAAAAAAGCTGTTTTTCTTAAGTTTTATTATAGACAAAAATTTACAAATTTCAAACTGCGGGCGGAATGAATCCCTTGCCCATTGCCGCCTTCGTCACAATCTTGTTGTTTGGTTCGATGCAATAATTGATCTCGTTTGATGTATTCTGCATTCGCAGATGCTCCAGCAGAGCGGGCAACTGATCTGCTCCAATGCTTGCCCGTATTGCTTCAAAGAAGCCCATTAAATGGTGCAAATTGTGGCTGTAAAATATGAGTTATATTTATAAGGGTTAAGACTTCCTTAAGGACACTTACATCATTAGCAGAATGGGACCCAGCAACTCGTGTGTCTTGTAGAGATGATGGTGATAGGCTCGCGTATGTTTTTCGCAGGCTAAACAAGTGCAGCCACTGAGCAGTGGCTTAAACTGCTCCTTGTACTCCTCAGCCGTCACGTCCAGCAAAGGCGTCTGCTCATCCTCAGGCCTAATCGCATCCAGCTTGTAGCTAAAACTGAGCGCTTTGTAATTGACAGCTGCACAGTAGGCATAGGATGTGTCGAATATATCGATGCCTTGGCGTATCAGCTCCAGCATCAGCAGTGGCGTGTAGGCACCTGGCATCAGACGCGGCTGCTCCTCCTCCAGCTGTTGAACGCAGTGCTCTACAATGGGCAGCAATTGTGTCGCTGTCAGCTTGGTGGCAGCCAAGCCATTCGTATGGAATCCTTCGAGTATGTACCCACCATAGCTGCCCGCTGGCTGCTGACGGGCATGTTTAATCGATTGTGTGCGCGCGAAGGTGTTGTAGCCGCCCACAATGGGTGCGAGGAGCGTGGAGTTCTCCAGGCGCCTCTCATAGCACTGCTCCATTAAGCGTTCGGTGCGATCCACTGATTTTTGTACACGCTTCTTGGTGCTGTCTGGGTTGGTGTCCGCATCGCACAGACCCTGATAAACGTCGGGAGCAAAAGTCGACACCAATTCCAGGTAACGTGTCGCTGTCAGGGATTCTTTGCCCCGACGCGTAAACAGAGGCACCACATCTCGATCGTTGCCACCGGCTGGTGTCGTCTCACAGGGATCCCGCAATAGCAACACTGTGGCATGGCCAGGCAAGCCAACATAATCGCTCAGACTGCGATTCCAGTGGACGAGGGATTCGGCCATTTGATCCATGGTAGATAAAGTGAGTTGGAGAAGTTGTTGTTGTCCCTTGCAGACCGAATCGAAGACATCGCCACTGAGATAGGGTATGCTGCCGCCTTTTGTTGTCTGCATTAGCAGTGGTGTTTGCAGCTCATTGCTCTCCTTTCCAATTCGTAGTTGGCCCAGGCGACCAGAGTTTTTACTAATACTTTTTATAACAAATTTCATTTTGGTGGCTGGTTTGTTTATATTTGCTATTCGTGCACGTTTTGCGCTCGATAGGTATAAACATGTCTAAAGTTGTTATCGATTTCAAATCAAATGCAACTTGTTCTCGATATGTATGAACGCAAATACATATGTTCATATCTGTTCATGTACACCTGAGGCAATCTTTGATTTCATATATTTTCAAGTGTGTTTGTTTTCGCAAAATTAAATTGAGCGCATCAGCTGTGGCGTTGCCACACTGTTATCTTTTATACCTTCTTAACATACGCTGTTATTGGACTGTTATGTTACACTTCTGTTTTGTTATTCCGTTCCTCTTTTGTACAACAACAAATAATGTTATTCGAACAGTAAACTGACTGGGGGCATGAAACGCTGGTGCTGTTTTTGAATTGAATGCGCAGCGCACTTGAGAATTGTTGTCATTGTTTTTGTTGCCGTACCGTTCTAGTTATGCATTTGCTCGCTCGCTCGCACTTGTTGGTCGGTCGATGGCAACAGAGCTTCACAGCGACTTTTCCCCAATTGGGTCTGTTTTATTCCGTTCGCGTTCGTTCATTGATTTCCTAATTAAGTTTATAATTAAAATTAATTGAAAAATTACCCACATACATATGAAAAATATGTAAAGTGCCGCATGTGTTGTAACATCGAATAAATATATCAAATGTGTTTGTGCCCATTCAATTTGAAATGAAAGCACGTTAAAAATTTAAACACGAATTTCTGCCAAAAAGAAACTGAAAACACTATCGCTAGCCAAATAGGTAATTATAATAACCAAAAGTGCACGTTTATTTGCTGCTTGCCGCCTCTAATTGATGACTTCCCTGTCGCGCTCTATTTATAATTAAAAGCGTCTGCAATGCCAATTATATTTATTGAACAAAAGGCAAAATCTGCTTTGTATATACAAAATATCCACCACAACTGCATATTTAATAAGTGGGTATGTGCATAAAACAACTATCAAAAATTTTTTGCACAAAATTTTAAATGGCCATAAATTGTGCTAAAAGTCGTCTCGGCTTAAGTATTTTTTGTGGTATATTACTTTGCGCGGGGGAAAGGGGAGATGTGTAGGTGGGTGCTTATCCTATTTAGTGACTTGGCCGGAGTTGTCAACGTGCATTAAAATGCACTCAGGCCTTATGATTTTTATGATGGCCTTGTAATGAAATTTGTAGCCTACCTGCTTGTTTATGTTTAAGGCCGAAACTGTATGCAGTATGCATTACGGGTCGTAAATGAGAAATCTCTTAAAGGTATAACTAATGAAAATCAAAATGGTTCTTTTTTTATTTTCTTTTTTGGCATTCCAGGTGGTCTTGCAAAATCTAGAGACAATGTGGCAACTCTAGGCAAATGAACTGTTTTACCTGCACACATACGAATGCGGCGCACATAACACACAAACGGATAATTTAGTGGAATTTTCGAAAATAGCAAAGGAAAGGCAACCATAATCCTCAAGAGCAGCAGCAGCAGCGACCAAAAACAACAAAAACGGCACAGGCATAATAATCAAAGATTAAATCAGGTTTATATGGAAGGGTTAAAAAGAGCAAAAGCAGCCTGTCACAGGAAGAAATACACGTTTCCTAGTCACAGAGGCACAACTACAACAAAAACAACGAACAACTGATTTTGATTACAACTACAAGGAGCGCGCGCTACACAACACACACACACGCATGCACAACCAGACACACGTACATTACACATACGTGTGACTTGCGCTCACCAAAAGAGAGACCAAGTGCGAGCGAGCGAGAGGGAGAGCGAGAGCAGACGTGTGTGTGTGTCGGAAGAGAGCGAGCAATGCACACAGATTAACTGGCGCGCTCAGTTTTTGCGCTTACGTCTTCCGCTTTTTCAGCTCAGTTCTCATTCGAGTGCGGTACGGTTACGTCGCATTGCGCTGCTTGAATACGGCCGGCGGCTGTAAAATACAAAACACAAGATTTTCCGCTAGGCAACAGCAACACCAACAACATATGGGCGGCATTTGTTTTGAAAGGCAGACGAAATATAAACTAAACCGCACCTCGCCGCTAATAACTGTTTGTGTTTGTGTAAATATATATATTTTATGTCGAAAAAGTGAAATAGTGCAAAGAAATACTAAAGAAAAAGCCCAAAAAAATTATAATAAAAATAATAATAAGACGGGCACCGAGATCGCAGAGACCAGTTTGAAATCGCCGCCTATATTTGCAGGGCAGTCGACGCGGCAGAGAAGCGAGCAGCAGTGCATGCTGTGTGCGAGTGAAAGAGCTGGCGATAGTTTTGACAGTGTGTGTGTGTGGAGAAGGGGCAGGCAATTGAACGTACACCAACACACACATACACATGTGCACATACTAGCCAAGACAGTGCTACAACAACAACAACAGTAAGCAGCGACCACATACGGTGAAAAGGCCGCGTCGCTGTCTCAAGGAGCGAAAGGCAGCAAGAGCGAGAGAGAGAGAGCGACCGAGAGCAAAGCGAGCTATAAGAATAATAAATTACACTTTGCTTTTGCTATAATAAGAAGAAAAATTTATATACACACACATACTCACTAACATGTGCAAGTAATGTTTTTCTGTTTACGTGTGTGTGTGTGATGGGGGAAAATTGTAATAAAATATGAACGCACGAAAAACGCTGGAAACGGAAAACTAAAAGTAAAATTTCGAAACAACAGCAGCAGCAGTAGCAGCGCAAATATGCAGCGGTATATGTATATGTATATGTGCATATGTATATGTGTGTGTGTAAATTATTAACAGTTGGGCGGCGCAAATCAAAAGCGAAAAGCAAAAGAAGTAAAGCGACGAAAAATAAGCAAGAAGCATCAGGAGCAGTAAATAAAACTGAAACAAAATTCAATGTGCCATAATTTTCAACAACAAAAACAACTACTACTATAATTAATAACTAAGCAAAGGAAAAAAGGAGCAGCTTTAAACACACAATAAATCAATGCATTATATTATACACATATACATAAATTATTAATAATAATAATTTATAAGCTATATTATATATATATTTATATATATACAGTATTAGCAACAACAACAAAGCAACAAAAAATGTCCTGCATATCGAGCAATTTTAGCTCATTCTTCCTCAACTCCTTGAACGATCCTTCAGAGTTTTCCAAGTACTTGAGCAATGGTGAACTGAAATGCACAAATTTCGAGGAATTTCAAGTGTTTGCTGCTCAGTCAACGCAACAGCAGCAGCAACAACAACAGCAACTGCAGCAGCAGCAACAACAACAACAGTATTCATATACAAATGGCGTCGGCAGCGCTGATTTGTGCTATGAGACGACAGCGACGCCGACGTCGTCACAGCTGCAGTCGCTACGAAGCTGTGAAGCTGTCGAAACGTCGACAGCGTTGCCAATGCCGCCAAACAATCGCTGGCCCACAGCGGTGGCAACGCCAAACGGACATGCGCCCGCCTCTGCCGCAGCCGCGGCTGCTGCTGCCGCTGCCGCCGCCGCCGCTCAGCATTTCGATGGTTCCTTTGAGTTTATCAAATATCTGCGTCACTCCACGGATTTTACGCCGCACAGTAGCAGCAACAGCAGCAGCAGCGGCGATGCCGTCGACAGCGCAGCCGCAGCTTCCGTTGCAGCAGAGAAAATCAGCAGCAAACTGTTAACAGCTGCTGGCGCCGCAACAGCAGCGGGCAGAGTAACGCCGACGCCGCCATTGACGCTGCCTGCCTCACCATTAAGTGGTACTGCTGGTGGTGGTGGATCGAGCGGCGTCGGCAGCATTGGTCTCCTCGATCTGGATTCGACGAGCGTTGCACAAAAATCGCGTTCGGCTTCGCGCAAAGTTGCCGCACTGCTTTCGTCCGTTTCACGGTCTTCCAATAGCCTGGAGGCGAGCTCTGCAACTCTGGATGCCGTTTTCGATCATGATTCGAAGCAGACAATGTTTGAATTGCAGCACTTGACGAGCACTTCGAACGGTTCGAATGGTTCCAATTCGAATGAATCTTCGCTGGAATTGCTCGCTTTTCCCAGCTCACATCTGAATGCTTCCAATTCGAATACCTCATCCGAGGAGCAGTGTGGTGAATTTGGCGGACTTCTTGGCGGCGGCGCTGCTTGCTCATCTGGCTCAGCAGGGGGTGGTGGCGTAGGGGGTGCGCCCAAATTGTTGGGCAGCTTTGTGATCAAGGAGAACTTTGAGGTTCATCCATCGCACAAGGTGGAGGAGGGCATCTTCCAGCACATGAACAAGCTGCCCTCGAAGAAGAAGGACACGCTCAAGCAGCTCGGCGTCCGCTTCACTGGCCAAATGACATTGACGGACAAATCGATTGTTGTCGACAATTTCATTCGATTCTGCGAGGTGAGTAACCTTTTATTATTAGTGTGGGGAACAACTGGAATATGCAAAATGTAATGGAATTCTAACTGTAATTCTGCAAAGTGGATGGAACAGATAAGAAGAGCTGCAATTGGCAGAAGTTATCAGAGTAACATTTTTAATAACGGCAAATGCTGCTGTAATTAGCAGATGACCACAATGCATATGTGTGTCGTAAAAGTTATCTATTTATAGATATATTTCCCCAATTCGATTAGTGTTGAGCAATCTCAATAGTTACATATTGCAAGCAGTTGAATAGCAGTTGATTTTCGCTAACGAGTACATGGCTGCCATATTTAAATATATCTGTGACATTTATATATATATGCCGAAATATATATATGTGTGTGTACGTATGTGTATATTCATAACGCGGATACACCGTTCATATCCTTTACACAAGCGCATTTCTCACTCTATTATATGCCGCCCACACACATACACTGTCACACAACGAATGTCATTATAAATTGTAATAACAGCAGCAGAGGACGTCAGCGTTGGCAGAGGAGCAACACAAGCCACAACCACAAATTCAACATACAAATACAAATACAAATACAAATACGAATACAACAACTGTAATCATGTGTGGCACCAATGTATTACTGTTGTGTATGAGTGTGCACGCGTGGGTGTGTGTGAGTTCTAAACACCTACAAACCTTCATATATATACAAATACCTTCACTCACACACACAGACATCCGCACTCATTTGGCGCCTTTTCAACACCATGCAAACACTGGCAACCCTCTTCCAAAACTCTCACACCACCACCAACCAACACATGCTCATTACGCTCAGCTTTATCGGTACGCACACACACACACATGCTTACACGTGCACAACTAGATTTGGTCGAAGCAGCACCAGCAGCCACCCAACCCATACACACACACATTCAAAATATGTGTGTTATATGAAAGGGCATTGATGGCATAATACACAGGAACACAGTCGTCGTCGCAGCAGCAGCAGCAGCTACAACAACAACAAGATCCTAACCTTATTTCAACTTGTCTGCTTTCTCTGCCCTTCGGCCGCTATTACAACATTTTAGTTTGAAGATGCCTAGCTCTGCTCTACTCTCTCTTTTCTTCCTCTTTCCAGTTTAGCTTAAAATTGTTGCGCGCTCTCTCTCACTCTCTCCTACACACTCTCTCTCTCCTTTTACTTGCTGGCTGCTTACTTACTATCGGCTGCTGCTCAAACTACAAAGTTTTCTACACATGTGTGTGTGTAGTTATGTGCGGTGGTATGTGACGACTCTGGCAACCCCCAAAAAGCTCAAGCGGGCGCTATTGAGTAATTGTATATGCCCCCTACTCTCTTACTCTCTTCCTCTCTCACACACACATACACACACACTCTCTCTCTCATACATACAATCATCAAGTTACTTGGGGCGTTTGTCCGACTGTTGTCCATTGAGCTCTGCTGCCTGCTGCCTTCGTATGTCCTTTCGTATGTGTGTGTATAAATATATATATGTATATATACATATATACATAAATATATGTATGTATGCACGGATGTGTATGTAATGTTTCGGTGAGTGGTGGTGCGCCCCCTAGCGGCGTCGTTGAAGGCTACTAAATGCGCATGCAGCAGCCGCAGTCACCAATACACACACACATGCAATAAGTTTGCCAATATGTGTGAGTTTGTGTTTGTGTATGTGTGTGAGGGACAGCTTAACTATGAAAGAGAAGGGGAAAAAGATGTGTTGGGAGTGTAGGACTGAAGGGCTGGGGGAGGAGTGTTGGCAGGTACAATGTCTCGGCTTCGCACAATTTACGCGCGCTCACACTGAAAACACATGCACACATTGATTATAATTTTAAATTATATACTCATGTAAATATATACATACGCATAACTGTACTTGCCAAACTTATGTGATGACTATACATATTATAATATACACACACATATACATATGCACCCATCAAATATTTAGCTTTTATGCATCGTTTTTGCCGCATTAAATTAGTGTTGTATAACGCGCGAGAGAGGGTTTTACAAGAGTGTGAGTAAATGTAGATTGTTGCCAAAAATTTATAATACTTATACATATATATTTATGTATACATTGTAATATTTATGTACATAAAGAATAATTAGCATCGAAATTGTAGGGTTAGGTTTACAAGTAAACAAAAAAAAAACATAAAAAAATTAAAAGCCAAGCAACGCGCATTTGCCTAATAATTAATGAGTATATTTCACCCCTTTTTCACACGTGCTGCGCTCACAGCTCAAATTGCTGTTAAAAACCTGTTAAACGCAAAGAGTGAAAGTGTGAAAATTGTTACCCCTCCCAGCCAGTTACAGTTACACATGCACATCAAAAAAAAAAACACACGAACAAACACGGAAACTGGGACTGGCACACACGCAACCCTCAAAAATCAAAAAATCATTGCCAAACGATGGCAACACTAACAACTGTTGTCGTCACTGTTGTTGTTGTTGCACGCACAAGCAGCAAAACAGAAACAGAAAGAAAAACAATTCACACTTGTCTCAATAAAAACAACAACAACACACTCGCACACACTCAGTCACACTCACACACCACAACACAACACATCACACCACAGACAACAACCGCAGGCCACACACACAAACACAGGGCAGGATACGTCACGCACAGGCACGCACAAGCACAAGCACGTCTGCGTGCTGCCAATAAGTTGAAAAAAAGAATGAAAAAACGACAACAAAGCAAAACAACAATAAAAAGGAAAAAACAAGAACACAATGCCGCAACACATTGCCATTTATTTTTCCACTTCTTTTTTTGCTATGAAACAGTTAAGCGGCTATGGGAATGTAAACACACAAAAGTGCCCCCTTCCCCACTCCTCCAGCAGCATCCAAAACAATCAGCAGCAGCAACACTTGGCTTGACAGGCAAAAGCCCACCTCTCTTTCTCTCTCTATCTCTCTAGCTCACTGTACTGCTAATGAGCCGCCAGCGCTGCTCTGATGCTGTTGTCCCCTTTACAGGTAACACCTCGGAAAGGGGCTTGTCGTCATTATAAAGGCGTTGAATTGCTTTCTCGAGTGCGCTCTCTCTCTCCGTCTCTCTCTCACAAACACACACATATAGGCAAAGACAAGCTTAAAGCCTATTTTGACTAGAAAATTTGGACGGTCCTTCCTCCGATTGGTTTGGCGGGGCGTCGTCACTCCTTTTTGCTCTATTGATTTTTAACATAATCAAAACCCAAAATGTATGCACACATGCATAACATATACACACAAACACACATACACTTACATACATAAGTGTACATGCATATATACATTTACATACACAATTACATACATATGCCAGTTTTGACAGCGTTGCCATGTGTATGCTTAGAAGGTGGCTGCTTGCCTGCCTGGCTGGGCTGGGATACAGTGAGTTGGTAGGTCTGATGCTTTTGGGTGGCAACGTTGGCGTCGCGCTGATTATGAGGATGTTGATAAGTTTTAACGTCAACGACGTCGACGAACGAGCGACACCAAAACGAACGACGAACGCTGTCGGCGAAGCTTGTTGTCTCTCTCTCTCTCTCACACACACACACACACTCACATACACGTCCGTCAAGCTGCTGCGCCTATTTTAAACACACAGACACATGGACATGCGACAACCCTTTTTAGTCCCCACAGTTCACAGCTTCCCCACCGTTTCTCTGCACCCTGTCTTCATTGTTGAAAATGGCTTCATTGAAAATGTTGTTTGCTTTTCTATTTGGGTTTGCTTTTTTGCTGGCTTTGCCTACACTCGGCTTTTTGCTTTATTTTATATTTTTACACTATAAAATATACATTGTGTGTGTGTGTGTTTGTGGTATGCTTTTAGGCGCAGTAGTCCTTTCAATGATTGTGTTTGCATTTTGGGGTCTACAAGTTTTTGGCTTTTGTACAATTTTCGTTTTAAACTTTGCGTTGTACACGAATTATAAGTTTTGATTAGTAGTGGGCAAACTTTTGCATCCGCCCTGTATATGTGTATGTGTGAGAGTTTCTCTCGGGGTTGCGGCTGGTGGAATTGCCATCATACATAGAAGAAGTAACGGATGTAGCTATGTAAATTTATGTACGTATATTTGCATATGTAGTAATAACTAATATATATATATATATATATATATGTATAGAGAATATGCAGGAAATGAGTTTGACGTCAGCGTTATTATAGCCTTACAAATTTTAAGGGTTTGCCAAAGAGTCCCAAATACATAAATTGTAATTTACATTGAATGGGTTTCTGAATAAATATACATATATAGAAACATGGCTTCCACTTTTTATTTTCTGCCATAAAAACAGGAAACTTCCTCTTTAACATAGCATACTTTTTAGCGTAAATTTTGCACAGAACGTAATTTTAGTTCGCAGTTTTAATTTTTAGGCGGCTCATTCTGTAATATTTTAATTGAATAATTTGAAGAACGTCTTTCTACTTGCAAGTTTCTTTATTTCGACAATTTAACATTCCTCTGTCGGTCTCTCCTTCAAGATTCAAACTCAGAATGGTCTAATTGCATATTACATGTTAAGCTTATGTTAAATACAGGTGTTATCGATCTCTAGTTGCACTAAGCGCAAGATGCAACCGTTCTTATGTAATTTATTGCACTGTGTTAATTGCTTAACGCTATGAATACTTGGCGCGCTACAATTTTCATAATGTCTTCTTTTATATATATTTTCAATATTTTCAGGAATACGACATCAAGGATCATCGGCCGTGGCTGTCCTTAAACCAATGTGGCCTCAATAAACCCGAGCAAATTAAATTTGCGCGCTATTTGGGCCAGGGATTGCCAACGTTTACGCTCTTCTGCATTTATAGCAATTTTAAGAATCTGTTTTGCACCAAACGCACAGAAATGTGAGTAACTCAAGACTATATATCAAATGTCATGTACAATATAAAGTATCGACTTACCATTAACAGCTATACCAAGGATGGCTACAATCTGCCTTATATACTCGATAAGACAAAGCGCTTCCTGGCCAATACAACAGCTGGTGAGTTCACAACATTCCAATTCCCCACAAATTATTATGTATAGTGCAAATGCAGCAACGAGCAAAAAAAAAAGATATATATTTAATAGACAGGCAAAAAATATAAATAAAAGCGAAATAGACAGAAACGAAAATGTGACGCCAAAATAGCTTAAAAGCGAGAATTGTGCTACATTTTATAAATATATATACACAAAAAGAAAACCGTGCCTACAAAAAAAAAAAAACATTTTCTTTTATGATTTTTTTTCTCTGTATTTTCTATTTTGCATTTTGTGTTCTTAATTTCTCATTTTTGCTCTACATATTTTATTTGCCACATGCACTTTCTATGCTCTCTCGAAACGAAAAAAAAAATATATATATATATACATATATATATATATCTGTATACTTAAAAATTGGCTGCCTATTTTTGCACTGTGCAAAAAATCAAATGAGAAACAAATCAAAAAAAAACTATTTTAATTTTTGACTTCAATTTGTTTGTGTTCTTCTTCTACTTCTTTTTACACGCATACGCTTTAAATCACTAGGCGAAAATACCAACAATAACAACAACAGTAACAAGACCAACAACACAACAACAACCACTCCTGTTAAACAGACACAAGAGCTTTGCGAATCTGCGCCCGCATCGCCAACAACAGTAACAGCAACAACAACAGCCGCAACAACAGTAACAGCAACATCAACAGCGTTGCCACCCCACAACAATAACAACAGCAACACTACTACACATGCAACAGGCAACAGCAGCACACATTTACACACGCAGCACGCATCGCAGTCGCCGTCGCAGCCAGCTTTAGTTGCAGCACGCACAATGACCCCCATTGGCGCCACGCCTCTGCCACAACGCCCCGGAACGCCAACAACGCCAGCTGCTGTGGCAGCAACACCAACAACGCCACATCCGGCGCCACACACTCCACATTTGATGCATCTGCAACAACAACCATCAACTCCCTTACGTGGCGCGCCCATGACGCAACAGCAGCAGCAGCAACAACATCCGCATTCACATCATCAACAGCAGCAGGCACATCCGCATCCTCATCCCCATCATGGATCGCCGCATCCGCATCACTATTCGCATCCGCATCCGCAGCAACATCCACATTCGCATCCACATACGCAACAACATCCGCATCCACATCAGCATCCGCATCATTTTGCTGCCTACGCACACCCGCATCACACACACTATGGTTTGCCACCTCCGCATCCACATCCGCATGCTCATCAACATCCGCACTCACATCCACATCAGCACTCACATCCGCATCCGCACGCACATATGGCAGCCGCATTGAGCTATGGCCAACAGGTGGCGCCACCATCATCAGCACAGGCGCCACAGCTGCCGCCGCCCAATATGTGAGACTGGCGTCGGCGTGGCGCCAAATATGGCGGCAGTGGCGCCACCTGTTGACAATCGTAGTAGTAAACTTACAACAACAATAAAAAACAAAATGGCCCCCAACTCAACTATTTTTAGCTTATAAAATTTGTAACTCTATTTTTTTATTTGTTTGTAAATCGTCAATTGATTTAATTTTTATAATGTTGTCTTTGTGTGCCCTTCTGTTTTGCACCTAGCGTATATTATTCGTTTGTAGTCTAATTTTACAAGCTTTTTGCCAAATTTCTTATATGTATTATGTTAAACGACTAAATTGTTGGACGATGATCATCACGCCCTGAAACTATGCAATGTTATTCCTTGAAAAGAGATTATTACAATTACACACAGCCACACACACACACATACACACATGTAAACTGTCGACACCATCATTATTATTATTATTAACGTAAATTCAGCTAATGCGCAACTATTAAAAGTAATAATAAAATCAATATATATATTTATATATATATATATTCACGGATATATATGACCATATATTTTAGTAAGCCAAGAAACAAATGATATATGTATGTAAAACCAATCCTAACTATATATACAACAAACATATAAAGAGAACAAATATACATATATATATACATACATACATATAGATGTATATATATACATAGCAAAAACGACAAAAATGTTGCCTTCTTTTATTGAGTAATTTACGAGTACTTTCCACATATTTACAATTTGCCTGTTCTCTCTGCATTTGTGCTAGGCTTAGCCGCTGCTCTCTCTCTCTCTCTCTCTCTCTTTCTTTCTCTCTCTGACTCTCTCTGTAAACAAATGCAAATCTCTCTTGTAGACCTCAAGAATATGGCAGCCGCGAATGACGGCACGCTCGAGTTTGCCAGCAATAACAGCAGCAGCAGCAGCAGCAATAACAGCAACAACAACAACAGCAACACTATGAACAATAACAGCAGCAGCAGCAGCGTTAACAGTAACAGCAGCAACAGCACTAACAGCAGCAGCAGCAACAACAACCTCAATACAGTTAACAGTTATGCAGCATCAGCAGCAGCAGCGGCTCAACAACCAATGGACACACGGTATGGCTGTGTAACGGCGACGTCAACGTCGCTGCCAGCACTGTTACCGCCACCCTCGTCGCTGCCAGCGTTGCCATTAGGTCCGCCGCCACGTTCGCTGGAACAGCTGATCATCTATGAAAATTTCAATGTGCACGAAACGCATCGCATCGAAGACGGCGTTTGTACGCACATCTCACGGCTGCCGCCCAAGAAGCAGGAGCTATTGAAACAGTTCGGTATACAGAGTAGTAGCCAGCAATGTCTGAGCAATTATGAAAAGTGCATACTCATCGAGAACTTCATCAAGTTTTGCAATGTGAGCAAATTGTGTATCGACGCCGTGTTTGTCTGCTCTCAACCACCCCACAAAGAAACAGGAGACGATTGTGTTGCGTGCAGCGGAGCTTTGTTCTTGAATTGGCCATTAAATAAATAGTTGTACACAATTGGCATTATTCATTATTTAATATCTAGTTCAAAATTACATCATCATTTCTCCTCGTAGAGCATAGAACAAAACTCTTTGCCGTTTATCAATTGAAGAGCAGTTGTTTTTTAATTAATTCCACACATTTTTTCGCTTCTTTCCGCTTTTTGTTTTTTTGGTTTTTTGTGCAATAGGAATATCAGATATCCGATCATCGACCCTTTTTGGACTTCCACGAGAGCGCTCTATCCAAATGTGAGCAACTTAAATTTGTACGATATCTGGGCCAGGGGCTATCCAATCTGACGCTAAACAAGATCTATGTTGCATTCAAGGAGCTCCTGGGCAACGGACGACCTGACAAGTGAGTAAACTAAAGAATCGCTTTAAATCCTTTAATTTTTAATATTAACTTTTTTTCAGATCTGGCTCGGATAATTATAATTTGGATGTATTACTGAAGAAGAAGCGCAAGAATCTATTTAATCGCCTGAATGCATCGGGTAAACTATGTTAGTTTCTTCATAATTATTTAAAATTAAAATCCATTAAAAATTATTAAAACTGTATTGCATTTGAAAATCGGTTAGGTTTTGACAGTTGCAAATTCAAATTTAATGGCGCTGCCACCTAGTCCAATTTAAACTTAAGCTTTTTATATTTTCCCTTTCATACAGCAACTAGTGTCGATTTAACAGCGTACGACTCAGCACAACAATCGCAACAACATGCCCAAGTGCCACGCCCACATCACGCCTTTGCCGCTTTAACAGCAGCGACGCAGCCAAACGACGTTTGCAGTGATCTACCGCAATACAGTTATGTGCAACGGTAAAAGCTCACATTGACGCCTGCGCGGGCGTTTGCACAACTACAACAAAAACAAGAAATACACACGCACGCATATGCAAACACACACACATACATATTAAATATACTTCCTGGAACTGGACCAGTAACTGTTGTGTCTTCAAAACATAGAAAAAGAGAAACAAAAACAAAAACAAAAACAAAATTATACGAAAAATGGAAAAATTTGTTAAGCAAAATGATGCTAAGTAATTAATTGAAAACTAAGTGCTAAATTATAAATGAAAACAAAAAAACACAAATACGAGAAATTAGAGAAAAGTAGTGTAACAAATTTAAATAAAATTACTTATCGTAACAACGTAACGTAACGTAATGGTAATGAGAATGAAATTCCAATTAGCAACACTACCACTAAACCAAAAAGAATGCAGTTTAATCTATTAGATATCTAACGTCACAATACATATATAAATATATTTTGTGTAGTTGGGCAGAACAACAAGGATTTAAAAATAATATATTTGTAGCTCGTGCTTCGGTTTCCAACATTTCAGTCTCCATTTGTTTTCCAAAAAAGTTAAGCAAGCAAGCAAGTTATATATACATAGAGTATATATATATATATAGAGTTAAGCTAGATTTTAAGCGCAACACCAAAATTCAAAAACTAAATCAAAGACCTCCCAAGAAAGTTCCCTAATATGCATATACACATCAACTATATAGCATATAGTTTGTAAGTTGAGAAAAAGTTTACATTTACATTAGCGAAACACAAACACACACACAAACACACTCACACATACAAACGCACACAAAGAAAATACAAAAAAAAAATACACTGAGAAGATTCAGTATAGCAAACATAAAAGATTAACAAAACAATTATTCCTATATACAATACTTATATATACAACAACAAACAATATACATAAAATATATTATTATAAACAGAAACGCAATGAATCAAATACCAAGCATAGCAACTGTAACATAAACAACAAATATATTATATACTAAAAAAGCCAAAAAGAAATTCGCCTTTGTTCTCTTTAACTTTACGGAAACGTTTTTATTTTCAAAAATCATTTTTTTTTTTTTTTTTATGTTACTATTATGAAAATAGTTTACGATTATTAACTTGCAGCGATTTAGAGGGGCATGGAAAGTACAAAAGAAGTAAAGTACATTAAAAGGCAGTTTATAATTTTTTGGGGGCGTGTCGACTTAACTAACTCCTTGCCAAAAACACTTTTCGAATTACTTAAATACAGCATAATAAGAATAATGTTTGTTTATATTCTTAGCACATTGGCGGCAATTTAGAATTACCTTTACTGAATATGCTATTTTGTTTGATTTTTTTTTTTGACAAAAAACCGAACGTTTGATGTTGAAAGCGCTCTAATTTGATTCTTTTTTGCTTAATTTCTGCTCGCGCTCCAACGACCGCTGCTTGGCCTTCTCATAGATGGGCAACAGTTGTCCAGTCTCGCCCAGCATTTTCAGCAGCTCGACAATAAACGGCAAATAGTTGTGTTTGCGTCGCACATTCTCCACCTGCAAAAGAGATGCGATTAATATGGATGTGTTTATATATTATATTTGTAATTAATATGTGCCTTGTATCGTTTCTTCTTCTCGATTTCATACTGTATGTAGGAGCGCAGGCTATTGATTTCAGTCTGACGATCATCGGCTGTGTCCATGGCATCGGCAGCCGGATTCAGTAGCTTGTCTATTTGCTGTTCGTAGATACGTTGCCTGTCCGAGATCAGGGCCATCAAATTGAAATAGATTTCACCATCGTTATAGCGTTGCATGCGTTTCTCAATGATCGGTCGCACCACATCGATCCAATTCTGTTCAGGCTTGATCTCACCCAAATCGATGGGTCCCTCACGCAGACCATCCAGCTCATAGAGACGCCCAGCAATGGGCATATAGCTAACAAAATGATAGACATCCTCATCCTTGTTCTGGTTTTTCATGTCCAGCTCGAAGAGCGTTTGGCGGGCAAACGAATTGTGCACCGTTCGAATCTGGGAGGCATTGCTCAGCGTCAGACCCTTATTGTAGGGATCGAAGCACTGGCAAAACTCCTTGAAATTGGTCAGGGTGTCGCCCAGCTTGATGTCCTCGTGATTCAAATTGAGCAGCAAACTGAGTATGGCTTGCGTTGCACACGCATTATTGATCACCTGCTTCGCGAAAAAGATGTGATCCCGATCCAATACCACTTTGCCAGCGGGTTCATCCTCCTGCACCCACTTGAACAGAAATATGAGGCCATGTATGGGCTCCAGATCCTTGAACGATTCATTGTCCAGGCTCCAGATCTCCTCCACCTGGGCACCGTCGCAACCTGGCCGAGCAAATGCAGTTTTTTATTGATCCCAGAGGATAATTCAACGCCGGCTTTGGCATCCGCGTCCTCTTGGCAAAAAAAAGCGCGCGAGGTACATCATCTTACCAAACTCGCGTATCAGCTCCGTGAATACGCCTGGATCGCTTTCTATGAGACACCAATTGCCTGCTCCCTCACTCATCGTGCGCAGCTTAAAATCGTTTGATTAATTTGCAAAAATTGACACTAATAAAAAACTTTTTTGTCAACTCACAAGCTATACGATTAATGATAGAGATGTTACGATATATAAACGCGATACCTTATCCGATACGGTTCTCTGTTTCGATGTTGTCCGACAATATTATCGATTTACAACACGATCAATTTGGTTAAATTTGTGGCAAAATATCAAATCTTTTTTTCTATAATATTACTCTATGTGACAACAAATACCATAATTACTTCAAGTTATTGGACTTAACTATTCAATATATTGCTCTGCATATCCAACTGCTTTCCGATTGTCAATGCTATGCATATTTAACGATGTACCGATAAATTTGTACATCTCTAATGTCATGGCGGACACAAAGCAAAGCGGTGGGGAAAAAATTATGTAGAAGCAGAATGAAAAATCTCATATAAAAAAATTAAATATTTCTGCTGCATGTGAAATGTTAAGTTCTTATGTGTACCATAACAATAAATGTGAGACAATAATCTATAATTTAGTGTAATGTTTGTATGCGCCTTAAGTGTAGGAGAAGCAATGAAAATATGACGCGAAAATATGATATCAACTTTGTGCAGGCACCAGCAACAAAATCTGTGTTTGTAGTGTCAGTGGAAAATTGGCAATTGCTGCGTACGTTTATGTAAATGCCGAGAACGACGGATAAAAACAAATTCGAGCGTTGTTTTTAATAAACTCTCTGTGTGCGTGTGTGTGTGTGTGTGTACTGAGGAGCGCGTTCTCTCGTCTCAGTGCGAGAGTTGCAGCGAAATATTGGGGAAAAAGAGGCGCGAAAAATTCGCAACAAAATGGTTGTCTCAAAAGACAACAAGCGTCGCCGTAAGGAAACAGATACGCCGCCAACGTCATCGTCCGCGGCGTCGGCGGCGGCAGCAGCAGCAGCAGCACTGGCTGTGGAGTCATCACCCGAGATGCCTAAAAGGTGAGCCCATTTACCCACCCAACCCCCCTCCCTCCCTCCCTATCTCATTTGTCTATCTATTGTTGATCATATATGTAGTGTGTAATATTTGTGTGAGCGATGACGACGCAGAGCTGAGTAGAGCTGCGACGACTTTAAGGTTGCCACTGTTAAATTTTTGCGAACAGCAACAGCGCTCCCCCCTCTGCTCGCTCCCCATGCGTGAAGTGAGGTGCGGTACATTGTATAAGCAACCGTGTTGCCAATTTTGTGCCAGTTAAAAAGAAAATTAAAAAGCATTTATTAATTTAAATTGTCTCAAATTGAAGTGTTTGTTTTACTTACAAAAATGATAAGTGAAGCAAAAGCAAAAGATAAACAAGCTTAAACCGGCTTTATAAGTTGAGTAATTTTAGCTGTTTAAAAGCCAAAAAATGGGCAGCACTGTTAAACAAGCGTCGTGGCGCTGTTGTTTTTGTTTTTGTTGTAGTTGTACAGGCCAAGGGCTGATTCGTATTTACGTTTAGGGTGTAGAGCAGGTGTGTGTGCATGTGTGTGTGTGTGTGTGAGCGTATGCATGTGAATGTACTGTTATTGTTGTTGTTTTTGGTTTTTGATTTAGAGCGTAATTTGGATCAAATTGCATTTGTTTTGTTTTTTATTTGCAAATTAAACTCACTCACTCTTTTTATTCTCTCTGTTCCCCATTTCCATGCCTCTGCTGATTACAGAACGAAGGTGCAGGCACAGCGTAAATTCGCCCAAGGCCAGAGTGCGCCCAATTCAGCCGGCGGTGGTGCATTCAACGCTGCCAGCGTTGCAGCAGCCGCAGCAGCAGCAGCAACAGCGGCGGCAGCAGCTGCAGCAACAGCATCTGGCTCCTCATCGTCTGCTGGACCAAGCACATCAACAGCAGACAGCCTGCAACAGCAACAGCCACCGATTGAGATATTGCCGAATCAGCGCCCGAAACCGCAGGATTTTGTAACGTTTCTCTGCATTCGCAGTTTTCAGGGCAAACCCAAAGCCAATGACGCAGGTGCTCTTCCGCCCAGCAGCGATGCTGTCAACAACAACAACACCTCCAACAACAACAAGAAGAACAACAGCTGTAGCAGCAAAAAGAAACGCGGCCGACCGGCCAAAAAAGCAGGCACGGAGCAGATGCCTACAACGACTAAAACAGAAAGTGATAAAATTGAAGCAGCAGCGACGCCCACGCCTCCTCCGCCTGCCCAATCTCAGCCTCACTCTCTGCTGCTTGCTGGAGCAGTACGTAAGCGTGCCGAGGTTGTTGCCGAGGGCAATCGTCGAGGCGGACGACGTCAGGAGACTTTAAAGCGTCGCTCAAATCGCGCCGGCAACAAGGAAAAAGATGAGGAGCCGGAGCAGCAGCAGCCGGCGCAGCAGCTACAGCAGCAGAATAATGCAGACGCAGACCATGTCGAGGAGGAGGCGGAGGATGACGAGGAGGATGAATTCTTCTCGGCGCATGATGCCAGCTCGCGTAATGGTGGCGCCGCCGCCGTTGCCGATGAGACGCTCTCCAAGTCGGAGGCAATACAATCAAATACAAGACGTGGTCGTGGCAGAAAATCTGTTGTGGCAGTAACAGCTGACTCTCCTGTTGCAACCAACGAGAGCAGGGCTAGCAAGGAGAAGGAGAAGGGGCCCGTGAAACGTTTGCGTCAACAGCGTGAATCACCCATTTTCATACCCTCCCCGGAATCATCGGGACGCATGACGCGACAGCGTGCTTTTTTTGAGCCTGTCAAGGTGCCGCCAAAGCAAGAGCAGTCAGAAGTGGAGGAGATGCACGAGGTCGAGCTGGAGCAAGAGCTGAAAGAACAAAAAAAGAGCAAGGAAAAGGAGCAGCTGCAGAAGCAGTCGACGCCATCAGCAGCAGTCGAGCCCAAGCAGCAGCAGCACATCAAGGAGAAAATCAACTCGAGCATTTATGCCAAAGATGCGGCCAAGCTAGAGAATGGTGTCACCACAGCGACAGCAGCTGCGGCAGCGGAGCAACAAAAGGGCCTCAACGTCTTCGATTTCAGCTCCGATGATGAGCAGCCGCTGGCCAAGGCCATCAAGCTGAAAAAGAGTGGTAAAAAGACGGCAGTGGGTGCGGGCGGAGGAGCAGCAGCAGCTGCTGCAGCAGCTGGAACAGCAAATGCACGCGGTCGGAAATCAGCCGGCGGCGGATCGGCAAAAAGGCAACAGCGGCTGGAGGAAAAGGATAAGGCAACTGTGGCAGCAACTCCGCCTGAAGAGCCGTCAAAAACAAAGCGTGGCAAGCCATTAAAAAAGAAAGCAGCCGAGCCGGAAAACGACGAGCAGGGGGTGGATGCCGAGGAGTCCGATTTAAGTCCACCCTCGCCCAAAAAGCCAACAAACAATAATAATGCGCGTCCCGTGCGTCGTCAGGCAGCACAGCTGAAAGCGCAGCAACGCTCGAGGAGTCCAAGTCCGCAGGAGCAGCAGCGCAGTCAGCGTCCGTCGCGTAAGACGAAAGAAGCGGCTGCCATCTACATGGGCATCATTGGGCACAAGTTGCAGCTGGCGGATGACGAGGACGATGATCTGTCGCTGAGCAGCTTCCCAGACATACCCAATGTCAAGCAAATGGAGAAAATGGAGAAGGAGATTAAAAGGAATGCGGCGGGTAAACAGGCGGGTAAACAGGCAAGCAAACCAGCAGCAGCAGCAGCATCAGTAGCAACAACAACTACAGTAGAAGTGGCAGCAGCAGCCGCAGCAGAAGGAGCAGAAGCAGTAGGATCAGCTGCTGCTGTTGCTGCTGCAGCAGTTGAGCCAACAACTGAAACGCCAGCAGCAGCAGAAGCGCCACCGGCACCTCCTCCTGCACCGCGTCGCGGTCGACCGCCCAAGCAAGCAAAAGGTGCAACAACCGCAGCGGGGGCAACAAGTGCAGCAACAGCAGCAGCAGCTGCAGGCACAGTCAAGCCTCAGATTGAGGGCATGCTGGTGAAGAAAGGCGCACTGGCGCTGGCCAAAGCAAAGTCCGAACAGCAACAAAAAGACCAACAACAACAAGAACAGCAACAACAACAGCAGCAGCCTCAACAAAAAGTCGACTCCGATGCCGAGGAGGATTTTCTAATCAACGAGGAGCTAAACGAAACCAAGCGCAAGCTCGAAAAGAGTTTCAGTGACTCGGATGATGAGCCGCTGGCAATTAAAGTGCCAACAGCAACAGCGGCGGCGGCAGCAGCAGCAGCAGCAACAGCAACAGTTGCAACAACAACAACAGCAGCAGCAACAACTACAACAAAAACATCCTCAGCTGCAACAACAAACACAGCCAACGCCAGCAACAGTAGCAGCAAAACGGAAACAGCAGCAACAACTGTGACTCAAACAACGACAGCAACAACTGCAGTAACAACCGCAGCATCAACAACTACAGTAACTGCAACAGCACCCACGACTACAGCAGCAGCTGCAGCAGCAACAACAACAACTCTAGCAGCAGCAGCAACAACAAATGTAGCAGGAGCAACAACAACTGCAGCAGCAGCAGCTACTCTAAAGCCACCACAACTGGGCGTCGCAACAGCCACGCCCATAACGCCATTAACCATGCTGCCGCTAACAACAAAGCCCAGTCCATTTTCCATTTCGCCACCGAGCTATGCATCCGCAGCAGCCACACTAAAAGCAATGGAAAAGAAATCACCAGTGCCCACCTCGAAGATATTAAATGTGCCTGCCACGTATGCGTTGCCCGGCAGCGGAACAATTGGCATGGGTGTGGGTGCCGTTGGCTTTGGGAAGAGCACATCGTATTTGCCGCAGGCATCGCCACACTATCAATCCCCGTATGTGCGTCCGCCGACGTTTTGTGCCGCTGCAGGTGCGGCTGCTGCCATTGGCAATAAGACGCCGCATCCGCAACAGCAGCAGCAACAATTACTGGCAGCAACAGCAGCGGCGGCTGGGGCGGGGGCAACAAGCACAGCCCAGCAGACATCAACACCACTCAAATATCAAACGGCGCCCACAATCTATCCGCCACCCATTGAGGCGTATCAGTGTCCCAAAATCAATCCCAATTTTCTAACGCCCAAATATGATCGGGCGAGCATTTTGCCGCGTGTCAACAACAATAATAATGCGGTGACCATTAGCAATACGAGCGGCAGCAATTTTACGGCGCCAACAATTGCAAGACCAACGCTGAGCACACTGGCCACGCCCACTACACACGCTGCTGTTGCAGCGGCGGCAGTGACAACTGTTGCAACAAAGGCAACGACTGCTGTTAGTCAAAGTCTTAGTTTGACCATAACTGCAACGCCGCCAGCTGTGGCATCCACATCAGCAGCAGCAGCAGCAGCCGCACAACAGCAACAACAATCACAACAGCAGCAGCAACAACAGCAGCAGTCGCAACAACAACAATCACAACAACAACAACAGCAGCAGCAACAACAGCAGCAGCAACAGCCACATCCACAACAACAATCGCCAGCGTTGACAATGACACCAACGACGAGCACGAACAACAATTCGGATCCGTTGAAAGATGAGATTGGCAGCATTTTGGCACAGGCAACACTCATGCCCAGCAAGGAGGAGTCGGGCAAGATCTTTGGCATTGCCAGCGTGAGTCTGGCGCAAAGTTCCGGGCCGGATAACACCAAATGTACGCTCGGCAAATGTGGATCGATACACAAACCGGTGCTGGGACCCGTTGTGCCCACTGAGGCCTACTTTGGCGATCAGTTGTCGGGCAAAGAGCGTCGCAAGGCCAAGGTGAATATGACACATGAACAGATCCAAAAGTGGCTCATCGAGTGCAGCTCGAATCCCGATGAGATCCAGGATGATCTCGACGATGAGTACGACGACAGTTTGAGGCCGCAACAGTCACAAACGCCGCCGGGCCCGACGCGTGACGATAAGGAGAGCACCAGCTTCAGTAGCTCCTCGAAGAATACACGCGGCGAGCTCGGCAAAAGTGAGAGTGCCTGGTCCGCGAAGGGGCCATCCCTGAAAGCGACACCGGTCCTCGTCAGCGCAGCGGCAGCGGCAACAGCAGCAGCTGCAGCCAATCTGCGGGATACTGTGGACACTGAATCGGATACCATGGACTTGGATAAGTGTGTGACACCCGTGAATCTCACCCAGAAAAAGGAAGTTTCGGCTGCCGCAGCAGCAGCAGGTGCAGCAGTCGCCAACAGCAGCAGTGATAAAAGGAAGCCGAAGAATGCGGTTAAAGCAACAGTTGCTGCTGCTGCTGCTGCTGCAGGGGGTGCAACTGGCGGCAACAATAAGCGAGGTGGTGGAACAGCAGCTGCTGCCAACAAACGCCTTGCGGCTGCCACAAAGCTGTCAACACCAACGCCCACCAATAGCAGCAGCAATACGCCCACCTCAGCAACGGCAACGACAACAACACTGACAACAACAACAATGTCAGCCAAACGAACGCCCATCTATCAGAGCAGCCCTGGCAAAGCCAAACTGGACAACAACAACAAGAAGCAGCAGCAGCAAAAGTTGCCAGCCAAAACTTCAGTTTATGCCTTTGGCAAGGAAGAGGAGACAACAACAACAGCAGCCGCTACTGTAAAAAAACCGGCAGCAACAGCAACTGTTGCTACTGCTGCTGCTGCTGCTAGCACCAAGACGACAAATCGTCGCCGCAATCTTGAGGTGGAAGCAGCAGCAGCAAAAACTGCAACGCCGCCGCCAGCTTTAAGCGAACGTTCGCCGACTAAAAAGCGTGCGGCTGCCACAGCGGCCGCGACAGCCGTGCAACTGACGCTCAGCCCAACGGATAAGCTGGAGAAACCCAAGGCAGCAGCAGCAGCAGCGCGCAAGAAACAACTGCAACAGCAGCAAAAGCAACAGCAGCAAAAGGAGCAACAACAGCAAAAGGAGCAGCAACAGCAAAAGGAGCAGCAACAGCAAAAAGAGCAACAACAACAGCAAAAGGAGAAGCAGAAGGAGCAACAACAGCAGCAGCAGCAGCAGAAAAAGACCGCAACAACTGCAGCAGGAGCAACAACAACCAGTGCTGGTGGAGATTCGGATGCAGAGGGTGCCACCTTTTACATACCCCTATTGCAAGGTGCCAGCAGTGGCGATGGTGGCATTCAAGGTGTTGCCGTCAAGCTGGGACGCGAGGGACCCGATGGACCCAATCAAAAGGTGGTGATGCAAGCGACGCTCGTGACCAAGGCACAAATGGACACGAACTCAGCGAAGCCGCTGCCCGACAATGAACAGCTGGTCAAAACGCTGCTCAATGCGGCAAACACAAACACCAATGAACCAACAACGCCCAGCAACAATAGCAACAGCTTAAAAGCCAGCACCTCAGCAGCAGCTGCAGTTGCGGTTGCAGTTGCAGCAGCAGCAGCAGCATCAGCGGGAGCAGCAACAACAACTGCCCCCGGTAATCTAGTCCGCGTCAATTCCAATTCATCACTCTTCTCTGGCTCCGCCAAATCGCGTACAGCTGCCACTGCAGCAGCAGCTGCTGCGATGGCCGTCACGAATGCGCTGGCCAAAAAGTACAAAGATGATACGCCCATTAAGATGGCCAATAATACGGCATTCCCCAGACACGATGATCCCACACAAATGGTCGAGGCGCCCATTTTTAAGCCCACCGAAAAGGAGTTCGCTGATCCCATTGAGTTCATTGAGCGCATCACACCAATCGCCGCCAGATTTGGCATCTGTAAGATAATACCGCCCGCCAGCTTCAAGCCGGAGTGTCGGATTTCGGATGAGATGCGATTCACGGCGTACAATCAGTATGTGCACAAGATGCTGCATCGCTGGGGCCCCAGTGCCAAGGAGTTGAGTGCCATCAAAAAGTATTTGGCTACGCAGAGCATTGTGATGAATCATGCGCCCTGGATTGGTGGCATGGAGGTGGACTTGCCGCGTCTCTATCACACCGTGCAGGAGCTCGGCGGCCTCAAGGAGGTCATCGAGAAGAAGAAATGGGCACGTGTCGCCGAAGAGATGTGCATACCAAAGCTCGCCCAGGATCGGGTCACCAAACTGGATGACATTTACTGCAAGTACTTGTTGCCCTACGACACCCTCTCCCCGGCGGAACGCCAAAAACTCTTCGACGAGGTCGAAGCGGATTGGGCCAAGCGAGAGGCACGTGCCCGTCGCAATGCGGATCGTTTTGTCAATTCAACGGAGAGCGTTTCCAATGTCGACGATGATCTGTCCACCGATGAGGATGATGAATCGGAGGAGGAACTCGACGGTGTCTCCATGGAGTGCATTGTCAAGGGTCGCAGCATGCCACTCAGTCAATTCTATCGGATTGCGCGCAACACAATGGCGCTGTGGTTCAAGAGCACCGATCCTACCGTTAACGAGGTGGAGGCGGAATTCTGGCGACATGTCGCCGTCCGCGATAGTCATGTCTGTGTGCATTCCGGATCCATTGATAGCTCCGGCTGGGGATATGGTTTTCCGAGTCCGGGTCCCAAGGGCAAGGGTTCGAATTATGCGCGTCACCCGTGGAACCTAAAGGTGCTCACAAATAATGCGGGCTCTGTGCTGCGCTCGCTGGGACCTGTTATGGGCGTCACAGTGCCCACACTGCATGTGGGCATGCTCTTCTCCGCCTGTTGTTGGTATCGGGATCCACACGGTCTGTCTTGGATCGAGTATTTGCATACGGGCGCCTCCAAGCTCTGGTATGGCATCCCCGATGATCAAAGTGCTAATTTCCGGGCGGCGCTCACCTCTCTGATTCCGACGCACTGTCAGAATAAGACCATTTGGTTGCCCTGTGATACGGTGATGGTGCCGCCGCACATGCTCACCGATCGCGGTGTCTCACTGTGCCGCATCGAGCAGAAACCGGGCGAGTTTATTGTTGTCTTTCCACGTGCCTACACCTCAAGTCTGGCCACCGGCTATGTGGTCTCCGAGAGCGTTTACTTTGCCACCAACTCATGGCTGGATCTGGCCAAGGATGACTTTAGGGTGAGTCTCAGACTGCATTCCTTTGATATTGACTTGCACAAGCTAAACTAATTACTGTTACAGGACATCCATGAGAGCTGTGAGCCGGCCATGTTCTCGCTGGAGCAGCTACTCTTTGCTTTGGGCTACGATCAGCGCGTCAATTCGGACACATTGCACCAGATGCTGCCTATGCTAAACGATGTGTGCGAGAAGGAATCGGCGGCACGTCAACAGCTTAGAGTAAGTATAAAACGAACTGGCCCGTCGAGGATTGTGTTAATCCTAAACAAATCCTAATCTCTTGCAGGCTGCGGGCGTCACAGCCAGCGAAAAAGTGCAAGCCGATAAGGGACAAAAGGGGACGAAGAAGCAACAGCAGCCGCCGCACAAATCCATCGATAGTGAATGCGATCTCTGCCGGGCCAATCTGTACATATCGATGGTGCGCACCGAGGATGGCAACATATACTGCTTGCAGCACGCCCTGAAGAATATCAACAGTGGCAATGTGCAACCGAAAATGTGCAAACTGGTCTACGCCTACAATGTGGACGATGTGCAGCAACTGATCCGCCAGTTGCAGGAGAAGATTAATCAGATGCATCACAAGGCGGCCGTTAAGAAAAAGTAGCATCGACGACGGTATCGCTACTAAGCCAGCGCAATAACTATAAACACAAAGATACCGATTAGTTGAACGATCTGACAGACGACGATGATCTTTGTACATACAGCAACAGATATGCATAGTTGTATTTATAAATGATAGTATATACATATATGTGTAGGTTTATTTCAACGTGGCAATGCTTGCAATTTTGACTAGTTTATAAAGAACTTTTATACATGCATGCATATATATATATATATATATATATATATATATATATGTATGATATGTGCGCATCTGTGTGTGTATATATATGTTTAGAAATTAATAGGGTTAAGATGTAACGCGTTTGCAATGATTTTGTTTTCCATTTTCTTTTGTTATTACTGAGTATATATATATATCTTGTGTGTTATTGATTGTATATGTAAAAGAAAAACAAAACTAAACTAAACTTAGTGATAAGTTAGCCTTCGATTAAGTCAAGAGAATAATGCGCTCGCCTCAGTTAATACAAAGATTTATACACTGCTAACAAGTGGCAATTTCTACTACCTTTTTATATAATATATATATATATATATATTTGTATGTATATATATATACGATTAACAATTACCAATAGGCATCATGTAGACAACTAACGTCAAACAAATAATCTTAGACAGCAAAACAATACAATAGAAATTGGCCATAGAGCCATGAGAAACTAAATGCTAACTAAATGCAAACGAACATTTTCCTATTCGCATGGCAAATCTTGCGTTCTGCAGATCCGATAATAATGATAGTGTTACATTTTTGAATGTTCCAGTTCCATGTAATGTACTTTTTAATATATCTGCACCAGTGCTATATAACCGGATAAGCTCAGAATTTTCGACACACCAAAACCACAACCATAAAAACTAAATACATAAAGAAAGAGAATGGGTTTGAATGACTTTAATTAAGAAGTTCTATGTATTTATATAGTTGTAATACAATATTTAAATAATAACAAAGTGCAACAATAAATCTTAACTCGAAATATAAATGATGCACGCTTAAGTTTGTGTATAGTTTGTATATGGATTTTGTGGAGACTACACATACTCTATACAGATATATCTTTACTTTATTTATGAAGAAATAATGAACTTAACTTAATCGAGACCTAAATCTATACAATCCAATATTTCAAAGCACAGATCCTGACCTACGGCCAAGTTAAGTACAATCGAATATATAAATATAGAAATATATATATATATAGCTTGCATAAGGCATCTCTCTCATTGAGCCTTTGGTTTCTTGCTGGGCTGCATGCAGTCGGTGCCGATTGAGGAGCGCTTAACTGCGCCCGTACTCATCACACTGGTGGTTGGCTTGACCTCGAGCTGACGCTTCAGTTCGGACACCTGGGCGGCCAGTTCGGTAATGCTGCTCAGTGCATCCTGGAGGCGACGATCCTGTGCCTTGCGTGACCGTTCAAGGAAACGCACCTTCGTACAGAGCATCTTCTGTGTTTGCCACTGGCGATGCACATGTCGGTTCAGGCGATAGCAATCGCATTGCTGCATGTATTCCTCGTTATTCTGATTCACGTAGGTCAGCACCTCATTGTATTCGACCTGTGGCGGTCGCTGTCGTGCCCTGTCCAGCGGTGAGACTTTAACGCCACTGAAACTGATATCGCCAAGGGCGCCACAGACAACGACGCGTGAATTGCTGGCTGCGTCATTAAGTTTGATAACCGGCTTAAAGTTGACAGCGATCTTTTCGTCAAAGTGTTCGATGGCCATGGAGGAGATGTCACGGAGCTCCTGCAATACCTCGTGTGGACGCAACTGCTTCGGTGAGCTGCCCACCAGCTTCAATATGGCGCTTATCTCGTCTAGCACACGGCCCGGTATAAAACAGCATAGATTGGAATCTATAAACTTTGAGTACGTCATTGTCAGCATTGAGATGCGCGTCTCGATGGACGTTAGAACGTCGGAGTGACGGGCCAGCGTGTGATTGCTACAAAACCAGGAATTATCTTTAAAAAAATATCTTTCCACAATTATTATTTTTTAGTTTACCGTCTCTCCGATTCGCGACGTGGCAGCAGTGCTTTGATTCGTCGGAAATGCTTGGCATGCTCCATCACCACTTTGTTGAAGCCCGTGTTCAGCACCTGTTGGCATATGTAATTGAAGCGAGCGCAAACCTAGAAAGTGGTAGAAAACCATCGAAGCGCCCCCGAGTTAATTTGTTATGGGTATACATTTTTTAATTACTCACCTCACGCTTCCGAGCTACTTCATCGTAGCTGAGCAGCTCCAAAATATCCATTAGCACAGTGTCTGGTAAATCCAAAATATGCATCATTTTGCTCTATTATCCTATTTAAATTGTATTACAACTATATTATCAAAATAAATTGTTCTCTGGCTCTGCAAATGATGGGTGAAAACAAACTGTAAAAGAAAAAACTTCTGGCGTTGCCAGACTACTTGCTGCTGTGTGCGTACGCAAGCTGATTGCTATATTTCGTGTTGTGTTTGGCGGTTATATTGTAACGACAGCCTAGTCAATTTATTGTTTTTGTATTTCCACAAAGTAGAGTATAACATGATAAGCATTTGAAAAATTTGCATTTCTAATAAATTGTTTCGATCTTTGCGTGAATTTTTTCTATAAATGCGACCAATGTAAATGTTTTCATTTCGAAATCAATTTTTCTCAAAAACCGCGGTTCTAATAATCGATAATTAGTGCGAATTTGATCGATTTATCGATCAACTCCTACGCTATGGTCTGAAATATAACGGCAGCTTTGCCTGTTTTACGAAGTTTTACTATATTAAGCGATGTATACGGAACAAATGTCTCCGGCAGTTAGTCCAGCGGCTACATATTGTTCAGAGCTCGAATACATAGTAGGATTGCAATCGGAGGAGTTGTGTGGCTCGCAGCCGCGCCGTTCCCAGCGTTTGCGTGAAAAGGAGCAAGCAACCAAGGCATTTGCAGAAGAATTCAACAAAATGGCCATCGCTCAAGGTGCCGTAGCTGGCTCGCCTCAACTGTTTGACGAGATGGATGCGGAATACAGTCAGTTGGCTCAGTTGCCGCCCAAACATGCTAGTACACCAAAAGACTGCCGTAAGCGTGTTAGAAGAGCTCCAAGGAGTGGAAAAAAACGTCGACGGAATTCCAAAATAGTACATTCTGATCCAATCCCAAAAGTGCGCAAAAAACGCGAGAAAAAATCTGCCTGGAGTAAAAAAATAGTGCATTCTGAGCCTCTGCCAGAAAATATGCCGTTACAGTCGCTACAAACATTGAATCCACAGAACAGTGTTACGCCTGAGCCATTGTCGAAGGCGCCTGATTTGACTCCCACCAACATCACCGTACGAACCCTTCCTACTACACAAATCAATCCCAGTTTTATGGAACCCAACAGCATGACTCAAACCTACTCATACCAGCGTATGAATGTGTCACATTCTATACTGCCGGAACGTTATCCGGCACATTTCGTACATCAGTTGCCACCGAAACCCGAATATACAACCGGCACCATCATTTCCAGTGAATTGCGACGTGAGAGCCGTGCAGCTGCTACCCAGGAACCAATATCGGATGAAACAATGCTGCCTGGCTGCAAGGAGGAGTATTCCCAAATGTCGCTGGATGCTGAATCTTTGGTGTCCACAACGCCATCGTTAAGTGAATCCCTGGCCGAAGTGTTTGGCACCACAAAAATACGAACACTTCTAAACATTGAATTGCCTCGCGTGTATCGAGTGCAGGAATTACATCTGCCCATTTTGGCATCGCTGCTGGAGGTGGACTTGAGACGGCTGCGCATCCTCTTGGAGCTGACACAGCGCCTGACGCTTGAGCAACTGCAACAGTTAACGCAGAATTGTTGCGAGGTGTTTAGCGTGCAGTCTTCCAGCGAAGAATAAACTGGGCGCCCAAGAATATACATACAATCAAATCACAATCAAATCTTAGAGCAGGGTCTCTTTTCAAACTTTAGGTTAATTTGTATAATTTACTGTTCTTGTTGTTGTTGTTTATCATGTGCAGAGCAGTGGCAGAGCCAAGTGGTGCCCGAGTTGAGGCGGATCTATTAAGCATTTCGATTGTAAGGATTGTGCCATGGATTCAACTCGTTCTGGAATTCATTTTTACTACTTACTGAGCTGTGCCACTGCGCCACTGTACTTAGTAGAGTTCATCTTTATATCTTTCAATCATTGGTTTTTTAGTTGTTTTCTTTTGTTTTGAAATTTTAGTGATCATTTGAATTTTGTATAATTTAGTTGGTAAATGGTATATAATGAAAATTGTTTGTTTTTTCCTTGTTGTTGCCTTTGACATTCAGAGTGCAAAGAGACAGAGAGAATTGTTGTTGTTGTTGTTTAAACCATCTTCAATCTTAATCTTTGTTATAAATAGCCTAAGACTAAAAGTTATCTAATATTTAATATAATTCATAATTGGTTTTTTTGTTTTTTTTTTCTCATTCAATATGTATTAATTATGTAATTATATACAAGCGCTCAGACTTGGAGACCGGTTAGTTTAGTAGTCGCTGTCGTAGCTAACATCCTGCTGTGCCTGCGTTGAGTCATCGGAACGCTCCGAGGTCGGATCAAAGTCCACATCCAGTGCATTGTCAATGCCCGGACAGCAGCTGGGATGCGCCATTGAATCGAAGGCATCTTTGATTTGATTATTTGCGCCCTTGGGATCCAGATCGGTGGCCCAGCTGAAATGCATCAGGGCCAGATCCATATTGCCAAGTGTCTTGTGTATTTTGCCAATTAGATAAAACACAACCGACTCCTTTGGCACAATCTCTTTGAGCTCCTCCAATTCGCGCAACGCCTCCTGATACTTGCCCAGCGAGAAATATATGGAGCCGCGATGAAAGCGCGCCAGCGGATTCTTTGGATCCAACGAAGCTGCCGTATTAAGTGTTTGCAGAGCCATGTCCTTCTTCTGCATAAAGAACTGCATCGCTCCAATGTGCACCAGAATGACCGAGTTTTGCGGATTGATTTTCAGCGCCTTCACGTAGTGCAGCTCGGCCAGCTCATATTTCTCCTGCTTGGAGTAGATTGTGCCAATGCCAAACCAGGCATTATAATGCCGCGGATCCCGCACAACCGCCGATCGAAAATAGTCCATCGCCTTGTCGAACTCCTCGGTAAGTACCAGCTCGTGACCGAGCAGTGTATAGCTATATACAAAGTCCGCATCGACTTGGACGGCGCGTTTGAAGAACTTAATGGCCGTCTCGTGCTCCTTGTGCAGCGAGAAACAATTGCCCGCCACACACCACGTGACCGGATTGCGTTTATCCTGCCCGATGAGGTCCTGTGCGAGCGCCGAAAGGGCCACCTCCTTTTGCAAGTGCCACAACGACGTGGAATATATCTCCATGTAGTCCAAGCGACTGGGCTCCGTTTCGTGTATCCGCTTGAAAACGAGAACGGCATTCTCGTAGTCGCGCATCTCGTACAGGCACATCCCAATCAACGATTGCACCCAACTGGAGTTTAAGTGATGCTTTGGTATCGTCGTCTCCAACAGCTTAATGGCCGTCTTGCACTGAAACGTCGAGAGTAGCTTATATCCCTCGGCCAGATCCCGTAGTAGCAGCATTAGACCATCCGCCGATTGCTTCTTCATGGTGAGCAGCTGATGGGCCAGCGTTTGGGCATTGTTGAGGCTGTTGTTGAGCAGCACTTTGGCATCCTCGGTGCTGCGATTGTTGATTGCAGATTGATTGTTGCCCGCTGTGGCAGCAGATGTGATCGTTTCGACCTTCTCCTTTTCTTTGCGCGACTGCTTTTCACTTAGCTTCTCGGCGAGATGATGATGGGTCTTCTCATCAATTAGCTCATTGCTTAAACAGATTTTGGTCATGCGAGACGATTTGGTTTTACGTGGCGGTGAACGCGGCTGGACAAACTTATTGTTATTCGTTATGTTCGGCGATTTGTTGTTCTCCTTGACAGAGTATGCCGAATTGCTAAACAAACGGGAACTTCGACGCACCGCAGCATTGGGATTTGGTGGTGCATTCACACCCAAATTGTTGGGAGTGCGAGGCGTTATGTTGCCAGTCTGCGTGAACACAGCGGGTTTCGTTTTCTCCTGACGATTGATCAGGCCGCCAACATGGGTTTTCAACTTTTTGCCAATGATCTTTGGCTCCTGATTGACCTCACCGAGCATTTGGGGCGAATATACAGACATGTTTAAATTGGCCTGCAGTACGGCTGAGCCGGCATCGCAGGGACTAGTCAACGGCATAATGCCAAAGCTGGGCGTTAATGGTGACATTGCTGACAAATATTTAAATTGCTTCCGAAACGGTGTCCCATTATTTGCATCGTGCACCTGCGTTGCATAACCCATGGGTGTGTCCTCCAACGGTATCATGCTCGAATTCATATTGGTGTTGTTCTGGTGTTGCTGCTGCTGCTGTTGTTGTACGCCGCCACGCAGCATCGTAATGGAGCTGTTGAGATTGTTGTTGTTGTTGTTGCTAATGTTATTGTTGATGTTGTTGTTTGGCGTTATTAAATTCTGTAGTGTGACAATGCTGCTGTTGTTGTTTTGCTGCTGCTGCTGTTGTTGCTGTTCGACTGGCGTGTTTAATATAAAATTGGAGTTATTGCTTAAGTTGTTGAGCAGTAGATTTTCGAGCTGCTGTTGCTGCTGCTGCTCGTTAGCTGCGTTGCCGCCGAACAGCACCATGGAATTGGCATTGGCGCTGCTGCCTTGGCAGGTGTTGAACACATCAGTGCTTTGAATTTGGAATATTGCCGCTGTATCCGTATCCTGACCCAGCAGGCACAAATCGGCGAACGCATGCCACATAAACGGATTCAATTTGAGGGCGCGACGCAACGCGCTCACCGCCAGCTTCTGGCGCTCAGTACGCACACAGATCTTCGCCATCAGCTGATAGGCGAAACAGGCGAGTTCGCCGAATTCTCGCTGCATTTCATCAAAGTGTTTATTGTCGGCAAATCCATTTGAAACGAGTGCGCTCTCTGCTTCCGCCAATTTCTTGAGCTCGTAGGCGCATTTGGCCTGCAAGAAGCGGCATTTAGGCGAGCGAGGTGACTTCTCCGACAGCAGCCAATATGCCTGATGCAATTGGCTTGAACGATAATAGCTGGTGGCCAGCAAAAATATTGTCTCGTCGCTTTCCACTAAAATAAATGTTTTGTGTCAAGGTTGTTTTCTTATTCATATCACTTTATGCATCACTCACCTTCTGAGCAGAGGCGTTCCGCCAGAAAAACAGCATCCTTATGATCGTAGTGATTGAGGCAGTGCCATATGGCGGCCTATAAGAATATTTTCCACAGCAAAAATTGATATAAAAGGGGATGTATGTGTATTGTTTTTTGTATAAACTGTTTGCTATCGATTTACCTGAACGGGCTCTTGTATCATTATTTTTGAGATTTATGTCAAAACTGTTTGGCCGTAACTGGGATTCCGCCACGACGCTACGAGTGGGGTGAACTAGTTACAATCGGTGCTATTCAAGCTGTTCTTCCGATCCGGTTTCGTTGCAATCAGCGTTAGTTTTCTGGTGGCCTTTTTAGCTAAGCTTCATACAACTACAACACACACACACATACACTGTTCACAAACTAAACACATGCAATGGGGATCATGCTGCATGTACTCCGTACGCGGTGCAATTTTCCACAAAATCAAATGAAAATAAATTTAAAAAAGAAAACAAAAAACAGTGCTGTGTGTGTGTAACTTAAATGCGGGGTGTGCTGGCGCTGCTGCTGCTCCCTGACCACCACTTCTAATATTGCGCTGTCGAGGCTTCTCTTCTTCTATTGGCACGGTACCACAGAACTCCGTACGTCAGTCAATTTTCGTAACAATTTTTCAAGGCCTTCGCACTAGCTTTCCCGCACACACACACACGCACACATTACAAATCGACTGTTTTTTTTCTCTTTTATTCCAGCACAGCGAATTATATATTGGATCTTAACGCGAAATTTATGGCCTATTCGTTTTGCATTAAAAAACTAAAATTAGTCGAACTTTTTCTGTGTGAGTGGCGATGCCAGCAAAGTAATTGCCATTCCACTTGCGCATCGATTTTTTTCTTATTGTCGATAACATTGTTAATACTAAACGTTGTTATCGTTATCACTGCAGGAAATTTTTTAAATGCATACCAAATCATAGTTTATTATTAATGTGCATATATATTAAACCGACTTATTTGCTATACTTTAAATTATATGCTTATACATTAGGTGCCAACACATCTATTGCGAGTCACTTGAACTGGAACTTGAGCTGTCAGTGGACATGACTTCCACATCATCCTGTGCCGAAGATTCCTTCCGTGTCTCCAGGGCCACCGAGTTACCCGATGCACCCATCATATGTAGTTCGCCCAGATTCCAGCTGAATTGGTTTTGGAATGCATTTGGCATCTCTCCGCCACCGCCACCGCCACCTCCCCCAGGACCACCTGCACTACTCAAATTTCGCTGGGTGTCCGACTGAATGGTGCTATTCTGATGTGTCACAATTCCCCCGTTGATATTCTGCTCAGATTTCCCCAGTAGCCCGTTGCGCATCTCAATGTCGGTGGGATATGGTCGCCTGAGATCTCCAATACACCAAGTTAGTGGAGCGCTGACTGCATTTGCTGAACTGATGCGATGTGCGTATTTGATGAGTTCCTCTGACGAAACGGGACGCTTATTGGCTTGATTAATGCTGGCCAGCTTCTGGCGTGCCTGAAATATGGCTGTGGAGAGTATGAGTTCCGCATCTTTGAGTGATTTCTGTAGCTTCTGAATTTCCCGATCCTAAACGTAAAATAAGTATAACAATTACAATTACACCAGTTACTTGAGCAGTACATACGTGAATCTCCACTTTGGCGCGCAGATTATCCATTGCCTCCTCAACTTTGGCCTGCTCCTCGGCCAATTCCAACATTTTTCTAAACTCCTCATCCTTGGAAACAAGCAAATCCAGCAATTCACTCAGTTCCGTGCTGGAGATTTTCTGGTGCGCTTGCTCTATAAGTTCTTTGGAGATCATTTCTATATCGTCGATTAGCAAAAGCAAGCGCTCCTTTGTGCTTAAGTGAAACGACATGATTAGTTATCAAAAACTACAATTAATATTTTTATTTCTAAATTATTATAGCTGTAAACAAGCCGAAAAGTATTTGCGAGTCCGACTAATGTATCGATGCCATTTCTCACCAATGATATGTTATCGATACTTTTGAAATGCGCCAAAAAATCACAATTAAGCAAAATCTGGTCGCACACAAAGTGACATAAACACAAACAGCTGTTTATTGGGCCTGGACCAGCCCATGCAACAGACGCTAAAAGCAAAAGGGCGAGGAAAGTACTTGTTTTTTTTTTTCAATCAAAATTCATATGCGTATAAATTCCAATCAGATAATGAAATAATTATTATGGGCGTGCCACATAAGTCGTAAACATGTTGCAATTGCTGATATTTATCTTACTGATTTTCCTCTTCATTTACTGGTAAGTGCAGCCGCACCGGTCACAAAAACTTTCGCGTTGAGGCTGCATGAAAATGAATCGCTTCGGTGCTCGTCTTATCTTCCAATTAGGATATTGCCAACGGGCATTAGCTGGTATCTGATTAAGCGGTTTCGGGTCAAAGTGCGCATCGGACGCATTTCATTGCCGTATTTATCGCTCAAGAATGTCCACATCAGCAAAAGCGGCTTCTCTGTTGTGAGTGCAAATTAATTGACCCGTGATTTATTGCCACCGTATAATTCACCGTTTCTTTACGCTTCCTTTCTCTATTTCCTTTAGCAAATTGAGGAAGTCTGTTTGCGAAGTCGTTTCTTCACCACCGAAGTGACGAAGCTGGTGTCAATTTACATACGAGACATACGCATCAATAAGGATATACATAGCCATCGCCAGGATGACGTCAGCGATGGTTGCTCCTATGAGCCGCGCAAGAGGAAGTCAGAGGCCAGGAATGTGCCGGATTTCCGGCAGACCAAAGTGCCGGCTAGCATTATTACATTTGCCCAGTTTATGGCCGTGCATGTGAACAACATATCTGTAGTGTTGATGAACAATGATTTCGATCCGGGCTGGTTTATACATGCCACCGCCAAGGAGCTGCACCTGGACGGCAGCATAGTCCAGAATGCACGCGTTCTGCTCGTCAATGCGGCATTGTTGGAGGCCCAGGCCAAAATGTTGCGGCATTGCAATGCACGACGTCAGTCGCTGGAGAATTTGAATAAAATACGCCCCTGTCTGGGCGAAGTGAGTTTCGATGTGGCACTGGATGCATCGCTCTTTGCCCACGGTCCACTCTCCATGGATGTAAGTTGTGGCTGCTGAATCCGGTTGTCTCCAATTATAAATGCTGCTCATTTTCACTTGTAGTCGCTCAGCCTGGTCATAAATAATTGCAAGTCTATTATACATGGTGGCTTGTACGAGTTCCTCAGCGAAGCAAAACAACGCACCAATCCTGGCCAGCAGTCGAAACGATTACAGAAGGCTTTGGCGCCCGCCGCCAGCAGTTACGACAATGACAACTATGAGAAACTGGCACCCATTATACCAAAGAACTTTAACTTCAGCATTAAGGCAGCAACTTTCTCGGCAGTCAAGGAGAACTCACAGAACGATTTTAGTGCCAAACTGCAGCTGTTTACCGTAAGCTAATTAAATGAGAATGTTAACCTATTATTAACCTATTTATTCCTTATTTAGATAACGGGCAAATTCAATTCGAAGATTGTGGATGAGAAGACGCTGCTGCCTTCTATGCTGGCCAAGTTGGTGTTTCAGCATTTGGACATTGATACCAAATACGAGAAGCTGCTCTTTGTGGAACAGTTCACCATTGACTCGGTGGTAAGTTGAACAAATATTGATTAATATAAACCATACTATTAATGCCTACTCGTTACCTGTAGCTGGAAAAGGACATATTCAATCTGTATGTCAAGCTGAAGACATTCCAAATTATTTACAATCACAGTGAGATCTATGATTTTGTCAATAACAATTTCCTGGCACGCCAGCGTGCCACAAGCAGCCATCAGCTGCTGCAGCTGGGTCACAAGCAAATGTCATTGCCGGATCATTTGGGCGTGGAGGCAGTGACGCAATTGGGCTCACCAGCTAAGCAGCGTCGCGATGGCGGCATTCTGGAGTGGATTATGGAACGCATTGTGGTCAAAGGCTGTGCCGAGCTGTGGAATGTTTCGCTGCTCATGAAACTAGAGGATGAACATATCGCGATGAGCGTCAGCCACACACGATTTCTGCTCGAGCAGATTGAGGAGAAGCGCAGTTCGCTGTATCGCAACAAGTTTCTCAATTTGCTGCTGAATAAGCGGCAATGGAGCATGGAATTAATGGTGGAGACATTGTGGTCCAATTTGGGTAACTCCAATAACGACACCAATAACCTCAAGAAGACCCATTCACCGGGCTCACCATTCTTCCTCGGTGTCAGTCTAGTTAAGCTGTGCTCCTACGCGAACACCACCAAGCTGGACATCTCCATACACACGTTCCGAACCGAGTACAGCATGCAGCTGGCTGAGTTCATTGTCAAGTCGATGTGGTGCATCAAGCAATATGGCGGCCTGGGTACAAAGCGTGCCAAGCAATCAGAGCGTCGCTCCAGCGGTGTCAGCTCCGTTGAACAGCAGAGCACCGCACTGCGTGTATCCGTCAAGGTAAAGGATATTACGGCGTATTTTGTGAATCATCACAATGTTTACATGCTGCTCAGCTTCTCCGAGATTAATCTGACGCGTGCTCACAATTTGGCCATGCTCAAGCTGGAGGAGTTCCAAATGGCCATTATGCGTTCGATGACCGCCTCCTCGCTGTGTCTAACGGACTTTCAAGATGTGTTTGCCAACTGCAAGATGATTCGTCTCGAGCATCAGCCAGAGACGGAGAGTCAGCCCGGTAAGCTCTCCATTTATATACCCGGCAATACGGAGGCCATGTGGAACTCGAATCTGCATATGCATCTGTTGACTCTAGTCCGCGACATGCAGGACCTCAAAACGGAGGTGGCAGTGCCACCGAATCTACCTAGTAAACACCAGGAAACACAGACGCCTAAACGTTCGCTGATCATTGAGTTGTCCGCGGAGCGTAGCACGATCTGTGAACTAAAACTGTCGGAGCGACACTCGATACAGATCTTTGTGGAGAATCTGTTTTTTAGCCGCAAGGAGCGCATCATTATCTATGCGGAGAATGTGTTCGTTAAGATTGATGATCAGCACATCTTCACAGTTAAGGAACTGGATATGCAATTATTGCCGCATCTCGAAACCCTCAGCCACGAGAGACTCAACTTTTCGGGCTTTGTGTTGCCTTCGAACAAGGTGTGGGTGACAACGATTGGCTCGTTTAAGGCCATCTTTCCCTACGATCACGATTTCTATGATGCAATCAATAATGAGTGCGTTACGCACTTCAAATGGCTCAAATTGGTGCACAAATACAAGAAGAAACCGTTCACAGTGCACTCACCATTGCCCAGTGATTGGGTGATTAAAATCAAGGAGTTTCTGCTCGAGATTAGCGATGATCCGTTCGAGGTGAAACTTCGCGATAATTATGTACTGCTCGTGGATGAATATCTGGAGAGTCTGAAGCGCAAGACGCTCTTCGACAAGAAGATTGCCGAGTTGTGCTCGGAACGACTTCTGGTGCCCGCTGGCACTATTGAAAGCCTCTACGCGAACCTGGTCAAGAAGAACTCAGAGATCTACATACAGCGCTCGAAGAAGATTCACGAGAGTGGTCCGGTGCGCACGCGTCTACTCGCCTGGATCATGACCGATGTGGAGATTTTGGCCATGGCGGACACCTCCATCCATGGCTACGAGAATGTGACGCGTACCATGCGCGAAATCGACTCGGAGAGCCCCTGGCCAGAGGAGGGACTCCAGTTCACGACGCTCTGGTGTCGCGGCGTCAACGTTAGCTGCTCGGAATGGAAGTTTATGTTGCGGTAAGCAAGACACTTAATCACTTGACACTTCCAAACATAACTCCTTTTTAAAACGCCATAGGGACTTCCCGCAACCGATGTTCTATGTGAAGAGCATGCGACTCTATGGCAATCTGTGCGGCGCCGAGCAAATGCCATCGAAGCGCGCCAAACGTGATGTCTTCGTCGAGGTAGGGGAGCCCTTCCAGACGGATGTGGTGCAGCGCAGCATGCCAACGATTAAGTTCTATCATGATTTCGATTGCGAGCTGGAGAGTTGCAGCTATGCGTTCGGACCCTGCTGGGAGCCCGTTATGGCCCAGTGTAATCTGAGCTTTGAGAAGATCTCAGCGCCCTCGAAAGATCCCAGTCCGTCGCTGCCGTTCTGGGACAAGATGCGCCTGTTGCTGCACGGACGCTTAACCCTAATTGCCAAGCAATTTACGGTGCTGTTGCACGCCTCGCTGGATCCGTACAACACCACAGAGGAAATGGAGTTGACATGGAACAATTGCGGCATTGTCTGGACAAATGCCAAGATTATGTTCAAGGGTGAACTCAATGTGAGAGTGACAATTTAGTGTCAGCTGCAATTTGTTATTTATATTCAATTATGTTTATAATTATTATTTACTTAAGGTAACTGTGAGAACAGCTTCGCGCTACGATGATTGTCGACTGCTGCACTTCCCCAATCTGAAGCTGACATTTAAGTTGAATTGGGTCTGCTTGGCCAATCCGAATGATCATCATGCTGTGATGCCCTGTGCGCCCGATAAGCTGCCCGAATACTCAAGCAATCAGGTACACGATTCCTTTCGCGCCTTTCGCTCCGTCAATCTCAACGTTTGGGTCTCGTTCGAGACGAAGCCAAAGGTTGGCGAGGAGATGGAACTAGACATACCCAGCCTGGTGCTATACGGCAGCACGTTGCGGTGGTTCGAGAGCCTCAAGCTCATCCTGTCGGGTGTGACGCGACCCACACGCCGTGGACCTGTCTTCAACAATGTTCGTCCGCGCAAGAAGCAACTGAGCAGACACTACAAGAAGGCCAATCTGCAGATGTCGCTGCACAAGTTTCAGGTGCTCTACTGGATGTCGCATGCCCTGCACAAGGGTTTCCAGCTGAACGGACGACGTGTCTCCTTCAGCTCCGAGTACTGCCTAACGCTGAATGCCATTGAAGATGGCCTAATCCACAGACCTCGGGCGGATTGGTCAACGGTGTACATGAACTGTGAGGTCAACGATGCGGAAATCTGGCTTAAGAGCATTGTCACCGAGAAACTCGATAGTAGCTCCGAGAACTTGGCCAGTGCATCGGATGCATTCAAAATTGTGCGCTTCTATTTCCTAAGTGTGGCCAAGGTCTCCTATGGCAGGGAGGCGCTGATAACCTCAACGGCCAGCAATGCGGAGGAGGATGCGAAGGCCAAGTGTACAACGCCAACGCATAAGTTAGTCGTCTACGATCTGAAAGGTGCCTGGACAAAGAGCAACCGAGATGTGGCCTTCGCCCTATTCGACTCCTTCATGAAGTCACAGAAGCTGAAGAACAATCTCTCCACGGAGGCGGTGAAAAGCTATCGCAAGGAGGCACCCAACTCGGCCATGCTAAAGCACAAGCGCAGCGATAGCACCATAACACTATCTAGCACAAGCAGTGAGGTGTTGCCAAGTAAGTGGATACCCTGAGATACCCTGTAGTAGGCAAATGAAAAATCAAGCATATTTTATTCCCTACAATTTACAGTTGCCAATGCGAATGCGTCGATGAAGAAGGCACCTGGTCAAATACATGCCACGGCCATGCTGCAGCAGCTGATCGCCGAGGCGGATCACAAGTTCAATGTATATAGCGATGATCATAGCACACAGTCCAGGGAACTGCAGTTGCAGGGACTGCAAGCGTGCTCCGTTCAGGATATCATCCATGAAAACTGGTCAATTAGTCTAGTCAACTCGCAGGTGCTGCTCAAGGGCTGTGAGACGTCGGGCTATGTCATCATTAGTGCGGCGAAGGCAGAGATACTTCAGCGGGAGCATCGACCCGTTTGGCGGGATCGTTCGCTCATCTCGAAGACGACGTGGAAGGGTTTGCTCGAGTGCATGCAGTACTATGCGACAGTCAGCGCCGGCGACAATGATTCGCTGCTGGAGAAGGAGATCATGTGGCTGACAGTGGACAACATACAGGATAAGGATGAGACAGTGATTAATAATCATCTGCCCGAGGATATCTCGCATCTGGTCGGCAGTGGACGCAGTGTGGGTGGCGTTGTCTCCGAAACTGTCGGCGCCATCCTTCGTGATAATTCTGGCCAGGCACAGCCGGTGCAACTGCAGCGCATCGTCTCCAAATGTAAATGCGAATTCTTCTATGTAAGCTATGGCGACGCCATCGATCCCAATAGCATTGTGGAGGTGCCACCACCACCATCCGAGGAGACGCTGTCGCCCTGGGAGAAGAATGATGATCCCGTCGACGCGTTCACCCTGATGCATCACGATCTGGACGTGTGCACCAATTCACTGCAGTACGCCATGATCCTCGATATTGTCAATAATCTGCTGCTATATGTGGAACCGCAACGCAAGCAGGCAGCCGAGAAATTGGCCAGGATGCGCTTTCAACTGCAACTGCACTCCACGGAGGATCAGAAGCGACCCATCCAGCAAAAGCAGACAGTTATCCGTAGTCTGCTGATGAAGATACGCTCGCTGGAGAAGGACATCCATCTGATCAGCAAGGAGCGCATCGAAGAAGGAGATACGCTCGAACTTCGTGTGGATTTCGAGCGAGTTCAGCAGCAGATCCGCGAAAGCAAGGAGGAGCTAAACACATACAGCGAGGAACTGGACATGATGCTGCTCTGCTACAAGGAGACCCAACTGTCTCAGCTCAGCAAGATATCCAATGTACGCTCCGATAAGTCGGTGACCATGGTGCGTGCCAATGAGATCTGTTTCAAGCGCGCCCAGTGGCGACTGACGGAAACCGATGGACAAATTGGTATCGCTGATTTGGTGCTGAGCGCATTTCTCTATACCAAAAAGTCCAAGAGCGATGATTCTGTGGAGCATCTGCTGGAGCTAGGCAATATACGCATGGAGAATCTGCTGCCACACGAGATCTATCGGGATGTCCTACTCGCCACGGAGATACAGAAGGATATGCCCGTGGATACGCACAAGCGGGTGTTGCGCATCTTCTGTCGCGAGAAGCCGCCAGTGGGTGGTATTTCGGTTAAGGACCACTTTGAGATCAATGTGGCGCCCATAACTATTGCGATCACCAAGAAGTTCTACAGCACCATGTTGAAGTTCTGCTTTCCGGATCGCGACGCAACCGAAACTGAGATCAGTGATGAGCTGGACGACAATGCATCGACCAGTTCAGCATCTTCAACGAATTTACAATTGAAATCATCATCGTCGTCGTCGTTGTCGTCAAAGCGTGCGGCCAAGAGCAAGAAGAGCGCCAAAGATTCCGAGTTCTATGTGAAAATTGAGAAGGACGACGTGGAAAAGATGAAGGAACGCGCCGAGAAGAACAAACTGTTCATCTACATTAAAATACCGGAAGTGCCGGTGCGGGTTAGCTATAAGGGCAACAAGGAAAAGAATTTGGAGGACATTACAGATTACTCGCTGGTCATACCAACGCTGGAATATCACAATGTCACCTGGACCTGGCTAGATCTGCTCCTGGCCATGAAGTCTGTGAGCCGGCGTGTCATCCTCTCGCAGGCCATCAAACAGAAGCTGCAAATCCATCGACGACAACCGGTCTTATCAGCTGGGGAGCGTGCCACGCCCCAAGAGGAGGATAAGGCTAAAATGCTCTTTGGCAACCGATTGCTGGTAAGCCGAATAATACCCAAGAAAACCCTCCTTTTTTTTTAATTTAATTTATTGATGAAAAATCGATATATTTCTATTCGTAGAACGAGAACCGCAACCAAAGAAAAGGCGGCGGCGTTTTTAAATTTCCATCGAGCGGCAAAAGATCGGATTAAAACTGAATGCTGTAATTTAAATCATATTTATTTAGATTTCCATATATATATATATATGTATTTGTATATGCATATGTTTTTTACGCTCCTGTTTATTGGTTCTTCTCGTGCCCAGAAACACATTTTAAGATGATCGTCGAGTTCTTTTTAATGGTTACAAACTACAAACAATCACACGCAAACAAACACAACATTCACACTCACACACACACACACCCACACACTCAAGTATTACACTATAAACTCTATAAATATATCTACTATATATTTATGCATATGTGTGTGTGTCGGTCTGTCTGTCCGTCTATCTGTCTGCTTAACTTCATAATATATTGTTATTGCAAACCTCTGCTTTTGTTAAACTTTAAGCAAATAAAGAAATTGAGATAAATGTAGGATTAAAGAAGTTGTTGCATCTGTTTTTACATACAACAATTTGGATAAATTAAGACTTTAAAACACTTAAATTAGCTATGAACTTGAATTGCTCAACTCTTTTACACATAACACATTCACTTGGTCAGCTGCTTCAATGGTGGCTAAAAGAGAAGGAAACACAAATTCAGTTTAGTTAAGAGAGCGAAACTTGGGATTCGTTTCGGGGATTCGACTCACCAGCACAAAGACGCGTTTGGGCAGCGCTCTCTGCACCAGCTCATCGAGCAGCACATTCTGGCTATCATTCTTCTGGGGATCGGCTTTCGTATTGTACTCGAGAGTCAGCACTGGCAACTCCTGCCAGCCCACTTGCAGCGGATACAAATTGTAGACCAGCTCCTTCTCATCATAGGCCATTATGGATATATCCAGCTAAAGGTAAAAAGCAACTAGTCATTATCTAAACAATCAATCATAGACAGTCAATCAATCAATCACCTGCTTATGGCCGGAGCAGATAAAGTTATCTGATTTGCTGATGGCCAACGTGGCAATCAGATGCAGCACATGCATTGTGGGATTCTTCAGCACCACCTTAAAGGCCATCGGCATTTTAACGAACATCTTCTCCTCGATGGTGCAGTAGATGTTCAGCGGCGGCTCCGCAATATCAAGGCCACCTATAATAAACTTGGATTCGTTCTCCTCCTTGGCACCGGCGCGTCGCCAGCGTATGCAAAAGATGCCAAATCGGGGAGGGTTCAACGGTGCCGATGCTGTTGCCGATGCCACGGCGTCCAGCGTATAAACGCCTTTGATGAAACCACGACAATGACCGGTGACCTGCACTGCGTCCAGTGCTTTATTGAATATGACACGCATGCTCTTGGGTGCATCCGGGCCAGTGGCCGGCGACACAGAGGCACCATCATCGGGACCCATGATGCTCAGTTTGCCATCGTCGGAATGCATTGAGTTGCTCAGTTGCAGCTGGGTCGGATTATTATTGATAATGGTCATCGTTGTGGGTATCTTGGCCAATAGACTTTTACTCATTGCTGCACTTGACGGCTGCTGCAGCGATGCATCGCCAATGTGACCACCCGTTTGATGCTGTGTCTTTTGCTGGCGACTTATGAATTTACTCGCAACATTCTCATCGGACTTGGAACGCTCCACATCCCGTGCGGTCGACCAATCCTGCAGCGAGGCATTCGTGCGCAGCACAATCACACTCTCCAGCTGATCGCCGGCTCTGTACTTGTTCGTATACTTTTTGCGCTTAAAACTGTAGTTCGATTGCACTAAATTGTGATCCTGTCGAAAAAGAAGCGGTAATCATTATAATCATAAATAGGAATTAGTGCAGACCCAACTTACACATATGAAGAAGCTATCGAGTATCTCGAGCTCATCCTCGGCCAGCACCTCCGTATTGGCGCGCAGCAAAAAGTTCTCGCCACGATACACCTGACTCAGAGGCCGTCGGTTTAGAGTGTAGAATCGTGCGCTAAACTTAAAGTCGCCGGAGCAGCGCACGGTGAGGATGTCCTCACGTGACTTGCGCAGCCTCGTATCGTCCAGGTACTCGATCTGTACGGGCGATATTGCCGCCAAGCTACTGCTGCTCACAACAGTTTTCACATGCTCCGGCGTTGTCTCCGCGCTGTTGTTAGGCGTTGTGGTGGGCCCGACATTGGTCGCTACGCCTCCTCCTCCTCCGCCACTGCGATCCACATCTAACGTGTAGCTGAGCCGCTGCTGCAATTTGATCTCCGTCTCCACCAAGCTGAAGATGTAGTAGGTAGCCGTATTGCTGCCATGGGCGGACAGTTCACCCACGTCGATCTGGATTTGGGCGTGCAACTTTTGGCGACCGGCCGAAACATCCGTGGTGAGAAAAACTGCAAATTATAATTGTCATAAAAATGTATTTTATTGAAATGAATTATTCAATGTAATTAAGTTTAAACAAAAATATGAATACATAATCAAATAAGTATTGCTCTCAGAAAGCGGTTCATTTCAGTACAACGAACAAATAAACATATTGCGTGATGGGAACAGTCTTTAACCGTTACAAGTAGCAACTTGTGGATTCTGTTAAGCGTTACATAAAGCAACTTGTGGATTTTGTGGATTCTGGGCAAGTTCAATGCTGTCAATGTAAACAGTATTGTTTGCAGCAGAACAGCTGTTTTACGTGAATGCTATAAATGTAATACAAATGTTCAAATATGAGGAGCCCCAATTGTTGGTTGGGTAAGGTTAGTAATGGCCTTCCGCACACATAAATAGTGGAGGCAGTTGAGTCGCGCGCGACAGTTGGATCATATCCACGATCAGGTCAAGATGCGCTCCAGGTCACTATTATTGCTACTCTTACTGGGCTGCTGTTTGTCCCTAAAGGGCGATGATGAAAAGGGGCATCGTTTGCGTTTGCGTATGCCTCGCGTTGTTGGCGGCGAGCGCATCGAGGTGAATAGTCAGCCGCACATTGTGAATATACGTCGACGCGGTCAACTTCATTGCGGGGGATCTTTGGTGACGCCGCGATGCGTTCTCACCGCCGCCCACTGCCTGCCGGAGGAGGAGCACCAAAAGCCGACGGATTATGTGGTTCGTGGTGGTGTCACCTATTTGCGGGACATACGCAATGGTCGCCATGTGCAGCGTGTACTCCTGCCTAGGGGCTATAATCACACCACACTGGATAACGATGTGGCGCTGCTGCAGCTGCTGAACCCGTTACAGGGACCACAGATCGCAACCATACGCGTGGCCAGGCAACCACCTCGAGTCGGCAGCTACGTCCGCATCTCCGGCTGGGGATTGACGGACGAGCGTTCGATGCAGCTGCCCAATCAACTGCACAGCGTCCACGTTCAGGTTCTGCCGAAACAGCAGTGCCAGCGGCTGTACGCCGGTTATCGGAATCTAACGGACAGCATGTATTGCGCCTCGGTGGCCGGACACAAGGATGCCTGCAATGCGGACTCTGGCGGACCGGCAGTCAACGCCGACGGTCAGCTTGTGGGCATTGTCTCCTGGGGCAGGGCGAATCGTTGTGCCCGTGCGGATAGTCCAGGAGTCTACACCAGTGTGGCGCATCTGCACGACTGGATAGCCTTCAACATGGACAGATATTGCTACTGACCAATCTCGTTTAGCACTTTGGATTAGAGTTAAGCCAATGAGTATTAATATATAAAAATTCGAGAGTATCCGACGAGGAGATACCCTACACACTGCTCTGAATTATTATACGCAAATTGTAGCAAATTGCTGTTCAGTTAACTCAATTGTTAATTGATCAGCAACGTATAAACACATAAAATAAGTATTTACTAAAGCTTAAATTAAAACCTCTTTCGTTTTTGTGCGTGTTGCGGACGGAGTCATCAAAACATTCAAGTTTACTCAGGCTGCCGTGTGTGCTGTACAATAACCTATTTTAAGTAAACAATTATTACGCCATCGCAGTTTATTTAAATTGCAAACACAAGAGTCAAGGTAAACGAAAATGATTTGAAGTTCGACGATCGCTTCTATTTGCATAAGGGAAATTCTGAGATCGTTATACTGCAAGGATTTATCGGAATATAAAATTGGATAAACAAAGAACTAAATAGTCTTAAAGATTGAGGATGCTTATCCAGCAATATCAAGACTAGAGATATGCCACGCTAGAAGCTAAGATTTCTTCGGTCTGAATGTTTGCACAACTGGTTTATATGCTTTTTATTCCTCGGAACCCTTTTCACTCAGCCCTGTTCACGTTCTTAATTACGCATATTATTTGAATGTTGTTTTTGACGCAGTGCAACTCGTCATAAGCTCTGATACAAGGCCCAACATTTGGCCTATTCAAGAGCCTCTCGATAGCCTGACTCTTATTGTTGACAACTATTTGAACAGTTGCCGCATTTATCACCAAAATGTGTTCTTTTGGCAATTGGGATAGCATAAAAGCGGAATTCTGGTTGATTCGCACAGACATTTCGCTATCGAGATGCGATTACGTTGGTTGTGTTTAGTCTTTCTACTCGCACTGCTGCTCGGTGAGTTGGCTGATGCCCAACGCCGAAATAATCGGCGGAGGAGACGCAATGGAGTAGCTGTCCGCGGCAGGAATCGTTCACGGCCACGCATTGCGATTGGTGGGCGGGTGAATCGAGCAGTGAGACGTCCGAAAGCCCAATCACGAATTATGAAGGTCAACAGCAATGGCAAGACGGTGAACCGTAACAGAAATCAGTTGAATCAACGACGCAACCGGCAAACTAATCGATCGCGCAGGAATCAAGCAACCGCTCGTATTATTGGTGGCAGGCAGCCACGTATAAGTGGTGGCTCAACTGTGTCGATAAGCTCGATGCCACAACTGGTGCAGGTGCTCCAATCTCAAAGCGTCTGTGGAGGAACATTAATCAATCAAAATTGGGTGTTGACGGCAGCACATTGCGTGGTTGGCAGCAGACCTAACGAATTTGTTGTGGTCGGTGGCACAGCGATACAGAATGGCACAGATGGTGTTCGACGCTCCGTTCGTTCGATCCATGTGGCACCCAAATTTAATATGCGCACCATGAACCGAGATGCGGCACTGCTGAGGCTCAGTTCACCAATGAATGGCACAAATATCCGAACGGTGCCAGTCGCTCAAAATTTGCCAGCAGCGGGCGTAAGGGTAAGAACCGGTGGTTGGGGCGCCACCCGGGAAAACGGCAATGCTGTCACTAATCTGCGTACGGTGCAGCTCTTTGTGAGAAGTCAGCGGCGGTGCCGGCGTGCCTATCGGAACACGTCACCCACCACCCGGTATATGTTCTGTGCTAGCGCCCCCAATAGGGATACATGCTATGGTGACTCTGGCAGCGGAGTGTACCTCAACGGTCGTGTCGTGGGCATCGTGTCCCACGGTATTGGCTGCGCTAGACCACGTTTTCCTGGTGTCTACACCAATGTCGCCAGGCTACGGCCGTGGATCTTAAGAACCATAGCCAACTAATGGCTAATGTACTTGTATAAATAAAGGTTTTGTTATTATGTTGCCACGCTAAATTCTTAATATGAGCAAGTCCGCACAGGGAAGTTTCTGACTGATCAGTAAATAACTTTCACAAAGAAAACTTAAAAGTTTTTTCTTGATATTAGAAATAATATATAGATTTAAGAAAGAAAGTTTATAAAAATTAGAAAAGCTTGCCCCAAATGGACAATTCCAGAATTGGTTTTTATTTTTCAGAAATATTTTCTATTACTAAAAAAAATCCAAACCACTTTTAAAAAAAAAACACCGTTTCTAAAATTCAGAAACAGGTAATGAAAATGACTGGCTGGAAATTTTTTTAGACTATCCAAAATATAAATAAATTATTAACAGTTTAAGAAACACAAAAGCTAATGTCTGAGTTGAAAAAACACCCTATGAGTTAGGTATATCTTTCCCAAATTTTAAAAAAGTGCACTTTGTTGTGAAGAAAATAAAAAAAAATATATAGTTTCCGTATAATAAGGTGAGTTAGCCTTGACGCCATTTCGATTTTCTACAATATAATTTCTACTCTCAGCAGACGTACGATTTTAGTTTTAGCTTATAAAATATACATCTGTGGGACTTACTTCTATCTCTTCTACTTGCGAGTATCTCTTCGTGCTTAACGACTGCTTTTATTGGAAACATTCTCTTAGAGTGTCAAACAAAAAGCTAATATTAGTTTGTTGGTTTTAAACAAGAGAAACAAGCCCGAAAACAATCCATTTGAAACAATTGTGCAAATGTTGATTCGCTTCTCAGCCCAGATTTGTTAAGGCAAACGTATAAAAGCGCTTGTCCCACTTCCCCAAATTCATTAGTTTTTCCTGATTTCGAACATGTTGCAATCACAACAGCTTTTGGCACTCCTACTCATGACTAGCGTTTTTCTGGTCATTGGCAGCCAGAAAAAGATGGCAGAGCCTCGCATTATTGGTGGCCACGTGGTGAGTATTGGACAGATCAAGTATCTGGTGCAGGTGTTGGCAAATGATGCAATCTGTGGTGGATCCTTGATAACCGCACGTTGGGTCATCTCAGCGGCGCACTGCGTCCACAACGTGAAGCCCAACAGCCTTCGCGTCTATGGCGGCACCTCCGAGCAGGGTGCTCAGGATGGCATCCAACGTACAGTGATCTTCGTGGCCGTGCCGCGCCAGTTCCGAATGAATACAATGCACATGGATGTGGCCGCCATATATCTCAATCAGAACATGGTCGGCCCAAATGTGGCAACTATTCGATTAGCGTTCCAGCCGGCACCGCCTGGCAGTCTGGTCCGAGTGTCTGGCTGGGGCGCCACAAGTCGCGAATCGCACCAAACGGCTCGCGTGGTGCACAGCGTCATGTTGCCCTTGTGGTCAAATAGCGCCTGTCGTGTGGCTTACAAGGGCCAGTGCTATATTACACGTTCCATGGTGTGTGCGGGAAAGTCATTTCAACGCGATTCTTGCGATGGTGACTCCGGCGGTCCGATGGTCTATCGGGGCGAACTCATCGGCATTGTGTCCTTTGGCAATGAGTGCGCCAACCGCGAACCAGGCGTCTACACCAGTGTGCCAGTGATAAGACGATGGTTTCTGAACACCATGGCAGAGTATTCCTAAGCTATTGTATACCCCATCGCCATAGCATAGATTTTTGTTTGTTTGTAGTACCAATAAACTAGTTAATTGAAAATTAAGCTTATCTGCACTCAATTAGCTGAGGAATGTTGACGATCTGTCTGCACCTATAAAAGAGACCACAATTCTCGGCGCTCTTCTGTCAAAAATGTGGTTCAAACTCTTGCCGTGGCTGGCACTGTTACGGGTGTTTCAGATCATCGCCTTGCCCAGCGAACTTTTGGGCAAAATCTTTGGAGGCAAAACGTCCCCAGTTGGTGATTATGGATTCCTCGTGAATCTGCGACGTCGCCAGATGTTCCGTTGCGGCGGCACACTCATCTCGCCCAGTTGTGTGCTAACGGCAGCCCACTGCCTGGAGAACCGATACGAGCATGTCGACGATCTCTTTGTGCATGCCCAGCAACAGTGCCTGGGCGACTCCAGTTCGTCGGCGCATGTGCGCCAAGCCTGGTATGCCTGGGTATCTCCACAATACTGTCCGCAATGCAGTCTGGACTCGGATATTGCGGTGATTAAGCTGCGGCAACCCTTCGATATAGCCGGCAATGCGACTATACTACCCATTGACTACAACGAGCTGCCCGATTCAGCCAATCTTACGGTAATGGGCTGGGGCAATACGAGAAATCGGTATGAACCAAACAGGAATCAATGCCTGCAGACAGCCAAGGTCAGTCTGATGCCGCAACGGGAATGTGCCCAAATCATGAGTTCATTTGGCGACATCACACCGAACATGTTGTGTGCCTTGGGTCCAAATGCCACCGATGCGTGTCAGGGAGACTCGGGTGGTCCCATTCTCTATAATGGACGCACAGTTGGCATCGTCTCCTGGGGCTTTGGCTGTGGTAGTGGCTACCCGGGCGTCTACACACGTCTCAGCAGTACATCGATGACTTGGTTCCTGAAGAGCTTCGTCGAGCAGCATTGCTAATGCATGAGGATTAATCCCCAAACTTCCAAGTAGTTGTTGAGTGAGTTTAGTGCTCCACTTAAGAGTGGCATTAATAAATACTATTTTCGATGCTTCAAGTTTCCTGTAGATTCAATCGATTTATATTATTATTACACTGCGAACTGTTAGATCAATTGTGCCCCATTCTGAAGCAACAGCTCTCCCATCAATTCTATTAGGGACTCCTCTCTGTCCACCACTTCATTCTGCAATCTACAGATGGATAGTTACGTTTTTTTTTTAGCTTCAATTATGGTTCAACTCTTTCTATTCCTGCTATATTTGTATTTTTATAGTTCACAATAAATAATTATTTGGTCGAGGTGAAATCCATTGAAATAGTTAGTTGCATATAATTGCACAGATTGTTGCTGTTGTTTAGCAAATGCCTTTACAAAATTGCAACCATAAATTGGTGTATCGAGTGTTATCTCAGTCTGGGCACGCTATGATCTGGATATGGTTGTGTTATACACTGCTCTGTGTGCTCGAAACTGCCGGAGGACAACGCATAGTTGGTGGCCAGGAGACGAGCATTTGGCAGGTGCCATATTTGGTGTACTTGCGACGGGGTGGTAACTTCATCTGCGGCGGATCACTGCTCTCGCCCAGCTGTGTGCTAAGTGCCGCACATTGTGTCTATGGGGCAGAGGCCAAGGAATACACTGTCCATGCGGGCGCCAGTCGATTGGAGGCAGCGGCACCAGTCGTCCGAAATGTTGCTCAATTTCACATTGCGCCCAGCTACGAACCGAATAACTTTGACATGGATGTGGCCATATTGCAGCTAACGTCGCCGATTCACCTCTCCGCCGGCCAAGTGGCGACAATTGCGCCCTGCCGCACTGCACCCGGCAGCAATGCGTATGTGCGGATCAGTGGCTGGGGTGTCACGAACGAGGGAAGTCGCGAACCGGCGTCTCAGGTGCGCACAACGCTGGTGCGAGTGGTGCCCCAACGGGAATGTCAAAAAGCGTACGCTGGCCAGGCACAGATCAGCGATTCTATGCTCTGCGCCGCAGTGCGGGGCATCAGGGACTCCTGTTCCGGTGACTCGGGCAGTCCGCTCGTCTATCGTGGCGAAGTGTGCGGCATTGTCTCGTGGGGATTCGGTTGCGCCCGTGTTTCCTATCCGGGTGTCTACACCAATGTGGCCAGCAATCGTGTGCGAAATTTTATTGATCAAACACTGAGAAAGCTGACAAGTTAAAACTTCAAATTCTATTTGATAATCTCTAATTAAATTGACTCTATCAATTTCTTATAACAATTGCAATCATTAACTATAACTTTACCTAATAACTTGATCGAAAATATATATCATTTATGCCATCAGTGATTGCTCAATTATTTATTTATTTTTCTATCATTAAACTAATTACTCTGCGCAAAAGCAATAACTAATTAGTGCACATATATAATATAAGGTAATATATATATATATATATATATATATATATATCTATAAACAGATATACGTACGAGCCGTTGACTTTTGTGCAACAGTAAAGCCGATTTATGTATCAATGCTAGATGATCGAGTTAATCCCACAATTAATGCCCGAAAATTGAAAATGATGAAAGTTTTAATGCCGGCAAGGTCAAAACAATTAAATAAACAGAGTCAGTAATATTTAGTTATCTACTATCTGGCTTTGGCTCTCGATTGAACCGCACACCAAATGATATATACTAAAAATAACCATTAATATTTTCACAATAAAACAAGCAAGATCGCAGTAGTCGAAGTGAGCTCGACTACAATATACCAACTGAACCCTACTGAACCAACTCTATTCTAGTTTTATTAAAAGCCTCTACCTTTAAAATAGTGGCTTTTATTGCTATCTGAAATCGATATATATCGATATTTGCAAACCTGAGGTAGTTATCGCTAAATCGAAATAAACTTGAGCAGCGCCTGATATACAAGAACTTATACATCATTATTTAAAGTCCTTGTAGACGTAGCACTTGTGGGCGGACTTGGCTATATCGACCTGGAATTTCACCCTGACCGAGAATATATACACGTTATATATATATTTTATACCTGTTACATACTTTGGCAACAAATCGTTATACCATCTTTACACATTTCGAATGTATGGCAATGTAGCAATTATATTTCCTCATCATAAAGGGGGCGCTTATAAAAGCCGTGCAAACAAACGCGCGAGCCAACGCGGAGCTGAAACCGGTTATGGTTGTGGCTTAAACACTGTTGATAACTGTTCTGTTTGCACAAGTGGCAAGTGACACGGGTAGGAAACGCGTCAGGCAGCAGCAGGGCTTTGGAGCAAATATTTGACGCCATGTGCGGCAACATCGACGTCTGTTGTTTTGACTAATAACCAATGCAAACGGATTCGTCGCTGCTGGTGCTGCTTACGCTCCTCCTCCTCCTTCTGCTACGCACAGCCAACGGCAAGGCCGGCAACAACGAGGCGGGGAAAGCACGTATTCTTGGCGGCACACCGGTGGATATTAGCGCAGTGCCCTATTTAGTCAATTTGCGCATAGGTGGCAGCTTCATCTGTGGCGGCTCGCTGATCACGCCCACCCATGTCGTGACGGCCGCCCATTGTGTGAAGGGTGTTTCCGCTAGCCGATTCCAGGTGGTTGGTGGTGCCACACGGCTAACGGATGCCACTGCCGGTGTGCGACGCAATGTGGCAAAGGTATATACACCCAAGGCCTACAATATACGCACCCTGAACTCCGACGTGGCTGTGCTAAAGTTGCAGTCGCCGCTAGTCGGTCCGAATATTGCGACGATTGCGCTGTGCAACTCCAGCTGGGAGGCGGGCAATCTTATTAGGGTCTCTGGCTGGGGCAAAACCACAGAGAAAAGCAAACGTGTCTCACAGCAAGTACGTAGCGTTGAGGTGGCGCTAATTACTCGCAAGAGCTGTGTGGATCAGTACAAGCTGCGTGGAACGATTGGCAATACCATGTTCTGTGCCACCGGTCCAGGTGTCAAGGATGCCTGCGAGGGCGACTCGGGTGGACCGGCTGTCTATAAAAATCAACTGTGCGGCATTGTTTCTTGGGGATTGGGTTGTGGCCGGCGCAATTATCCCGGTGTCTATACTAGTGTCAAGACCGTGAGAAGTTTTATCGATAAGGCTTTAGCCTTGTAGAACAATAAAGTTAATTGAATTGGAATCATTTCCTTAATAAGGAAATGAACGAAATAATTTGGAATGCTAGCGAGACAGACAAATCTGTAGATCAAAGCTAAAGCTGCAGTCTAAAAGAAGTAAGAGAAGTTCTTAACAAATTTTTGTTGGGAATCTTTGCAATATTAGAGCAAAACGAGTCCTTACCCAAAAAAAATTTAACCGTCGTAATTTGAACTAATCATGTGTGACCATTCACCTAATTATATGAATAAACAGTGTTAATTGATATTAAGAAGTGTGCCCAGCAGCGCTGCTGATCAGAATAGGCTCCATTTGTGAAGCAATGATCAAATAAAGAAGACAACTTGATAAAGTAACGAACTTATGACTACAGATGTTGTGGTTTTCTTTCCACATATCAGAATAGATTTGAGATACAATAGTTGCCCCATGCCACTTACCGCTATTGCGCAGCTCGAGAGGAACGCTAATGTGCACATATACATTTTGTAGATAGACATTATGCGGATTGCTAATCGTGGTCACCACTGGATAGTATTCATTGATCAACATTGTCGATGCAGTTGTTGGATCACCGTTCATCATCGTCACATGGCCAAGGTTCGTTTGCGTGCTCAAATGGAAGCTGTAATGAATGTGAAGTTCAGCGGAGCGTTAAATGAAGCCAAGCCTGCGTGCAATAAAAATCTTAATAGCTTCCGGAACGAAGCGTTTTGACCTACGTGGGCGCAATATAGCAAATCGGATTGATTGTCAGATTATCGTCCAGATCGCGAGAGCGCGTATGATGCCGGAAAGGCTGGCGTGCATAGTTGGCGCTGCATGTGAGCAATGCACCCACTTGATCGGTGCCCATGAGTGCCTCCAGGCGTACAATGCGCAACTGAGTATTCTCATTGAACTGATGCGCCTCCGTGCTGCACATGAGTTGATAGTAACAGCCTGGCTCCAGCCTCATATTCTTTTCATAGGCCTTGGGCTCCAATTGTTGTGCCTGCTGCTGCTGCTGGGCAGCACGTAGTTGCAGCAGATCGGAGAAGCACAAATATTTGAGTCCCTCCAGCTTGTAGCTTGTACTCTGCGGATTGCTTGCATCAGCGAGCAGCACATGAAAGCTGCGTATGCGCAGCGGCACATCGGTGATAACGCTGCACGAATTGGACATTTAGTACCTAGTATCAATTAATAGGCATTTGAATTTCTAACTTACCGCACTATGAGTTGCAGCTGGAGCACATCGTTGTTATTCAGTTGAATCTGTTGGAATGTGGCGAACAGCTCGAGCACATTGCTAACCTTATCTAAATCGATTTGAATTGGTGATTTGACATTGGCCAACGAATTACTCCACAGTGCATGCATCTCAGGCGTCAATTGCGTTTGTGGCAGTGGCGGCACACTCTGAAACACCTGCCATAGATTCTCCAGTAGCAGAACGCGCTCCTTTTGCTCGCCATGATGGCGCAGCGAGAGCGCCTCAATGCTGCAGGCAATATAATCCGAGACGGAGGCAGAGAGCAACGCGCAGCGAAGCGTCTTCAGGAGAACATCACTGAATATGGTCGACCATTTCTCCTGACGATAGTCTGGCAGCATTAGCGAATAAAGACTGTAAAAAGGGGAAATACTATAAATACAATCGACATTCGATGAGTAATAAGTTGCTCACGTGAGTGCCTTGGCGTGATCCCCACTTTGCAGATACTCGTCAGCCATGTCGATGGCAAGTTTTTTGCGGAATCTCAAACACTTGTAGATCTTAAACTGAGCCATCGCCTGACTCAGCAGCGCAATAATTGCCGCCGAGTGATTAAAATTGCGCTCCAGCTCGCACAGCTGCACATTCACCTGCTGCTCGGCCACAGGATCGCCCGTCTTCAACGCCCGTATGCCAAAGAATTCGGTGTACAAATTTGATGGCGTCTGACCCGGAGTAACGTCTGTTAAGAGAGTTTCGCTAGACTGTTGAGCGGCCTTGCGTCTCTTGATCACATATTCAGCGGCCTTCTGATAATAAATGCCCGGATGCTGAGTTTGCAGAGCGGGTAAACCATTGTTGATCGCCTCACAGAAGAGCTCCGCGAAAACAGAGTGCCTAAAATAAACAATTAGATTAATCTTATGAGAGAGCCAAAGACTTAAATACCCGTGCCACTTATCGACTTGTGAAAATTTGTCTATATATATATATATATAGATTTAAAAAGTACATCAAATATTCGCTGACAAGAGTATCAATAGTCTTTATTGAGTGAATTGAGTGTGCCGCTTACTGCGTACTTAGCCAGGCGTAATGCTCGAATGCCAAATCCTTAAAGCCCACACAACTTTTGTACTTTTCAATGTGTATAATGAATTGATTGATGGAATCCCTGGGCGTTTTCAGCTTAAACATGAGCCGACACATCTTGTAATTGAGAAAGCCTGCAATTGTTTTGATCTCCATGCAATTGGCATCAGTGATGCGTATCTCATCCAAGTTTCCATAGGCCTGATAATAGTGTCTACCCAAAAAGAATTAATGAATTTTTGAATCTTTGGCTTAAATTTCATTCTGCTTACTTTTGTGCCGGACTAAATTCCTGTCGCATCTCGGCGACAAGGCCCAGCTTGAATTGATGGCGTATCTTGAGAGTTGTGTGAGCTGCCGACAGCTGATCGCGATGGGCTCGAATGCGCTTGGACATGAGCGCATAGTAGGATTGGGTCATGTCGAAGAAAGCCGATTCCAAGCGCAGCGTATAACCCATCAGATGTTCTGTGTGCGGCAATATGAACAACATTTTGCTGGTTATTCCACAGGCCGCTGTTAAACTTGCCGCACGCTCAGCGGCCAGCATATCCTCGCCGGGAGGCAGTGGAGCCGCCTTCTGCAGCAGTACCAGGCACAGACGTGTATTGCGCTCCTGCAGCGCATTCTTCAGTGCCTGCAAAATGGCCGCACATTGCACCTGTTTCTCTGTCCACTGGCTGTCGTTCCACTCAATGTCCTGGAAGAGAACAACAACCGATGGCAACACATGCAGATGCTTAAGCATCCAGTTGCGTTTCAGTATGCCCTTGGGATGGTACCATTCGTAGGAGGCACGCTTCGGCTTCGCCACCGGGAACTCATAGTTCGGCGGCAGTAGTTTGTATTGAACAGCCGCCCGATCTCTATCTCGATCCGCTGGCTTCCGTTGCAGAGTGCCGCTGAATGCATCCCAAATTGATTTGTGGACACTCTGGCGTGCGATGTCCAGACCACAAAAACCAATCAGCGGTTGTGGTATCACGAGCAACTCCGACGGCAGAGTGGTGCCATCAATCGTCATAGCTTTGTGTGTGTCAAATTTATGTTAATTCTCTCCCCGCACGCTACGGACACAACTTGCTCTTTCTCTCTCTCTCTCTCTCTAATACACACAAGTCTCGCTTGTCGCTGGTAAATCACTGCGAGAGGATATTGCGTTCTCGGTACACGAATTTAAGAATGTTGCTCTGTTGGCGTCAAAAACTGCTGCAAATTTTTACGATTGGGGATGTAAATAAAAATGCAGTTAGCAATCAGCTGTGACTGTTGTACGTAAGCGCGTTATCGTCATCGTGGTCGTCATCGACGCATGCACATGCTACCCTGCCGATAGTTAGCTGTCAAAAACAAACACGAACGAACTGTCAGTCAGGCTGTCTTCGGCTACTTTATACGTGTCGTACTGCGTGCTACTTTCACATTCGTTTTGTTATTTTCGGGCTGAACGCAGGTAAAATAGCTCGCTTATGCGTGTGAGCGTACAATTTAAAGACAATTGTATTTACAAGCTGTATTTTAATTTTCAAAATATTTTTAGTGCATCCTGTGCTAACAACACAACCAACACCAGCATCAACAACACAAAATGGCTCCACCACAGAGAATGCGCGTCGCCAACGAAAAGGCTAGCAAATATGTGACGATGCGTGGCAATGTACCCAAATCCTCGGTAGGTGCAAAAAAAAAAACTGCCATTTCGTTATGTTTATATGTATGCAAATTTGTTTGTGTGAAATCAGCAAGTGCAGAATGCAGATAACGTCATTTGCACGCGTCAACAAAAGTCAAAACCAATAACAGCGAAAAGTGCCACGCCGTCATTGATTTTAATGTTGTTGTTGGTGCCTGTGTGTGCGTGCTTGCATGTGTATGTGTTAGTTGACATTAATGGTATCACTGCTTCTAGAACTGCTGTTAAGCTGTTGATCTCCAATAGTTTTTCGAATTAATGTTACTTCCAGTTTCTTATAAATGTTTTTTTTTTCCTTTTGCAGAAAGCGAAAGAAGGACAATATCCGGTTGGGCCCTGGCTATTGGCGTTGTTCATTTTTGTTGTGTGCGGATCTGCGATTTTCCAAATTATTCAATCGATTCGAGCTGCGTAAACTTCAAAACAAAAGCAAAATTTAAAGTTATATAAGCAACACACATATACACACACACACGAACCACAGGTCTGACGTCTTTGTCCCAAAAAATGAACCCTCGTAACTGATTCCAGCTCCAACATGGCCTTCCAGAGATCACTGAATTGCAAGCCTGCATTTCGATATACGATATGCAGCATATAAGTCCATCTATTTGTATTTTGTATTAATTATTAAGCTTACAAGAACCGATTAATACGTGCGCCTATATTGTTAAAGCATTCCTGCGAACCGCTCCGCGCTCACTAACTAATTACTTATTTGGCTGATCTGCGCTGTTGAGGCACAAGCACAAACTTATAGTTGAAATGCATTTTGATATGCTTTGGCAGCAATCGAAAATTGTGCATATGTTAAAGCATTGTTTTCGAATACGAGGACGATTAGAAAAACTATGAGTAAATACACTGATGAATATATATGATAATTTTTTTACCTACAAATAATACTGGTTTTTTCTTTAAATGACAAATGTTACTATATACAAGGGAAATGAAATACCCCAGAATACTTCATTAATTGTTAGCACATCTTGTTTCTTAGTAACGATGCAGCCCTGGTAGACGGCATCTCTAATCTCACTTTCCAATTTGAATCGTTCATTCCTATTTTCTTCAAAAAATAAAATTGCTTTGATATTTTTAGAGCTTTATTTACTCTAAGAGTGTTTTGTTGCTAAATGTGTTTGCTTAAATCGAATATACATTTTAATGTATGTGTTGCTTATATTATTTACTGGCGCGGCGGTTTTTGCTTCTGACAAGATATCAATTAGCTTGTTCACCCTGTCGATCCCATTTCTTGTTCATGAATTTTTAATCTTTTTTTTCGTATTGTAAGCTTTATGCTTAGAGATCCTCATCGTCGTCGGGCAACGCGGTTGCCTGAGCCTCCTGCAAATCACGTTCGATTTGTAGCTGCCAGTCTGTGTCCATCGTGACGTCTGGAGGCAGCAACGCCGGCATTGCTACAAACTCTAAATTCGCATCTCCCACCAGTTTGCGGGCAAGCCAGAGGAACGGTTTCTCGAAGTTGTAATTCGATTTTGCCGATATATCGTAATACTGTAAATTTTTCTTGCGATGAAACACAATCGACTTGGCCTTTACCTTGCGATCCTTGATATCGACTTTGTTGCCACACAGCACAATCGGAATGTTATCGCAAACGCGCACCAAGTCTCGATGCCAGTTGGGCACATTTTTGTATGTGACCCGTGACGTCACATCGAACATAATGACAGCTGATTGTCCCTGAATATAATAGCCGTCGCGCAGACCACCAAATTTCTCCTGTCCGGCTGTGTCCCACACATTGAAACGTATTGCGCCACGATTGGTGTGAAACACCAATGGATGCACCTCGACTCCCAGTGTGGCCACATATTTCTTCTCAAATTCGCCGGACAAATGTCGTTTGACGAACGTTGTTTTACCGGTTCCGCCATCGCCGACCAAAATGCACTTGAAAGTTGGCATATCCTGTGCCATCATAATTAACAACAGATTTGGCAGGTGCACACAACAATTAAATGTTTGCTTTTGTCAGAGGAGGAATAACACGAAGTGTGCTTTATTTTCTTAGCATTAAGCGTATTCTTGTGCTAATCGCAATTGAAATTCAAATGGCGAAATCCTGCAGGGAGAACGAATAAAAGTTAGTGATGCAAATTACATTTAAATAGATATCGATTCCTATCGCTGAAGTAAATATCGCCCTGTCGATGCTTTTGCAAGTTGTTGCGAAAAGCACGTCTCGATAAATAGAGTAAGCAGCTGATCTCTTTGGATTTGTGAATGTAAACGTATGTTAAGAGTTAAAGAATTTTTGAATTAATGTGAACGTAATATACAATTTGTAAAACTAGCACACTTATGCGCAGCATTTTCACATCAGCCTATTTACAAATCATGTCAAAAAACAAGGGAAAATCAAAAATAGCAGCAGCTGCTGCCAATACAGCAGTTACACCGGCTGCAGCCAATACGCCGGTCACACTGGACAAAAGCGGTAACATTGTTATTAAAATACTGGCCAAGCCCGGCGCCAAACAAAACGGGATCACCGACATCGGACTAGAAGGCGTCGGTGTTCAGATTGCTGCTCCGCCCAGCGAAGGTGAAGCCAACGCCGAACTGGTGAAATTCCTATCGAAAGTACTGGGGCTGCGCAAAAGCGATGTGTCTCTGGACAAAGGCTCCCGTTCTAAAAACAAACTGATTCTCATCACCAAAGGCGTCTCCACCGTGGAAGCCATCGAACAGTTGCTGCGCAAAGAATCTGAATTATAACGAAATTTATATTGGCAAATAAAAAACGCACTATTTATGATTTTTAACACATCTTGCTTGTTTATTAGATATATGTTTATGTTTATCATCCGATCATCCAAACTTATTGCATATGTATTTTTATATAGCTAGCGCATATGTAGTCTTTGTTTTTGCAAATACCATAAACTACTTGGATTCTAAATTAGAATTTTCTTACAAACGACAACTGCTCACAATATATATGATGATACTAACATTACGGTTGTTTGTGTGTGGTGAGTTTTAAGCGTATTTTTGTCGCCTATAACGCGACAAAATGTTAGCACAAATTACAAATGTTAACTGAAACAGAGCTCCATTCTGTTAAACATAACATAAGAAGCGGCAATTTTTTTATGAAATATGTTTCAACTTTCTATGTAATTTGGGTAGCTGGATAGTGCTGGGTGATGATGGCGTGGGCGAGTGGTACTTGTATAAGATGAGAAGGGAGGTGGTGGGTGATGGGTTGTGCTTAATCGACCTCCTCCATGTGGGAAGCATCCTCGGTGTCCTCGACGAGAGAAGGAGCATCGCCAGCACTCTGAGCATCCTCAGTGGTCATTGGCTCATCCTCGTCGATGCCAAGGCCCAGCTTGATCATGCGATAAATGCGGCTGGCATGAACCTGGGGGCTGACCAGGGAGAAGCCCGACGAGAGCAGCGATGTCTCGAACAGCAGAATGACCAGATCCTTGACGGCCTTATCGTTCTTATCGGCTTCAGCCTTCTGGCGCAGTGTCTCCACAATCGGATGATCCGGATTGATCTCCAAATGCTTCTTGCCGGCCATGTAACCCATGGTGGAGCTGTCGCGCAATGCCTGCGCCTTCATGATGCGCTCCATGTTGGCGGTCCAGCCAAACTGCGAGGTGACAATGCAGCAGGGTGAATCCACCAGACGATTGGAGACAACAACCTTTTCGACTTTGTTGTCGAGAATGGATTTCATCAGTTTACAGAGGTTCTCGAATTTGGCCTTGTCCTCCTCGCGTTTCTTCTTCTCGGCCTCATCCTCGGGCAGTTCAAGACCCTCCTTGGTGACGGACACCAACTGTTTGCCCTTGTACTCCTTCAAATGTTGGATAACATATTCGTCGATGGGTTCGGTCATGTGGACGACCTCAAAGCCACGTGCCTTGACACGCTCCACAAACGAGGAGTTGCTGACCTGATCCTTGTTCTCACCGGTGATGAAGTAGATGTGCTTCTGGTTCTCCTTCATGCGTGACACATAGTCGGCCAAAGAGCAGTAATCATCGCCAGAAGCAGAGGTGTAGAAGCGCAAGAAATCGGCGAGCTTAGCGCGATTGTTGCTGTCCTCGTGGACACCCAGCTTGATGTTTTTGCTGAAGTGATCGTAGAACTTCTTGTAGTTCTCCTTGTCTTCAGTGAGATCCTCGATCAGCTCCACGGTCTTCTTGACTAGATTCTTACGGATGACCTTGAGCACCTTGTTCTGCTGCAACATCTCACGGGAGATGTTCAAGGGCAGATCCTCGGAGTCAACAACACCCTTAATAAAGTTCAAGTACTCGGGTATGAGATCCTCACAGTTGTCCATGATGAAGACGCGACGCACATACAGCTTGATGTTGTTGCGCTTTTTGTGGTTCTCGAAGAGATCGAAGGGTGTGCGTCGGGGAACGAATAACAGAGCACGGAACTCCAACTGACCTTCGACGGAGAAATGCTTGACGGCCAAATGATCCTCCCAGTCGTTGGTCAAGGACTTGTAGAACTCTCCGTATTCCTCCTGCGAGATATCATCGGGATTACGTGTCCAGATGGGCTTCGTCTTGTTAAGCTCCTCATCTTCAGTGTATTTCTCCATGATAGTCTTCTTCTTCTTGGTGGTGGCGTCGTTATCCTCGCCCAAATCCTCGATCTTGGGCTCATCGGTGTCCATCTCCTTCTTCTCTTCGCCCTCCTTCTTCTCATCCTCGGCCTCATCGTCGCTGACCTCCTTCTCGCGCTCCTTTTCCACCAGCAACTTGATGGGATAACCAATGAACTGCGAGTGCTTGTTCACGACCTGCTTAATATTGTTCGGATCGAGGAAAAAGGTCTGATCCTCTTTGATGTACAGCACAATTTTGGTGCCGCGGCCCAATGGTTCCGAGTTATCGGCACGAACAGTGAACGAACCACCGGCAGACGATTCCCAGATATACTGTTCATCATCGTTGTTCTTGGAGGTGACCGTGACGCGATCAGCCACCAAATAGGCTGAATAGAAACCGACACCAAATTGACCAATCATGGAAATGTCGGCGCCAGCCTGCAACGCCTCCATGAACGCCTTGGTGCCAGACTTGGCAATGGTGCCCAAGTTATTGACCAAATCGGATTTGGTCATACCGATACCAGTATCGATAATGGTCAATGTACCAGCGGTCACATTGGGGATGAGCTTGATGTACAGCTCCTTGCCAGAGTCAAGTTTGCTGGGATCCGTCAGCGATTCATAGCGGATCTTGTCGAGGGCATCGGACGCATTCGAAATCAATTCACGCAAAAAGATCTCCTTGTTCGAGTAGAATGTGTTGATGATCAATGACATCAGCTGAGCAATCTCAGCCTGGAATGCGAAAGTCTCGGTTTCTTCTGGCATCTGCAAAATAACACAATTTGTGGAATGCATATAGTAATTTGATGTTGTTTTTGATTTTCCAATTGCAATTCATACAGATAAAGAGAGTGAGCAAGAGTATATTGGACTCGCTTTCATTACGCCATTTGCTTTAACTCTCTCTTTAGTAAGAATATTCGCTTGTGCTGCTTACTCGCTCTCGCTCACTCGTGTGCATGTCTGCGTACAAATGATGTACACACTTTTAAAACTGCATGTATGTACACACTGTTAAATGTGCATGTATGTACATCACTGGACATTTTTGGATATGTATATTTGCATCTCCACTTGAAAATAAAAAAAAATATTGCCCCGCCAACAAATTGTCACCAATCATTTCTAGAAAACACCACTTGGCACAAACCCACACTAAACCCAAACGCAATTGCTGGACATGAATTTTCTAGAACAGGGTAAAGAAAAAAATCGACAGCACATTGTTGGCACATTTTGCATGCGCGAGAGAGAATGGGCAAAAGGCAGCTGCTGCAAGCAGCACGTGCAATGCAAGACTTCTGCACAAATGAACCTATGGTATGCATACGTATTTATGCACATATGTGTGTGTATGTAGCACAAAATGTTAATTTATGTCAAAAATGAATTCATGCTAATTAACATGTACATTCCAGAAATTTCGCCAAATTTTAGTTAGCCGGCATAAAATGCGAGCGTGACTCAATCGCATACTTTTAATTTAAGCATTAATCGTTTATCAATGAAAAAGTGACAAATTTGTTGAAATTATAAATGAAACATATGCAATTAGATTTAGGAAATAATTTCTAGATGTATCTACAATCGATGTAACAAGGAATTGTGTCAAGAACGTTTCCTCACCACACTCGAACGATCACGCACACCATTAAAGTTTGCAATTGCTTTTTAATGCACTTTCTACTCAGTTTATATATATATAAATGCTTACCTTGTATAATTTTTTTCACAGAATAAACTTTAGAAACAATAAGTATTCAGTTTTCTTTGGGCAGAGAAAATGGAATCACTTTTTCGCTTTGTTTTTTTTTTGTCTTTAAACAGACGTTCACCACACGAAATTTTCTTCTATACTGACAAGCAGGTAATGGCTTGCTGCTGCTTTTATAGAGGGTGCACAGAAATGCTACGAAACTTCTAGACGCTTCTAGAGCCTTCTGGTCCCCAGGGCTACCTCTTCCGGTTGTGAACTCAGAGTTGCAGCGCTTCCAATGACAGTGCTGTAAATGGTTGAACTTGTAATGTTCTAGAACCTATAACGTCCCATTAATAATTTATAAATATATTTACAACAAAATGTACAAATAACAATAGTTATTTTGGTGGTGGCTCGAAGATTGTAAGGTATGTATTTAAAAAAAAACATAGTTAAGTTTTTATTTTTTTATGTCAGATTAAAAAATTACATTGAGTGGTTTTAGTATTTTTTGTGGAATTTAGAGTGACCAAACTGCGTAAAAATGCGCCCGACTTTGTTTATCTGTGTATTTTAGCGCTGTAGTTGGCGTCGCGGATGGATTTAGCTTATTTTGTGTTTTTAAATTATAAAGAAACGAATTGCATGAGAAAATGGGCGGCACTCGATGCATTTTCCGGGATTGTCAAGTCTCATCGCAACGCAATCCGAAAATGCACTTTTTCAAACTACCAGTTCGTGATCCAGTTCTGCTGGAAGGCTGGCTCAAGAATTGCGGCAACGCTGACATTTTAAATGTCGCACGCGAGAAGCTAACAAATCGCGCCGTCTGCGCTCGACACTTTCGCTACGAGTGCTTCATGAACTACAAACTGGATCGCCTCATCCCAAGACAGACACCAACCCTGGTGCGGGTCAGCAAGGAACTGGCCTGGGACATGGAGCATCTCGACGAGAATGGCGAAGCGACAATGGTCAAGTTGTCCGTTCCAAAATTATTGCACCTAATACCACCCGATAATTTCGAGTGTCCGCTGGGTTTTACTGAGGAGGCACTCTTTGTCCGGAAGTACGCAGTGAAAAGAGGCGCGGCGCCAAAGCCTTTGCTCCTGAATGCAAGCAAAAGAAAAAAAGAACAGGATGCAGGAAACAATATGGCTGCTTCCACGATTGACAATAATTTGACATCTGTCAAAAAGGAGCAGAGCACAAAGCAAATCGATTTGACTGCAAGCCCTGTGCAAGAAGCAGATGCAGCGATGAACGATACAATTATGCCGACACCGCCAGCGGTAAAGAACTATGAAGATTTGCAGCATAAATACGACGAGTTGAAAACGAACTTTGATCAGCTTGCAACCGAGAATGGTGAATTAAAGCAATCAGTAATTAAATTGGAGGCACACAAGAGACTCCTAAATAACTCATCCTCCAGCAAACCACAGCTTTATAATAGTATTAAAAAGTATTTGTGTCCAACAATGGCGGCGCTTGTGCGCATGGAAATGTTTGGCAGTGCGGAGCGTGCGTGGAAGCAGGATGAACAGAACTTTGCCAAGGAGCTGCTGCAGCTGGGGGAAGATGTTTACGCGCATTGCTGCGACGAGTGGCGTTTCCGGTTGCCCTCGTTGCGATTGACGCGCACCTGGCTGGAGACAACAACTGGTCCCGATGATGATAATGATGTCGAGGATCAAATGCTATAAACATAAACACATGATAATTATAATAATAATTGTCAAGCAAATGCTGTGATTCAATCAGGACTAACAATTTTCATTCGAACAAAATTTATATTATTCAATATTATATTTGTAATGTATTATTAAGTAAATTTTAAATGTAAATTTTAGTTTTAAATAAAGTAAAGAAAGGTGACACATTAATTCTATATGACTAAAATGTGGGACAGTAGGTGTATTTCATCAGAATATATCACATCTATTTGCAAGTTATCTTTATGAATGGGTTTATAAAACAACTCTCTGGTATCTCAATGTTTTTCTTTTCTTGGCATCAATGCCAAATATACAACATAACCATGCCAATCTTTATGAGTATAATTCCTGCCCGAAGGTTCACATATAAATTATAATTGTCACATTGTTAAAATGCGATTTGGAAAGCTAGCTGGCCTCAAAGCTATTACGCCCTCCCAACTGAGCAGACTTGCCAAAGGAAGACTTCAACATGTGGCCACATCTACTCCCGCTAGCAGTAAGTATGGGATTGAATTTAATTTAAAAATACAATATGATATATGTATAACACTTAGCTAGCAGTGCTGATCCCATTCCTTGCAATTGTGAGTGGCGATTCGTGCTCCGATTGTTCACTCACTGGTGGTGTTTATGCCTGCGTCGATGAATACAGCTATGGAATATGCTTTAATATGGGATTTGTCTTTCCTACTGCCGTCAAAAAATGTCAAAATGGCTATTACTGCAATGTTGATGGTGGCGAATTTTGTACACCAATTGAAGCTTCTGCTGTAAGCCATTTCAGCTTCATTAAAGCTTGCAATTCTTTGAGTTAAACATCCATTTGTTGCAGCCATCCTGTGTAACACTCCCCATAAATGCAGAAGCATATTGTGCGAGTCTAAAGGAAGAAGGCTATTTCCGGGTTGAGAGTGATTCCACCTGCAAAGAGTGAGTATATTATTGATTGTAATAATCTCTTGCAAGCAGTCGAATTTATTGTTATTATTGAACGCATTTATAGTTATATACAATGTTATAAAATATCTGGAGAATATCTTGGCTGGCTCATCCATTGCAACACAAATGAATATTTCAACTCCACGACGAGTCGCTGCGAAACTCATCGACCGGATGACTGCTGAGCTGGTTAAGTGCGCTTTGTTCTATATCAGCAGCATCAGCAGCAACAAACTATTAATTTGTTTAAATTGTATATTTGGCGCCCTGAGCGGAATAATGTTAGTTGATTACATTTTAATTACATTTGCATTGCACAAGGCACTTAAACGTAGCCGCCAATGTTAAAAGATGCTTCTGTTAACTGTCTAGCAGCTGTTTAGTTTTGGCTGTCTGGCAGCTATTGGCGGGAGTTGAAATCAAATTTATTAAATATGGAATAATGAAACAGTCTTTAACTAAGCAAGTAAAATGTATAATTAAATAAAGCCCAAAAATCAACCTTTTCACATTATGTAAGGACGATGGAGGCGAATTAACTTTACACAATATCTGTATTATTCGAACAATGAATAAATGATGATACTTTAAAGGTTTTTAAATAAAAAAGGTAGAAAAATATTAAAAAATATATATATTTGTATTTCAAAAGAAACAATAGTCCACTAGTTAAGTATAAGCTTTTAAGCTAAAGTTAGTTAATATAATTTCCCTCAATTTTAGGTAGAATAGAATACATAATTGTATTTTTTGTAGAAATGTGTAGACAAAGAAGTATTTTAATGCAGTTTTATATTTCATGTACAAGTTTCTGGTTTTTCGGCTTGACAGTATACACCATTCCACCAGTTATTTGATGGGCAATCCTGAGTAATACCTATCCACTCGCCTGAGTCCTCGAAGCAGTTCACATACCTATAGAAGAATGATGTATGTTAGAATACACTTTAATCTGCCAAAATATATTATATATTTACGTAGCGCAGGTCGGATCCAATTCGCTTGTGAATAATCCATTTACTTGAGTTTCGGCACAAAATGTCATCGGATCTCGTGGGGCTCTCGTAGTTGTGGTTGGCACTGGAGTGGTGGTAGGCACTGGTGTTGTGGTTGGCACTGGAGTTGTGGTTGGCACTGGTGTTGTGGTTGGCACTGGAGTTGTGGTTGGCACTGGTGTTGTAGTTGGCATTGGAGTTGTGGTTGGGATTGGCGTTGTAGTTGGCATTGGAGTTGTGGTTGGGATTGGCGTTGTTGTTGGCACCGGAGTTGTGGTTGGGATTGGGGTTGTTGTTGGTACGGGAGTTGTGGTTGGCACAGGTGTTGTAGTTGGCATTGGAGTAGTGGTTGGCACTGGTGTTGTAGTTGGCATTGGAGTTGTGGTTGGGATTGGGGTTGTTGTTGGTACAGAAGTTGTGGTTGGGATTGGGGTTGTGGTTGGCTCCGGGGTTGTGGTTGGGATTGGGGTTGTTGTTGGTACGGGAGTTGTGGTTGGGATTGGGGTTGTGGTTGGCTCCGGGGTTGTGGTTGGCACTGGACTTGTAGTAGGCTCCGGAGTTGTGGTTAGGATTGGCGTTGTTGTTGGCACGGGAGTTGTGGTTGGGATTGTGGTTGTTGTTGGCACGGGAGTTGTGGTTGGGATTGGGGTTGTGGTTGGCTCCGGTGTTGTGGTTGGCACTGGACTTGTAGTAGGCTCCGGAGTTGTGGTTGGGATTGGCGTTGTTGCTGGCACGGGAGTTGTGGTTGGGATTGGGGTTGTTGTTTGCACTGGAGTTGTGGTTGGGATTGGAGTTGTGGTTTGAGTTACGCAATTGGTTTCACCGATTGGATCTGGATAACATATAAATTTTCCGCCAGTGCAATGATAGCCATTGGGACAGTCTATATAGTCGTTTGTTGGCTTGCCTTAATAATTGAAATATATGTATGGATATATATATGTAGTTGTTCATTAGAGGTTCTAGGATGCTCACCATCGAGGCAAATTGAAAATGTGGTTTCACTGTGGCATGCTGCTTTAACTTCGGTTTGACAGATATCGCACTGACCCATTAAACTGGTGGGTAGTGCTAGCGAAACTAAAATCAGCGATGCCTAATAAATAGAGCAACATGTTGGATAAAATAGAATAAGAAGGATAGATAATCAACTTACAAGCCTGGAGAACTGGAGCATTGTGGACTCTTTTAGAGCAGCGATTATGGTAAACTGCACAAAAAATGATTGTACATCTTGATTTATACGCTCCGATAAGAAGATGTGCTATGTGCCTTCCACATTTGATTTTGATAGTGATCATAAAGAATTTTCGGCATAATATTTGAGCACTTGCTATCAACCTTGACAAGTCATAAAAATATATTCCAAGTGAAGTCAATGGACATTCCCAGCCTCTGGGGGAGGGTAATTGTCTCAAATCTCTGTTTGCATACTCAATAAAAATATTAATGTATTTTTAAAGCACTTTATTTAAGATTTATTTATCTAATTTGCCTGGTTAAATATTTCTTATTTAATGCCGCAACAATATATTAATGGCTTGCCATTAATATAAGGTTGTTTCTTGCAGCTTTCGCAGATATCTCCCAATATTGAAGATAAATATTAAGAAGATAAAGGCAACTTCAAGGTCGACTATGGCTAATACATATAAGCATTCTTTTTCTTTTTATTTCATTTGTGTTTTTATTGTTCTTGTTTATTTTAATAAAATAAAATGATAATATTTTCCAGCAGAAGACACAACAACATTTATAATTTTAAGGATCAACACAATTCGCGGGTTTCTCAGCTTGACATTCCTTTCCATTAAAATAAGGGGATTTTTTAGGACAATTTTCGATAAATCCATCCCATATGTCCGACGTTCCCCTTTGGTAACAATATATGTAGCTAAAAAAATTTGGGAGTTAAAAAACTTGGAGTCGAACAGTGATTAAGTACTTACGTCATGCAACTCGGATCACTATAGTTTTTATAACTCCCACTTTCGGCCGTTTTTATACAATATTCATTCGGATCTAGGTTCTCGATTTGTTCAGTGGTTGTCGTGGCTGTTGTGGTTGGGATTGGGGTTGTGGTTGGCACTGGAGTTGTGGTTGGGATTGGGGTTGTAGTTGGCACCGGAGTTGTGGTTGGGATTGGCGTTGTAGTTGGAATTGGAGTTGTGGTTGGGATTGGCGTTGTTGTTGGCACCGGAGTTGTGGTTGGGATTGGCGTTGTAGTTGGCATTGGAGTTGTGGTTGGGATTGGCGTTGTTGTTGGCACCGGAGTTGTGGTTGGGATTGGCTTTGTAGTTGGCATTGGAGTTGTGGTTGGCACTGGTGTTGTAGTTGGCATTGGAGTTGTGGTTGGGATTGGCGTTGTTGTTGGCATTGGAGTTGTGGTTGGGATTGGCGTTGTAGTTGGCATTGGAGTTGTGGTTGGGATTGGCGTTGTAGTTGGCATTGGAGTTGTGGTTGGGATTGGCGTTGTTGTTGGCACCGGAGTTGTGGTTGGGATTGGCGTTGTAGTTGGCATTGGAGTTGTGGTTGGGATTGGCGTTGTTGTTGGCACCGGAGTTGTGGTTGGGATTGGCGTTGTAGTTGGCATTGGAGTTGTGGTTGGCGCTGGTGTTGTAGTTGGCATTGGAGTTGTGGTTGGGATTGGCGTTGTTGTTGGCATTGGAGTAGTGGTTGGCACTGGTGTTGTAGTTGGCACCGGAGTTGTGGTTGGGATTGGCGTTGTAGTTGGCATTGGAGTTGTGGTTGGGATTGGCGTTGTTGTTGGCACTGGAGTTGTGGTTGTGGTTTGCTCCGGAGTTGTGGTCGTCGCGCCGGTCATGCAAATGGGTTGATAGCTATACTTTTCATAACATATGTATTTCTCGCCGGTACAAATGTAATCAGTTGGACATTCTATGACATCGTTAGTCGGTTCACCTAAGGCCAGATTATTTTGATGTTAGCATTATTATATAATTTGGGCATATATATATTCACTGCATTCACCCACCAGAAATGCATATCGAGAAGGTATTCTCGCTATGACAGGCTGCCCTCCCACTCTGGCACACATCGCAATTGGCATCCAAATAAGCAGCTAGTAGCTGGTATTAAATACAATTTTATAGTGGTTATTTATCTGCATATTTAGTCAGTTAGCATAGTTACTAGTGATATAAGCAGTCTTAGCCACATCTTGATCTAATTGTGATCCGTTCACTTTGTCAACTGGAATACTTTTTGCTAATGTTTTACATTTTATGAACCAGTTTTGTCTGTGATAAACATATTATCTTTCCGAGAAATTCGCGTTAATGCTGCTTAGTTTATGATTAAAGTTTTTTGTTCCTATTTTTATTAATCAAATAAAATTCGTGACATGTGCCAATAGAAGCAAAAAAAAAAATCATTATACTTAACAACTTTTATAATATTAAGCGGATTAAGTGCACTTCACTTCACTCAGCCTCTTTTGCAGCAATATATGAAATTAAGAATATAAAATAGAGTCAAAAGCAGTGTCGGATCTTTATAGTTTTTACAATTTGCAGTTTAACTTATTTTTGAACAATATGTTTCAAGATTTGGGATCCCTATTACTTCAGATGTATATTTCAGATGTTTATTTCGTCGGTTTTATCTCAATCTATTTTTTTGGACAATATTAGATAAGTCCATAGCTTGTAGAGCCCGACTGATGCCGAGGATGATGCTGAGCACCAAATGCTATAAGCACATGAATTATTGCATAATCAACATCACTTTAATAGTATTATGGTATGTATGGTGTCTTTCATCCTTCTTATGTACAGTGGAAGTTGTCTTTATTAATGGGCTCTTAGGAAACTCTCATTTTTTTTCGATGTTCTCTTCTTTTTTGGCATCCATGCCAAATATACAACACCTAAGGTTACAGCGTGCTTATCTTTATGAGCATAGTCCCTGCAAAAAGGCTCTCATATAAACATATAAATTGTGGTTGGCACTGGACTTGCAGTAGGCTCCGGTGTTGTTATTGGGATTGGCGTTGTTGTTGGCACGGGAGTTGTGGTTGGGATCGGGGTTTTTATTTGCACTGGAATTGTGGTTGGGATTGGGGTTGTGATTGACACTGGAGTTGTGGTTGGCACTTGAGTTGTGGTTGGCACGGGAGTTGTTATTGGGATTGGAGTTGTGGTTCGAGTTACGCAGTTGGTTTCACCGATTGGATCTATATATGGATATATATATATATATGGATATACATATATGTAGTTGTTCCTTAGAGGTTCTCGGTCGACTGTGGCTAATACATATAAGCATTCTTTTTCTTTTTATTTCATTTGTGATAAACATATCATTATTTATGGTTAAAGTTTTTTGTTCTTGTTTATTTTAATAAAATAAAATGATAGTATTTTCCAGCAGAAGACACAACAACATTTATAATTTTAAGGATTAACACAAGTCTCTGGTTTCTCAGCTTTACATTCCTTTCCATTAAAATAAGGGGATTTTCTAGGACAATTTTCGATAAATCCATCCCATATGTCTGACGTTCCCATTTTGTAGCTAAAAAAATTATAGGGAGTCAAAAAAATTGGAGTCGAACATTGATTAAGTACTTACGTCATGCAACTCGGATCACCATAGTTTTTATAACTCCCAGTTTCAGCCGTTTTTATACAATATCTATTCGGATTTAGGTTCTCGGTTTGTGCAGTGGTTGTCGTGGCTGTTGTGGTTGGGATTGGGGTTGTGGTTGGCACTGGAGTTGTGGGTGGGGTTGTAATTAGCACTGGAGTTGTAGTTGGCACTGGTGTTGTAGTTGGCATCGGATTGTTGTGTTGGATACACAATAGGGAGTCAAAAAACTAGGAGTCGAGCTTTGATTCAGTACTTAGCCCGTTTAAAATTTAAACTAAAATGCTGGATGCAGAAATTTATCTTTATATAGAAAAGGTTTCTTCAAATTTTGCAGTTAAGTTAAGCTCATTTGTTTATTTTTTCTGGTTTTTATTTCGTTATTAGGCTTTTCTCAATAAATTAAAGAACATTACTTTTACGTTTAATTATGGTTGCATAGCGATTACGATTAGTCTTAAAAAAATATATGTATATATTCACAAATTGAAGGCGCATTCGTTAGCTCTAGTAAGCTGTATAGTTGAGTATACAATGTGTAGGAATATATTCGATTTCAAGTGTAAAATGCCTATAAATACAATACAATATAATAACTTTTGATCTGTTGCTTATGCTGTTTAACGCAGCCTTATCTTGTGGACGTAATTTGACATACATTTCGGTATTTGTATACACAAACATTTACATATGTATATTTATAAGTACACGGGTATATTTGTGGATATATACTGCTAGGTAATCATGAATTCGCACATTTGCCGTATAGTCTTCGTTTAGTTACATTACATTAATCCAACTACAAAAATTGAATAACTACTATCTAAACTATAACTAAATATATAAACATGTATATATGTTAACGCTAGTCGTATAAAATTGCAAACGTTTTGTGTGTGTCTGCATCTTAAGGCAAATCATAGCATTTAAGAAGCACTAAAGGCATAAATTCGTTACGTTCTAAAACGAAATAATACTTCGTCATCAGCAAATGCATTTAAGTGTATATTTCTCTTCCTGTAGTCCTACCAAAGCACTAAACGCATCCGTATTCATACCAAATGCTATTGCTCTTGTCCTCGTTGCGTTTGCGCATTGCTTTGTCATCTGGATTGACTGTTCCGCTTCCGTTTCCGCCACTGCCGCTGGCCTGCAGCAACGGACTCTGCTCGCTGGTGGTGGATGTGCCGCCAATGGTTGTGTTTATACGATTATACATGAGAAATGTCGCTGGACTATCGTTCTTCTGTGGTGTTTGCGGCTCAGCTCCGACTCCTGTTCCTGCCGTTTTTGCTGCTGCCGCTGCATTGTTGTTGTTATTGTTGTTGCTTGGCGTTGGCGTTGCCGGTGGCTGTTGCGATTGTGTAGCAGCCGAGGAGCCATCGGGAAGCTTCTGATGCTCATCGATCAAATAGACGGTGCGACGGGAGCCAGCGGTGCCCAGAGTTAAACTGCTGCCAGTTACATCAGGCGCTTCCAGGCTGCTGCAAGCAGTGGTTTATCAGTTGGAGTACAAAAAAAAGTAAAAAAAAAAAAAAAAAACAACTCCACAAAACATTTATATAGACAAATTGCAGTTGTTGGGATTTCGAGGAGTTGAGAAGGGAATTAAGGTATTTTATTTATAGGATTTGGAGTTGTGTTAAACATTTAAAAGCGCATACCCGTGCACGCTATTTCTACGCGAGTTACTCAAATCCGTACGTTTCTGTGCCTGCAGGCTACTTCGCACCGTGCCACCGCGTTGTATCGAGCTATCCAGTAAATCTCTATATAGTGCATATATATATATATATATATTACATATACAGTGTGTGTGTTTGTGTGTGCGTGTAAAGTTGTTGTTTTTGTTGTGCATATACATGTAAATAGAAGAACAAGAACAAGGACCATAAACCAAACTAAGTACATAATTTAACCAATAAGAAAGAACAAGTAGGAATAATATTAATCACTAACTACCCAACTGTTAAATATATTACAGTTTTATGCCCAACATCTTTCATTAAATTTCGCATATTTATGCTAGCTAATATTGAGTTCGATATGAGAATATATTTTTATATAAGAAGAGTGTGCCTTTAAAATGGCATTGCTATCGGAAAATGATATGTTACGATATTTGCGAAACGCGGGACTCATATGCCAAATTTGACGAATCGAGTCCACTATTGATGCTGGTTCAGAATATATATACTCTTTGTGCTAAACAAAAGCATTTGGCATTTGGCATATGCCAAAGCCTGATGGCCTTTGTACTTCAGGATAAAAGAGGCCTATTTCAGGAGGATAAAACCACTTCTTAAGAAACTTAAGACGCTTTTTATCAACAATTTAATAGCGTCGGACATAACTGATAACTAATACCTTTCTTTATAAGTTATATATGTGCCGCTACAATGATATATTAAATAGATTTATGGATTGGACTCTTCGTTTACCGCTGCAAACTCTGACGCAATGGCATATTACGCTGCAGCAGATGAGTATCGGAGGCAATGGATAGCGGCTCCTCCGTGCTGTTGTCCGACTCATTTCCACCCGACTCGGAGCCGATGACAAACTGGGAGCTGGTTCGCGCATCATCTACCCAAGAGCGACGATTCTGTAATTGACAAAAATATATTATAGATACGCAATAAATCGATGTTGTGGATTTCTTCCTTACCCGACTGGGCACTTTGTTCATTAGATCGGAGCTGGCCTTTTTGACGCGTCGCACGAGACTGCTGGCGAATGGTTTTCTGTAGAATATTATTATTAAGTTTAAGTATGAAAAATCCAGTTTATGTATATATATACATCTGTGGCACATACTTCTTTTGCACTGTGGTCTCTGATTTCTTATAATGTTCCATGATCTTCTCCTCGAGCTTTTCCTTCTGACGTTTCAGGCTGTGCACCCGTTCCGTATAATTCTTTTCTTCCTCATGGAAATGCTTTTTATCCTCCAGCGAAATGGCCAACAGTTCCTGATACTGTGACAATAACTGCGACACATTATCCATTAGGGCTTTGCGCTCCGAATCTAAGTCGGCGTTGTTCTGTATTAGCATCTGGGCAAAATGAAGGATTAGTTGGGGGTAGCAACAGAATGTTAAGGAGAAACTCACCTCGCAGCGCTGCTGCACCTTGGAGTACTCGATCTGGAGCAGACGCACCTGATCCTGCTTGGCATTCAGCTCACCGGTTAACTCGGTGTTCTGTAATTTGAGGCTGCTGTGCTCCATGCGTATCATTTTGTACTGTTCCTGGATGTTCTTGTACTCGTTCTTGAAGCGATCGCTTGTCGCGAACAGATTGCGAAAATCATCGGTCAGCTTGGAGTGCTCGGTACGGAGTATGGCAAGATCTTCGTGGCAGGTCTTCATGCTATTTGTCTGTGTGGTCAACTCCTCGATGCGTTGCTGCTGCGTCCCAATTGTCTCTCGGGCATCTCGCGTTTCCTGTCGCAAATCACGCACGGCTCCCTTCAACTGTTCCTTGTCCTTGTTCAGTGACTCATATTCAGCAGAGAGTTGATCATGGAGACACTGCAGTGTCACTTGATCTTGCAGCGCATTTTTGTGCTCCTGCTGCAACGCATCGATGTCCTTGAGCAGCGTATCCTTCTCGGCGGCCAACTGTGAATTGGCTAACTGCAGTGCCACATGCTGTGTGTTGAGAGATGTGATCTGTGAGCCCAATGCAGCCACATCCACACTAAGACGCGCATTCTCCGTCTGCAGCTGGGTATTGCTTTCCTGGAGCCGTGTCAATTCCGGACTCAGACGCAACTTGTGCTCGAAGCGTAGCTCCTGATGCGCTCCGGCTGACAATTCAATGTTCTTTTCGACGGTGAAGATCTCCTGGCGATGACACAGGACACACATGTCCGATTTTACGCCCGTCTCCTGCTGCTGCTGTTCGCGATTCACGCTCAACATTATTTCACGCACCGTCTTGAAGGTCTCCGGATTGCGTACCAGTTTCTCTACCACATGCTCCACATTCAGTTCAACCGGTTCGTCATCGTTGACATCAAGCCCGAGCTTCTCGAGATTGTGGCGCACCTTCTTGGAAACTAGGGTGCCATTGACAAGATCATTGCGTAACATGCTTATCATTTCTCGATCAATATTGCGCTGTGAGCTAAGCTCTTGATTCTGTTTCTCAAGTTCGACAAGCTTTTGCTGCACTTGCTCCGCCTCCTCCTGCACCTTGACGAGGCGCATCAACTCCTTGGCTTGGGTGTCCAGCCGATTGATGCTCTCGTCCAGCTGCACTGATTTCTGTTCACTGCTCTCCTTCAGTTTGGAGACCTCCTTTAGCAGGCTGGCATTCTCACGCTCATACGTGCAAACTTTGGCCTCAATCTCGTAGAGCTTCTGTTTGGTCAGCTCGTATTGCTGGGTCTTCTCAGCGTATTGTTCCAGCTCCTTCGTTTTACTCTCTGCGAGACGTTCCAAATCATCGGCTCTGCGTTGAATGCTCTCGTTGAGAGTTTGAATGCGTTGCTTCTCCTTGTTGAGTGTTTCCACATGCTCCTCCGCATCGGAGAGCTTCTGACGATCCGCCTCCCGCTCAAGACTCTGGCGATCGTAGCTCTTCTGGCGATTGTCGACGGCATCCTGCAGTTTCTTGTTCTCATCGAGTGCGTTCTTGAATACGCTCTCCAATTCAACATTCTGTTGCGTCAATCTTTGTATGTTCTCCTGCATCTGTTCGATTTTCAATGACAATTTCTTCTTTTCTTTTTCCAGCTCAAGCATTTTGCTGGTGGACTCATGAAAGCTGCTCTCCTTCAATTGCTCTAGTGCAGCAGTTAGTCGTCGGTTCTCTAGCTCCAGTTTGAGAGCACGCGTCTGTGCATTGTTTGTCAGCTGCTCGGATAAGCTGTTGTCCCCCGAATTGCATTCATCCTCATTGTCCGAGAAGGATTTATCAATCTCCTGTGTGGAATTTAGGTTCTTTGCAACCAGCTGCAGCTGTGCATTCTCCTCGAGCAGCTCCTCCAGCTTGGAACGATCTACATCACGCTCGAGCGCCATATCGTTAAGTTTCTGCTTGTATTTAATGATCTCCGATTCCAAGGTGATGGCATGTTCCGAACGTTTGCGCGAACGCTGCAATTGCTCTTCTAGCATTTCTCTGTTGGGTGAGATAAATAAAGACTAGTTAGTACATTTTAATCAGTGAGCTTTCTGTGCTTTTGCAATTTACTTGGATTCGAGTAGGACGCGATTATCTTCGCGTAGTTCCTCCACACGCGATTTGTAAAAGTCGGAATCGCCGAGCTTCTCACGATACTTCTGCACCTCGATCTCTAAGCGATCGGCGCGTTCGGCACGCTCCCGCAAAATGTCCACCTCATCCCGATAGGCAGAGGCACGCTTGGCCTCCGTAAACCAGTCCTGGCTCTATTTATATGAATTTAGTTAGTGAAAGATATATAGTAAAAGAAGATCTAGAAGAACATACCTCTTGGCGTAGCTTATCGAAGCGTTGCTTTTTGTCATCCAGCTCCTCGCGCAACTCCAGTAGATTCTCCGATTTCTCTTCACTGTAATTAATAATTAGAGATTTGCAATTTGTTGAGATTGCGATTCGGATTGGGGCACTTACAGTTCCTGTCGCAATTTGCGGTTCTTTGACCGTAGATCCGCACACTCGACGGCCAAATGATTGCTCTCCGAGTTGGAGGATGACGAGGGCGTTGATGTGGCCGTGCCGCTGGATGGTGAACGTGGCACAGTGACACAACCCGTGCCGCATTCATTGCCATCGCTGGCATTTAGTTCGGGTTCCACGCACACCGTCTCTATCCACTTCAAGTACATGTGATCGCGTTCCTTGGTCAGTCGCATAATGTGGCCGTACATATTCTCGGCGGACAGACGCTCGATGGAGTCCTCGGTGAGCACCAGACTATGGCTGTCCGTTACCTGTTTAATCAGCGCCACAATGCCATGTTGCGTCTCCAGATCCAGTTCCTTAATCCGGGCAATGAATAGCTCTTTATTGGGACACTGCACAGCTGCACCCAATAACAGGGTAAGCAGTGTTTTCATTTGCTCCAAGCCGTGTTTGCTCTCCGGATAATAACCCAACTGGTAAGCATCCGGTAGCACCAGTATCGTCTGGCCCAGTTCCTCCTCGAACAGGGATTTCAAATTGCGCACAATACACTCAAAGTTTTTGGCACGAGCAATGCTCAGCGAATTGCCGCTGAGATCGGTGAGCAGCTCGCTGGGATTGTTCTGCGGCTCCGGATCGATCTGGAGCCAAACACTGTGTATTATGAGGCCATCCAGCAGCGAGGTGTAACCAGCAAGCAGCTCGGCACGTGGCAGACATGACTCCAACTGAAAGCGAAACAAGCAAATGATGCGTTGGCACCAATCAGTAACTGCAATGAGACGACTAAAAAAAACTACAACTACCAAACGACAATTGTCAACTTAATTAGCAACAACATTTCCTTTTTAAATGGTGCACTGAACTTCTGCGGCACAAAGCACAACAAGCGCAACAGGTAAGAGTGTTCTATTAAGGGTATGCTCGACTGAGCGATGACCTTTACAAAATTTAATGCAGTAGTTTTTGTTTGTGGAATTTTAAAAACAAAAACTTCTGCAGATTGCAAAACAAGTAACTAATTAATTTTCTCGACACAACGGCCCGTATAAGTATACTATTTTTTTGACAAGTAAAATCATTTTTCTCTTACAAAAAACTTTTACCATTTCGGTGCACTTCAGTTTTGCAACACTTAAAATGTGTTCTCCTATTTAAAACAATTTTTTTACATACACATTTTTTTACTTTCTTTTTGTCAACAGATGCTATAAATATATCAAATATATTGAATAAGTAACGCTAAGAAATATGCCCACTTTGAGGCGTTTCAATTGTACAGGGTATGAAAAAGCCGGTTGAGCAAAATTCTCATTTCTTAGCAATTGGCAAACAAAAGGCAGCCGACGAACATCAGCCGCTGCTAATGATAGCATAAAAAAAGAGTTGTTGTTGTTGTGTCGTAAACGGTAGCAGCAGCAGTAGCTGAAGTGCCAAGCATAGCCACAGTTACAATGACCTTGGGGGACTGCGCTGCGGAAACGTGAGTGTTTGTGTGAGCACACAACTATTTATATATATGTGTGTGTGTTTTGTTTGGAAATTGAAACACTTTAAATATTGAAATATTTTGATATGCCAGTCACGATGCTGTTGTTCAGTTTGGTGAGCATGTCTGAGCATGTTTCACTCTCAAAACTCACCCAAGATACGAGCGCTCCATTTATAAATTCGTCAATTTCCATTGGTGTTGCGGTTGCCGTGCCAGCCATCGTTGTTGTTGTTGCTGCTTTTTCACTGCGTCTGTTGCGTGTGCGTGCGTGTGCGTGCGTGTGCTTATTTGGCGACGACGCTGCTGCAGCTGCAGCTGACGCGATCGTCAATCAAACTGCACTGGCAACAGCAACGGCAATTTGGTCTTTGTTTCTAATTCAATTGCCGCCGCGACAGTTTTACAGCCTCCAAATCATTACACCTTGCGCACACGCACACGCAAACATATGCACAGAAATTCACATACGCGCATAGGCACACACACGCACAGATTACAAGCAAAAAAAAGATAAAACACGGGATGTTTGTATACTTCTTCTGTGTTTTGCGATTTATCGTTTAAATTTAGTTTAACATAAACAAGCTATTTTCTGTTGTTTTATTTTCGGAGAAACACCTGCGTTGCGCTTGCTGTAAAGTTTGGGGATGTAAGAAATAAACAGCTAGCGATGTGCTTGATAGATCGATATGCGACGTTACAAAGCGGAATATCGATGTAACGAAAATATCGCTCGAGTAGACACTGCTGCAAAGTCAATTACAATAAATTGAAAACGAAATGCAACCAATCAACAAATGAAAACAACATTACTGTCAGCACTGTTGCTAACATATATTGTATTGGTATAGCTTCCCTTTCGATTGCTAATCGAACCAATAAAATTGGAGTGGTTCGATAGACGCGCAGCTGTTGCAATATTTCATAGTACCGGCAACTCTGTGCTTTAGTTGCCGTTGACATTTCTTAGCGCCCAAAGCTTCTTGTGTGTGTGGAATGCCTGGTTGTACTAACGAACGGATTATTTAACGCTCCGTAAAAATGGCAACGATTGCGAATCGCCACCATAAGTTCCGAAATTTACATTGTTAAATTGAGTAGTAATTATATGTTGAAAACGCAATCGAAACCGTATTTTGAAAACGAATTGTAACGACGCGAGTGCGTGAAGTTAAGGACGGTCTGCCTATATATAGAAACTTTTATATATGCACAACTAATTGCAAAATAGGTTAAATATTTAGTATTCGAAATGGGCAATCAACCGGGCAAGCTGCAGACCGCACACAGTGGACGGCCGAAAAAGAATGTGCATTGGAAATCTGCAGGCAAGTTTTGCGCAAAATGCCCACATTCAAAATTCCATAATATCGCAGTAGAAAACTTGAACATTTTTCAAATATATTCACCCAAAAAGAAAAGATCTCTAATTGGCTGTGAGAGCGCGCATACATAGGCCACATAGTTTGGTGGGAGCGCTAGACTTTTTGCTATTTTTAGACACTCGCACACTCAAGTGGTTGCCGTATAGCGCGTCCATTGACGCGACGGCGTCCGTTTTACCCGATTTTTTGAATCTTTTTCTGAATATTTTGGCCTAAAATCTCAAGACAGCAAAAGTAATGTTTCTATACCCTGTATGCATTTCGAAATGTATAAATAGGGTGTAATTATGAGGTGGTTATGTTTGTAAGCTGTACAGGTAGAAAATGCATCATCTGAAATATATGCACAATATGTATTCCGCAGTTTAATCCGAGTTCATCTGCGTAAGCAAAGCCAATTAAAATTTTATATTTTTTAAAGCTTAGCTTTTTGAGCAACAGAAATATGAACCGTGCTTATTTGGAAATATTTGTGTTTTTGAGTAAAGTAGTCGCAAGCATTCATATCATATTTTCGATAAATAATCGAAAGGTAGCGATTTTAAGCTTACCTCATTTATTTGAAAAAATGAAGCGCCTACTTTAAATATTTGTGTTGAGTTCATCTGCATAATCACTTCCAGTTTTCCATAACTCACCACGATTTTAAATAAATGATTTTAAGCTTACCTTTTTGAGCGTGTATATTATCTCTATGTGTGTTGTGTTTGTATGGAATGATGAAGCGCATTGTTTAAATATTAAATGCTACATATATTTCATATATGGTAACTTGTAGTCGCAGGTCATTTCGTTTTCTTTCCCTCTCTTTCTCAAAAACGCAAGCGCGAGAGTTTTTTCTTTCGAATATTGAGTGCATTATTTACCTGAGATTTGCTCTTTCTCTCTATATTTTAGAACGACCCTCTCCGCCGGGCCGACCGATTCTGACGCCACTGGCACTCTCTGAGCAACAGCCCGATGTGGTTAACTTGCGCTGGGAACGCCCGATCTTGGACGGTGGCTCTCCCATCACCGGGTATACAGTCGAGCAGCGACGCGTCGGTTCGCCCCATTGGGTGCGTGCCACGCCAACACCGATCGCAAGCTGTGAGATTCAAATTAGCGGACTGGAACCGGGTTGGCGTTATGAGTTTCGCTGTTTTGCCGAGAACATTGTTGGACGCTCCGATGCTAGCGAGCTGTCTGATCCGTTGACGGTGACGTTACAACGAAATGCGATCAGTGTGCCTCGTTTCGTTGAGGAACTGCTGGACATGAATGCCGTTGAGGATGAACGCATCGAGTTTCGTGTGCGCATTTTGGGTGAACCGCCGCCAGAGATTAGCTGGTACAAGGATGGCTACGAGATATTCAGCAGTCGTCGCACCAAGATCGTCAACGAGAACGATGTCAGTGTGCTGATCATCCATCAGGTGGCTCTGACCGATGAGGGAGAGATTAAATGCTCTGCGACCAATCGAGCCGGTCATGTGGTGACCAAGAGTCGACTCCAGGTGCAGGCACCGCCAAAGATACGACTGCCACGCACCTACGAGGATGGCCTCATCGTCGAAGCGGAGGAGGTGGTGCGTCTCAAGGTGGGCGTGGCTGGACAACCACCACCAGCCATTACTTGGCTGCATGAGGGTGAAGTCATTCCGCCGGGTGGTCGCTTTGAGGTGACCAACACGGACAAGAATTCGCTGCTGAAGATCGACAATGTGCAGCGTGCGGATCGGGGCGAGTATATGGTGCGTGCCTGGAATAGACTTGGCGAAGATATCGCTTCGTTTCTGGTCACTGTCACAGCTAGACCCAATGCACCCGGTGCACCACGTCTCAACATGTCCTTTGGCAAGTCGGCCACACTCTCGTGGACAGCTCCACTTGATGACGGGGGCTGCAAGATTGGCAACTATATTGTCGAATATTTTCGCATTGGTTGGAATGTCTGGCTGAAGGCGGCGACGACGCGTGCCTTGAGCACCACACTCCATGACCTGATCGAGGGATCCGAGTACAAGTTTCGCGTCAAGGCCGAGAATCCTTATGGTCTGAGTGAGCCATCACAGGAGTCGGATCTGCTCTTCATACCGGATCCCAAGCGTGGCATTATCAAGCCTAAGTCAGCCACCAAAATCGCTGGCGATGAGCGCAGCAGCAATGGAAATGGAGACAAATCGAAACCGGTGCCACCACGTCGCAAGACGCTATCACCACCACGTCCACATGCAGATGCAGGGACGAGCATGTCTGTCTCACCTAAGCAATCGCCGCGCGGTGGACGCAAGCCGACGCCACAGCTGGTGGACAGCGAGGAGCTGCGCCATGAGATGGCCTACGGCACCTCGGATCAGGCGCTTAAGATGAATGTCCGCAAGAGCCCGTCGCTAAGCAGCGCTGACTCTGCAGCAGTGGCTCAAGCTGGAAGCAGACCTGGCTCCAATCCTAAGCTAAATCTGACGGTGATCACCACAACGGCCCTGATAGATAAGCAGGAGGAGCAGAAGCAGCCGAAATCTCCCACTCTAATGTCTCCACTCAAGCTCTTCAACCCGAAGCCCAAGGATAAGTCACCATCGAAGTCACCACAACCATTGCCGAAGCCACCGCAAGCAAAATTGGAGCGTGTTCCTCCTTCACCGCCACAGGATCTGCGCAAGAGTCCCATTAAGACAACGCCGGCCCTGCAACGCAGCGCAGAGCCTGTCCAGCTGGGCGTCAATCAGAATGTGCGTCGGTATTCGTCACATGCTTTGAGTCCGGCCAAGAATGTGCCCGCTTTGGCCATTGCCATTGCGACCAGTGCCAGCATTGCTGAGAAATTGCCCACCATTGAGATCAGTGCACCAGAGCCAGAACCAACTGTGCCAGAACAAACCGTACCAGAGACGCCACCATCACCTCCATTGGAGCAGCGCACAACGCCAGTGTCGAAGAGACGCTTCCAGAAGCCAGCAGCGGACAAACATGACGAGGTCCACACCAGCAACGAGTTCATGCTGGTGGTCTTCGACAAGAACAGCAAGGTCAAGGATAAAGATAGTAAGTGCTGTCCTCCAATCAAAACCAGGTCGCTGAGGAAATTGGAATTGTTCAGAAATATTATATCGGAAATTCATATTTAATGCATTCTGTCTTAAGTTCTGATTTTCTTTTATTATCTGTTTTTATAGCTTTATCGGAAACTTTATTAAATTTGCCATGAAAAATCACTTCATTTAAAGCGTTGTTTTTTAAATTCATAAATTTAACTGAATTCATTTTATTATTTGTTTTTATAGCTTTTAAATTTCAAATTTTAAAATTGCTCGTATTAGAATTATTATTGCTATATCGCTTGACTCTTAACTTCTCTGCTCTGTTAAGGATGGTCTTTTATAAAATCTCCCAAAACCTCTATTAACATATCCTTTTCTCCCTCTCTTTCAAAGAGCAAGATTCCTTTGAGCTGGAACTGGAGGACGCCATACAGCCGCCACCAATATCCATATCGGCACCGGATCTGGCCTTTCTGGAGTTTACCAATTTGCACACGACCTTCCCGTTGCGCCGATCTGTCAGCTCAACGGAGCTGCTCTACGAGCGGGCCATGGCACGTTTCTATGAGGCCGTCGAACTGGAACAGGCATCGAAGGCGTCGAAGGCCAAGGAAAAGGCAGCTGCAGCAGCAGCAACCAGCGTGCCAGCGAGCACCATGCGTAAACGTCTCGGCTCGATGACGGAGGCGGAAAGGGCATCCTTCGAACGGCGGAGTGAGCTGCGTCGCCAGTCGGCCGATATGGTGCCGCACATGGGACGCAAATGGGATTCGCGGGAGAATGTCAACATGGTAGATCTAAAGAATCTAACACGCGCCAGCACGAGTCTGATGCTCCGTGGCGGCGACAGTCGAGAGGAAGAGGAGGAGGATGTGGACGAGGAGGATCGCACGGAGAGCACAGCCGAAGACAGCGAGGAAATTGATGAGAATCTGGATGAGGAACAGCTGCAACAGCAGCAGAGTGGCTACGATATCGGCTCCGACTACACGGAGAGCACAGCCAGTACTGATCAGGACTCCATTGAGAAGTTCAAAATGGAGTTATTGGCGCGTACACGTTCACCCAGTCCACGGGACCTGGAAACGTATCATCCGCGTCACATGGGCGGCGGCACCTTCACACCATATCGCGCGCCGACACCGGAGCAGGCAGCCGTGGTGCTCAATCGACCAATGCCGTTGGCCAGTCCAGATTTTGTGCCCAAGCCCATTTTAAAGCGTTCGTCCAACGAGCATGTGGAGCAATCTGCCAGCCCAACCCAGCTCAGCAATCCAGCTGTGGCTAACAATCCGGATAATGGCAATGGCAATGGCATCCTGGCCAGCGTACCCAGCAGCCCGGCAACCATCGCTGTTGCAGCGCCAAGCTCCAGTCTGAAACTGGATCTGGCCAAGGGCATCAAATCCTTTTTCAGTCGGGATAAACGCAGCGTCACCGAGAAGAATACCGAGGCCAATGCAGAGTTATCCAATCCGTTGGAAAAGACCAATGCGGCGGCGATTGCCGCGGATTTGGAGGCGAAGCGTAAGTTCAAGGAGGAGGAGGAGCTGCGTCGCAAGCAGGAGGAGCGTCTGATGGAGGAGGAGGCGCACGCAGCTGTCGATCACTACAGTGATCTGGTGCGTCAGGTGAGCAGTACCCACAAATACCATAAGCCGCTCTATCTCGATCCCGACGAACTGAAGCGTGTGAGCAGCAGCTTCAAAAATGACGACGACGATGAGAATGCTGCCGCGGAGCATCAGCAGCGACGCGAACAGGATCAGGAACAGGAGCTGTTGGCCCCGCCAGTTGTGAGTCGTGAGCGTCGCCTGTCCATCTCGGAGCGGGAGCAGCTCGTCCATGTGCGGGATGTGGCCAGCAGTCATGCCATGCACAAAACACCCCAGCAGGAACGGGAGCTGCAGCTGGGTGATGAGGAGCCGGTGTATCCCACGGTTTTGGTTGTCCCGCCACCAAAGACGAAGCATAAACAAAATTCGGATGCGACCACGGAGAGTGTGATGAGTGAGATGGTCGAAGCGCGTCCAGATGCACGCGGACGTACCCGGCTGGTCAAAGTGAAACGTGTCATCAAACGCAGAGTGCCATCGAGGACACGTTCCCGTGATCCTTCGGTGACCCGAGCCCCCTCCAATGTCCTCGCCCTGGAAAGCGCCTCCATCTCCACCATCGATCGCGAGCTACTCGAGAAGGCGGCAACGTTGGCGCTGCTGCAATCGCGCTCCGAGGAGCAGGCCCATGAGAAGGTGCGTTCTGCGCTGAGCTACTCGACGGATCTGGTGCTCTTCCTGGTGGCCTGCTATGTCTATCTATTCAAGGATGCACGTCTCGTTTTGCCCATACTGGCGCTCATGATCTATCGCCAGCTGGGCGAGGCATTGCGTGGCTATATGCCCAGCTGGATGCGACGCAAGGGTCAGGATGGTGCCTAGAAGGGAATCCCGCAGTTTGACGTCATGCGTTTATCAGTTTATCGGTTAAGTTAGCTCTTATCAATGTATCGACTTGTATTTTAAGCTTAAGCCACTCAAGTTCGGCTTGGAAACGAACTTTCCTTAAAGCAAATATCCCCCAGACGTATACGTAATCTTGCTAAAAGGCATATAGCTAACCGAATCCACAAAGATTGTGTATGGTGAACTAATTGAAGTGGACAAGTGGAGCACTTTGTCTGATAGATGGTCTTATAGACATTTTTAAGGAGGTCTGCTTAACGGAATTTATAAACTCTTCTTTCCTGGAGTTCGTTATAAAAATCTTATTAAGTTCTTAAATTTTCTGTTCTAAATCTGGTGAACTATTTGTGGATAGTTCCTCAGAGTTTATTGAATGATCGTCTTATTGATCATTTGCAGTTGTCTTCAGTAAAATTCTATTTCTATTTAGAGATCCATACTTAGCTCATTTTAGTCTAACGGACATTTATAATTCACTAATTGTGTCAGCCTAAATTTCTTGGAATGTTCTAGCTCTTCATATTATTCTGAAAGAATTATCATTGTCATAGAATAAATCATTGTCCGTTGAGCTATCTAGCTCTATTTCTATACTAATACTAAAATAGGTATTTGGAAACTGATCCAAGGAATTTCTGTATTTAGCTCCATTCATAACTCAAGAAGTCAAAAATCCGTCTGCTGGGAATCGGCTAACTATAAGAATCATCAACTTACTAAACTTAAGCACCCCTTCGTTGTGTGTTGCGGTAATATTACTATTATTATTATTACTATTATTATTATTATTATCATTATTATTATTATTATCAAATTGTGTTCGTTTGAGGTTCATTGTCGGTCTTCTGGATTTTTGGTAATTTACTTTGGGAATAAAGCACACAAAAACAAATTACTCATCCGACCGTTTAGTTAGTTCCGGTGACACGAAAGATTAAAATTCCACTCCACAACTATAAAGAGTTCGAATTTGTGGCCAATTTCTTATCGCATAGGATGCACACGTAATCCAAAAATCAACAAACGGCTGCTGCGACAAAATCGCTTGGCTTATCTTATATGTAAATAGCCCAGAAGTTGGCCAAATTTGGCATAAAACAGATGCTTCTTTTGCTACTGATCACAGTTCCCACATTTTCTCCGACATGAGTGCCACATACGCCTGGTTATTGCTGCTCTGCTTTGGTTGTGGCCTGTCTGCCGCTGTCATTCAGCCTGGACATGGAGTAGCTGGTCCAGTCGTTCCACCTCCAATGGATTTGGGACAGGAACTGACGGATATCTTTGCCCTGGTGCAGTTGAAGCCAATGAACAACCTGTTTGCACGCTATCTGCTCAATGATGCCCAGTTCCAGGCATTTGTACGCATCATGAATAGCAATGAAGGATTCATGGCACGCTGGCGTCTGCTCTCCCAACCGGAGGTGATTTTGCTTCGTCAATGGGTTAATCAGCAGCTGATCACATCCAGCGGCAAACTTGAGATCGAGGAGATGGAGTTGTGCGTAACGCTGTTCAATCGCTATCCCTATCTGTCCGGCAGCGTTTTCGGTTGGCAGGGATTCCTCAACGAACTGGAGATGTACTTCCCAACGAATGCCATTGGCGCTACCATTCAGACCAAAGTGCAGATGCAGGGCATCTTTGCCCAGTTCTGGACGAGAGTGCAGGCTCTGCAGGTCGTCTACGAACGTTGGTTGGCCATGCCCGGCACCCAGTCGGTGCTCAACCAGTTGCAGGCGGAGGGCATTGATAACGCCCAACTGGATACCCTGGTGCGCAATCTTTTCGGCTGGAATGCTGTAAATGGAACAACAACCGCTGCTGCTCTGTTGCCCACGCCCACAGTTCCGTCTGGCCCTGTGATAATCCCTGGCAGTGCTCTGATCCTTTAGTGATTTTCTCTATCCTTGTGTTTGTTGTCAATATATCTAATATATATTTGTATAACTTTTGAACTATCAAAATTAACAAATTGTAATTATTTGGCCCGAGGTGCTTCTCAGAACTTGAGCTTGCCCAGTGTATCGGTCACCTTGGTGGCATTGGCCGGTGGCTTTCTGCTGTTCCTTATGGGCGTCACTGTTGGCTTCGGCTTTTTAACGACCAAATCCTTGTGTAGGTCCTTCAGGGTGGCATCCACCTTCTCCTGCTTGGCTTTTACGGTCTCCTTGAGCTGCCAAATCAAAGGATTGTTATTATTTTAACTGGCGAATTGGTTGATTCTTGACATGGCTCACCTGTTTTAGTTTGCCCTGAACTTCCTTGGGCTTCTTCTTGCCCTTGTTGTTGTTCACTTTGAACACATTCTTTGATTTTTTGGATTTGTTGAGTGCCGGCTTGGCTGATGCATTGGTTGCTCCAGCTCCGGCGCTCGCAGCTGCTCCCGCTCCCTTCTTGTTATTAGCCTTGTTGCGACCCATTTTGTGGCTACAAATACAAAAGGAGAAACCTGCACCCACTTTAAATGGCATAAGCGTAAATTGTAAGAGGCGGATTAATCTAGATGTAAAGCCATAGATGGATATGGCTTATGGTGGAAGAATGTGTAGCTTTCTCTTTGTTCATTTTATATAAATAAAATTACTTTTTTCAAAAGCTAATATCTCTATAAGGACATTCCAATACATTTGTTTTTATTTTTAGTAGGCTCTTTATTTGTTTACTTGGTCAAATGCATTTCACTTTTGTAGCAGCTGCAGCTGCTGCTGACAAGGCATCCTCCTCTGCAGGACATGGACGCTTGCGCGTTGCCTGTTTAGGCGTCGTCAATAGCTCTCGGTTCAATCTGAAGGACACCCTGTACATGTCCTTGTTGGGCGCCACGTTGCGCACAAAACTGATACCCTCCAGCAACGCATCATCCAACGATGCACCGAGATTGCGCTCCACGAGCTGCTGCACCAGCGTTTTGGTGTCCTCGCCCTTGGCAAAGGAGTAGACATGCACTACCGGATAGTTCAGAACCTTGGGCAGCTCCTCGTCCGCATATAGATCTCGAAACGCATCCAGAAATTCAACAGCTAGTGCTGGTAAATTCATCGTAATATGAATGCTATACGGATTAGCTGGAGGCGATTTCCAGCGCTGAAGTAAATCCTCACGCAGCTCTTTGCGTATGAATTCGCGTCCATCCTTGTTGAACATTTGGATGTGGGCCAGACACTTGTTCCGCTTGGCATTGTGTTGCAGCCAGTGATAGCTAACGGGATTCAGATCGTTAGCCAGCACTTGGCAGCGCTTCTTGGCCGCGGGTATACTAAATGGACCAACGCCAGCGAACACATCATAGAGAACATCGCCGGTCTGCAAGAGATTGACAATGCGTTCGTGTTCGGTGGAGAGACGTGGATTCCAATAGACTTTCGAAAAATCAAACTCAAAGGGTACACCGTTCTCCTTAGTCTCCACCTGATACTCGGCTTCGCCGCATATCAGCTCCAGCTGAAAGTTTCGATAGGTGTTATCAATGCTGGCTGCCTTGTTGACCACAGTGCGACAATTGGGCAACTTATCGCGGAGCACTTCGCCAATGAGTTGTTTGTAGGGTAGCAGATGATCCCGCAGATTCAGATGCACAATGTGTCCGATGCGTGAGAAGGAGGTGAGTCCCTCCTCATCCGCTGGTAGCACACTTTTCAGTATCTCATTTGCGCTCCAATTTTCGTAGCTCAACTCGAGTTCATCATGACAGAAATTTGCCTCTGTCACATGCTGCTCCTCAAGCTCCTTAACGGGCAGCGATTCCCAGTTCTTCACGGGCAATGGGTGTAGGAGTATTTCACGTGCATTCGGCACGGCACGCACCGGGTTTAGATGTTCCATTTTCAGCAGCATCTTCTTTAGCAATGGAATCACTCGCTGTACCTGAGAAACAGGCACTCGAAGTCTCGGAATTTGGACACGTTTTTGAAACTCTGCGCGCTGCAGCACATTCATGCCACGCACCGAGGCGGGCGGCAACAGTTCCGTGCAGTCCATGTTGCGGTAGTAATGTCGCAACCGTCTGCTTATTATTACCAAATGAGAGATTTTTGTATGGCAGACCACGGAAAACATATAAAAACAAAATCGTGGATGTAAGCAAAACACTTCCGTTTAATGTCGTCTTATGCGATCTGCACAAGCTTTAATTAGTGTCAGCAGGTAGCAGGTAGTTGTGGTTGGCATCGACTAACCAACCCAAATAAACTTTTAGTAGACTTTAAATATAGAATTTTCAATGAAAAATTACCTCGATTTGTAGTTATTGCAACGGCATCTAATTCAACCGAACTAGTTAGTGGTTCCACAGCGAACTTGTTCCACACGAGTATAAAATTTTGCAATTGCTCTGGCAACGCTGTGGCGCACAGCTGTTTGCTGTTTGCAGGTAAAATGGACGGCGCGAACTCGATTGAAATTACATCGAAAAGACAGTTTTTAAGGTGCGTTGTGAATTAACGAAGAACATTTTATATAACAAGGCCAATTGTAGTGCTACGGACCTCATTGTGGAACGACACGCTGAAGTTGAAACGCCTGCGACCGGTCTGAAGCGAACCAGCATTGAAGGTACTCCAGCTGAGGAAGAGGAACTCAAAAATGCCTATGGTAAGAATGTCAAATATTTGTCATACATGCACATAAAATATTTATTTTGGCAGCCAATTTACGTCGCCAATTGTCCGCACGGCGTATTGAACGTCAAGCAGGACGTGCCGTAGCGCAATGGCACGAAGATCAACAGGCTGCTGAGGTCCTGCACAAAGATGGTAAATTTGAAAGTTTTGGCTACAGCAAACAGGGCAAACTCTATTTAGAATATTACGAGGCTTTATTTCTGCTCGAATTGGTGTGTACTGAATATACAACACTTATGCTTCTTACATTTATTACTAGCTTTCATTGTTGCTTTTTTAGAATCGCCTGCAATTGGAGTACTGCGAAATGATTGTCTCCGTGGAGCAGGCTTATGTGTTGCTCCTGGGCGAGGCAGCCAGCGAGAAGTTTAACAATTATCTGGTTTACTCGACACTGTCACGTGCTGGATACATTGTTGTCAAGCATCAAGCAAACACTTCAACATCAACATCAACTGCTGCTGTGGTAACAAGCGAATCTTGCATTTGGGCTTTATTGGATGAGGCGCTTGGTCATAAGCCGGTACCTGCACACATAAAAGCCTCATCACTTTATAAGGCGACCAAAGAGCGCTGGTCAGAAGTCAAGCAGCAAATCATGAGCCATCAGACTATGAAACTTGAGGATGATACAAGTTTGGATTTCAAATTTGAGACGCGCAAACGCAAAGCTCAATCAGAGCCACAGGAGCAGAGTAAAAGAATGTGTCACGACAAACCCACCAAAAGCCTTGTGAATCAGCTAAAAGCTGAGCATAGCTTTAAGAAATTTCAAGAAATCTTTGAAAAGTTGGATATAATCCAGCTGCAATTGAGTGATGATAACAGCGAAAGAAACGAAGAACTGCGCAACTTCAAGGTCAGTTTTGATTTGCATCTGCACAACGAGGGTTTCAGGCGCAGTGCGCCAAAGTCGCCCAGTTTTAGTGTTGTAATACTGTCGACCGATGAACCATTTCCAACACACGATGAGCTGCTGCAGTGCTGGCGCCAACAGTTATCACATGCGGCGCCTCTGCTCATCATTTCCGTTAGCGAATCAAAACAAATACAAGCATTTCTGTATTTTATCAGCTGATGATTGCCCAAATGGCCCACTCAATTATACATTTAATTGCTGTTAATTTATACGCACGAGCGCATAAAATGCGCCATAATTATATGATTTACGTATGATAATTATACAATTTACGTGTAATTGCAATGCGTATGCGGTAAGGCTGCTCGTGCTGCACATAAAATCCGAATTTGTCATACTTCGAGCAACCTTTATAATGTATGTAAGTACAATTTTTATAAGGTTATATGTACTTCATAAAGTTTATCAAAATTTTTGAATATATCGTTTGTAAATTGCCAATAAAACGGTCATAAAATAATTCACATGATCAGTGGCGATGCTAATGCATTTTCTGCATGTGTCTACATATGTATATTTATATATATAAACCGTAAAGACAAGGGTGCAACGCGACTACATAGGAAAAACAATCAAAATGTTGCCCCAAAATTTGTATTTTTTTTTCAGAAATTTGTATTCATAAGCACACAGAAGCGACAAGTAAATAAAGCTTCCGCAAAGCTGCGCGGCAACAGCTTTTTGAAACCGTTAGCCAATAGGCTAAAGCTTTGCATTCAGTCGCTCTCGACACACGCTGCATTAAGGGTGGAAAATCGCCACTACGGGAAAGTGTCTGCCGCTTATTATTGCAAAAGCAATAACGCTGTTAAAGTTGAAAACAAACAGTTAAAGCTGACAATCACCAACTACAAACCTGACGCGATTTGCTTACAATCAGGCCCACTACCGCAGAATCGTATATACATAATATACATCATCATGGTGAGTGAGTGGTGTGTATGTGTGTGTGTGTTTGTGTGTGTGTGTGCGTGTGTACTAGTTTTATTTATTTTGAAGCAATTTATAGCTTTCATTTTGATTTTCAATTGGACTGGCTACGTGTGAAACAAGTCGATTAGTTATGAGATTAGAGTAGGGCAATCCTCGAGTCAGCTCGCTTGACCTTCGGACTTGCATGGCTCTCAAAAGCTCGTTGCTACTGCATTCCTATCCACTTGACCTTGATGCAATTTCTTCTGCCAAGCATGCTGCGATTTACAAGCAAAAACAAACTTACAAACGAGACGTTGTTTTTTGTTTTTGTTTGTATTTTTATTTTGATTTTGTTTGTAATCAGCTGATATAAATTAAAGACAAACCGGTAACCGATGCCCGGTGTGCCTGTGAAATTCCCACAACAAAATCAACAACAACATCAACCAAAATAACCGAACAACTCAATAACAGCAACAACAAAACAACCGAAATTTCACATTCCAAGCCGGGCTGCTACATTTTGACGTCAAAGTCCAATTTGCATATATATTGGACGGACGAACAGGTTGAAGCTGGCGGCACAGGAATTTCTGGCGGGTCTTGATTCATTAGCAAGTCGTCGTCGTTCACTTGTGTGTGTGCGAGAGTGTCTCTCCAGCCGAACTAGTCAGTCATCATAATATGTATGCTGTGTTTCTTTTTTGTTAGTTAAATATTGTTTAGGCTTCGGCGACGACGACACAATGTCGCGACTCATGGAATTTCTGCACTAAAAATACTTAAATTAATTATATGATCGTCGGTTATAATAAAAATTCCTCTAGTTCCGTTTTGGTTTTATAAATGCCTCGTGTGCGTTTTGTTTTGGGAACTTTAACAGCTGTGGAATGGAAAACTTTGATTCATATTTAGAAGGTACACGTATCGTGGCAAATGCCATTCATAGGTCCCTGAATCAATTACGTAAATGATATGCTCTTGCTAAACAACATTTTTTTCACGCTTATGAGAAGATTATGAGAAAATTTCAAATAAATAACTCATGCAAATTTATGCACAAGTGTTAAAATGTATTTAAAAAAGAAAACAACCTGTACATTATCAAATCCGAACGAATTTCACTCAATCTCTGTGATTTCCTACTTTGCTGTATTTTATTTTTGTTTTAAAATTTCTGAACGAATTGTTCGTTAGGTGCGACAATGGGGAACATGCGAAACGACACCGGGGGAGGGCTCATATATATACACACACATATATTATCGAATTATATGTGGAGGTAGCAATAATATACGCAAGCAAATAGAGCAAAAAACCAAAAAAAAAAAATAAAACGCCTACGCAAACTACAAATTTATATCATTATGGGTCTGTATAGGAGGCAGCCATCATATTCACTACATTTGTTTATACAATTCGAACAAAAGTTTTCCAGCAAGCAGAAAGCACAACAAGTGCTTCAACTAATCGATGAGGCGTTAATTGATGTGCAATCTAGACGAAGTAAATAATGACTAAGTTGAAGACCCCGTACCAACAAAAAAAACAAAAAAAACTAAGCAGACAAGTACATAATTGAATGCGTTCAAGATCAATGCCACTGGGCGACTTGCAAATTATGAACACACACAATATCACACTAAGATTATAAATGTCCAACTTTTGACTATCTATATACTATATTGTGTATATATAGCGTATTTTGAAGGCTGTACTAATTGTGTATGTTAAAGTTGGCGGCAAACATTTCGTTTGAATTCGTTTTTAGCTTTTGTTTTTGGCAAAATGCCAACAAAACTAATAACTACATATTAACTATCAAGGGCGTACACAGAGTGTGTAAGGGAGGGGCGGCGGATTTGAGGGGGTGGGTCAGTGGCACCTATAAAATTCTGTAATAAACGACTTAAGTGCAGTTGAGTTTTCCAAATAAACATTAAACTGATGCAACGTCATTTATCCCCCATTTATTTAGTATAGGGGATATATTTTATTATTGTACTTGAATGTAAAGTGTTTTGGGGATTATCAGAGAATAAGTGTAATTGTAACAGACTTTCTAATAAGCCAGATTTCCCAAGTGTTTCAGAGTCATAAATGATTGACTAATTAAATATGTAGTCAATAAGTTGCTGAAGCTTTCGATTACCATAATCCAATGCAAAAATTCTAAGTATTGCCACTATGCCTCTATTCACATTCCATTCGTGTACCAGTTATTTATGTGTCACCAAATGGCCATGAAGAAGGAGGCCCAAGAGAAAGAAGAGAAAGCGCAGCAACTGCGTAAGGCACAAGCCGCTGTAAGTAAGCCCGTCCAGGCGAGTCCTTTGGGCATAATATACACTATCGTAGTATATATACAATTCGATGTCTCCGGCATGCACTGTGGCGGCTGCAAAAAATACACAAAAAAAAAATCGTAAAGAAATCAATAAAAAGATGTTTTAAAACTCTGCTCTCCTAACTCAACTAAGGCTTTCGTAATCGACTAACTTGGCTAATTGTAGTTGTATTCCTATTGGCTATTTTATGCACTACTAATCCTCCCACATTTTTTGCTATTTATTTCTGCTATTTTACAGTCCGAGATTCCGATTATCTGGATTTTGGGAGGACCAGGTTGTGGCAAGGGCACACAATGCGCCAAGATTGTTGAGAAATACGGCTTTACGCATCTGAGCAGCGGCGATTTGTTGCGCGATGAAGTGGGTAGCAATAATAATATAATAAAATAATAAGAAATATGTTTAAGCGTGTAATCTTTTCTAACTTGTGTGTAGGTTGCCTCCGGCTCGGATAAGGGTCGCCAGCTGCAGGAGATCATGACCAGCGGGGCTCTCGTGCCAAATGCAGAAGTGCTCTCGCTGCTGAATGCGGCCATTGGTCGGGCTCAGGGCAGCTCCAATGGTTTCCTCATCGATGGCTATCCGCGCGAGAAGAACCAGGGCGTTGCCTTCGAGGATCAGATTGCGCCAGTCGATTTGGTCATCTATTTTGATTGCGCCGAGGATACGATGGTAAAGCGGATCATGGCGCGTGCTGCCGCCGCTGCAGTGAAACGGGCCGATGACAACGAGGCGACAATTCGAGCCCGTTTGAACTTATTCAAGCAAAATACCAGCGCCATTCTGGAGCTATACACTGAGAAAACACTAACGGTATACATATACACCTAATTATCATATATATAATATAACATTGATAACTGTCTGGTTATTTGTGTATTCCAGATCAATGCCGAGCGTGATGTCGATATTATCTTTACGGAGGTAATTACTGCCATCGATTGCCTCATGGCAAAGAAGCAAAGATCTGCCAAAGCGTGTTAAGAAAACGTAACCAAAATCCAATTTGACATAGAGCACTCTCTTAAGCAACCAACTGCACAAACATTTTACACAAATGAAAGCTTAACACCAAATATTTTAGTATAAATTAGTCGAATATCGATTGTTATCTAATGTTTATTGTATGTCACGAGCTTTAGCTTCAATTTTATCTGAAGACGTGTGAGCACGTTTCACTCAAGTGCTTTAACTAAATATAAATTTACACACAAACATGCAACAAACAAACAAACACCAAAAGGAAAGAAACCTTACTCAAATTCTAAGTTATTTACATATGCGACAATAAAGCTAATTCTGAAAACAAATACAATACTTAAAGGTTTACCAACTATTTTAATTACTCTCTAGCTGTGTTCCTTAAATTGTTTTATTTACATTATTGTTTTAATTGATCTTAAAAATCACGATTTGTTATTTAGTTAATTTGTTAGTTTATTTGTTAATTAAATGTAAGTTTTCATAGAAAAACTCAAGGTCGTTTGAAATAGAAAAGATCACATTCAATTACCTTGACTTTAGTAGACGCCACGTGCTTTTTAGGAAACGTTCAACTGTAAAGCCAAATTTGTGAAAATAACCAGTTTATTGAAATCTAGTATTTAGTAGGGGGCTTGTTTTAGTATGTTATATTTATTTAGTAGCTAGATTAAGATTAAGATTTTCAGAGCTATTGCGATGAAAATCGTTTTTAATTTTGACAAAACTATGGAAAATGTGGACTCATCTCATGACATGACAAAATCTTAACTTTCAACAGATGGTTCATAATAATAATGCATAATGTTATTCTACTTTCTTTGGAAAGTGGCCAGTTTCGACTCGACGAATTGCTGCTTTATATTTTTTAAATTTTAACTAAAAATTGAGCTGACATAATTTATGACAGAACAAGAATAAACAAATAACAAATTACTAAAATTGAAAGTCATATTTTTGCCAGCCTCCAGTTAATTTTGTTGTTGTCTTAAAGAAGAGAATGGAATCATTTGGAAGCTTTATCACGGAACTGCGTCATCTAATGAAGTGGCCAAAACTGGAGTGGGTTTTGAAGTTCTCGCTGAAGATCTCAAGTGTAAAGTCAATATTTCAGCTTTATGTAAAATACTGTCAACCCCCCCTCCCCCCTCCTCTTCCTCTTCCCCTTGTTCCCCTTCCCATATAAAATTATTGAACATTATGTAAAACGAAGAAGCAAAAGGTTAAACTGGTGAAAATTAACGTAAAAGTTTTTTTTATCTTAGATCTCGGTGATCTGGCGGGAATTCCGATAGGTAAAAATCAGCATGACTAAAATAAAAACAGCTGCAAAAAACAAGCAGAAAAAAGAAGTTCAGGCTGGTTTTTTTTGTTTGTTTTTGTTTTGTTAAAAATCTTTTCAACTCATTTTTGTTTTTTATTTGTTTGCAAATGTTGTTTGCTTTCTTTTTGTTTTGAACACCCCACAATATGTGGAGGTCGAACATTGTTTTTTTTCCACTTACAATTAGAATAAATAATAGGTATATTTAAATAGTTACAAACTAGCAACAAATTCATGAATAATTTTGGGAAATTAGCTAACGGAGAGGAGTATCTACAAATATCACAAATATAAATTATAAAGCTAGACGATATTGTTTCAGTCAAAGTTAAGATCACTGAGCACTTAGTTTAAATGAGATTGTCATCACGATTATTGTGATGCTGATGATGTTGTGGATGATGTTGTTGTTGTTGATGATGTTGCTGGCTGCCAATCTTGCTCTCGATCCAGTCCAGATAGTGTGTAACACGAGTGAATCCACCGGGAATACTGGTGCGCTCACAGCCACCGCCAGCATCGCCATCGGCGGGTCCAAAGCTCGTGATGCCCACAAGGAGGTGGGTGCCCTTAAGAACAAGTGGACCGCCCGAGTCACCAGTGCAGACCGTTTCATCCTTGAGACCCTTGGCGCACATGACACCGGCTGTGACCACATCGTACTCCTCGTTGCATTCGGCATTTGAGATCACCTTCAACTCGGTATACTGCATCGCATCCGAATTGGTCATCTCGACCATGGCGCCCCAACCACTGGCCACAACACTCTTGCCCGTAAACTGATCCATACGATGGCGGATTGGCAACGCCGCCGGACGAATTCTGGACGTGAATGCAATATCCGAGGGCAGCTTGACCAGAGCAATATCATTCGCTGCCGTCTCCGGATTGAAACGTTCATGCACAATAAACTTATTCGAGCGCAAAGACAAGCCACCCAATTGCTCGGTGGCCTCAACACTCCGTGTGCCCAGATAGACATCGAAATGGGTGACGCCCATGGTGCAGTGGCCGGCAGTGAGGATCCAACGTCGGTCCAGCAATGTGCCGCCACAGAGGATGCGCTTGCGCCACAACTGCTTTCCAATGAGCATCACTTGGTAGGGGAAATTCTCGATATTGCCAAACTTGGCCTGACCAATGGCGTAGCCAGCACTTGATCCGATCCGGCACAGCACGATGAGTAGAATGGAGCCCACAGCACTGGCACTCAATGTTTGTTTGCTTATATGCATTTTGTTGTTGTTGTTGTTGTCACTTGCACTTGTTTCAAGTATCATTCACAATTCTCTTCTTGAAAAATATTGATAAAATATGCTTTGCGTATTGTATTTTTGCTTCTGCACGCCTCAAATGTTCGCTTCAGTTTAAATTCATTCTGACGATGTCGTGATATTTTATACGTCGTCGGAACAACAACGAGATGTGTTTTTTTTTTTGTATATATATATATACATATATTTTGCCGGTTATCTGTCTGAGCTGAGCTGGCTGAGCTGAGCTGAGCTGAGAGATCGCAGCCAGTCGCCAGACTTGGACTCGGTCTCAGTATCAGAAGCTCTGCGTCATCGTGCTTGTTGTTGGATGCGAACGGATGACGATGTCGTCTTTAGCGGTAGCCTGTTGTTATGACAGCAAACAAGTCGTAAAAAATTCTCGTTTTAAAGTCGATTTCATCGTATCAAACAAACAACAACTCCCAATCTCTGGGTCTCTTGGCCGGGTTCAAGTGCTTTCCTGCTTCTGTGTAATTGGGAATGTGCGTAATTTATTCTTTTTTTCAACTTTGAAATGCATATTTGCGGGATCACATAAGGGCCATAAAAATGACCAAAATTCCATGGAAACATCTTCTTTTTTTTAAATATTGATAATAAGATCGCGGAGAGTTAGGAATAAACAAAAGAGAACTGGTCTTACCGGTGCCATGTAGCCGGAGAACTTTTAGGTTTTGGCTTAGTCACAAATATGTTTTTAATTATGCATATCGTTTAAAGAACTTAGAATATGTCACTTTATTTGTTTACTGTGTATATTTTTCTATATTTATTATATTTTTTTTTGAAAGTGGTTGTTTTTCGAGCATTTTTTGCTGCAAAAAAAAAAAAAAACAACGGGGAATCCGATTAATATATTTATTAAATTTATTAAATTTGTGGCGCCATCGTATTTAGCGTTTTTAAATTATTAATTTACGCCTTTTGTCAAAGTTGTTAATTTTTGGGGCACAACTTTCTTGTGAATTTAACTAGTATCGAAAGATGAATCAATATTTTTGTTTGTGTTTTTGTTGTAAACATAAGCGAATAACTATGCAAATTAAGTTATACTTTTTAAGAAGTTGAGTCAAGAAATGTTTTTGTTTGTATTTTCGGCAAGTTTACTAGTTTTTCGCTTAGCTACGCATTAAGAGAAAACAAAAACAAACGCAAAATCAAAACATCCAAAATCAAATCGAAATGGGAGTTAATTGATATGGCGCCAAGTTGGAATGTTGTTAATGAGAGGTGCGTCGACGTCTGTCGCATTAATTAAATGTACTAAATAAACAAATAAAAATAAAAAATAACCGCAATAAAAAAAGTTTAGAAAAACCTAAAATTTACTTTTTTTTTTTGTCAAATGTTGCTTTAGTCATTTTTAAAAATGTATATTTTCTATAAAACTCTTAGCATCAATTCACACATATAGCTAAATTAAACAGTTAACAGGTGCCCAACGAGTAAAATGCCACCAACTCAATGGGGCATTAAGTGCGAAAATGTAGCATTTTTTTAAACTTTTTTAATCGCAATATTAGAACGGGAAATATGCAAAGCTTCCCATAGTTTATGGGCGGGGAATAGATAATTTGGAATTTCATTTCCCGTTCTCTAGAACATTGAGAATGGAGAATGGAGAACGGCAAAGACAGTCAACAATTTGATTTCGGCACATCATAAAAAATACTTAAGTATATAGCTCTTGAGTTGAGCACATTATTCACTTTGGCGATCGAACTGGTTGATCGAGATGCAATAAAAATTTCCATTTAAAGCGATTTAAATCAAATTTGTTAAATTTATTTAACTGCTTTTATTAATGGCCTAGTTGACTTAAGGGTAATTGTTCGCAAGAATTCCTCTGCCAGAAGCCAAGAAGATTTATTTGAAATTTGATTTTAATATTATGTAAAAATATGCAAATATCTTTTCAGGGAAACACCCGCTCAAAATGTTGCGTTCGTGTTTGTTTTTTGTAATTTGTTTCTTTGCTTTTGTTTATTTTTTGTTATTGTCAAAAACAACAGAGCTAATCAGTTTCAGACTGGCGCCAAAATGTTGTTTACCTTGCGAGAGAAAGTGCTTGGCCTTGACGAGAGATTATTTTGGAAATTCCGAGAGTATAAAATAGATCAACTGTCCAAATGGACCTGATATAGAACCACCTACTGGCATTGGAGGTGCATTAACCCCTCGCCTCGCAGACTGCATTTAATTGGCTTTGATGAGACCCGCCCACAAAATATGACCATAACTAATCGGATGTTGACGTCACCCACAAATGCGATTTATTTGATTTGCGCTAAGCAAATCCATTAAAAACATTCGAAATCCAATGGAAACGTTAAGCGACTAAGTGACGCGTAGAACCAGTAGTCAAAACTCAGTGACAGCAATTTGGGTCTGCTCAGCTACCTCACCTTTCATTCCCCTAACCAATAACCCAAAGAGAGTGGCTTAAATGTTTAAATACGTTGTTGGCAAACCAAATCCGGTTGGATTGGTTTCATTTTATGCTCGAGAGCTCCCAACCTGAAACAAATTCTAATTTTGTCTAAACTTAAAAAGCAAAAAAGAAAGAAGAAAGAGCCGCCAAGAAGTTGGTGAAGAAATCTGAAGCGCTTGGGAATTCCCAAGAAACTAAAATACTGGGCCAATCGTCAGTAATAAACTCCCATGACGAACCGCTTTTGTTTGAGTATAGCAAAAAAAAAAAAAAAAATTATTTAACTTACGGTCATCAAATTCAGACGCGTTTATCATTAGTCAAAAATGATGTTCGTTACCCCGAGGCCCCGAGGCCAAAGAAATTGATTGGCGCCAGGCGGCTGCAGTTATTGTCTTTTGACTGGTATTTCCAAGAAACAATAAACAAACAAAAAATTAAAAAATAAGCATTGCTTATCAAGATATTAATTTTCGTTAGAAGAAAGTCGTTAACACAAATCATTCAGTCAATTTTCTATACGTATTATAAGTCAAGTTCTCAGCTTGTCATAGCGTACAGCCGCTAGACCCTTATCAAAATTAAAAACTTCAAAAACTTGATATCCGTTTGGCAACGGGCAAAGTTGGAACACCGCATTTAGTTTGAAATTTTGCGCTAGTAAATAAAAATCCTAACGCTTACGGCTCTTGTAAAATTTTTGTGTAAGCTTTTGTTGTTGTTAATTTTTTTTTGGAGTCAATGGCAGTTTGGCGCCGTCTAAAAGCGATCGATAAATTATAAATGGTGTTGTTGAAAATTTGCATTTAAATTAGAACAGACACAATAAACGACAAAGCTGCCAATTCGAAAACAAAAACACACAATCAAATTAAATGCGCGATCAATAATTGTATACAGATATGGCAAATTGTGTTTATGAAAGAAACTGTTAAAGTTGGGTGGGATTTAAATCATTAGCGTTAATGTCTTGTTTGCGATGCAAAGCATACAATTAGTTGAACAACTTTATCGATTTGAGTTTGTCAGTGTATTAAGCAGCTCACCTTTGCACACGTTTCGCATGTCACTGAACTTTGGCCATAACAGAAACGCATTTTTCGAAACTTGATTTGCAAAATTATGGCTCAAATTCATAACTGTACTGTAAGTGCATTGACTGTCAACATTATATTTTATGGGTAATTCCGTAATTTTTTATTGCCCATTAGGGGCGCTGACTTGCAAGCAATATATTTAAATCAATGATCGAATTTGCATTCGAATTATTTGATTTTAAGTTTAGTTCCCAATATAACGGAGATGAAAACAAGTTGCCACACTGCTGAAAGTATCGATTTATCGATATTCTAAAAACTATGTTATGGAACAGCTGTCGTTTAGTGCGCGCTGCTAATAACATCGTAGAAAATGTTAAAGTTTTCGGCGTAAACAACGCGTTTTATATGTTTGCATTGTGGGAAATTTATAAATAAAAAATGAAAGAAAGGGATCTGAAACGTGCTTATAACAATGTTCTGGCTCAAGCCATATCTACGTCACAGAAGTATCTCTTCGCGGGCAATCTGTTTGGCGATATTTTCGTACTCAGGTAAAAGTATTTTTTATTGACCGGTTTTTGATTTGCTTTAGAAGAACCACGAATCCATTTTAGTCTGAAGGAACTGGATAAATGCGCAGAGGAGCCGCCGAGCAAACTGCTGGTGTTCAAACAGGGCTCCGATGTGGACATCAATTGTCTGGCATTCCATCGTGACTTTCTAATCGTTGGCGCCATTGGCGTGATCTATGGCCTGGCCTGGAACGAGGAGGAGCAAACATTGAGCACAAAGCGAGCGTGGGAAATCAAAATTCCCATGCCAGTGGATGCAGTTGAGGTGCCCGATGTCAACTCTCTTTGGGTATGCAGCGAAACGGACACTTTGTACGCAGGCTGTGGCGATGGCATTGTCTATCAAATAGACCTCGAGGATGGGCGCATAGAACGGGAGTATATAGGCCACACGGACTACGTGCACTGCGTTGTCGGCCAGGCGGATGGACGCCTCTACTCGAGTGGTGAGGATGGCACTGTGCACTTCTGGAGCGACAAGCAAAAGGAACCCCTTTCGATCTTGGAGCCGCACAAGAATCGCGATCTTCTGCGGCCGGATTGGGGCAAATGGATTGGTGCCGTCGCTGTCAACGATGATTGGCTAATATGCGGCGGTGGTCCACGTCCAGCGATTTGGCATCTGCGCACCGTGGAATGCACACGTGTCTTTGATTTTCCCGGTCCCGTGCATGTGTGCGACTTTGTCGATGATTCGGTGCTCATTGGTGGCGAACACAATCATGTGCAGTTTTATACACTCAATGGTAGTCTGCAGGCGAACATTCCCGTCGAGCACACGTCCAGCTATTCGTCCGTGTGGCAAACGAATCCCTTCAAGTTCATGTCGATTGCCGGCTTCAGCAACAAGTTGCACATTCTGAAAGACTTTCGTTTTCTCGACAGCAAAATCGAATTGTACGGCAATGTGCAGGACGAAGATGATGTGGACAACTATGACGGCAAACAGGAGCAAGAGGATGACGATCTTTCATTTTAGCTCTAGATTTATAAAGTGTATTCTTCTTTTTAAATAATTATACTTTTAATTTTTTTGGTTAAGCGCCACATTCAAATTGTTTTTTTCTTTCTTTTTTTGTTGAATATAGCGAGAACTTTATTTGAATTATTTTGAACCTAATTACTAAGGGAATTAAAACTTAAGCCAAATTTTAACTACAAACCTAAGGAAATTAATTTGTACCTGAAACATTTGTCCAAGTCCGTCGCATGGATCACGATTACTTCTCGCCCAGTGGTATAAATGCAGGCAATGCACCTAATTTGGGTCGCTGGCGCAGATTGCTGCTGCTGCTATTGCTGTTGCTGCCACCGGTTGCAGCATCTTCCTCTTCGTCTAGTAGTTCTTCAATGTCCTGTTCATGCTCCAGCTCCACCGGCAGACACTTGTCACCTTCGCACTTGAAATAGCGTGAACTGCTAGGCATCTCCTCAACTGGACTTTGCACCGTGTGGGGGATGGAGGCATTGGTTTTGGGTTTGGGTTTCCGTTTAACTGCCAGCTTCTTCATTTGTTTGCAGTAGGGACAGTTGGCCAGGTCACATTTGCCGCTGCGCGCAAATTGCGGACACAGAAACTCATGGCGCATATTGCACTTGAAATGTGAGAGGAGTTAATAAGAATCATTGCCAATTGTCGACATACAACTTACATCAGCGGCACGTGCACAATAGCCGCGTAGAAAATCTATGCATATCTCCGCCTTGCGACTCAGTTTCTTGTGGAGATAGGGGCAATCCTCGCGCACACAAACACCACGCAAATAGTAACGACACACTGGCATCTTCTCCAGCGTCACATTGTGCGACAACAGACAATCCGCCTTGGTGCACTCACCACGCAAAAAACTAAAAACAAATTAAACATTAAATTCTAGTTGAAACGGAGAAGCCACACAAACCTTGGACAGATGGCCACTTGGCGTTTGTCGTGCAATCGCCGACACTTGCCGCGACTGTGTGCCGCACACTTGCCCAGCCGCTGGAAGATGGCGCACGGCACATTTGTCTTCACCAGCGAACGATTCAGCAGCTGCAAGCTACGCTGCTTGGCCGTGATCAGATGTGCTCGCGACACATGATTCGTGGTGCGTATGAAAACATTCTGTGCCTTCGACGAAGACACGTAAGTCAGGCCACCAATGTCGATACGACGACGTAGACTCATCTGTGGACTCTGCGCTGGGATGCGTGTCAAGCGACAGCCTGTCGGATCCAACACGAACTTGGTGCCCCGCACGAACAGTGTGCGACCTGTGGAACTTGCTGCCTGGGGTTGTAAAGTTGATTTGGCTGCACGACTTGCGTCCAATTTGGTTAGCTTATTTTTGGCCGTCTTCTTGTACATAACTCCATGTATGCTGACCATGCTTAGGCATTTGTTAACACTCGGCTTCAACATCTGCGATCTTAAGCTGCAAGTTTAAAGATAAACTTAGTGGATTGGGATTTGACAAGTGATTGCAACGAGGCTTACCCTGATTTCTTGCCAGTGATGGGTTCATTGGTGCGTCTCAATGCATAGCGTGCAACAAAGTCGCGCGTTCGTCGTTTCACCAGCGGTGTGCTGCTGTTGGTGTTCAGTGAGATGGCACGCACCAGTTTGTATTTGGTGCGTTTTGCAGGAGTGGCTACTGTAGTTGTTGTTGCTGTTTTTGGCTTTACTTGGCTGGCAGCTTGTCGCACAAGCTTGCGCTTGGATATACTAACTAGGGGCGGCTGAACACATATCGTATGCGTGGGCGTCGCTTTCGTCTTGATGGGCTGCTTGCGCACCAGGCAAGTGCTGGCTTTGCTGATGATTTTGGCTGCTGGTGGCGGTGGCGTCGTCGCTTCCGTTTGCTGATAATACGCAACATGTTGTTGTTGCTGCTGCTGTTGTTGTTGCTGTAGCCGTTGCAGCTGATAGTCGAGGTCTTGTTGTTGCAGCTGCATTTCGTGCTGGCGTTGCAGAAAATGCGGATTTATGTGTATTGCTGGACGATCCCATGAGTGGATTTGGGAATTTGTATTTTGTTGTCGACCTTGGAGCTGCAACGCACTCGTCATTTGGCCATGAAAATTTGGATTTATGTAAACCTTACGCCCCACCTGCGGAATGTTCTCGTCAGCACTTAGTTGCGGCAGCATTTTCCTCTTTCGCTTATCACAATTTAAATAGCACTTTTTGAGTTTAATTTAAAAAACGCGTTTGTTTTTTTAAGTGTGCGTAATTCTTTTTTATTTTATAACTAAGTTTTGCAACAAAGCCATCGCTGCTCTATTTACTAAACTATCGATGTCAGTATATCGATGTATCTCAACGCATGCACGTGAATTGCAAAATTATTAAAACGTGGAATAAACGATATATCGATAGCGCTGAAGAACAAGAAAAACCAAAATACTTACGGAAAATTCGTTGAATAAATATGGGCAAGGACCGCGGAGGACGAGGACGTCGGAATTTCCAATCCAAACCATACAACAAGCACAACTGGCGTGGCCAGAAGAAGGAGCAGCAAAGGCGTAACAATGGCGACGGGCCCAAACAACCACGCAACAGGTGAATTTTGAGAGCTGAAATTCACGTTTTTTATTCTGATCACCAGCTTTGATTGTAGAGAACCACAACAAAAATGCACACTTCTTGAGAATCAAGTGGGAATTACGGAATTTACAAACGCAGAAATAGCCGGCTTTACGGGCATTCTAAAATCCCGTTTCTCCGATTTCCATGTGAACGAAATCGACATCGAGGGGCACGTGTTGCAGTTGAACGACACCAAAGTGCCAAAAGTGGAAATTGACCGTTTGTTGCAGCTACTAACTAAAAAAGTACATCATAATCGAACTCTGTATTATTCGCAGCTGTGGATCAGTCTCAACTGGACGAATGGCGTGAGAAACTAGCGACGGTAATCGATGAAAATGTGTGGCAACAAATCGCCGATTTATCCACAGCCAAATATGATCCCAAAAGCGAACAAAATGTGGATGTCCCCGTAACCAGTCTAAATAAGGAGCAGCGCACGCAAGTACATCAACTAATCAAGCAACTGTACAAGGGCAAATTGGTGTCCAAAACGCTCGATCAGGCGGAGCAACAGGTGCCCGATTCCAATGGCGAGGAGAAGAAAATTATACGCATCCTGAAGCCGAAACCGGGTCGCTGTAAGGAGTTTTAATAATATACAGTATGTCTATAAGGCTATTTCTAATCCCCAACAAATTCCTTTTCTCGCGCAGCTGACAATCGTTGGAGTTTCCCGCATGATTATGCCACCTTTCTGGTGCATAAAGTAAATGTGGATACCAGTGAAGTGGCCGCCACAATAGCCAATCGCTTAACGTAAGCTTATGGGGAAGAATCTTATCAAAATCTTATAATAATTTCTGTTTAGATTGCGTGCATCTCAGGTGAACTACTGCGGTACCAAGGATAAACGGGCCAAGACCACGCAGCGCTTTAGCATCAAGCGTCGTACACCCGAGGCAATTGCAAATGCTGTGCGTGGCATGAACAACGTTTACATTGGCAACTTTAGCTTCTCGCCCAACACACTCAAACTGGGTGATTTGCGCGGGAACCGTTTTCGCATTGCATTGCGTCATATTACAGAGAAGCGCGAACACATTGAGTTGGCATTGCACTCGCTAAAGGAGCGCGGCTTTATCAACTATTATGGCTTGCAGCGTTTTGGGAACAGTGCCAGTGTGCCTACCTATGAAGTGGGCGTGGCACTTCTCAAACGTGACTACAAACTGGCTTGTGAGTTGATCTTGAAGCCACGTGACAATGATGTTGAATTTATGCGCGCCATTCGTGAAGAGTGGTGGAAGAATCGGGATTCGACTGCCGCTGCTGCCAAGTTCTACGGGAATAAGTTTATTGAGAAGAAACTCCTGGATGGGCTGGCCACCTATGGCGAGAAGGATTATGCAGCTGCTCTGCGTCGCATACCAAGAAATATGCTGCTCCTCTATCCGCATGCCTATCAGAGTCTGATCTTTAATCGAATTGCGTCGAGACGCATCAAAGAGTTTGGCCTGAAATTGATACCAGGTGACTTGGTCTATGTTGAGGATGACATCTCAGAGGACCCGATGCCTGTTGAAGAAATCGGTGAGGTGGAGTTGGATGGCGATGACGACGAGCATGTACTGGAAGAGGAATCAATATTTAAACGCAAAGTGAGGCCATTAACTGCTGAAGATATTGTGAGCAATAAATACAAGCTGTCAGATGTGGTGATGCCCCTGCCAGGATACGATATAACATATCCCAGTAACGAGTGCGCCGCCTGGTATGAGGAAATGCTTGCCGAGGTGGGATTAACCTCGGAGCTGCTGCGGCACAAGGAGAAAACCTATGCTTTGGGTGGTGCCTATCGTAAATTGCTCATTGAAACTAGCGATTTGACATGGAGTTTTCGTCGCTATCGAACACCCGAAGACAATCTGATTGCCTCCGATTGGGAGCAGTTGAAAAACATTGAAATCACCCCAGAGCCAGCTGAGTCAGAATCAGGCGTTTATACGGCATTACTTTTAGAATTTACGTTGCCTACAGCCGTTTATGCGACAATGTTTCTGCGAGAGTTGTTCAAACAGGATACGTCGACAGGCACGCAAATGCAGCTGGAAAAGGAAGAAATTATTAAGAAATTGCACCAGGATAGTCGAGTAATTGCAGAAGAGGAAATTGATAAGAAATTGGCACAAGAAAGTGCAACGATTGCTGACGCGCAAATTGATACGAAATTACCACAAGAAAGGCAAACAATTGTGGACGAGGTGGGGGTGGAGGCGGAGGCGCAGTCGCAGCCAATTTGAAAGTAACTGCCACCAATAAAAAATCGATAAAAGAAAATCAATTTACGCGCGTTCCCCTTGTGAATGCATGTGTGTGTGTCTATGTGTGTGAGTGACTGTAACTTCAAATCAACCACAACAATAACAATGCGCACGTGAGTGCACGCGCGCCCTCTCTCTCTCTCTCTCTCTCTCTCACGGCGCTCTCTGGCCCTTTGTGTGTGGCGCTCTTTTGGTAGCCAGGACCAGGTTTGAAGTCCTATTCCGTGGCCATTAGTTCGCTGACAAGCGAGAGCTTTGGACGCGCTGCGCTGTTAGCAGTTATCGTTGTGCGTGCGTGTGTCCGTCTGTGCCTATATACAAATTTTGTAAATGCAGAAATAACAATAACAAATACAACGCGAAGATAACAGAAAAGCATCTTCCCGAAATTCGGATTCAACCGTTACAAAAAATCGAACGGATCAAAAAGGAAGCCAAAGGTGAATCATATACCTAAATATATATATATTTAATACACACCCACACATACAAATGGATTTGATATTTAGGCGCGTATTTTTTTGAAAACCTTTATTAGCAATAAACAAAAACAGGAAAACGAAAGTTAACAAAGTCATCGTGATTGATTTGTGCAGCTAATGAAGCGTTTAACATTTTGAAAAGTACATTTATATTAATTTGCATTGCCTTTGCATGCTTATCGATTTTTGTGCGTGCTTTTTGCCCAAAATCAATCGATAATGTGGTGTTAATGCGCTCTACAACTACTACTACCTACCATATCAACTTTAGAAAGGTGGCGGCTTCAGGGCATGAAGTATGCATTAGCAAAAGTAGTAGTAATAGTAGTAGCTCATATTAACTGTCAGAGTAGTAGTGTTGAGTAGTGGGGGCTGATAACGGGTCGATAGGGGTGGACATTGGTTTTCTGTCTATAATGGCGAAGGTACAGGGCAAGTCATAAAAATTAATAAACTAAATGCCTTGTTTGGCGTCTCGTCTAACCCCGAAACACCCAAATGCCACCCACACAGTCGCCAGACATGGTTATTGGACATGTTATTGCTTGCGCGCGCACTCTTTGACCAACAACTACAACAACGGCAGCAACAACAAGAGGCGCCTTCAACTAACTGCGTCATAGAGGAGTTGGTTTTTTGGCTACCGACTTCGATTTTTGCGACCAACCCAAAAATCCATTATACATGCTATATATATTAAAATTAATCAGTGCGTTTTTTTTCTGTTTGTTTGAGATCTTGCTTAAATAAATATATCATCGATTTGCTCCTCGTTGAGCGCACGCAAATTGCATTTGCACAAGTAGGCAAGGATTTTCCTCTCTGCCTTGGAGCGATTAACGCCCAAGCCTTGCAACAATGCCTCAATTCGCTTCATGGGATCATCGCCAGTTGAACTTGCTGTTGTCGTTGCTGTGGTTGTTGTTGTTGCAGGTGGAACAACAATTGCTCCTGTCACATGCTGCTCATCCATTGCCTCCTGCAGTATATCGTCCTCCACGTTGTGTTCAATTAGCTGGCCAGGACTGAGGGCGCACCAATCGACGGGATTCACTGCCTGCGCCTGTTGTTGGTGCTCCTTGTGATGATTGGTGCTGTTGCTTCCGTGTTTATGTTGCCGAATAAATCGCAGTTTTGGCAATAGACTCCAGTCGGAGTTCGTCTTGAGCTGCTCCTTGCGCAGTTTTTCTCTAATATAATTCCAACGAGTTATGCATGCACCGACTGCGAATAGTTGTTAATAGGTAAAAAGAAGGCTTTAATTTTACTGTCTCCACTTTACCGTCCGTTTTTAGGGATGTTGCAATGCTGCACCATAGTTCCGTTTTCCGCTTCCTATGCGTGTGGTAGGGTGCTTGACGCAGATCCTCTTCGTATAGGCTGGGATTGGCACGCACCATCTCAATGAGGCGGATATCAAATTCTGGACTTGTGGACATTATTGAAATAGAAATAAACAAAACACTTTTGCATGCTGTGTGCAACAACATAAAACACTATTCGATAGACCGACAGTTGGGCGATAGGTAGGTGTGTGCGTCCGCAGTGTTGCGCAACGTTCGTCGGAGAGATATTTAAATTTTTGCGCGCCACTTATCGATTTTATAATTGATTTTGTTTTCCATGCACCAGCAGGCAGGAGGAGTTGGTTGTCGGCACTTGCAGCATTCGAGGCGTTGAGCTAACGCTAAGCGGCCGCAAAAATGGCTGCCGAAAATTATCACCTAAAGTGGGATTCGCATGTGTCCTATTTGAACACTTCGATTGCCACGCTCTACAAGTAAGTAAACAACAACAGTAGAGATTTGTAGCGAATCCATAACTTGACTAACTGCCACGCTCTTTTTCTCTCTCTCTCTATCTCTGGAAGGAATGAAAAATTTGCCGACGTTATGCTGTACAGTTCGTATAGCAATAATGGCATTAATTCTGATATACCCACTGTGGGCATATCGGCGCACAAATTCATTTTGAGCTCCTGCAGCCAGTTCTTTGCCACCATGTTCGAGACGGCGCCAATAACGGCGCCCAATGGCGTCCTCTACATTGTGCTTCCGCCAGATCTGAGTCATCGTGCCATACAAATACTCGTCCAGTATATGTACAGCGGCGAGGCGACCGTCTCCAATGATATACTCAACGAGGTGTTGCGTGGCGGCGAGATACTAAAGATACGCGGTCTTTGTCGCACCAGCACTTCCAGTGGTGCCGCCACAAGCACCTCCCATGGCCATCACCTGCAGCAGCATCATCAGCGTGAGCCGAGTGCGCTGTATGTCTCGAATGGCACGCGATCATCGTTGGCGCCACCGCCACCAATGTCCACACAACTTCCCGCTGATCTGTACAGTAATAAGCCTGGGAGTAGCAGCAGCAGCAGCGGATCAGCTCGCTATACTCTCGATCATTTACATACGCTTCCGCATTCGCATTCCCATCAACAACAGCAGCAACAGCAGCAGCAGCAACAACATCTTCATCATCATCAGCAGTTTCGCGGCTTGGGTGCTTCCGTAATGCCAAAAGATAGTCCGGTGATTGTCAAATCACCCAAGATAGCCAGCCATACGGGGCTGCTGAGTGTGGCGAGCAGCAGCAAGATGCATGGCATTTCCGTTAACAAGGAGGTGGCCATCGATCCGGAGGATAAGTGCTGCTATGCGGCAGCCATACAAGTTGAGAGTCTACCACAATCATCGGCAGCAAGCACAGTGACTGCAACACAATCGCAACCACAGCCACAACCCCAACCACCACCCCCACCAGCACCACCTACGATGTCCATCTGCACAGAAGTTGGCTGCAACAGTTGCCCGCTGGCTGCGCCCTCTAACGAGTCAGCGGATTCGACGCTGCGCCGCTCGGAATACGATCGGGATCGAGAGGATCCACTTTGTGAGCGGGATCGCGAGGATGTGGGTCTGGTCTATGAGCGAAGACTGCGTCGCGAGCGTTCCTGTGAGCGAGGTAAACTGACTGATAACAACAGACAACAATCGTCTCTAATTCGTTGATCTTTACAGCTCCTGCTCACGAGTACTTTGATGGGTCGCACTATGAGCATGTGGTCAAGTCGTATGAGGTGTCAGTGGCGCCTCGTTTGGTCACGCCGCCGCCGCATCCGCACAGTTTTTTGACCATCAAACAGGAGCCGACAGATTGGTCGAACAATCCCACATCATCGATGTCCAGCGACAACCATCACGATCACAGTCAAGAGACGCCGTTGTCGCCCAAACAGCCGCTGGACTTTAAGATGAACACCGTTAAGCTGGAGACGAGTGCCACACCTCCGGATGACTCCGAGGAGCACACGTTGCGCGATTACAACAACTTCAAGCTGCTCGTCTGCGAGATATGCCAGAAATCGTTTGAGGACACCAAGATGCTGGTTCGCCACCTGGGCACCCATGCCGCCGAGCCAGCCAGTGGCAGCAGTGGCACTGGCAGCAGCAGCACCAGCAACAGCATCAATGCCACAACGAGCAGCAATCTGGCGTTGAGAGCGCTGAAGACCTATGTGCCAAAGAAGCGACGCAGAGTGTCGGTGAGTGCCGTTGGAGCTGCCGCTGTATTGGCCAAGACCCTAACTCATCCAACCATCCCTCCTCATTCGCATTCACAGCAACAGGAGAACAATATGGATCATGTGACGCTACTCTGTGATCTCTGCTCCACGTAAGTTCATCTTGTTCTACACACCACTTAATAGTTAGATAAATATTTAAGTTTTTGGTATTTTGTTGCAGCTCCTTTGAAACGCCCGCGGAGTGGGTGCGTCACATGAACAGTCAGCATACGGAAATCGAACTGGCCATGTTCAACAGCAAAAAGGATGGCGAACAGAAGGGGTGTGTGTCCTAAACCCCGCTGCCCAAACCTAATCGAGCATATGCTGAACCTCTGTTCACTTGTTCACAGGAACAACAACAACAATAGCTCTTCAACGGCATCCGTCAGCCAAATGCAAGATACTGCCAGCCACAGAAGGTACATGAATTCCAGCCGGCAGGGGGGACAGAGTCTACTCAGCAGTCGGAGCAGCTCCAGTAATGGGAATGGTGCAGCAGCGTCGCCGGGCCTGGCCGTGGTCGCCAGCTCATCGCAGGCATGAATTCAGATTCGACTGAGTAGCAAGCAACTCAAATTAGAACACCATTGACAACAACAACAAGACCACCATTTGTCAGGCCACGAGTGAGAGAAGCAATAAGATGAATATTTTTTTCAAAAAAAATCAAGTCGTTCCAGTAATCAAAAAAAATTAAATTAAATAAAGATGAGAAATATTTATACGAAACAGCAAGAACCGTGATCAAAATGCAGCAAATACAAGCATATTTTATAAAGCAACAAACTAAAACTAAAAAAGGAAAAACATTAAAAAAAAACCCAAAACAAAACAGAAACGAAACTGTAAACGAAACTTAGAATCGGAATCGTCAGTCAACGATGCAAAACAAAATGAAAAAAACATACGATTAACAATTTAAATCGGTAGTATTTTTAAATCTATGTAGTTTTTAAATTTAATCCCCCCACTCGCGAGCAACACGGCGCAATTAAAAAACGATTCAAGAATTGAACAATTTATAAACTAAGCGTATATTAAATTAAATGTAATAATCTGGCAAACATTTTGATTCGTGATAAACCGATGAATATATATACATATATATATATATATATATATATATATATATATATATACACCACTAATTTTGATGAATCGTATTATCTGAAACTGAATGTTCTGCGGAAGAAATTGTCAAATTTGTATGTCAAATGAAGGCTTTTTTGTAATATGAAATGTGGCGGTATTTTATTTATTTTGTAATTTATAAATCGATTTTTTATTTGAATAGTGTTTTTAATATATTTTGAATTTAGCATTGACCGCTGCGTTTGGATTTATATTGTTTTTTATATACATTTATATTACTTGTTTGGTTTGCAAGAGTGTTTTTACGCCTTTTTGTAAATAGGATAAGTTAATTTTTTTGATGGCCGCCGAACAAAAGCAAAAAAACAAAAATCAAAACAAACTACTTATCTAAATGTGTGTACTTAGTAGTTGACAAATCAATTAAAGCATAAAAGTTGTAAAGAACAATTCCCCCAAAATATACAAACAAATATATATGTATTGAATATATATTTACAATTCAGCGTGATTCGCGATTCTTAATCTACTAAGTAAAAGTATGCGTATGCGTATGCGTATGTGTCTGTGCATGTGTGTATTCATAAACAACCCATAAAGAGATGAGTGTGCAAAAGCTTACGCTCTTGAAGCTTTAAAGTTTACAGAGAACGAAGCCTGTTTGTTAGTTGCTGTTCGTCATTCGCGGTAGGCTGGTGATAATATTTCTTGTACCAAGCGAATTTGCATATTTTTGCTCGTGTTAAACTTCAAGCATTAAGTATGAGCTCTGGCAAACATTTTGGCAAAGGTTCGTTATAAAATCGCTAACAAAATTATGAAAATATTTTCGGCGATAAACAAGTTTCCAGTTATTTCGCAATTTCATTATCACATGAAGATTGTGCAGCCCTAGTTTAAAATTGAATTCTTATACTTATATGTATGCAGGTTCTAGCAAGCCGGCGTTGCCGGATGATGGCGTGCTACGCCTATATTCCATGCGCTTCTGTCCCTATGCACAGCGAGCTCATTTGGCACTGTTTGCCAAGCAGGTGCCTTACCACACTGTCTACATTAATCTCACAGAGAAACCCGAATGGCTGGTGGATGTGAGTCCATTGTTGAAGGTGCCTGCGCTGCAGTTGGTCGCCGAGAAGGGTGAGCCGTCGCTCATCGAATCGCTGATCATTGTCGAGTATTTGGATGAGAAGTATCCGCAGTCTCCACTCTTGCCCAAGGATCCGCTGCAGCGTGCGCAGGATAAGATATTGGTGGAGCGTTTCAGTGCTGTCACGGGTGCTTTTTTTAAGACTTTGCTGGCTGATGGGGATGTCAATGATTTTTGGACAGCCGTCGATGTATTTGAGTCGGAGTTGGCCAAGCGTGGTACACCATATTTTGGTGGCTCGAAGCCGGGCTTTGTGGACTACATGATTTGGCCCTGGTTCGAGCGTCTGGCAGTTCTGAAGTTTGTCCTCAAGGAACGGTACAGCTTCGATGTGAAGCGGTTTGCCAAGCTGAACGCTTGGATCGAGCTCCTGCTCCAGGATAAGGTGGTGAAATCGTTCTTCGTCAAGCCGGAAGACCATTTGGAATTCTTTAGAAGCCGTCAAGCCGGCAATGCTAACTACGATCTACTTGCCTGAATGGCTGTTATTCACTGTTCTTAATTAAGAAATTCTTGATTATTTGTTCTATTAATTTGTGTATTTTTAAACAAGGTATTCAATTGTACTCGAAGTTTAATTAAATCAGTTTTCGATTTATGCTTGGCGCTTTATGGATTTTGGCTTTGGGATAGAAAGATTTGTGCAGAGATTAAGAATTCCTAATGATTTGCGTTATATTCTATAATAGCCAAATAGGAATATTCATTAGGAAGTTTCCTTGAACTGCATTCGGTTTTATTCATCCGTAAATTAGAACGCTTCATTTTCAAAGCTGAATCAAATTTAAATTAAATAAATTTCGTCTCCTAAAAAATATTTTCGATTAAGAACATCTGCAAAGTATTATTGTATCCATTAAATCAAACAAAATGTTGAGCCAGTTCTGAAAGTAAGTCTTTTAAAACATTAAAAATTGGCAAGGAAGCAGTTTTTATAAATAAATCATTTTATGTTCCAGACATCTAATGCATGTCTATACTCTGTTAGCTGTACTTAGGCAGGTTTCACTGTATGTAGCTACGACTAGAATATATGCCACACGCCACAAAGGTTGTCGTTGACACCAGGCCCCCAAGTTAAGTAGGTAATCGACACCAGCAAGCGAAGGGCGCTTGAGTCACTCACTTTATAAAGTGGCGAGGTAGAGCCGATCTGGTCACCAGTTGATTCGCGCACATCATGAGTAGCGGCAGGCACTTGTCTAAAGGTAGGCAGCCAGCAGCAGCAGTTGCTCTGATCCTCTCAAGCAATCTCTCTCTGTCGCTTTCTCTTTGTCTCTCTCTCTCTCTGTCTTGGTAGGATCTCCGACACCGGATGTGCCTGAGGATGGGATACTGCGGCTGTACTCCATGCGCTTTTGCCCCTTCGCTCAGCGAGTACATCTTGTGCTGGATGCCAAACAGATACCATATCACAGCATTTACATAAATCTCACGGAGAAACCAGACTGGCTGCTCGACAAGAATCCGCAGGGCAAGGTACCGGCATTGGAATTGGTGCGAGAGCCTGGTCCTCCGGTGCTAACCGAATCGCTGCTCATCTGTGAGTACCTGGACGAGCAGTATCCACTGCGTCCGCTCTACCCACGTGATCCGCTCAAGAAGGTGCAGGAGAAGCTGCTCATCGAAAAGTTTGGTGCCGTGCTCGGCGCGTTTTTCAAGGCATCCGATGGCGGTGAGTTGGAGCCCTTCTGGTTGGGGCTGGACACCTACGAGCAGGAGCTGAGTAGGCGTGCCACACAATTCTTTGGCGGCGAACAGACAGGCATACTGGATTACATGATCTGGCCATGGTGTGAGCGACTGGAGCTGCTCAGGCTGCAACGGGGCGAGGATTACAATTATGATGCGGAGCGTTTCCCACAACTGGTGAGTGCTCAGAAATGGTGTCTATGAAGTCTATATATTATGACTATATATATATAGACGCAGTGGCTAGAACGCATGAAACGTGATCCGGCCGTGATGGCATTCTACATGGAGGCTGAAGTACAAGCGGAATTTCTACGCACACGCAGCGCGGGCAAACCCAACTATAATCTGCTGGTGAAGGATGCCTGATGAGGAGTTGGGGTGTTTCATTTATTTTAATAAATTACTACGACATAAATAAAGTGCATTATCTTTAATCCTTAAACATATAAGAAACATATTAGCTGAATTTTTGGGCTAAGCTAACAGTTTTCAATTGAGATTTATTTAAGTACAACTCTGCATAATTTCAGCAAGATTCTCAGCTGCAGTAACTGCAATCTACGCCATTTACAAGTCTTCAAAGGCCACATCATAGTTGGGTGTTCCCTCCTGGCGAGTGGCTATGAATTTAGCATGCATCTGGCAGTCCAATGCCGTCTGCTTAATGGCCTCATCTTGAGCCACCAGCTCGTTCCACTCTAACAATTTCGCATAGCGATCTTTGTCCAGCTCATATTTCTCGGGCAACACCAGTTTTAGAGCGGGAAAACGCTCAAACCAGGGCCAGATCATGTAATCCACCATGCCAATGTGCTCGCCACCAAAATAGGGTGTGCCTCGTTTTCCAATCTCTTGCTCAAAGACATCCAAGGCTTGCTCAAATTTGGATAAAGCATCCGCTGGTGGATCTTTGGTGAATAGCAATGGATAAACAGCGCTGACAGCTGGAGCTAAACGCTCAATAAGTATCTTGTCTAGGGCCTTTTGTAGGGGATCCGCGGGATACAGCTGCCGACCTGGATACTGCTCATCCAGATACTCGGCGATGACGAGCGATTCCACCAGAGCCGGCTGGCCCTCGACGGTTGTCAGTTGAATGGCCGGCACCTTGCCCAGTGGACTGTAGTCGGTATACCAATCGGGTTTCTCGCTCAGATCAATGTAGATTTTGTGATGGGGTATCTGCTTGGCGGCTAGCACCAATGAGGCGCGCTCCGAGTACGGACAGAAGCGCATCAGGTAGAAGCGCAAGACACCATCCTCGGGCAATTCCGGCTTTGCCGTACCTGTTGATGACTCATGCGGATGACTAGTGAAAATCCCTCAAACTGGTTATTTATCAAATGTGAAATGTGTTCCCAGAGTGATAGTTGTTTATGGTGACATTTTAGCTGACTCACCTTGTTTGAAGTGCTTCAGCGGTATGCTCATTATACCAATGCTACGCTTGCAAAATCGAATGATAGCCGTATCTGTCTGTTCTTAATAACTTATTGATTGTTTTCAAACAATTTATTATCTAAAAGAAGAGCTTTTTCTGTGCACTCTCAACAAAAAAAGCTTTCTCGTTGAACAGAGCTGTGTTCTGTTAATGCGAATTGATCTGCAAACAGCCTGTAAAGGGTAACAGAGCGCAAATGTTATCGATTGATTTCGACATCGAAAATTAGTTAGCCGTTAATTTTAAATTGTTGGGGATGTCATTCTTAAATTTTGTATTACTCATGCTTGACTATGAATTATTCAAACGCTGAATGAACGTTATTTACTCGCCTAACTCAAATAAACGAATGACATAAATGACATGAAGTGAGTCGATAATTAGCGACTGGAGCGCTCTTATTGTGTATTCATTTCATTCATAATAAAATCCGTTACGCTTTAAACATAATTTATATTTCCATTAATTTCTTTTCGTATTGTTTTATATGACAAACTTATAAATTTATTTTGAATTTTAACTAAAATTTAACTACCACAGATAGGTTGCAATTATATATTAAATGTACATACATATACACATATAATGTTTATACATACATAAAAACATATATATATATATAGTTATTTAGATTTCATATTGTGTATATAATAAATGTTTTTGCCGTTTTACATATAGTGCTTTTTTGTTTTGTTTTTTTTTTGTAATTTATTGTGTAAACTTGTATATTATGGTCGCATATGTAAATTTATTGTAAAATTACTGTAGTATGTAACGCTACAAGGTTGTAGATAGACAGATTTCTATAATGCTATAACGTTGAGATTTACACGAAGAGTTCACATTGACATACAAATATATATATGCATGAAAATATATATATGTATATATATATGCATGTGTATATATTTTGTGTATGAGCGCATTATAATTTTAAATGAGGTTTTCTTCTCATCGGGCTCAACGCGTTGAGTCCAAAAATGGTCACTTAACTAAATACATAACTCTTGCACTAGGCTAAACAACTAGACAAAATGATAACTAATTAACAATTAAGGTAAACATTTATTGGAAATCTTGCAATGTGTGTATTTTTTCTGTATTTGTTTTGCATCGAAGTAGTTTTTATTCTTTTCCATTTGCGCTTAGACCGTTGTATCCGGTGGCGGTGCTATGGGCTGCTTGGACTCTGACACATCCAGGCGGGTGGCAGGCGCACCCGTCGCCCCTGCCCCATCCGGCTGATCTGGGGCAATGTCAATGCGATGCGCCTTGCGCCACACAACCAGATCCATGAGAAACGCTAGAAACATTATGCCAGCCGTAATGCCTGCAAAAAGAGAGAGAGTTTTAGTTATAGACGGTGTAGTTGGACATTTTAGATGGAAGTTACCCAAAAAGTATTGCCTGAAGGTGTCTGCATCGTAGAGCGAACAGGCGCCATGCTTGCCACACACTGACTTCCAGATGAGGCAGGCCGAGTCCACCACAGCGCCATAGATTATCGGACAAGGAACATTACCAAATAGGCCAATGGCCGACTGTATGACACCCATTGCCATGGCCTTATCTATTTGAAGAGTGCATTTTAGTAAGGGTTGATTTAATGGGTAGATTTGGGGATTCCCGGTTACCTTTAGGATGTGTGCAGCGCATGACGAGCAGCATGCTGCCCACCTCGGAGGTGGAATGCATAAATACGCAAATGGCAAAAATCAATATAAAGTAGACAAAGTTCTTGCAGTTATTATCACAGTAACCATTGACCGCTTCAGCAACTGAAATTATAGGAAAATATATATATAAAAAACGTTGCTTAAAATATATGATTTAATATACCAATAAGTGAAAGTCATATTCGAGTTTGAAGCCATTGAAATGGATATGCCAAATTCTTAAAGGAGCATCTCAAAGGAAACTTTTTTTACTTCTCAGAAAGTTTTTAAAAATTCAAATTAAAGTTACAAATTAAATGAAATGAAATTAAAAGGGAGATTTTTAATTTAAATTAAAAATGAAATCGAAAGCAAAATAAATAAATGTGGGTTTAAGTTCGACTCGAAGTAAGAACTTTGAGAAGTCCACAGAAATTAATAAATATTGAGGCATAAAACAATGAAAACATAGGCAAATCTCGGAAACAATGCAGTTAAATAAGTTTGTCCCAATTTTTCGGGGTTTTCCGGAGATTTAATTTGAGAATTCGAATATTATGTAAGTATTTAATATATTGTGACATACCATTTGGAATGCAAGCACAGTCGGAGTAGAGTGTGCGATTGTCGCTGGCACGCAGCATGGAGCTGCTGCAGCCGGCATGGCAGGCCGAGATGTACATTTTGCCATCGGTGCCGCAGATGGGCGCGAAATTCTCCTTATCACAGGTACAGTTGAGTGCGGTGCTGCACGCTGGCTCTATCATGGTGGGACTGAAATCGAAAGAGATGCACAATTAAGCTGCTCATTGGATCATCGAGCCTCAACACACAACACACACCTGTTGGCATCGCCTGCCTTGTAGCCGGCAAAATCATTGGTGCTGCAGCCAATGAACATGAGTATAATCATGCCGGCGGAATAGACGAGCGCCGTAAATGCAATCCAGGCGGCGACTCCACGGGCCGTCGGCTTGCGCTTCAATATGAATAGACCTGAGATTACTATGCCAATGCCCATGACCAGGATGCCGCAGAAGGCGGCTATCATGTTCGCATCGTACGTGGCCAGCCGGAACTGTGTCTCCAGATACTTGGGCAGGAACGTATACAAGCCGGCAATCGGCAACAGATGAAAGACGCACGATGCCGTCCGGAACATGAGTATATCATTGCTCAGCTGGCGACGCACAGTCTTGGGGAAATCTAAAGTGCGATTTGAGCGTATTTAAAAAATGCATTCATGTTTGTAATTGTAAACTTAAAAAGATTTTCTAGATTTTCTGACTTTCATGTAAAGAACCCAAGCTAATTTTAAACTTTCTCAAAACTGAATCGATCTTCAAGCCAATTTTTCTCATGGTTTGTTTTCTCGGATAGTCAAAGTTAAGTTAGGATCTTAATTTTCATCTAAGAAACAATTCTAAAATTGATCCTTCACTATTGTGTAGTGCTGGCTTACCCTTTAGCTTGGGCTTCTCCTCCTTGTCTGGCGGTGGATTGGCTGCCGCCGCTGCTGCTGCTGCTGCCGCCGATGCCTGTGTCTGCTGCTTGCCGCGCAGCTGCTTGGGGAACGAGAACATGGCAATGGAGGCGAGCAACATGAGGCTGCCAATGGCCACGGGTCCAAGCCACCAGGCGCCAATCCAGCGAGGATCGCTGGCATCAAAGCCAGGATTCGTAAAGTTCACATACCAGCGGGTGCAAAAGCTGCCCACAATGAAACCGGAGGCAGGTCCCAGGATGCGCATGCCAATGGTCACCGCCATATACATTGGCGACTGTTTGCTGCCCACATTGTCGTCGATGTAGGGTATGCCCAGGGTGGCCACTGCCGTCTGGCCAATGCCCGAGCTGAGCAGACTGCCAAAGAAGATGCAGAGCACAATGACCGTGATCTTGGTGTGCGATGCCTGCTCCAGTTGACGCTGCTCGTTGCACTCGCTGCCCGCCAGCGTGCCATTGCCTCCCAGCTGGCAGAGATTCGGATTTGTGGCATTGCTCCACATCGACGACACAGACGCTGACGTTGGCTGCAGAAACACACTCGACTGCATCAACTGCTCGCCGAAGATAAAGTGCGGCAGGGCGCAGGCGAATGCTGCAATCGAGAACAAGACCATGCCGCAGGCAATCCAACGTGGACGATGTCCCCGACCCGCAAAATAGGTGAGCAGCATTGCAGTGCTAATCTGACCCATTTCGCTGGCGCTGAGCAGAAAGCCTGTGGTCTTTGATTTGATCTGGAACAGCTTCTCGATGGTGGTGATCACAGACACGAAATACGTCAAGTACATGCCCTGGAGGATGTACGCCAGCAGGAACACCACCATGAACACATGCGTCGACGCAAAGCGACGCGCCCAACGCGGCCGACACCCAAACAGGCCACAATTGGAGTCAACATCATCGATGACAATGATGCCGCCGCCACCGCCGCCGCCAATTAAATCTGAATCGAAATCGGATTCCTCAGATTCACTGCCAAGTGGCGGCAACTTATAGCCACCAGTTAGTGGCGCCTGTTCGTGCGCATACTTTTCGCGCAGACTGTGCCCGTTGTGAGTGTTGTGGCCATTGTGACCATTGTTGTTGCTGAGCAGCCCGTTCTTCAGGTTGTTAATGTCCTCCGATGCATTCCATTCGTTGTTGTTGCTCGGCGTGCTCTCGTATAGTGTTGTGGGCGTGCCCACCAGCGCCTCACCCGCCCCATCGCCCCCACCATTTGTGCTGTTGTGCTGGGCGAGCAGCGGCGTGAAGGCCTGCGTCGAATCCCGACGACCGCCTCCGTTCTGATGATAGCCATTCCCATTGCCGTTGCCATGGGCATGTCCATTGCTTGGCTTCTGTTGTTGCTGCTGCTGCTGCTGCTGTTGCTGCTGTTGCTGCTGTTGCTGCTGCTTCTGTTGGCCATTTGTGGTTGTTGTTGTTGTTGTTTGTTCTGTGAGGGGCGCTTGTGGCGCCTCGACATCGCTTAGGCTTTTCATTATGCTGCACAGTGTGGCGTATACGTTATATGTGACCGCTTGACTTCTGCTCGGCTCCTGTTGCGGCTCCTGCTCTGAAATTTTGGCTGCTTACCGTTAGATCTGCTTCTGCTTCTTCCTTTTCCTCTTCTTCTTCTTCTTCTTCTGTTTCTCCCGTCTCTTCTTGTTCTTCTTCTTGATTTTTAGTGCTGCTTGGAAATTTGTTGTTCCATTTTTCGTTTGTTTGAGCTACATTGGAAAATGCATTTTTCTTCTAATTTGCGCTAATTATTTTGTGTGTGTGTTTTTTTCCTTCAGCAACAATCACTTTTTAGTTACACAGTGTGCATAGGCGAGTGTGTGTTTGTGTGTGTAGGCGTGTGTGTGTTTCTTTATTTGTTGTGCTTGGCCAGCAAACGAGGTAGTTTTGGTTGTTGTTGTTGTTGTTCTTGTTGTTGTTGTTGTTCTAGTCAGTTACTTCTTTGTTGCAATATGGCAGTGTTATCTAAGAAAAATGATAAAATCAGCGACATAAATTAGCATGTGTCTCAAAATATTTAATGCGTTTTTAATCTAAAAACACCAGATTCTTAAATATCGATTCAGTTTTGACAAAGTTATGGCTGTGGGACGATTCGATGCAGTCACACAAGAACTTTTTGGGGTTATAATTTTAATTGGATTTCGAGTTTTCAACTTTAAATGTAGGTTTTTGAAAATGGGTTCACTAAAATCACTTTTTGTGTATAGAATTTTAATATAAATTTCGCGTCATAATTGCGTTTTCAGCTTTAAATGCAGAATTAATCTAGAAGTGAAACAATGATAACAAAGCCTTTGCTCTTCAACCAGCCTCTGATTAATAATACCACACAGCTCTCTAAGCAAAACTAGTATTAATATTTATGCACCTTTATAGTTCACAAACTGAAATAATTTCATCACTTGAAATTCCACTTCGCTTAAAGTTTGCACAGAAAATACGCCTTTGGGTTAGGCAACAAAATATTTTACAACGAGCAATATTCACTTTGTATAACTTATACTATGTGATTCAATTGAGTTATGCGCATATTAATTTATATATTATATTCTAGAGGCAAGTGTACATTTTGAAGAGCTTATCGTGTGTTAGATCTGAAGTTTGAAGTTTGTTTCGGACAAGCGATGCGAGTTTCTCCAATGGACTGCAAAATCAAACTAAGCGAACAAATTGAAACGCAGACTGCAAAAAGCGCAGCACAAAACAAAAATTGTAGCACAAAAAGACCAATTAAAAAAAGCAAATACTAAAAGGCAGCAGCAGCAGCAGACAGCTTCTTATCAGTTCATGCACACACACAATCAAACACCGACATGCCCACATATGTGCAGAGCGTCAACAAAACGCAGTGAACAGATACAGATACATATATGCATATATAATATACTCGTACCCATTTTGCACCGCACCTCGCAAAAAATAATAAGAATTCGTTGCAAGCATTTTCTTTTTTTTTTGCCAAAAATTGATAAGTTCTCAAGGTTAATTGATTAGATGTTGTTGTAGGCGTTCTATAATAAAATACGTATAAAAAACGCAGTAACTTTTCGGCAATATTGGGAAGCAAAAGATTGCAAAGCTGAGATGCTTTTGCAAAACATCTACTTCAAATATCGATCGATATCATATCGAATCACAAAACTGTTTGTATATATTATTATTATCTCTCACAACTTGAAATGGCCACTCCAAGCAAGTCGAACACAAGTCAAAGAAATTATGTCGCCTATCTTGAAATGGACTCAGACTGGACTATATTTATGCATGCGATTTGCATATTCTAACGATGATCTCATGTTAAATGGAGTGTGCTCTCCACACTGCACATAGTGCCCATAATACACACACATATTTAAATATATACAAATATATATACATATTTATATATATAGAGAGAGAGGGAAAAGCTAAGGCAAATATTAAAACAGTTTGTACAAATCCCAAACGTTTCGTATCTGTGGCTTGCTTTTATTAAGTTGTGTTGTTTTTGTTGTTGCTGTCAACAATTTCAATGTCAGCCAAAATACTCGCAGTTTTGCACTCATTTTATTTTTTTGGGGTGTTTCATGTGATTTGTTTCGTGTTTTTTTTGTTTGTTAGTCTCAATTTTTTTATTGCGCCACTTTCATGCGGTTTAGCATTGTAGTATTAGTCTTATATATGTATGTATATAAAAAGCTATGACACAATATAAATTTCGCTTTTCGCAGACACAGGCCCCTTTCCCAGGTTCAGTTGCAAACGCAGTCGCTGCAGTCGCAAATCTTATCAAACTCGCTGATAATGAAAGTGAAACTTTTGACGAGTTGCTGTGCGAAAGAGATGGCAGCCAATTGTGCAGAAATGCAATAATAAATATCAAATTCGATTGCCTTTGCTATAACCTATATATAGAATGATAGAAAGATAGTGGCTCTATATGTGTGCAAACCTAACTGTAGCTTAGTGACAACTAAATTAGAAGAGCTCAATTGCAAATAGGCATTACAGGGTATGTGGCTGGTCGTTCATTTGTGTGCCACTTGCTCTTGTTCTTAAAATGTACTGCGCATTGCACGCATTCTGTTTGAGTTTCAACGAATTTCGTTCGAAATGCGCAAATTTCTAATTACAAATATTGTTTTTTGCAATATGTTTCGAGATTGTAGACAGCAATTAAATTGAACTGCATACTTTGTTGCCCTAAATTCACTCGAATGAAGCTGTTAATCAGCAGAGAATCTGACTTGGCATGTGAGTTAATAAATTGTATACAATTGGAAACTAATTCTAGATTCGAAATGAAAACTGATTGCACAATAAATCATGTTGCACAAATGATTTATATTTAAAACAAAATTAAATAATTCATTTTTACTATATAATATTATATTTATATAATTAAACTTTCAGAAGTTAATGGCAGGAAAAAGCCCAAAAATACTACAAATTATTAAACATTATTAACTGAGTGATAAAAAAAGGAAATCATTTTTAAGGCTGCTCAACAAAGGGAGAAATATGCAGAGATTTGAGTACAGACTTATGCTGATTATAACTGGAAGTTTCCACACAATTTGTTGATTACACTTGATAGCAAACAGTTCCCGATGCAGATGCCCCATTCGTTTGTCTTTTCAATGCACAGTCTGCCAAATGGCAGATGGCAAATATGCAAAGCAGCCAGAAGCAGAAGATTTGAATGCCAGTTGGCAGAAGGGCTGACTGTCTGCCTGGTTGCTTAGTTGCTTAGTTGGTTGGTTGGTTGGTTGGTTGGTTTGTTGGTTTGTTGCCTTGGTGGTTAGCTGCTCAGTTACCAGTTCTCTGTGGAGTTTAGAGAATGCGGTGCTGGCCTAAGTACCTGACCACAGCAGAGGACAGGTAAAGCACATTGAACCCACCACTGGCCAAACAGTTGGACACTTCCTTCTTCTGTCTATATACATTATATATATATATATCTGTATATATATGTATATATATATAAGCATTTGTTTGTCTACTGATATTGTTTTAAATTTGGTTTAATAGATTGTTAATTGTTTTTCAATTTGTTGTGCTTACATAAAAATGACATTTGTCCCATTGCTAAATGCTGTTTTTTCTTCTAGTTTTGTTTTTTGTTTTGCTTGTTTCTCGGTGTCAATCATAATAAATGCAATTAAGATGCCCAAAGAGGGGTTTCCATTTCAATTGAGCCACACACAGTTTTTGAGTAATGGTCATAAATATTGACGAAAAACCAAAAGTTATCAATGCCTAGAATAAGTTGAAAGGGGGCAGGGGGGTGGACGGAGGCAGGCCGAGTAACTCTCAATGCGTGTCGTTTTTCCGGTTTTTCGGCCTGGTTGCCACATCTTCCGTCTTCCGTCTTGGCCAAGTCGTAGCTGCTGCTGCTGCTGCTGCTGTTTGTGGTTGTTGCTGTTGTTGTTTTTGTTGTGGCTGACTAAGTTATTACGCGATCTTGTTTGGCTCAGGTATGTGTGTGTGTGTGTGTGTGTATCTGTGTATGCATTTGAATTGCGCAAGCGCAACTATTGCAAATTGCATACCCAGTTGCCTGCTGCTGCCTGCTGCTGCATGCCAACATGCAACAAACCAGACACACAGGCAACGTGCAGCAAGCGTTGACTAGACGCTGACAGCAGCAGCAGCCGCAGCAGCAGCAGCAACAAGTGCAAAAGCCACAGAAGAAAGCCACAACAACAACAATGCCTAGAAGCCCCAGCATTGAAAGTAAATTGCAGACTAGCATAAGAAAATAACTACAACAGAAATTGCTGACAATCATCATCATCATCATCATGATGAAGATCATAACGATGGTGCCCGAGTTGATGTCGGAGTCGAAGTCGGAGTTGGACTCCGTCCCGCCGTGCAAAAGTGTCTCCATTATCATGTGACCATCTTCATAATGAGCCGGCTGCAAAAAAAAAAGTGGTTTGGCCACATTTCACTTTTAGCATAGAAATAATTTAGAACTTGTCTGCAAAACTTTTGCTTTATGTGGCCATTTATTAGCCAAGAAGTTAGCCAAGTCAGCTTAGATTATAATTTAAGTAGCTGGCGCAAAACAAATTACTAACCTCAGCTCACAACACCATCTGCCATATAAAAACATAGAATTATAGCAAATATAAGTTGGAGATCATCAAGAAGCATATAAAAAAGAAACTGACGAAAATTAATGGAAGTCGAGCCAATAAACAATGAAGAATTTGTTCGTTTGGAAACCATTCGAAATTATTATGAAAACTTAAGTTTGATTTGGGGACAACCAAAATGTATAATTTTCTTAGCGTTGCGCAGAACTTGGTCTACCTGCCACGACAAACTACATCCATACAAGATCGAGGTGGTACAACTTGCCACACAGATCACGCTGCGAATTGTTTATTTTGCGGTTCAAGTAGATCTCCTTACAACCGATCGGTCAGATAAATGTGATTTAATACCACTATCATTACTGAAATATCAGCTGAAACGAAACCAGTGCAAGCCGAGCATCGACTGTCATTTGAATGATATTTTAGATGGTGTTCAAATTGTTTGGGGAAATTAATTAAAGGAGACATTTCACATCATCATTATAAGGTGTATAAATATTCGTGAATAGCTCGAAAAGAAGTGCTTCAGTAAGACTTATTATTTCTTATGTGAAAATTCGAACGTTGTTTTTGATTGCCACTTTTCTACAGGCAACTTGTTGTTATCCAAATTATGACTTATAATCACTTGTTTAGTAAATGATATTTGCCGAGCTGACGGTCAAAGTTTGGGGATAGTCATCGAGTTCTAGGTAAACCTGGTTTGTTGCTAAGCTCGCATTCACAGACACATTCAGGGCTCATGCTCGCATTTGAGTTGCTATCGGAATCAGCAGTTTTTATTGTTGTCTTTTTCGTTCAATTTATTTTTCTTGACTTGTCGCCTTGACTTTGACCTTCACACTGCAAACCGAAATTAAAACCAATCCAAAACACAACAAAAAGAAAAAACAGAAACATTCGGCGATTGATTCGATTGCGATTGTTGTTTGTTGTTATTATTTTTTATAAACAAATTTTTAGATAGCCACACAGAGAAGATAACACACAACAACAACAAAAAAAAAACCGTTCACAAATGTGATTGCCACATTTACATATAGATTAAATACACACAGATGGAATGCACACCTAATATACATTTATATAGATGAATATATACATCAAATTGTATAGAGAACTATATAATTAAAGCTGCCTTTTCAAGCTGAAAGTGTCAAAATAATCTGAGCTTCGTTTTTTATACTCTGTTTTTTCTGTTAATTCATTTTAGGTGTGATTCATTGCATGTGTTTTTTGTTGTGTGCTATTGTTTTTTGATTTTTTTGTAATCCTATTATGGCAAAAACATGAAAAAGGAGCGATTATGGGAGACCCAAAAACAGCAAATGCGGATTATATAAAATGATATTGCAAAAGAACGATTGCGATTACGATGACGATTGCCAGCACAATTACATACTTTCGTACTTTACGTACATGTGTATGTATGTAAATACATATGGGAATGTACATATATGCACATTTGGTTTTTAAAGTGGAACACGCATGTTTATATGGCCGGCGAAATGTATTTACATATGTATACATGATTCATGGCACGGCGACAAAAGGTGCGGCAAACAAGAATTCAACAACCGTATATAAAGGGTATCTAAGGCACGCCGATCTTTTGAATACCCTAGCAGAAAGGAGTTTACTATAAATTTTAAATTGTCGCTTGATTGTTTCTTTGAATCGTAGTCTGTTGTTGATAGTTCTTTATCTACATGTTGGGTGCATTATAACACGCATAACTGGTGAGTTTGTATGATTTGTTAAATAAAATGTCATTGAAGCTATATTCATATATCGATGATTTTTTCTCCACGTGTGAAAAGCATTTTTGTAACAGCTTGTTAAACAATAAATGTTTTTCATACAAACACTCATTTATCAATTATCGACAGATTCAATTTTCATCTAGATAGGTTCAAGCCTTAAGAAATAGTAGCAGACAGACAGACGAACAGATAAATATATAAATGGAGATTTTGAGATAGAACATATAAGCTTTACCGCAGATGTCACCTTAAATGCATTACAAACTGCACAACAAAATTGGAATACCTTCGGCAAGGGTATAAAAAACAATAAGGAAAACAACAGCAATATAAAAATATGCTGCACACTTTAAAGCAATTCTAAAAATGTTTATTTTTATGCTATGCATTATTTATTTGATTGCCATAAATATGTCTGAAAACATTTGAAAATGCAGAAACATGTTTATATTTGTATTTCCTAAAAATATTAATCAAACGTTGTTTTTCAAATTTAAAATCTACGGGAAACGCTGCCTAACTAAATGCCACACTTGCTATGCCCCTGCAAAGTGTATGCAGTGGCGAACTCAGATCCACAAGATACACACAATGTTGAACGGTTTTTGCACATGGCTTTAAGTGTATATATTTTATTTATTTTGTTGCCGCCGCAGTTGCTTTTCTTTATGCGCACTTTCAACAAAAAAAGCAACAAAAAAATATCCATGAAAAAATGAGGAAAAAAACAAACTTCCTTTTTGACGGCGCTTGTTAAAAATGCCAAAAAGGTAAGAAATGAAGCAAAAGAACAGCAACAGTTTGAAAAAAAAAAACCAAAACGAAAGCCTAAAAACAAAAAATACAACAAAAATAAAAATAAAATAAAAATAAAAACAAAATTAACAACCTCAAAATGGCAGCGAAGTGTGCATAAATTTTTGAAATGCTCGCAGCAAGCGAAGCGACAGCCAAAAAAATAAAAAAAAGTAAGACAAAAAATAAGAAAATACGAAGAAGAAGTGAACCTAATGAAATGCAATCAAAAATGCATTTTAAGCGGACTGCATTAAGTCGGGAGCTGGGGCTACTTGTGCCCCCTCCCCCACCCACCCCGTCTTTGCCGCTATCTGCAACGTTCCAATTCGAATTTTAGTATCTGCCGCACAGATCAGAAACATGGCGCTGACGTGCGTTGTGGCAGCCGAAAAAAAGATGTTCAAATTTATTTAAGCATATTGCCGACAACAAAAAATAAAACAAAATAAAATAAAATAAATTCAAGGGATTTCTTTTTCTTTCACGACACAATTTACATTTGTCATTTCTGTGCCACAGTGTGGCAAAGAACGGATACAATTTTCTTTACCCTAAAACGATTCTTCGATTCTAATCAAAAATATTGAATATCTTTGTAAAATTGTCGTCTCTTGGTAAATATAATAAGTCAACAGAAAACCGTATTGAACTGTTTATAAAATCTTAATTCAAAATCGAGCGGATTTCATATTTTTTTTATAGAATCTCAATGAATTCACAGCATTTAAGAATCTTCAAATTTTGGTTTAGCAAATCATCAAATGAATTGAATGAATTTTCTTTAAATTATGTTGTTTGTGACTGCTAAATCCTGTTGTTAAATATTATTTTAAGATCTTTCAGTATAAAATGTAACTTTAGTTTATTTAAAATTTTTATTGGTTTCTCATGCATTTCATTTGACAACATTGAACCACTGTGCGGGGCCGTAAAGGAGTCATCGTTGTCAACGTCAATGCCAGAAAAGCGTTGCGGCTGCCATTTATAAGAAATATTCTTAATTTAAGCAGAACCTTTCGTCTGATTGATTGAGCTGCTGATTTAAGCGGCTTTTGCGGGATCTGAGTGTGTCTGTTTGTGTGTGTTTGTGTGTGTTTGTGTGTGTTTGTGTGTGTGTGCAGATCCTGGGCCAGGTGATTGGGCAAAGAAGAGAACTTGCCTGAACAGCAAGGTGCGTTGAGGTGTTAACTTGTCTTAAATGTTCAGGCCACAGTACCGTTATAACGCTAATTGAAGTCTTATAAACGAACTTTTTCCAAGTATTTTTTGTTATTTTCTCCCCTCTTTTCTGGCAGTTGCGGCTAATTTAGCATAATGCTCGCAAATCTGTATTCGATGATGATGTGCATTGATTTAAGCAATTAACGCCCAATTAGATGGAAGTACACACGCACACACACACACACACACACACACACTCACACACACACACACACACACACTGAGATACGCGTAAAATGTGCGTAGTTCGTTTAGTCATTTGCATAATAAGCAGCAAGCTATGAAATTCATTCGTATCTAAGAACTACACTCAAAGTGTCAAGTGGTTGCCTAGGGGCATGTGGAATGGCTTTGGAATGGGTATTGCCTGGCGGCTCTACTTGGGTCTGGACTGGATTGGTCTCTAGTCGTGGTTCTGTTTGAAATCTCTTATTCATCGTTATTTGTTTATGAAAGTACTTAGCACTTTTTGCGTCGCACTTTTTGTCTGCCACCCCCTACCCCCTACCCCCCTTCTTTTTATGCCCCTTCTCTGTCTGTCTCTCTCTCTCTCTCTCTCTCTCTCTCTTCAACAATATTTTCAATTGTTTAAAATTCTGTGCATCATTTTCGGTGTGCGTGAGTTGATAATTTTTGTCGTCGGTTTATTTTTGTTCTTCGTTTTTATTGTTGTTGAATTGTGACTCTTTTTTATTTTGCGAATTTTGTACCAAGCAACAAGTGGATTTTTTTCGGCGTTACATTTTAAATAAAGTGTTTATTTAAGGCTGGGCCCTGTATGCGGATATGTATTCGGTTTGTTGTTTACCTTAAAAGTCAATTTACTTACTTATTGTTTACTTTAGTTGAAGTTGGCATTCGTAGCTTGGGATTGGTAACTGCAACATAAGAAGAAGAAACCGTATTGGTAAAAATTGTGGCAAACTAAAACAGTTTAGCTTAAATGAAAAACAAATACCTATTTTCAAACTAACTTTAAGTAAAGCTTTATTTCGAATGTTAGACTAAAATCTAAGAACAGAAAATACGCTTATTATAAAACAATAAATTAATTATATTTGATTGAACATTTACCAGTAGACTTTAATAAAAATAAATAACGTAATAAATAATGTAATAAATTTTATGTATTTATGTATGTGTGTCTCTTTCCATTCTCAATTGACTGCTTGCAACGCAAGTGGTGCTGTGGTAATTTACATGCCACATGCTTGCCACATAAAATAAAAAAGTACAGAACAAGAAGCATTACAAACTGCACGTTAAGCTGCCTTTTAACAATTACAGCAAAAGTGATTAACAATCATAAAAAACAACGACAACAAGAATCTGTACAACAAAAACAACCACAACAACCACAACAGCCACAACAAGAACAACAGCAACTTGAGCTGGTCGGCAAAACAAGTTCGTCGCCTGCATTGCGTGTGAAAACAATTTATGAACGAGCATTTAAACAATGTTTTTTTTTTAATATAAATATAATATGCAATCAAAAACGCATTACAAGGGGGCAAAGTGTACAATGAATGCAAATGCTGTCTACAACAACAACAACGGCAACAACAACGGCAGCAACAACTAAAATCGATGTGAACGGGCAGCAGCAACAACTACAAATGACGACAGCGACAGCAGCAGCAGCCGCAGCCGCAGCAACAACAACAATAACAACAATCAACTTATAAAAATAAAAGATAAATGAGCGCAACTGTCTGCCCGTCTCCGTTTCAGTCTCTCTCTCTTTCTCTCTCTCTCTCTCTCTCTGCTGTTTGTCTGTGAGTGTAACAAAAGCAACAGCTCAAGTCGCATTGCATTGAGATAGGTCAGTCACACACAAAAACACACACATACACACTAACACTTGCACACAAACTCACTCACTCACACACACACACATAATGAGCGGCACACACGCAAATGCAACGCTGCACTCGCTGCCAAAGCTTAGTATGCAGTTAAAGCTGCAGCGCTGCCGCTGTCGACGCCAGCGATAACGTCAACGGCAACGTCAACTGCTCTAATTACTCTGGCCGTAAATCGTTGCTAGGGGTGGCCTCAACGCACATCTACCCTTCCCCTGCCCCTCCCCAGCTACAGCTAGCATGCACAACAACAGTCGACCCATTCCAGAGTTGCCAAGCGTTGCATCAACAACAACAGCTACAACAACAATAACAACAACAGCAAATAGCAGCATAAAACAAGTTTTTGATTTAATCTCAGTCTCAATTTCAGTTTCAGCCGCAGACTCTGCTGCCGCTGTTGTTGTTGCTGTTGTTGTTGCTGTTGTCCCAATGTAAAAACTTACACAATCGCCGCACAGCGCACAACGCACGCATACAAATGCAAAAGCATCTGCTGTGACTGAGCTTCCCGCTCAACAACGATTCACTTTTCTTTGTGCAATTTCAATAATTTAGACAGAGCGAGAGACAGAGAGAGAGAGAGAGAGAGAGAGAGGGCACTGGAGATAGCGAGAGCCAGAGTCTGAGAGTCTAAAGAGAGCGCGAGCATAAGAAATATAAGAAAAAAGCTCCATTACAGTCTACAGTCGCTGAGAGCAGCGCAGTCGCCAACTTGCACTTTCTGCTGCACTTTTTGGGCAGTAACATTGCCATAACATAAATAGTAGTAGATTTTGCTGCTGTTGAAATGTTGAAATATGTTCAAAAATTTAATTTTTTTAATTTTATTCAATAGCACTTTCAACTAATTTAGTCTTATATTTTAAATTAAGCTTATCTATGTATTTATGTATGTTTGTCTGTGTAAATCTCTCATATGTGAGGAACCTACGACAACAAAATAAATAGTGCGCCCAAAAGCCCAATGATGCAAACAATATTTGGCAAGCGCCCTACAAAATTTGCAACCCTTACAGCTAAAAGCTCACGCTCTTGTCCTCTCTTCACCTATTTCCCTCTCTCTCTCTCTCTTTCTCTCTCTCGCGTTCACTTGGTCTGTCTTTAGGGCGTGTCGCATTACATTACACAGACAACATAAAGAATATTGCGCAGTTTCCAAAATATAATTTAATTCCAGACAATTGTCTAGACAAGCAGTAGAAGGGGTGTGGGGCTGTACGCGATAAGCTAATTAGTCATTTTTTGCAGTGGATTGAGTGGTTAGTGTTTGCTTTGATTATGACATAATTAGTGAAAGTGAAATTGATCAGTAAATGCAGCAGCAGCAGCCGCAGCAGCAGCAACTGCAAAAGCTGTTGTTGTCCAAAAAGCAGCGCAGCGCAGCGTGACGCCAGCAGTGCAGTCGATGTCAGCGTTAACGTTGAGAGAGCGACGCGCAGCGAAATGAAAATGAAATTAAAATTCAAAATGAAAATGAAAATATTGCAAAACTTAAACACGCACATGGACAGACAACAGGCTCGCTCTCCCAATGCAGTTGTCTATGTGTGTGTGTGTGTGTTTGTGTGTGTGAAAAGTGCATTGACTTTGGCTGCTTATAGACGAGCCTACCTTGGATGCGCTTGTGTGTGTGCGTGTGTGTGTGTGTGTTTGATTGAATGTGTGTGGCATGAGGCGAACCCACCAGATTGCCACTGCCAATTTGTATTTTCAAGTGCTGTCTGTCCGTTGTTTATTTGTTGTAAAATGCAAATCACAAAAGTACTTTAAACAATTTTCTGCTATTTAACGTTTTCTGTGTGGGTGTCTGTGTCTTTCTATGTGTGTGTGAATAGTGTGTGTATTTAAAGGAAAGCCTAATTGCTCGCCTTGAAACCAATTTTCCAAAAAGAAAAATACTTGATGGACTATTACAGTTTATTTACAGTAAGTAGGATTTGATTGAAAATGATTATTTATTCAGGTTAAAAATGTAAACTCGCAAAATAAAAGACTGAAATACTTTCAACAGACTTTCTTTAACTACACATGAATAATAATGAATATATATTATTCATCGACTGCATCTATAATTTATGTGGATGTTATTTGTATGCCAGCAACGCTGATGATCCCCTACAATAAATCACTTCAAATTACACACTGGCGATTGCCAACAAAGTTTCCACGAGGCGTATGCGCAATATACATTTGAATACGCTCAACGCATATCACGTATACGCCACAAAGTCCGCAACTTTTGTGGCTGTTTGTGATGTTTGTGTGCAGCGCAAGTGCGCATAAATAATCATTAAACAATGCATATAATCAAAATGTAAAACACTTTCATGGATTTTAGTGCACAGTTTACAGCACTTGAGCGTGTTTTTGTGGCGCTTGATTTGCGGCATTGTGTTACTAATTTGCGGTTGCATACAATGTAGCAATGCAGCAATGTAGTGCCACAATGTGCAGCATGTGCATTGCGTTGTCAAGCAAAACCAACGAACAGCCCAAAGAAGCCATCACTCAAAGGCCAGCCACAAAACTAGTTTAGTAGGAATTTTCTGTTCTGTTACGTCTTGCATTCAATTGAGTTGAATAAGTGCCCCAAATAAGGGGGGAGAGGCGTGGGTGCCACAAAATGTGTGTTAAATTGATTGAGTGATTTACGAGCAACAGCATATAAATTAATGCACAAGCATCAAAACTAGTCTATTTAAAAATGCATTTCGTATAATTTTCACAAAAATAAAAAACCAAAAAAATAAATAAAATGAAAAGCGAAAACTGGGTCAACCTGATGCAGCTGCCTACGCAGAGCAAACGGACTTCGAGTCTACGTCGTCGTCGCTGTTGTTGTTGTTGTTGTTGTTGTCGTTGTTGTCGGCGTTGTTGTTGTCATTGTCTATCCGGCAGACGCAGACGCTACAAATATGTAACTCAAGAGATATGCAAGGCAAAGCCAAAATTGTATCTGTATCTGCGCCAAAAAAAATAAAACCGCCAAAAAAAAAATAAATGAAACAAAACTGTCATTGCTGCAATTGAGTATGCGACTGTTAAATACCCTGTAAGTGTTACTCAAGGAGTTCAGGTATATGCCAATGCTGAATAGCATTATTTAGTAATGTGTTTTTAGCGATAGTTACTAAGTGAAGAGCACAGATGATTTTTAAAAACCTTTATTATGCAATTATTCATATGGCATGAATGCGACAACCATATTTGCTGCAATTTTGAAAGTCCAAAAACTGTGATGGTTCTGCAAGTTTGTTGCCATTTTAATAACAAGCTTCAAGTCGACCCCGATGAGGTTGACAGCGTCCAGTGACCTTTGAAGGTGCTAGGACAAGATCTCTCCACGCTGTATTGCTGGGTCCTTCCCGCTGAATAACATTGGCAGCAACCAGAGCAACCAGAGCAGCCAGGCAGCAGATCAGGAGCAGCAAAATAATGCACTTATTGGTCATCATATGTCATCTTCAACTGGAGGCGCGAACACTTTCTTTCGCCAAATGCAACTGTAGCTGACTTGAGCCCGACATACTGATTTTATAGTGCAGCCTGGACTATATAGTAAGTACGGACTCATGTGTCGTATCTGTCTGGTCAGAGATTGTGAACAAAGAGTTGGAAATATTTATAGTTCGTTATTTACCGCCCAGCCCCTTATCAGCATATATAGATATATGCATAGAGTCCAAAGATCTACAACATAAATAATAAGAAAATGCGAAAGATGCTGCTACCGATTAAAGAGTTATTTATACAGATACACGTAGATATATTTATATGTTGTCTATATATTAATAAATTTAAATATGAGATATTTATCAGTTTGACTTACATATGTGTCATGCTTTAGAAACTTATATCTAATATCTATATAAGATTTTACATCTCAAACAAATAAGCAAAATTACAAATTATAAAAATACATTATTCAATTTCATGATTATATCTCGAAGTGGAGCGCTATGTGGCATCTATAAAAACAGTTGCCTTGGCCAATTCTAACTGTTTTATACGACTTATATATAAAATTTGTGCAGGGTAGATAAAAAATATAAGTGCAAAAAAATAGGGGAAAAAATATGATAAATCATTTGTAGGCGCGTTGGAAAAGTAAAAACAGCAGCAAGACGACGTCAAAAATGTATGCATCTCCTTGGATTTCACCCACGCCGCAGTTGATTCAACAGCAGCAACAACTGCAACAACAACAACTGCAACAGCAACAACTGTAGCAATAACAAGGTGGGTCAAGTTACAACTTGTTTTGGCTGGTTTTTGTTTTTTGTTTTTGTTTTCGTGTGCCATTCATTCGCCATTGCGTTTTGATAATCGCATTCAGTGTCTTATCAGCAGTGCAACAATAATGCAGACACGCGACAACAACAACAACAACAACAGCAACAGCAGCAGCAACAGCCACAACATTTGCTACAACATTGTGTGCAAATGATAATAACAAATCACGACAATGGCTTGGCGTTTGGGAATGGCACGCAGGCAATATTTGCATTTTTCATTGCATTTGCCACACTGTGCAGGCCCACAATGTCTGCGCCGAGTCGTGATTCCGATTCCGATTGCGATTCCGCCTGCGCAGAAGCGTTCACTTTCAAAATCAGTGAAATGTAACCGACAGAAAACAAAAACAAAAAAAGATGTTGCGAATTGTTGTTGCATTGTTGGTGTTTGCTTTAAGAGTTATGCACATTACTCATTTGGCTTACAAACAGGGGTTAATTTATTGATCAAAATGAGACGCACAAGGAATGCCCAGGGAAATGTCTTCACTTTGGCAAAGGTGCAACAACATTTAAGCTAGTTGCTCTGCTTGGAATACGAAATTGTTTCAAATGCAGTTGAGACTCTGTAAAGAGCTCATTATGAAGTACAGCCAATAATCGATAAATATTCTTACAGCGTTGCCACCCAGTGATGCTAGGGAAAGTGCTTTGCAGAAATCGATATCGAAGGTGCCAATCATTTGTAGATGGTGTTATAAGGGTATCCTGTTAATTTCTTGTTCAATTTGAATCGGTCAAGATATATCAGCTTCCATTGGAACAATTTGTCAATAAGTTAAGTCTACAGTAAAATGTAGATGATTGCAATTCAAGTTCAGTCTACTTTAGATAGTCGTTCTTTCAGATTTATTTTTTAGCTTGTAGTCTGTGCTTGCTCGTTCAATCCAAACAAGGGTTTCAAGGACAAAAGTTCATTTTCATTAATCTATGCAGTGATTAAAGCTTATCGACTTTGGCCCTACCGCAATGGGAATGAAGGAATGAACGCACGAGACTCAATGTCAAGTTGGAGTCCCAAGTTATTGAATCAAAACCACAGAGCTGCACTCATACATATATCGATAAATACATTAAAGTGTATGTGTGTGTGAGTGTGTGTATGACTTGCAAGAAGCAGATAAAACTTCAAGTGCAGAGAAAACTTCAGTCACAGCTGCAGCAGCAGCGGCCTTCAATGCTGATCTGACATTGAAGTGGTTATGCACGACATAAGTACATATATGTATATGTATAAGTATATGGATATGTATATGTATGTATATGTGTGTATGTAAGTGACGTTGACATAATTCATCAATGTGTGTGTGTGTGTGTATGCAAATGATGGCTGGCAACGCTTTTCTTGCCAATTAACGTTAAATGCCAAATAAGTCTGTCGATGACGCGCCAGCGCTTTGCATTCCACACAAGTTTCTGACCATAAACAGTTGCAAGTTGCAAGTGCAGCTGTGTATGTCTGTGTGTGTGTGTGTGTGAAGTGCGTGCCTGTGCCATTTCATGCTGCAACAAATGCCAACTGCACTTGACTTACTTGCCGCTGCACTCTCCCTGTCTCTGTTCGCCTCCATCTTTCTCTCTCGCTCTTTCTCATTGTCGCATTTGTATCTTGGCACTGCTTTGTGTGTATTTGTATCTGTATCTGTATCTGGTAACTGCCATCGGCTGCCATCTGCGCAATGCATTTCACTTTCATTATGATGCAGTCGCTTTTTGTTGCCACTAAAAATGGCAAACGAGCGTTTGGTTTTTCCAAGCCGAAAATGAAAACCAGTTAACAGCCATACGGATTTTCCCATTCATGCTCTCCCTCTCTCTCTCTCTCTCTCTCTGACTCGCACTCGTACTCTCTCGCTCTCTCTCTCTCGCTCTCTCTCTCTTTCTCTCTCTCTATCCGATTGGCATCAGCTGACAGCTGCCCCAACTGGCTTGTGTAGGAGGCGTCTCTTTTGTCTTTTCATTGTGTTTTCTTAGTTGTTTTTACTTTCTTCTAATAGATCGTTAGCTTTGCTTTGAACTTGCTGCCTTGCTTGTTGCATTTGTCGTTGTTGCTGTTGCAATTATTGTTGCAGTTGTTGTTGCAGTTGTTGCTTTTGCAATTGATTGCTTATTGTTAAATGAAAATGGAAAGTAATTTTCTATGCAGCTGCCTGTTTTTCGTGGGTATTTCCCCCAAACAACCATCCCTCTTGTCACCTTCCTCTCCAACTTATCTTAGGCACACTTTCCCAAAAAAAAAGGAAAAATATTTATATACACACATATATATTATAATAATGAACGGACTTTTCGCGGCTACAAATTTATGCAGCGAATGCTGAAGCATTTAAAATTCTCAAATTCTTGAATGAACAGTTGGCGTTTTTTCTTCATTGAGCAAATGGAAAACGAAAGTAATTACAGTTAGTCATGCCATCAATTGGCAGAGGACGCCGCGCTGGGAGGCGTGGTCATCGCTTCTTGCTAGATAAGTTCTCACAGTGCACTGGCCGAACAAGGCGATAAAATGCGAATGCGTCACGAATGCAACCCCAAAGTGCAGTCAGCTACCACAACGACTTTCTCACAGTGTATTTGTTGTTGTTGTTGTTGTTGTTGTTGTTGTTGTTGCTATTGCTGTTGTTGTTGTTGCTGCAGTGTCTGTCGCCCCTTTTAGCGTCGCCCGCACGCAACAGAATCAATTTTTATTGGTTACACAACGCCAGCAGCGAAGAGTAGTGAAGAGTGCATTGAACCCAAAAGACTCATGACTTTTAGTACTTCTTCGTACACACACACACACACTCACACACACTATGTGCCCGACATTTTTGAGGCCTATCAGCTATCTTATGCACTTGACAATCACTCAACGCTTACACAATTATTCATATTCAAAATATCTTTTTGAAATTCACAAGCCAAAATTCAGTTTATCAGCTTAACTTTGAGCTAAGTTTTCGTTCACAGGAAATGACTGGGTTGCCAGATTGTCGTGATAACAAGAAGAAGAGAAGGAGAACCAATATAAATTATATATACATATATATATATATATATATATATATATATATATTGTATATATCCTTTTATTTATTTGATTATAGAGTATTAAAACGGCGCCTTGTCGCAGCAAATTGTCTTTTTATGTTTGTTGTAGCTTCCCCTTTTTTTCTGTGTGTGTATTTTGTTGTTTTGGTTGCTGTTGTTGTTGGCAACTACTCTAAGTAAATAGCCACTGCATTTTATTGACATGTCCCACATATGTACAAGTGAGTACTTACATGCATACATCATTTATACATACATTTTTCTGTTCCCCGACCAGAGTTAGGAACATTAGTTTTCATAACTGGACAGCGGACCAATTTGCCTAGGCCTGAGTCTTTTATTCTGTGACATAAATTTATTCTTTTATTTATTTTTATATGCTTCTCCGAGTTTCTTATCGGTGTTGGTCTCATTAGATGAGCTGCGAACACAAACATCGAATTTTCGAATCAAATACTGGAAAGAAATAAACAATTTACAATTCGAAGAGTTCGAAATTAAAAAACCTTTTGATTAAATTTGCTATTGTAATATAGGCACTGCAGTTCTTTTTATTTAAAAAAAAACCTTTATTATGCATTATTCAAATGGTATGCATGAGACCAGCATTGTTGCTGCAATTTTGAAAGTCCAAAACTGTGATGGTTCTGCAAGTTTGTTTCCATTTTAATAACAAACTTCAAGTCGACCCCGATGAGGTTGACAGCGACCAGTGACCTTTGAAGGTGCTAGGACAAGATCTCTCCACGCAGTATTGCTGGCTCCTTCCCGCTGAATAACATTGGCAGCAACCAGAGCAGCCAGGCAGCAGATCAGGAGCAGCAAAATAATGCACTTGTTGGATGTCATCTTCAACTGGAGGCGCGAACACTTTCTTTCGCCAAATGCAACTGTAGCTGACTTGAGCCCGACATACCGATTTTATAGTGCAACCTGGACTATATAGTAAGTACGGACTCATGTGTCATATCGGTCTGGTCAGAGATTGTTAACAAAGAGTTGGAAATATTTATAGTTCGTTATTTACCGCCCAGGCCCTTATCAGCACAGATATATGCAAAGAGTTCAAAGATTTAGAACAAAAATAATAAGAAAATGCGAAAGATGCTGCTACCGATTGAAGAGTTATTTATACATATACACAATTATATCACAGAAATTGATTGTTTTGAGCAGAGTATTTCTTGTTTCTTTGCCATCAAATATTATATATATTCTTAAAATTTAAAATGAAACTAATTGGAAATAAATTATAATTTCTTTGCATACACAAATATATAAAAGTTGCAAGTATTTTATAGTATTTTAATATCAAATTTATTGCACTCGTTTATTTGTGATCGTTTTGCACAAAAAACTTCACATAATTCCCACTATCCAACTTAAATAATCTATTAATTATCACCAGAATTTATGCGCTAAAAGCACTTTTCATATTATGGCGGAATTGCCATAACTTTTCTTTTCAAAACGCATTCAAGACGGCGGCCTACGCAACATTTTTGCTTTTGAGATAACGCACGCACAGAAATAGAAAAAAAATATATAAAACAAAAATAAAAAGGGGAATAAAACAAAAACTAATAAAACTAAGAATCATAAAAACGAATTTAGTTCAAGCGAGTTCATTGACACACAAATAGAAATCAAAATATTGTGCGGACGGTATTTTTTTCTATTATAAATAGGCGCCACAATCATGCGTATCTTTACACCCCGCCCATCTCAAACACGCACTTTTTTCGGAGCAGTCTATGCAGAAACATACAGTAACACACCGAAACACACGCACATTCAGGCAAAAGCACAATCTACGATTTATAGAACTTTTAGTTATCGATTTCGTTGATAGCAACGTCATCAAGTATACGACACGTGTGCGGAGCTAGAGATAGGAATAAAAGTTTGGCGGCCTGCTGACTGCTGACTGCTGTTGAGAATGCAGAAACTATAAAAATGGCCTTTGGCGATTCGCAATCTCTTCGCCATGAACTTGAATTTAGATTATCGTGAAAGTAAAATGCCATGTGAATAGAAATTCTTATAGACCCTCTACAGCAACGCCACTCGACGAGGGCTGATTTCTAATCAGATTTGATTCGAAAAATATACACTCTAGTTTTGGTTTGAGGTGCTGTAATTAGGTGTGCGTACTTTAACGCATTTTGGCTTCTGGCTTCATCAATTTGAATGCGAAAGTCTTTCGGTCTTTTGTATCCATGGATCATTTGCGGGTGAAAGTTTTTTTTCAACTCGCTCGAAAATTGTACACCTATCTGTGTGTGTGTGTGTGTTTTGTTGTTGTGTTGGTTTCATTTACTTTTATTATTCGAGCTCTGGATCAGCTTATCTATTGAATATCAAGTTATGCATTTGAATATCGTTTTGTCACCTGCGGCTATTTATCTTCTTGCGCCGTGCGCTTTGTTTTTTATGAGCCCACGGGGCGTATGCTCACTCACACACTCACACACAGGCACAGCAATAGACTTGTGCGCTTCAAGAGCGGCCCCAGTATACGTATTTTTCATCAGTTATCCCAGCAAGCAAAAAAGTAACAAACAAACAAAAAAAAAAAAATCAATAAGAAATAGAAACAGAAATAGAAAACCGAAAGCATTGAAAAACCGACACGTGTTGCCAACTTGCCGAGTCATAATTGAATATTTTTATAAGCCTGCTCAAACTGTAGCGGGCCACAAAGAGGCTAGTTGGGCAGCCGTTTCTTGCTAACCATTCATATCGAAAGATACACGCACACACACATACACACACACCTAAGCACACACACAGACAGACATTCATTGACGCGCACTCAATGAAATGGCCGCGTGTTAGATACTTATTCGTATAGATGTATCTGCGAGTGTGTACACCCATACAAGTATATATGTACAAGTATATATCAGCATCTATTTGACCGATCCAAGTCGTGGCGTACGCATGCTTTCAAAACAAATGATATATGCTACAATCATACGTGTCTTTATGCCTATCTGCTCAAGTCTATTCAATTTGCTCTCAAGATTTGTTTTGCCAAAAAAATATGACGACAAATATAAAAACAGATTAATAATAATGAAATAAAGCACCAGCCACGCCTTGCCCCTCTCTCTCTCTCTCTCTCACTCTCCTCTGCCTGTCTCTCTTTGAATACAGCTCTTTTATTCATTCCATCTTAATTATTCGTTTTTCAAGTTCGTCAACAACACGAAAATGATAAAACGAAAAATTTAATGTGAATATAAATTAAATAATCTGCTTTGAAGTTAAAACTAATAAATTAAATAGTTTAATATTGAACTAACATTTTCTTTTAACAACTCAGAAATGAAATTGCAATAAATTTAGTATAAAAATAAGAAATGCATATTTTAGTAATAAATAGGCGAGAAAAGTTGCCTGCTAAAATCATATCGTCCGCCTCTTAAAACCTTTTGTTAATAACAAAACCCACACATAGTCTAATTCCACATAGTCTAGTCTAGTCTAGCCAAAAATACATCAACAAAAAATCGCTTAACGCACGCACAAAAAACATTTTGTTAATCTTTTCTTTAGCACTAGGTTTTTTTTTCTTATTCACTGCACCCATTACAAAATGATTCAAATGGGTATGATGATGCTATGCAAAAGTATGTATCAGGCAGGGGTAAGCATCTCCGACCCCATAAAGTACATACACTTTTGTTCAGATATAGTCAAGTGCGATCTTGGAGACTATTGGGGGTAAAGGAATGCAATTTGTAACTTAACTTCTCGCATATCACACATAGATCAAGTTCAGTTGAAGTCGATCGATAACTTTATGCATTCTCTCCTATATCGATAAAAATCGCTTACCGATAGCAACAAACGCCACCGTTCTTAGAATATATCTTGCTAATCGGTTTAGTAACCACCTCAACATAATATTGATCATCTGTAAGAATTCCATCCTAGATTCGCATTGTGTTCAGGGCATCTTCAAGTCGAGCTCTCTCGACTAGAGCGCTCTTGCTTGTTTTGGTTTTTTTTTTCTTTCAATAATGTATAAAGCGTAGAATGGCCACAGAAAACAGCAGCAGCTGAGCTGAGAAGCGAAATGAGAGCGCTTGAGAAATTAAAGTTTACACATTTGCCAGAGAGTTCACTCTGAAGACTGTGGAGAGAGTTCTGCTGGAATGGAAGATGGCGAGTTGGAGGGGAAGCCGTGCGGCATATTGAAATGCCGGCTGCTGTTGCTATAGTTGTAGTTGTTGTTGTGATTGTGTGTGTTGTGTGTGTTGTGGTTGGCGTTTAAGTCAAGTTCAAGGACTGTCAATTAAATTGAAATCACTTGCTAAAGACGCGACGCACGCAAAACAAGATACAGATACAGAGCCTAAAGAGCTGGAGGAGGGGATGTGTTGGGCGGAGGTTGAGGTTGAAGAAGTGACTTAAGGTTGCTCCCCGCTTGTGGCTCATTTTGAAATCACTTATAGCACGCAATACACAACAACAACAACAACAACAACTGATGTTGTTGATTTTTGCACGCAGCCTCGTTTACATATTTTTGCTGTTCTTCTTGTGGTTGTTGTATACTCGTATCTTTTGCCGGCGGATGCTGCGTAGTTAAATGTCCGCAATTGTTTATCGCATATCAAATCAACTCTGCCACAGACAACTCCTGGCAATGCTAATTCAAGTGCCGACTATTTAATCTTTGGGCATAGACTCAGCGTAGCATTGGATCCATTGGATATTCTCAAAATCGAAACATTTGCTTACATTTTCTATACTAAATTTTCGCTGATTTTCATAATATTTATTGAGCAAATAATACAACGATAGACATTTTATTTAGAAACGCCAGCTTCCCCCAATGCCACCGCCAAAATTGTTGCGATTATTATGGAAATCACGCTCGGCATTTGCGTAGGCGTCAATGCTGCCACGTCCATCGCTACTGGTATACAGATTGTGATTGTACTGCAAGCTCGCCTGGCTTCCAAACCGATCCTTGTGGCCCTCCAAGACCACAGAGCCATGTTGCGGCGAACGCCTCTGGCGCAGATGACTTATTGGGGAATCACCTGCTTCTGACTCCGGAATAACACTGATTCTGGCAGCAACGAGAGCAGCCAGGCAGCTGACCAGGAGGAGCACAATTACACACTTGCTGGAAGACATCTTTAATTGGAAATGTGTACACTTTGATTTGTAAAATTAAACTGTGCCCTGCTTGAGCGGGACACGGTGATTTTATAGACCAAGCCAGATAGCTATGGGATTCACTTGTCTCCCCTTGTTTTTATCAACAGCGAGTGTGACCTACAAGAGGGACTTTTTCAGCATGTGAGTCCCCGTGAAGGGTCTTATCACCAATGCTGACATATTTAACTAAATATATACTTTATATATATACCCAAATATGATGCTGTGCTATAGAGTTGTCAACTTTCTCAAGGAAAACTAAAGATTTTGAATATCAAATACTCTGCGGAAGCTAAAATCCCTTCCAGTTACAAAGTTATCCAAAATCCCTTATTAACACGACTGGTGCATATTACTTATATTTAAGTATTTATATACATATATTTAAAGTAAAACATTTTTCGCCTTCTATAAACGCATTCCTTATTAACTTCCCGACATATTTAAAACTATATCTTATTCTTCAGCATCTTTAGAACGGAGTTCAAAATCTAAACTAGACCCCATAATTTCATTCTTCCCGAAATCATTTATTAATTGTCTCAGCACTTTCAAAAACTGTCAAAGCTGAGCCTATATTTTAAACTCTAATCCTTTTTGATCAAGTCTAAGCCTCTGAATTTATTTGAAACTCAAGAGAATGTTTAGTTTGATCGGAAATTAGGCTTAAATTGCATTTATGAAATCCGGTCAGCCATAGTTTTATTTCACGAATAACATGTTCTTCTTTTTCGTAATTTACTCTAAATATTTTTTTATTTTTGGCCTGATCGGGGTAAAAATTACAAACAAAGCTAAACACATTTTCGGTCCCATGCCAATTTTGCTCTTGATCGCAGCACTTAAATAATTTTACACCTAAAATTATAGAAGGTTTTTTTTTATTTCTTTCGAATTTTGCTTGTCTTTTAACCACTGTTGAATCTTTACTTTGTTTAACTCAAGTGTTTTTCACCTATCTCAAGCCACACGCCCAACAACTCGAACGCTATCTAAGCCAAATCCAAGTGCATGGCTTAAACTAACAAACTCACAAATAAACACAAAACCTCCGAAAAAAAATACCAATTGGAACCATGTTTTTAGGCCAACTTTCAGTTTTCAAATTAAATTGAGGTTTTCGCATACATCTGTTTTATAAATATATTTACATATATGTACATGTGTATGTATATATATTATGTATGTATATTTGTATATTTGTATGCATGCTTCATGCGATACGATTAACACTGATGATAAAATTTGGTCATAGCTCGCGGCTCTTGATACGTTTTTAAATAAATGCATAATTAATGCCGCATTTTAAATTGAGTGCTTGATTTTATGTTTTTTAATTCACAAATTAACATATTACCACGATACCATGCACAATTTAGTTTATTTTATAATTTCGACAAAGTTTCGATTGCACGTGCTCCGAACGAGTAGTTAACTTGGCCAAGCTGTTGGCCACAAAAAAAAAAAAAACCAATTAAGAAACACATGCAAATGTTTAGTAACATAAAAAACTAAGCGGAAAAGATTTGGTTTTTCTTTGTATTTATTTAGCATTAAGCATTATGTACTTTTCTAAATAATGAGTTAATGTGGAAAATTGTTATTAGACAGAAAAGAAATGTATGTATTTATGTGTGTACATTTAAATGTGTATATATATATCTATATATATATAGATGTATATGTTTATAGTATCGAGTACTGTTTTCAATTTATCAGCGCTGGCAAATAGAAAGGAAGCGTCTGCTAACTGAGCGGAAATTCACGGCGTTTGTCACGCACTCTACGAGAGAGAGGGAGATGGACAAACAGAAAAACAAGAGTGAGAGAGGCATAGAGAGGGAGTGAGAGAGAGAGAGAGAGAGACATACTATGGGCCAGTCAATATTTTGCCAATAAAGCCATTTGGCTGCGTTTCCAAACTTAATTTTAATTTTTTGTTGTTGTTTTTGGCTTTGCTCACTTTTTGTTTTGTTTTGTTTTTTTTGCTGTTTTTGTTTCTTTTTAGAATTTTTTTGTATGCCAAGAATTTAAATTAGTAGTAAATCTGGTTTTTTTGTTTTTCTCTTTTTAAATTTCGGGTTCTGTCTGCTGCTCAATTCTTGATTTCTGTGCCTGGCTTCAGTTTGGCTGCTCTTTTCTGCGACTTTATCACAGGTGGAATTTAGATACACTGTTGTTGTTATTGTTGTTGTTGTTATTGTTGTTGTTGTTATTATTATTTCTATTTTCGTTGTTTTGTTTCGCTCTCCAAAAACTGCGCTGTTTGGCTTAGGACGCTTGACGCCATTAGTTATGGCCAAAAATAAAAAAATAATAAAAAAATAAAAGAAAAAAAACAAAATTGTAATAAATAAATTCAAGTTTCGTATGAAAAGGAAATGCTGAGGCATCATTGAATATTCCAGGCAAATGCTAGACTGGAATGTGTTGGAGCTTAAAGCACACCGCACACAGCACACAACACGCTGGAATATTGAAATTTGAAATTTCTCTATGACAAGTTATAATAAAAAATAACCCGCAAAATTTGTATGCAACTTATATTAATTCAATTCAATTGGTTTACTTATTTACAATGTACAATTGAAGGCATTTACTTTCTCCGCGAATGTGTTAAAGAAAGCCAACTGAAACATTTCTTGACACATGACAATTTTTGTGTCTTTTTTTTTTTGAAAATGTTCCACTTCATAACTCATTCAGATCAATTGTAATTTTTATCTGTATAGCAAATGAATGATAATGCCCTCAATATGGGTCATATTTGTGCTGCTGCCAAGAACCAATTTATAAGCTTTTAATCTCTGGCTTTCTTTTATTAAACAAAAAAAAACGTTGTTTTTTTCTGTGGGTTTTTTTTGGTTTTTTTTTTTTGTAAATTGCTTAAAAGTGAAACTCGTAAGCAACTCTGCTGGCCCGCAACAGATAAACATGGCCTAAACAATTTGTGCATTTAAGAGACAGATGCAATTTAAACATTTACATCAATTAAACGAAATCTTTATTGATTTTGCTTGATTTCCTTTTTTTAACGTTTTAACGTTTGTACTTAAGCATTTATTTATGCATTTTTGTGCCGTTCTTTCTTTGGGTTTTGTGTTTGCTGGTTTTTTGTGTAATGTGTAAAATGTGCATGCTTTTATACATATATCGAGTATATACAGCTATATATGCATTTGGCTGTTGATATATCTGCACGTTGCTGCCCCCAGTATCTGTATCTGTAGCTGTATCTTTAGCTGTGCGTATTTATTTTGCCTTTTACATGCTGGTTTTTTTAGCTGCCAGCACCCGGCATGTAATTACACAAAAAAATGAGGCAAAATAAACTTAAAAAAAAAAAACAAAAAAAAACAAAAAAAACAGAAAACGAAAACGGAATGTATTTCATGTTCTGTATCTGCTTTGGTTTGCTTTTCGAATTCACTGTGTGTGTGTGTGCCTGTGTGTGTATGCCTGTTTGTGTGTGTGTGTGTGTGTGTGTGTGTGCCTGTGTGTTGTTTTTGTGTTGCTCTTATCATTATTTTGTGCTGTGCGTATGTAAAAGGGACAGTCGCGCATTTAAGAAATTTCTTAACTCATTACGATTTCACTCAATACGGCGTATAATTTGTTTTTAGGCCAGCGGCATCTGCGTTGCACATCAACCAAAAAAAAAAAAAAAAAAAAAAATCCCAAAACAACAAAAAATTACATGTTTCACTTTCTCTGGCGCCTAAAAAGTTTCCATCGCCAGCAGAGGAGCATTGTGTCAAAGAAGAAGAACTTTTCATTTGTATCTTCTCAATAGTTCTTCACGCAATTTTCGATAAGTTGACTGCTTAAAATAGTATTCAATTTGATTAACATTTTTTTTCTTGAACTTAAGCGTCTGTAAATTATAGATATAAAATTTGAGACCATATAACTTTTGCAAGATTCTTTTATTTATAGTTTTTATTCATGCTTAGCCGTTCTGTCCACTAAACCAGTTTAAGATTATTTCAGTGCCTTAGTCAACCGACTGCGCTTATTTGCGATTACGCGCTTTAGAAGTGGAATATTTACATTATATCTGTACATATGTATGTCTATATATATATATATATATATATATATCTAGCTGTACTTACATTTATCGCCAGTTGTACTGCCCGCCCGTATGCCTCGTATTTTTCATTCAGAACTTTGCTACGCAATATATATATATATATATAAATATATTTATGCGTGTAATTTTGCTGCCTCCCTCTCGCTATCTCCCTCTCTCCCTCTCTTTCTCTCTCTCGCGCTGTTGTTGTTGTTGTTTTTTTAATTCACACAAAATTAATTATTTTTTTGGGTTGATTATTATTTATTTAGTAATTGCACACATAATGGAGGGGGCAACAATTAAATGCTGTGGTTTTGAGGTACTAAAAAAATAAACACGCACGCAGCCAATTGAAAATGGAATTATACAGATATATATATATATTTACATATATCCAATATAATTTGTTGTTTCACTTAGAATCGCTTGTCATAAAGCAAATTCGAACTGCATTTTTCTGGTTGAATTTCAAAACAACAAATTTTTAAAGAATGCTCAAATATTTATGTATTTATGAAGAAACTCTCAGTTCTGCGCTCCTCGAACAACGTCGATTTTGTATTTCGTTTTAAAAATAGAACAATTTTCGCTTTGAAAATATTGTGTGTGTGCCGTTTTTGTGTGTTTGTGTGTTTGTATTTTGTGTTGATTCTTTTATTTTTTTTTCTTTTTTTGGTGTTTTGTGAGGCGCGTCAGTGTTGCACTTGTATCTTCCACATACACGAGCAAATGTTGCGTGGTTTGCTATTTTTGTATTCAATAGAATCAAAGTATGATTTAGATCACTTTTTGTTTAGCGTATTTCAGTGTTTTTTAAATAAATTTTTTCGATTTGTTTTTGGGAATTGATGAAAACGAGACGCGTTTGCAGCGCAGCGCGTGCAGTTACAACGACAACGACTGAGCGGCAAAAACTCGAGAACAGGCAAAGTGCGGCTCAATTTATACGACAAACAGACAACAAGAAGATACACACGAATGCGGCGCTGCCGCCGCTGTTATGGGTTGTGTTAGTATTGGTGTTGGTGTTGGTGTGTATCTTCAAGATACACACGATCGGCCAACAGCCCAACGACAGCAAAACAGATAACAGTGACGTCGCCGCTAACAGCAACAGCGACGCGCACGCAATTAGAACGCTGCCAAACTCTGGCGAGCGCCTAAAAAAAAAAAGAGAGAGCATGCAGCGCAGCGAGCAGCGCAGCGAGAGTGAATTTTGTATTTTTTTTTCGGCGCACTCTCTGCCGCTGTTCGAGGGGGTGGCGACGGCACTGTTGCTGTTATCGCAGCCGTCGGCGTCGGTGCTGTCCCTCTCTGTTTGTGTGCGCGTATGTGTGTGCGTGTGTGTTTTGTATTTGTTACAAAATAGTAGTAGATGCGACGCAAAAGTGTAGTAACTTTTGGCAGTAGGAATTTAAATACATTGTTTGTTTTATTTGCATATATTAAATATGCACGACCTACATTGTTGTTTTGACGGTGACAACTCACTCACAAACAAACAAACAAATAACGAAAAATATATAAGCAACAGATACAACGCACAAAATATACAAAACACAGCAGACGAAGCCGCAACAGCGCCGCGTATAAATAAAAACACACAGCAAGTGTACATAAGTATTAACGCTGTCGACGTGCTGTCAACGGTGCTGTTCACGTCGCTGTCGACGTCGCTGTTAGCTGTCGCTGCTCGCTGACTATCTGCCGCTTCGGGTACCCCCCACACACACACACAAGCACGCACTCGCACATAAAGTGGCGCTAAAAACGTAGTGAGGGGAAGGAGACACACACACGCATACACGCACACACGCATACACGCACACACTCACACATGCACCGAGAGTCAGTTCAAGCCAAGCAAACACAACAACTCGCTGGCGTCGCCGTCCGCACGCGGTCAAAGGCAAGTCCAAACTGAAATGCTCGAAAAAAGCACTTTTTACGCTTGGGCCCCAAACAACAGCTGCTGCTGCCGGCGGCGTCGTCGACGAGTCAGCTGCGCAGTTGTTGGAGCTCTTGACGCTCTTTGCATTTGACTCGCTCGGTCTGTTTGTCAAAAGCTTAACAGCGAGCAGCCGCTGTTGCGCGCTCTGTTAAAGCTCTCGGCGCTGTTAGTGTAAGTGGGCGGGGGAGTTCTAAGGCAATCTCTGCTCCCCTTTGGCTAATATTATTCACAGCTGTTTGTGCAGAGGCAACAGCTTTGTGATTGTCCTAATTGTAGCAGTAAGCTTTGCACAATGGAAAGCTTGCCGTTTGCATTGTGCAGCTTTTGTTTTTAATGCTGACGTCATCTCTAATATGCTGAACAATTTCCACTTGTTTTGGCAAACGAGTTTATTAAGACATCTCAGCTTTAATTGCTTCAAATCCTTTTCAAAACTAGTAGCCTGATGAGCTTTTGATGATGAATACCACACCGAGCTTAAATAAATGATGAACTCACGCCACAAAGTTGCAAGCTGCACATTAATCTAAATTCCCAAATGTCATTATTAGTTTAAATTTGACTGAAAGGGCGTCAAAAAAAATGCGGCAAACAAAAAATGTGTTAAAAAACAAGTTTGGCTTTTAAAAACAAACCGTTTGAAGTACACAAATGGAATTGAATAATTATAATTATTTATTATAATTATTTATGTTTGTATTAAATTATATTATTATTATTTAGTACGTAATCTGTGAAGCTTAAAAAATGCAGCCAACTTTTAATTATGGTTTAGTCTCTAGTTTAATGGTGCATTCAAAGTTGGAAACATGATTTTTGGCTAAATATGCCAAGCTGAAATATTCTTATATACAGATACAGATACAGATCATATACAGATTTTTAGTATAACCAAAATGAAGCTCAGATTAAAGAAAATAGATGTTCCCTCCCATGAAGCCTTTATGAATTTTAATATGCAAATTGGCTAAATTGCTTGTACATTTTATCCATCTAAATGAATGCATATCAACATACATATATATGTATATATATTTGTACATATACATGCACATGCATAGGCATATGTTAATAAGTTTATTAGCTTGTATATCAATTACATTTTGAGCGCAAGGCCGACCAGAAGGCAGATAGACAGTCGACAGTCGACAGTCGACAGTCGGTTCGAATGGACGGACGGACCGAGTATATATATTTGAATGCATTAATGAATGATCAAAGTGAATTGAATTGAATGCAAGGCACATTGGCACATTGGACGACTGCTAAGTCCGAGGAGTGGTTACAATTTAACCATCATTAATTTATTGGCAAAAGCGCAATCGCTTTCAACTGAGAGACTGCATGCTACTACATGCTACATGCCACATGCTACATACTTCATGCTACTACTAGGCAGAGTCAATTACGTGACATGTCAGAGCCATAAACGAGTTAAACACGATTGCGGATCGACGATTGCAATTGCTTGTTATTGTTGTTGTTGTTGTTGTAGTAGTTGTGTTTTTCAAAACGCATTCACCTCGAAGTGTGCATTGAACTTTTGTAACAATTATTGGAAAAAACATAAGCATATACATATTTATATATATATATATATATATATATATATATATATATAACGCACTCATTTGCTGATAGCAATGCGCGTATAATTGATGAGTCTAAACTCGATTTAGATTGGATTTCGATTTGAAATTACTTCAACAACTAATAGCGAGAGCGGGGTACATGCAACTGCAACTCTGCCCCACTCATTCTCTATCAGCAACTGTGTCTGTTTTGTATCTGCTTTGTTTGTGTAACTGTTTCAGCGCTTGTAAACAAACGTCAAGCAAATAATCCAAGATATTCCTCAAAAAAAAATGTTTGAAGTATCGACAACAATGTTTGTTGTATTGACAACATCGCTGGGCTTATCTTTGTGAAGTTTGGTTTATTCGAAGCGTGTACACGTTAACGTTATTTCTGAATAGATGTTTCTGTACGAGACACGTTTTCCATACAACTTTGATCAGAGACGCAACTCCGGAGAGAGTCCATGTATTAATTTGAATATATCCAGCTTAGTTTCAATAGAAAGAAATAGCAAGAAATATAGATAAGACCAGAGAGAGAGAGAGAGAGAGAGAGATAGAGATCTCAGCTCGGGAACAGAAGCTGCGCAGTCTTCTTATCAGCTCGCCTGCAATGTGTGTCAACTGTGATAAGCTGGTAGAATTGATTTCTACTGTGCATCAAGTTATAAATACACAAGCTACACATATTCATCTATGTACATATACAATATGGCATACACATATGTATATACATATATATAATACAGTCAACTCCTCCTAAGTTGCTCGTTGTTGGCTCGTTGCCATGACTAATTAAGCAAGCAAAACTCAATTTCTCAGCATAAAAACTCGCCGACAACTTTGTAAAAGGATTGCCAAAAACAAAACAAAAAGAAAAAATAAATATAAAAAATTTGTTGCGCATCTTTTGGATATGTGTTAGGGCATTAAAGGAGTCGCTTCAAATTGTATATCAAAAGGGTTGACTGCAAACTTTAATATACAATTAAAAAATAGTTTGGATTTTATATTTATATTTTATTTGTAATATTTATTAATTTTTATTTCAAGGTAGTTGATTAAAAAGTTTAACACAATTTGATTGACAGGGCTTACAATACTATTATTTATTATTATTTTTGAATATCTTAAATCGAATCACTTTTTGTATTGTTAATATATAAGTAAACTCTTAAGCCTAAACACTTTTCTCTTATTATAAATATATCTTAGCTAGTTGAGGGGCCTTTCAAACAGCACTCACCAAACAAAGAACAATCTAACAATTTGCTTAATTGTCACACATTTGAAAGAAAGGCTTTAAGAAGAAGTAAGAAATACTTTTAGCAAGGATATGCAGTCGTCTGCATTCTTCCCATATTTTCTTGTTGTTTTCTTGTGTTTTTTTTCGTTTTTGTTTGTTGTTTTTGTTTGTTGTCGGTTCTCTTTTCGATTTTGGTGCTTTTTGCGCGTGTGAATCATGAGCATTAAGCATAAAACCGACATTTAGCTGATTGATCTTAATAAGAATTCCTGGCCAGGGCTGTGGCTCGCTAACGGATCCGTGCAGCGGGTCAATAACATTTTGTGTAGTATGCCACTCCACCCCACTCCCCCCACCCCCCTCGTATTCCACGCCTCTTTTTAAGGGCGTTACTTGGGGCTGCGCCTGCGCAACATAACAACAAACTTTGTGTTTGTTTCTTTTATATGCATTTCCTTGTGCACTTTTAATAACTCCCCGAGACGAACGAAGGAACTTCTGCTTCTGCCTCTGTCGAAAATTGAAGTTTGTATTTTGTTTTTTTTTTTGAGTTATGTGTTTTTTGTATTTTGTGTGTGTGTGGGTGTGTTTTGAGTAATTCGTCGTGATGTGTGTTCGAGTATACAAATGAAAAATAATTGGATTGGTTTTTACATATGCAGAGAGTTTTGGAATTTGCAAATGCGGAGCGGATGTCGGTTGCCCAATTTCTCGAATGACAAAAAAAATGTCGCCAAAAGTGCAAAATTTGCAAACCTAATGCTAGGAGCGTAAGAGGGGGTGGGGAGGGGCAGCGTATTTGTGTGCCGCTCGAGGAGCCTGGGGCATTCTAAGAACTGTTGCATATTTCATATGTGTGCTTGAAACAACTTTTAAAGTCAATTAGATGTCGATTGATTTGCATACATTTGTATGTGTTTTTTGTTTTTGTTTTTTTCGTTTTTGTTTTTGTTTTTGTGTCTTAAACGGTTGCCCGCTAATAATTCTAGCAAAGTTATTATCAGAATTTCAACAGAACCTGTTCGAGCATTTAATAAAATCCAATCAATTTTTGTCTGCCACGCTAATTAACTCTCAAAATTGCATTCGGTTGCCTTACAAAAAAAAAACATATTTTTGCTTGACTGCCTAAGTGGTCCAAAATTGGCGACATATGTTGCGTAATGTCTGGACGTCTAGCAATCGAATTAAATCGAATGCAGTCGACAAATCAAAGCACGTAAAAAACAAGTTAGAATGCTCTAGTCAAGGGAGTACGACTGGCAGATACCCTGTCATGTTAAACATAAGTCGTACGACTTTTATATTGATTTACATCAAATCTCAAACCAATATCGATTTTATGACAAAATATATGCATACTCGATTATAAAGTCTTATCTTGTGGCTTTTATTGCTATCGATAAACGATTTTTATCGATATTGGAGTGAGCGCAGCAAGTTATTGATTAAATAGAGCTGAACTTGGTCGGTTTTTGAGTGTCTGCCGTCGTACGACATTTATATTGATTTACATCTAATCTCAAACCAATATCGATTTTATGTCAAAATATATACATACTCGATTAGAAAGTCTTATCTTGTGGCTTTTATTGCTATCGATAAACGATTTTTATCGATATTGGAGTGAGCGTAGCAAGTTATTGATTAAATATAACTGAACTTGATCGGTTTATGAGTGTCCGAGATTGGACGAGGATGAATATTTTGTCATGGTATACAAACCGAAATAGAAATATTTATATATACATATATATATGCCTTATATGGTCGCAGATGCTACCCTCTGCCTGTTGCACACTTAAACGCAACTCTATTATTCCCCACTTCATTCAGTTTTAATAGCTGGACCAAAGTCTTCTTGGTCGCCTAAGTCTGCCATTTAAATTAAGTGCAATCAAAGCAAAATTGATGATTGATGCTGCCCAAAAAAAAAGAGCTACTTCAAATGCCGCTTGCTTTATTTGGCTAGTCTGCTACTAAGAAGTGCACTTGATCAACCCCTCTCCCCTCTCCTTTCTTCCTTCTAATACCGACTACGATCTTTCTGGTGCTGCCCTTTATTTTTTTGTTGTTTTTGTTTGTTATGCTTTTGTGTGTTTATGTTTTGCTTATGGTGTGCAAACAAAAGGCGTCTAGATTACGTCTACGTCTGCCTGGTCGTCGACAGCAGACCCAAAATGCCCAGACGCAGCCTCTTCAACTACACCCTGCCCCCACCAAACCCTGCCCGACCCATGCTCGACTTGTCTGCTTTTTGTCTGCCGCTGTCCTTATCCATTTCTATATGATTGTTGTTGTAGTTGTTTTGTTTCCTTTCCTCTTCTTTGGGTTGCTTAGATGTTAGTCAAGTTTTTACTTTCAGGGCAAGCAGCTTTTTCGGGTTTATTATTGTTTGGATTTGGCATTTGATATCAGTGTTTGCTATATACACATGTACATAGATTTATATGTGTGTGCAACTTTATAGACACAGGGGGTTCTTCAAGTTCTTTAAATATTTCGCCAATTAATTTTGCATTCCTTTGTTCCACTTTTATTTATCCTATATTTTGGCATAGTTGGCTCGACGCACAGCCAAGACAAACTTGCCGCACAAACGCTGCCGAAAATAGCCAGACAAACACGCACAGAAAACAACACAAATCATGTCTGGATCTTTTGATTGTGCGGCTGACCTTGAATTTATGCAAATTGTTCAAGTGGGAACAACTTTGTCAAATTGAGAAATCAACAAAAAAAAAGATACACATATTAAAATAAATATACAACGCCCAAAAAGACCTTGACATTGAGCTGCAAAAGGGCTCGACTCAAAATATTAAAGAGATTTGTGACGCTGTCTATCAGCAAATGTGGATCCTTATGAAAAATACCCCTTCTTACTGGGCAGCTGTGGAGTACATATTTATTTATAAAGTGTGGCATATATTTAAAAAATACCTTTTTGTATTTTAAAGAGAAGTCCACTCCACAAATGTTATGCCAGAGAGCAACTTCAAGTCACTTTGTATGGCATATATATATCTGCCACATTGGGCAGCATCCCAAATGAATTACAACTTACGCATAACTTACAAAGAAGAACCCATAAAAATCAAAATAAGAATAATAACAATCAATCCATAATAAGCAACTGTGTTCGGTGCTGCGCATCGATAACCCTTATCAAATGTGCGGCATCTCGGGGCGAACAAAATACAAATTATGCCTGCAAACGAAAAACCAAACCATACAAAAAGTCCACAGGTGTATGTGTGTGCGTCTGTGTGTGTGTGTGTATCTGTGTTTGCATTTGCCATTGGTAGCTGTTTGGGTTTTTTAGTCCTCGCTTTGGGCCACCATCGGAGCTGTGGGCGTGACGCGTTTAAGCCGAAGTACGCCCAAAATACCAGATTGTCTGATGCAAATTTGGCGATATTAAAAAAAAAAAAACCAAAAAAAAAGCCAAGAAAAAACCCAATCAAATTGCAGTCATTTCGCTTGGCTCACGAAATTGATCATTTTATTAATTTAAGTTTACACACACCGAAATTAGGTAGCTTTGTGCGGCGTTTAGTCGTTTAATTTGATTGATTTACTGTCACATTTGCACTGCAAAAAATACATCAATTAGCCACCCAAAACTTTGACAAAAAGGATTTGATCATTTGTGTCATTGTTTTTCATTTCAAAAACTTTTTTGTTGACAAACACTTCAAGTATAAAATTCTCAAGTTTTCTAAACCATTTTCTAAGTAACTAAATTTCGCAGAAAAGTGCAAGCTGCAGTTAAATTCTTGTTATTGATACCAAGACATACATCTAAATATATATACAGATATATATATATAATGTCCAAGTGTTCGCGCTTGGAGCGGGAGATAATTTTATTGCGCCAGGAGCTGGCCATAACCCGATTGGATCGCGATGAGCTCCATCGCAAAGTGGGCGATAAAAAGTCACAGTTGGATTTGGGAAAGCGAGTAAAATCGAATCCAACCAATCAGGATTTGTACATTGCCTATTTGGAGGAGCAGATACAAATGACGCGGCTGAAATACAAGAAACAAATGGGCGATGTCAAAGCCAGTGCGGGACTCTTGGAAACGAAGCTGCAGAATGTGCGGCAAGAGATGAACTGCATCACGGCCAAGGCACACCAGGTGGATGAATTGGAAAAGACGGTGACGATACTAAAGGCCAAACTGCAACGCCGGGACACGATTATAGCCCGATACAATGAACAACATGCCGCGTTCCTGGGACTCATTAATAATTTGGGTCAGAATTCAGCTGAGGCATTGAGCGCTGAACACCACGTGAAAGATCATAGCAAATCCGAGACTGAAATTCGGCTAAAAGACGATTGTGTTGACGACAGAAAGCCATTCTCGAAATCATTATTAAACTTTCCATGCCTGGGCTCGGCTCTCAAGCACAAACTGAAGCGGAAACCAGAATAATACTATTAAATTATTCCCAGGCTGAAATATTTGACTATCTGCATTATTATTTTCTTCTTTTTTTATCAATTTACTTTTGAATTCATGGATTGTCAACAGTACTGTGTGTGATTAACGATTTGATATTTTATATAAGGCAATTTTCATTAAACGACCGAGTTGACGGAACTGCAGTCAGCAATTCGAATTCTTCGATTTCTTAGAAAACGCTGCCCAAGTTCATTGACAACTTTTTTTGTTGTTGGTATTTTAGCCAAACAACGCAATTCATGTAAATATATTTATTGCATAAGAGCAGAGCTTCAATTCTATTCAAATTCAGCGAATGTTTACAAATTTTAAAAACATATTTCTATTTTTAATAAGCTGACAACAACATTTTACACATATTTCATCTTATATTTTGTGGCTAAAATTGTCACGTTTTGTGTCTTTTATCGTTGCATTTGCTTTGTGCAACGCATTCGCATCCTAATGCAGAATTTGTGGTAAAGAGCACGTAGCATATTTCCCATAAATATCTACATATATATATATGCATATAGTCGGACAGTAGTACTATGAAAGTCTGGTAGTCTCTGAATGGACGTCTATTGAATTCTAATGTGGCATGCACCAGGAAGTGAGTGCAACGTTCAATTGAAGTTATTTGTGGCAAATTGAAATTGATTAGGCGTCGCCAGCAAAACTTATGGGAATGGTAAAAAGGCAAAAAGACAAAGAACTAGGCCAAAAGTTCAAAGGGACCGTCAGAGTTATTTCAAAAGGCAGTCTTCATTTACAATCTTATCTCAAGTTGGACAAAAAATCACAGTTTCAATGATGAAATTCGACAATTTCACATATTTTCGGCCAGTGCATGGGACGGCCTTTGAAAATAATTAGTATGCGTTTGATATATTTGCCTTATATGTAAATATATATTTTTATTTTATTTTGGGAGGCAATCTGACCCTGAACCGTTATTGCGTGGCTGGTATGACGTCACTCTGCCAAGCTGCTCCATTCTTCATTCTCCACTCTCCGTTCTCTCCACTCTACACTTCTCTCTAAGAATAAGAACAATGAATGGAAAATAAATTGATTCGTTGCTTTATATTATGATCATTATTGAAGCTTAATTAAATTTGCGTACATTACATTTACATTTGTATATTAATTAAACACTACAAATGAGCGCCTGCTGTCTTTATGTGCCCGAAAAGCTGCGAAAATTGTTCTTCAGCAGCAGCAGCACAAAGAAAATGCCAACGGCGATGGTAAACAACTGAACGTTGATCACTTTGGAGTCGACGAGGGCCTGCAGCATGTTGTAGATGCTTTCGCTGCGCACCTCACCACCACAGCAGTCCATGTATCTAACTAATATTAAGTACGAAAAATGTTTTACAATCGTTGCGTTTTTTTATGTATATAAAATGCAAGTTTGTTTTTTGGTCACGAACAGCTGTGTAAAGATACGAGAGCTGGGCTAGAGCACAATATATGGTTCAGTGTTGGTAAATTCTTTTTTGAGAAATAAAAGAGATGGCAACGCCCGCAACAGCTGTTCAGCAATTCATTTAAAATGGTAGAAATATGTTAAACCATGTTCTACATTTTATGCCCAAAATAATCAAGAGCACACACAATTGCCATCAATTGAACTGTGGGTTTATAGTTTTATTAATAAGCTTAACATGATTAATTTAATAGGAGACAGTTCGTTCGCCTATTCGTCATTGACATAATCAGCGGGATTCTTGCGCATCAAGGCTGTGTGCTTGCGTTCGGTCAAATCGTAAATCAAATAACCAATGATGAATGCTGCAACCATAAAAATGATTAAATAAGGGCAAATTAAGAACAAAAATCCATCTTTAACTTACGTGGTGTTACACGAAAGATGTTAGAGCGCAGGCGACGCACCATGTTGGGCAGCCCATTGCTGATGGCGCCGGCGAAGGCGCGCTGCTCGAACGGGGAAAGCTTATAGGTGACAATTCCATGCACCTTGGCCAAATTGCCGAAATGGGCACCGTTCAGGATCGAGGTTAGACGCATCTCTTAAGCTGTGAGAAGAGGAATATTTTAAAAGGGATAACCGATTATAATCACAAGGCGCATATGAAGCCAACGAGTATTTGGATAAAGACACAAATAGTTATTATAAACATTTTGCACTTAGCCTCAAAGAGGTTATGTAATTTGTTGCACTGCGAACTCTTGTATGCAACTGCTGCGATTGCACCTTTGCACCAGCCAATAATTAGGCATATTTATAGTGCTCAGCACTTGGCAACATATTTTTGGCATTAATTTCGCTTAATATTTACCTTGAGAAGTCAAAATTCGTGCCTTAATTTAGAAAAATCTGCGAATGACGTCTGTTCGCCTCAGCTGCTTCTTATTTGACACTGCTAGCTAACAGCTTTTGACAGGCTGTTAAAATGTTAGCATTTCGATATCGGTTGTTATCGGCTGACCGCCACAGCATACTCTTTTTCGAGCAGAACAACAAAATAGTTGCAAACGCCAACTGTTGAGAAAAACATTAATTTATTAAAGGAAAACACATAAAGCTTAACAGCAATGGCCGCCAAAGTTGCAAGCAACACAAACAAAGTGTTTCAGAACGTAAGTGCATATGTGCAACTGCGCCGCCCGTCAAAGTAACCTCACTTCTCATCTGGCCTCTGACTAATCTCAATTTGGAATCACTTTTTGCTTCTGCTTTTTGGTTTCCCTTCTTCCAGCACGATGATGTGCACATTTCTTTTGAGGATCAGCAGCGCATCAATCGCTTTGCCAAGCACAATGCACGCATGGACGACTTCAAGATGGAGCTCGAGATGAAAAAGAATGATCTCAAGTGCGTCGAGGAGGCACTGGAAGAAATTGAACTTTTCGATGAGGATGAAGATATTCCCTTTCTAATTGGCGAAGTGTTCCTCTCACACAAGCTGGGCAAAACTCAGGAGCTACTCGCCGAGACCAAGGACCAGACGCTGAAGGCAATAGCCAGCATTGAGGCCAAAGCAAAAGTGATTAAAGCCGAAATGGATGAGCTGAAGGCGCATCTCTACCAGCGCTTCGGGAGCAACATTTCCCTGGAGAGCGACGAATAGAAGCGAGACAAACAAAAAAAAAAAAAAAACAATGTGCGAAACTTTCGCTCGATTAAAATACGAGTACATTTAATTTAAACTATATCAGAAGGATATTCTCTATATATATTAACTATAGCACTATAAAGTAGTAGATAATCAGTGTGATTACCAGCAAGGTGAAAACCATGCCAGCCACAAAGATGCGTCGATCCTCCACCAGTCGTCGCTCAATCAACTTCATTGTGTGATTCGACAGTCCCAGTGTACTCCCAATTGCCTGAATGCGCCGATGCGCCCCACTCAGCGTCATCCGTTGCGAAATGAGACTCTCGAGTATGCCGCTGCCGGAGGCAATCATCTCATCCACGCCATGATGCGAGTTCTGCATCTGCGTGTGATGCTGCAGCTCATAGTCCAGCTGCAGACACGTGTCCTGCGCACTATTTGCCGCAAAACGATGATTTAGCAGCTGTTCCCGTTCATTTATCTCCTGCTGCCGCCGCTGGCGCCGATCTCGCGCATGTTGCAACGATGTCTGCAAATGCCTCAAATCATATTTCAACTGATCTGTGCGCAACTTGGAACTCTGTCTTTGCGATGGTGGCACCTTGAACAAAAGAACATCGAGTCGATCGCAAATGCTGTGGCAAAGATGGCAAACCTTAAGATTAAGCTTGTTGTGGATGGGGTTGGGTTTGGTTGACTCACGAATTGGCCTGTGTTATTTTCAGTTGGATTGCGTTCTCCACGTCAGCCGCTTCCTGCGGCAGTATTTGTCCGAGTCGCTGAAAACATTGCTCAATCTCCTTGATCGTGTTATTCGTTTGATGGTACAGCGTTTCCATTGTGTTTGCTACGCTGCATGCAACAGGCTAATGGTTTAACTTTAAAAACTCTCAAAATTAATTCGTTTCAAAAAGCTGACGCGTTGCAAATTAGCTGTCCAATTCTATAGGTGTGTTTGTGTTATCGCATTGATATATCGATATTTGCAACTGTCTGGCAACGTTGCCGGAACGAAATGTACCAATTATGGCCACAGTGTGGTGTGTACGGTCGCGAAGAATGCGCTAAAATAAGCCAAAACACACACACACTCTAGGATAAACCACAATGGCGCATACATCTAGTACCGGCGTTGGTAAGAATTTTATTTGTAAAATTAACAATTTGGCAAGCAATTTGATCGTATAGCACGTGCCCGCAAGCACGCCCAGCTGAGGTCCAATAATTTAACCAACGAATTGTGCAAAAGTTCGGCCGCAAAACGTGTGCGCAAAACGTTTTTTTTTTCTTTTTTTTATTGAACGATGACGGGCCGCTGGCGCTGCCGCAGCGCTGTCACTGCCCCGCTGGAGAGCGCCGTGTGAAAATGGAAAAGAAAGCAAATGGGCAAATAAAAGCGAAAAAGAAACGGCCGATAAAACGCGAGCATTTCCGCATTTCATATTGGAAAATTAAGTAGTTGCTGCCGCAGTTGCTTCTTCAGTCGTAGTCACAATTTTTCTTCGTGACTTGACAATTTCGGTGGGGCCTGCAAAACACCCCGCACCTCTCACACATACATACACCCCCCTGTGTCCCTTTTAGCTTGTGTGTGTGTGTTTTTTTTCGTTTGCTTTTTTATGCTGTGCTTGCCTTTTGCAAAGTGCTGTTTTAATTTCTAATTAAATTAGTTTGTCGCTGCAAATTCATTTTGCGCATATCTCTTCAAATTATGTCGGCTGTGAGTGTGTTTGTGGATAGGAAGAAGGAGGGAGGGGGGCAAGCTAACCAGGCAACCAGACAAAAGTCAACCAAATCAAACCAAACCGAGCCAACTAACCTAACTCAACACCACACCCTTTGCCTTTGCCCGTGCCGTTGCCTTTGCCTTTTGCCATCCGGCATTCGTATTAAAAATTGTTCTCTTCTTTTGGATACTACGAAACTGCGTGCAAAGCAAAAACAGCGCAAGACACACGAAAAACAATAACAGCAACAAGAACAACAAACATGATTTCCAACGTAAAACACGCTCGATGTCTTAATTACAGCCTTTTCTTGGCTTGTACTTATAATTATATTTACCATTCATAAACATACATTTATATATAATATATATAAAAACTTTTTTTCCTTTTAATTTCAGTGGTGCCACGAAATTTCCGCTTATTGGAGGAGCTGGATCAGGGGCAGAAGGGTGTTGGAGATGGCACCATTTCGTGGGGACTGGAAAACGATGATGATATGACACTCACCTACTGGATTGGCATGATCATTGGCCCCCCAAGAGTAAGTTGCCCATCAACTCTCTCTCTCCCATCATATCATTCTCCCTTCAATTGTGAATGGACTGCAGTAAGCCTTATCAGACTTTGCGGACTTATAAATATTTTATCTATGTGCGATTGCGTAAATTTAAAGGAACCCAAAACTAGTAGCAGATTGTGTTTTGTGCAGCACTTGGAATAAATTTAATAATAGGTTGAATGTTTTTTAAATAAGCTACTAAAAATCAATCTAAAAACAATCCATATACTAATTGTTTAAGGATGTTTTGTAGGTCAAATTTTCCAAAAGAAGAATTATTTGGTATATCACTTTAACTCTCTTAAAGTCTGCGCATTTTCAAGTTGATATCAATACATAAATTGGTTTTTACGTAAGATCTGTCAAAGAACACAGAATGATGGATTATTCTTAGTGAGGTTAAATACGCTTAATAGTTAAATTTAAATTTAAGCAGATATAAAATAGTTTTGTGTATTAACTACCAAACCCAAAATACCAAAAATCGTTAACAAAATTGGTAGCTAAAGCGGAGTTCTGCTGTTGTTGCGTTCAAATTGGGTTATATAACATGGATTACAAGCACATTCCAATTAGAAATGTGATAGCAAATTGGGAGATAAGCACAACAGCTGTTCTAAAAAGAATCTGACGTCAAAACAAAAATGCACAATATTTTCTACAAAGTATGTCAATAGGCTGGACATAGATTTTGTTGTGGCTTGAATAATGTTGTGCATTCACACCTCAACTAGTTGCAGTGAGTCACAGCAGACAAGCTGCAAACCCACTCAACTACGAGGGACATTTGGAGTGGTGGCAGGGAGGAGCGTGATTGTTGCAATAAACAGACAACAGAGAATCGAATTTATGCGCATATTTGTATAATGGACAGCTCATTAAATTTGCCAATTTGCAATTCACAATTCATTTTATTCATTATTTGCCGCATGACTTGGTCTGCACTTTTCCTCTTTTTGTTTTCCAGACACCATTCGAGAATCGAATGTATTCACTAAAGATTGAGTGCGGCGAACGTTATCCGGATGAGCCACCAACGCTCAGATTTTTAACAAAAGTTAATATTAATTGCATTAATCAGAATAATGGCGTGGTAAGTAATCCATCCATATATGCATTAGTTTATCCAATTAATTTGATTTTATTTAGGTTGATCATAGATCAGTGCCGATGTTGGCCAGATGGAGTCGTGAATATACCATTAAAACGATGCTTCAGGAAATACGTAGAATTATGACCATGAAAGAGAATCTGAAATTGGCACAACCGCCAGAAGGTAGCTGTTTTTAGTCGGCAACAACAACAATAACAACAACAACAATTCAAGCAACAACAACAGCGTACAGCAACAATAACAACAACAGCAGGCAGCAGCAACACACAACTGCAACAACTACAACACTCAGCTGTGAGTGCAACGCGGTAAGTCGTCCTAATCCTCTCCAGCGAAACAGAACAGAGAGTTGTGTGCCTGATGTCTGAGAGAGAGGGGAGAGAATATAGTTGGAGAAGAGAGGAGCTAAGCTGCTTTGTTGTTGTTGTTGTTCTTGTTGAATTAAAGTGTGTGTGTGCTCTCCGCGCGTTGGCCAGCAAGCAAGAAAGCAAGCAACAACTAAAGCAAAATATATACTATAAGTGTAACAACAACAACTGCAAAACAACAAGAAGATGAAGTAGAGGAGAAGAACAGCCACAGTTAAACGTCACTACAAGAAACAAACAATGGTCGTCTCTCGTCCCTTCCGTCATCGAGCGTCGTCGTACGAAATTGTCATCATGTTTGGTTATCACACTTTCTTAACTGAAGAAATAAAACAAAACTGAAAACTGCAAAAAACAAAAAAAAAAAACATTAAAAAAAGCCTAAAGCCTACATTTAAAAAAAGGGAAATTTACATTTATAATTTAACTCACGCAATTTACAAACAAAAAACCGAGAAAGGAAAATTCGTAAAGTAAAAATTGATTGAGAAAAGAAAAAAGTTCAGCGAGTTCTGTTTTTAATTGCAGCGTCGCAGACAAAGTCGTAATTATTGTTTTTGCATAACTAAGAGAAAATTATTAATTATATATATATATATACAAATTTAAGTGAAATTTTTGTAGTAAAAACAACAAAAAGCAAAAAAAAAAAAAAAAAGGAAAAGAAAAGCAAACAAACAATGAACCGAACCGAGGCAATTGTAACAATTTAATTAGTTTTCCTTCCTTCTTCTAATGCGACGTGAGACTCGATTTATAATCATTGAAAACCAATTGCGGTAAATATAAACAACAATTATACACACACTCTTACACACACTCTTCACACACACACACACACACACACACACACACACACACACACACTAAACTGATGAAGAAGTCGAACGGGCAGAACGATGAAAAACAAAACAAACAAAAAATGATTAAAATAATATTTTAATTTAAGCTTCTAAATAAAACAATTAATAATCCAATAAAAAGAAAAGCCAAAACGCGTTTTGTGTGCGCATCAGTCGTAAAAGGTTTTAGCTTCAACTCTCGCTATAAACCCCAAATGAATCTTTATAACAATAATATAATTATTTAATTTTTAATGCAATAAGATGCATTTTGGCAGATCGTTGCTTATTAGGATTAAACATCGGAAAGCCTTTGATTTGATGTTATTTTTATTTTATGTTTATTTCCAAGAATTGAGATAGTTGCTAGCTATCCTTGATATCATTTAATCATTCTAATTTGTTGACTAAACAAAATCGGCTTTCGTGTTTATTTTTCTTTTCAATTGTTTATTTAAATACATAATTTGAATTAATAGATTTACACACAAGGTGCATGTCATATAGTATCCATGATTCATTTTGTCTAGGCTCTGCTTTAGTTGTAACTCCCCGTTTTGTCAATCTGAGCTGTAAGTTGTGTGTACATTCCAGATCCTCGTGCATCGATCCTTTTAAACTAGGCATTTTGGTTTCCTTTTTCTCTATTCTGGCTTGTTTATTGTTATAAAGCTGTTGTTTCTGTTGCTTGACTCCTTTTTTGTTTTTCAATTGAATTTTGTGTGTTGAACGAACATTGTTGGTTGTTTGTTTGTTTGGGTTTTATGCTTAAAATTGATTTATTTGTTTATTTAGTGGGTAAAGTCGCGTTAACACTGCATTTCTTCACGGCAAAATCAAATTCAAACATTATCTACTTCTCCTTGGGCACAAAGACGATCTTTCGGGACTTGAGTGCCGACCACTTGTGTCGTTTAATGTAATACGAGATGGCAGTCAGGAAGCCGAGAATGCCAATTACTTTGATCAGCAGCCGTTTGCGATCATCGTGCTCCGGCTCCGAGGTCCACCTGAGGAAAGTGGCCACATCCTTAGCCAATTGACTCTGTGTTGGCGGTGTGCCATCCTCATACTCAATCACCTAAAAGAAATCAATAAAAGTAATGGAAACACATCAGTCGAGCTCAACATTTGTTTGTAGCTCTTTTTGCCCCACCTCGTTGTACAAGACCTGGGCCATGGAAATGGCACCGCCTACAAAGTACGGATTAAAGTACTGGCCTTCGCGTAGCACAACACCAGCTGGCGCATCATGGTAGCCTGTTAGCAGCGCAAAGATGTAATCCTCGCCACCGTGACGAGCCGACGAGATGTAACTCAAATCGGGTGGATAGGCACCGTTATTGGCAGCACGGGCCGCTTCCTCATTGGGATACGGCGATGGGAAGTAATCCGACAGCTTGCCGGGACGGTCAAAGAAGTTGCCAGTATCATCGGGACCATCTCTCACCTAAACCAAGAATATGTTAAAAAAAAGAGACAACTTCCTCAATTCATATATATGCTTACCATAATCTGCTCGGCTTCGGCCTTGGCTTCGGCTTCAGTGTGGCTGACGCCAACCAGATTGCGGTAAGCAATGTATTGCAAGGAGTGGCAGGCGGAGCACACCTGCTTGTACACCTCGTAGCCACGACGAATGCTGCAAATTATTATCATCAATTTATATGCATATGCAGGAAAAATGGGATTTCATTTTTGCTGTTTACCTCTGGTGATCCAGCGAGGAGAAGAGACCCTTGTGGCTCCAGGGCTGCGCGGGTGGATGCACCTCGGTGCCAGAGGCCTGCACCGATTGCTCCAAGGCAAAGAGCAGAGCACCAACGCCACCGGTGACGGCACCAACTGCACCGATCAGCTGTTCACGCGACACGCAAACGGCGAGCAGAGAAGCGAAAAAAAGAGTAAACGCATTTTTGAGGTTAGGTCCGTTCGGCTATTATGAAATGCTCGGTGTACGTTTTTGTGCCTTACCTTTTTGTTGCCATTTGCCCAGCTCGAAGCCGACGACAGGTTCTTGGCCTGCAATTAATGGATACAATTTATTGGCTGTTTATTTTTGCAAATGCTGCGCAAACTGCACGTAGGATTTTTTTTGCATGAAGTTACATAATTTTGTGGGTCGGGGTGTAATTGCTAATTGTACTTTAATCAATTGTTCATCACACAGATTTGACGTGGTTTATGTGGTCTCAGGCGAAACTTCACTTAAAACATGACCATTTTGTGCGAAAATGAATGTAATGATTTAGAAACGCTTTTGAGTTTTGGGTGGCTTTTGAAAAATTTTTGTAAGAGAGAAGAGATGGCGACGGCGGATTTGTTACCTGTTGCAGACTCAGTGCTGGCGTTGATTTTAGCAATCTGAAGCCATTGAATCTTCGCAATGTCGCTGCCATTCTGCTGGCTGGAGTACAATTTTGCTGCGTCGGGTCGTGTAAAGAAACTTAAAGGGCAGCGCGAATCTATCTATTCCACTGGCAGTAGGTCGCTCTCGCTTCTCGCTGTGGCAGATGTTTACTCGCTTCTTCTCCAATCATCGTCGCAAACGCGCTCCTCAGCTAACAGTTGTGCTCCGCGCGAGACGCCCACGCACTTAACGTATTTGCTCCTCACTTAACAGCTCAGTTTGTATATTTAACAAGAGAAGCTTGAAGTGTCACAGAATTATTCCCAAAACTAAGCAAATTTAGCGATATTTAAATGCTGATTATAGTTTATTAAAAACAAAATAAAACCCTTGTTTATTGAAAGAATTTGATGCACACTTAACATGACTTACTTTGTACTTAACGTAACAGCATTTGCTCCTCACCTAACATTATGTATTCGACACAACAGTTTTTTACGCCCACACAAAATTTTGCAATAGTTATTATTGGCAAACGAATCATAGCAACGGGCGCATAAACAAATGCAAAGAAAAACGTTAATCATTAAATTTTCTTAAACAATTAATAGACAATTCGTGCAAGCCTCCAAGTGAAAGAGAGATGCCACAGGAGCAGACAACGGCGACATCGTCGCAGCAGCTCGATGACGAAATCGAAAATGTTCGCGTTGTGGTCCGTTCCAGGCCAATGGATAAAATGGAGCTGTCCAGCGGAGCCCTGGGCGCCATTCAGGTGGATAAAATCAATCGTGCCATCACAGTGATGAAACCAAATGCCACTGCCAATGAGCCGCCCAAAACGTATTATTTCGATAATGTTTTCGATGGCGCCTCGAATCAAATGGATTTATATGTGGACACAGCACGTCCAATTGTCGACAAGGTGCTCGAGGGCTACAATGGCACCATATTGGCTTATGGCCAGACGGGTACAGGCAAGACGTACACCATGTCTGGGAATCCGGATTCTCCACAGACCAAGGGCATCATTCCAAATGCCTTTGCCCATATTTTCGGGCACATTGCCAAGGCGCGAGAGAATCAAAAGTTTCTGGTGCGTGTCAGCTACATGGAGATCTACAATGAAGAGGTGCGCGATCTGCTCGGCAAGGATGTGAGCAAGAGTCTGGAGGTGAAGGAACGCCCCGACATTGGTGTCTTTGTCAAGGATTTGAGTGGCTATGTGGTGCACAATGCGGATGATCTGGAGAACATTATGCGACTGGGCAACAAGAATCGTGCTGTGGGCGCCACGAAAATGAATCAGGAATCGTCACGTTCGCATGCCATCTTCTCCATCACGGTGGAGAGCAGCGAACTGGCCGAAGGTGATATGCAACATGTTCGCATGGGCAAACTGCAGCTGGTTGATCTGGCGGGATCGGAGAGGCAGTCCAAGACGCAGGCGACCGGACAGCGTCTCAAGGAGGCCACCAAGATTAATCTGTCGCTGTCGGTGCTGGGCAATGTGATTAGCGCTCTTGTGGATGGGAAGAGCACTCACATTCCCTATCGCAACTCGAAGCTGACCCGTTTGCTGCAGGACTCTTTGGGTGGCAACTCGAAGACGGTCATGTGTGCCACCATTAGTCCAGCGGATTGCAATTATATGGAGACAATCTCCACGCTGCGCTATGCGAGTCGCGCCAAGAACATACAGAATCGCATGCACATCAATGAGGAGCCAAAGGATGCACTGCTGCGTCATTTCCAGGAGGAGATTGCACGTCTGCGCAAGCAGCTGGAGGAGGGCAGCTTTGAGGATGAACAGCAGCTGGAGGACGACGACGAGGAGGATGCTGACGGCTACGATACCTGTGACGATGAGTTGGAAGCGCCGTTGGAAGTTGAGCTGGAATCGTCCGCAGCACCAGCTGCAGTCAGTCCCAGTGGCAAAAAGGGACGCAAGAAGCACGAGAAAACCGACGAGGAGAAAGAGGAGTTGGCCATGCGCAAGAGCGAGCATCTGCGCGAGATTGAGCACGCCAAGACGGAGCAGGAACAGTTGCGCAACAAGCTAGTCTCACTCGAGGGCAAAATCCTCGTTGGCGGCGAAAATCTGCTGGAGAAGGCGCAAACGCAAGAAAAGCTACTGGAACAATCGATTGCCGAGCTGGAGGAGCGCGAGAAATGCGAGGAGGCACTGCGCCAAACGCTCCAGCAAAAGGCCACCGAACGCATCGATATCGAGGAACGCTACTCGACACTGCAAGATGCCAGCACCGGCATCACCAAGAAGATCCATCGTGTTATGCAGATGCTGATGGGCGTCAAATCGGAGCTGGCCGATCAGCAGCAGGAGCATCAACGTGAAAAGGAGGGCATCTACGAGAACATACGCAGCCTGTCCCGAGAGCTGGCCCTATGCGAACTGGTGCTCAACTCGTACGTGCCCAAGGAGTACCAGTCGATGATCAATCAGTATACCCACTGGAACGAGGACATCGGCGAGTGGCAGTTGAAATGTGTCGCCTACACGGGCAACAACATGCGGAAGCACATCGAGCACAAGAGTGGCGGCAAGGAACCGGACTTCGTCGATCTTTCGCATGTCTATTTGAGCTATAACACCGATGGCGTCTCCAATCCGTTGCGCACCAAATCGTCACGTCCACGCACCTCGGGCGTTCCACGGCCGACAACGGCGCGACGCTATTGAAGCCTCCAATCTTGTTCAGTTTTTTTTGGGTTTATTTAGTTTTTACAATATTTCTATGCTCTTCTATGACTAATTTGATTTGTTGTTAATTTATTTTTAGGTTGAACACTGGTGCAATATTAAGCTTTTATTCGTATTATTAATTTATACTTCTAATTTATTGGAATCTCACCAAGCCTAGTCGCATAAGATAAAATACGTGCTTTGGCTTTTTAAAATAAACAATTAAATACTCAAAAGTGTTTTGTGTTTTTTTTCTGCCTGGTAGAAAATGTTGCATTTGTCGCGCCTTAAAGTATGTTGTAAAATTTTGGCAATTTTTGACCTGAGTAAGAAAACTGAAATTAAGCCGTAAACCGCACAACTGGTTCCATAGTGTAGCGGTTATCACGTCTGCTTTACACGCAGAAGGTCTCCGGTTCGATCCCGGATGGAACCATGGTGAATCATTTATTTTTTTGGTTGCACAAGTTTTTAAATATCTTAATGCAAATATTAATGATGATAAGAAATTTGATAGTACTATACACAAATATAATTAGGTAACTCACTGCAGGCATAATTTGTGTTGTATGCATGCGTTTGTCATATTAACTTAAAAATAATTTGTGACTCAAGTGCGAAAGATTAAAAAAATCTTATTGTTCAATTTACCACAAGTGTTGGATAATACATTGGCCTACTACATATTATTATTTTAAATATATTTGACATGGTTTCATAATTTATGTTATATTCAAGCGTTTGCCATATTATTTCAAAATATTGAACTCCATTATGACATTTAGCGAATCCTATTATTCAACATGTCATAAACATTTAAAATACATTGGCCATATAACAAATTAATTTTAAAATATATTTGACAAAAAGTAATCCACATGGTTCCATCCGGGATCGAACCGGAGACCTTCTGCGTGTAAAGCAGACGTGATAACCGCTACACTATGGAACCATTGAGCACCGAGCGTCTAAGCTACACCACATGCTGCTTAGGAAATTGTTGACTTCGTTTTCAAACGAATTATTTTGAATATCTGTCATCATTTATTATTATCAGAAGAGATGATGATTAATAAAATTTAACTGCAACACAGTTTTAATTACTAGTTCTATATTTGAATTGCATGGCTCATAAGACGAGCAGCCTTATTTCGCAATGCAGGTAGCTTACCGTAGTTCGTGTCTGTGCCAGTGCATTGTGATAACAACTGTACTTTTCCTGTTATATATTAAAACGGTGTTTATCTGACGCATTCCCCAAAAGCATCTTATCGGAGCACGTTTTATTTGCACGCATCGAGGATTGGGTGAATTTTTTTGCCTGGTGTTCAAAGGCCAATGGCGTGCACAACGCCTCTAGTTTCACTCAATTTGTTTCTCTTTATTTCTGCTCTACCGTCAAATGTGTTATCAGCTTGTTCGTTGACGTCACAAATTACAGTTCAATTTACCGATGTATATGCACAGATAAAGCAACGGATGGGAAACGGTGCAACCCGAGAGAGCACACGATGGTTGCTGTGAGAATGATCGCTTTCAGGTATTTAGCGTAACGAAGAGAGCATTTTACATAGCACAACATAATTGAGTTTTGGTATTTACGTGTTGTATTAATAAATACAATATTTTGTCTTTTCTCATGCAGAAAATAAAAAGCTAAATTATATACTCTTAAGATAAGAAATCATTGAATTATTATACTTTTCCTCACTTTATCTACAGCGGACACTCTGCAGATGATCTCCCAACCCTGCAGGCGAGTGTTGTTGAGTGACAAACCGGAGCTCTCTCGCTCGCTTCTCAGCGGGAGCTGGTTGTCCAACAATTTGGTTGGACTTGAAGTGAGAGATCTGGCTGGCTTCGCATTGGACGACGGACGAGTATCGTGCTCAGTTGAAATTCGTTGACGCTGATCGTTAAACGTACGTCGCAAGGCGATAAATCGAATAAAAAGTTTTTTTGTCGTGATTCGTAAAAAGTTTTTATTGTCGTTGTTGTCTTTCAATTTCACTTCAATGTGCAATTGCCCCAGCTAAATATACATATATGTAACGGACATAAAAGCGCCAGTGTAAAACAAAAAACAGAAACAACTCAACTGCAATAAAATAAAATCAAATCAAATAGAATAAAGAGAAACGCCACGTTCAAGTATTCTACAAATACATACTCATAAACAAAGCGGCACACAACTTATAATTAAAAATTTCATCGCATAGCAACTGTTGAAACAGTTATCCAACGCATTACAACACATATATACATATGTAGATATATACATATTATATATACAAATCTCTACACACTTTCTTTAAATACGTATCAAATATTATATTAAAAGAGCGTCAAGCCAAAGGCAACGAGCTAAAAACTTCCCGTGCATTTCCAATGTAGCCCTTTATGGTTAATTAGCACGAGCCCGTTGTGTGACTATATAACAGTTTCGTGTTAAAACTTAAAACTCAAAAAAGTGGCAGTTATCATCAATATAATAACACCACACGATCCATCAAAAAACCGTGCAAATTTCTAGCAACAAGCGGACTTTTGCGTGACTCACCATAGCCAACAAAATTTCCGGTGAGTGATTGTTCACATATATTGGAGTTAGACATCGTCTGTATACTATTTACTACTAGGAACTAAAAATACTCTACTCTACATGCCTTAATTAGTGCAAGGTTTTTGTGTTTAGGGGGCATGTCTATAGAGAAACGCAAATATTGAATATGAGTAAAAAAACCTGGCCCACTATATATTTTGTACCACTTGCTGGAATATAGAACAACCAACTGTTGTCAATATTTATATATAATATATACTTCTCGATAAAGTACTTTTGTACTTTTGCCGTCGGCAATTGGCAAATGCGCAAATGTTGATAATCGCAGAGGATCAGTGAGAAGAACAAGACAACAGTAGACATGACAACAGTTGAGTTTTTTCAGGGGTTGTTTTTGTTGCAGGCAGATCGGGAATCGAACCTGACCTGTTTGCTCGGCGCTTCTAGCGTTTTCTAGTTTGTACAGTTTGTGCAGCTGATAAGCAAACATGTTGCAGGCTTATCAGCGGCTCTTCGGAAAGCCCACAAAAAGCTGTATTTATAATAATAATAATTTATAATTGGCAAAAAACAAAGAAAATATTTTGGCAATTGCACTTAGGTGATAAGCTCACATTTAAGTCAAGTGGATTCTTTACAATAAACCAGACAAAGTCTATTTGCTGTGGAATTTGCAGCCGGAAGTTAGATAAGAGCCATGGCATGCGACAATCTCTGATGTCTCATCGATATATATATATATATATATATATATATTTGGCTTGGCTAACAAGTCGGGACAAGAGAATGGGGTCACATGAGCGCGTTGTCATATATGTCACACACAGACAGGCAGATCTCCCAGGTCTATCTGTGTTTGCATACATATATATATATATATATATATATATATATATATATATATATATATACATATGACGCCAAAAATAAATGAAGTATTTACGCAAACAGCTGCTCGGATGCTGCTCAGCTTCATTCGGCGAATATTTCTTATCTGCATCTCAGTGCAAAGAAGATAAGATTTTACAAGTGGCTGATGGAAGGGACACAAGACAATATTTAAATGCTTGGCAGTTAGTTAAGATTTCGCGTTGAAGCTGCTAAGATTAAGTCTGAGAAAATTTGAAAAGTGATTTCAGCAAAATGATGGAAAATTTAAAACTTGGGTAATGTGCTCATTATTTGTTTTGATAGCAAACACAGTACTTCAATGTACTTTTTAACCACGATCAGCAAAAGTAAAAGTTGAAAAGGCAATGGCCTAGAACTATAAAAGCAGCAAAAAGACCAAGTCGACAACAAACATTAAAGCGTTTCAAATTACCTCGGCACGAACATGTCGGAGGCAAAGGCAATGATCGCGTATACCCAAAAGTCGCTTGGAAACAAACAGTTCAAAGTCGAAAACTTCAGACTCAGCCAAGATGCTCAGCAGCGAGCAGTCTGAGCTGTTGTCGTTGCTAAACAATGTATAAAAAAAAAACGACTATGCCAACCAGAGAACAGCATTAATTCACAGCGGGAAGGGTCTGGAGAAGGGGTTTGCTCGAGAAACAACAAGAGCGTCTTCTATCACATCACTGACTGGGGCAGGTCTGTTCAAAGAAGTTGCCAGGCTGCTTCAGCAGACAGACAGGAAGACACTCAGACAGTGTGTGTCTGTGTGTGTTTTGTGAGGGAACTTGAAGATCGCAGCAGCAGCAGCAGCAGCAGCTATTGTATCTCACAGAGACGCAGACAAGAAATGAGGTCAAAATCCTTGAGGTTCTTGTCCTTCTGCATTACTTAAGAGGGGGGCCCTCTTCCTCTGGTCTCTCCCCTGAGCGACGATTGTCAATCAATTAACTCGACAGACATACACACATATATCACATTTAGAGTATGCCCCACATGATTTTGTTGCACACATTTCATTTAGAGTTATGTACTTGGCTGGGCCGTTTATCAACTTTAATTAGTTCTTAATTGGAGAAGACATGATGAAAATTGCGTGTCAATTAAAGTGCTACATCTTTGACCCCCTAAATGGGTCAAACAAGCAGAAATTCCATGGGAAAATATTTAAAACAAACTGCGCACTGAATGTCGAATTCGATTTCAATTGCAAATGAATTCCAGTTGCATAATAACACTAATTCTATAACTATGCGGAAGAGCGCTGTCAAATCGCTCGAGTAGTTCGAGTATACACTGAATATTCAAAGTCAATTGTCAGCGGATTTACAAGGAATTGATGCTAGATGACGCTGTACACACTGCATTCAACATTGCACACGATTTTCTGAAAATAATCACCAGCAGTACACAACACAGTCGGTTGGGTTCTATTATATAATCATACCTGGCTAAAAGTTGTCAAATTCCCTGTTAATTAATATTTACGAAATGGGTTTGCCCTGGCTGAGAGTTGATCAATTTGCCATTAAATGTTGCATTTTCGTATTACTAATGAGATCGATAAATGAGTAATTTTTTAAACGATATAAAAACAATTTCTTGCCATTTTAAAGTCATTGAAGTCATTCAGTTTACAACTAGTCTAAACTAAGATGAATTATGTAGCTGCATATTTGTTGAGATGTATTTGTGGCACATTTAATATTCATTTATTCTAGTGCAACAATACTGAACTAATATGCTGAGCTGAGTTCAGTTTTACTGGTGCCGGGTATGAAACGCTGTGCTACATTAAGCAAAAACCTGATGTGGCATTAAAATGTGAGTTGTTAATAGTTGTTCGTTGGTCACGTGTCTGTTTTAGCCTCGTCGAGTTAGCTGTAGTTCATCACTAACTGACTGATAAATGCGTAGGTTGTCGTTATTTGTATATGCGTGCTGTCAACTAGTCAATTTACATTAGCTCACAGTTATTCTTACAGAGAGCACACCTGCCACCTGCCACCTGCCACCTGCCAACTGCCCTGCAACGTGCTCGGTGGCACCTCAGAGATTTGTGGCAGATCTTCGGAAAGGCGGCAGATACAGATATGTAGCTCAATATCTGTTTTTGAGGGCCAAAAAGCAGACGGCCAAGTTCAATAGAATACTGCTCTGACCGTGCTCGGAAAATGTTCGGGTTCTTTTCAACATCGCAAATCGCCAAATTGTCCGTCGTCCGTCGTCCGTCGGCTGTCGAATTTCCCACTCTTTTCTCTCTCTCTGATTTGGCTAGCCAAGTTGTACGCTCGCAGTTTTGGTGGAAACGTCAAGGCAATCGGTCGAAATCGGCGCGAAAATTTCATTTTGTTGTCATTTTTGAAAATTTGCAAACAGACTTTAAAACGAGATTCTTATCTCGGAGTTACGCGAAGCAATATCCTTGAGTTATTGTGGCTGAAGTCAGCGCACATTTGTCCGATTTCTTATCTACAAACTATTATCAGAAATAAATCAATCCAAAATATTTTTTTATCTTAACTCCAAAAGTTGTTAAACACTCTGTACTTTCTATAAAGGTAAATGAACTGAATAAGCTAAGAGCGTCTTCAAGTGCTTAGAAGCCAAAAGATCAATTAATCTCATCTATGTAAATCATATGCAGATATATATGTATATATATACAGAAGAGACTGTCGGAAGACAAAGCAAATTCTCGTAAATCGTCTGAATCACAAACAACAAAACCAACTAAAAGCAAATTGCAAGAAAAACCTTAATAGAGAAAAGCAGCTGATTGGCGAACACACAATAAAATGTATTTTAAACGAAAGAAAGCTGCTAATGCAAACCAACTTATACAATGGCATTGTACAGATCCAGAAATATAACTTGCGAACCATTACAATAGAGGTGTGAATGGTGGGTTCAAGTTAGCTTCAAAACAGCTGAAGGGTTGATACAATACTTGTTTAAGTATGCTAATTCAGTAGAAATCCAAATAGCTGATATAATTAGCAACAATTACACAAGTCTATTATAGTCTAGACTCTAGAGTTCCCAGCTTTGTCTCAGCTGATTACAATTGTTATTAACATTTGATTATGTGTTCGTCTGCTAATTGCTTGTTTAATCAGCTGACAAAGCAAAGCATGCGTTCCCCGAATGCATGCCGCACTCATGAAAATGCAGTATTAAATAACAGTTGGCCACGTGTTTAGTCGCTTATGGTCTGCTTATGATAATGCCTTTATCATATGGGTTTATCCTGTTGCAGTTTTTTATTACAAGCAGTCTACATTTTGTTATATTCTGCTTAGCTGTCTTTGACGTTGTAGGCTCGGATCAGGTTTACGGCTTCCATCTGCTAAGCAAGCACCACCGCTGACGACGCGTGGCGCAGTTAGGATTCTTTTTGTTTTTTTTTTAATGGATCGTATAACTGAACTCGTAATTGATTGACCAATACTTGTGTGTATTATAATTTTGCTAGCTCTGCTTTTTCCATTCAGCATTTATTTGTCGCAGACAGGGTTTTTCTGCTGTTGTCAAGTGAACAAGCGTTGGGCTATTGAATAATTTATGAGAAACATTCTATGTGAACGATATCGGACTGGTTGTGACTACATTCTTTATCAGCTATAGTTTGATCACGTTTCTAGCACATGAACTCCCTTGGTGATACACCCCCCACCCCCCACAACCAGTCTCAAAAAATTCGACCACATGTGGTGTTTTGTACTACTCGGTTTCGTGGAACTTTTACCACTTATTTTAAATATATTCACATTAATTTTTAAGTAGCTTCCATAATTTGCTTCGTCTGCTTAGTTCATAGACTATTATTGATGCTGGAAAATTTTTTGTAGTAATGTTTTTCAGTTCTTTTTGTACTTATGAATAAATACGTTTCTAATTTATTGCTGTTTATCAAAGAAGTCATTCTGGAGGCGTTCGTGTTTGGCATGTTCTGTTGATGGAATCGTTTAGCAAAGCGGTAAATAATTTTAAGTTAGCCGCTAATGAGTACAGTCTGCGCAAATGTGGAAACACATCTATGGAATTTCCAATGAGATACATAGATACATAACTTATTATGTGATAGTGATCATCTCTCAAGGTTTTTTAGCTTGCCAGACTGACAACAAATTTATAATTTGAGCTCGAAATTGATGGGCACATTATATATATAACAAATAGATATTGCTTATCGCTTGGCATTTCTTACTAAAGTAGTATCATTATTATACATATAGACTATATCAGTCGCCAGACTGACAGCATATCTAAATAATGCCACCAAGTGCAATCTTATCAGCCTTAGACTTAGTTGACAACAGCCGCGATCGATTTGACATTTTCAGAGCGAAAGTTTATGTGAACGCAATTTTGTTGTTATCAACTTGATCAAATATTTGCAGTCTACTTAGATGATTGATTAGCTGACATTGCATATAGAAATTGTGCACAGTTGCCAAGTTATAGTTCATAATAATTACTAATGTATTATTGCCTGGTTGCAGGGCTCTAACACTTGACATGTGGCAGTGTGCACATTGAACTCTATAAATCAGCCATGTACACAGTCAACAATTAAGCACAAATAACTTATTCTGTGTGTTGATAACGATAATAAACTTAATTAAATAGCAAGCAGAAAACAAAGACGTCCAATGCCAGCTGCACGGTTGGATTATGAGCATTTGAAGCCATCCCAGTTATACTTAAACCATTTGAATTTGGCTTTTTAGATAAAAAATAAAAAACTCTTAGCTATTGACGTCATTGGCAACTTTACGGGAATTCGCTTCACGGTTTGAGATTTGCGTAGTTTATGCCAGGCAATTGACAGCTGCTCGCGATTGACAGCTTTTTCTCCTGCCGGCCTTGGGGTGCTCTCCTCTGAGACTGTCTTTCGTTTACAATGAAAGTCAATATTTTTCACATATTTCATATCAACTTTTCTCTTGTATACAACAAGTAACAACCTTTTAGGGCCCCGGGGGATTGGGGACGGGGGAAGAGGGGCATCAAGATTTTCGGATTCTGCGGCTGCTTTTCACTTGTGAAAATAAACAAGCGAAACGAAAATAAAATTCATTTAATTTTGCTTCAATGCAAGGCAAATAATCATCCCAAAGTACAGTCCCATGATACAGTGAAAGTGCCAAACAAACTTCTTATAGAATTGAGCACAAAAATAAACCTGATTCAACAAATTGCTGTGCATTAAATACTACTTGTACACAGTTATTGACATGCTTCAGATTAAGCCTTAGCCTTTTTTCCTTGAATGATTTCTAGCGAATTTTGTTGTCGTGTCGGCGGGGGTTATAAATTCTGAACGAGTTCATATAAATATGACTACAAATTATAAAACTGGTCAGCTGATTAATTTGCTGACGTTTAATGCGACAGCTTCTGAAGCGCGTGCGCAAATAAGAATACATTGAAATCTTATCTAGATATAAGAATAAATTAAAAAATAAAGAAGAAATCACATGCAATGCAGCTTTTCAGCTGTAATTCACTCACAAGTTGTTTTCAGTATTTTTGCTGAGTCAGCTGACCTTTGGCCCGTGCTCGTCCACACATTGAAGAGTAGCCAGTCCACATTTCGTTTATGGTCAGTGCGTCAGCCAAGCTGATTGAGCTTTAACATCAGAAGAGATCAACTGGCCGTTGTTCCAATTTAAAGTGTTTCCCTTCTTGTTCAGCGTTCAGACGTCAGCAACATGGGACCACCAATCAATTCAAGTCACTCATATTTCATATCGCATTCAATGATCATCGACTCCAACCATGAACCGAATTTGTGCGCGTGCGCAGCGTATATAAAAATGTTTCTTGAGTAAACAAAGTCTGCGACTGGGTAAATATTGACTGGATATCGCCTGTCGTTGTTTGCAACTTGTCGTGGGTGTCGGACTAATCACGAGACGCTTTAGTAACTGACAAAATAAACAAAGAAATTAATGCTTTCAAAGAGTGAGTTGAGCATTCCTAAGCAGTTTAGGAGACGCTTTATGGACTTTGTTCGCATCGCCAGACTAAACATTAATATTTGTTAATTATCTTTCTCTTTGCAGTTCTTCAAATGGGTTGACTTGTGATATTTAAACTTCCTGGACCCGGGAAACAAAAGGTAAGCACAAAATCAAATACAAAATGATATCCAAAAAGCCACCATATGTCGTGGCTGTGGCTGTCGAAAATCTCAAAATATATAGATATAGATATATATATATATATATATATATTTTGCTATGTGCAATCTTAAGTAAGCAAACTTTGGCAATCGATATATAAAAATACCTCGCCAATCGTACTGGAGAGACTTAAAAGTTTATTTGCTTGTTGACTGAGTGATGCTGAGATGCAAATTGTGCCATTTTATATCTGACAGATATATACAAATGTTTTACAACATCAACGGAATCAGGTGAATTAATTTGTGTACAGCAGCAGAAGAAGCAGTATTCCACACGTGCCCAGTAGTTTTGGAATCCATAAAAACAACCAATTGAACGAGCAACGGGGCGTATACGCAATTTCTCGATTTCAATTTGTTTATCATGTTCAACTTGTACAATTCGAATTTCCATTTGAGATTCTAATTACACGCAGCTTTATGTATGTGTACACACTTCTATTTTCTTTATATCTTTATCTTTATCTTTATCTTACACATTAAACCTTGAGATTCCTTACCAAAATATTATTAAATGTGGGGCATATGTTTTTAGCAGTTATCTTTTGTGCGGCATCATTTATGAATTACTTAAGTTGCACTCTGCTCTGATTAACTAATCCCTGATCGTGTGGTCGAACTATATCTGCTGTGCCTACATAGACCAGGTGGAGCCTCTAAAATGTTTACTGGTCTATTTGGGCGCCATTAAAATTCGCTACTCAAGAGCCATTAAACTAATTTATAAGTTTTACAAATGCTCAAATATTTGTTTACCCAACCAATAAAGAAGGTGCGAAAGCTTTTCAATCCCGTGCAAATTTAAATAGTTCGTGCATTTGGACAAATAATCGAAAATACCTTGGTACTCAGCCAGTCAGTCTGTTTTATGAGATTTTCCTTGAATATGAATTACAGATCAGGATTGGGGCAATGTTCATAAATTGAATTAAGACATATTACAAAACGATTTGAAATTTGGGTAAATGTTTATTATTATTCGATGGGGAATGCGCTTTGTATAAATATTTAGACTAATGGTTCCATAATGGGCGTTCCTTTCATTTAAATATGTGAAGCGGCCAAGACGTCATAAAGATGCCAACAAAATAATACTTGAACCGTGTTTGTGAAATGCGAATATAATTTTCCAAAAATTTGCGTATTAAGAAATATCGAACAAATTATATATAAAATTTCACGCCTTTTCCTTGTTGTACATTTCAGGGATACATTTTGAACCTCTGTAAATTTTATCATATTGCCGAAAACAAAAGCTGAGCTGCTACTGAACAGCGGCGAGACAAAACAAAACCACCAGCTAAAGAACCACCAACGCAACCACTTAACCCTCTCGATAGATTAATAATGATAAGTGTGCAAATTTGTAATTGGATTTTTATTGTATTTTATTGAAACACTGCTAAAGAGCAGCGCCACCACCGATGAACCAAACGGCCGTTTCGCTTGACAGCGTGGCCACCGTGATCATTATCAACAGCAGCAGCAGCATCGGCAGCAGCAGCAGCCAGCAACATCAATATCCTGGCCAGGTGATTGCCATCAAACTGGGCCACTCCTACGCCACCCGTGCCGATCTCAACTATTGCCCACAGCAGCCGCTGGACGAGTGAACTGAAGTCAATTGAAGTAAAAACCAGCGCCAAGAATCAGACGCACATTTGTAGATAGCCAAAGCTAAAGCTAGAAAAAAGGGAGCACAAATCGATCGAGCCAATTTTGTTAGCTTTAACCGGTAAAAAGGCGGCTTCAAGACGGACGGAACCATGCTGAAAGTCGTTGGTGCATCATGGCAAAAAACGCGGATAGGAACGTATATACTGATCGGTGCCGGTTTACTGGTGATCGGTGCGTTCTTCATCGGCTCCATGGACCGTCCACATTACGATGGCACCTACTGTGCCACCGCCACATGGACCAAGAAGGTTGGCTTTCGCATCGAGAACTGGAAGCAACAAAACGATCTGGTTAACATACCCAAAGGCGTCGCCAGAATATGCTACAAGGATTCGGTCTTTGAGAATGGGTAAGCAATAAATTGGCTCCAAATCGAATATATAAATAATTGATTTTGTTTTTATGTTTACAGTTGGGCACAAATTGAGGTGGAGACGCAACGCAGTTATCCAGACTGGGTACAGGCATTTGCCGCTGGCATGTTGGAGGGTTCGCTGACCTGGAAGAACATCTACAATCAGTGGGCCAAGTAAGTAGCTGCTGTCTTCTGACCAACTGCAACAGTTGTTGTTTATTTCAAATCTGACTCTTTCCCTCTCTCTGCTTGCAGCACAATTTCATCGTCCTGCGATCGGGATGAGAGCTCGCAAAAGTTTTGCGAGTGGCTGCGCGAACTGCTCACCCAAAACTATGAAGATCTGCAGGCGCAGGCGGAGGCGAAGGCCAAACACGATCACTACTGGCATCAGGTGCATTTAATGCTTAATCAGCTGAAGGGCTTGGAGACGGGCTACATCAGAGGCGCAATACGTGCACGCTCCGATCTGGAAGAGGAAATTCCACTATCCGATTTTCTGCTCATGAATGCGGCCGCTGATATTCAGGATCTGAAGATCTACTTTGAGAACTATGTGCTGCCCAATGGCACTGCCGAGGTAGGCAGTAAGAACTTCTTCCTGCCAAGCGCTTCGATGCTGACGCGGATTTTGAAACAGGAAGAGAAGCTAGCGCAGTCGTCATCAGAGTCGCTGCAGTTGCTCTTTGGCCACAGCACCGCCGGCAGCTATTCGTCCATGTTGCGCATACAGAAACGCTACAAGTTTCACTATCATTTTACGCCCGATTCACGCAGCAATACGGTGCCTGGCGCGGATATCACTTTCACCGGTTATCCGGGTATCATTGGCTCCACGGATGATTTCTATGTGGTCAAAGGAAGACATGTGCAGTCCATTGTTGGCGGCGTTGGCATCAAGAACGAGAATATCTCACTGTGGAAGGGGGTGAATGTGACGAATATGGTGCCACTTGTGGTGCGCGTAATGGCCGCCAATCGCATTGCCCAAGATCGACGCACCTGGGCGCGTGCCATGTCTCGTCATCCGTTTACGGGTGCCAAGCAGTGGATCAGTGTCGATCTGAATAAGCTTGGCTCACAGGATAATCTCTACAATGCGCTCGATGCAGATGAGAAATATGATGATGCTCCGGTCGCTCTCAATGAGCGTGATAATGCGGCGATCAATGAGCGGCATGATCAGTTGAAGAACATGGTCTGGATTGTGGAACAGCTGCCGGGACGCATGCATAGTAAGGATGTCACCGAGCATTTTCTTGTGGCCGGCAATTCCACCTGGCTGGCCAATGGTGTGCCTTATTTCAATGAGACGTTGGAGGCCAGCGGCATCGCTCACGATAACGATAGCGAGGATCAGGATCTAACGCCCGACGCTGAGGCGGAACTGACCAATTTGGAGGCAGTGGATAAATTTCTACGCAAGCACGGTTTTCGTGGCGATTTGCTGGGCGATGAATCGATTGCCTATGGCAACATTGACCTCAAGCTCTTCTCGTACAATGCTCGACTGGGCATGAGTGATTATCATGCCTTTGCTGGGCCAATCTTCCTGCGAGTGCAGCATGCCCAGCAGCCCAGATCACTGGAGGAGAGCCACAACCAGTTGTCGTCTGATCAGCCAGCGCCCGCTGCTGCCATCGGTGATGAGCGGCTGAGTGTGAGCATCGATGATGCAGCTGCTCTAGCGGAGTTGGAGAGAATTACGGAGAGGCGACCGGTGAGGAATGATTTGCGTGCGATTGCCATGCGAAAGATTGGCAGCGGCCCCTTTAAATGGTCGTCGATGAGCGGCGTGGATGATGCCAATCATGAGGGTCATCCCGACGAGTTTAACTTTGACAAGGTGTCGCCAAAGTGGGCCTGGTAACCCAAACCGTCCCCTCTCAGATTCGAAATTCATGATTCGTCTTTATGTGTGTTCCTAGCTGATAACTTGTCGTACGTAGTTAAAGTAGTCAAAATTGTGTTGCGTCCATAGTCATAAATTGTATTGATTCTCCCGTAAATCATATGTCAATGTCAATTATTGTCTTCCAGATTGATATTTATTCGTCTTTTACAATTGTAACATCTGTAGCCTCAAATTTTAGGTAATATTAGTATCTTTTATATATAAAATGAAAACTACAAATCAATAAAAAATTGTATATATTTTTGCAAGCAGAATTCGTGTTTTTGCTAGTATGGACACCAACCAAGGGTGGTTAAACGATAAAGCGCCATCTATCCTATTTAGCGGCACACTAGACTTTTCCTGCCAGCTTGCAAGTTCACACGGGTTTCAATAGAAAGCGCTTTTCATACGAATATTTTCGAGTAACCATATCTCAGCCGTATCCTTAAGGATCTCGGGAGTATATGTATTTCTGAACTCGTAGAGAAAAGGACTATTGATTTGCATTCAAGGATTTTCAAAATTCAACCAAGGGGTCGGAAAAATTGACAAAAATCGAATAAGCTGTGTCACTGTTCATTTTACGGACAATGCGGATGTCCTTTGGGTCACGGATGGTAATTGGATTTCCGATTAAATTACAAAAAAACAAGAAGTATTTGGCTTCTTAAATGACCTCCAAATTTCTTGAATGCAGTTAGGTAGAGTTAGTCCTTGCAATTCTTTTGCACTATGTCGGTCGAAAATCTGTAAGGATTTGGTCGAGCTTAAGCATTTTTGGAACTGGTTTGCCGTCTACATTTTAGTGTTCACCCTAGAAATATACTCTACAATTGTTATAAATTCTCAAAACCTGTCTCAGCATACATTTTTATTCGGCCTGAAAGTATGCTAATAATTTTGCTAATTTTCAAGCAAACATGCATTTTATTTGCTCCCATAAAAAATGCTTTGCATTCTTAAGAACAAATGTTTCCTACATCTATATAAGCAGTGTATCTCAACGAAATAACGTAATAATTTATTCACATTTCGAAATAAATTACCACACATTGCACTCACTTAGCCAATAACCGCAGCGAAAAAAATAACGAACTTGTGCGAAGCAATTCGTAAAATATTCGCATCAATTGCAGTGCCAGCGGGTATATCTATTTCGAAATTGAATTTGGTGTTCTTGGACTGACGACAAATGAGGCCAATTACTTGAAGATATTTTGTCGAAAACTTCGCGAAAACTTTACAAAATTTCCCTTTGTCTAACTATTTTTGCGACAACAAGACGATTGTGATTGCAACATTCAAAGTGGCAAAGGCAGCGTGCAAGACAAAAGAGAACTACATAGACAGAGAGAGAGAGAGAGAGAGAGAGAGAGAGAGAGAGATAGGAGGTGAGGGAGATAGAAACACAGAGAGAATGTGAGCGGCATCTGTAGGAAGATAGAAAGAACAAAAAATCCCCTTTAATGCTTTGATTATGGTAATTTTGCGATTTGTTTTCATTGCAGCGAAACATGCAATTTTCCTATATAAGAAGAGCAAACTTCGAGCTATTCCAACACACACACACACATACAAGCACACACATACAGATAGACAATGGATTGAAGATACACTTGTATTCGAACCAGTTCTCTGGCAATATATTGTATAATATGCAATGTGCTGTGAAAGCAACTGCTTTGCTTTCAACTTGACAAAGACGAAGACGAAGACGAAGACGAAGGACAGGCACCAGTTTGGTGCTCAAACTCAAACTCAAACTGAAACCCAGAAACGAACATTTGCATAAGTTGTGCAGCGAGGGCCAAAAGGAATTACTGGCAAGTATTTTGCATACATTGGGCCGTAAGCACAGCCACGAATGCCTTGGCCAACGGCAAAGGCGTCGCTGCAATTGCTTTTATAGAAATTACAATATATGGGATAGTATTGCTGGTAGTACTCATGCCACCATATCAATTGCCTGCCACTTGCTGAATTATGGCTAGCTAGTTCTGCCCGCGGCCAATATCAATAAACGTAAATTTACTTTGATGCTAATGATTCGGTTGATGGTGTTGTCATCCGTACACACACCACACACATAAAACACAACTCGCCGTTTAATGTTGTTATTGATACATCAATGGGCCAAAGGCGGAAATTAGTGCGTCAGCGCAGTGCAAATAGCCACTGGGCAAACTCCTCTCACATTTCACGCCGCCCCTTCAATTATTTATACATTTTTGTTTTTTTGGTTTTGTCTTGGTGCATTTAGTTTGGCTGCAGCTGCAGGTGTTCGCATTGTTGGCACTGCCAATTTGATTAATGGCCCAAAGCGCAGCAAGCGACCAGCATTTTTAGGCGTCACACGTGGCGTATGCGTAACACATGACCATTTGGCACCAGCGCGTATGCTTCATTTAATTAGGTGCGTGCCACTGAGATGCATACACTCAGCGTGCATGGGTTATGTTGATGCCTAGGCTCGATTTGTAGCTCAGTGAGTTAAGTAAGCAATTTTGGAACAATGTGGAGTAGAGAGTAAAACAAGTATTGTTTTTTAGTTTATTTTGAGATTGAGATTGCTTATGTAAATCTAATTAAATCAAATGCGGCTTCCAATTGCAATGCAAATTCGTCTTTTTACAAAGTACAAATTGATCAATGGTTAATTAAAATATAGAATATTTTAACAAGTTACGACTTTCATATGATTCTATAAACTTTCCATAAAAGTTAATGGCTCAAAAAAGTTAGAGCAATGCAAATTCGTGTTTAAGCAAATCTTTGGCTTGTTTGACAGCAAAGTGCAAATTGATTTATTATGAACCGTAAATATTTGATGAAATTAGTTTTCGATATTCGTGCGCTGTTCGGCGCTATGAACAAATTGTTTGATCTACCCCCACTTACCCCCCATCCCCCACTTCACATTCGAATTGTTGTTTGTATAAACACGTGTAGCACATGTGGCATATGCCGCTCTCTCACTCTGCCTGTAGTCCAGTGTGGCTGCTGCGAGGGCAAAGGCGCACAAAAGGATGCGCCAGGGATCATTTTATATATATTCGCTTATTTATTTGAGGCAATTCCTGTGCTAAAGGCCAAACGGTGCCCTCGAAGGCACACAAATCCAAAACGTTTGGTTAAACATCTTAATAACAAATTTGTAAAGCTTAGCTGCAACAACAACGATAAGAAAAAACGCCCCCATTTTCTTATTATTATTTTTGCTTTTTTGTGCGGATGGTTTGCCACCGGGTTGAGCTGCTGTTGATAAGCACGCGCTGACTTTAAAGAATTTGCCCAAATAAATACTGGAAACATCTCAAGCCAAGTGCCAAACAATGGCCAGACAATGCTACCCCTTCGAGTCTGATGCACATTTTTGTGTTGGCGGTTTTTTCTTCACAGTTAGTTCTTACTGTGTGTGGTCGTTTTTATATTTTCCTTTCCTTTTTATTTTTTTTGTTTTCTAGGAGGTCATGGGGTCATCAATTTGGAAAACTGGCACAGCTTGCGCTGCTTTCACGATTGCGAATTAATAAAAAATAAAAAGAAGCCTTGACGACAGCGGCACCATCAAAGCAAAATTTGGAACACGAGCCATGATCCATGAGCCATGAGCCATGAGCCACGAAAAGCTGCCTTTTAATTGTCGTTTATTAATGGACATTTTGGCATTTCGTTTTTACAATTTTATTTTGGGAAAACGACAAAACAGTTGCTGTTGATAAATGAGTTCTGGGTACGATTAAATTGAAGGGCACTGAACATTTTTAAAAAGTTTCACTTGAGTTTTATGCATAATTTAATCAATAACTTAAAGGCGCGGAGAAGTGAGTCGATAGCAAAATAGTAATATTTAAATATATATTTCATACAAAGCGAGTCAATAACTCGCTTGCAGCTGAAAGTCGCAACTCAAATAAAAACTTCAATGGCAATAAGTATTTAGGCGAGCCACTTCCAGTCAAGAGTGATAAAACAATAAATATTGTGAACTCACTTCAAGCACAAATAGAGCGGTGGGGGGAATAGGAAAATGATTTGAAAAACATTAGAAAACTGTGGCAAGCCAAGATGACGAGGCGAAGAGGCGACAAGCACTTAAAAACAAAATCATCAACGCAATTGAAGTTGTTAACTGCAGCCTGCGGGCTGCTGGGAAGGGATTGCAATGAAAAGGACTCTCAAGGAGAGGGTCGACAACATGTTTTGCATTTTTGAGGCATCTACATGTGTGGTGGCTCCATGTGTGTGTGCCTGGCTGTGTGGGTGTGTGAGTGGGTTGTGCTCGTTTATGATTAAAGTAAAAGCCCGAATATCGAATACTTGGCATGACAAGGCGTCATTCTGCCATGCTGGCATCCTGCTACACGGCGCACGCTTCTGCAACTTCATCATTGTGATAAATGAGCTTTGGATGTTGTGCGCCGAGAGCGACAATAGCAACAACAACAACAACAACAAAATGAACAATAACAACCCAAATGGCTGTACTTTTTTTCAAACAACATCAAAAAACAAAAAACCAAAACAACAACAAAAAAAAAAGGGTAAAAAAGTGGAGAAAATAGGAAAAAATTGTAGAAAGTTTCGCCGCTCGAATTGTTATTAACAAGTTTTAAACAAAAAGTTCAAAGCTGAAGGATTTATGCCACATGCCGCAACCCACAGCCCAACAAACATCAACGAAACGAGGCGAGGCGAAACTAACTAAAAAGCAAACTTTAAACATTTTCATGCGTTTTGATGACTCCCAGGGACAATCGTGGCAAACAAAAACAAACGAAAAAATATCAAAAACAAGCAAGTAGATCAACCAAATCAACTGCTTCCAAATTCACAACTTTTCGCCATGCAAATTTTTTGTGCGGAAATTTCACAAGTAAAAGTGCGAAAGGGAGAATGGTTTGCCAAGGGAATATTCTGTAATTTTGTGTTGCTCATTGTTTTCGAAATAGTTTGCAATTTAAGTAGACTCCAATAGACTAGATACTTTCTTATTTATTTTAAATAAACTGCAAATGAAATAAATACTTGACTACTTTTAGAGCTGCACACGGACCAATTTGCATATTTAGTTTGTAGCGCTTTGATCATTGACTGGTTTTATTTTCACATAGTCTTCTGATACCCTGTTTTCTGTTCATTTCAAATACCAAAGTAATAAAGAAAATGTTGAACACCCTCGGAAAGAGCTCGAACGACTTTGCCACTTTGCCGCCACTTTTGGCACGTGCCGCTGCCGCAGCCTGTCGCTGCCTGTCTGCCTGCCTGCCTGCTTGCCTGCCTCAGAACCCCCAGCAGGCAGCTGCCACAACATTTGGACAGGCAGCAGAGCTGCTGCCCCCATCTACCCTCGGCCCAGTGCCACCCACAAGCCCTTAGTCGTAGCTAGTGGAAAACTTAGTTAGTTTGATTTTGAATGGTTTGTTGGTTTGGCTGCGTTGGTTGCTCCGGTTAGCTGCTGTTTGCCTGGCTCCTCATTGTTATCAACCAATTTGCCATGCGATGGTGCGTTTCTCATCTCGCGTGTTGACAGTGCCGGAGCACAAGTAGAAGGACCTGACTGTTGCACAGGGGAAGGTGGGAGGGTGTGGCACACAGCTAGTAAACTTGGTAAGTAAGAGCGCGTTGGCGGTTCGTCTTTTTTGGTTACATTTGCAAACAGCATTTTGAGCGATTGCCAAGAGCATTAGTGGCTCAGTTGAGTGACTGTGCGGAGAAACTGATTGCCTGCATATGTGTGCGAGTGTGTGTGTGTGGGAGTGTGTGTGTCTCTGTGTGTGTGTAACTATTGTAAAGTGGGCTAAATGGCTTACTTACTTACTTAAGTTAGTGGTTTCGCTGGAATGTGCATTACGCTTTTTGTCAAAAAGTTATCGAGACTGCAATAAAATGGGAAAGCATTATAAACTCCAAGCAAAAATGCTGCAATAAGTTTCAGCTGCTTCAGAAAGTTTTTGGCAAAAATACTGCAAAATATTTTACTGCGTTCATCAATTTTTTTTGAATATCCGCTTGTGAAGATCTCAAATTATTGCTGCGATTTAAGCTTCTAACAGATTTCCCACATTTACATTTAATCTATTAAAGATTTCTTCATTCAGCCCAGCTTATTAATTAGTTATGTAAAGCTCTGTGTTTATCCGTCTGGCTGAGCCTCAAAAGTTTGCCTGATTTATGTGCCAATATAAAAATCTTTATATAGATTTACGACAACATCCTCAACCTCAACGGCAAGCGGCATCAACAAAGGGGGCATACCAAATTCTTATTTATTTTTAATTTAAGCCAACAGCCTAGCTGCTAACGTGGCCAAGTGTCAATGTAATTTAAGGTAATGTGTTGAAAATATAACAAAAGGAAAAAAGAAAAATGCAAAATGGAAAAGGTAGAAAAGTAGAAAATATGTCTATTGACGGTTGTTGGTGCGGTCACGAGCCCCCTCTTCAAAATTATGGCTCAACCGCAAGGTAATTAAATTCCTTAACGCAAGTACCACCCCACCCCCACCTCCCGCCGTCCTGCAGTTCATCGTTTTGTCTCCATTTCCGCCTTGGGGCGTTGCTGTCCTTGATGCCAGCAGTGCCCAAAAACGCACAATGAATGTCTCTGTGGTGGCATTTTTGGCAAGCAGCTGTTTGGATGTGTGTGTGTGCGTGTGTGTGTGTGTGTGTGTGTGTGTGTGTGATGCTGACAGCGGCAACGTTGTAGATTTCGTGGTTAGCACTTGAGCATTTAATTGAATTTTTTGTGTGCGCTTCCGACGACATCGTCGGCATCTTGTGCGTGTCCTGTGTCCTGTGCCTCGTGTCCTGTTTCCCGTGTCCAACCCGCTAACTAACCACTGCAACCCAAATAACGGCTATGCTTTACATAGTTTTCCTACAAAATGTCATAAATTATCAAAAAAGTTTTTATTTTAACGAGTTCCCACATTTTTACTCGACAATTTTAATTACTTTGGGACAGAAATTTCACATTAGCCTCAAATAAAAGCCACACGCTGCGCCTCAATTTGTCCATCTGTCATTTCTTCAATAATTTTTGAACAGCTCCATGGGGCATTTTCAAATCTAAGCAAATTCGAAAATTTATTAAATCAATAATAAAAAAGCATCGCTTTTAAAATAACAAATTTATTGTTGCATAAGCATTTTAAATTTTGGCAAAATGTTGTATCTAAATGGAGTCACTAAGCAAAACTGAGTTTTTGTAGAAAAACATTTTCTTGGAGCTTTTCCGTGGGCTGCCACCTGTCGCTCTGCATTTGCCGCAACTTTTTGGTTGCAACTTTAATTGGTTTTGCTGAAACTGTTAGGATTTTTTAAAGAGCACTTTGATGCAAGCACAAAGTTTGTGTAATTGAAAACTGAGTTAAATATTTAAAGCCACAGTTAATTGCTTTTCCGACCTCAGCCCACTTACTTGGCACCGAAATGGTAATTACAAAAATAATATTTATTTCACATTAAAATAATTTGTGTGCCCAATGCGAATTAAACCTTTAAAAAAGCAACAACAAAAAATGAAAGCTCACCTATCATAAAGTGCTAAGCTACGCAGATCAGTTCGTGAACTTTCCTTAATTGACAACAAACCGTTAAGTTGATTCCATTGTCGGAAACTGTGAACTGTTCGCGCCAACTCGGAAGCTCTTTGAAATGTCAAGCACCTTGCAGTACGCATTTCCATCATTTTCATTTTCATTTCATTTTCAGTTTTTTTTCTTTTTTATCGCTAACGAGAAGTATTCATAAGAGAAAAGATTTTCACTTGAGTTGGAAGACAAGAATAAAGCGACTCGGAAAACGTAGGAAAAATGGGAAAAGCAGTGCATGTAATCCAATTGCAGATGTACAAATATACAAGCAAATATACGAGCAGGCGAGGCAGCGTTTAATTTAAAGGCGTGGCATACAGACTCAACATCCGCACACACACACACACTCACACACACATCCACACACTCTCAAGCGCTTAGTGCAAAATGTGTTAAATAAATATGAGTGGAAAAAAAGTTAAAGAAATTTACATGGCTGCTTTGCTTTACTTTTAAGTGGTTTCCCTTGTTGCCAGTTGGCTGAGCGTGTGTGTGTGTGTGTGTGTGTGTGTGTGTGTGGTCGCACATTTTGGCTCAACTCGTCGCCTAGCATTTGTTGTTGTTAGGAGCTTTGAAGTAAGTGCATTTAACTTTGCTCCCAGTGCCTCAGAGTGCTAAGTGCGCTCAACATTCGCCTTGCCGTATTTACCTCCCTTAACCCCCCTCCACCCCCGCCACCTATTGCCCCCTTGCGTCCCGCTTAAGCCCCATTGCTTTGTTTATGCTGTTGACTTTTGTGTGGAAGTGTTTCTTTAATGTTTTTCCATCCATACATTTTCCTGGATTGTAATTATAATTCAGTTACAGTTCGGCACACACACACAAATCAACAAAAAGGGGGAAAAAAAAACAAATGGAAATATGTATTTTGAAATGCATATTTGTTATGCAAATGCCAAGAGTTGACCCATTGGCCTCGGCTTAAATGTCAATTTGATTTAATTCTGCTGCCATCTTGCAAGAAGTTGGAACACAACTTCAATTTCTACTTGTATTTTGTGTGTAAATACAGAATCAGGTTTGAAGCCAGGAAACGTGTCAGGCTGTTTGACAAACGGAACGCGTAGCATTTAACTCTACAACTCGTCTCTCTAGAGACAGAGAGAGAGGGAAGGAGAGAGAGAGAGAGGGAGAGGGGAGATAAAGGTCGGGACAGTCAGCAGAGCAAAGCACGAACCGACATCAGAGATATTCCACATTTGCAGCATTTAAATGAAATTATGCAAATGGCGAACTGATTTTCTATATATGAAAATCACGGACAACACAATTTTGCAAATGACTTGTTTTTATGTTGGCCAAATTTGTGTACGGTCCGAAATCAAAAACCAAATTATGTTATGAAGGCCCAAATGCTCGAGGTGATTAGCATGTAATTTGTGTCAAGCTGTTTTCATTGTTTACTTTTTGGCATAATTAGCATTTTCCGTTTGTTACGTAATCGTTAACCGTTAACTGCTTTGCCCCTTTGGTGATTTGTTTGCTGTTCGATTTAAAGATTTCAGTTTTCGAGTGGAAAGTTATCTTTGATGTTTAATTAAGTTTCAATCGATTACTGGCAGGCAATAATTAGTTTTACACAATATTTTGAAACTAATACAGAATTGGCCGCTCAAAAAGTTTGCCCAAATAACAAAGTTTATAATTTAATGCGAATGTGTGTGGCTAAAAGATCTGGAAGCGAATAACGTTGTGCTGGTTGTAATTGTTGCACATCGCTCATTTGATCAACGATTTTAGTGCATGCAGCTGCCCCAAAATTCGGTAACTGCAAATTCCGAAATTGTTTTTGTTATTGTTGTTATTGTGGTTGTTGTTGTTGCTGGTTTTGGGCATTAGCAGCTGTCATTGCTGTTAAATGTTAACAAATTAGTGACGGCGGTTTGAGCCAACTGTGTAACGTGTTGGCTACTTGGTCAATGCCGTGGTTGTCGCTTGTCGTTTGTTGGTTGTCACGGATTTAAACACACACACAACACTTACACATGTCTGTGTGTGTGAGTGTGTGTGTGTGTGTTCAAGTTTGCTGTCACTTTTTGATTAGTTGGCGCTGCATTGCACAAAGCTGTCAGCTAATTATTGCCTACATTTGCTGCTGTTGTTGGCCATTGTTATGGCCTGGCCCAGCTTTATTCAACTCTTATTTCAGCCAATTTAAGCCATTAAACAACTTGGAACAAATCTCGTTGCGAATTCTCAACAAATTCTGCACAACTTTTGCTTAATACTCAGCTGTCGAATTGCGAGACGAGCTGCCATTGTGCGTAACTGCTCATCCTGCTCATTTCTTTTGTATCCTCTGCACTCTTCTCAATGCAATTGTAATCCTTTAAGCATCTTGCCGAACAGCCAAAGATGGAAAGAGCTTTGCTAGATACACTGAATGAGAAGAGAGAGTGAGACAGAGAGGGAGGCAGAGACAGAGTGAAAAAAGCTAAAAAAAAAGAAAGAAAATAGAATGCATTGCGCTTCATTTAAAATTTACTCTTTTAAGAGCCAACATCTTATGCAATCTTTAGTACGTTTTGTTGCTTGTTAATGCTACTTTTGTTGCTTCGTTTTTTGTATTCCCTGCAAACAGCTAAAGTGTGAAAAGGGTATTCTGAAACTAGCCACTTTCAAGTGCTTTCCATTTTCATCCAAATATACAAAAAATAATCCAGTTAAGCGCATTTTTGTAGGCTTTACCCAGTTGAGCATGGCAACTTTCTAACTGGGTATCTAATAGTCGTATACTCTCGATTGGAGCACTCCTGCCTGTTTGTCGTAGCTGTCGGTTTTTTTATGGTCCACTTGGGTCCTGCAGCTGCAGCTGATTGTTGTTATCACAATTGACTGAGATTACGTTTACAGTGCACATAAAAAGGTCGCTTATTTTAGTTAAAGTTAAAGTTAAAGTTAAAGTTAGCCGAGCTCATTTAAGTAACTTAAAAAAGCTTCATTTCAGCTCAAGTTTATTTATGCTTTGTATTCAATGTCCAGTTGTGTGTGTTGTTGGCCTAATTACTGACCGACTCAAATATTTTAATTAATTGTGGAAAAAAGTTTATTTAGTTAATTAAAATGTATGTAAAATGTTTTCAAAACAATTTAAAATTGTTTTTGTTGTACTAAAATGCTTATTTTTATATGCGCATAACAAATTGTGGCTGCAACAAGTGCGGCAAGTCTCCCCAAAATGTTTGTGTGCAGCTTTTTAAATATGTACATATTTTTTGTGTACTTAATTCGTTTTACCTTTAAATGCAAATGATGTCGAAGCTTGTTATTTTTAATGCCAAATAAAATAGTTATTTATAGAATGAACATAATAAAATCGTATATTTCAACTCGGAATAATCCTTGAAGGTGGGTTGATTTTTGAAGCAGTCGAACTTCTACTGTTTTGCGCTCCACTATTAATTTCGCCTCGCTTATTAAAACGCCCTCAGATTCTGGGGAGATTGTGGCTTAGTTCTTGCCAATAAATCAAAATGGAAGTTATAGACTGAGCAACCGCAGCTAACCCACACTATGATGTGCTTTGACACATAACCATTTGATTTATGGCGTGAATGCAATTTCTTTTATTTTTTAGTTTTCATTTTCAATTTTCGTTTCTCGCAAGTGCACTATTTTGGCCAGAAAAGTGCTGGGCGTCTGTTTCTCGTATTTGGCCATTTGGAGCACTTCATAGATTTGCGATATTTTATCGTGGACGACATTGACCATTTGGGCAAAAGCGCCCAACCATTTGAGTTGGCCAACGCCAATTGGCAATGGCCATGCAGCTGCGGCTCAACTGCAGCTTCAGGTTGAGGTTGATGCTGAAGCCTGCGGCTTGGACTTGAGGTTACCTTGCATGTCTTTTGACTTTGCAAAAAAAAATAGTACATTATCTGCCTTATGTTGCGGTCCACTGTCCAACTGCCAAACGCTTTAAATAGTGTTGCCCAACACATTTTCTGTGAATTTGCCAACACTTTTCCATCCAATTCAATCATTTCGATAAGCAATGATCCCTTTAATTGTAATTATTATTCAGTGTTTATCTTGAACACTTTTTGAGTAGAGAGTTTGATGTTAAGGTCCTCAAAGAGGTGATACATTAAAGTTATATATTTTTCTTCTTCTTTTTCCATTTTTTTTGTGGGGTTTACAACTCTGGTGCATATTTCCAAGTTTGCTCGATAGAAGAGTGCTCTGCAAAATATGTTTAAATTAAAGAGAATTGGGTTTGCAGAACACTTGTGCTTATCTTCTTCATACAGATACTTGCAGCAAGCACTGTTGATGCTTTTGCCACTGGCTTGCTTCATTAGAGCACATTTGCTTTAGTTACTTATGGCAGGTCCAAAAAAATGAAATGGACAAGGGCAAAATGTCTGACTAACTGGCCAGTTGAATGGTTGACTGTTTGGGTGATTTGATTTCTGTTACGGATTCTGTTTAGTTGGCTGGACTTTTTAGCTGTTTGGCTTTTGGCCAAGAGTCATAGTGCCGTGATCTCGTTTGTTGTCAACCATTTCCTTCTTCGTTTTTTTTTTGTTTTTTTTTTTTGGGTAGCTTTAGATTTTTTGGCCACAATCAACGCTGCTGATAGTCAAACTTAATTGCGATTGAGTGAATTTTTATGGCCTGTTCCCAATTGTGAACAATTGTTGTGTTTGTGTGTTTGTGTGGCTCGCGTGTTTTTGGCATATTTCGAAAATGGCTCTCAGCTGCAATTGAATTGAATGCACATAAATTTTGTATGAGTACCGAGTATTGTTTGGCCATGCGGCAATTGGCCTCCATTTGGGCCCCATGTCATTGGGCCGGCTGTCTATCAGTTTGTTCGGTCCTTCACAGCTAATTAACTGCATTTTTCGCATGTCATTGCAGGATGCGGGCGTTCATTGGCCACTTGTCGCACACATTTTGAGTGTAATTAAGGTCAGCAGAAGTCAACTTGCAACTTAAAAGTGTCAAGCGTTGCCCAGATGGGTGGCAACCGTTTGGCTCCCGATCCTCTCCTCCAGATCTATATGTCTGTCCTCAAATTGCTTTTGCCAATTGGGCGAACCGACACAGACCGCTGACAATTTGTGTGTTTTGCAGACATTTTTCTCTCAGTATGTGTGTGTGTGTGTGTGTGTGTGTGTGTGTGTGTAAAGTTCGTTATCTCTCCGTGTCGCATAGTTTGCTCTTTCCGAGATGACAAAGATTTCACTAGTGCTAATAGTCATGGAAACTATCCTCTTAGATACACTGCTCTCCCCTTGCCCCATTCCCTTTCCCTCTACCACCCCCTCTCGCTTGCCACGCCCTTCCGTGCCCCCTCCACAATTTGCACCCTTCGCTGATTTGCGGTTTTGCTCAACATAATTGCACGTTTTTATGAGGCCACAAATAATTTGTCATGCAGTTTGCAAGTTTTGCTTCTTATCGGGCAACGAGATGCGAAAGTTGCAACTTAATGTGGCATTGCCATGCAGTTGAATGAACGATAACGGTAATTATGTGAAAGCAAACAGCAGCTTAGCAGCTACTTAATGGCAACTTCTGAACTGCAAGCAATACTGGCTTACGCCATTATGGCAACTTTCGCGTCATTTAACTTTGTTTTTTATTTGATGCAGAAAATGTAATTTTCTAGAACAAAAAATTAAAGACGAATGCATACAACAAATTAGCCCAAGCGAATTTACAGACTACATGGATAATTAAACTGTAATTCGTATAAAATAAATGTTTCAAATTTCCCTAAGCTTCATGCAAGAACTGGGACAAGGGTGCTAAGATATAGACTATATATATATTTATACGTTTAATAATGACAACTATTGTTATCATACCAGAAATATATTCATTATTATCGATTTATGGCTTTAATAAGCGATTATATAATCACAATCAGCTATAAAATAGATGTGCAAATTCGTTTCAATCGCTATGGTTTCTCATCAAAAAAGTGTTGTAGTAACACTAACGGAATTTACTATTAAACCCTTTGCTTCAATATAATTTACAGTTTCGCATTTTGGATTTTTTTATTGGCCAACGCCATAGCCAAAGGCGGCGTGCCCACCCCCATTGTCTTAGGGGCTGCTTTCCTTTTGGAGGGGGAGTGGCTGCAATATCGTGGATTATTACTTAGTTTTAATCATAAATTTGTGTGCCGTAATACCGCCGAAAGATAAACAGCAAAGTTACCGTCTCGTTTTATGGTCAGCTTAAGGTCGTCTTATCCGGCAATGCATTGCACTTAACGCAGCTGGTTTATGGGATTTCAGCATTTAATATGCATTGGGCTAACAAAAAATAAAGAGAGAGAGAGAGAGAGAGAGGGAGAGAGGGAGAGAGAGATTGAGATTGAGAGGGAGAAAACGATATTGTGGCTTAAACGCTGTTTGGCAGCAGTCAATCAGTGCTGGCCTGCCAGTCAGTCTGACAGTCAGTCAAACGTGGCTGGGGCTATAAATTTGCTTAATAAAGTTTTCATATTTGCAATTAATTTCATTTCATTTCTGCATGAATAAGAGCCGCACTCCGGCTTCATTTACGGGCTTGTAAATCCGAATCTTTTGGCTGAATGCCTGCCAGCAATTTGCGCGCCATTCAATATGATCACAGGACGAGGCAGAGATACACAGCGAGTGGGAAAGAGAATGGGCAAAAGATGAGAGGGGGTGTGGAGGTCAATTGAAGCGCAGCAAAAACGCATTACACCATGGCGTATGCGTAACACACATTTTGAATGAAGTTGCTGAGTTTTTCTCTCCATGTCTCTGTCTCTGTCTCCATCTTTAAACTTGAAACACTTAATTAATTGCGCTGGACTCGGAGTCAGACTGAAGCTCAGCTGCTGCCGCTTAATGTGTGCAATTACCGATAAATTAAAATCGTTTAATTAAATGTGGAAAAGGGGTTGGGCAGAGGGGAGCCGGGTGCTTGTCTAGAAATCACTATTCTGCAGATTAAATATTTACATCTAGCAGAGTGCTTCCTTCTATTTGACTTGTCATTAAATTGCTTGCCTACACACACACACGCACACACACACACACACGCCCGCATCTGTCTCCATCTCTCAATCTTTGTGTGTGTATCTGTGTCTGGTTGTTGTAATTATGGCGCATAAGCCACAGACACGCCTCTGCCGCTCTTCAGTGTTAGCCAACTAAATTGCTATTTAAACATTTTAAGTGCTTTTGGTGTTAATAACACATCAGCGCATGTTTCATTTGCCTGAGTCAACAGTTTAATTAGAGTTTGTGCATAAATCATCGCCCATTCGCCAACATTCGCCTCAGCTGCAGCTGCATCGCCACTTCCAGATACATTTCTATCTATATTTGCAGTAAAGATTTTGCATTCTGATTTTGATATGCTATTTCAGTCACTTATCAGTCCTTTCAGTCCGAGCTCAAATACGTCGAATAAATGACGATGTCAACTGTGCCATTTGAAAGGACAACAACCCTGAAGTCATTTCAAGTAACCATTTGCTAAAAGCTATGCTTTGAGGTTGAAGATGTAGAATGTGTTCCTAATGCTTCTCAAAGGGAGTTCCATATGAAACTATTCCCCCATGAATATTTATATATGATAAGTATTCTATTGAAAAATTATGTATTTTCAATCAAGCGATAAAAATAATTCGATTCTGATTTGTTGAAAATTTAAAGTCGTTCAGTTCAGTGAATTAGAATCAGCCAGCTTTGAGTTATTGTTTTAACATTATTGTGTGCAACATTTAGTGCCCATTATATGTCAAGCCAAGATGCACAGTTATGGTGCACTAAACCAAAACCGCAGTCTCGAGTATGCTAGCAGATGGGTGACTGGGCCTATGTCTCAGCTTGAAGACACTGAACGCACGTGTGTGTGGCGTGTTAATGGACCACGGCAAGAATCGTGGCAAGTGACAGTGCTAAAATTAATAGAGCACCTCGACTTTAGTTCGCTGCTGCTACTGCTGCTACTGCTGCCAGTGGCTCTCGAGTTGCCACGTGGCGTATGCGTGATTTATGCTATGGCAACCGCATTTAATTGAAATTGAGCTGAATCTTCCTTGGAGCGTGTGTGTGTCTGTGTGTGTGTCTGTGTGTGTGTGTGTGTGTGTGTGTGTGCAAATGTGTTAATAGTCTGTACTCGCGGCGTGCCGCCATCATCATCATGCTCGTACATGCTTTGATATATGTATGGATGCCAAACGTAATCCTGGCCAGCAAGTCTGGCCCGATTTTGATTTGTCCTATGCCAAAGCCATGAATAGACAAATATTGCGGCTGGCTTATTAATGGCTGACTCGAGCGACGAGCTGCGAGCCAAGAGAATAATGGCACACTCACGCACAGCGGGCGACTAATTAAAGGCAGACCGAAAATCGTTGACGTCACTGACGCTCACAAAGATGCTCCATCTCCCCACACCCCCATCACCAGCTCTATCAACAGTCAACCCCCATCGCATCCACTCCAAAAAACGGCAACAGCTGTTCAAAGTGCAGTCGCGCCCAGCACAAATCCAGAGCCACATCTCTGCTCAGTCCATCGCCCAGCAGCATTCTCTGCCAGCACTGTCTGTGCATGTATACTCATTTCAGTTGTTGAGCCTCAGTGGGCTCGTAGTAGACAACAACTCCAAAGACAACTCCCGGCATTTGGTCGGGCGCAGGCGTATACAGACGTCTGCAGAAGTCTGCAGTCATCAACAGCCGTCGTTGCTCTCCCGGCGCAGGCGCCTCCCAGCTTGGGTTCCACACACCGCTGCGCTGCGCTGCATCTGCAAAGCGAGAGAGATGGACACTGGATGTGAGAGCGGGAGCGGGAGCGGGAGTGGGAGCGAAACTAAGTTTGCGAGACGCTTGCCGGCTTTTCGGCTCTCAAACAGCATTCATATTTAATAAGCGGAACATATATAAGAATGTATTTTTATTATTTTTCTGCTTTTTCTGCTTTTTCTTCTTTTTCATCTTTTTTTGTGTTGCGTTTGGTTCCAAAGTTGACTGTTGCTGGCGCTGCACACAGTGGCGCCACCTGGTGTGGGGGAGGGACTGGCATCAAAAGTTAATTAAAACGCATACTTAATGCGAGGCCTGCGACTGCCTTAGCCGGGGGGTTTTTTGGGGTCGCCACATGACCAGGCGACTCCGTCCCAAAATACCCGTAACCAAAACCCAAATGTGAGGCTCCCAAATGGTTCCCAATGCACACATTCCAAACGATATGTAAATGTATCTAGATGTTTGAGTGTGTGTGCCTGTGTGTGTGCGTGTGTGTCTGTGTGTGTGCGTGTGTGTGTTTGTGTGTGTGTACACAACTTGCAGACGTTGTACGGCGTTTGGGTTTTGATTAATTGGAGTGCCATTTGAGTTCTGGTCGGACCTGCGGGCTTTAATGCTGTCAAAAGTGTTGAACTGTATGAAACTTAAGGCGGGAAAATTGCTTAAAGCCTGCCCGGTGTCTGTAATGGATTGTGAGTTAATGGGTATTTAAAACTCAGCTCAGAGTTTGCTGTATCAAGAGCCAGCTGCGATAGGATGTAAAAAAGTTAAGCGCTTAGATCACAGCTAATTAACTTATCTGAACTCTGCAGCTAGAAATTATGGTACAATCTCAAAAAATATATATTTTGGCAAAATTAGAACAGCATTGAAGGAAACTGAAAAATAATATATTTAAAATAATATTTGTTCGAAATGATAGACAAACTTTTATGTGTGGTAACGCTTAACCATTTGAGTTTATAAAAGTTTGTTACTCTCCTGAGCCAGTTTCATTTGCTGTGCAAACCTTTCGACTACTCCGAAGAGCGTTCGATTCCTTCGAGAATTAACCATTCGGTGGATTTGAACTAATCATAGATTATGCTTACTGATGCTCTGTTTCACCTGTTGTCCCCAGTGCCCTGAAGCACTTTAGGTTTCATAAGACCTAAAGCGATTTTTATGCTAACGAGCCGAGTGGTCCGAGCAAACCGAGCAAACCGAGCAGACCAAAAAATAGAAATAAAGAAAAAAAACAGTAAATATTTCGTTTGTTATCGCCGCTTGCCATTGCTCATAACGGCATACAATTTAAAAATCACCCAAGAGACTATTAAAACTATTATCTGAGTGGGGAGGGGTAGGAGTCAATCCCCGCTTAACCCTCCACCTCCCCAGTTGACATACGTTCTTGCGGGCTGACTGTTTTCTAGCATTTTTCTCTGCCTTTTCTGTAGTTTCCTTTTTCTGCTCTTGCGCTTTTTGGCAGGCGAAATTAGCCAAGTGCGCAAAATTTAAATTAATTTCATGCTTCTGCAAGCCGGGCAACTAAAACTGGCCAACACAAACAGCCAGCCAGCCAGCCAGCCAGCCCGTCAGCCAGTGGCATGCGAAGGGCAGACAAGCGAGACACACACCCATTTCCACACATCATACACACTCGCATACTCACACTCACACACACACACACACACACAGTCGCTCACACACACATACTACATTTTTTACCGCAAACATTAGCAATTCTAATTTTTCGTGCAACGCTTTTGCTCCCCATCATCCACATTTTGTCCAGCGGTTTTGCCTGGGTCAGTCATAAAAAGGTTAAGGGAAACACACAAACACACACAAACACACACAGACACACACAGGCACACACAGACACACACACATGCAGACACGAGCAGAAATTCATTGTTTAAAATGAAACCACAGCACATACACACATCCGGTTTCACGGGAAACATTTAGTTGTCTGTTCCAGCCGGATTCACTGCCTTGTTAAAGCAAATTTTAAGTTATAAGTTTGATTGCACTAATCACAAGGCTGAGCACAATTTTACTTTGGTTATGGCTAAAGCAACAGATAAGTTGATTGATTGCGCAGTAACTTACCAGTTCAGCATTTTTTACCATACTCAATATAAGCTGTAAGAGTGAAATGGAATGAGTTCTGGCCTTAACCTATCAACTTAAATCCAAGCCAGACATTTTTAAATATATTTCTATTGCATAATATTTCATTACTTACAAACCAAATTTGTTTAATGTGTGGTAAAGTTGGTAAATTATTGTTTAATTGCGAGCAATTCAAATTAAAGTTCAAGTTCACATTTCGGTGCCATATTTGCAAAAACATAAAAAAATAAAATCTCAGCAACAGCCATTCTCCAAGTCAATGTGTCTGTTATATATATTATATATTTATGTGTTTGTTTGCACATTTATATATTTATGCATTTATTTATGTATGTGCACAACAGCTTTTAAAATATTGGTATAATAATTTTGGTCTTTTGTCTTTGCCCACATTACGCATACGCGGAGTGCGCTCGGTCATCCGACCGAGCTTGGCATAGTAATTGGTCTTTCCCAACGACAAACTTGCGACAAAGTTTGACCAGCGAGCGGAAGACGACGTCCAGAAAGTGAACAGAACTGCGTCAGCTGCAGCCGGCAGTCGGCAGTCGGCAGCCGGCAGAGATGTGGCTGCTTAATTGCCATTGACTTTTGGCTAAGATTGCATGGACAGGGCACCAAACAAAAACAACGAAAAAAAAAAACAACAAAAAAACAAATAGAAAACACAGCACAGTCAAAGGCAAACAATGCAACGAAGGAGTGTACACCCAGCTGGATGGGAATAGAGTCGACGACATCCTTTTCGAGATATTTTACAGCCCACGGACATGAATGAAGGATGGAAGCGAAAGCAAAGTGAAGCAGTCAAATGGTCGCGCCACTTTTAGTGAGACAAATAGAGTCACTGGAAGGGGCAGGCAAAAGTTGTGGAGGGGTTTGGCGAGGTTTGGCTTGCATTTCCATTTGAGAGCGAAATTTATTTGACTGCGGCACAAGGAAGAAAAGTTTCAAGCAGCCTCCCCAAAAACGGAAACGCTGCAGCGGAAGTGCAGGCAGCTCTGCTTCTTCTTCAACATTTTGCTGTGTTCTTTTTGCCCCGGTTTTTGCTAACATTTGGTGGCTGCTTTATTTGCTGTTTCTCAGTCTGTCTTCTGTCTGTCTGCCTGTCTGTCTGCCTGTGTGTCTGTGCCTGCCCCTACTTTTGAGTTTGGGCACTGCGGGCTGGTCATTTTGAAGAAATGTGACTTTTACTGCGACAATTTGTGTATCCGCAAATTGTGATTAATTACCAGTCAAGGGGGTAAACTGGAAAGGACAAAGACAGGGAGAAGGACAAGGTGACCAGCGATCCTTAAACTAATGTATCCTTTGGCGCTTATCCTTGTCATCTATGCTGCTGCTTCCGTGTTGCCCTTTAGAATGCTGCCCAAAAATCATATTTGAGCCCCAACAATTGCTGCATGTGATTCCAAACGAGTTTGCATTTTCACAATTGAAAATTCAATCAAACAATAAAAATTCGTTTTGTCTCATTCAATTTATTTTATAATAAATACACACGTGTTGTGTGTTGATCAAATATTCGCAGTTTGAGTGTGAAAATCCCAAAATTTGTTGACATGCATGTTGAAAAATATTTGTCAGCATTTGAGCATGAAATATATATTCATGCATTCAAACTTTTTGAAAGTCGCTTTAATAAATAATACAAAAAGGAAACGCGTTCAAACCATTCAAATTTTTGCAGATGTTGAGAATTTTGTAGAGCTCTCAATTGTCGTGTTTAATTTGTGGCAACTAACTAAAATGGAGAAATACATCAAAACGGTGTGAATAATTGTAAATAATCAAATTCACTGGCTAATTTACAATTAGCCATGAATTGCTCTTTTATGCACATTTCTTGAATGCCTGTCAATGATTACTTTATTGTATTTTCGTTAATGGCATAGTTGCAACTTTTGTGCGAACTTTTGCAGTTATTTCAATTACTTGTGACAGCTTGAGTATGTGATAAAATGCTAAACAAATTCATTATTATCATATTAAACTCACTTTCAACTCCCACTGTGCGTTGTGTCCTTCGCTGGGAGCACATGTACTGATATAAGGACACTAATACAATTGCGTTCCATTTCTTCCTTTCACGCCCACATGTAGAGATATGGAGCCGCAGTTGCGGCTGTCGCAGCCAAGAATGTTGAGCATTAAAAGCTTAAAGACTTAAAACATTAACACACACACACAAGCACACACACGCACACTCACACACACACACCTGCACACATGACAGCATTCCAGGACATAACCGAAGAAAACTATTTACTGCAGACACAAAAAGCAGCTAAAGTTCTGTGGGGGCCACCCTGACAAAATTTAAATCCGTCAGGTGTTTTTAGATATATTTCTCGGTTTGACAGCAGCACCCAAGGACACACCCTGAGACAGACAGTTGACAGACATGTGTGTGTGTGTGTGTGTGTGAGCCCTGACGTAATTTATTATGCGCCAAATCATGGCAAATGCATTAAAATTTCGTCTACAGCGTCACAATGTGGCCAAAAAGTATCCGAGCTGAGTTGGGTCTCCGTCCGGGCGTAGGTCCCAGGTGCGGATGCGGATAAGGATGCGGGCACTGTGGCTACCAGCTACTGTTTGTCAAATTTCTTTGCGTGCACGTTTATGATGCGAAAATACCTCTGAGTTGAAAGGCGACTATAACAAAAACCACTAAAAACAGCTCCAGTCATCGTCGGCGACAGAATGCCAAGTTCTGATTCTTTAATAAAACATTGGAAATAATATAAGTGAAAGATACACATTTTGGAATATATATGAAGAATAGAGTGCCTACCTATTTAATACTCAAAGCTATAGAAAATATCTGATTGCCACTATTATTATTATAAAAACTCGCATATATTCAGCTGATGTATGCTTGAGAGTTTCTAGAGAAAGTTTAGATAAGTCTTAAATTTAAATGATAAGATCAGTATTTATATATTTTGTAAACACTTGACATGAAAGAAGTGACCTGTTCTGGTCGGCTACATGTGATATGCACAACTTTGCGCTATGTTTTCTAACTATTTTTTGCACAGACTATAAACAAGAACCCTCAGTTCAGCAACAGAAGCCAAAACAACCCAAAATTTTAGATTTTCTATGTGTGTATTTTTGTGTGTGTGTGTGAAAAGTTGGGTTGCATGCTGCCGTTTGTGTGCGGGCACAAATGTCAACAGCCAGATTATGGCCATATACAGTACGCAACTATTGTTATTGTTGTCGGTGCGGTTGCTGCTGCTGCTGCTGCTGCTGCTGCTGGTTAGCCAGCAACTTAAGCATAAAAACCTTGCTGGACATGTTTATATACTCCAAGTTATATAACAAATACACATCTATGTCTATATATTCACGTACATATGTGTAATCCATCAATTAATAGTCCTGACAAGCGACTAATTAAATATGTCCTGGCAGCTGAGACGCGTCCACACACATACCAAATGATTCAAAGGCCAAAGACCAGCCACTAATTTAGGCAACGCAAAAGGATTTGGTTGTTTGGAATACACTTCGAAGCTATCCAAGGACTACGAATGAGCTCTGCTCTGCTCTGTCTGTGTGTGTGTGTGTGTGTGTGTGTGTGTGTGCGGCTTGCCATAAAAGTTGGAGTAGATATTCATGCATTCATTAAAGTTTTAGTAAAATGCGCATATCAATAAACGAACGATTTTTGCCATGAGTTAAAGTTGGCTCTTGGCACATGTGCAAAAAAAAAATGTTTAATGCCTGCTGTCAGGATGCCAATGCCAGCATTGGAATTGCTCATTTGTCATGCATATTGACAACACCACACGCAGAGCCACAAAAAAAAACAAAAAAAAACCAAGATCAACTCAATATTCATTTTGTGCTGAAGACTCTGCCAAAGTGGGGCGGCTTTCAAATTTTATGGACTTTGCAGCCTTGAAACGTATAAAACTCACTTGAGCTGCGCTGAGTTCAGAATTGGAGTGAATTGTTTAGGAGCGTAAAGAAACAAGTTGAGTGTAATTCATGTTTTTAAATGATTGTAAAAACCAATTTATCACTGATATAATAATTGTATTTAATGTTGCGTAACTGCAATGCTTGCAATTTAACTCAGGCAACATTACAAGCGACTTGTCTGTGTCATATTAATTCCCTTTCTTGTGTTTCGCTTATTTTTGAGGCTTTCACAACTCAGTCGGTGCGGCTGCTGCTGCTGTTTGCTGTCTGCTGTCCTCGAACGCATTTCGTTGTTCTTAATCCTTTATGCACACTTGCCTCTCTCTCTCCCTGTCTCTCTCCCAGTCTCTCTCTCACTCACTCACTTGCTCTTTCGTCTCTACTGCTGTCAAACCAGAAAAAAACCTTGATAATGGCAGCTCGACAGGCACACACACACACAGACACACACACGCACACACACAGACAAACACGTAGGATACAGTGTCTGTCATATACGGCATCGTTATATCCGTTTGCGCATATATGCCAAGGATTAGTGAACATGAATGTTGATAGGCGGCGTTTCAGTGTTTGACAGATGAGTTTTATGGGTTTTGCGCTTGTCCTGTGTTGCACTCCTCGCCTGTCTCTCTCTCTCTCTCTCTCCCCCTCTGTGTGTGTGTGTGTGTGTGTTGTCTTCATCGGCGCCATAATAGCGCCCAAATTGAAAGCATAAAACTCAATTAAAGCAACTTTATGTGCAGTCATTTCTCCGGTTTATGTTGCAGTAAGCCTCCCGACATGTCTGCTGACGAGCAAGCGCACCTGTCACCGCATCCCACGCTTCATCGGCCCACCCCCTCCCTCACACCCAGCAGACATTTCCTAATTGCGCGGCAAGCTTCCACAGCAACATCAACGGATATTGAAAATGCATACACACACACACACACACACACACACACACACACACACACACACTGTTTGTTGGGGTGAGCACAAAATTGAAACGGCAAACAACTTCATTTGATGCCCAACAGTTTGCTAACTATCAAACACGCCAAATATTTGCAACTCCCGCTGCAAGCCGCCGAAACCCTTTTTAGCTTCAATCTGGTCGCGAATACCTTTGGCCCTGCTTTGAAGGAGCTTTTGGCATTCTTGCGTAATTTGCTGTAACTGCATCATTTAACATTTGAAAGACTACTGCAGTTGCCCGTCCTGCTCGTCCTCGTTGTCCTGCCAGGATGCCTTGACTTTGCTGCTACTTTAGCTGTTGCTGCTTGGCATTTTAGTTGCCATTTGCGAAACGACAGCTACAAGCGTTTGAACAGCCACTGAGAGATGCCACCGAGTGCTTTGCTGCCCTGCCGTTTGTTGGCCCTGTCTCAGTGCAATTGGTTGCTACTTTGCCACTAATGGCAACAGACAGCAGTTAATGGTCCGCAAAAAAGAATCCAGCAACAAAAGTGTGAAAATGAATTTCTCTCTTTTGTTGTTTTGTACACTATTTTTGTACTTCAAGCACTTCATTCGCACGGCAGCAAAAGAGGAAACCAAATCCCGAGAAGTATGCAAAGGAAATGTAAGAATTTAATTAGATCTCAGTGAGGCTTACCTTCACTAAATTGCTGAGGCTTAAAACTCCGAAATAACAAGGCAAAACATTTGTATACAGGTTGGTAGCGCGGAGCACAGATTGCCAGAAAGAAAACAGTGCTTAAAAATAGAAGAAACAACTATCTTTAAACGAGAATCGAGATCATTGGGATAAGTTAAGAGTCTGAACCTAATAAATATCATATGGGGTTGGTATAGAAACTGTTATTTCATATAACATCATATTAAAATCTATAATTAACTCATGGAGTCGAACTTCTTCTTACTCCTTACCTCAACTTCGGGGCATGACAAAGAACTTATCCGTTCCAAAGATTATAAGCGCAGATTTATGATATATGGTATACAGATAAACATGTTAAATGAGCTGTTTGTCTTTCCGCTCAGCAAATAGTTAAAGGCAAATCCTCCAACTTACACAGTAAAGTTTTTGACATGCATTGCAGCTGCTGGTAATATTCAATTAAAACTGTATTTTTGCTTGGCCAAGACAAACAGGCTTGTCAACTACTCATACCAACGCATAAGCTCAAAAACATATTCGCACTCGTACTCGTACACAAAGTGGGGCCCTAAAGCGTGTAGCGGCCCCAAAACTTCTCTCAACTTATTAAATCTCTCAGAAGTTGGCATACAAATCATTTGCGCTGCGTCGAAACTCGGGCAAACAACTCGACAACAAATAAGTTTAAGTACATTTAACTTTTGTGACAGATACGAGCCAGGGAGACACAGATACAAAATTTCAGATACAATTTACTGTATGCAACGCCCACGTCACGCAATTCCTAGGCTCTGAAATTACACACACACACACACATATATATATATACATGTATTAATATATATATATATATGTATATATGTATATATACCACCGCATGTGACGACAACTTCTTAAGTAGTCATTAAAAATCAAGCAAAAGTTGATTGGTGCGAGGGGTGTGGGGCAGGGGGATATAGAACTAAAAGTATGACAGAAAACTTTGTGCAATTTCATTAAGGATCTATTTCGCTTCATTATCGCCAGGGCAGCCAAATGAGGTAGAATGAGGGGTGGGGCAACTGCGACAGGCCAACTTTTCGCATACATATTAATTAAAAGTAAGTTATCAACAAGACAATTTACACATATATACATATATACATTTATATGTATATACATCATCAAGCAGGCAGCCTACATAAACTTGACTATTTATTGGGGCGGCAGTTAACATCCGTCAAATCAGTGAAGCAGGTGAAAAAACAACTTGCCAATTGCTGTAAAAGTTGTGCGAAAAAAACTAAAAACGAAAAAAAAAGTTTGATGATAATGTGGCTTATTAATTTTGTCTTTTCATAGTTGGACTGGAAAACAACTGGCTGCAATGTGTCAACATTTTTAACGGGGGTATGCGGCAACTGACGTTAATTGGGGTGTAAAAATAATTTGCCACGCTTCGTTTTGTTTCTGCTGCACAGAGACAACTTGTTGTGGCTGCTTCGAGGCTGGCAATTACGTGAGCTGAAGTGTTAATTAGGTAGAGTATGCTCCACAACAGAGTAAATGAGTGTATTTGTTGTGTCGCGTTGTGCGTGTCTCGGCCAACGAAGTTCTCATTTATGTGCACATCGAGCGCGCATAAAAGTATGCTACACTTTTTCTACGCTATTAGACGAATTTTAACTCAGATATGGAAATAAATGAAAATCTTTTATCTCTCTATTCCCATAAATTGCGTCTAGTTTGTTCTGCAGTTTGTTTCACTTTTATTTCAACTTCATTAATTATACGCAATTTTGCACAATATTCTAGAAACTAGAGTTCAACGAGATTTCATGGAATTTAGTACCTTTTAATTGCAGTCGGTGGCTCATTAGTATGCAAGGTAGTTTTATGTTTCTCGACATGGCAATTATCTATGGCCATTTTATCAAATGGCAAACAGACGCCATACGGCTGCTAACAGGGGCAAACAAAAATCAGTTGAGTTCTCGTTTGAAATGAAATCAAGGAATCCGCTTACAACTAAAATGAACATTTTCTGAGCGTATCATATAAATCAGCTTATAAAACTTTCATCGTATATCAACACACTAATTATGGTAATTTTATAATTTTCTAAAAACTGAGCTACTGGTAACCAAAACCAGCAAACAGCCAAGCAGACCAACAGGCTGCCATCCCCAGAGGCGCTTGCTGTTGATGTTTAATAAGCCAAGTCACACACACACACACACAAACACACTCACACATATATGTGTATATAGTTAGGCTGGCAAACATTTAGGGGAAACCTCCAAAGGCAGGAAAACAAGTTCTTTTCATGAAATTTGAACATAAATTCCAATGAACGAAACAAGACCAAAGTGCAAAGCCTGGCAAAAACTAAACACCCACTATACTATATATAGATAGATATATATATATATATATATTTCCATCACCTCTCCCAGCCAGCACCATTGCCTAGCTGTACTCGCATGCAGTTTAGTGTTACACCGAACCCTAAGGGATTGGCATAGGCGCAGTGGCAAGAAAACTGCCCAGCGCGCAAGTAAGAAAACGCCGGCAAACTATAAAATAAAATAGCAAAAAGCAAAAAGAATGGAAGAAGAAAAAAAAACACGTAAAACCAAGACGAAAACTGCGCCAGAGCAGCACACATAAAGTTTTGTGCAGGACGCTGGCAGGACGCAGGCAGGACGCAGGCAGGACGACCACTGGGCAAATCAACTTTGCAACTTGAGACTGTTGCAGTCTATTAAAATTACGCCGCCGGCAAGTGGTCCCCTCTCTCCTTCTCCCTCTCTCTCCGGCTCCCTGTATTGGCCTCTCCTTTTTGGCTCTTTATGTGTGGGCGTGTCAAGCGCAAGCACAGCACAGCAGAAGGGATTGGTGGGTGGCTCACTAAATTAAAGGCAAGGCGTTTTGCTTCTTCAACAACTGCTGCTGGTGTTGCTGCTGCTGCTGCTGCTGCTGCTGCTGCTACTGCTGCCGTTGCTATTACTGTTGGCGCTGCTGTTTCTTCTTCCTCATGCAGTGCACTGTTTCCGGCCGCCGTTGGCAGTTAGCAAATGTATCTCTACACCAAACCCCTTACGCTCTGCCTGCCCCCCCTCTTTTCCATGCCTTGCCGCTGCCCGTCTCAGTACCATTTCCTGCTGCGCTCTCAGATACGCTTGGGCTGGCCTCTGATTCTGTTTCTGTTTTGGTTTTCGGCATTTTCTTCAGCTGCTCCTGCGTCTTTCATTTTTTGCTCGTGGGTCGGCCGTAAATTTAAAGACCATGCAGCTACTTGAAAAGTTTTGCTGGGCAAGGCGTAGCCACATAGTTTACGGCACTACACAACTATAACTACAACTATGGCACACACCCAACCCACCAATATGACCATCATCGGACCATCCCCCCAAAATTCCAACTAGGTGTGCCATCATTTTCATATCTTATAGCGCTAGTTACGACTATCGTATATTGCGAGCGGGTTGCCCGTTCAGTTTTGCATACTTTACCACACTGATTGAGCAATTTCTGATGATGATGACGATGATAGAGTTGAGTTGGTGGTGGTGGTGGTGTTGGTGGTGGTGGTGCGCTGCTCTGCATCTATTGGATGCCCATGTGGCGCCATCATCAGCTTTATTATTATTGAAAGGCATCAGCATCAGCGTTGCTGATGGGGTTGATGCGGTTGCGGCTGCCCAAAGATTTGTCGGGCCCCTTTCATCGTAGCAATCTCATCTTAGCACAGTACAACACCGCCCCACCTCACCACCTCACCACTCCCCTTTCCCAGCACTGACAACACTTTATGGTGCATTGTTCAAACATAAAATTGATATTTTTATGGTTTTTTCGTTGGTAACTTCTTCCGTTTGGCTGCCTTAATGAGCGCAACTTGCTAAGAATTTTTCAGTTTCATTTTCATATTTTTTCTTTTTGATTTTGTACAAGTTGCTTGGTTAGCTGAAGATTGTATCTGATGGCAGCACTGAATTGTTTGTCTTGATTGCAGAGAGAACAAAACTTTCAGCAGCCATAAATTAGTCAAAACTGTAACGATTCTCAAAAGTATTGGATTTTTATATATGGTTTCATCTCTGCTTTATTTTCCCCATTTAAAGTAAAAAATCATGTTAGCAACAGAATGTGATCAGCTCGAATCTTTCCACAGATATAACTATATAAAACCAGGAGTTTCTAATCATGGCTTATCCTCTTAATTAATTCTACATTCACAGTTGGTGTTATGACTTTCGCTCGAAACTGATTTAAATGTTCCAAAAATAAATATGACCTAAAAATTCATATTACGGAAAGTGTGAAAAGTTCTATAGTAAAAAGTTTGTCAATCGCTAAAACGACTTTCAAAAACTACAAATTTAATCATTTTATATAGAATAAACTTTTTATGAGCTGTTATGAATTTATTATGGCCTACTTTCCGAATCGAAACTGTTACACGTCCACCTTTTGGCAATGCAAATCAATTTTAACAGACAAACCAGTATTTCCAATCTGTTGCTAAGCCACAGCAAATAAAAGTCAATTGGTTATACAATTTTTTTTTGCTGTTGTTGGCGCATTCGAACCCGAACTCGGTTTTAACACTACATTCTAATCCGTTCACTTTTTGGCATTTGCCCGTAAAAGGCAACAACAAATTTGGGCTACCTATTGGCTTGCAGTCTGGTCTCGCATTTGCTTAGGCCAAACACACTCGCACACACACACACACACACACACACACGAAGAGTCACACTGGCATAAAAGCAATGAGTGAACTGCCCACACAGACACACTGCCAGACATACACACGCATGAACAAGCTGCCGCCCCCCCACATCCACACACACACACACACTCACACACTTGTATACACACATCCTGTGGCCACTGATATAACCTTCTCAATGACCTTTTATTGACCTTCTGTACAGACAGCAGCAGCAACAATGCGAACATAAACGCCAACACATAACAGTAAACATATTTCATGCACTTTTTATTCGATTGGGCACCGCATAACCAGAAGCTTTAAGTTGGACTCGTGCTGCCATTTGCTTCTGTACTCGACTGGCCTGACCTGGTGGTACTTGTCCCGGCTCCAACTACGGCTTGTCCCTGTTCTGTTCTCTTCCGTTTGAGTTCTGTGCTCCGTTTGGCGCATTTTGCGAATTTCTGTTACATTTTTGCATATGCAATTCTGATCTCCGTTTTGCGGTTACAATTCCTGATGCCTGCTGGCTGCGGTTATTGTTGTTGCTATTGTTGTTGTTGTTGTTGGTGTTGTTGCTGGTGCAATTGTTGCACTTGTAAATGACAAGAACAGCAGAAGCAGTAGCAGTAGCAGTAGCACCACCAGCGAACAGTGACTGCAAATTGGCAGCGGCTGGTGGTGCGAGTCCTCGTAATATCCTTTTGAATAAACGCGTGGCCAGTAGCCACTTTCAAACTTGCCTCACCAATAATTCGTGGACTGCTCCCACTACTCTTTAACCGGGGAGTTATAGCTATATTACGAGATGTTCTGTTTTGTGTGTAAGTATTTAAAATTGTTTGAATATAGCCCAAATTATATATTATTGTTAGTTAGCAAAGTAGACGGTTAAATAAATTGGGGTCGATGGGTTATGTTGCAATTCGAATAGTCGCTGTACAGTTGACTTATTGATTTTGTGACTGTCAACTAGAGTGGCCATAAAAAGTTGTTTAACTGAAATACATACCTATTTCCGAGAACTGTCACTAAAGACTACGACACTCAGCCAATCAGTTACTCTATCCGCATTTTGCATTTGCCATTTCTCGAGTGAAGCAAGGAATTGGCTGAAATGCTTGTCATTGTGGACAAACTAAGTGAAAACTTTTAAGCCAATTATAGAACTTTTAGCTGTGCTGTATTATACTAAAAGCAGGGTATTAATGGATCTTTATTAGCGACTGATGGTGCATTAGCTGTTCGCATTGCTGCTGTTGCAGGCAGTAGCCTTTTGCAGTTGCAAAAAGTGTAGGGCACTGTAATGTGTGTGTATGGCAAACACACCCACATACACCACAGAAGATACCCATACACACTTACACACACACACACACACACAGACGCAGACACCCCCCAACACAGACATGTCGTGCTCGCCCGCCCATATCCTGTTTGTTTTTGTTCATTGTTCATTGCTGATGTTGCTGTTGCTGTTGCTGTTGCTGCTGCAGTTGCTGTTGTTATTGCTTCTGTCTTTCTGTGCTGCTTGTTAGCCAAAAGCGACGGCGTTGGCGTCTAACACGTAACGCATTTGTAGTTGTTGCAGTTCTTGTTAGTGTTGTTGCTGTTGTTGTTACAGTTGTTATCAAGTGCAGTATTTAACTGCAGCAATTTTTACAGTTGAGTTTGTAGCTGCCCCCTGTCGGTATGCGATGCAATTTAGATTTCAATCGAAGCGTGCGCAATGCAACTGTGTGTGTGTGTGCGTGTGTGTGTGCGTGTGTGTGTGTGCGTGTGTGCGTGTGTGGGTATAGTTTAAAGTTAACATTGAGATTGTTGCCTTTTAATACTTGCATACGGTCAACAAATCATGTCTGACATCTGGCCACAAATCAAGTCTCTTTCTGTCTATGCAAACTTTACGACATCTAAAAACCAAACTAAAATATATAGTTATCAGTTGGTGGTGTCGCAAGCTCGTCAATCATGTTAATTATAACAAATCTGTCACGTACTAAGCATTCTACAAAGAGCAGACAAAGAGGCAAGCTGCAAGACAAAAAGAAACAGGAAGTTACATCGATGGCAGCTGCCGACTAAACGATACTCTGCAAAAGCCCTAATTGGGAATAGGCCATGTTTGTCTAAAATGCATTTCGATTATTTTTAGCTTGATTTCTTTTTATGCTTTTTAATGTTGTTGACAAATTAAGTTTTCAAATTGTCGGAAAACAGGTTCAGACGCTTAACGGTATATATTACAATGTAATAATCGAAACCAATAAACACTCATTGTTCTTTTTTTAAGAAGTGTATAAAAAACTGAAATGATACCAAAAATGGCAAAAACGTATAAAAGACACGAAGCGTCAGGTAGAAAAAGTGCTGAGGGGTGCCACTGCTCCCATTTTCTACGGCAACCAATTGGTGTTGGTATTCCTGGTGCTACTGTTTCTGCTACTCCTGCTGCTTCTGATGATGATGATGCTTGATTTTATGACAGTGGCATAGCCGTAAGCGATTTTTAAATTGCTGCTCTGCATAGAAACTGGGTGAGACAGGGTGACAGACAGGGACAGAGACTGAGAGACTGAGTCTTACCAGGAATTGAGTAAAGGGTCTCTGTTGACTGTCCATTGTTGTTCTTGATGTTGTTGTTGGTGTTGTTGGTGTCGTTGCTACGATGCGAAATCCGTTAACGTGAACATGGCCAAAACGACTTAGACTACTGCCACTGCTGGCCATGGCACGAAGCAGGTTGCCAGGTTGAGATGGGACGAGCGGCAACGTGGTACGTGTTGCACTGGTCAGAGACGATAAAACCGTTAGACGTAAAGCATATCCTTAAACCGTGCGCATTCCCATTGTTCAGAGGTTGCCCTCGAAATTGCTCACAAATTGAGTTTGTTAATAGGGCCAAATGCTTCGAGATGTACCTAAAAAATGTGCCATTATAAGTTCTATGCAGCCAACGAGTGAGGGGACGAAAAGGATAGAACAACAGACGGAGTCAGTTAGAGTGAAAGAGAGGGAAATGGACGGTGGCAAAGGCCACGTTCAAGTTGCCAAATACGCAGTCTACTTTGTTGCCAAATCCAGAGCATTTGTTGTGTGTGTGTGTGTGTGTGTGTGTGTGTGTGTGTGTGTACATGTGCGTGTTTAGTCGAGTCGAGTCGCATGAGAGACACACTTGAAGCAGCAGCAATGGAAATAAAACTTGAATGCATTCAAACGGAAATGCAAATAAATCTTAGTCACTGAAAGGCAATTGGCTTTGGTCAGTGGTAAAACCTCTGCGAAATTTCTATATACATGCAACACATACATATAGATAAATGGTGCCACATAATATACGAGTATAATTCCTAAATACATAACAAACATTCGGCAAGTTGCACTACTGCCTTGCTCTCTCTCTCTCTCCCTCTCTCTCTCTCTCTTTATATATAAATATATACATCTGTTTTACTTATGAGCCTTGAGCTGCACAGTTCGATATTTATTATGATTGCATTTTGTGTAATTTTACTGAGGCTATTTAAGTCATAAAATAATGTTTATTACAGTGACAGATCAAAAAAATCTATAGCAACAATGTATGATAAACAATAAATAAATTATTAAGGCAATGCAGATCGTATATAAATAATTGCTATATGTTATTATACAAATATTTAAATTCTTATCTTTTAAAAATGGCAGCAATCAATGTGTCTTTATCAAATGTGTTTCTGCAGCTCATTTAAAACATTGTTGTACATTTATTCATTTAAATCAATCGGTATTAAATGAAATGCCACTGTTTGCCAATACGCAGATACCCAGATACACACACACACACACACGCACACACACATGCAATGGAAGTGTGCATGAGAAAATCACAAAGGACTTGCCGTCAAATGAATTTCAATGCAGTCAGTAAAACAATTTCAAAAGATTTGTTACGGATTTGCACCCAACTCAACAAGATACTGTGGCACAGCCGGAAGTTGGCAGGGTAATTTCAAATTGCCAGCATGAGAGGGATAAAAGAATACAAAAAATACAAATAAAATGTAACCTAATGCTAATAATGTGCAAATTTTTACTATGTAAATTTCTGTGGCCCCCAGGCACTCTTTAGTCCATGTGTGTTTGTGTGTGTGTTCCTCTCAATGGGCTTAAGGATATGGCTGGAAAACAATCGCAGACATTAGCTGTTGTCTTAAGCCCCTCCAGCTTCCTCAATCCCACAATCCCTCAATTTCTCTAAATCTCTCATCTCCCTGTTGCCTTTAGTCTTGTGCCGGGCAGTGCATATTTTGGCCATATCCGTGTTTGTCTTAACCTTTTGCATGTCGCACAACCTTTGCCTGATCTGCATATTTAAAATGGATAATGTGCACGCTTGGACAGCATATGTTGTTCTCCATCCAGCATACCACCTGTCCATGTGTGTGTGTGTGGTCAATGCAATGTGCCCTGTGTCCTGTGTCCATTGTCCCAATGGTTATATCCAACGGTGTGCTTGTCTGACAATCTCGTTGTCTGCCTGTCTGACAGTCTGGCTTGCATAAATGCATACGGACATGCCATTTACTTGGCCCTTGGGCTTTATTTTCACAAATACCAAATACACACACACACACATGCACACACACACACGTGCACACATTGGAATTAAATACTAGCTTGAATGGGGGAGGCATTCAGAGATCTTGTGCAAATTTTGCTTATAAATATTTTGCCATTTTCAACAATAAATATTTTAAAATATTTAAATGTGCAGCCACAGAAACAAATTTGCGCCAGTGTCCTGGCTGGTGTACAATCCATTTCAATCCTCTCCTATCCTTCGATGTGGCCACTTCGTCCAGCTCTCCTTTTGTTTATTTATCTCTTTGGCCATTGCTGTGATTTTCAACAATGCAGTTTAATTTTATCAACACATACACGCAACAGAGCTTTGTGCATTGTTCTTGTCAAACTCCTGTTGTGGTTTGTTTACACAGTTAGCTCAATTCTCTTTATAACTTTGTTATAATAATTGTTGTCGATAAGAATAGTAATCATCTTTGATGTGCATAAATTTCTATGTTCTATTCAATAAATGGCAAAAAATATTGGGCAATTTATTTCTTTAGAAATTAATCTTTATACATTTTAAAATCCAATTTTCATCAGCAACACTTCGTAGTACAGATCAAATTCAGTATCTATCAAGATGAATAGACCCAATGCAGACATATAGCATTTATTCAAGGACATTTGGGCTTCGACGGGTTTTACTTTTTGTTGTGGGAATAGGTAAATTTGGTTAGCTTCGCCTTGACAATTTGTCGTAATTGGCTTAACGAGGCTTGTGCCCAAAATTAAATGTGCAACATTGCTGACGTTGTTGTGGTATTTTAGATAGTTGTATTCAATTGGCAAGTTTGCTGTCCTATTAAATTTCGGCACTAATAAGCTAATCTGTTAATTTTACTCGATTCGCTAAAGATTTGCATATAATTTTTGGCTGTTGCCAGTGCTGCGACAATTTGCAGCCCATTCATAAATGTGTTTCTCTTTTTGCGTTGGCATATCATCATTCTTGCCGGTCTTTTTCCACTTTTTCTTTCATTTTTTTATATTTGTCGTAATTTTTACATTTACGAGCCATTAAAAATATTTTATTGCATTTATATTTCGCTGGCTGCTTTATGGCTGCCCTGCAGGAGATTTTCTCGCGTATGTCCTGATACTTTGTTGCTGGCTGGCTGGCTGGCTGCCTGGCTGCCTGCTGCCGATGTGCTCGTCCTTTGGCACACAGGACGCACTCATGTGGGCTCCTCTATGATGATGATGATGACGTTGATTTATTTGACTCTTGTTTATGGCATGCACTCTTACACACACACACACACACACACTCACACACTCACACACACACACGCAAGCAAAGTTGTGTGCCGCATTCATTTTTGTTAACAACATTCTGTGCGACGACCTGAGCCAAATATGCAGCTTGATAACAACTTTTACCAGGTATTTCATACGTTCAATGTGTTCAATTTCCGCCGAGAATTTCGCATGCAAATTGCAACTGGTTGCACACTTTGAGTATTTATCAATATCCTTTGACGAACATGAGGCGATTAAAAAACCCACAGTAGACCACATGGAGCTGGAATAAAAAAAAAAACACATAAGTTTCCCCATTGACAGCATTTCTAGAAGGAAAAAAAACCAACAAGGTAAGCTGACTGGCAACGTGTTTTCAGTGATGACGAAATTGTTGCCCATTGATTATAATTATCTTAAAAGCTGCTGAGCCTTTAACAGACTCCTGACATAAGCTTATTTCCATGTAATTCTCAGATCAAAGTTTAAGCACTAAAATTCCATCTGAAAGCATGGACAAAATCCTGTTTTACAGAGTAGACAAAGAAAACAGATAATGGCTCATAGAAAATGCCTTCAAACAAAAAAATAAACACACACTGACACAGATACATGTATGTGTGGGCCAGGCTAACAAATTAAGGTACGCATTGCTGACTCGTAGTAATTTTACAAAATTATTTGTTCTCGCAATTGCTGAAAAACATGCGGCATGGAAAATGGTCGCGGCTTTTAAAACTTTGAACGTCGCGAGACGCATTTGAAAGGAAAGCAAAATTGTGGTTTTTGTTGCTACACACACCACACAGACACGCAAGCAGCGTGTGTGTGTGGCTCACTTGTTTATGGGTATTTGGGTTAGAGGCTCAAGTGTTTTGTTATTGAGTAAACATGTCATAAATACCGTTATACAAAATACGTGTTCGTGCCACAACAACGTTGCCAGCAAGCTCGTCTGTGTTTGCATAGAAAAATACGAATAACCGCGTTCGGTGTTGAAAATCCTTTTACTAAATACAAACTACATACACACGCACACACACACACACACACACACACGAGCACACACACGCACAGCAACACGTAAAGCCGTTAACCCACACACACACAACCCGCCACACACGTCTCATATTTCAGCATCATAAAAAAGCATAAAGGCGAAAGTTGGTTGTACAATGTATGAGTGTGTATTACATACAACTCTATGTGTGTGTGTGTGTGTGTGTGGTTGTATAAGATGTTAACGCATACCACAAACGGTGGCAATGCTGTCCATAGAACCGTCACAGATCCAAGTGCTGCACGCAGGCGTTTTGTTTGCCTTGTTGGTGTATTTAAAAATGCCCGAAAGGCAAAAGACGAAAGTTATTTGAAATGGGTTTTATTTGTGGAAGGTGTAGCTGTAGCTGGGTGTACACAGAGCCAAGGGAAAGCCGCACCAACAAAAGTAACACAAGAATTTTCAAAGTTAAATTGCCAAGGATTGCTCTGCTCAAATGTACATATTTTTGTGCGACTGCTTTAAGTGTGTATTTTTAAACTCGGCTCAGCTTACTTTAAAAACATGTAATTTATTCCAGAGTCATTTTAAATAAACTCAACCAGATCGTCTTTTTATTTAAATGTTCAAATTGTAATCCCATTCATAAATGTAAATGAATTTCATATTGTTTCATTTGCGAAAATATTCGTTTTTATAGCTTTGTTTGTTCTCTTTTTTTTTGTTTTGTTTTTTTTTTTTGTGAGCAGCGTTCAGACTGTTGTCAAAACTATGGAATAAAGGGCATTTAATTACAGTTAGAAAACTAGTAAATTTATAAGTGACACGTTGACAAACAGCGATTTGGTTCTTTTGTTTGCTTAAAGGGAACGCATAAATTAATTATGCGCAAAATTTATTAATTGTCAGAAACAATTGAACGTGCGTTCCAATAATGACGACAAGCAGCAACAACAACGATAAACAACACACATACACACACCCACACACACACAGACACACACAGGCAAAGTGTACATTTACATTTACATGCAGGGGCAAAGGCAAAATCAAATGAAATCAATTATGCACAAAGTCAATTTTACCTAAATGACAAATTGAATTTAATTGCCGGGACACGTGGCATGTGTGTGCCTGATTGTGTTTGTGTGTGTGTCTCATTTATTGCGCCACTTGTTTCCCATTCGAATCAAGTTTAAAACAACTTTAAAAGGTTTGCAACATTTTTTACAATTCATTTTCATTTTGCATTTAAATTTTACCTGTGCCTCTCTGGCCTTAAACGGCATTTGCACTTAACTTCGATGCGGCAGAAACATACTTGACAATGACTGCATGTCCACTTTTGCCAACGATTTAACATACCAAAATTTAAGTTTTTTTGAAGTTTGCTTTGTTTGCCAAAAGTTGTTGCTGTGCGGCATGTAAAAAGCACAGCACTTAGATTAAAAATGTTTGTCGTTTAGGCACTCGCACTGCAGAAGCAACATCCATGCAGACAGTGGCCTGCATGGTGGCAGCTCCATCTCTCTTATGGCATCACGATGCGAGAATGACAACCCCGTCATGGACAAGGACCAAGTGCTGCTAGGAACTGTGAAAGGGGTTCACGGGGCAGATGGACCGGTCGTCGCCAGGCAAACTCATCAACATTCAACGTTATTGTCACTGAAAAATACACACAATTATCGTTACAAATTGCTGTTAACTCTCACTCGCATTCAGTTGCTTTCAGTTTGGCCAGGGCCAGGACGAAAGCCAGGACCCAGGCCGAGAGCTGTTGTCGTTACAATTTTTGTTCGCTTTTGCCATTCGGTGGGGTGTGCATAAAACGGGGGGGTGCTTGTAGCACAGCTCGGTTTTGGTGTCAATGGAAAGTGCTATTGAAAGTGTGACGGTGTGTGGACGAACCATTCACACATAGATGCACACACACACACACACACACACACACTCGCACACATAGAGAGCGATATGGTGCCACACATGCAAACAAAGCAAAAATAAATAAGTGTGTCGGAAGTTGCCTTCAAGGCATGCGGATTGCACATTGTTGTTGCCAAGGATGATGCTGCAGTGGATTTGACAATTGAAAAGAAAGAAGGAGAGCGACAGAGACAGAGTGAGAGAGAGAGAGAGAGAAAGAAAGAGCGAGAGAGAGCGACAGAGAGAAGGGAGTGTGACAGATGTGGTATAAGTAGTGCCTTAAAAATGACTGTCCATCAGTTTGGCTGTGCCACATTTGTTCGAGCTTCGCGCTGCTGATGCTACTCATTCTTACGACTTCTCTGGTGCATTACCATTATATGTATATTGCCAGCAACAAGCACTCAATAGTTGCCAATTATTCAGAGTGATTTTGTAGCCAGACAAATGGGCGAGTGCCGCCCACTTTCTACCACATTCTACACTTCCTTAAGTATGCACTAGTTGCCAACTAATGAGTTCATTTGACTTTATGAGCAGCTGTTGCAACAACAACAACAACAGCAACAATAAGAACAGCATTGGCCGCAGCAGTTGCGTCACTTCTTCCACTTGCCACGTGCAGGTTAATTTGCATTTCATTATTTGCACACTTCAGGTGCGTGGGCCATAGAGCAATAAACGTGGCTTTAAAACTCAACTGAACCGTTAAAAAAAAGGAAGAAGAACCTTAGCAACATCTATAAAAATCATTAACATCAAAAGAACTCTTAGAAGCGCCTTTTACTGACGCCACTTGGACCTGATGAGATGGCTTCGTGCATTTTTAACGACTTGAAAGGTGCGAGGCAAAGGAAAGTCTCAAGGCCTGTCTTGTTAAGTGATTAAGTGGTACAATCTTACTTCCGTTCAAAGTGGCACAACAGTTGGCTAATATATTTCACTAATTTTTGACTCAATTACGAAACACGACACTTAAAAAACGAAATATTTTCAATATGCATCTATTAATTTGGCTAGTTTTTGTTTTCTGAATGACCAAGTGTCAGCTGCATTCAATCCACGTATTTGCCAACATATCAATTGTTTTACAATCTTCATCGATGGCATGCAAAATTTATATAAATTTTAATTTGTTTAAAAATATATTTATTTAACACTTTTGTGTTGAAAAAATGCATTTGCTTTGTGGCATTTTCAATTTCATGCACCTGTGTCAATTATTTTGGACTCTCTCTTTCTCTCTCTCTCTCTCTCTCTCTCTCTCTCTATATATCTCTCTCTATTTCTCTGTTTCTCTCTCAATCTCTCCCTCTCTCTTCCTGTATAATTCTCTCTAACTCTTTGTATCCTGTCCATTTTTCCCTCTTATTACACCGCAAATATTATTCATCCGCCCCATTGTCACATAAATTAAATTGGTTGAAATTAAAAACATTACCTGTAAAAATAATATTTGCACTGTGCTAAAAACGAGCTGAGTGCAGCTTGCCACATTTGTTAATTCCATAACTTTAATAAGGGCCTAATTAACATTTTTATTATATTTGCATAAGATGCATGTGATGTGGTTCGCCTTTATATCTATGCTCCATTTCTGTCCTGCTGATGTTTGATGTTTGCACTGACAGTCAACTGTGTTAAAGATGTGGACACTGAGCCTCTACCTACCCTTGCAGGTGAAGTCCTTTTCACTGTGCACACACACATACACACACATACTGAAACGCAGTTGGAGAATGTATACTCTGTCAGCTTTTGTCAAAATATATGATGCTCATATGTTAGCTGGAGCCGGGCACTCAACGTGTGCCGCATTATTCACTCATCAACGGCCCCCAGTCCTCAGGATGCCCATCATCATTATCATTGTACTTCTTGCAGTTGTTGTTTCGCCTTGTTTGCCAGCCGCGCCAGCCCCGCCAGCCCGACCAGCCCATCATTCAGCCAGCCAGCCAGCCAGCCTGCTCTGGTCCCTTTTGTCGTTGGCCTGGTCCGAAAAGTGTTTTAAAGTAGACTGTGCTTTGTTGCGGCTAGGCAGCTGTGCTTTTTGATGTACTTATACAAGTATATGCATGTGAACAATGTACACGTGTAGAGCCACCACTTTGAGGCCTGAGCCACTGCAAGTTAACGTTTGTCGTATGCAAAATGTCATATGCGACTTTAAAATTATGATTAATGTGATTACAAATTGTGCAACGTATTTCGATTCATTTTTCTTACTTAACCGAAGCGACCAACCATTTCTCACTGAGTTAGAGTCGATAGAACTTAAGATACGAAAAGTGCCTCAGTCAAAGTCACAGAGAGATATAAAAATGAGCAGAGAAAAACTTAGAAAAAGTTGTTTTCGACTTGAGACCACTTTCAATAGATGAACAGTTTATTCTTTTCATTACTATTGCAAGTGATACGTTTACTTGAGCGCCTCAAATTATTTTTATAATCACCACCAATCTTTACTTGCGCCTGTCAGCTAATTATATTTCACTTTGAACGCAAGAGGGAGCAAAGAAATACACATTAAAGACTACGCATTGGCAATCTTCAGTTGTCATCTTTTAATTAGAGCTGTGTGTCCGAAGACCACACCAAGGCTGACTCTTGAAGTCAGGCAATTTCTTTTCTTCTTCTGATTTCAATTTGTTTTTTATTTTGCCGCCATTTCATTTCATAATTTGCTGAGCTGTGTGCGCTTTTTTTTCCACTTGCAGCTACTTGTTCGCGCTATCTTGAATGTTGCTCCAACCAACCCCAACCAGCGCGTTTATTTTCGCTCAGTTGCCATCTATTTCAGGCACTCAAAAGGCAAAACTAATTTCTGTTGCTGACAACCATTTAAATTCAATTTGTTTGCTTGCCGTGCAACAATAGAGAAAGCAACCCCGCCACCACCAACCAACCCCAACCAGCAACTAACGCCACCCACAACCTGAGGCAGCCGCAACAGGCCACAAAATACGTCATGCGGCATGCGGCATGCGGCAACTGCAAGGAGTCGTCGATTATCTCTTTCGGGCCATGGCAATGGCTAAAGTGCTGTATGATTATCCAGCGTCTTATTTATGCTGGCTTGCCGTTTTGGCCACCTTTTTATTTTTTTATTTTTTCATCCGTAACTGGCAACAGCTGGCGGTTGCGTCCTTTTTTCCGCGTATGTGGCAGTGGCAACATTATTAAAAACTACTTAAAAAAGGCTTACGGCATAGCTACCTTCCATGTCAGGGAATTTTGGCCTAGCCACAACTTACATGTGGCATGTGGCAACCTAGACTCCCCCCCTCTCTCTCTCTCTCTCTCTCTTCCGCTGCCTGTCTCACTCTGCCGCTTACAGGAATATGTATTTTGGCAGCCAAAGAAACTAGAAAATGAAAAACAAACACATTTTCTTTATCACTCTGATGCTGTTTAAAGCATCAACAACAACAACAACAACAACTAGAACAGTAGCTGAAGCGGCAGCAGCAGCTACAACAAAGGGTATTCGTTCACTGCAAACAGCTGGCGTCAATGTTTGAATGACAACATGAATGATTGAACGAATGACTGGCCGTCTAGCTGTTGTTTGGCTGCCACTAACTCGGTGCGGTCCTTGTTTTCGTTTGCTCGCCAAGGGGAGAGGGGGGTCGTTGTAGGACATGGTAGGTGCTTGGGCTCTTTTGCCAAATTGCGTTGTGGATGATGCTCCTCGAACGCAGATGGCCTTATTTATGCTTGCCGGGCGCAAAATGAGCCAAAAGCTGCGGGTCGGCGGCCATATTTGCTTTAAGGAACACCAACAACTACATAAGGTCCTTTTCTGAATGTGTATATATATACCATATATATAAATATATATATATGGATAAGTGTGTGTGTGTGTGTGTGTATGACTGTTGCCATGCTACTATCCACTCTGCTTCCCACTCCATTTGTTGCTGCAAAGTACACATGAAAAATATTCACAAAATGTCCGCTTCTGTCTTTTTCTACACTTTATGTTTTGTTTTTTTTTTGGTTTTTTTTTTTGTTTTCATTTCTTTTTTTTTTATTTTATTTTTTTTTTTGTTTCTGCTGCCAAACAATTCGGCGCCATTAGAAAGCGGCGTTAGTAGCAGCACCAGCAGATTGGGGGGACAGTGGGGTGGCAGGCCACACAAAGGGTACAAATTGCGGGGCGCATTTGAAAGTTTAACACGTTTTGGTAATTTCATCAAGGACATGTGCATAATATATATGCGTATGTATAAATTTCCTTGGGCAAACAGCAAAGCCTGTTGGCATTTTGGCACGCCAAATTGAAAATTCTGCAAGTTGTAAATAGTATTTACACGAAGAGTATTAGCAGCTTAACTGATGTAATTAGACAACTATACAAGCGAGTTTATCTCCATGCTGTCTTCAACCAATTACTTTAATAGCTTCTTGTCTTGGCGGCAAACTCATTTCATTCTGATTTGGCCTCTTCGGGGCATTGTCTGCATAATTCTAAGATATCAAAAACATTTTTCTTACAATCCTTTTCTAAATGAATTCATTCATGCAAATTCAAATGAAACTGTTTACCCTGATAACAGTGAGTTATTGACAGCAATAAACCTATTGCCACAGAAGCATCGTTGGGTAGTTTTCAAAGAATTTACGAATATGGAAATGCAGTTGTTCGTTTCTGAAGAGATCGTCAACAATTTGGCCATTACACCAATTAGGTTTAGCTCACTTTGGCTGCCAGCATCCATCACCGACTCAAACTCAATTTCCGGCCAAAAACGGAAACATTCATCAATGACCATTTGGCACTTTCAGTTTCAAGTCAAAGGCCAAGGGAGACCATTTTCGAGTTGGTTGGTGCCAAATCAACTGCTGTACCGACGACAGACAGTTGGACAACCAGACTGATGTCGACCGACAGATATCGACAAATGCCCGTCGAAGTTGAGGCAAGCAATCGAAAAACTCTCAGTCAGACAAGACCACAAAAGAGAACCCAAAACCAAATGCACTGCGGAAGTACAACTGGAAAATTTAATTATCATACAGATAGACACACAGGCAACCGAGAGAGAGAGAGAGAGAGAGAGAGAGAGAGGTAGGCGTAACATGATGTCATGTTCTTGTGAATTGTCAATGTCAGAGTTGGTTGGTTGGTTGGTTTGTTGTTGGCTTTGTTAGCGATGCATACGGATGAATGCAGAAGCCGCCTCGATTGGAGCCTTGATGTGTCGACATTGCCAGATGCCGCTTGCTGCAAGCTGCCAGCCTGACGACTGTATGTTACACTCAGGATTTTGGTTAGCCTTGAGTCGCGTGCGGCGTGCGGTCTGCCCCCAGCTCATGGCCGAGTGCTCGGCAACTTGCCATCTCAATTTCATTTCTTTGGGCTTGCGGTTCGCATTGCAATCACCGTATAATGTCAACTTTGGACAGCTTGCAGCATGCAACTTGCGAAAGTTGCACATGAACTCCAATTACAGCCATGCGTGGCCAACTTTAAATAAAATTTTAATTAAAATTCACCCAAAAATTTGAATGTTCTACGATAATTGCTAACATTCGTGCCACATGGCGTATGAAAATATTTTTTTCTTCGATACGAAATTCAGCACTTAAATGCAGCAGTTGCTCAAAAAAATCCAGTTTTATTCAAATTTTCTTTATGAGAAAATAATGTGTGTGGTAAACTTTGAAATACATCTAAAAATGTAGGACGAGTCTTCTTATTTTAGTCAAAAATGATGGCAACGAAATGAAATAATTATGTATTTACAGTGTATTTGCAATGACTTCTTGTGGCTAAAACTTGGGTTGGTTGGTTACGCCCTAAAGTAGTTTTATAAGCCGAAATTGAATATGCTTAGCGAATGCCATTTATAATTATTTTAGCTGAGCCTCTGCCACATTAAAACACATTTAGCAGGCCAGCGCAAAACTTTGCCCATAATTAAAACTAAAAAGCGAAATGTTCTTTTTATGCAAACGTCAAGGTGTGAGAGAGAGAATGACAGAGAGAGAGAGAGAGGGAGGGAGAGGGAGTTCTGAGAGGCTGGTGAATGAGACAAAAGAAAGGCCCACTAAGTGCAGCTGACAACAATTGCGCCAAGGCTCTGCAGCTAAAACAAAAGATGCCGAAATTATTCAACAAGCGGTGACGCCTGCTGCCAGGACGTCTGCCAGGACGACTGTCAGGAGGACTATTTACAGACGCAGACGTTGCTCGCTGCTTTATTGTGCGCGTGAATCTTTTGTGTTTTAATAAGTTTTGAATTTCACAACAAGTGCACAAAAAATAAAAGCACAACTTAAAGTTCTTTGCCATCTTCACCAACCTCCACCAGCCATTGAAATCTTTATTTCTATTTCCTTCATATATTTTGTAGTTTTCCTTTGGCATGCACGAAGCAAAGCCGAAACCGATAATTAATACCAAAACCATTGTCGTTTATTATCCGTTGCGTTTATTCTCTCTTCGGCAAACATTTTCTTTTCTTTTCTTTTTTTTTTCTTTGGCTGCTGTTGTTGGCCTGGCCAAAGAAATACCTGTTAAATTTGCCATTGGTTTGCTGCTGCGGCTGCAGCTTCGTTAGTTTCATGTTCACACAGTGCCCTGCACTCACACACACACACACACACACACACACCCAGTTACACTCACGTGCACTCGAACACACTCACTTCACTCATGCAGCTGAATTGCAGCCGTTTTAGCCTTGTGCCATGTATCTTCAATTCTTTTTGCACTGCTCTTTTTTCTAGTTTGCAGTTTTTACTTGTTGTTTCTTCGGTTTGGTTTCTGCATTTTACAACCAATTCTGGGGTTATTTTAGCTGCAGCATGCAGTTGGCCAGCTGACATTAAGATGAGAAGCAGCTGAGAGCAGAAATACTTTCAAATGCTTCTCTATGATTTTTATAATTATTCGAAAATTTATTTGGCAGTGAAAATATGTTTTATTGACAGAAATAATAGGTTAATATTAAGATTTATAATATTATTTTTATATATACATTAAATTCAATTAGTATTGAACAAATAAATTGACTAAACAATCATTTCCTTCTGCATCATTTGTTGCTAAAGCATTCTTTTTGTACTCGCTTTCTACAACATTGTTTGTCATTTGGCTTCAATTTACAAAAACAGAAATTTCAAGTTTCGTTTGTGTGTTGGTGTTTTTATACACTGAGCATATTTAAAATGGGTTCTTGATCAGGAACAACAGTCGAAACGAAATAGTCTTCTACGTATCTCTGAGGCTTAGAGAAATATTAATGACGAACTGCACAAATGGCATATGGATACGATAAAAAAGCAGCGCTTTAGACAACAGCTGAGTGCAGGGTATCTCCTAGTTGAGCTCCCTCGACTGCAGCATTGTCGCTTGCTTTTTTTTTTTGCGGCTGCTGCTGTTGATAACTTTGCTTTATAGACTTTTGTTCTCGCTGTTGTTGCCTAACGACCCAAATACCCCATTCAATGGTTTGTACCACATTTTTTCTGACCGGCTCGGCTCCGACTTTGTAAGCAGCAGTTTTTCAAAGTTGTTTTGTTCATTCTTTCAGGAATATGCATGGCGCATATCTTCTGCTCGTAGTATTCCCAAACAACTGCCAGCAGAGAACCATTAAAAAGCAGACGAATTATAGCAACCTTTTGCTACCTGGTTTCAATGTTATTAAATTATATTTAACAAAAAAAAAAGGCGTGTATTAAATTTGTGTTTTGCCTATGTCAGCTTAAACGCTAAAGCTGCAGTTGGGCAACTGAATTTAAAGCGACGAACGACTCCATTGAGTAGAATGAATCGGCGACCAAGTGGAAATCGCTTGGAGTGGAAGCTAAGCTGTTGATGGACTTTACTGGGCAGTGATTTACAATTGTGCAGCTTTCTTTCAACTTATCATATGTCGGAGTGAGCTGGCAAGCAATCAATGGGCTTTAATTCTTATCAAATTGGCGTGGGTAAAAGGCGCTTATCAGCTGTCTGCCATTGCTCCTGAATGGAGTTCGCCAAATGGACAAGGATGTCAGGTTGAAGGAGCACCAGAAGCAGCAGTAGAAGGAGCACTTCAATGATTTGCCAGCACTTGTGGCGTCAATCAGTGCTCAATAAATCACTAAATCGTTGGCAAGTTCAGGACTCGGTTGTCTGGTTGTGTTTGTGTTGGGGAGACATCCGTTTCCTGGCCAAATACGAAACGAAGCCAACACGCAAATTGTGATAGACGCAAGGATGCTAAAAGTGCTCGAGGTGTGACACATCCTTGTGCCTTTGCTTTTTGTGAGACAAAATTACTCGCTTACGTATTCAGCCAGGGACTCGAGGCATAGTTTTGCTTTATTGCGGTGCCGCCGGCACCAACAAACGGCTACAAACGAAGACCCATAATAAAAACTACCGCTTTGATAAGAAACTGTAGCTGAGATTGACACTTAAGCGCAGCCAGGAAGAGGCATTGGCATTGGCATTGGCATTGGCATTGGCATAGGAATAGGAATAGGGATTGGTATTGGGATGCGAACAGAAACTGTTACAAGATTTTGCACTTAAGATACGAGTCTTGGCTGCTTTGTGATTCCTCGATTTATCGCTTGCAAGAGATGTTTTTATTTTTATTTCTATTTCTATTCCTGTTATTATTTTTATTTCGCTTCTTTTCATGGCTATTTGGATAACATTTTCAATTTTGAAGACAGCTCTTAACTTTTGAGTGTTAAATTATCTGTGCCCCAATTCGATTGCACATTTTGTATGTTTATTCAACATAAAAGACGCTTTTTATGCACACAAACACAGCAAAATTGAATATTTCTCGAAAGTGTCATGAATCTTAAGCGTGGATATTTTTTTCTAAATGAGAAAAACGGTAGGCATCGAGAATGAAGTGAATTTTGAAATGATTTCATAAAATATCCCTATCAAAAAGATAAAGTTGAAATATTCATTGCTTGTTGGGCCTTGCCATGCCTCAGGTAATTGACATATTCTGATGAAATAAGCAAAAGTTGAAGGCTAGTTTTACGAAAATATACATGAAGTACTTAGATAAATTGTAGTTTTTATTATGTTCCAAACTTAACCTTTTGAAAACAAACAGAATGTTGTGTCTGTCTGTCCATCCAATCGCCTTTAACTTATCAAAGGATCGTGCCTCAACAAATATTTGCTTAATAAATAACTCGGAGAAGCAGCTCAAAGTGCGACTCTCCGCCAGCCCCAACTTAGAACAGTCGACGGCAGGGCTATGCAAGTAATTCATAATTATATTGAACTCAGCTGCAAAACTAAAGACATCTGCTGGGCATTTGCTTGTTTGTAGTGCACTTTGGCGCCTTGCCAGAATATTGCGGGGCGTGCTGTGCTCGCAAAAGTTTAAAGCATTCAACTAGGAGCTATCAAATATTTGCAGAGGCAAACCCCAGCCTCTGTTTCCAATTTAAAATACAAATTTTGCAGACTCGAGCCAACTATCTCTGTCGCACTCAGTGTGTTGCTTCTCGGTTTTATTTGCCAACTAAATATTTAACTTGTGAATTTCAAAGCAACGCCGACAACTGCTCGAATCAAGGCAGACCAAACACCTGACGGCGGCATATCGGTCCGCTTGCATACATATTAATTTAATATTTTCCGGGGCTGCACTCTTTTTGTCACACAAATGCACACACCAACACACACACACACACACACACACTCACACACACATATGCAAACATTTGCGGATATTTGTCCTGCCACGCCCAATCGCAAGGCAAAACGAAAGAAATGAAGAAAAAAAACAATTTTGCCTGGTCGGTCATGTGTTGCCACCGCAATTTGTTTACTTTGTCGGTTTTTGTGCACGCAGCCGAGTGTCCAAAATTGAAATTTAACTTGGTTAACAGCCAGTGCTACCCGTCAAACAACAACAACAGCAACAACAGCAGCAACAAAAAACACAAGAAACAAAGAAAATAACAGCCTACCCAAAACATGCGAGTGGGCGTTGACCACCCACAGCACATTTGTGCCCAGTTTCAATTCTCTGGTCTGCGTTGCTTCCTAAGCGTCGCGATGGCGTTGATAACGTTATCCATTAGCCACCGGGTACGGTTCTGGCCCTGCTTTGGGAGTTGGCTGGCTGGGGGCGTGCCAGTGAGCAATGGCCACTTTGGCTGAGCGTGGGCGAGTCGCGTCTGCTTGCTGCACAAAAAGTTAGTTAGTTTTGAAGCAAACTGCTCCGATGCTCTCATCATGTTTGGTTTTGGTTTCAGTTTAGGGTTTTTGGTTTCTACTCTTTTCTTTCCTCTGTTGTCACGGATGGTTTCCAACCCCCCCGCCCCCGCCCCCATTTGTTCTCTTTTTGTTTTTTTTGTAATTGTTGTGAAACGGTTTTTAAATGCAATCTTTTAAGTGCTTTTTGGTTGACGCGACTTTTAATAGCACTCGGCTTGGCCTCAGTTAAATTTCCCGCATCCACCCAAAAACCAACCAGCAGCGAGCATCTCGGCAAAAAAACTCAAATTAAATACCAAAAACTTACACCTTAAATCAACATTTAATTGAAGAAAATGATTAATGATCTGGTCGTCCAGCTCGTTTTTCAATGCTTGCCAAACTTCAAATAAAGAAATGTAATAAATACAATTTTATAGCTGCAATTTTTGCGCTTTGTTTGTTGCACTTGCAATAATATTGGGAACAAGTTGCGCTGCCGCATTCAATGAATTTTCGGTCATAATAAATTTCGTGGCTTGCCATCGACGTTTTTCGCTATTTTCCTCCCACTGCAGCCGCTCGGCAATCGCGGAAAAGTGTCTCCAGTCTTGTGCACATTTATTTATAATATTTGCCGAACATGTTCGTTAAATATAATAAATTGAACTTTTTATTTATTTGGCTGGGTTTATTCGCTTGTACATTGGGTAATTGTACAAAATTTATGAAAACAGTTTGCTATTCAAATCAGTGATTGCAATTTTATCCACACAATGCTCTTCTCGAAATGCAATCATCCAGAAATTTGTTGTCGCTAAATCGGTTCCATGCGGAATGCATTTTCGATTCTGTTACTGTGTTCAAAAATGTTTGAATGGGATTTTTGGACAACCAATTGAATTTCGTTCTTGTTTGTTTTCCTACTTTTCGAATTTAAGTTTTTAATTTCATAATAAGTTGTGCTTACTGCTGTAAGCCATGCCCAGACTGGGGCTTAATTAGACAACTTTCACGGCTCAATAGTCACTCAAATTTGATTACCAGCAAATTAGCCTTGGCAGCCGCCACTTGCTTAAGCGAGGAGCTCTCACTTCAGATTATTCATTGTCCGTTTTATGAGCCACTTCAGTGGGTTAGTCGCCCAGTTAGTTGTTGTTGTTGTTGTTGCTGCTGCTGTTGTGCAGCATTTTCTGTTACTCTCCAGGAATTGGGCTGCGTTTATGGACAAAGTTTTTGTTGGGGATCTCTCTTGTTGCCAGGGTCCTTTTATGATAATTAGCTGTATATTAGCCGGAGGCGCAGGTTATTGTTTGAGCTCTTGAACCCTTTTGATTAGACCATAAAGTTGATTAAAATGCGTAAACTTGAAGTAAACTTTAAGCCAACAGCGAGATTTGCCAAACATTTTCCCACGCTAGCTGCAAAGAAACACACAATTTTGTGAGGCAAGCAAAAATACACACACACCCACACACACGCACACACACATAGAGTGAGTGAGATTCTTGTTTGGGATCTTCTGACATTTATGAAATATTGAAAATGGGTAAAACTCTGGGAAACTGGGAAAATTTGCGTTGGTTTCTGAAGTGCCTGCCAATAATAATGAGCAAAGATTTCTGACGCCGACAACAATATCAAGAATTATATAGTGCGAGACAGCCAAGGAGAGCGGGATGGCGATATGGGGTCAACGGTGTGAGTGAGATGGCAACTTAGAGAAACGTTTCTGTTATTCGTTTTCCTTCTTATTTTTGGCCCGACTCTTTTAGGCCATGCCGGATGTGTATGGAATATGTTACAAGTGTGTGATGAGTGTATCTCTCTTTCTGTGTGTGTGTGTGTGTGTGTGTGTGTGTGTGTAGGGGTTGTTAGTGTTTTTGTAAGGAGTCTTGCGGGGGCTTATTTCTCGTGCAGTTCATTGTTACAATTTCATTTCAAGCATATTGGGTTTCAGCCATCGTCATCGTCATCGTCGTCGTCGTCGTCGTCGTCGTCGATGTCGCCTTCATCTTCGTCTTCGTCCTCGTCTCTGTGAGTAACATTCTATAAAAGAATTTAGCTCAAAGGTCACGTACATTGAGGGGGCAGAGTTTAGGGGTCGTCCAATGTGATTTCATCAGCAAGACAGTTGCGAGTTTGCTTGCCTGGCAACACATCCAATTTCCTCTTCTTTTTATTTTCGATGTTGTCGCTACACTTTAAGTCGTATTTAAAGCTGTAGTTAATCGCTTATGCTAAACTCTTTTTTCCCTTTTTTTCTTCTTCTTTTTTTGTGGGTAGCAAAGCAGACTTTTAGACGCCTGCTAGAAATGCGGTCAGCATTGTTTTTAGATGAATGAGATGGGTTGGGGAAAGGGGTGCTGGATGAGGCGCTTCAAGCTGTATTCTAGCTGCCAATATTTTTATGTTTAGTCGTCGCTAATCCGTCGCGTAAACAATGCCAGCAGAGTGAATGCAGGCGCAGGATAGATGCATGCAGCTATTACTATGTGCCGAGAGAGTCCTTGGGGCCATGGGGCTGCCATTGTGCCGACTCCTTTTGTTTAACTAAAGGATTTAAAGTTTTTGTTTTGCTTTTTCATTCATTTCACTGCCGCGCAACGACGTTCGTCATTCATTGTGCCATTCTCTCTCTGTGTGTGTGTCTGTGTGGGTCTGTTAGTGTGTCAGTGTTTGTCAGTGTGTGTGTGTGTGTGTGTGTGTGTGTGTGTGCATGAGCCGCCATATTAAAATCAATGTTGGGCGCTTCGCTTTGCATTGTTCGCATATTTTTATTAATAGTCGCGCGTTGTCTGCAATTTTCCGTGCTTTTCCTACTCAGCCAGCTAGCCACCCAACCACCCAGTCCCATTTTGAGCTACGCCACCTGCTGCCGCATTCATTGCAAAGCTGGAAAACTTCGTCATGGATTGGGATTCCGTTGGGTTTATGAATTGCAAATGGTTTTTGCTTTTCGCCTTTTGCGCTTAGCAATCATTTAATATGCCAACGTGCCAGAGAAGACAAGTTGGAATGCGCTTGTGAGTTAGGTGCCGACTAGCAGCTACCCTGTAGCACCTAATATAAACTACTCTGTATCTGTGATGTGTTATTCTTGTAAAATGAATTTCTCTTCGTTGAGCAAAGCAAATGCAATTTGAACAATATCATTTTCCATGTTTTCTTCCTTGCAGCAAACGCATGCTACCCATTTGTAAGCATTTTCTTTGTGCGGGGTATAATGAGTTGTTTATCAAGCTGCTGCAATGCTTTCATATTTATTGCTATTGATATTGAAGCAGTAGCACATTGAGAGACAGCCTGACTGAGTAAATGAGTGACTGAGGGAGTGAGTGGGTGAGCATCAGGTCAATTTGTAAGCCCCTTTTTCTTTATTCATAATGAATCATTTCGAATTTGCAGCGATTCTGAGTAAGCCTTTAAGTGCGTAATGTATATTTTACCTATGTATAAATATTAAATGAGATTCTTTTTAATTTACGTGGGCTTGTTTTCAATGAAGCACAAATAAAGATTTATACTTTGAAATTCATGCTTACTGCTCTCGCAGCATCAATAAAGCATCTGCATTAGCGAGTCTCTTGATGAAATATATTTGAGCAATTTAACTCAATTCTCAACCCGCCAGCTACAAAATTTGATTAATTCTGCGAATAAATTCAATTTGCACTTTCGCTGTCTCTCTTGCTCTCTCTCCTCTCTCGCTCTCTCTCTCTCTCTCACTCTCGAATTTTACATTGTATCTTTTCTAGCTCTACACTGTCTCTTTTTGCCCCCTCTCTCGCTGGGGTTTCTAACTCTATTTTGAATAACTTTTCTAAACTTTCACTCAACTAAGCATTAATTAAAACCTTCCAAATAAGTATTCAGCACTCATAAACCGTCGAAACTTTTTGGTCAAAAATTGTTATGCACCAAAAGGGGCGCAGTGGCTGGCAGCGGTTGTCCCCATACGCCCCCATCCGCCTCGCCTTCCGCTCCACATTTTACCCTCACGTCTCAGCTGAACTTCAATTTCACACGTTAATTTGCAAATGGCAATGGCAGCAGCAACAACAACAATTATAACAACAACAATGTTGAGCTTAACGCATTTTTTTTTGTTGGGGTCGCAGAAAGGGGGTGGGGGGAGCCAGAAGAATGTTGTGCGTTGGTGTCTTTGCTTGACGCACGAAAGTATGCAATGAAAATTTTACAATTTGCGCGTGAAAAAGTTTATGAACGCGCCTCGGGGCGACATTTAATGTGGCTGCGTAAGAGTGCCGCAGGCGGGGTGAGTGGGAATTGGGAAATGGAGAAATGGGGAAATGGGAAATGGGGTGGCAGATGAACTCGGCCGTTTGAAGGAGCGCATAGCGTTGACAATGACAAGCAATTAATGTTGCGGAAAATTGTTGCAAAAATCGCCAAGCAACTGGAACACTCAATGAAGCAGTTTGAGAGAGAGAGAGAGAAAGATATAGATCGAGAGAGAATGAGCAGGAGAGGGAGAGAGAAAAAAAAATATATATGCATAGACAGAGAAAGAAAGAGACTAAGTGATATATAAAGAAATAAAATTAAAGATGAAGACAGAGACACAGATCGATTTTTGACTATTTCGAGGAATGGTCGAAGATATCGTAATAGGCAACGAAATTACATTTGAAGAAGGAGAAAACAGATAACAATGTCGAGTTGAATATCGCAATGGGAGACAGAGCAGCAGAGCAATAAAGAATGGCTGCAATTTATATGCCCTAAACAGTTTAAAAAGTTTTGCATACCACTCCAAAGTGCACAGCAAACTTCGCAGCACACACAAACACACACTACAATAGTACACACATAGATAGACATGTGCCTGGGCCATATACAGGTGTGTTGCTACGACTGTTTTCCCGCCATTTATTATGCGTCAAAATCTTTGGCGAAACGCATCAGCCGCAGCAACAACAACAATGCAGACAACAACAACGAAAACGCCAAAGAAGTTTTTGAGGTAAAACTTGTGAAAATATTTGTGCCCGGATTTGAAAGGGCGGTTAGCCTGAGAGGCAGTCAAAAAAAAACTGTGAAAAAGGGATAAGCGAGAAATAAAACGCAAGTGGGTAGAAATATTTTAAGTAAGTAGCTACAACGGCAACAGCAACAGCAACAGCAGCAGCAGCGGCAGCGGCAACAGCAACAACGACGAGTGGAAAATGTCACTTTGGCAGGCATAAGTAAGTTGATGTGGGCCCCAAAAAGCCGTGTGGAACTGACAAGGGTACGTTGGCAGCAGAGTGGGTTTGAAAGGGGGCTGGGGAGAGGGGGCGTGGGGTGGGTTGAGTGTGTCTGTGGCGATACTTTCCTGTCACCATTGCCGTCGTCTACAGTGATGAGAAATGAGAAATAGTTGCAGCTGCTGTGACATACGCGTTGCAAGCATTAAAGGATTACCCGCTAGCACGAGCAAAGAGAGACAGAGAGAGAGAGAGAGAGAGAGAGTGAGAGTGAGAGAGAGAGAGAAAGGCCAAGCACACATGTTTGTCTGTGTGCAACTGTTGTTGCTGCCACTGCTGCTGCTGCTGCATTGGCAACTTCTTTGAAAGTTAAGTTTTTAATCATTTTTCAGTCAACACAAAAACGCAGTTTTTCGTTTCTCTGCTTCAGTCGCCTTGGCATCCTTTGCACTCACACACTTGTTTCAGCTTGTTCCTTACATGGATGTGTTGCTGTTGGTGTTGGTGTTGGTGTTTGTGCGTGTCTCTCTTGGCATAATACTTTAGAAGATTAATCATGCGCAGCGCATCCCACAAGTTGAGTACGTCTTGGCGAAATAGCAAATGCTGCTGAGCCAAATTCACATATTCATCTATTTTAGTAATGCATTCAAATCGTTCTCACAACAACCATAATAAACAACAATTATTCCAATTAATTCACTGCTGCATGTCTGCATTGCTCTAGAATTGTACACATATTTTGATTAAATACAACAAATTAAATTTCAACAAATTGCCAACTTGGCAACTGAAAATTTCCAATTCGAATTTGGCAATATTCGGCATTTTTCGAATATTTCGTCTTTGTCAATTATAGTTTTGGTTGTGCGTAATGCAAATATCCCAAAATTGCTGGCCATTGACATTTGCCATTGAGTGCGTTATTTTGCTCGCATTTGCAATGGCAAACATAAATGCAAAATTTATTCGCGCCTCGTGCAAATTTCAATTTCCCCTTATGTTGGCCATAAATAGATCAGTTGAGTGTTTGCTGGCGAATAGCAAAAGGGGCTCACACAATGCGCATTAATATCCGCCCACTGGCAGAGCTTAGCCCAGCCCAGGGCCCGTAGTATGCCCAGTTAGCAGCCATTGGGCCATAAATTTGCCACTTGTCGTACACAATAATAAATAAAATTCCATGCGTTGACCTATTTAATATGTTATCCGAAAACATTTTTGGCTCTTGCCACGCCCACAGCCAATGCTCGTACAGCTAATTATAAAATGCGGCCTTTTGTGGGCGGTTGTCTCATTGAAAGTAACGGCATGTGTTGACCTTTTGCAAATGACCCCGAAATAGATTATGCAGCAGCAGCAGCAGCAACAGCAGCAACAGCAGCGGATTTGCTGCCAGCTTAAAATGTGCAACATGGCGCCTACGATGCGATGAGCATAAATTGCACTTCCAATTTCCGGTTTCTGTTTCAAATGTCACCCACCCAACCCGCAGCCCAATTGCACAACCAGAGCTGATTTTGCCGCTGCTGCTGCTGTTGCTGACTCCTTGGCTCGATTTGGCTCGACGACGACTGCGCCTCAAATCAGCTGCCACAGGCGCGCGCAACGTGCCACCAAATTGTGCAATTCATTTAATATATACATTTTTGGCTGTGTACTTGGCGGCAGTGGCATGCTACAACCGGGGGCGATTGGTAACGAATGTGCAACGGCTCCCTTAAGTAGCAAAAGTTTCAATTTGTTTGGCCTCCTGCACAAAATGTTCGATGCCGCAGATGCTCTATAAAAACACAAAGAGCAGTTGTGATTGGCTTGTAAAAATGCACAGAATTGTTAAGGCAAAGCGAGCCAATTTAGTAAATACAACAAATGAATAAGTAAATTGTGATTTAATGCAAGGATCTGCAAAGCTGATCGAAGCTAGTCAATTTTGATATACTTTATGCTTTACAGGATATATTCCGTTCGACTACCCTTTGGAGAACTAGATAATGTTGTTGTTGTTGTTGCAATTGTTGTTGCAATTGTTGTTCATATATATTTAACCGCCTAAATACTGTTTGCCAGTTGCAGTTGTTATCGGCGGCAACCAAATGGCGGAAAATGCAGCCAACAACTGTGAAATGAAACTGAACAAAACGACGACGTCAACCATGCTGCCAACGTCGACAGCGACGGCGACGGCGACATTACGAGAACATGCATTTTGTTGCTGTTGTTGCAGTTGCTATTGTTGTTGTCGCAATTGTTATCGAACGAAATTTCAGTTTGGCTGAATTACGAGCAACGTTTGAGTTGTCCTTGTTTTTGTTGCTGTTGTTGCTGTTGCTGCTTTTCGTTGGCCAAGTTGCATCATTTATCGCTGCTCGACTATTTAATATTTCATCATTAATTGCTTTCCATTTCCATTTTTGTTTTCTTTTTTGGTTCGTCGCTAATTGCGAGTGTTTTGTCGATAAGCACCTAAGAAAATTCCTAGAAATTACTGCTGCACCGCATTTCCACGAATTTGTTACGTGTTGCAAGTTGAAAGGCCAACAGCAGAACTCATTTCTCAAAGCTTTTTCTAGCTGTGAATTTGCTTTACAAATGGAGTGCTAAAAATAGTTCACAAACCCCAAACAGACAAACTTCCAGTTAAAACAACTGACCAGGAAAGCCCCTAAGCCCAGCTACTTTCTACATTAGATCATTAACTGGACTCTTTCTTACGCAATCAATCAGTTATATGCCAATTTAAATTATACATTTATTATGCGAGAAATTATATTTTTGAAAATTAATAAATCTGTTTCTTATTGTTTCAGAGTTCTGAGATTTCATAGAGATGGACCATGTCGACTCGACTTTGAATACCCACCAAGAATTTATATATTTTATGAGCTTCAGCTCCTTAACAGATGAAAACTCCATCTGCGCATGAAAGAAAAGTAAGCATCTAACTTAAAACATATTAATTTTCAAGTAGAAACATTCATTCGGACAACAATTTTAATGAAATTGTCTCAAAATACAAGCAAAGCAAAAATTGCTGGCTCAAATTTGCCGTTTAATTAGAAGCGTTAATTGTAGGGAAACTAACTGAAAATGCTGTTTAACTTTGTTGTTGCCACCGTTTAATGTGTAGCACAAAATCTGCACAAAACAAAAAAAAGAGAGAAAACAACAACAACAACGTGTAACGACCAAAACTGACCTTTCAGCTAATTACGAATGCCGCTCTTCAATTAGCGACGCTCAATTAGTTGTAACAAGTTTCCACATTTTGCAAGGCGCAATCTTTAATTTAAGTAACTATGATGTGCTGTCACTGGACACACACACACACACGCACACACAAGCGACCCAAAGGACATCCAAAGAAACATTGAGCGTTGCGTTAAGCACTGACAAAGCCGACAACTAAATGGTTTGGGAATAGCACAACATTGTCGAGGGCTTTGTATAGTTGTTGTTGTTGTTGCTGCTGCTGCTGTTGTTGTTGTTGTTGTTGTTGAGGCTTTGAATTACACGAATGTGCTGTCAAAAATGCTTAACACCCAAAGTAGAAGCTACACTGCTGCTTGCTGCTGGCTGCTGGCTGCTGGCTGCTGCCTGTTTGGCTGCTGTTCGTCCTGTTCGTCCTGTGGGATAGCGGTATTTGTAAATGACAGCTCTCGAAATAAAGGCCGAAAGACAAAAACAAGGAATGACAGAGGCCAAAACTAACCACTTCAAATTGGTTAGTTTCATCTCTCGACTGGCTTTAAACTGTCATTATTTATAACGAAGATATTTGGTAAGCATTGATAGCAGTTCTCCTCGAGTTAAGTGACGGAGGGGGTTGCGGGTTGGGGGGCTGTGGCCCACATTATTATGTGAAGCGTTTTCTGGCATGGAACATTTGCTGCGCAGCCAAGCGAGCGTCTTGGGAGGGGGGGAGGAGTGGAGGGGGTGATGATTGGGTGGGAGGCTTGGGGCACATTCGCCAAGGTGAATGGGCAATGTCCTGTGGTGCGTAAATAAACGCAGTTGCCTTTAAATATGCTGCCACCCCCCGCCATATCTCAGCAACAATTCCCCAAGCTAAGTGGCTGCTGCTGCTGCTGCTGTATCCTTTGGCTGGCTGGCTGGCTTCTTGTTTTTTTTTTTGATAAATTTAATAAATCAAGCGATCAAGCGGGTGCCAGGCTGGTGGCGGGGGAGTGCTGCTCATGGGGAATGCAATGGTTTGTGTATAATGGATGGCATTTTATGTCTGTGTTCTGCGACTGCGAATCGCCGCGTCTAATGAATGCTTATTAATAATGCGATTAGGCCGAGGCGGGGGCTAATAGAAATCGAACTGCTTCGGCTGGCGAACTTATGCACGGTTGACATCAAAGCTACACTGGGAATTATTCAATTTCAGGACATGCTGCTCGGCAAAAGGACAACTGCAGCCACTTGTGCACTTCAAGGGGGTAAAGAAATGAGAATACAAAAAAGGATGTTTTATTTGTTGTTGTTGCTGTTGTTGTTAGTGCTGCTTATCTGAGCGGACGCAGTGCGCGCGAGGACTTTGTGAGCCGGGCAAAAGGACAATGGCGGCCCCTTTTGTTCGCACAGCTGTTGGCGCGGTTTGGAGCTCGTTAGCGCAGGTCCTGTTTGCGGCCACTTTCCATTGGCGGGGCAGCGCTGAGCATTGTGGTCGGCAAGTGGAGCAACATTTCGGGTTTGCCATTTCAAAGTCGCTTCGCTGCAAACTCAAAGGATAATAGAAATGCCACCGCAAATATTGCCTGCGCCCAATGTGGGCGGGCGAGTGGGTCCGACTTTTTGCGAAGTTGGGCAGCTTTTAGTATTGGTTGTCCCACATCGAATGATTGCGGCTTGTGGCTGTGGCCAAGGATTAATACCAAAGCTGATTAGATTGTCAAATGCGACAGCTTTTGCCAGTTGCTTTTGGGCCTTTTACTTGCCAACAATTGCATGTTAATGTGACCGAAATGGAGAGTGGCACTGCCCGCAACGCTTCGGGATAAGAATAAACTGCTGGCTTGGCCATAACATAATCTGTACTTCAACAGTTTCAACTGCACTGCGACAGCTAGAAAGACCCACAAACTGCCAGTTGGAATACCCTTAAAATGCAGACAACGAACAGCTTTATCGAAACTAAACTGATATTCAAGTGTAAAGGCTACTTTATCCTGGCTTAGCTGTAAAAATAATACTACTTGTAAAATGGGAAATTTGATTTAGGCCAAAACTACTTGAAAAGTTAACCGATATCAAAACTGGGAACGCGATTCTTGCTCGAAATCCCTGTTAAGATTATAACCACAAAAATCCTGCTCAAAACTGAACCGATTTTTAAAAATCAGATCTGTTTAGTCATGATTAATGACAAAATATATACGCCTTCCACTGGTCGAGTGCATTAAGCCGCTTTCGTTATGATTCAGTCAGCAATTAAACCGTTTAATTATAACATTTGTGCAATTGTTGAACAAGTGGAATTAGTCGTAAAATGCAACTGCTTTCTGCTTGTAGTTGGCATGTTGGAATGTGTTTAATCTCTAAATTATATACTTAATACGTTTAGCTGAACTTTTCTGGTAATAACTAGGAAATTTCATAGTTTTACGGCTTAAAGCACAAACGGTGAATAATCCCTTTGCAAGCGATGCAAGCGTTTTTAAGCAAAAAGTCAAGCTCAACTCGAATAAATCCAGCAAAAATAATGTTGTGCAATATTTGGCTTTCGTCTCGCACACTTTAAGGACACCTCAACAATAGGATTCAAACAAATCTGGAGCTAAGAAAGCGCCCAGTTAATAAGTTTATTAAAACAAGCCAAAAACTTTTGTCTATTCAAAATGGGGCGCAGTCCTTTTTGTTGTCAGCTGCTGCCTGGGCTGTGCAGGATAATGGGAATAAGCATATACTTATTATTCTTAGACACTCTATGGCCTGTCCTGTTGCGGAATGATCGATGTACATTGAAATTCATGTTGAAATTTTATGAACTCGACAGTCAAATTGAATCAAATATGCAAAGCCCGTCAACTTGTTGGCCTTCAGTGGATTCCCTCGACTCTGCCCCCGCCCTCGGGCAGTCACTCAATTACTTGAGAATGCAGCCCATACTTTCTTTTAGTTTAGATATTATATCATGTCTGAAGCGGCTTTCTTGTTCCTAGGCCAATCACTCACCGAGGGCTTTGATTTTGGGCGGGCCGAAAAACTTTGTCCGGGCAAACAGCAGAAATTGTTTGGCCCATCAGCATTATGGGTCTAAAAAGAAAAGCAACAGCTACAACAGCAACTTGTTTATTTTTGCCCTGCAGTTTCGTTGTGGCAACAATTGTCCCCTCCCCCTTGCCTTAACCCGGCAGCCATCAATCAGAGCTCAGCCAGAAAAGTTGCCCAAATAAAAATAAAAGCGCAATAGTTTTTTTTGTTTACCTTATTTTTGTCCAAATTAATATTGAAAAGATTTAAGTAACAGCAATCAGCTGACCACTGCCCCTCTGCCAGGCCACATGCAACATGCGCATTAAATTGCTGCCACAAAATTCGCAAAACAAACACAATCATCAACTTGAAGCTTTAATAAAACCGAATTATGATCAGTCGCAGAGGCGTTGGCCAGAAATGTAACTTCTAATGGATTATTATGTTTGAGTGTGTGTTTGTGGGTGGTTGGGGAGGTGGGAGACCACAGCTGGCAGCTGGCTGCTGGTGGCAGGCAGCTGCTTTCTTACATCCATATGTGGCCTAAGAGTTTTGCCATCGGTTTTGCCACTTGCGATTTAATTCCCTTTGCTTGGTCGTAAACTTTACGCATTCACCGTAATCAAATTTTATGAAAATGTTCTGTGGATGCCCACCAAACTCCATGTTGCTTGTGTGCTTTAATGTATTTTCCGCGGTTCGCGTTTATTTCCTGTTGTTGCTGTTGTTGTTGCTGTTGTCGATGTGTGTTGAGTTATTGTTGCTCCGGTTTCTGTGGCGCTGTGAATGAAAATTTTGCGGCATAGATAATTAAATAATAAATTGTTGTAATGTGTACATTTGGCACACAATCTCTCACACTCTCTCTCTCTCTCCCTCTCTCTCTCTCTCTCTGTCTGTCTTGTCTGGCTCTTTAGCAAATTTCTGCGTGTCTGCATCGCCTGAAAAGGCCATAAATGATTTATATGCACATTGAATGCGCCAACAATAGATTTAATTTAACGACGTCTTGGCGACGACGCCATTTTGGCTTTCGCCCTCACTCTCACTCTCCATTTCTTTCTCTTTCTCTCGCTCTCTCTCTCTCTCTCTCTGTCTCTACATATCCTTAAGCTTCATCTTCTGCTGCTGTTGAGGTAATTACGCGTGAATACGCGTCGGGGGAAATGTTGCGGAAGTCATTGGCATATGAAACATCAACATCAGCATCAACATCAACGTCAATATAGCAAAACCTCACCGAAACCTCCCCGAAACCTCCACAAAACCTCATATGGCATTATCTTAGTCATTTTCTACATGTGCAAATTAATTTTGCACTATTATTCAAACGGAAACTGGATTCGTGCATGGGAATTAGCTTTGGAAATTATGGCTGAGCAGTCAGTTGCATGCCACATGTGTGGCATACACACAGTATTATTGCCACAGGCTCAATGACATGCAATTGGCTTGATTACATGAAGTGCAATAGCCATATTAATTAGCAGATAAGTTGTGAATGCAACTATTATTTTGGTATAATTTGTGAAATTAGCTTCAATGTTCAGTTTTTAATTGGTTGCAAAAAGTATTCAAATTCCCATTAATCAATTTGAAATCCCGACTCCACTTTTTCATTATAATTAAAATATGTTCTTCACATCTTATTTATAGTTGCCTATCTTAACAAATATTATTAATTCTCAAATATAATAAAAATATTGATTCATTTCATAAAAAAATTTGCTAGTTTTTTTATTATTTAAAATTTTTCGGGCATTTGTTTGCCGCTTAAATTTTAATTGTCTAAACTGTTTTATCGCCATTTTGCACATTAACGTAGATTGTTAGGTGAGAACTGTCACTCTCCGTCTCTTTCTCTGTCTCTCTCTCTCTCTCTCTCTCTCTCTCTCTGTCTCACACTCAGTTCAGCTTCCAGCTGAGCTTGCACTTTTTCACTTATTCATCCCCACGCTCTGTCTCTCTCGCTCTCTCTCTCTCTCTCGCTAGCTCTAGGCAGCAATAAATTATGGCTGGATCACGCGCCATTTTCTTCTGCATTCCAGCTGTGCATTCCGTTGTTTAGAAAACTATTTTTGTAACTAGCTCGCATTCCGGCCAGTGTTGCCTAAGCATCTGCTGCTCACTCTCTTTCTCTCTCTCTCTCTCTCTCTCTCTCTCTCTCTCTCTCTGTCGTTCTTTGGAAAGAAAGATGATGGAAGTGCGATGCTGCAAAAGAGCTGACATTTCACTTTTCTGATGCGATTACGCAGTGGACGCTACTTTTTCTTTGTGTCTACGTGTGTGTCAGTATGTAGCTCCCTGCTACAACACTGCAAATTGCTTACGGTCACGTACCAGGCTGCCTCCTGTCTCTCAGCGCGACAAGAATGTGCTTCAAGAAAAAAAAAAAGCGAAAGAGCAAACAAAAAAAGAACAACAAAAATGTAAGGCAACAACAAAACAAAAAAAAAGGAGAAAAAAATGGTGCCAAACTTAATGAAAATGCCAACGCGTCGCCATTTTGGCCGCAGAGGCGCAGTTTCCAGCCGACCGCCTTACCCCCTTTTGCCCATTTCCATAATATGTTATTTTTCATGCGTTTTAGCGAAAGTGTTTCCATTGTGTGCACGTGTGTGTGTCTATGTGTGTGTGTGTGTGGATGTGTATATATTGACATTTTTGATTTCTTGCTCCATTTTCTAGCTATTCTTTATCGTCTTGTTCTTTTTTTCTTTTCGCTTTTATTTTTGGTGTAGCGCCATTTTTCTTGTATTTTGCTGGCGTTTGGCATTTGCATATCAAGATAGTGTCATTAAATTTGCATATTTTGGATAAATTTAAATTCTTTGCATGTTTGCTCTCTGTTCCGTTCCGTTTCATTTCGTGTCCTCCTTTTCTTCTGGTGCTTTTCCTCCATCTTCTGCTTCTGCTTCTGCTTCTGCCTGTTTGCTCATTTTGCTCGTTCTTCAAAATTTCGATTGACTTTGTTGTTGTAATTTCTTGTTGTAGGCATATGCAGAGAGCTTTGTTTACACACACACACACGCACACACACTGGGTATGTGTGTGTATGTGTCATTTTTTTCTTGTTGGCATGCATCATTTGTTTAGTCCTTTAGTCCTCTTTGTAAAGTGCCAAAGTCGTGGGCCGAGTGTGAGTGGCAAGGGGCGTAAGTTGAGGGCTAATACGAGCCGGGATAATACTCATATATGTGTGTGTGTGGGTGTCGCACTTTTATGTCGCGCACTTGTTGAGAATATTAATTTTATTTAAATATTTCAAAATGTCACCGAGCTGGCTGCTGGCTCAACAGTTTCCACCGTTTCCCCTCTTTTCCCTGTTTCCACCACGACTATGACGAACTGACGTCAAAAAAGATTTTGGAGGATCGGAAGGGGCCGTATTACGTTCTTTTTTTATTGGCCGGCATTTGCGAAATGGCCAAGAACACATGGCAATGAAACTGCGCCAGCAAACACTATAAACCAAATGAGAAAAAAATACCAACGCAATAACAGTTTCAGATGATTGACAACTGATATGTGTAAAACATATAGAATAGAAAGAATCGAGTCTTGTGTATAGCATTATAATGAGTAAAGAAAGAAAATAAATCAGGCATGAGACTTAGATAGAAAAGTGAAATACGTTTTGGTTTTTTGACCTTAGACGAGTAGAACAATATAAAAAAATTGAAATATTTTTTCAAGCAATTATCCTCAATTTAAGTTCTTATTTTCGAGTAACTACTGTAACCTTTTTAATTTTTTTGGTTATCTTATCGTGCAATTATCATAATTTATATTTCCCAATTATTTAAATATGCCGCGAAAAAGCGCCAAGTGTTGTGCACTTGTGATAAAAGCTCGCTGCTACAACACACGACGGTGCTCAGCTGCATTCTTCAGCATAAGCAGTGTTGTATGTGATTTTACACGTGCACACACACATATACATACATTCATACATAAATTTTTATATATATGTACATCCGTTATATATATGTTTACAAAAATATGCACTTAATCAGTGCAAACACAGCAAGTTTCTATTTCTATTTATTGAATTATTTAAATTTATATTGCCGTTTCAAAACAACAACAGCAACAACAACAACGCAAATTGGCTGCTTTTGCCGGGTGCCTGCCTGTCCCACTAGCTGAAACGAGAGCGAGAGCGCAAAAGAGAGAGATAGAGCGCAAGAGCGCCAACAGATAGTCAGACAAAGAGACGAAATGAGCGCACCACAAAGTCAAAAATTTGTGTTTGTACTCGCTCTCTTGCTCGCTGACGGTCTGCACTCTCTCGCTCTCTGTGTTGATTTGGCTGTTTGATTTTGCTATTTCTCATCCACCACCGTTTTCACATACATTTCGTTCCGTGTCCGCTGTCGGTTTTGTGTGTGTTGCGCTTTTTTTCGCTTGGCTCGCTCGCTGCGCAACGTAAATTTTGTCGTTGTACATTTTTGCATAAATTCAAAATTCATTACGCACCAAACACACAAACAATATACACTAGCAACAACAACAACAAAGCAGCAACAACAACTAAGAAGCGGCGCGTGTCAAGTACAAAGTGCGGTCGAAATTCTTATTTCTTCTCACTTTCAGTGCGACTCTGTATGCAAAAAGTCTGTGCGTGTATGCGTGTGACTGTGTGTGTGTGCGCCTGTGTGTGTGTACGCTGTTGTTGTTGTGTGAGTAAAAACTCAAATCTCGTAATCGTAATCAACGTATAACGCGAATAACGTGCAACAAGAGCAGCCAGCGCACAGCTGACATTCAAAAAGTAAGCATTCCCCAACCGACCCCTTGCCATACCCTTTATGCATTATCTGTTCTGTCGTAACAAATTTTGCAGCTTTCAGCTAATTGAAAGCGTAGCGAGAAAAATGGTGTTGTTGTTGTTGTTGTTGCTTATTGCATGTCATTGCACTCGATGGCAATAGTTAGGTGCGAATTGGAAATTGCATAAAAACACATAATAAGCAGCAGCAGCAGCAAATGTGAAAATGAAGCAAACATGAAAACAAACGCAAGCAAAACCAACAACAAAAACAGGGACGCTCTCAGTCAGTTTGTCGTTGCACACAATACACTATCAAACTGCTTGACACTCACTCATTCAACATTTAGATGCAGAATCGTTGAATGTGCACAATAATGTGTTGTGCACTTTTACAAATGTTTGTCCAAAAAGTGTGATGCTATTTTTAGTACCGAAATCTAATCAAAGCGGGCAGTGAGGCAAAGTCAGGCGGGCGTTGTGTGTTTTTGTTTTTTGCTCACTTGTTGTGCGTGCTTTGCTTCTTTTTTTTGGTTTTTGCCTTTGCTTTTGCCGGCGCTCGCTCTCTCACACACTCACACTCTCTTTGACAGTGTTGCTGTTGCTGCTGTTCTCTCATTCGGTCAGCTGCAGCTGTCAGAAAACGTCTGATGCTGTCGCTCTCGCTCCCGCTTACTCTCTCGCATTGCTGTCATTGTCCTTTTGGGAGCACAGAAATTCGTTTATATTAAAAATAATAATAATAACAAGAACAACATTTGTGTCGCGCAGTGTAAGCAATAAATTATTAAAACTGTTATTCAGCATAATAAATACAACATAGATTTTCTTCAGTGTTTGTGTGTGTTTGCAGGTAACTGTTGTTGTTGCGCCTTTTTTTGGCTTTACTCTTCGCCGGTCAACGTCTGAGCATGTTTACATGGGGGTGTGTGTGTGTGTGTGTCTGTGTCTGTGGGTAAGTGACTGTGTGTATGTGTGTGGTGGTGTTGCCGTTGTCTGGCCCCATAAAAATACAACTTGGCTGTGTGCTATTTTTAAGCCTATAACATGCAGCAAGAATCTAGCCAGCCACTAGAACAACCACAAAAACAAACAAACAAAATGATGTGCATAATAAAATTTTGCATATGTTGCATGCAAACGCGTCTTGCAACAGTGTTGCCGCCGCCGATTGCAATAAATTGCACATTAGACAGACTTCAAATGATCTGGATATGTTTCTCTCTCTCTCTCTCTCTTTCTCTCTCGAACATGATACGCATGAAATGGCCGATGAGAGTGCAAAGTGCAGGTTAGAGTATAGTAGAAGGCTAGCTGCAGTGTTGCCGATGCGCAAGCAGAACTACTGCTAAAAAGAGTATCATTAGTAGTTGAGTAATCCAAGATATAACGAAGAAATTCGATAATAATAGTTAATAAAAGTATAAAGTGCAGTAGTGTTGCCAATGTGCAAGCAGAATAACTCTGATAAATAAAATAATAATAATAATAATAGCAAATTGTTTGTTATTTCTATAGATGATGTTTGTGCTGCGCCGCATTCACAATTCACTTTCCCTAATCAAAATTTTCGCTTATCAGTTTTGTTTTATTTGTCATTTCCCTTTTGCAGTTGATACGTCGCGAGTGAAATAATTCAAACAACAGCTAGAAGAAGAAGAGGAAGCAGCATTTGTAATGCATCAACGTTATAGCCCAGCCCCCCCGCCTCTCCATCAGCAGCAGCAGCAGCAGCAGCAGCCGCCGCCGCCGCAGCAGCAGCAAATGGGCGGGCCCCATCAGCAGCAGTCGGGAGGCGTTGGGCCCGGAACTGGACATGGCGGCGTTGGCGCCGCCGTTGGAGCTTCCAATGTTGGCCACATGAGAGCGCCACCAAATTCGCAGCAATTACCGCCGCCGATGCCGCGATCACAAAATTATGCAAATGTGAGTGAAATGAAAACAGCTTTTTTATACTAAGTATGTGAAATAATTTTGCTTAGAGTTGTTATCGATGAATTGTTATCAATATAACTAAGTGCCTTTTGCATTTGATAGATATATAAAAAAAATGGCAAAAATATATAATTTTTCTAATGATTCATATCTATTCCTCGATGAGTGTGTACTTAAACTGAAGTTGCTAGTTTGTGTTAGGTTTAGTGAAGATTGGCTAATTTTTTTGAAAAGATATTCCCCACAATATTTGTCCATTAAATGTTAACGCTATTTATATATTCTTATAGACTTGACTAAAGATTGATGCTTATATAAATTTCAAAGAAATTCCTCCTCACTTCTTACCTAAACTGTTCCATCGTCTAAATCATGATTTAAAATCTTTATTTACTCATAAATTGTGCATAATTTAAAACGTCAAACTGGCAATATATATATATATATCTATATATATATATATATATATATATATATATATATATATATACGAACGCCAGCTCGTACGCAATCAGCGCCACAATGAATCAATCAATCGATCAATCAGCTGCATCAGTGCATCAATCAAGCAATCAAGCTGGCAGCAGCGCACTCACTCACTCGTTCATTCATTCATTCACTCGCACAAACTCATTCATTCAAATTTGGTTCGGCACCCTTCGATGCTGTCGTCGTCTGCTGCTGCTTCTTCTTCTTTTACTGATTTCAGACTTCTGATAGGGGGCGCCGCGGCGGCCGCAAGGGGGCGCCACTGCAATCGACATGTGTCATACGCAGCGTTGGCCCAGTTGAGTGGAAAATTGCTGCTGCTGCTGCTTGCCGCTGCTCGCTCCAGCAATGATATGGCTTTCTATGCACTCTCTGCTGGCAAATCCACTACCCTCTACCCTCTTCCCATTAGCCACGCCGTTCATATCAATACACGACACTTGCAGGCCTAATCCTGCTTACCTGCAGTCATTACTCAAATAAATCTAAAGCTCGATTTTTTATGATTTTTTTGCTTGCTTTTTGATTAATTCCAGTGCAGATTTCATTGCATAATGCTGGCAAATGTTTATATAATATATATATAAATAAATATTTTGTGCATTCAAAAAAACACAAAGGCAGTTTTACATTTGTAAGCTGCGGTGCGTCCTTAGCCCCCAACCCCAACCCCTCCTCTGCTTCTGCAGCCTCCCCCACAATCTGCACCGTTGCCTTCTAAAGCTACTTACCTGCGTATATTTGTATAATAAACTATTCAGTTGATGTTGCCGCACAATGCGGCGACCAACTACTGTGGCTACGTTTTAAGCAATGCCCCCCACGCACTCCACAACCCTGCCCACTCCCCAGTGCCGCAACCGTGGCCCATCTCAGAGCTGTGCTACTCGCTGTGCTTTGTGGCGACGTCTATTTTGGGCATCCTCTAATGGCCGCATGGCGTTGCTTTTGCTTTTCACGAGCGTTCCATTTAAATAGCTTTCAGCACACTCGCAAACAACAGCAACAAGAACAACAATGCCGACCGCATCAAAATAAAAATGTAAAATTTGCAAAAAAATAAAGAAAACAAAATTGTAAACATTCCCGCTTAGTCAGCGCCGAAGTTTTCTTGTCTGGCTTGGGAATTTTTCTATAAAACTTGCATATATGTATATCATTTTATGCGATTCACAAAATTGAATTCTTAAAGCCAGCTGCAGACCTATGAACATCTTTAGTTGCTTGTCTCAATGTTCCTTTTAAGATTTCTCCATTCTTTTCTTCTTCAGCAATTTATTATTTTCATGACAAACGTTGGGTTCAAGGTAAAAATGTTAATTTTAGTGCAGCAAATGGCATATCTGGGATTTTCTAATATTTGCTCTTGTATTTTAAGTTACGTGATTCATGTTTATAAATACATAATTAAAGTTTAAGATGTCTTAAATGTAATTTAATATTTTTTTAGCTTATATATTGACTGCGACCATTTCGAACAGTTCACAGTTAGAAATAATATTTAAGTGCTTCAAAAAGTTCTTTAATTGATGCTTAATTCAATTTCACTTCCTGCCAGATCGGGCTAAAAGTCTGCAATTTTAAATGATTTTTTTAAAACTCCCCAAAACCGTGTCCACATTTCTTTGTCATAGTAAATAAAAATAATAATTACAAAATGTTCTTTATATATGCTAGTTAAGGTCTGTAATTTAAAACCAATTCCTAAAATGTTTTAAAAGGCTGCCCAAATTTAAACTCAACAAAGTATTTCATTTTATTTACAAAACAAATATCTGGTTTATATTTTGCCAACTGTTTCAAAGAATTAAATTTTTTTAAATAGAAACCTACTCGAAAACTCTCCGTGGATTTATGTTGTCTACCAAAACGCTCCAATTTGTTGCTTTGAATTTTTGGCTGTCTCATTTTCGATACTCGGTCGACTTTTGTTAAAGTCTTGCGGTAAACTTAATTTTACCGTCGAGTTATTTGCCTTGTAAAAGTCTATATTTATATTTGATTGGGCAGCTAACTGAGTAAACAAAAAGTGTGTGTGCGTGTGTGTGTGTGTGTTGTGTGTCTGTGTGTGAATTTTGTATAGCCTTGAGAAGCACGTCGTCATTTCTGATTAAATTCAATGTTGACAATTACCAAACGCAAAGTTGTTAAGGTAATTGCGGCCCGCGTAGGCTGAGATGCATTTCAATTGGTTACGCCCCAACGGGTTGCATGAGTAGACTCCCCTTCCCCCACTCACACAGAAAACATGTTGCCTACGCGCTGCAACACGCAGTCTCCACTCCCCTCCAACTACTCCTGTGGCATGTGCAGCGCTGAATGTGCCGCCTCATGTCCTGCAACAGTACAAAATGCTTGCAACGCATGCGCCAAACATTTGTGGATCCTGCAAAATGGCTCTCGCTGTGGTAAACGTTTGCCGGCTGGCACGAATGCGTCATCGGGTGCTGAAGCCGAAGGCTGGCGCCGACTGGCTGCCAATGTGCTGGTCTGGCCTCAAGTTGAACATGCAACCTTACTCAATGAGAAATTCAGAATCCATTCGACGATTGTCAAGTTAAGTTAAACGCCTTTTCCTCATTTCTCGCAAACGGAAAGCGAACGACCGACCAGCCAGCCAGCCAGCCAGCCAGCAGCAGCCAACGCCAAAGCCAAAGCCAGCAGCCAACGCCAAAGCCAAAGCAAAGCCGAGCCGAAGCTGAAGCCAAGCCAAGCAGCCAAAAAGCCAGTCAAAGTCAGGAGTCAAGACCCAACTGATCCATCAGCAGTCCCCAAAAAAAAAAAAAAATAAATAAATAAATAAAATAAAAAAATAAATAAAATTACAACAAGCCGTTAAATTAAATCGAGTGAAGTTTCGACAACTAGTCGCCATTTTGTGTTTGCGCCTTTCCCCAAGTAATAAAGAAAGTAATCAAACAAAAAGCGAAATTAATATCAAATATAATAAAATTACATTTCACGCGCGTATACGTCATATTTAAATATACATCCTATAATTGTGAGTACATTCTGTCCATATAAAAAAACATAGTCAGAGTTGCGCTTTTTGTTTTGAGCCATCGTCGTCGTCGTCGTTGTCGTTGTCGTCGTCGTCAAGTGAATGCACTCACGAGTGTTTACCGTTGTTGTCTGGGCAATCCACACACAGACACACACACACCAATTTAACAACAATAACAACAACAACCAACAGTATTATTTACACGAACGGTGCTACCACTAATTAGCCTAACAACAAACCAAACAAACCAAACAAACCAAACAAAACAAAGCAAAACAAAGCAAAACAAACATCCGACAGCAACGCAAACCGCTCAAAGCTAGCAACAAGAAATTGGCTAAAGGTCTAAAGTCCCTATAGAGAGAAGGTTATTTGTATTTCAAATACAATCAGCTAAGAGTGCAGCAAAAATTGTCTTTTAAAGATACAAAGTTGATAAAACGAAAATAATAAAAAAAAAAAAAACAGTGAGTTTTAAACTCTTCAAAAAATAAAAGGTAAAAATAATTTATTTATCTCAAATAATTAAAATAATCTCTGTTGAGAAAAGCTATAAAAACAATTTCAAAATATTAAATGCATAGTAAACAGTATTATTTTAATAAAAAATATTAAATTGAAATTAAATTAAAATCAAAATCAAAATTAAATCAAGACTTCAAGTGTTAAACAATTTTGTGCGTTAAAAAAGACAATAAAATTAAAATAAAAACAAAAACTTGCAAGCTATAAAAAAGTGGTTCTAAAACAGCGCAAAGTGTGAGTGAAAATAATTAAAAGCAACATAAAACTAGCTAATTAATAAACGAAAAAAAAAAAATTAAACTAGATAATTTCTAATATTTCAACTAGCAAAAGAAAAAAGCTTAGCTTAAAAATTAAACATAAAAATTTGCATATTTAAGTCTCAGTGTGCTTTAGTAACTGTAATTGTTATAGAAACTTCAACTTAACGTAAAACTTTTAAGTGTTTGGTGTTAGCAAAAAAAAAAAAAAAAAACAAAAAACAAAAATAACAAACAAAATAAAATTAGTAAATGTTTTTAAAACAAACAAAAACGTAATCAACACTTAGCGCAAATTGAATTATTCTCTGGTCGTTGTAATTAGAAAATAAATAGCAAAAATAATAGAAGCAAAAATAAATACAAATAAATAAGGACCCAAAATTCCGACGAGGCAAAAGGCGCAAATAAGCAAACTGACAGTCGTCGTTGGCAAGCACTAAAGAGGAAGCGAGACGGAGAGAGACTAAGAGAGAGAGAAAGTAAACAAAAAGCAAGCTAAAAGCAGCTAAAAGGAGGCGTCAAATTAATTCACAATCAACGTGCACATTAATAGCCATTAAAATTGCGTCAATCAAGAGAAAAACGTCACCGCTGCCCACAATAACATTGAAGCTAACTAATTTCAGTCAGCTCGACCAGCAACAGCAGCAGCAACAACAGCAACAACAACAACAACAGCAGCAGCAGCAGCAACAACAACAGCAGTGCGAGGCAACAACAGCTGCAAGTCAACAGTTGGCAACAGTTGTGCAAACAGAGCGGCAGCAAGAAGCAGCCACCACAACAGCAACAGTAACCGCAACAGCAGCAACAGCAGGAACAGCAGCGGCGGCAAACGTAGAAGCAGCAACAACAGCAGCAGCAACAACAACAGCAGCAGCAGCAGCAGCAACAGCAGGCTCAGCAACAACAACAGCAACAGCAGGCACAGCAACAACAGCGACAACAACAACAGAAAGTTTCTTAACAAATTCTAAGGCTAACGCCTCGGTCAGCGTAAGCAGCAGCTCCAGCAGCAGCTCCAGCAGCAGCAGCAGCAGCAGCTACAACTCCAGCTCCTTGTCACTAACAGCGTTACCGCCACCACCACCACCACCACCGTTGCCACCCACAAGTGAAGCAGAAGCATCAGGAGCAGCAACAGCCAACAGCGGCGTTGCCAAGCCAAAGAAGACAACAGCAGCCACGACGTCGTCCACCGCCACATCGACGCTGTACACTTGCTCCAGCGCCTCATCCTCGCTGATTGCCCAGCCGCCGCCAACAAAGATATTTAAAACGGATCATCTGTGCGTGAACGCCGCCACCGCTGCCGCCTACGGTCTGCCTACGGTCGCTGCTGCCGCTGCTGTTGGCCATCCCTGTGTCTACTGTGTGATACCCGTGCCAGTGGTAAGTCTCCCCATCAGCCCAACACCCTCCTAGTTTCCTGCTCATTTGCATAAGCTTTCAAGCTCTCGAGCCCTTGTTGCTTTCGCGCTGTTTGCTTTGTGTTCGCTTCTCGTTCGGTTTTCCATTTCTTTTGATTTTTCACAGTCATTAAATATTAAAATAATTACGCGTATCCTGGCCGTAGTGTGCTCGATGCGCTCCCCCAAATCCAGCCAGATAATCCTCGCACTCCTATCTAGTCTCGCCAGCTTATTATCATTTATTATCCACGCTAAGGTGTTGGATTTTATTTACGAACTTAGCAAATTGTGCTGAAGGCGGCGGCAGGGGTGGGCGCTAAACTTGAATAGAATTTTAAAAAGAATTTCTACGAATTTTATGGGCAAGTGTGTTTAATATCATTGCGCTTAGCTGGAAATTGAAAAAACTGAGGAATTTCGTAATTAGATTTTATATTTTAATAATGAGATTAGAAATATAATAAGAATTTTGTGAGTTTCTAAAATCATTGGCTTAGCAACTGAAATATGGCATTAAGTACAGTTCTAATCGCCTTCACCGTTTTCAGATCTTCCTTATATCTTCCAACAGCTATTGTGAAGTAATCCATAAAATTTTTGAATAATTTTTTTTTAACATGTGCTTAGGGTTTAGTAAAGGATTGTTTTTAAAGATTCTATAAATGTTCATAAATTTATCGATATAAATATAGCCTCATCTTCGGGTTTTAGAGATCTTTTAGATATAATTAAAACCTTTTTCAATTCTTCTCTGCTTAAAATACTATGTTGCTTTTGAGAGTTTGCCATTCGTATTGAATAAATGAAATGATTGCTCTCATTTATTGTGTAGATCGAGCTGCATATATCGATATATATATCGATTAATATTGTGATTAGGCATTTTTCCACTTTCCCATGGTGCCAGCTAAACTTTGCTTAATTTATATTAATTTCAAGTGTTGCCCAATTTGTTGCATGCCAGTACAAAAACACATTATGCGAACAAGTCGAGCACACATTTTCCCCCCATAAACTATGAATTATATATATTATATATATATATATATGTATAAATATAGTAGTTTTTCCTTATGCTGCTCATTAAAAATCCAGCACCCGGAATAATTTGCATTTTCATTTGCCGGCTACCCAAAAAAACAAATTAAGCAGCACGCGACCAAATGTCAGGCACAATCTAACATCCTGTTCTGGCTAGCCAGACGGGAACGGAGGAACTGGAGGGTGTTTGGCTGCCATTATTTCGTTCACCGACGTACCATGAAACAAATCCCCCAAGCTGCCATTAGCAGCGTCAGCTGTTTGCCCACTTAAAGATTGTCCAGATAATCGTCGCAACAAATGTGCCTAATGTCAATGACAATAAAGACAAATTATACAAATATTGGCCACACCGGGCAGACGTTGATAATGACACTCAGTCAGAGGGGGAAATATACATATACAAACATATATATAAATATCTCATTTCACTATAAGCATGACAAGAACAGGAGCAGATACACAAGAAGTGATTGGAACACTTGCCACAAGCCAAGCCACTTGCCACTTGGCTCAATCTCAATCTCGGTCTTCGTCTCATCTGTACCACATTTGAGTAATTACATGAACACTTTCGGCCATGAAGGCAAAATATATTTATTATAATGATTATTGGCTCCGGTCCAGAGGGCTTTTCTTTTTTTTTTGGCCAACTCCTTTTGCCCCGTTAACAATAACCAGCAGCAATATTGCAGCTGAGCGAGCAATTCAACAAATTATTCATTCATTTTCATTATTTGCCAAAGGTTTTCTTTTCTTGTCCCTGCTCGTCTTTTTGTATCTCTCTTTTTTTCCTGCTTATTTTGCTGTCGCTGGCCAAGTGAAAAATTGTATTCTTTATTTTCCTGCCATTGCGCTTTGTCTGTGAGTCTTCTTAATTTTGCCATTTCAGGCTTACCGAGATTTATGTGTGTGTGTGTGTTTGTGTGTGTTTTTTGTATATTTTTTCGCCTTATGCTCATTTTGTTGATTTCTAATTAATTTTACTTGAAGCGAAAATGAATTGGCAAAATGCCCCAGCACAAATAAGCTGACCGGCGTACAAGATCCCAAGAACAACAATACAAACCAATCAAGCAACAAGAACCCGGACCCAAATTCACAACCCAATCTTCCATAAACATTTATCCTTTTCTTGTGTCCTCTTCTTTTTTCCTCAAACACTTCGCCACTGCAATTTTGTGCGCGATGCTTGGCAGATTTATGCTGATTGCTATTTGTAGTCTACAGATAATTAAAATGAGAAGAATGGAAAAAATACATATATATTTAATTATTTATATGCCAAACAAACATCATTTATAGTTATGGTCGAATGGTTTTTCCTGAGTTTAATGTTCTCTAAACTTAAAATGAAAACCTTTTTTTTTTGATTTTGGTTTTGCCGCTACGGCATCTGTGGCGCACATTGCTAAGGGAAGGGGGATGTGTGTTAAACCAGACAAGATGTGATTTTGCTATATTTTCCATATTTATAATATGTATTACAAGCTTAAATTCACGCTTAACTTTATTTTAAGCAGGTGTTTATTTCTTAACTGACTTTTTGACTGAGATCTATTCAAATTTATAGTTGAATAACGTTTAACTTTTATCTTTTAATCTGTCTGCATTTCTGTTAATTATTCCAGCTATGAATCAAATCAAAACACTTAATTGCACTTTGCAACATTTTAATCGAAATAATTTTGTATTATGCAAATGCAGACAACAACTTTCACTTAAGGATCAGGTGTTGTTAATCGCAGTCTGCCGATCTGTGGTACAAAAACATCCATTAATAAAGTTGTGTATTGTGACATGGAAGGCAAAGGGTAACATTCAGTCAATCTGCTGGCGGTTAAAGCCACACCTCGACGCCCCCTTTTCCCCCTTTCCCCATCTTTTCACCTTTTTGATGTTGGCCTACCAAATGTTGTTGTTGGAGTGGGCCATGTTTCAAGGACTTTTTTCAAGTGAAAGAGCGTGTCGTGGCTCACGTGGCGTATGCGTGACATGGCCACATAGCATTTTGTGTTGTTTTCCTTACTCGTAATTTTTATATTTTTTTTTTTCTTTCGCCTGCATCACGTGTCGCAATCGCACACACAAACCCCACGCACACCATGAATATGCATTATTATTATTTTTTTTCCTACCTACTGCGGCCAGTGAAGTGCGGCTAATTAACAGCTGACATACATTTGGGCACCTCAATTGTTGGTGTTGGTGTTGCTTCTGACGGGGTTAAGTGGGCCTAGTCCCCAAGTTGATAGCCCAGTGCTCTGTGTGTTTGTGTGTTTAAAGTCGTTTGAGTGCGAAAGTTCAAAGTTCAAAAGCAAATTGTGTGGAAAAATTCAGTTTGCTGCTCACTCTTTGCGCTGCTCTCGAATCTTTGCATAACAAATGAGATGAGAATCAGCCTCGGCCCGCTGGTAATTGTTATTGATGCCGAAATATGGCGATTAGTGTAGCTAGCATATAAAAACCGTTTCGTTTCGTTTCGTTTTCAATCCCCTCCCCAAAATCCCCCTCTCTGTTGGCCCAGTGTCGTTATGGCCGAAAAGTTTGCAAACTAAAAAGTGAAAATTTACGCCCAAGCACATCTGAGAGGAAGGAGGAGGAGGAGTGATACGGAAATGTGGACGACGCCATATTGGCTAACATAAAATGGCGTTTATGATGGGCAAAGTTTCATCATTTGCAATTTACAGTGACCCCCGAAGAACATGCTTCTATCCACTGCGCACAGCCGAGTTTCCAGCAAATTTAACATAAAAACTGTAGAAATTCTAGTGAAAAATAAAGGGAGAACCAAGACTCGGCCCGGACCCGGACCCGGACCAGGGACACCCGGCTGAAAAGCAAAGTGCAAACAGTTTTCACAAATGTTTTTCGACAAGAGCAGCAAACATTCTGTAAATACTTCTTCCTCTATATATATATATATGTATGGCAGTAAATATTTTATATTAAATAATGTAACATTTGCTGTGATTTACGTCTGAGTTTGACCAGCCGAGAAAACGCCAGTTGGTGCTCCAAATTTTCTATTTGATAACTAATTCCATGCATGTTCACAGCCGTGCAGTTCAATGCCAGCAGAACATTTAATTAATTTTCCAGCCAAGAGCACAAAAAAAATAAAAATAAATAACAAGTTGCAATTGATAGACACATCCACACACACATACACACACACCAATACACACACCCACACGAGTGCGACAAAGTTTCGTGTGGTTTTTTTTTTCTTTTTTTATTTCTTCTGTTTGTTTTTTTTTTTTTTGGGTTTCGAGCAAATTTGGGGAAAAAGTTTGTACGAGCAATTCTGTGAAACGGCATTCATTCAATTCAATTTCATGCTCCGTAATTATTTTATACGAAATTTTGACCCAGCCCTGGCAAATAAGAAAAACACAACGACTTCGAGCATGGCAACAAAATGTCCAAACAACTAATCAAGATGGCCCAAACTTTTGAGTCAAAGGTGCACAAAGCAGACATTTCAAATGTGAAATGACTATTCTGCTACCGTTGATTATATGGATTTGGAATGTGTTTAACGTTGTTTTTAATTTAGCAAAAGCAGACTAAAATAAATTCCATACAAACACGTGTTCTTTGACCAATCACTAAAGTTTATTTAGCTGAAAATGTGACTGCATTTTCATATGATTGCAGCTGAATTTGAATTTCGATATTAGACATATTTTCAATTATGTCCGAGGAGAACTTCAAATCGATTGCAGTCCTTGCTTGTTATATAAACTGTATTTAATTTGTTATTACTCTCAAATTGCATGGTCTCAATTAAATATATAGATTCAAATAGATAACGCTTTGAAACTGCACAAATATGCTGTCAAACAATTTAGTTTTGTGTCCATTTCTCGATTTAAGCTTTTAATTCATTCAACCAATTATTTATTAATTGCCTAAAAGTATTTGAATATAGTTTCTGAGTTGCATTTTCACTTGCTGAATTATAATTAACATAGTTCTCAGTTGATTTTGTTCGTTTATTAAACAATTAAATTACACAAATGTAATTTAAGTTGAGTGCTTCTAGCAATTAGTCTTAAATTGCTGGTCTCCTTTTTCGCCTGCTCGCAATTTGGCCAGTGAGCAAAAGTGTATGTGCAGCATCATGTTAATTAGTGTGTGAAAATATTATTTGTATTTCACTTTGCTGCATCTCTGCCCGTCACTGGAGGTTTTTTAGATGTCAGCTGAGTGAATTTCAAAGCCACTCGCTACTCTCACTTACTGGGGGCGTTTTAGCTTTTCTGGGTAATGAAAATGTTCGCAGACTTTCGATTGAAATACTTGGGCAAGTATTGCATAAAGAAGCGCTTTTCAAAATGAAAACTGAAGAAAATTCAGCTTATGAAAATATATGAAAAATTATGAAAAAGTCTGTTGGTTGACTTTACCTTTGAATACCTTTAGATTTATTATATTGTTTATTTTATTCACTTTTTCATTTAAAATATTACCGTTCAATTCAATATCTAAAATACAATTTGCAACTTTTCAAATATAATTTAAAGTTCTTAATTTAACTCAAAAGAAAACCTTTTATAGTAAATATATATAAATAAACTACTTTGTTATATTGTGTTAAACTTGAACATCACTCTTTACATAGCTTCTTTTTTTCCAGTGTACTTGCACATCGCTTGGCTCAAATTGCATAGCCTCGTCTTAACTTTATTCGCATTATTTTTGGCATCAAGCAGCCTTTTGAGATCCGTACGCTGTGACGCCTGAGTTGCTTGTTTACTTTAACAGATCCTTGCTCCCCCCCTTGTTGCCATGTGTGTTTGTGTGTGTGTGTGTGTGTGTGTGTTTATTCTTGCTGTCATGCCTCACATGCTGCTGCTGCTGCTGCTGCTTGCCACTCTACGCTTAAGTATTTTAACCTAAAATTGTAAAAATAGCGCAGCGTTGAGAAAATGCCTGCCAACGATGAAGAGGCTTCAAAACTCAAGTGCATGCCCCAGAGAAACGTAAGTGTGTGTATGTGTGTGTGTGTGTGCATGTGTTTGTTTGTGTGTGCTTGTGTGTGTGTGTGTGTGTGTGTACAGAGTGTTGTGACAGCAGCATCAGCATTAGCTTCATGGCTCGAAACATATTCCAGTGCCATGAAGACATGCAAAAACTGTGACTAAAATGCAGCGTTGAATTATTTCAGTTACACCACAGTGCGTATGCGTAATGTGTTATTTAATTATTCAATTTGTTTCTTCTCTGAGCGTTGTTGTTGTTGCTGTTGTTTTACGTTCGGTCCGGTTTGCCCTTGCGTATGTCAGGCAGGCCAGCATAAAATATATGTTCAGCAATTTGTCAACAAGCCAAGCTGTACACAAAGCTACAAACTACCCCTGAATACAGCCCCAATTCACCACCCACTCCCCCACCCCAGCCTTGCTGGATATTTGTGCGTTTGTAATGAAATGTCATTAACATTAAAACAACTTTCAACACTTTGCTGGCCGCCATTTGTTGACATTTCGCCTCCCCCCCTTTCGAGTGTGTGTGTGAAAAATCAGCAGCAAAAACCAGTCGAACTTTAGATGTATTTGTTGTATGTCTGCTTTATATGGTCCGACATCAACATTTTCCCGATTTTGTTTTGTTAATGAAAAAAGTTTTTCTCCGTTTGTTTGCAAGCAGCTTTGAATTGCTTCTTCTTCTTTTTGTAGTTTGATGTATTTTGCCCATTTGCCCATTTTCTCGCTGCTCGATTTTTGTGATTTTGTTATGCCGGCAACGACTTTGACAGCGCCATCAACTTTTCATTAATTTATTACACGCTCAGACACGTTTCGTCCCGCCCCTAATTTTTTTCTTGTATTTTTTTTTTGCGCTTTCTCAGCGACCTTGTCACATTGTTCACAGATTGTTCCTCAGCTTTCGATGATGGTGCTGCTGTTGCTGCTGTTGCTGCCTGATAATCATAGTAATTTCTTTTTTGCTCTCGTCGCAGAAAAGATTCTTCATTTTTGTTTTCGATTTGACTGGTTTTTTGCTGGTTTTTTTTATTCAGCCTTATGGCTGCTGTTAACTTGCCTAGCTACCCACTCTTGTTGCTTGTTTGGTGCCTTTGTCTCGCTTGTTCCAATCAATGTTTATTAAAAAGTTTCCTTTGCTCGATGAACTTTGACATTTTGACTAATATTTTTGTGTGTGTCACATTCTCTGTATCCTTGCGCTGTGTTTCTATTTCTTTTAGTGCCATTTCGAAGCTTACCTTTTGTGTTCCGCTGCATACTTGTGGGCTGGTTTACTTGAACTGTCTTGTCGCTGACATTAACAATCTCTGGCAAAGCCAGGCAAGCAGCTGTTGCTGGAGTCTGGAGTTCAGCTCAGTGTATTTAACCTTCGACCTGGTCTGCTGTTGGTGCCTTTTCGCACCCACCCACAGCGGCTCCACACATTGGTTCCATACAAATTGCATGTTCACATCATTAGCTTTGTCCGAAAATTGTCACGTTCGACACACACACGTGTGTGTGTGTGTGAGTGTGTGTGTGTGTGTGTGTGTGTGTGTGTGTACGAAAAGCTGCATAATCCTAAAATGGACACGTTACGAGCTTAACCGACCGAGCATCGAAAACCGAAAAGCGAACCATGCCAACAGTTTACCGACAGACAGAAACGCAGACAGACAGTCGAATCCGTCGAATCCGTCGAACCGTCTAACCGTAACCAGGCATAGTGGTTTTTCCAACAAGGGGGTTCGGTTCGGCTCGGTTCGGTACCGTTTTGATTCTGCTCTATTCTGTTGTTGGCCCCTTGTGTAACCGCCAACGTAAACCGCTAAGTGCTTTGCCTTTGTTGCATTCTTATGTTATACGTTTTCTTGCTTGCTTTTTTTTCTTTTTTTTTGCTTTTTAGTAACGGAAGTTTGCTATTATTGCATTTGGCGTTTAACAACACTGTTGTCGACTGTGGTGCTGTTGCTCCAGCTACTGTCTGATTTTCTTAAGTGTAACGTGCTGACGACTCTGGCAAAGAAACGTGCCTCGCATAAATCACCCAACCCAAGGAAAGATCTTCCACTTTCCATCTGCAATTAAAGGGGGTTGCTCGACTTATGTAGCAAATATATGTTTTGACCTTTATCTAACGCACAATACTGACACACACACACACACGCACACACCCACACATAACTGTCAAGATTTGGCAGTTTGTTATTGCCTCATGTTCTGGTCGCATTAGATGGTTATTGTATATGGCTCTGAGAGTATTTGCCGTATTTTCAGTATTGTCACGCTATTGCGCGTGGATTTGGCCAAAGCATAGCTTTCGTAATGGATTTTGAACTCACGTTAAAGGTAAAAGTTCGTTTAGGCATTTCAGTTATTTTCTTTAACCTTTTTCCATGCAAATATTTATTGGAATTAAAGTGCCGCCTCTGCTGCTGGCGTGCGTTGGCTCGCAACACATAGTTGACTAGCTTATTATTTTTGCATTGCTTATTTATATTCAAGATTCTTACAGCATTTTGATCACAACTATTTCTGCAAGTATTGTCTTCTTGCTCGCAACTTGCATTAAAATTCCTGGCATTCGCTCACGTATTCTCGAGCTGAAGAGCTGAAGAAAGCTTTCTTTGCAATTTTTTGCTCTTTTGATTTTGTATTGGAATTTTTGCCGTTTGGCAAATGCATCAACTTAAGCTGTGTGTGCCCCTTCACCAATAATCAGTATGCCAGGAATAGCAGTAGTAGATACACACACACACACATATATATATATATATATATATAGATAGTCATGAAGACAGCGATAGAGACACAAAAGTCACTCAGTCGCATTTATTTCAACGGACTAACTGCAGCTGCAGCATTTGGGATTTGCTTTCTTTCGGAGCCAGCTCGTGCAGATGTCAAAGTGGATTTTGCAAGCTGACTGCCAAGCTGGCAACCAGCTCCTCCCGCATCCGTGCCACCATTTGTTGCCTTATCTTTGCTATATACTTTGGTATATTATTAACTCTCGGCAACGTTTTTGACACATGCATTGATATGCACATTTGTGACTTGTCGCTGCATCGAAGACACTGCTCCGCACATGCACATTGATAGTGTTGTAAAATGCATAAAAAAAGTGCTTAGCATATTAAAAACATAGCCAACTGCAGCTGTGACTTTATCGCATAGTATATGTGCCAGCCACATACACACACACTCACACTCACACACACTCGTGAATACACACACATTTTATGTTTTGCAGTCGCTCGATCTGAATTCCTTCCTTCCCCCTGCTTATCCACGCCCTTTGCTATCTTGGGCCCTGTGTTTCTTGGTCAGAAAATGGACCAGCGCATTTTCCATATTTGCTACATTTGATTTATTCGAAATCACACACACACAACACACACACACACTCACACACACACACTTCTCCTAATGCATATGCGCCATTTTGCATACGTTTCTAATAATTCATCTTCGTGTTCGCTTTGCTTCTTTTCGTTGCTTTTCTTTTGCTTATTTTTTTTTTCATCTTTCCTTTGGCCGTTCATCCCCTAACTCCCCCCCCCCCCCCCCTCTCCTGCATTTGGTTTGCTTTTTGGCGCAACTTTTGCTGCCTCAGCTGCCATTAGAAATTTAAGGCTTTTCTTCTTATTATTTTTTCCATCCCTGTCGATTTTCGGGTTTTCTCATATCTGTGTTTGTGCAGCTTGCAACTTCTTTTGCTATTGTGGCCTCATGTGCAACTTTTCATGTTGCATCGTCCTTTTTCGTTTGGCTGCATTTATTTTTCTCCATATTTTTATTTTACTGTGGAAAATTGGGAAATAGTTTTTCCCGTCTTCTTTTTTATCGACTTATTGTGTTTGACGGAAATATGCTTAGACTGTCTCACTCCTCTACTCTCTCGCTCTCTCTTCTCTCTCTCTCTCTCTCTCGCTCTCTCTCTCTCACTCTCTCTCTCTCTCTCTCTCTCTCTCGCTGTCTCTCTCACTCTGTCTCCAGCTCGCTGTCTTTTCGCCCCCACACACTTTAGGGTCATTCAGTGCACGTTGTCGCTAACGCTGTGCTTTGTTATTTGAATGGCTTTCAAGTTGTGAGTGCGATAAGTAACCATCAGCAGAATGATTCTAGTATGTAGTAAGTAACCCGTGTTGTTGTATATATTCCCTCTCATAGTTTGATAGTTCATATTTTTTACATTTCTTGCTCAATTTAAAAACAGAAGCGATTTTGGTTCATGCTTTGACATCTGGATTAATGCTACCTCAAAATTCTACCTACCCTTAAAAAGTCTCCAATCAAATCAATTCTTCAGCAGTAGCTTTTAACACTATATAAACACAAACTTAATAGCTCTTCAAATCGTTGGTTGTTGCCCATTTTTCTGCTGCGACAATAATGATGATAAATTTGGTGGGTTTCGTTCCGTTATTCCACATTTTATGGACTCGTAACTCATCGTTTTCGTTTTGGCCATCTAATGCTACTTGAAAATTTACTGTATTTCCCATATTTCCTCATCTTTTGCTATATTTCGATATTTCCTCCTCACCTCCCAAAAATTTGCACTCGGATGCACTTGAAAGCGACGGAGTCGTTGTCGTCGTTGTCGGCGTCGTCGTCGTCGTCGCCGGCAGCAGCTGCTCCTGTAGCTGATTCTCCAACTTTGGCGCGTCATCTGGCCACATTTCATATTCGACATTCCTGGCACTTGGGCTGTCAGCTGCTCGTTTCCTTCGCCTGTGTCGATGTGTGTGTCCCGTCTATGTCTGTGCCTGTGCATCCTGGCACTGCTGTCCTCTGCTTCTGCTTCTGCCTCTGCCTTTGCCTTTGCATATGCCAACTCCTGGCGCGGCATGCCCTTAAGTAGTTTTAGCCCAATGGCATTTTACTATAGATGGCATCGTGGTATTTGCTTTTAAGCATCTGTGGACAGGAGTGCAATGCCGGCAGCTAGTTTGGCAGCTGTCTGCTAACCGCTAAGCCCATTCCCATTCCACTTACTCTCCACTTGCCATTCTCCACAATTCACTCACTGAGCCACAACTCTTCACATCGAAAAGTATTTACGGTAAAATTGAACTCGAGTGACGTCATCTGCTGCTGCTGGTTGCATTTTACATGATAGCTCGGCTCTTGTGTGTCGACATTTTAGATGCTTAGCTATTTTTATTAGAATTCCAATAGCTTAAAGTTTTACAACTGGTCGGTCTGCCTGCATTTCAGCTGTGTGCGCCACTTTCAGCAGAATAATTAAAAGCCAAGTAATAAAATTATAAATGTGCACTTGCCAAAAACAACAACAACAATAACAACAGCAGCAGCAGCACGAACCAAACAGCAACCAGGCAAATTGCTAAAGGCACTCTTCTCCTCGTTCACTCTCTCGCGTTGACCGCATTCCAGACCAAATTAAAAGCCAGGCTAAGGGTAACAGCAACGACGACGACGACGACGACGACGGCTCAACTGGGCTGCTGTTGTTGCCCGTGTTGCTTTTAATTTGGCAAATGCTTAGAAAATGGCACAGAAATTAAATCAACATAAATGTTGATGTTGCTGTTGCAGCTGGGCTTTTAGACCAGCTATGCTAGCAGGAGTCCTGACAAAAAAAAAAAACAGCAGCCGCAGCAGCAGCAGCAACATCCGCCCAGATGAAGTTAATGTTGCGAAAACGACGAGCGAAAGCCACCAACGAAAAAAGCCAAGCTAAGAAAAAGTGATAAGCGAAGAGAAAGAAGCACTTTTTTTACTTGAGAGCAACAACAAAAACCAACATAAAAAGCATTTGTTGTATTAATGTATTTTTGGGTTGTACTGAATAAAAACCTAGTTAAATTCAAATCTAAACTGAGACATTTTTTTTCGAAATTTTCGACATTCGTTTTTGGGCTGAAACTGAGATACTTTCCCTGCCTCTGTCTCTGGCCAGGTAAACCATTATAAATCACAGCTGGCTGGCAACTGGTTTAAGTGTTTTTTTTTTTTTTTTTGGTTGGTCAATTGTCAAAGGTGGCTGGGGGTCGTATACTTAATATATGCCGACTGGCAAAGGCAACGAAAAAAGACAGAGAAAGAGACAAAGAAAAGATGCAGTGTGAGAAGATGATGTGTAAAGCGTAAGTAGATAGCTGAGAGGCACTGTTTTGTGTAAGGAGCGAACTGAGGCGGGTGCCAAGCCGGAAATGAAAAGTGGCATCTGTGTGTGTGTGGGCGGTATTTGGTCATGTGGGGCGTGGCTATTTGTAAAAGCGCAGCTGTGGCAACACTTTTCAAGTGTCTGTCATGCATGCGCCTGCATTTTTGTGTGTATTAGTGTGTGTGAGTGTCTCTGTGTGTGTGGGTGTGTGTGTTTGTCTATGTAATGAGGGCAATTTAAGGGCACTTGAAGCAATTCAATTCTCACACACACACACACTGAGACACACACACAGATGCACACACAGTCAGCAGTATTCCTGCATAAAAGTCAACCGCGCTCGTCCGCTCTACCGTGTGTCTATGCTTGTGTGTGTGTATGTGTGTGTGTGTGTGCTACTGTGCCTCCCATTGCATACCATTGTACGTCTTCGTGTCTGCCATCTGTCCCACTGTCTGGAGTGGGCGCATTGCTACTGCTGCTGCTGCTGCTGCTGCTGCTGCTGCTGCTGCTGCTGATGCTGCTGTAGTTTTTAGTGTTATTAATATGCATGCAATGCATATGCTCAGCGCTCTTCTCAATGCTCAAACTCATTTTGCTCTGTGCTCTGCCGGTCGTCCTGCTTCGTGCATCATGTGGCTGCCGCCATTTTGCATTTGCCGCCATTACAACGACGATCTGCCCCAAACCCCAGCACCAAATCCCTACACCACTGCAGCGTCCCGCCACCTTTTAACTGTACAGGCAGCAGCTGCATCGAGTGCTGCTGGTAATATTAAGTGGCGACTTTAGGCTTCTGCCCCTGCTCCTCCTCGAGCTCCTCTTCCATCTCGTCATTTTATTCTAACTGCACCTCTTCGTTGTGGCGCTGCTGCTGCTGCTGCTGCAGGTTATTAACCCATAACTGGAATACATGTGCTTAATTTTTTATTGCACACGATGCTACAGTCGCAAAATAACGAGAGACAAAAAAGCAGAGTGTCAAATAAAGAAATTGTTGAAAAATGAAAATACGCAGCTGAATTGCGAGGATTAGACGCATTAATGGATTATTTGAAATGTTCTTGTTTGCTAATGGTTATTATGCCTGTGTGCAGCTGCTCGCTTTTACATACCACGTTGTAACACCCCAAATACCCTTTAAAAATGGATATATTTGAGTTGTACGCAAGTCTCCAACAGGCAGAAGGATAATAATTAGAATCAGAGACTAGAACAGCTTGAAACTTCCAATTTGGATTGTAAGTTGTTGCACAGCCCGCGCAGATCAAGTTTATTCACATGTTGATAAATAACACCTTTCGACAGCAGTAACAGTCTCCGATTTAAAAGAAAAGAAACATTCAAGTTAGAGTCAAAAATGTATTCTGAAATTGATCTCAAATGAGAGCACTTCCACGCATGCTTACATTTGGGTGTGCAGAACTTCTTTCAGGGTAATTGGGCAACTAAACTGGATTAATGTATTCAACAGCTGGGCTCAGAGTATCTGCTAGTTGAGCTTTCCCGACTGCAGCGTTCTTACACGCTTTTTTTTGTCGTTGTGTGCTGTTGGCTTAAATTGCGCACATTGGTCGACAGCTCCGAACAACAACAACCAACATTATTCTATGCAGTTCATTATGAGCTTAACTAAAGCTGTTTGTATAATTAGTTAAAAGTAAGGCAAACAACTGCAAATTGCTTGTTAAATTCAATGGTTATTTAAATAGTAGCAAAACATTCACAACTCTTCCACAGCTTAGTAATACAACTAAGGCTTTCCCAAATTGCAATATCATTTACAAAACGGTACAAATATTAATTCAACTGTACGAAAAAGCCTCTTAAGTCCTGGGATCTTCATAAGTTGTACGTTGAATGAGAGCGGAAACTAGAGCGCTCGTCTTGAAAATAGCTTGTTTCTCTTACAAATTAGCTCATACATCAATTCATGAATTATGCCCATCATGTCCCATTTCCATTTTCTTTCCCCCTGCCACAATTCATGCTCACCAGAGCAAATATCAGCCGAAAATGTAATGAATTCTTGTTAGGCGCTACCCAAAAAAAAAGAAGAAAAAACACACACAAAAAATAATAAGAAAAAGAAAAAGACAAATGCAAGAGAAAAAATGAAAGGCGCAACAAAAGCAGAGAGGCAAGAAAAAAGCCAGTCCTTGCCGTTTCCGGTTCACAGAATATCCTTAAAAAACAGAGCGAAATCTAACGACGAAGTGGAGAGGCGAGGCGAGGCGAGGCGAGGCGAGGCGAGGCGGGGCGAGGCGGAAAGCAGCCAGAAAGGACGGGCGGCAAAGCAACCTTTTTCCTTATAGAAAGTAAAATGAAAGCGCGTCGTTTATAACACGCTGCACAAATACAATTAAAAATTATGTTGCCAGACGCAGCCATTCTCTGTTTGCGTGTGTGTGTGTGTGGTTGACTTGTGTATGTGAGTGTATGTGTGTCAATTACTGTCAAAAAACTAAAATTGCGAGGCTCTCAAAGTAATTTACACTAAATTACATACGCACAACTGGGGCGCCTACAAAGCTGGGGGCTTTGCGTGCCTATGTGTGTGTGTGTGTGTGTGTGCCACAAAAGGCTACGGCAACAAAATAATGAAGCGCGCTTTTGTGCGCACACGGCGAAGCCTGACAATCCTGTCAGTTGCCTGCCGCACTTCGCCTTGCCTCGCCTCGCCTCGCCCCTCATCCAACCTCAGCTCATCATTCTGTTCTGCTTCAGTTTCAGGACTTGTTGTGTGCACTGCTTTTGCTGCCGCCACATGTTGTCATCTTTGCCACTCGACTTTGTCTTTCCCCCCCCACCCACCCACTCTTGCGCTTGTAACCTTTCCAACCCTTAAGGGACGTCTTTTCATTCAACTACAACAGGGGCAAAAAAACAACAAAAAAAAAAATGTGCGAAACTTGCTTATGGTGCGTGCCGGCTGGCAACCCCCAGCGACCCCTTCCCGTCCGCGTATAGCAGTAAATTTCTTTTTAGTTGTTAATGAAATGCAAATTTGTGTAAAAATTAATGCAGAAAACAAAGGTGAAAAAAGCGTTGGCAAAGACTCTTCACGACCATTTGATGATCTGCAGTTGGCGCACGCGCAACAAAGTATGCCATGTTAATTCTCAAATAAATACCCAATTGGAAAAGGCAGAGATTTATTGTAATCGCAGCACAATGAATATATATTACCATGCCTCGTCGAGGGGCTGGAATTAAATGAATGCCTTGTTTATTTTATTTAGATATTTTGTGCGCTTTACAGACACTGATTAATTTAATCAGCTGCTTTTGTTGTTGTCCTTTTGGCCGGCTAAGTGAAGTCCAATTTGCGCCAAAAAAAAAATATGCATTGACCTTTTGACCCATGTTTAATGGCATGTACCTTAAGCCACGTGGGCGCAGGAAGTTGGCAAGTTGTTGCGGCAGGCAGCGGGTGAAAGCATCTCGCCACCGCTCATTTGTCACAAGCTGCTTACTTTTACCTTTTTTGCTTTGCTTTTATTTATTTTATTTTTTTTTTTTTGGGCTCCTTACGTACTCAAGAGCCGCATTGGCCTTTTTGGAATTTTATTTATATTTAGCTCGTTGACAAGTACTCTTTTTGTTCGTTATTTTAAAGCCGATTGCGGCGACAGCTTTTTGCCTTTTTAAATAAACGTAAATTTTTAATGACAATTCTGTTCTAAAATTGAACGTCCGGTGAATTTGTCTCTTTTATGTGCATTTCGTTGAAAATCGAAACCTGTTTTTAATATGACAAATTTGTCTGTATTTTTTTCTCGTTTCTCGTTTCCTTTTTTTTGACATTTTTATTGGTGCTTTTACTGCTCTGTGGCTCATCAAACGCAGCTGCTGTCGGAATTCGGATTGTGACAGCTTCTTTTTTTTTTATATCTGTCTTTATTTCTTTAAGCAATTCATAAAAATGCTGAATTATTTAATCAGCTTGAAATTCGCATAAATTTGCAGTGAGCATATTTAATTTTTTTTTTTTATTATTTTGTCATTGAATTTCTGATTTATGCGCGACACTGCAAATAATTTGCTATTCGTGAAAATCATTTTCCGTCGCATTTCTGTTTGACTTTTACCGGTAATTTTTCTTCGTATGCCACCTTGTGTCGCATTTGTTGCAGCTGAGCGCTCATTCCAAAGCTTTTCAGCTCGATTCCACTTGATATTCTGCGAATTGGATTTTATCTGTCAGCTGCACTCGCTAAAATGCTTGTTATTTTAAGCTGCTTAGCAAAATTACCATAGAACAGAAACATGCCGTTTTAATGAGGCATTTTAATTATGTTATCTCAAAAGCTAAATTCCGAATTCTTTGAATTTGATTCTAGCCAGAACCAGCTGCTTTGATTTTCATTTTTTTTTTAGCCTTAATCATAGACACACATAGATAATCAATCCCATGCTCAATTTGAACTTCGATTTTAAGTCATGAACAGAAAAATTGTTGATCCACGTGTGAAATTTGTATAGTTCCAAGTTTGGTCACCTTTTTGATTGCCATTGTTGGTTGTATAGTCAATTTTTCTGGTATCTGATTTGCCATTTCACTTGTGCAAACAAACAGAATTTGAGGGCGTGTCAGTGAAAAAAATAATTGAACTACGGCACTTGGCCAGCCCCAAACCATATTTCTCCCTCTCTTTCCCTCTCTCTCTCTCTCGCTTGCACTCTGGTCGCGGTCTGTGTGTGTCTCTGTCTTTGGGTTTGCCATTAGCCAGATTTGCAGAGGTAACCAACGTCTGGCCAGCCATGCATTATCCTGGTCTGCTATTCAAATATTGTTAGCTTAACCGAGTTGTCAATTCCGAGCCAATGCATTTGCCACGTACAACACGAAATACAAACAGCAGCAGCAGCGCCACCTCCCCATTTGCCGCCCTTTTTTTTTTTTTGTGTACCTGTGTGTAATTTGAGATTTTTCCTTTTTTTTCCAGTCTTTTTTTTATTTTTGTACTTTGACAATGTTTATACAGGAGAACAGGTTTCCAGCTGGTTGCGATGAGTTGCAGTTGAGTTGTTGCATTCATTTGGCTCTGTTTGTCATGTGGCCAGAGCCAGCTGACGCCTGGGCACAAAATGCAAACTGAAAGCGTACTGGAAATTTTAGAAGCCAAAGCAGAACAAACAGTATTTCAATTGAATAATTTCAACCTTTGTTGAGCTACGCAAAAGGGGGGGTTGGGTAGGTTAAGGGCTCTGCACAAAAGCTAACAATCAGCGGCATCGTCATTATCATCATCAGCATTATCGTTTGGGGCATAAAGTGCAAGAAGTGCATAAAGCTCACAACTTTTTGTGACTCACATGTCACATTTGCGATAAGCGAAAGGGGCAACAATGTGTGTGTTGACAGACAGCAGAGGTATTATCAAGGATATGCCGCATAACGGATGTTCGACCTGCTGCTAACGATAATTGCACAATAATATTAAAACTTGATGGGTTTGACGCCGTCAAATGGCCAAATGGTCCATGCGCCAATAACTGATTATGAAATGTCTCTGGCGAGATATGGCCAGAGAAAGAGACAGAGAGAGATAGCCAGAGAGAGAGGGAGAGAGACAGAGAGAGAGAACACCTTTGGATGTCCTGGTCATTTGATCAGCTTCGTCGACACTGTTTATCCTGGCCTGTCCTGTGCCGGAAACATTTGCTCCTCTCATGTCTCATATATGTACACCCTTTCGCTATGCTATTTTCTTTTCTATTTTCCTATTTTTCTTTCTAACGTTTATTTTTTTTGCCTTTTCTTTTTTTTTTTTTTTTGCTGCTGCTGCTGCTGCTGCTGTGCCTTTGTGACTCTTTTATCAACACTTCCGTCATTTGGTGCGAATGGCGCTGCAGTCGTCCAGCGACTTGGTTTGTTGATTTTTCGTGTGCCAGCTGGCACAATAGCTATCAGTACCCCCCCTGCCGCATCACTCCCTCCCCCCTTAACAATCTCTGTGTGTGTGTGTGTGTGTGTGTGCTCTGGTCTCGCAGCCTCACTTGTTTGGCAGCCGCTGCATTATCAAATGTATTTTCGAACAGCTAATGGAATTGAAATTGAAATTGTATTTGGTTTTCAGCATCAAAGCACTCCAAATATTTATATTCAATGATTTCTAAAAGTTCGCCACGACATTTTGTCGCATGGGAAGCAAATGAATCATGTTCAACATCATTCGTCGCAAAGCAATGGGTTTAAAGTCTAAACTGAACCGATTATCAATATATATTTGGATCATGCCTTGAACTCTAAATAATTGCTGTATTTCCCTTGGTGAAAAGCGTACACATAAATTTGGAATGTAATTTTTTATTTTTTATTTGCCAATAAAACTGACAGCTTTGTTCAGGATTTCTGCCAGTCGAATTCTCTCTTAACTAGAGAATTTTTACTTGTTTATCTCATATTTTCTTCTCTAGTTTATAACTACATTCAAAATCGAAGCAATGCTAAGTAGTCTGTCAGCTTTATCGATTCTCAGTCAGATTTATGCAATTCAAGCGCGTTGAGCAAATTGTGAACTTGAGATGGCATCGACTGTGGCTTAGTTTATGCATTCATTCATTTATGCGAAGCACACTTGCTCATTGTGGTGCTGAGTGCTGAGGCTGAGTGCTGAGCAACAGATGGAGTCGCAGCAAGTGAGTTGCAAATTGCATTTGCGTAGCAGCTGCTGCTGCACCTTAGACTCGTTAAAATTCCATATGCTAACTATGAGCAAGAGCGCCAGCAAATTGTGGACAATTGTGGATAATAAAATTTGCGCTTGTCCCACAAAATGCATTTGGCAGTTTGAAATTTTTTATGGCCGCTTGATGAGCTTGCGAGAGGATGAGAGAGAGAGAGAGACACCCATCAATCATGACCAGCAACGAGCATGTCCTGCATTGGCGAATTGTGCTTGTGGTCAATGCGATGATGGCTATTAAAAATGCAATAGTATTGGCCAGTTGCCTGTTGCTTGAGCCGGGCTATGAAATGCATTGCATACTTTTAGGGGGCGTTGGTGTAAAACTTCCGTTGTAAAATCAATTAAAATTGGTTTCGCCTCTAATTTGTATTCGCTGGCATTTTACAAAGTTTCCCCTTAAAGTCCGTAACCTGACAAACTTTCTAACGAGCTGCTGTCGAAGGACATCAGACACACACAGCCACACACACACACACACTCACATATATAGAGGACGCAGGACACGTGCTGACAGTTAGAGCGACACACCCACATTTCATGCTTGATTTTTCTCCCACTGCATGTGTGTGTGTGTAGCTCGTAAAATCCGCAAATGCTGAAAAGACACTGGGCGCCAGTCAAGTCGTAAAAATGTGCGCCTTCTTATGGATGTATACTTATATATATATATCTGTATATATATTTATATATATATTTTTTTTTCAAATGCGTCGTCAACTCAATTCGCATTTGTAGCTGTATCTGTAGCTGTATCTGTTTCTATAGCCATATCTTTGGTCGTATCTTTGGCTCTCGCGCTGAGCATCTTTGTGGCTGCTGTGGGCCATTCATTTATACATCGATTGGCGTTTTTACATGGTCGTTCCATGCCTGTCCCCGCATAGCCGACGCATAGCCTTCAGTCTCAAACGGCTTTGTTGAGTTATACAGCAATTGGCAATTGCTTTCCATTTGCCTGCCGCATTGCTACATAAACTCTTATAACTGAGACACAAACTCACACACACACACACTCGCTCACACACACACACACTCGCTCACACACACACATGTATATCTCACACTTTCCATATGTTCAGTCGCTGTTTCAAATATATAAAAATGGCTGCTTGTAAAACCAGATGAGCTCTTGGCCATGAAAGTTTAATGAGTTACAGGAGTTGTCTTGTTTTCCAGCGAACGACTCTTGGACACTTTGTGGTCACACACACACACACACACACACACACTCACACATGTTATCAGTTGGTGTGTGTGTGTTTGTATTTGGTCTTCTGGTCTTAATGTCATCGCTTATGACGCAAAATTGTTGCTGATTCAGTTGCTTTTTTTATGCGTTATGTCTTCTCTTCTACACACACATCTGCCTCCCTTTAAGTTCTTGGCAACGAGATTTTTGGCAGTCGTTAACATTAAAGTATCTTCACAAACTGTTTGTGTAATAAAATGTTTGAAGTGCTCCTCTGCTAATGCATAACTTTTGTTCTTTTCTCTTTTTAGGTAAGTCATATGATGATCTATTACAGCAGTTCTTAAAAAGGGTAAGCGTAAATAGAAGAAATGCAAAAGCTGCGCAGCTGAAATGATTTTTTTGGCTTCAACCAGTGAAACGAGTCAGTTGGTAAAGAAATAGCTAAAGTCTTTGAAACCTTGGTCCACTTACCACAGCAGCTTCTTGGATAACATGTTCAACATGTCAAGTGAATGTTAATAGCTGAGTGAACTCCATCTGAGCCACAACAACATTAAAGCCCATCACAAAGATGCCAAATCAATGCCCAAAAAAAAAAAAGAAAACTAAAGTGCCAATCTCAAAAATGGGGCTTCCTTCTTCCCTCCCCCAAAAAAAAAGGCAATTGCCATTCATCTTGAGCATTTGCATATAAATATTTTGCGAGAATGCCCCTGTCTAATGCCATATTTAAAGCATAAAACTTGCACGCAGCTGTGGAAGGAGCGGGGCGGAATGAAGCAAATGCTTTTGATATCCCTTGTCCAGGTCCATTATCCATTATCCATTAAACCGACTGCCAACCGCACATTTGTCAAAGCTAATTGCCAGGCACCCTTGGAGCCGACACGCTGCCTACACTAACACCTACAACAACAACAACAACAACAACACACACAGCCACAACCACAATATGAATGAGAGCTGTCCTGTGCCAGGACACTCGCACAGCAGGACACACACACACACACACACACTGAGCACACTCAGCACACTCAGCACACGCACTCGAGAGGCAAAGGCACACTTCAAAAAAACTGGCACGCTTGGATTTTTAATGGTGCTCCTTCTCCCGCCCCCAAGCAAATTGGTCCAAAGTATTTGGGGGCGTTGCACACACACACAGATTGAAATTGAGCTCATAACTTGGCCAAAAATCGATGCCGAGCCTCGTCTGTCTGTCCCGTCTTTGTCTGTCTGGCTAAATGTCTGGTTTCGGCTTTTGGCCTGCATGTAATTTCATGCATTTTTAATGCAAGAGCCATGAAAATATATCAGGCAAAGACAACATTAATCATGTTTTAAGTTGCGCTTTGCTTGGCAACAGCCAAATATCTTTTGAGGTTTATGGCCCAAACTCCATTTATTGCAGGCAACTAGTTGTGAAGTACAGAAAAGCACTTGCAAATTTAAATTAGAGCTGATTGTTTAATGAAAAACTCCAAAATTCCGGTACTCAGAAATTTTTGTTTTACGAAAAATTCCATGTATTTGGTTATTATTCTAAAAGAGTTTTGCTTTGCTTAATTCCAGTCTATTTTTTCCAAGAATAAATGCCTGCATTTCGTTCCCTGAAATATAAAGTATTTTCCATTATGAAAAATGGCAGAAAAAAAGAGTTTGTAATTTCAAGAAATATGTGTATAAGCTCAGTTTCTAAAAGTTTCGGCTTGTAAGTAATTACGGTACTTATACGCATGTGTGTGTGCGTGTGTGTGTGTGTGTGTGTGTGTATGTGGGTGTGTTGCAAATCCTTTTGGTTTTGTGGATTCTGCCTTTGCTTGTTGATATTTTTCATTGGCCACTTGAAGTTAACGTTTGCCATTGGCCGAAGGGCTTTTGTTTTTCGGCCAGCAACGTTGATGTTGATGTTGATGATGATGACATTGTTGGGCCTTGGCCGGCGTATTTTACGACCTGGTGTGGATGCCACATGGCTGAGCATGATTGAGCGTGCCGTGCATGCCACACTTTCTGTCCGCTGCTCAGTCTTTGCTTCTTTGCCAGCAGCGTTCAACAATGTCAACGTTTTTGGGGGACATGTGTGGTAGCAAAGCTCTGTTTAGACTTTGCTGCTGCTGCTGCTGCATGCCCCTTTTGCGGCATAGTTAGACCCACCACTTAAGATGAAAATTATCATAGGTGAAATTGCCAGAAATGAGCTTACTGAAACATCCATCTACATAAAGGTCATGTAAATAACCGCAAATATCCATCAACCATATATGCTTTTGTGGCACAGTTGTGCAAGCTTTTTGAACAGGGCTCAGTTGGTAATTAAACTTTGTCTTAATACAAATATTACTATAACTATGCAAACAGTTTATAAATCGTTAAGGTTAAAGCAGATTTTCCAGGGATAAAAACTGCTGGTTTTATGGCTAGAAATCTTTCAATTAAATATGCCTCATAAAATGATGAATGTTGTTTAAGCATCTTTCAAGGAAAAATGTTTAACAAAATGGTCAAAATTGAGTCCCAGTTTCGGTTCTCGTTGCTACTCTTTAAAGAACGACATTTCTGCATATTTCGTGTATATTTCATAAATATAAATACAGTTGTAAATCAGGTTCATTTTTCATCCTGCACTGAGTAAAATTTTTCCTTTTTTTTCTAACTGTATTCATCGTTTACGTTTCTCTAAATTGAAATACAAATTTGATTTATTCAACTATTTTTCGTTTTGTTTTCAATTTATTTATATGATAAACTTTATTTTCTCTCTGTTAAACGAAGCATTTGCATTCATAAAAACCGAATTTTTGTTCCGTTTTTGTTTCGTATATTTTTCTGGTTTAGCAAGTCTTTCCAAGGCTTGCCACACAGATTATTTCATCATTTATCACACGAGATTTGAAAAGTTATAAGGGAAAAAAAAAATGGCAAAAGAAGAATGGGGGAAAGTAAGAAAAACTTTGCGGCAACTTGCAATTTTGGAGGCGCTGCGAAACGACCCCCTGCGAGAGCTAAGCCACTGGCTTAAACTACGGCAAAGAGGCCAAGAGATGGGCTCAAATGTGCCTCCTCCGGACGTAATAACGCAAAGCACATGTGTGTGTGTGTGTGTGTGTGTGTGCTAACCTTGATGTTTGTAGGTAGGCTCATAAAACGCGCCGCTCGATGCTCGTAGACATCGGTGCTGGCTGCCAACGGGGCCCATGTGGATTAGGCGGCTGGCTTTAGGGCCAATATGGTGCACAGGCGGGTGGTTGAAGCTGTGGGTTGGTGTTGCAGGTGCGTTGCCGGAAGGTGAAGTGCTGGTTGTGTGTGTGTGTGTGTGTGTGTGTGTTGCCGGTGGTGCTTCTGCTGCTGGCGGAGCGTCAGCAATTTTAGAAAATGCTTTGAGGCCGCCTTTTATGCATCTTCCTCTTTAACCGTTCCTCTCCACCGCTCTCAAGGTGCGTGCTCGAAATGCGAGCTCTTTTTATACCCCTGCAGAATGTAATATAATTTTGTTAAATAAAATGTGTACCAGGTTAGCAGAGATTTTCTACATGTCTTCATAAAAGAACCAGATACAAATTTGCAATATATGTTTTTTGACTATAAGTTGTGTGTGTGCCCAAATCATAAAGATCAGGCAACTATATCATGGATGAGCCAAGACTAGCAGTTGCAAGCTGAGCCAACAAAAATTCTTGAATTCGTGCAGCAACCAGAAGGTGGCACAATGGATCCAACTAGTTCGCTGCCCCCAATAACAATAAGAAAACAAATTTATTGGTTTTTTGTCTGACTACCATTTTGATATTGCATGAAATCGACTCTTTTCTTTATTTTCTAAGCATTTAAAGTTATATGAGATAATTTAAACCATGTCTTCTTCATCGAGACAATTTTTGTCTCTTGCTGTTGGGCAAGGGTATCAAATATGCGGCGATTGTTTTGCTTTTGTTTGCTTTTTCGAGCTGTGATTTTTGCGACAAAAACGGACAGCGCTTTTCAAGCTTACCGATATTCATGCTGCCCGCATTTTGCATGTGGCATGCACAGCAGCAGTGGCAGCGGCAGCGGCAGCAGTGGCAGCGGCAGCGGCCATAACCATGGTCAAAAAGTGCTCGGCATAAGTATCTGCAAAGTGCATAAAATGTATCTCTGTCTGTGGTGTATCTGCAGCGCTAAAAGTTTAGAAATCATAGCGCATAGCATGATACACACACATCAACACACACACACAGCGCACACACACACACACACAGCACACACAACTACTGGCAAAACTGCCAACAGACAAATCCAGATTCCGATACGGATTCTTGGCTGGGAGAGCTTTCGCCACGCTTCGCCAGTGATGCTGCAAGCTGACCACCCCGCCCCCCTCCCCAGCACCCCACTGCCCTCCCGTTTCCCTTTGTGCTGCTGCCGCTGCTGTGACGCTGCCACTTGTCAAACAGCATTCCAATTGTTGTTGTCGTTGTTGTTGTTGTTGTCGAAGTCGCAGTCAGGTTTTTTGCAACTAGAAGATACAAATGTAGCTCTGCGTCACAAACACACTCTGAGAGAGCGATAGATACACACACACACACACACACATACACAGAGAGGGGGGTGTTGGGGGGTGGCGAGTAAGTTGACTTAAAAATATGCGCTTTGGCCATTTTTCGCAGCGCCTTTACGGTACTTTTGGTGGCTGTCAGCTTGGGAAACGGCCTTCGCTGGCATTTGGCTAAAAAGTTGTTTGCCTTTGCAATGCACGACCCGGTAACTCACCCCACCCCCACCCACACCCCCGCCCGCCCAACCAGCACCATCCTCTGCCCTGCTGCTTTGTTGTCTTTTATTTATTTTATCTACTCGTTAGCAACATTTTCTTTATATTCGTTTTTTGTTATGTGTTGTTTTTTTTCCGGCTACTTTTGGTTTGTTGGTTGGGTTTATTTGTTAGGCTGCCTTTGTCCTTTGTTTTTTATGTTTCTATCTCTATAAATATTTGGTTTTTTATTTGTGAATTAGTTTTTCCTTCAGCAACTTTGTTGCAACTTGTCTTTGGTTTGGTTTTTCTTGTTGTTGTTGCTGCTGTTGCTGTTGTCTTCGTTTACACGCGCATTAATTTGTGCCTTGATTTTCTTAGATTTTTTTGTGGGCACGGGACTTTTATTAAGTTGCTGACTCTCCATCGCCCTCTCTCTCTCTCTCTCTCTCACACACTCACTCTGTCTCTATCTTTGCGGCCTTGTTTTACAGCTGCTGTTGACATCTGCAACCTTTTCAGTCGTTGAACGCCGGTTAAGAACTCGATTGGGTTTTCCTCTTCTTGCATTCCATCCACCACCACCATTTTCATGCTTAATTAATAATGCAATAGGCGCCTCAGCAGGCAAACAAACAAAGTTTTCAACAATTAAACCGCAACTCTTCCAAATGCCAAAAGCATTGCAGCATTTTCCCCTCTCGTTTCCCATCTCTTCTCCACCTTTCTTTCGGCGAAACTTTTGCCGAGCTTTGTGGGCCCGTCAACAAGTTTCGTTGCCACTCGCAGTTTCCACTTGTCTCCTGTCTCAAATGTTGGGGACAACAACTGCGAAGGGGCATAAATGTAATCGGCTGCTTAAATTTGTGTTTTGTGGCGCTTTACAACACTTCTTAGCAGTTGTTAATAACAAATGGTCACAGCCAAAGTCGGCGATCGGGGGTCAAAACAAAAAAAAACTTTTAATATGCTGCCACTTGAGTGCCTCAATAAAACTGTTGTGCAAGTATTCGACTGAGTCTTCTTCTTCTTCGTCGTCGTCGTCGTCTTCTTCTTTTTTGTCGTTCACACAAGTTGCCCCGCTGAACTTTGCGGTCAGTTTTGCAGCAAATCACACATCATAAACTTGTCACCTTTGATAGTTTTTCAATAGAACCGGCAGATAACCAACAAAAATAGAAAAGAAAGCATTGCTTTGCTCTTAAAGCCATTAGAGTTGGGGGTTAAAGTTATCTGCAAAGTTCGACAAGTTGCATGTAATAATTTTTGATTATTATGGACTGCAGCACAACTTGGATGGTTCTGAAGTGTTTCTGTTTATTGCGAATATGTAAGAAGTAAGTATCTGAGTTTATAGCGAAACTTTAGATAACTTTTGACAAGTTTTAAAAAGAGAAGTTCAAATTTTCTATATTTTTCCGACGCTATTGGAATAATTTTTGCTCAGCTTTCAAAAGCATGCAGATCATTATGATCCACTTAGGCTCTAAAATATGGATTTGTGGTTAAACCACACACAATTTCCTGTTGTAGTTAGCCAAAGAATAGAGCATTTTACTAGCGTATCAACCATATTTTTCGAGATTATCTTTTGAAGTTCCACTTACTCCACACGAAGTACCGCTGCATGATGCAACCACAGCAAAGACACAGCAAAACAAAAAAACACACTCAAACACACACAGATGAATATTTATTTAATGATATGATGGCAACCGCAGTAAGTTTCAGAGAGCTTGTTTCTCTGTAAATGCTGTCTGTCTGTCGGTTTGTCGGTCTGTCTTTGTGTTCCTGAGCCTATCTCAAAGTTTTGCGCTCTGCCAACTTGCACAGCAGAGACTACGACTACAAAGAAGAAACAGACAGAACAGAAGAAGATAACTGGCATTTTACAATATGACTAACAACAACAACAACAGCAAACAAGAACATGCACGCTTCACAGCGTCACCAAAGCTTTGCTAGACGACGACGACGGCGACGTATGCAGCGACTGCGACTGCAGCCGGCATAATAAATTCGCACAAGAGCGCCAACTTGCATGGCAACTTTGACGCCAGCAGCGACGCGTCGTCGTTGTCTGCTTTGTCTAGCCAGACATACGACTCGGAAACCTGCTGGAGTTGCATGCCAACCAAACAGCTAAGCCAACCAACCAGCCAGCCAGGCAGAGAGCAACACAGCGTCGCTGCCGCTCCCCAACAATAACAGTAAAAAGCTGGCAGCGAGGCCAAACTCAGTCGGCACATGCAATTGCCCGCAGGGCATTGAGAGCGCCAGCGACTGCGACGGCAACGTCAACGTTGACGGCGACTGCGACGTCAGTCAGACAGCAGAGACTCGACAAAACTTCAGCTTCGTTCAGTTTCAGCCGGCATGGCACGTTCGGCAATTAGTTGAACTTCGTTGCTCGTGCCGACGAGACGAACCCAACGAGACATAAGCCAAACAACAAACTTTACGGGCGCGCAACTGTTTTTCGGTGCTTTTTTTCGCTTACAACAACTTCCCCCTCGAACGCCCCACAACAGCAGCAATAACAACACGTGAGAGAGAGCGAGAGCGCAATTGATGCTGATGCTGCTGCTGCTGCTGCGGCTGGCGCGCAAAATTTACAAATAAAATAAATATTTATATATATGTATATATATATTTATAAATATAAATATTTGCAGTGCCAAAGTGAATTGAACTTAAAGCAACTTTGAACTTTGATTTAACTTGAGCTGCGACTGCGATAGCAATAATAACAACAGCAACAACAGCAGCAACAACAACAGCTGCAGCAGCAACCGGCAATGTCTGGCAGCAGCAGCCCCCCTGCGCTCTGTCGGCTGCGCTGTCAGCGTCGACAAATTTATCGATTTTTTCAGCCGCTTTGTGGCCAGCTTTGTTGTCGCTGCTGCTGCTACTGCTGCTGCTGCTGCTTCTGTTGCTGCTGCTTTTGTAGCTGAGTTTGTTGCTGTTGCTGTCGCCATTTTGCACATTTTACAACGTTTCTTTTTTGTTGCTATACGAAGCAATCAAAATCTATAAATAGTTTCGTCATTGCATTAATTGCAGCCGAAGGAGAGAGAATAAAACAACAACAACAACAAGAAAATATTGCATAAAAATAAAAGTTTTTCTTGCTTTTGCAACCAACCAAGCTAAAAGAGAGATTGTTTGCTGTGTGCTGTGCTTTTTGAGTGTGTGTGTGTGTGTGTTTGTGTGTGTTTGCGTGTGTGTGTCTGTGTCGGTGTCGTGTTTGAGGTCGTCTGCCAGCCTTGCCACCTATTCTTGCGCTGTACACACATAAATATATATTAATTGCTGACTGTGTGTCTGTGCCCCTCCCAGTAACGCCCACGCCACAACATTCAGCATAACAAGAAACGACGTGTCGAGTACAAATTACAGGTAAATATTAATTGTATCAATTGTGAAATTGCAAAACAAATCGAAACGTAACCAGCTGGCAACGCCAAACACTAGTGATGCCATCTCTCCCAGCAGCCATAGCCTTTGTCTCTCTGTTCTCTCTCTTTCTCACTCTCTCGTTCGTCTCACACTGCTCATGGCCGGCATGTCAACGTCGTCGTGGGCAACTCTTGGGCTTGCCAGGAAGTTGCGCTAATTTCGTGCGGAAGTTTATTGCCAGCCTCATAATTTGTCTGCTGCAATGCTGCCCGCTCCCCCGCGCTATACCCTGTATATCCAAATAATAAAACAATCTCCTTTGAACACTGCTGCATATCTTAGGTCTTAGTTTGTATGCATAAACTAATCAAGTTTTTCACTTGGATTGCCCTTTATCCAGGGTATTTCTTAGTCGTTACATCGTGTGCTGCTGCTCGTTTCGCAGCTGGCGCAACTCCCACGTTCTGTTATCGCATTTACCGGTAGGAGCTAAAGGTCTAACCGTAGTTGCCTAAAATGAAATTTTGCTTTCATAATCCCATTAAATATTTCGTGAATTGCGCTAATTATGCCGTTAATTTAATGCTTGTTAAATTTTTAATTGAATTATTATCAAACGTTTGACGTCACCAACAAACTGACATTCATGTCTCAGTCTCAGTCCCAGTGGCAGCCTCAGTTCAGCTTCACTGATTAACCCTTAAGCCTTTCCTTTCGCTGGTATTTGCTCGCACTGATTGTCTTTGTCGAATAAATTAATTAAAATAAATTACGTGTTGAATTTCCCAGTTTACCGCACTACATTTTGCCAAACGAAAACTTATCAAACGTTGAATCGCGCAGTGGGAGTTTTATTTACTTCTCGACAGCGGACTGTGTGGCCAACAGAAGCAAGCATTCCAAACCAGTTGATGTTGCCATACATAACTATACTATATATATAGATATATATATATATGTATATAGAAAGAGGCTGCGTCGTAGATAAGATAAAAAGGCGGAGATCTTTTAATGTGCCTGACATAAAAGTTAATGTTGATTGAATTGTTGCGCGAAACTACTTGATGTATTTTATGAATGATGTTTATATGTTTATTATGTTGCTTTTAATTAATCTTTATGGCAGACGCCTTGAAGTGTTATCACCTCAACAATACTTTGTGCAAAACACTAATTAACATGCCTACCACCGCAAGGACATCTAAAAGTCACTCAATATAATATAGTATATAAATATATATATATATATAAAGAGAGCCTAACTAATAAAAAAAACAGATATTTACAAGTATGCGCCATAATAAAAATAATACTTTATTCACTAATTTCAACGATTTTGAGCAGCAGCCAGCGACGCATTGGCCTTCAACTTTAATGGCAAATGTCTGTCTGCTTGTCAGTTTGTCTGTCTGTCTGCTTGTCTGCTTGTCTGCTGTCGAGTGCTGCCCAACAATAATCACTTTACCCAGTTTACAGCAAATAACAACTTTGTACGTTGTTTGCTATCTTTTGCTGCTGACCCAACAACCTTATTTACCAAAACCACCCACAAATCTGCCGCCCAGCGGCAAAGCAACTTTAAAAATGTTATCAAAACAGCGAATATATTTCCCCCATTTTCTTTTTTGAACATTCGCTTACGCATCAAATTGAATGAAAATGCGTTGTTGTGTTGCCGCGCCCAGGAAGCGACTAAGAAGCACAGCGTCGAGTTGCGTGAGTCCCAGACAGACAAGGCTATTGGCACACACACACACACACACACACACACACAAACACACACAGTGAGACACACTCACTGATACGCCCCGTGATGCGACAAGAGGCAGACACAATGTTTGAGCTGAGTCTGGCGCAGACATTGCAGGCAAACATTACAAATGTCTCGACGACTTTTTTGCTTCTTCTTCTTTACGCTTGATCTTTGCTGTTGTTGTTGTAGCTGCTGCTGTTGTTGCTGTTGCCATATAGACCCAAACAGCAAGAGTCGAACATGGCTAATGGCAATTGTTAGGGAATCTTGTTTTGTAGTAACTCTGCTGCTAAAAACCAGCTTTGTCGTTGGCTCACACACACACAGCAACAGCACCGTTAGCCACAAACGACTTTGGCTCGCTCCATTGGCTTTTGGCTCGCAAGATGCGCTCTACTCGACTTCGACTACTTTACTTAATTCAAGTCTGGCTTGCCTCTTTGCTACTTTTGCCACATTTTCACTTTTCTGCATTTCTTCTGCTCGTTTTTCTCTTTTTTTGTTTGTTTTTTTTTTTTTTGGCCTCGTCAAATGCATCCGCTTTGCTGCCGCGGGCCAACTCAAATGCTGGCTAAGCCAGTTAACGCAATCGAGATTCCCATTTGGGGATGCATTTTGGTCTGGCCTTTGTGCCAGTTTTGGCCATCTAGTAGCCAGCCAGCTAGTCAATGCACCTGCAAACGGACGTGGCTAACACCATGCTCCATCCCAGCCTCCCCCCTCAGTGACCACCCCGGACACTGCTGGCATTTCATTCTCTGCTGGCTCACTGTCATTGTGGGCCAGTTGTTGGTTGCTCGGTTAGTTGTTGGCTGTTGGCTGGCATTTTATGGCACCATCGCTCTATTCTTGGTTCCCTTTCCAAAACTCGTAATCGTTGCCGTTGCCGTTGCCGTTTCTGCTTTTTGTTTCTGCTCTCTGCTTTTGCTTACAGCTGATTTCCATTTAATTGATTTCACATTCTCCATGCGCGTGATTCATTTTGTCGCCGTTGCGAATTTTTGGATGTTGTGCAATTGCTCAAACACTGCAAATTGCCAATTGTGTGTGTCTGTGTGTGTGTGTGTGTGTCTGAGTGTGTGTGGGAGAGTTACGAGGAGATTTAGTCTCAGAGGATGCTGCAATTACGTTCTCTATTTTATTTATGGCGAGTTTCAGTTTTTTTTTTTTTTTTTTTGGCTATTTTTGGGCAATCCTATTGATGCGTTGGTGGATGCGATGTGGGCGCTGTAGATGCACACAACTATTGTAGTAGACTTTTAGATACTTCACTTTGATAATGAATGTCTAAAAATGGAAACAGAAATAGGCAAAGAAATGAGCAAAATATCAAGCGATAATTCTGACAGTTAATAATTTGTATAAAACTACAGCTGACTAGACAAACGCTGTGAATTTCGCCATAAAACCAGGATATAGAAAAATAAATGAATAATTAGCTTAATAAAAATATTCAGAAATTATATTAAATATTAGAAATTAGTTGAATTTTCGCTACAATGGCAATCAATCAATTGCTTAATTTAAATATAGAAGAACAAATCATAAATGTTTTATTTTTGATCTTATTTCTTTCTGCCAAAGCAGCTTGCTTGAAATATTATTAAATTAATATTAAATATACAATCAATATTAACGAATTTTCAATCAATTGCTGCAAGTTTTATTTACAAAGTTTACAAAGTGGCGGATAGACTCTGAAAGAAATAATGTATTTGTATTGTTTGAAAGCCTTTTATGCCATAAGCAAATTATGTTTCGCACGCAAACATGTTCATTGCAATTCGTGCAACATTTCGTTGCTATAAAGCACAACATTGTATGTAATTAAACTGCGATATTTCAATTGACAATTGTTTCGCCAATTTCAAGCAGAGTTCGTTGTTGCTGCCACGCCTCCCGCAATTAATTGAGCAACTCGACCGCACACGTACAAATTTGACACATTAGCCATGCGCTTCCTCGCATCTACCCCTGCTGACCCCCACACCCCCGCACAACGCCCAACAATCATCGGTCACACAATTATGAGCATAATGACGTACAACAATTTCCGTTACAATCGAACAAATGGCATGCCAAATAGCGGCCACTTATTCTATTGTCACCTCTATAACTTAATGGATGTCCCAGCTGAACCACCTCCCCCTCATTGCCTTATTTATGCGATGAGCCCTTTTTCGAGTGCATCCACCCATAAATGGCGGTGAGCTGCGCGTGATCATCAATGCCAATATGCGTGTCTCCGTCTGCCTGCCAGCATTGACAACAGTTACAAGCCATAACATTTGGCATGCACCATTTTGCAGTTACTGTCCACGCCCCCTATTCACCTCCCCCCACCCCCACTCCCCTTTGACTCCCAATACCAGACCCACTCCCACTCCCTGGCAGACAGTCAACTCCCCCACTTAGCGCGCAACTGGCAAAGCAGGCCCATGCAGTAAATACAGTTATTTAAGGCCTAAAAAAGAAAAACAATTGCATGGCTCGCTGGCTTTTGGGCCTGTTTAAATAGACAGTTGCGTTGTTGTCTGGGGTCTGGGCCAATGCTTCAATATGTGGCAGCCAGCAAAAAAGGCTACAAATGCACTTGAAATGCTTATTTTTTTTTGTTTGGTTTTTTTGCAAAGCGCATTTTCATTTATTTTATTGCCTCGTTGCCAGTCTGTTGTTGTTGCTGTTGTTGCTGGCTTCTCTGCAGCGATATGCAATTTGTTTTATACGCTCATTGCCCGCCTGTCCGTCTGTCTTACTGTCTGTTTGTCCATCTGTCTGTCTGGCTGCCTATCGAGCTACGTCTAACAATCTATCTCTCTTTTTATTTTGCTGTTGCTGTTGCTGTTGTTGGTTTTGTTGTTGCCATGTTGCATGTTACTCTTTGCTGTTTGCCGTTTGCCGTTTGCTGCATGAAGTACGCTTCGTGCCTCGTTCTGAATTAAAGCCTGAAGAGGCGACTTGACTTGACGCAGGCCAGCAACTCGTCTGCAAAACGAAACTTAACAAGTGGAAAAGTCGAAAACCGCAATCAAGTGGCAAGCAAACCAATACACACACACACACCCAGGCACACACACACAACCAGACACGCACACACACACACACATGTATATTTAGGCACACCTACCACACACATGGCATATATTTAGCTACTTCAATTGTATTTGCTTTATTTTTAAACAATTTGCCAATCAGATGCATAAAGTTCTACGTTGTTGCCTTGCCAGTTGACAGTTGATTTGTGGCAGCCAAGCTAACCAGTTACCATAACTCACTCTCTCTCTCGCTCTCTCTTTGTCTCTCCCTCTCTTTTTCACACTCTGTCTTTAGTGTGCCAAGTTTTGGTCACTTGCCGCTTGGCTAAGCCATGCCTCATGCATTGTTTTGGCTTCAACGGCATTCGCATTCTTTGAATGCCTCAGGCTAATCAATTGGCCACGCCCATGATTTATATGCAAAACGCTCGCACAACATGCAACACTGCGGCCCAACACCACCCCCCCTTCGGATAAAACCAGAAAGTCAAAAAATAAATATGCATAAATTGTTTGTGGCATTAATTTTTAACTATTTGATTAATGTTTGTTGCGCTTAACTCACATTTCATTTATTGCAGTTATTTATATCTGGCCCAAAAGCAGGAGATAGGTGAGGGGGGGGGGGGGGGGGGGCAGGTTGTTGGTGCGTCGCTTTTGTGTTTGACTTTTTAAAGCATCCATTAAGTATTTGCGCGACATCATTAAAAATTTGCACACATATTTTATGCATATAAATTGCCATTTGGCGTTTTGTGGTCGCGATGCGAAAATTTCATTTGTATTTTTATATTCATTTTAATGCCGGTTTTCATTCTTATTTTCTTTCCCCTTTTTATGAATACCTTTTTTTTTTTGCACTTTTTAAAATTTACATATTTTTCATTTATTTTTCATAATTGCCCAGCAGGAAATGTTGCTAGGTTTTTGGCCATTCATGTGCGAGTATAAATTATAATATACAAATACCCATAAAGATTTCAAAATTGATAGGCATCCAAATAAAAATGAATTTAAATTGTAAATATATCATTTGATATATTTGATACACGTCGAAAGGAAATGCTGCGTTTTAGTTCCGTTTCAGATTAGAATGCATTTTTGCCCCGGATAAAAGACTTTAATTTTCTGACTTTAATTGCAAATTGAGAAGAGAGTTTTTCAAGTCTTTTCCTGTTTGAGTATCTATCAAGTTGGGTGAATGAAATTTAAAAACAAATCTTCACTCAATTGATTTTTATTTGTTTTTCATTACACCCCATTTTATTGTATTTTTTATGATTATTTTTCATTATTATTGCATTTTTTTGCTTACTTAAAAACAATTTTGTAGCTGATGCAATTGTTTAAATGGCATCTTAATTAATTTATACTTTAATTGTTGCACAAACATGGACCGAAAAGAGCGCACAAATATATAAACCGAATTTACATGCACACAATCGCAGGGAGAGAGAGAGATAGAGTGAGGGGGGAGAGGGGAGACAGCGCATCACAAAGTTTTAACTAAATGCATTGCGTATACGTCGCGTTGTGCGCAAAATAAAATAACAAGAAATGTTAATTAACCGTACTCTTCGTGTGTGCTTTTATTAAATAATCTTAAATAGAATTACGTGACTTTGTTGCGCTTGCCAGGCACTTAATTATATATATGTATATATATATATATATATATATAGCACACACGCACACACAGATAAATAAACACACCTTGTCCATGCTGGCAGTTTGCTGAGAGGGAAAAATCGCTTAGCTGTTTTCTTTTTCTTATTTGCTTACATTTCTGTTCCTTTTTATTTGGCTTACTTTATGTTCTTGCTGCCCCACTATGTGTGTTGACTCTGTGTGTGTGTGTGTGTGTGTTGCCTGTGTGCGTGTGTTGTCTGCTTGTACATTGCTCATACATATTCAACGTTTGTCCAGCCCATCCCCATTCGACTTGTGGGCACTCGTGTTGATTTTTATTTCATTTGCAGCCTTTCTTCGTTGGAGGTTAAGTATCTGTTTACATTTCTTTCTACACCTCATTCATTAAGTGTGTTCGCATTTGAGTGTGAACTGCTTGCGACGACGAGTGTAGGGGTGCCTCTGCGTGTGGGTGTCTCTGCGTGCGCGTGTGCGGATGCGTGTGTGTGGCACAGCTGTCACTCATCATCATCAAGTCAGACTCCAACACTTCGGATACTCTATCCCACAAATAGTTCAACACTACTTGAATTGACTGCTTCAAGGACTCTTCGGATTGGCACTTTGCACACATCAAAAATGTAAATCAAATGCGATTTTTTTATCCACATATCCAGTAACACTTTCCACTTAATTCAAAATATTATTGGCTATTTTCAAAGAGAGTTTTAAATACTTTTCCACACATATTCAGTTCGAGAGTAGTTCAATTTCAAAAGAGCATTCATATCATGCCTTGCCCTTTTTTCTATTTGGCCGTGGTAACTTCCTCATTGGTTTTTATGATGCGCTTGCAACAATTTGGCTTAATAGAAAATTTTGCTTTATTTCAATGAGTTTTCGTAAATGATTTCGCTTGGAATTGAATTCGATTTCAGGTCACCCACTCGATGGCCAACTGGCCCTCAACTTACACCACCCACACGGTTTTGCCCACAGTTCAATTGGTGGTTGGTGGGTGGCTGGCAGTTGGCAAAAATTGTTTCGCTTATATTAGCTTCACTGCTTCGGCTTGGCATCATAAAAAGTTCATTCGCTAAATGGCAAATGTGGTTGCTTGCTGACCTAACGAACCACTCACTTGCTGCCCCTGCTCCGTGCACCACCCATCCAAACACTCAACTCAACTCAACTCGAGTCGTATGTGTGTTTGTGTGTTTGTTTCTACTTGTTTTTGCGGTTGCCGCTTCAATTTTGTTTATATTTTGGCTTATTTTTATTGGCTGCTCTTTGCTGTGGCTCCTTTAGTTATTGTTGTTGCTGCTGCTGCTGCTGCTGCTGGCATTGTTTAGTTTTGGCTGTTTTCTTTGATTGCCTGCCCTGGTTAAATTGATTTGCATTTGCTGTTGTTGTTCTTGTGGTTGTTGTCTGAGCATTGTAGGAAAAATTGCAGATCTTTCGATAATTGAAAATTGTATTTTCGTTTGCTGCTATTCTGCTTATACTTTGCTCAACGCCCCAAAATGGTGTCAGGGTTCGATATGAGCGTAGAAAAAGAATAAACTGCGATGCCAGCAGCTCCACAACAGATAGATTTTTGCCAACAGAACCTGTGTTAATTAATTGAGGAATGCGATAAGCTACAAGCTGAATATTAATTCGTTGCTAATCATTGCCAAACTTGCTGTGTATCAAAAGCCGTCGCAGTTTTCATACTTTTAAAGTAATCCAGTGGACACAGCTAGAAAACACATTAAATTTCCGATTCACAACAATTTGCAATGGCGCTCAAAAGCAATCGGGGAAAAGTCACAGGCTGTCCGAAACCGGGGGAGTTTTCTGTATTGTTCTGTTCTCTGCCTTTCTGTCTGCTCATTTGCATCATTTTGCGGGCATTACGAAGTTAATGACAAAACTTGTGCAGCGTCTCCGCTTTCGAGTGCAGCACAGCGAATGATTGACCAAAACCAATGCTGGCCAGGACACTCACTCCGGCAATAACAACAACAAAAACAACAACGAACAGCAGCAGCAGCAGCAGGAACAACAATAACAATGAAAAGTACCAGGAACAGGACACACGTACAACGGCGACGATGACTGTTTGATGAACAGGACACAATACAATGAAAACTGCTGGACGCTGCCAGAGAGCGGGGCACGGAGCACGGAGCACGGAGCACGGAGTCCTGCATATCCTGGGTTGCATGTGTAACTGTTGCCCACCCAAAAAACCGCCAACTGCAACTCCTACTGTGCTTCGGAGTTCTCTGTGTTCGCTCGGTGTTCTCTGTTCTGTGTCCAGTTGAATGACCAAAGCGGCTGAATGCAAGTTGTGCGCTGTGCAAATAGGCAAAAGCAGCTGCAGTTTCCAGTTGCTGCTGCCAAGTGGGAAATTTAATTACATGCAAATACCGTTAACTGCTGAAGTGTGTGTATGGATGTGAATGGTGTGTGTGTGTGTGTGTGTGTGTGTTTGTGTGTGATATGTGAGTTGCCAGACTCCCCTGTGTCCTGTGCAGCACAATACTCGATGGGACTGTCTGTTATTGTTGTTTCCTTGCTTAGTTCACTAGACGCTGTCCTTTCGCCTGTTTTGTTTAACTGCAGTTATTATTTTTGTTGTTGTTGGCTAACAAAAAAAGACAGACGTGCCTTTTTTTATACCCTCGTCAAGGGTATCATAATTTTGTCGTCAATTTAGTAATGCATTAAAGGAGACGTCTCCGACCACACAAGGAATTATTTAATATTCGAACAGAATCGGTTGAAAAATGGAGAATGTCTGGTGAACTTTTTTGCCTAGCAACTTTTCCTAACCCAACGCGTAAAAATCGGACCAATTTATGGATTTTTTTTTCTCGAAGTTGATCTACAAGGGTATATCATCTTCGGTACCAATTATTCCTTGTTTTGTTTTCCTAAACTCTGCTATAGAAATATTTGCATATTTGAGGAACTGAATTGAAATATTCTGTGCTGCAATGCTTTAGTTTTCCTATGCAAAAAGCAGCGTTAGAATTGGAACTAATTGTTGATAATTTTGGTGAATTATGCAAGACAACAAATTGTTCGCATCGTCTTTATTAAATTTGTTTATATTTGTTGTTGTTGTTCCTATTGTTGTTGTGCTAGTTCAGTTCATTTAGCTGTCATACCTCTTTCGTGCATTCCACAGAGACAGAGAGAGAGGGGCTGTGGGGTCGTGGCAAGTTTTGTTTAAACTTTTGATTTCGTATCAAAATCAGAATCAAAAAGTTGTTTTTTTGAAATGTTGTTGTTCTGTTCCCTTGTTGTTTATCTGTCTGTGTTTGCTAGGAGTTGTGTGGGGGGGGGAGCTATTTGAATTTGCCACTGTGTTTTTGCATTGTTGTCGTTTCGTTGTTGGCCTTCGTTGTCCGCAAATTGCAAATTGGATTGCCATTTAAAGTTAACTCTGAAAATTATGCAAACCAATCAAAATAACTAAAGTGCTAAACGAATGAGCCAACAACAACAACCCTGTGTGCAATATTATAGCATAAAGATTTTCATATTACAATTTAATTTCATTCATGTGCCACAAACAAAATCCACAAAATATTGAATTGTTATTGCAATCTAATTCATCGATCTGAACGAAAAACATTTTAGTGTGTTAGTGCTTTTTTGTTGGTTTAAAATGGAGTTTAGCTCTCAAAATTTGAGTTGATAAATTTCATTGACAAGGTGTAAAATTTGGATTTTTACTTCACAATCCATATGGATGGCAATGAAAGGCATAATTATGAGAACTGGGAATCGATTTACATTATTAATAATTTCTGCAGTTTTTTAGAGGTTTCGCTAATTCATATTTAAGGTTATCTTTAGTTAAATTCATTTTAATTCTTTCACTGCTTTGATTCGCTTAAATCATGTTTTACTCCAACAACGCAATCCATTTTAAAATGATTTCTCGTTAAATTTCAAAACACCCCCTTGAAGTTGTGCACACTGCGTATGCGTAATATTTTTCTGAGAATCAACTGGAAATTGCTGTTGTCTCAGCTGCAAATGAATTTGCAGTTTGCCATCGATTTGCATTTTTAGCTCTTGGCTAGCATTTCGCATGCAACAAAGGCAAACACGGCACCGTTTGAGTCACGCCCACTTCTGTGTACATGTGTGTGTGTGTGTGTGTGGGGCCGTAAGGCCGCTCAATCAATTAGTCAAAAGTTCATATTTTACGCCCAAGTGCACTAATTTGACTCTGAGCTGCTTTGGCAGTTGTATGTGTGTATTTGTTGTGTGTGTATTGTGTTGTGAGTTGTGTGTTGTGTGTTAAGAGTACAGGCTGTTATGAGAGGCTATGTATAGCATGGCATCACTTTGCTTGTCGTTTGTTTTATTAACATGGCAAACTCGAGTTCCACCCCCGCACGCCCCCAGGTCATCCAATCGGTTCTCGGAATAGTTGGCCACTCAAAACTGGCCATAACTCATATGTATAGGCTCGTTGGGTGGGCTGCAATTGTGGAATGTGTACCCCACCACCCAAAACGTTGCCTGACAATTAATCACTTTGTCATACGCCCACACACACACACACACACACACATACAGGCAATCACACACGGCCCCCCTCAAACCCCGTCAATCATTAATTTATCATGTGCACTTAGCACGAAAATTGCGCCAACTACAAATACAGTACGCCCCACTTATGGTGTCTATCACTTTTTTCTCTCTGCCTCTCTCTCTATCGCTCTCTCTCTCTCTCTCTTCCTCTCTCTTGCTTTGGCTATTTGTGTTGCAGGTGCAGCGAGCGGTGTCCTTTTGTTCGGTCTGCTGCTTTTTCTAGCTTGTTGTTGCTGCTGCTGCTGCTGCTGTTGACATGTGACGCCAATGTGGCAGCAGTGGCAGAGTGTCCAGTGTCCTGACTGTCATGCAATGCGCTAACCAATCCAATCAAATTGTAATTACCACACATTGGTTTACCCGTAGTTGGAGCGGAGCGGTGGCCGGGCGTGGCATAAAAATTTACATTAAATACTTAAAAACTACAAATTAATTGCTCGCAACACTTTGCAAACATTCGCAGTATTTACACAAAAATTAAAAATTAATAAAGCGCAGCATTTACATGTACATTTTTTTTTTTTTTTGCTTTTATGTTTCCTTTATTTTTTTCGTTTTTTTTCTTTTTTTTTTTTGTAATGTGCTTTTTGATGAAATTTTAATTGTTTATTTTGTGCAGCATAAAAATGTATAATGGAATTTGTATGGCCCGTGTTATAAGCATTATTAAAAATATTCTTTAAAATATATAAACATTTTTTTATTGTTCTTTTCGATTAAGCGATTCACTGTAATTTTACTCGCTTACGTTGTTCAGCGATATTTCAATTAATTGACGCTGAGCGTGAAAGCTTAAACAAAGGTGCAAAATAGTGCCACTTAAATGGCTGCCAACAGCGATTGTGTAATCGAATATTGCGCAAATTACACAAATTGTTTTTTTATTTACAAGCAGAGCGAAGGGGGGAAAAAACACTGATTGAAGTTGGCAGAAGATGAGCAAAGCTATAATATAAAAATATCGAATGGAAAAACACTTGCTGTGAGGAGCGACTGCTTAATGCCTGTGAGAGTAGATTGTTAAGCGCTTTCAGCTGAGTCTGTTCATATTTACTACTAACCACATGCATCAACTTTCTAATGCGACATTTACATTCATATTATTGGCTTAGCTGCAGCCGAAGTTTTGGCAATGAATCCAGCCAACAAACAGACACTTAACCAAAAACACGCCCAGCGAAAAAAATAAAAAATAAAAAAAAAGGAAAACAAAGAGAAAACTCTTTGAAATCGTGTCGCGACTGTCGTGTTCCGAGTCATGTCTTTAGCATCGCCCAAGTTGTTGTCGTCTCCATTATCTTGTGCAGGCAACACCCCGAACTACATTGTCGGAGCTTACACCTGCCACACAAACACACCCACACACGCAGACGCATTTGTTGGTGTCGAAAAATGCAATTTTTAAATTTCCATTAATTTCGCGCTGTCGACTTTTGTGAAATGTCACTTGTGAATTCAAAAACGTGCCACGAAGAAGCTGCTGCACAAGAGCGACATCACAAGGCGTGGCACACTTCAGCCTTGTTATTGCTATTGTTGTGCAGTCTGTGAAAAATGCAGGCGACCAGCTCAGAAACCAGCAACAGCAACAGCAACAATGCCAGTAACGATGCGAGTAATGTTGCTGCCCAGTTGAAGGCTGCTAGCAGAAGATGCCTCCTATTTAAGTGACTGACAGTCAGTCGACAGATGCGTATGTGTCTGCGTGTAAGTGCAGTGGCTGCTGTGGCACGCAACCTGCAACCGGCAACCAGCAACCAGCAACCTGCACTTTGCCAGACAGCGAGCCTCCGGGCAAAAGACAAAACCAGCAGCAACCAGCAAACGGTTCCATTTCTTTTTCCTTTTTTGTTTTGTTTTTATTACTCTTTTTTCCTGCAAAGGGCAATACAATTTTGTTACAAGATGTGTTGCATTAAAGGAGTGCATTTTGTGCCTATAAATGATGTATGCACTCAATCAGGACGATTTATTTAAGCTTTCCCCAGATATCCATAAGCTGGAGTTGTCTCAAGAACAATCGGTTAAAAGATGAGTTCCCGAAAAATATAAGGTTCTCAAGATCTTCTGACCAAAGTGTCAATTTGAACAGATTTTATTGCTAAAGATGTTTCTAGAACACTAATATTATATTTATATATATATATAATTATTCCACATCCGACAAACTCCAATCTGCCAGGGTATCTTATTGTCTGCTTGACAAAGACAGCTTTAGTTGCCTGTTTTGTTCTTCTTTTTAATGACATACATGAACGAGGCGTGGACTTGAGTCTGCAAGAACACTTATGCCCCAAAGCTCGCCTGTCGCGACCCGCTCCAAGTACCGCACTAGGTGGCACTATCGTAGTCCTCCGTCAAGGAGCGTTGTACTATTTTAGACGCCTTCACTTCATGCTGAACAAGCGAACTGGCGTCAACGACAACGTGACATTTAATTCAAAGTGTTTCTTCTTTTTTTATTCCTTCTCTTTTGCGCTTGTTAACACACAGATAAAAACCTCGGCAACAATAATAAAATACTCCAAGCGAACCGGTCGCCTGAGTGGGACAGTAAGCTGCTGTTTTAAGTGATAAAAAGCGCCAATGACATAAATTAAAGATGCATGGATGAGATGAGTTCTTCACCTTTGGCATACACTCTAAACGGCTAGAAAAAAATCCGAATTAATTGCCAATCTAATAACTTACGTAACGCTAACTTGGCAATGGGTCATTCAGCAGCGAAACCCAAGTTATGCAACAAAAGCAGCTGCATTAACCGCCAACCAATCAAGCGGGAAAAGTTGTTGCAACTATTACTCAATATGGCTAGCAAAACACTATTTTTTGCTTGCAATTCAATGGTTTTGTATTTTATTAAAAAAAACTTCAAATCATAAGACTTAAATTCATGACTTAAATTTATTAATCCAAAATTACATAAAACAAGAGAATTTAAGACATGTGATTAGTCGTCGTCTTCGTCATCATCTTCGCCACCCTCGGCTGGTCCGGCCTCTTCGCCCTCCTCCTCGCCGGCAGGCTCCTCGGATGTGCTTATCTCCTCGATGGGCTCGATATCGGACGCCAAATCCTCTTCGAAGTCACTAATCTCGCCCAACTCCTCCAGACACTTGTCGTAGTTCTCGTGGAATCGTATGTTCTCATTTAGCGAGACAACATCCATGTCCTGATCAGGTGGTAGCAGCATTGGTGCCGTGCCCACTGGGCATTCAGTGAGGTTGCGTATACGCAGCGTGTGTATGTGAAATATGGCCGAACGATTCGATTCGAGCAGCACCTGATGGAAAACGCTTAGCAATCGATCCATGTTGCCAAAGATGCGCACAGATGCGCTTTTGGGATCCTCACTCGCCTCGAGTATGCGGCCAACAATGTGATGGCGATACGGATCCATTAGGTAGAGGAAATCACCCTTCTTCCACAGCGAGTACATTTGATTGTTGATCTGGAAGATGACATAATCGTTCTCATCCAGCGCCTTCTCCAGCATCAAGTGGAAATCATTAAACTTGTACATGGGCACACATTTCCACCAGCCCTCGAACACATTTGGCGTCAGCAGCACCTCAGCCACAAACTGACCCATGCGTATCTGTCTCGGAAACGAATCCAGGTCCATCGGTTTGTTCAGATCGGTGCACGGTTCCCAGCAGTTCTTGCACATGTTGGCGCCATAGCAAATGATCTTGTCGTATGTCTTCATGTCCCACGTGGCCGGATGATCGATCTTCGAGGCAATAGCGGTCGCTACAGCCACCGGTAAAGCACTGCGATTACGCAATGCATCCTTGGAATTGAGCGTTAAATGCAGATTGGATTTCAGATAGCCGTAGTCCGAGGCGATCACATCAAACTCGCTCATTCGTGGTCCAAATTCGCGCTCCTGACTGCGTCCACTCGGACCCGGTGTGGCCAGACGTACGACGAGAATGTCCCGCAACGTGAACTTGTCCGTCTTCTCCAGATTGCTCACCGACTTAATTAAAAAGATGACATTATCCAGCGAGCGCATTGCGAACAGCACGGGCAGGCCGCCATCCTGGTTGGGGTTAAATGTATCCCTGTCGCGTCCATTCAAATCGAGCACCATCCAAACGCCTTTATCCTTCCAAATCAGCAGATACCAATTGGGTGTCCAGAACACGACTTCCCTGTGCCGCTTAAAGTACGCAGTGATGATGCGTCGCAAATGTGCTATGGTATTGGTCACGCCATAGAGTTCAAAGGGCGCATCCAACTCGAGGGCAAACTCAATATCGTTGACCATGAAATGTCGTGTCACCGCCTGCTCATTGTCGTCGTAGATCTCTGGATAGGTGTTCGCATTGGGCGATTCCATTCCCTCCGAGTCGCTGAACAGCTGCTGACCCTCGGCAACAACCTGATCGATCAGCGCTGCTGTCCAATCTGTGCGCCTCGTGAAATATGTGGTCGCAAATGCTTTCAAATTGCCCGCAAATCGTATCGATTCCACACTGGGTACGCCCATCTTAGTCGGCACCGTGCCGAGCACATAGCCAAGTGGAAAACCCAAGGATTTATCGATAAACTTTCGACGAAAGCGTGCGCATTCCTTGGGATCAAATGGTCGCAAATAGGGCTCATCGTGAACGCCATAGATGCGACAATGCTCATGACAGCAGGGATCCCGCTCATAATACCCAACCGATCTCGAAAAGCTGCAAATACACAAGCATTAATTTAAATATAGTTTATAGTAATTACCACAGTAATCCTTTGCTTTGCTCACGTGGGTTCGCAGCGTACGGGCTTGGCTGGTGGTGGACAGCAACACTCTCCACCCTTGCTGCGTTTCCTGTTTGCCATCTCACGAAAAGTTACTTAAACAATTTTATGCTTTTTGAAGCACACACTAAAAATTTCAAGCACGTTTCAACAGTTTATGTGACAACTTAATGAATGAGTTCGATTTTGAAACTGGAAACAAATTATACTCCAAGCACACTTGAAAAAACCTGCCTAGTTTAACGATTGTCATAACTTTGTCAAAACTGAACTATGAAAGTTGAATCAATGCAAAGTGTTAGTCATGGTTTGGCATCTAAATTAGTATTGCTTAGAATTACAATTCTTAACTCCCATTCAGATGGAAATTTTGGCTTAATTTTGTAAATGCCTTGCATGTTTCTAGCATTGATTTTATAATAGAAAAAAATCTCAAATATTATGAACACCTTGACTGACCTTTATTTGGCACGTTCTCTGGCAAGTTCTGCTTAAATTTGCCAAAGCTACCGTTGCTTAAATGATTTGTCAGCCCTTTGGGGCCTATGAATGGCACCTTCAGGCACCTCCAGGCACCTGCTGCCTTAGCACCTGTGCGTAGCTAACCTGCCTGCCTGTCTACTCATCAAATTTTTGTCTTGCCTGCCATGTTGATATTCCCCCCGGTTATCCCAATGCTGACACTTGGTTTCATTACGAAAATTGCGCTGAATCACAACACCAAATTTCATTTACCGCATATGTATGGGGAACTTATGATAATTTTTATGCTCACACACCGAGTTTGCAGGAGGCGGGTGGGCGAAAACTTACTTTGCTGAGTGTGTCTAGCGCAAAAGAATTGTTTGAGCTTCAGTTTTACGACAGGGGATGTTAATTTCTTTACGCAACAGTGGCGCGCACAGTGCCAACTAACAGTTAACAGCCAGGGCCGGATAATATGAGACAACAGTTAAATGTAATTGGAAAGCTCATCAAGTGCCGTTGTGTTTGCTCTTGCTTTCCTTGCTGCTGTTGTTGTTGTTGTTGTTGCCACTTCAGCTGCGCAGAGAAGTATGCAAAAGATTTTTGTTGTTGTTTATTTTTGCGGTTTATTGAAAACGAAGCCAAACGCTGCGTATACATAACGTGCTGTCAATGCTCGGCAACTGTGCTTGGCTAAGCTGCTTTTGCAGCTAACGCTGCTGAGATTTCTACCACCCTCCCCCCCTTCTAGCCTCAGGCCCCCCTCTCCATTTACGAGCTGGCCCTTTATTGTCCTTTTGTTTTTTGGCTTCCAGCCACGAAATTGGCTTAGTCAGCAAGCGGTAGAGCGGCGGGGGGCATGCAACGTGCAGTCAACCATTGCTATTAACAATTTGTGCTCTGTGTGTGTGTGTATGTGTGTGTGTGTGTATTTGTGTATAGGGATTTTATTTCGTGTCATCCAATCAGTCGCGATTCGAGTACTTTCAGTCACATGTGCAGATTGATTCCCCGAGTTGCCATCAAAGCCATTTTCGGCTTTCCATTTTTTTTTTTTTATTTAGCTGCTGCTTTTTGTTTTTATTTGTATTTTTGCTTTCAATTTATTTGCTGCTGTTTTAGCCGTATTTCTGACCATTTCCTCTCGCTGCTTCTGCGTTGCACAATAAATTAGCAGAAAATCGTAAATTTTAAACACTTCATTTAACAGCGCCAAAAACACGAAACGAAATGAAATGAAATGAAATCGCTTAACGATTATCACCCACGACAAGGCAGGCGTTGCCAACTTCTGTGTGTGTCTGTGTCTGTTGTGTGTGTGTGATTTCTTAGTCGGCAACCACCAAGTGCCCCCAGTTTTCCAAGTGCTGCATGTTGCCCAGTGTCCATTGGCATCAGAGTTTTCCATTTGCCTAGCTTCGTTCCCTTCACATTTTAGTTGCTAAGCATTTCCCAAGGCGGCGCTGCTGAATTTTTGGCTATCTTTTTTGCTTTTTTTGTTATTATTTTCTGTTACTTGCTGCAACAAAAGTGCACTTCCATTTAGTGCTTTGCCCATGAATTTCACCAACTCCACCGCTGCTGCCGGCGTTTCCCTCCAGTGTCGTAGAAGCGACTCTTCGACGGACCCAAAGCAAACCTGCTAGTTTTCCCCCTCCTCGGCGTGTCTGTCTGCTTCAGTGCTCAATAATGATTTCCATTGCGAATTATTTGCATTTCCCCAAACTCATTATGTTTGCATTGTAAAATTTGCTGCTGCTGCTGCTGCTGCTGCTGCTACTGCTGACTTCAGCTCCGACTCTGATTGTAGTCTGTGTGACTCTTGGCCTGCTGCTGGCCACCTGCTCCTTCTGTTATGTGCCCCATTCTCTGGGCATTTCAGAAATGCCAAAATTCTTTTGTGCTTAACACGACGTTGATTCAATGCGGTTGCAATGTTGCATAGATTCTTGATTGCATATGGACTTGGAATTGGTAAGCAGCCAGCAGTCATTTTGTGGCACACAACTGTAAACATTAATGACAACCAACATTGAACTATGTGGCTTAATTTTGTGTACATGTTTATAGAAGTAGAACAAACTGATAGGTTAAGCTTTATATGCCTTTTAAGCTTTTATCATTCCGCAATTAAAAACTTTGATTTGCTTATTTGGTTTCCTAGCAGCTAAGCTTCAATTGTTTTAAAATATTTTAATATCTGTTTATTCGCCGGCTCTGTAAACCACACACAAATTCCCTCGTACTCACAGCCACACTCGCAACCAGAACCACAAGCACACCTACAGCTGCAGACACACCTACAGTGAATCCCCAGTTGAATCTATTTTTAGCACTTGCTCATTGCTGGCAAGTCTTAAACCAATTTGACATTCTCAATCAACGCTGACGCCGGCGGTCTTCATTTTGTTTTTCTTGTGGGAGGTTAAATTTAATGCCAGGCTTATTTCGATTTGATCAACGCCAGCCCCCCTCCCCCGCTCTCCCCCCTCCCCTCCCCTCTTGTATATAAATGTAATCATTTATGTATATTTACGTGAAACTGTTTGAAATATCAGCATTTTCAGCGGACAGGGCAGAAAATTATGTTGCTTTACCTTAATCTTTCAATTCGCTCTACTCTTTCTCTCGCTTTCTCTTTCTCTCTTCCCCCCTTCAGGTCTCACTTTGCAGTGTGGCTGCGTTTTCATTTTATTTCGTTTCTTTTCGTTTCGTTTCATTCGAGTTGCGTTTCGTTTCGTTTATTACATGTCAAGTGTCAATGAATGTCAGTTTGACAGTTCATAAGACAAATACAACAATGGATGTGTGTGTGTGTGTGTGTGTCTGAGTGCCAGGATATAGCTCTTTCCAGGTGTGTGTGTGTGTGTGTGTACACATGGGAAAAAGTGGAGGGGGGGGATACTGTCTACGTCTTTTGACAGCCCGTGTAACATTTGCGGACATTAACGTCAACGTGCGGCGGCAACAACGGCATACCATATATGAGAGACGTGCCCAGCCACGCCCACACAGCCACTCACCCACACACACACACACAGTCGAGCGCATATCCTGTGCAGCCAGACGCCGCTTGCATCTTGAATAATGTGTAAATTGTGAGGCAGACGGCGAAGCCGCAGCTGAAGATTGCCAATTCTTGTGTACGTGTAAGTGGCATAAGAATGTTTCACGCTGCTGCTGCTGCTGCTGCTGCTGCTGCTCCAGTTGCAGCTGTTCTCCTGTTTTGGCAGGACATGTGCCACGTCGGTTTTTGCCTGACAACTTATTGGCACCGCTGCTTGTACATTTTTTTCTGTGTGCTGTTCACTTTAAACAACGCTGCAAATTGAAATCAGTTAAAAACGCTGTCTTTAATAGACGCTGTCAGTGCTTGGGTTGCGGAGTGTTTGATTTAAGCGTGTGTGTGTGTGTAGGGAAGAGTGTGTGTGTTAGTGGGTGTGGCTGGCATTGACAGTTAGCCAGCTAGCACCAAAGCACCAACAGCAACAGCAGCTGAAAACTTTTAACGCATTGTCATAAATCATGTTGCGGCAAACAAGTTGTATGGCAGTTGACCACGCCCATCCGCCAACGCCCGTCTTTAGCGCCGGATGCCTTTTGTTAACCATTTGAAGTGGGGCGGCGACTGTTTGAGTTACATGCAGAAATGTCAAAGTTGAGCTCACAAGTTGAGCTGTTGTTGCTTCGGTTGCTGTTGTTGTTGGTCGCAGCTTGTCAAGTTGTGCTTGCTCAGTGCTTTAGTTAGGACTCAGGACATGCGGCACACATTGGCATTGGCAGCTGTGTTGTGCGCCAGCACTCCAGCCACCTGGTCAAGTATTTCATCCTGTGGCCTTCGCTAATACGCCTCTCAGTCGCCATTATTAGAATTTTATTGTCATGTTACGTATACGCCTCGTTGTCCTCCTTTTTATCTAACTTAAAATCTGTTGCAATTGAAGACATGATTCTATTTTTGCTGTATTTATTGTTAAACCTATTTATATATATATATATATATATATATATATATATATCTATTTTTTGTTGTACTTTAGTTTTATAGTTGGTGTAGTTTGTCTGCCTGATTCTTGTTACATTTTATGGTCTTTGCTGGAATGGTTTACAGTTTCTAACACTCAATTGCCAACCGGCTGCGCTTGAGTGGTTCACTTTTAGAAGGAAGGGGATGGGGATGGGGCTGGGGCTGGATGGATGGGATGTGTGGCAACATGAGATTTTGATGTAAGCGTGACGCTGCCATATGTGTACTATGTTGTATGTTGTAAGTGTTTTCAAATGAATCAGTGGATGGGGGCTGACTTGTACATATAGCAACATATCTGTGAGCACTTTTTGCCCACTTTCCATGACGTTGACTAAAAATGTAGCTCAATTTCGAAGAAAACTCGCTTGACGTGACTGGGCTTTTTGGAATGGCTTTCGACACAGCCAGCAGCTGTTGTGTTAATCAAACATTTTGCTGTTGTTGCTTTTATTAAATTTTTGACATATTTGATACATTCGCCTTTGATATAAAAACAGTGGCATTCCCAACGAAAAAATTTCTGCTCACAAATTTCAAATATTTATGAAACAGAATATAATTTTGCTGTTGCAATAAAATTTTATGTTTCCCATCACTTTCGGAACATCTTTAAGTTCTATATAAAAGTAGGAATATATCCGCTATACTTCATTAAAGTCGCCTAGTTCTTACTATTTTATGATCCCAGCTTTATTCAGTCTTTTTTAATTAACTCAAATAATTTGCTGTGCACATTCTGCCATTGCCAGTCACTCTTAATCTTTGTCGCTGCCAACTGAGTTGGTTCTTTAAGCCTTGATAATCGTACCCTATTCGAGTATGTGTGAGCCATCTCATTTGCTACCTGTTTCCTGGCACATGCAACGACGATAGGAGCGACCCCTTCCTTTGCTCATTAAGCAGCCATTTCTCAATTTCTCGGCGCCACACAAACGAAGGAAAAAACAACGAATAATGAGTGCCACTGTGGCGGTCCGATGTCTGATTACTGGCAACGACTTCCGTTTTTTAATATTTATAATCCACTGTAATTAAGACAAGAGCCAAGCCAAGCCAAGCCAAGCACCACAAGAGTCGCAAGCGAAAAAAAGAAAAACAAACCTTGCAATAATTACGAGTATTTTTATGGCAGCAGCAGCAGCAGCAGCAGCAGAAAAAGCAGCAACAATAACAGCAGCAGCAGCAGCAGCAACAACTGTAATCAGGAGTAATATGAAGGATTCATGTTCTGGTTTTACATTTGGATCTAGCGATATATATAAAAATGAATAAGTAACTGCCTTGGCATATAAATGCGTAGCCAGCCGGGCGAAATGTATAATTAGTGGCAGTTAATAACTTTGGCAAACTCTCACGCACCAGCACCACCCACTCCCCCACTCACCCACACAGCCAAGCACCCGCGCCATACTTGAGGCAGACACTAAAGCGCTGGTGGCTGGCTTGCTTGTTGTGGGCGGATCTGTGGCATTAACTCAAAACTCAAACTGTAGAGCTCCCAGCACGCACTCTTAATTAAATACAAAGTGAAAATGACGCAAAGGCGAAGGTGGGCGGGACAGGGTGTGTAGCTGGAGGCGAGGGGGGCATGCTTTGGAAAAGGTCGAGCTTTGACTATAAATTATACAAGAGTAACAAGAAACCAAAAGTATTTTTAGTTGACCTAAAAAAGCTGTACAAAAAAGAGAGAAATTGTGAAACACAGCAACAGAAACCGCAGCATCCACCTTTTGCTGTGTGACACAAACCAGAGAACGCTGAAAAATGCGTCTAAGATTGAGATAAGTTGGCCAGAATATTCCCCCCCCCACACCCTCCCTTCTCTCCTTCGGCTCCACATAGCCGCATTGAGCCTGTTTAATGTCCTTCGTTATTCTTGCACTAATTTGTGGTTTTCCTTTTTGCCTTTTAGCGGACAACGAAATTAGCTTCATTATTGTAATTAACTTGGCCCATACCCACAGGCAATACATATCTCTGCCAGCTCTTTATATATATGTATATATATATATATATATGTATATATGTGTGTATGTGTGAGTGACGCGCTTTGTTAAATTCAGCAAATTAGTTCGAGTTCAGGAATCAGGCCGTTGATTGACTTGATCAAACAGCAGCGGAGAACGACCCGTTCTGCCCCGTGACATAATTAATGTTTACCTAAGCAAAATAGAAATAAATCCAGTTGCAAGTTGTTCTGATTGCGACTAGCAGATACTCTGCACCACAGAGTAGCCAAAGATATATTTGAAGAGCAACCCATAATCATGTAATTGATATCAACTGTCAATTGGACTTTGTCCGTTGCTTCAAATAAACAAATATAATTTACAACAAACTGCAATTTTTATGCTTTCCATTTTGTAAAAATTCGTCTTTTTTTTTTTAAGATATGCGCCAAAGTCGACCTTTTCTATTTTTATGTTTTGATCCGTGCCACAAAACTCATTAAAAGTCTTGAGTTACCAATCGACTAGCAACTCAACATTTGCTATTACAAATCCGAAACCGCTTCCCCACCCTCTCCCCTACAACTCGAGACCCTTTCAAACATATGTAGCGTTAAACGTTGCTTGAAGGGGCAAACTTTTGAGGCATTCAATATAAAAAAAAAATATGTCTTTCATTTTGTTGGCAATTCGCTTTAATGGCAACCCAAATCAAAATTCAATTCGTTAAATGTCCAACAACTCACGCACACACATAGACTGATGGCCCAGCTGTGTGTGTGTGTGTCTGTGTGTGTCTCTGTTTCCGTTTCCGATTTGTGTAGCGTGTGCCACGTGGCTGACATGTTAAAAGCCTAAATAATTGCCCACATTTTATTATAAAATGCACGACGACTAAGAAAAAAGTGTTTTCCACTGTTCAAATTTTCCACACACTAAAAACCTTTCCCATCGCAACTCGCTTCTTGGCTATTTTTGGACCTGCGCTTAAATTTATATTTGTGCCTGACTGGCTATTGTTACTCGTTGCCTGTGTGTGTGCTTTATGTGTATAAATATGTGTAGAATTAACAAAAGGCCAGCTTGAATATGATGACTTATGGCTTGTTAAGTGCTTTATAAGTTGCCTCCCCGTTTCCTTGTGCAACATTTAACATTTATATTTGTGGCTTGGTGGGCAAACAAGCTCCAGTTGTCCTCAGATCAGATATTCTTTTTAAGGCGAACTGACTTCATTCAAGTGTTGCCTGCCTGGCACTGGTTTCACTACACGCGTATTTCTCAATAGGTTTGCCGGCCTTTGTTTATGTGCCACATTTGTTTAGTCTGCCGCTCTCAATTGTCTGCCAAACGGGCAGCGGAATAGGCTCAAATGCCAATGCCCTGCTATTGGCAGTGCTTATTCAATGCTGCCACTGCAACAGCAACAACAACAACAACAACAACAGCATTTCAATTTGCTTAGCCCCGGAAACGGACTGATGATCATCGCAATTAAAATCAATTTGTGCAACATTGAGAGACAGAGAGGCAACTTAGTCCTGGCCTGGACACTGATTTGCGATATTAAGTCTCTGTGTGGGCCACACTGATGGAAATGTTGGTTAATTGCCAACTGCAACTGACCAAAAAGTTTCTGTTTTGCTGCTGCGACTGACATGAGTTGGGCAGCAAACAAACGCCCCCAAAACTAACACAAAACAGGCAGACAAAACCGCAAATGAAAATACAGCACACGTTGCAACACTTTAATCATAGGATTGTTATTGAATTTATTGCCTTTAAAAGTATGCAAGGCTTTTATAGGAATAAATTTATATATTTGTTCCTGCTGAAATCCTTCGTTGCCATCTTGTAAAACTTCGAGGTATTTTCATTGTTATTGACAAACAAGCGACATTGTGCGGCTGCAATTGTCGCCTCAGGCAGCAACTCACTTGCTGCCAACCCACCCCCCTGCTGTGTGTGTGTGTGTGTGAAGATTGGACGTGTTGGGACACCGCTTAATTTCCGGCAATGCGAGTCACGTACGCTTTTCCTGCCTTTATACGCAGTGACATTTTCATTTTGTTTGGCTTTACACACACACACACACACACACACACATACACACCCAGTTACCAACACGTAGCAGCCACATGTCTCACAAAATGAACAAAATGGCGGCACACACAGAGACACATGTGTATCGGTATTTGTGTAGTTGCATGCAACTCTTGAAAAAAAAACAACTTTTTGTCAACTCATTTTGTTGCAATTTGCGTTCACAAAACTCGATTATTTTTAATTAAAACAACATTTGCCTGTTACAAAAACATGAAAGCCAACGAAAACTAGCAGCAAAAACAAAAAAAAACCAACAACAAAAAAGAAAAAAAGAAGAAATATAATAAAAAACAAACGCCAACATTTCAAAAGCACACTTCTCAATCTGGGTCTCCGTTTTTAATTATACGCTAACGATGCCGTCAACGGCATTTCAAGTTGCAAGTCCTCAATTGAAATGCCATTTTTAGCTTCTTATGCCACTTCTTGCATTTTCCTTTCCTTTTGGCGTTTAGCAGACCGTAAGAGTCAAGAGGCCATTTGCACTGCAAACCGAAAATGTGGCTCAAGAAACGGGACAATGCCACAAAAAAGTGAACTCTTCGCATAGCCAACCTTTTTGTGCCAGATATGAAATATGACACCTTTGCCGTATCATTATCGGCTAAACAGTAATCGCAACAATATCGAATTGGCAGAGTTTCCCAGAAACGTTTTGTTTGCCATCTTTCGCATATTTGTTGACATTAAGCGGGAAGCATTTGTTTTGACGGCCTGGCATGTTACCACAGCCGTTAAACGTGTTTTGCATTGCAAAACGCTTTTGCTTCTTATCAAATTTCACAATAACGATCAAAATAACAGACACGAAATCTGGCGAGCGTATCAAAAACTTGCTGGAAACAAGTGGGTGGAAATTGTAGAGGCTTTGTAGCATTTGTACTTGAAAAACGAGCAAAAAATACTTCTCGATTCTGCTATTCGTTGAAGTTTCTGAAATCTAATCTATCCAACATAAGCAAATAAAAGCAAATTGGCCACTGGAACATGTGTTCTTTATCTTTTATGGACAGAGACTTGCACGCTTTTGAAACCTTATTCGGGCATAAAACTAAATTCTTGGTATTTATAGAATCTTTTAAGAGCAAAGACTTTATTAGAAAGTGCATAGAATTTGTAGAATGGCTGCATTAGTTACAAATAAAATAGTACTTTATATCCAATCAAGTTTAAGTATAACTTTAATTCAAACTTCTTAAAAGCCCCTCAACCCTTGCATAATATTCAATCACATCTAACTGCAAGCCCAGTTTACATTTACTTAGGCCCAACAACTACATAAATCACTCAGCTTATCTAGCGCCATGCTTCGAACTTGACAGCGTTTAATTAGAAATCAAATTAAAAATGTGGATGCCTCGAGGCCTTTTTCGTTACTCCGAAGCAGGCACCAAGTCACCTTGCCACTGACAGTTGCCAAACAGTTGTAGTTAAGTTGGTAAAATAGATAGGCAGCAGCAGCAGCAGCAGCAATATCATAAATTAACATTGTTTGGCGTGGCAAACCCCGTGGGGAACGCAATTGAAAAGCGTGCAATTGTAAGCCGGAAATTATAATTAAATTTTGCGTTTTGTATATTAGACGAGAGGCACTCGAGAGTGGGAGGCGCCCATCCAGCGATGCACTGCGAATTATGTCCGGAGGTCTGTCCGTCCTCCAGCGTCTGCGGCTTGAATGTTGAGCTAAGCGAAACTCAGACGCTGCCTCAGTTGAACAAAAGGCCAACAAACCAAAAAAAAAAAATAATAAAAAAATAAAAACGCAAAAATAAATAAAGAAACTGTATGAAAAGCTGCAGCTGGTTTCCGTTTTGCTCTGGCAAAAAGATTTATTGCCTTGCATGGATTACATGGCCAACAAAATGGGTGCCTTGTTACCATAAAGCCGCTTAAAGATTTTAATTTAAGCATCGTTCTTGCTGACGAATGAACACGCACAACGCACAACGCCCACAGCCCAACCAGAAATATACACACAGATAACACAAAGCCATCGGGGAGGGAGGGAGGAGTGGTTACTGTGTCTTGACTTGACGAATAATTGGGTTTTTGTTCGGCTAACATAGCCTATAACCAAAATAGGGGATGGATAAAGCAGTTCCACTGCCTTTCACAATCAAAAAGATACAATTTTAAATGATATGACTTTAAAGTAAAAAGTGTTGTCTAAATACACTCGGAGAATACTTTCGCCCATAGAACATTTTCTGGTCCCTGAGCTGGATAATTTTTGCTGTCCACCTCCGAGCAGAACTTTAATTGGATTTGGAAACTATGCGCATGATTATATAATGTGCAATAATGTTTTGTCATTAGCTCATTGAATTGGCATTTTTGTGTGCAATGATAAAAATTTATAGCCTACTTTTTGGGGAAACTGAATATAAACCGAATATCAAATTACTGAACGAACGCATTAAAAATTCAATAAAAATTTACACTAAATATAAATGGCTAGGTGGATGAGGGGGAACAGGGGAGCAGAAGTTGGACTTAGCATATACAATTACAGTGCACAATTTTCATTAAAACTAAAATTGCAATTTTTGTCGAGCGTTGAATTTATGATGTGCACGTGACTGCAACAGGAAACGAGCTTAAATGATGGCTTAAATGAGTCGTGCTTTTGGCCAGCTGCCGACAGTCCCAGCTGCGCTGTGCACTGCACTGCACTTAGCAGCTGCATTTGAATTTATTAACAAAATAATTTTCAGCTACCCCCAAAAAAGTTGGCCCGCAAACAAGCGTCAAGCGCGAAGGCCAAATACAAAAATACAACAAAAAAATAGGAATAAGAAAATAAAAAAAATAAATAAAATACGAACTGCAATTGCAGAGCGCTGAAATGTAATTTAATGTTGTGCCTAAAATGAATACGTGGCATAAATAACATTGGTTGTAGCCAAACGGAAATGGGATAGCAACACTAAGATAGACAGAGAGAGAGAGAGAAGGGAAGAGTGGGAAATGCGCGAAAAGTTGAAAATTATTTGAATAAACACAATATATTTCAAGGCGCCCGTAAAGTGGAACAGAGTTTGCCAGAATTGTTCGAATGCAAATGAAGCTGTGCCTTCTGCAATCGAAGAAAAATCCAAAGCAAAACTGAAATTGATGTTGAAATTTATCAAACGAAAAGTTTATTCATGTTTTTTTTTCTTTTTTGATTTAATTGGCAGGCAGAGCATTGACAATTCGGTCAAACTAAAGCATCATCATTTAGTATTTGAGCTGATTTCTCGCTGCGCCAAGCATAAATAACAAGCAGCTGTTCCGTTTTCTAACGGAACGGAAAACATTTCAGCGGCAGCGGCAAAGTTTTGACTGCTGCCAGCAAAGAGAGGCGTTAAAGGCTTAGACGCAACCCGTTTCCCAGTTCAATTCCAACGTAACCCCAAACAAGGATTCAAACGCCGATTCGTTTGCTTTTGGAGAATGTAATTTTGTCGTAAATGTCATTTTTTATGTTTTTTCTTTTCTTTTATGTTTCGCTTTTCTTTTTTTTCTCGTTTTGACTTTTTTGTTTTACTTTTTTTTAGTCAACGCCGCCGTCCACAATTGTTATTGCCTTGTTGTTGTTGTTCTTGTTATTGCCTCTGCTGCTTGTGCTGGCAACAAGAAAAATATCTTCAAATCACAACGACAACGACTGTCGCTTAGCCCCGAAACTCCAGCCCCGTCCACGCCCCAACCTTTGCCAAAAAAAAAAACAACAAAAAAATTGTCTCGCCTCTGCGATATTTCAACTCGTTCATTTTATTGGATTTCACTCGTGCAACGTTTTGTTGTAGTCGTTGCTGTTGTTGCTGTACTGGTTGCTGCTGTTTTTGTTAGCTGCTACATTTAATGAAAATTTGTTGAATGTTCTCCTGTCAGGCTGGGTGTGCAAAATTTTAAATTGATTATTGCCCAGACGGGTGCTGGGTGCCCACATCTCTACTGTAGACAGAGAGAGGGGTTGAGGAAGAGGGAACGCTGGCTTCTCTTCGAGGCATCCAGTAGCGACTGCTCCGCACGAGATTTCTGCGACAGTTGTGCCTGTTCGTCGCCGACTCTATTTAATGTGCTCAGTACTGTTATATATTATCGTTTATGATGGAAACATAAAACTTGCACGCGTCGTTGACGCACGCAGATTGTCCTTGTCTCCCTTTTGAAGGTGTGTGCGTGCCAGCTTAGTGTGGACAGGGAACAGGCCTGTAGGGGCTACTGCGTATAGGTTATAGGGTATAGGGTGTTGTGTATTATGAATAGGGGTTTTTGTATTGAGTTTTGGGGTGGTTTTGGGTGGTCTGCCCGGAAAGCATTCACTTTTATGCCTCACTTGGCTCGTCTAAGACGTGGCCATAAAATAAACGCGCTGAGATGAATTGCCCAGTGCGCGGCGGCAGCGAAGCAAAGCAATCCGAATCCTTCGCCGCTTTCGTCCCATTATCTTTGCATAATGGAAATTTCGTAGACATTTGAGCCCTTTTTATAGGCGTTTTAGTTGGCTTCAAATGTAGATATCAAATGCGAATGCCGTTGGTTAATAAAACACATTTTTATTGCCTCATTTTGCAGAATTTGTGAAATGAATTATGTTATTGCATGTGGAATGCTGAGACTTTTTTTTAACAAATACCCACTAATAATGTTAATCGAAAAGGGTCTTAAGATCAGGCAAACCTTAAGTGATATTACAGCTTGAGTATTGTGACAGTAATTTGGGAATTATTTGTTAGACAAGGAGTTAAATGCGATAGTTTAATTTATAATAATATTTGGTTCCTTATAAATAAACAGATTTGCCGAATTTGATTATACATTTTGTGCAATTACTTAAGAAACCTCTACAAATACGCAGAGTTAACAGTTCTGTGCATATGCAAAAAATAAGACTAGAAAATGTATATAAACAAATGCTCAGACATTCTGTAAACAAAAACTAAAAACCAAAAAAAAAATATTTAAAAAAAACAACTATTCAAATGCATATTCATATTTGAGCTGAGTGGATGCACACACACACACACACTCACACACACACACTCACACACACACACCTCAGCTCAACATGCTGTGCAAAACTCAAAATGAAAATAAAATAATTGCGAAAGAAATCCAAGAACGGCTGCTTTCCCTTTCTGCCCGCTAGATGCCCGTGGATGGCATAAAGGTCTATAGAAAAAGTCACTGAAAATATGCAAAATAGGCTATACAAAAAAGAAAAAAAAAGAGTGCATAAAAAAGTTGCATATGCAATGCACATACTAACTCATCCGCACACATCTACATTTGCATAGAAAAGCAAAAAGTTAAAACAAAAAACAGCAACAGCAACAAGAAAAGAGGATGTTTTTTTTCGCTCATTTTCATTTTTAGCCACACCTCCTAACGCGCTTTTGTTTGGCCGATTTTAGTTGCTGCTATTTTGGGACCATGCCACGCCCATCGCCATTATTATGTGGCGCATTTACACTCGCGGATTTTCATGCCCAATGCGAGGACAATACAAAATTTAATTTACCGCATAGAATTCAAATAGGCAAAGCAGCAGCCACTGCAACCCCAAACGAGTAGCGGCTTGAAGATACCCTGCAAAGAGTCCTTCTTCAAATAACATCAATAAGAATCCTTTTTCTCCTCAGCTAAATACAAGTTTAATAAATTGATTTAGTTTCTAGTTACGAAATCCAGTTGCTGCTGGTAGAAAATAAAACAGTTTTTCCTTTTGCACAACTTCATTATACCCCTTTCAAAGAGGCATTGCAGCCGAAGGGTATAGAAAAAGGAAAATTTTGTGACTGAAAAGGAAAATTCTTTTGTTTCCGCTCTTGCGCCTTTTCTGCTGGGCCTTTACCACGCCCTTTACCGCTCCGCAAACAGCCCCTAACTGGTCTCACCCCCAAGCGGCTTTCTGCGCTTTGCCGTCGGTTTTAATTATGGAAAAAGTTTTTGCTTTATTTAGTTTAAACAATAAGTGGTTGGAAAATATGAATTATGCAAAGAGTCACACAGCCTGCCAATGTATACACGCCACACACACATATATATATATATATATATATATATGTGTATATATATATCTACATGCTGTGTGTGTGCAGACATTTCTTGAGCTGTATGCAAATATTATGCATTCTACTTTAGCAGTGCTCTTGGTTTTTTGTCTCTGCCTTGCCAAGTGCCGCCGAGTCGCCTGCAGCACTATTTTCTCGGCTTACTTTTCAACTAGTTTTGCATTAAGTAATTTGAAATTTGCGCCTACGAATTTCACAAATACCTGAAACAATGACAAAACTTGGATGGCGCTGCAAATACCAAAATGTTTCCGATGTGGCCCTGCTGGGAAAGTGGGAATGAATTGAAAACGCGGGGTTTTCCAAATAGCTGTTTTATCTTCCAGCAATTCTTATATGTGCATAAAATCAAAATGCACGTCAAACTATCCTTGCAAGGCCAGCCTTGCAAAAGGGTCCACAATCGTTAAACGATAAGAGGACTCGAAGAGGACTCGTATCGAGAGGAGATAGGAGATGTGGTGACTTGAGTTGGACACGTACGCGACACCCTTCGTGACCGTAATAAAACTACAAACGGTCAGCGGATTCCACAGCAAACATTTGGTGATGGGATAATGAGTCTAGACGCATTTCCAGCAGCAGCTAGTTTTTCGCTGTTTAGTTCAAGATAATTTAAGAGTTCTCAGTAAACCTGACGACGCATTTGAACAGGCCAACGTTAAAGTTGATCATGCCACTTCAGAGGCAACTTAATATGTACAATATGTGTGCACTCAGACGGCTTTCGAGCTTATGCAAACACACGCCAAACTCTGCCCAACCAATTATACAAGCCGACATACTTAAACAATAAATATAAAATTTAAAAATAAACTCGAAATTTGCGCATAAATTTTTGCAAAATGACTATAAAACTGACAATGGCCGTCGAGCAGCAGCCGAAAGCAACAACAGCAACAGCAACGGCAACTACAACAATAAGAACATTGGCAGCGCTAATCACAAAGCGTTTATCAGTGCGCCCCTGAGTAGGGCGTGACAGCGACACCTTCATGCTGCTGCCTGCCGACTGCCTGCCTCTGCCTGCCCGCATCACGCCCCTGTCTACCTGTCAGTTCGTAATAAATTATTATCATTAATATTTTGCGCTTGATTTTGGCTGCGGCGCTGTTTGCCTTTGCCCGACAGGCAGACAGGCAGGCAGGCAGGAAGACAGGCTGGCAAACAGTCAGGAAAAGAGGAAGCCAGCCGAACAGGAACCGGCCACGACCAAAGCCAATGACTATCAGCAGCAGCATATCGTTGGCCTCCCCCATTTTCATGGGCGTGGCACGCAAACGCTCTTTGCATAAAAATGGCGAGCGAAAATATCTAATAGAATAGAACAAAAGCGTCAACAAAATGTTCCAAACGCGACGAAATTACCAAAAAATAAAACGTAACGAATGCCCCGGCCAAACTGTGTGTGTGTGTGTGTGGTGTGTGTGTGTGTGTGTGTGTGTGTGTGTGTGTGTATTTGGTAGTGTGTGCGTGTGCCGCAAACTTTATAACACCCTCCAACGAAGTGCACGCGATAATGGCTCCCAATTTGATAATTAATCACGTCCTCATTCTTGTGCCCCCCAATGCCGCTGCCGCCTCGTGCTGTCTGCCCTGCCACAGGAGCTGGCATCCATCCCCAGTCCGCATTCGCATCCACCACGCGTCCCAGTCCCGGCCCCGGCCACGTCGTATCAGCTGGCTCTGCTCACGTTGCTTTCAGTAGGCATCTCGACTAGGCGCTTGGGCTTCATATTTTCCATTAGTCGCTGACTGTTTTCCATTTTGCTTTTGCTTTTGCTTTATTTTATTTTGCAGTCAACGTTGAAATTAAGCGAATTTCAGCGAACGATAAAATAATTACCTTTATGATTATTTTTGCCAGGCAACTGGGGGACCTAAAACGAACGATAGCAATTGTACCAGTATATATATATATATATACTTATGTATATATATATTTATATGGCCTGCCCCACAATGTGCCAAACGTGTCTAATTTAGCGGCTTAAATTTATTGCATTTGTGCGCTTAAAATGTTTGCCAGTTCGTTTTTATGGCCCAAAAATTGAAGCAATTGATGGGAGTTAGGAGTTTGGGAATACGCGCATAACCATAAAACTTCTTTGGGTAGGTAATATGCCCTAAAATGTTGCATACTACACAGCAGCGTATATGCTGTGGCAATTATTATAATTCTATATTTTTTTTGTTGGTAAATTGTTTGGCAGAAAGTTTGCTGTTTGAGGTGCTAAAAATTAAACTTGAAGTGCCCAAATTGCGCAAGGAAGATAGCAGAAAGCAGGGGATGAGTAATCCCGCACAGCAATAGAAATTTAAATTGAAATTTATTCATTTCGAATATCGGCAACTGCTGCAAGAGCTAATAAAAGTGTTCTGTTGACTTGTTCGACAATTGGCGACGTGGCGTATGCGTAATTTGCCAATCAATCATTAAATTTATTCGTCAGCCCTTCAATTTGAAGTCGCAATTGATTCGATTACCTGCCACCGACCCGCCACTGGCCAATTTGTCCAATTCTGCTAAACTCCTAAACTTAAAGTTGCATGTTTACCGTTGGGTGGCATTTACAACTTGACTGCCATAAATTGCGGCACCTCAAATTGAAAGCGTAGCCGTATCCTTTTTTTTCTTTTCTTTTTTTCTTAATTTTTCCCGTCATTTGGCTGCCAAATTACACTGCAGCTCTGCCTGTGCCCGCAACAAACCCCAAATAGGCTCCAGCTTCGACAGCGGCCAAACCGCATACAAATTGCATGCACACAGAAATTAACTGGAAATGTTCAAATGTTGAAATGTTGAATGCCAGCAAGGAAAACCAGCAAAAACCAAATACAAATATTGGCCATATTTTGCCGTATGCAGAAAATCAAGCAAAACACGCGACGCAAGTTGTAAAGTTGCGAGTTGCAAGCAGCAGCAGCGGCGGCAAACTATGAGAATGACTCGCATCCGTTGAGGCAACCAACCAAACAAAATGGCGTTTTGTTGTTTCCGGTTTTCGGCACTTTGTTGTTGTTTGTCGACTGCAACAACAACAATAAATTTTGAGTTGTGGTCGCCAACAAAATACGATAAAGAAATGCGAAATGCGATTCACAACATGAAATTTTTCACCTTGTAAACTGCAGTGCAATAATTGTGTGTGTGTGTGTGTGTGTGTGTGGGCAGAGTTCAGCGCATTCGAATATATCAGTTGTTATGCATAACAGGCGAAAAAAGCAGGGGGCGGGGGGGAGTCACAGTTATTTGTGTTTATAACCTGAAGCTAACAAAAAAATAAATAGCCCAAAAGCTGGTGCAAGCCAAAATACATTTGCAATGCAAAACTGGAGCACACAGGAAGCGCGACGAAGCAGCAGCAGCAAGGACACACACACACACACAGACACAGTGCACTGTTGCATCTGCCACGCCCACACGCTGCATTGCTGCAACAATTTATTTATGGCCAACGCTTTGTTCTTTACACATTGTTGTCGTTGTTGCACTGACTTTTTTTTTGTTTGTGATGAACCAGCTCGACTGGCACTCAATAAAAAACAATCCAACTGCTGTATCTGTGACTGTCTGCATGTGTGTGTGTATCTGTGTGTGTGTGTGTGTGTGTGTATGTGTGTGTGTGAGTGTCATGGCGGATGCCATAGCGGTTTTATGGCAGCGGTAAGCAAAGCCCTGCCAGCCGTTAGACGCAGCTGCTGTGCTGCGGTTTCTATTTATGACAACAGCAGCAACAACAACAGCAACAACCACAACAACAACGAGAACAACAGCAGCAGCAGACCAAAAATCCATGCTCTGCCATATTTATGCATGCACAAATCCTACACAACACTTTATGTATATATTTATATGTGTGTATATCGCATTCTCTCACTGTTCCCCCTCTCTGCCTCTATGTGCTTGCAGGGCTCGTCCAGTGCCGCTAGCGTCGCAGCCGCACCGCCAACGCCTCGCAGCGCTTTCCCGGGCGCACCGTTGACCGCTTCAGCCGTTGCACTCAAAGGCGCCATCCCACAGCGTCCACCGGCCATGACTAGCCCAGCTGCTGCTGCTGCTGGCGCCGCTCTAGCGGCTGGCGCCCCCTATCGCGGTGCAACCAGCTGGACACCGCAGGGCTATGCCCCCGCTGCTGCCGCCGCCGCCGCTGCGGTCGCCCAGCAGGCCTATCGCTATACGGCCCCATTGCCCCAGCCGGCTTATGCCGCCTATACGCCGCACACGGCCACCACACCGGCCACAACCACGGTGAGTACAAAACACACACAGAGCCTGACAGCTACAGCCACCTTCTCTTCATCATCTAACATGTGGCAGCAACTCTGCTGGGAGTGGAATGTTGCCGATGGGAGGGGGGGGTAGGTCGGAAGAATAGCTGAGAATTAGTTGTGCCGCATGGGACTTGTTATTCAGAGGGATTTGCTGTACACTGTATGAGTAATTAAACTTGTCTGTTATTCTGCGAGCGATTCCAGTAATTAAAGTTGTCTGTTTTATACCCTGCAACCGTTGATAATGTGTACAAAGAAGGGTGTATTGCAGTTGTGCACCCTGTTTGCGACTGGCAGAAGAGTGCAGTTTCAACAACAAAGAGACTTCCATTGAAGACCTGCCGATTGTCTCTAAACTCAACTGGCTAAATAAATAATAATATATAAAAAATAATGAATAAAATCCATGATTTGAAGTTGCTGTAATTTGCAAGTTTTTCAAATATAGTTGAAAATAAAATAGGCCTCAACTAATCGGTTTTTCTTATATAAACTGCGCAAGGGTCGAGTCAAAAATTATCTGCACAAACTGGCATTATCCTCTCACAACAAACACATTCCGAACAATTCGCTTAATTACCACAGACAACAACAACAACAATTAGTCAAAAAGTGCACTCAGCTGTGAACCATTTAAAACTTACAAGTCAGACAAGAACATGGCATAAACAAATATTTGGCAAACATAGTTCAAGGCTGGCAAAACTTTCTCGAAATGCTAGTGAAATATGCCCATTGCATCGATGAGAGCCTCTCCGTTTTGTAATGGGCCGCATAATCGTAAATTTATGGGCACCCATCAAAAAGTCAAATGGCTTTCAAGCGTTTTACACTTCAAAAAAACTACCTCTATTAACTCGTATAATAGTCGACATAGCCCCACAATCCGCCCGCTCGCCCCCTTGAGCATTTTGGCTTATTGATTGTGGAGAGCGCAGTTTTTGTATTTGGGGGCAACACAGCCGAGAAGCTTCCAAAAGACAAGTGCTGTCATTTATTGAAAATTGCTCAAGCGCCAATTTATTTATAGCACGCACATTTACTCCCCTCTCTCTCTCTCTCTCTCTCTCTCTCTGCTTGTCTCTCTCCCTTTCACTGCCTCTCTCTGCGATTCTCAACTAGTGCCGAGCTCGGACACTGGCATTTCCTTTCCATGCCGCTCTGTGTTTGTGTGTGATTGGCGTGAAAAGTGCTTGTATTAATTTGCAGCGATTGCTTTTAGTGCGTAGCGCTGGCTATGTGGATTGTGGCTAGTTGCTCAGACTCTGTGGGATGGGCTGGGATGGGTTAGGGCAGGGGTTTGTGGCGAGCGGCAATCAATTAGTTTTGTTGTGGGCTGTTGGCAGGCGGGCGGCATTCATCAAAGTCAGCCCAAAGCTTAACTGACTGCGACAACGACAACTGCGTCTGGCCATTCATTTTTGTCATTTTCAATTTGACAGTCAACCAAAAATAAACAAAAAACAGCAAAAGCAACAGCAACAGCAACAACAACGATAAGGATAAGGATAAGGATAAGGACAACAATGCCGTCATTAATAACAAACAATTAAGAAGTTCGTGAATGACAGTCGAGAGTCAAGCTAAGCTCCATCTCTCCCCCTCTGTCCCCCTGTCCCCTGTGCTGCGTGCTGCCCCTCCTGTCCTACCTAGCTATGTGTATAGCTGCTGCTCTCTATCAATCCATCCATCCATCCATCCATCTATCTATCTGTGTGTGTGTGTGTGTGTGTGTGTGTCTGGCCAAGACCGCAGCATCATCATCCACAGGCAGCACTGCTTATCCTGACAAAGCCCCAATGTCAAACTCGCAAGTTCGCTGCCAATAATCCCACCAAAAAACCCATCGACGGAAGGCGATGCCAAAATATCTATCCAAACTTCGCACAAAACCCAATTGAATCGGAATCAGCGCGCGTGGAGCAAAGACATGACGAATGATGGTCGCTGAATTTGACAAATTTCACGTTGCCACCGCAACAAATTCGTAAGGACTCCCTCCCCGGCACTCCCCGCTCATCAGTTAAAAGCAGCCTGGATTCTCGCTCCATTCTCCATTCGCCATTCTCGTTGCCATCTCGTTATATGCATCCTTTTATCTGCTTTTCAAATTTGATTTACAAATGATTTTCAATTCGCTTCCCCCGCTCAAAGAATAAAACTGAAAAAAAGACGCCTGACGCTGACAACATGTCAGTGAGTTCAAATTGCCAGCACTAGGTGGCGTTGCTGTCGACAATTTGAAGCTGCTTTTTATTCCCTCATTTGCTTTACGTGCGTGTCTAACCGTAGAAATATATATACATAAATAAATATATATTTTCTATATTTATATTGTTCTGTCTTCATATTTTTTGCTAAGCATTTCGTTGCCCAAGCAGCCATTACGCACCCTCCTCCCCCACCTCCTCTAAGCGCTAAGCAATTTTCGTTACCTCCCTTCCATTCCCCCCTTCCTTAACTAGCAAGCCTCTGCTGCTGCTGCCGTTGCCGTTGCTTCTTCTTCTCTTTATTTTGTTCAATGCTTACGGCAACAACTTCTAATAAATGCGCCGAAAAGTGCTGAAAATAAACGAGCAAATAAATAACGGAACCGGCCTACGCTTTTGCTCTGCCTCTGCCTCTGCCTCTTCTACTTTTGCGTGCTGCTGCTTGGGCCTCTGCTTCTGCTGCTTCTTCTTTTTCTTCTAGTTTTTCTTTACTTTTTTGTGGGTGCCCTCAGGTAACCAAAGCGCCTCTGCCGCTGCCGCTGCCGCTGCTGCTGCTTCTCTTCTTCTTCAAGTTACTCAGCCGATTGTCGATTTCTTTGCATTGGTTTTCGTGGCTTCTGCGGTTCGAGACACTGCCTTGCTCACCCCACGCCCCCCTGCTGAGTTGCCTCGGGCGCCTTTTGCGTTTTATTTTTATTTGCCGTGCCCGCCTCGATTCCGTTCCCTTTGCTTTCTTTTGCTTTCATTTCATTGCTTCGTTTCTTCGTTCGTTTGCCTTTCCCTCAGCCATTCATTCAACGAGGCTCCGCCCTTTGTCTTGCGTCCTTCTCAATGTCCTCTCGTTGGCCGTCGCCGCCATCAATAGTAGTTAAATAATCCAAGGAACTGTATTTTTGTGGGCGTCACCAGTGCCCCACCTGTCGACTGTCGACTGTCGACTGACTGACCCCCCACCCCAACCCGTGGGTTGGTCACTCATTTTTCCATTACTCGTGGCTCTTTTTTTCCGCTTTTTTATACCCTGTAAAACACATAAAGATTGATAAGAAGCACAAAAGGCCGTAATAAAGTTGTAACGGACTAAAGACGACAACTTGAAAGCCAAAGTACAGTTACGTTTGACGACCAATAAGTCTGGTATATATCGTAATTTCAGCAATCTGTAAACGATCTTGGCAGCTATAATAGATTTTCCGTCTCACTCCTAACACCGAAACTGCCATAACAATCGCAAAATACTCTAAGATTATAAGTTGCTTTTTCCCATAAACTTTAAAGCATCTCGATAAATACTAGTGCCAGTACTTATAGGGTGTCTGGGAGTCGCGCACTCCCCTCGGCCAGCGTCGTTTTACTCGTTCTTTTTGTTGTGTTTTGGTGTTTTTGTCGTCCAGTTGACCAGCCACTTGGCCATTAAAGCTGCATGCGAATGCTCTTCATAAATATAAAGTGCGACTACTTATTTTTTGTTGTTTTTTTTTTGTCGTTTTTCGTTGTGTTTTTTATTTAATGGCAGACTTTTTGCCAGGGCTCAGTGCTGCGTCCTGTCTACCCTCGGGCCATAGATTATCGCATTTGATTTGAGTGTCGTTAGTACGTAGCCCTGTATTGTGTAGCCCTTGTTGTTTACCACCCAGTACCTCTGGACAACGAACGACCACCCCTTCATCATCCAGTCTGATCTGTGGCAGTTTGCCCCTTGGCTGCTATCGCCCTTGATAACTCAACGCTGATAAGGCAAAATGGAATTTGTTTTAATTATAATTGGCTTTTCGCTTGCTTGAAGTGCTCTTCTCGACTGTTTTGTCTCAAAAAGCTTCAAAGTGGCTGCAAAATTTGTTTGTCAAGGACGCGTTGATTGCTTTCTGTCGCGCTTTGTTCAAAAGGTGAAAGATGCTCGACTAATAAATATTACTAAAGTTAGACAAACTTACCTAAACAAATACTAGAAAGGACTGATAAACAGCGAAAGGCTTAAAACTATTCCCTAATTGATTTTTCGGTACAATATTTCGTACAAATTGCATCTTTAATGATGTGTTTATCAAAAGGTCAAACAAATAAATGAATTTGGGGAATATTTAATGCAGAATTCAATATGCGCTCATTTGTAAACCGATGTAAGCCTAACTCAGGACTTGATTAGTATGCCAAAGTTAGTCGTTTCTTAGTGACATGTTTTATGCTCCACAAGGAGTAACCTGGCAACGATTGCTGCTGCTGCTGCTGCTGCTGCTGCTGCTGCTGCTGCTGCTGCAATGGCATTTCCGTTATCTGGCATGCAATTGCAGCTGTCAAGTCCCCATTGCCAGCTGTCCTGACATTTACTTGTGAGTCGAGTTCTGTTCGGTTATCAAAGACTAATATTAATATTAGAAATGCGGCCATCTCCTTCCATCTCTTGCCTAGAATCCATATCAGCATGTGAACAGAACGGAACGCAACGCAAATCCAATTGCCTGCGAGCATTGTCAGCAGCACTGCAACCATTCCCTACACCCCCTCGCCCCCATCTGGCTGAGTTCGTAGTTGCCTTTCGATTGCGGTCGTCTTGGACATATAACAGATAATCATCAAGTGTAGCCTGCTGCTGCTGCTGCTGCCTCATCCTGCCGCATCCTCCGCTCCACGCCTTGCCCTGCCCTGTGCTGGATAACTGTCCTGACATTTCAGTTGTCATTTCAGAACATCAATTGGAGACAAGTTGCCTCATTGCAATTCAATGTGCAGTGGCATTTGAGTTCGCCATAGTCCTGCAATAACTATAAGCATTAGTTTACTTTTAAATACGTTTCCTATTCTCTCGAGTGACTGCACAAGTTCCCCCTCCCCCGCCCCCTCAAAGTCAGCAGCATAAACTCAACTTGTTGAATTTGAATTTGTTTGTTGAGCAACGAAGGAGCAGAGTCTGGAAGAAGGACTCTGAAACGCATAAATGTAAATGTTTTTCTTGTGCATTTATTCAGTTTTAAATTTTAATTATTTTTAGCAGAGGCAGGCAGCACTTGGCCACTTCCCTTTGTTTCGCAGCGACCAAGAAAATGGAAATTGGGCGTGGCCAAATGGGGGGGAAGGGGGAAAGCGGTGGGTGGGAAGACAGTTGTACGGATGGATGGACACTTGGCTGTGGCACTTGAGTTTCAAAAGCAATTATTGTTGAAATATTATGTACATATTTTGCTTGTTTCTGTCGCTCAACTCTTTCCCTCTCTCTCTCGCTCTCGCTCTCTCTTTCTCTCTCGCACTCTCTCTGTGCCGACTGACTCAATGCTCATGGGTCGTGTGAGTGTTATGCAAATGTAAGGCAGATAATGCAACATAATGTGGCCGCTGCAACGAATGCCACAACTGAACCAAAGACGCAGACGAGACGCACAAGCGAATTATGTAAAGCGTTTAGAAATTGCTACGATTTTCAGCTAAAACCAGGGATTCACCAACTCAGTTGGACAAAATGGAATAAGCGCGTATCGCGTAACGCTCAACGCTTAACGCTTAACTTAATACCTAAATGAACATGCATAATTTCAGTTATGAATATTATTTATTTTCGATTATTTGCTTCATGCACTTCACTCGCCAATTGAGATTAATTCATGCATTCCCTTTTACGATAAATAACTGAATTCATTAATCAATTCATGAGCGTTGCGCGCATTGCGCATTGTTTTACACTTGACAAAATCTATAGCATACTTTCCGGCGCGCTTTACATGCGCATTTAAGCAAAAATTAAATAAATTACACAATTGCACTAACATTTATTTTCTTTCCACATTCATTTCGCATTTCGAATTTCCTATTTTATATGATATTTATATAAATATGCATTCGAGGCGTGTTTTTTTCGTGCGTTTTCCAACGACCGCACATAAATTTTAGAACTGCGCTGCACATAAATCAACAAGCGAGCGCTCAATCAAAATTCCAGCTGTACACGCGCCAAGGTGGCCAATGTGGGCGTGGTGAAAAGGGGGAGTGGGCCACATACCATACTATTTATACAGCGGCCACAATAAAATGCGAGTACACAAAAGCGCCGCATATTGACGCAATCAATAAAAACACATTAAACTTTGTTTGGAAAAAAGGGTTCGAAAAAAAATTATAAACCAGCAGCGATTAAGTGCGGCAAAATGAAAAAAAGAGCGAGAGAGAGGAAGTGAGGAAACGCAAAAGAGGGGGAGGGGGAGGAGGAGGAGGAGCAGAGTTAACTATCTGATGCAGATTAATTAAAAGTGTTGAACTGGCTGAAAGTGCAGAAAGGCAAACATGATGGTTGACTGGCAAATATCCCAAATGCCAATCTACCCCACTCTCTCGCTGCGTGTGTGTGTGTGTGTGGGTGTGTGTGTGTGATCTGATCCTGTTGCCTGCTGCCGCAGCATCCCGTTCGGTGTCACGAGTCCTGTCCAACATGGGGCACATAAAGCGATTAACTCAATAAAGCGAAAGCGTAAAAACAAAAGTGACAAAGTGTTCAACAGCACAATGCAAATAAACAGCAACAACATGTCCAAAAAAAAAACTACAACAACAACAACAGCAGCAACAACAACGCACCGCGAACAGTGACTAAAAGTGACATCACGTATACGCGACGTAGTCCAGTTGCTCTTCCTGCTGCTGCTGCTCCTGCTGCTGCTGCTGTTGAACAAGCAACCAGATGCGCAATGACTTAAATGCCAGCGACCAAAAAACATGCGGATTTAAACTGGACCCGAACAAGCCAAAAATGGTGGCAGCAACATCAGAAGTTACTGCTGCAGCAGCTGCTGCTCCTCTGGCTGCTTAATGCAACGGCCAACTGCAAGTGACATGAAGTTGCCATCAAAAGGATGCGCATTATGACATTTGGCGGCGTTCGCTCCACTCCCTCCCCCCCCCCCCCCTCTCTCTCTCGTTCTTTCTCTCTGGGTCTCGCTCGTCCAGCAGCAGCGAACTTAAGCCGAGTCCACGCAATTTGCCACCATTCGTTCGCCTGACACTTGACATTTGCCCCAGAAGTTGCCGCAGCAGCAGCAGCAACAACAACAACAACAAAAGCTGAAGGCAGCTGACAGCCAACGCATTCGCCCCGGCACTCTCATATTTCAATAAGGAAACAAAAAAAAAACATAAAAACAAAAAGTGGTTGCTTTATACGAATGTAGGCATGCATGTGTATATAACTGCTGGCATCGCTGGCATCGCCACACAGCTGCGGGTTGGTAAAACATCCGTCTCGGCCTCCGCCTAGCGCCGCCTTGCAGTCAAATGCTTAGCCAAGCGGGGGAGGTGGTCGGCATATCGCTTCAACATTTAACAGTGCCAGGTCCAGCAGCCAGGCAGCCATCCAGCCAGCCAGCCAGCCAGCCAGCCAGGCAGCCAGCCAGCCAGCAAGATTGTAATATTATCCACTTTGGTGCCTTCCTGTTGCTGTGTTGCTTCCGTTTTGCTGGTTGTCGATTCTGCTCTGCCGGTTGGCCTTGTTTTTCACCCGTTGTTGTTGTTGTTTCTGGCAGCATTTCGACGCGCAATAAATTTGATTGCAACGCATTCGCGTGGTGAAAAAATCTTGACATTGCACACTGGGACAAAAATAAGTTCTTGGTTTATTTATGCGATATTTTCTAAACTGGTGTAGAAAATGATGCAATAATCTCATCTGCCAAATAAAATATGGCAAATCAGAGATGGCTACTTTTTTCTAAGACATAATTACTGTGGTCTGCTTCTATTCGAGTCTTGTATCAAGTCCGATTTTATATATATTTATTGGACTTATGTTTTCTTAATCACATACAAATTGCACTTGCAATCAAATATTGTTTTAGTCAATTCCATTTATGGCGCCCTTCAGAAGCTAACATTTCTCAATCGAAAACCATAAAAATCATATTTGTACAGTTGGCAAACATCATCTAATATTTACAACAATTTCAATCAAGTGTTTACACACTGTGCCGCCCACTGTTTGTTATACGAATGCGGGGGGAGGAGGGGCATGCCATGGCATATACTACAAAAGCGAATCCAACGAAATTCAATATTTACATCATTTATTTGCCCTTTACTTTTAATCGAATACCGAGCAGTCCGTGCTGTCCAGCTGCTGCTGCTGCTGCTGCTGCAACCCACTTCCACCCAACTTACTCTCTGCTCGTGTTGATGCTGCTACTGCTGCTGCTGCTGCTGCTGCTGTTATAAATTGTCTGAAAGGCGCTTTACAAGGTTTTCATATCATATTTTATTATTACGCGGTTTTCACGCCCTTTACTGCTGCTGCTGCTGCTGGTGCTGCTGGTGCTCGTCTCGCTTCTCCAACTCCCCTTTATCGAGCAGCTTGGTCATGGAGTCGAGTCGGACGGAGATTGGTTACCCGTGGCTTGCACCACCAACTCTTGGCTCGAGCACTTGGCACTCCAGCGACGAGAGCCAGTTCACCTCGAATGTCGATGCGTTGCGTTAATTTTGCTTTTATATCGCAACGACAACAGCAACAACGGCAACAACAGCAACAGCAACAACGACATCGACAAAAAAACAACAGCAAAGGGAACAGCAACCAGCGGCAAAAGTTCCAACAATTTTTTTTATGGATGCGCGCAGATTTTGCGAAACCAGCCACACAAGAGTTATTACAAAAGTTTTTACAGCTTAAGTTGCAGCTTGTTGCGAGTTGTTGTTGTTGCTGTTGTTGCTGTTGTTGTTGCTGTTGTTGCTATTGTTATTGCTGCTGTTGCCTTTTAAATTTTCCCTTGCGCTTTTCCATTGTTAAATTTGGAAAGTTCGAAGCGCACAGCAGCTGGTCAAGTTCTATGGCTGCGGAAGTCGTGCGCTCAAACTTGAGACGGATGTGGCCATGAGGGGCATTAGCAATCAACCCCAGTAGGTAGCCTGCTCTTGCTTAAATATTTTATGCCACTTTGATGGTAAATATGTAAATATGTAGTTACCCACAGCTAAGACAGGTTAATGCAGCCGCCTAACCTTGCTAAGTAGTTGAAAGCTGCTGCTGCTGCTGCTGTTACTGCTGCTGTTGCTGAAGATGAGAATGCCAAATTTTAATTGCTTTTGCAATAAATTCACTTTTACCAGTGATCCAGCTAGCTGTATTACATTGCACCACAGACTTTTGTCACACAAACAGCTTAACAAGCCGCATGGCATGGGGAAGGGGAGGAGATCAACCAACTAACTAACCAAGTGACTGGCCATAACCAGCATGTGACACAAACCCCAAAACGAAATCGAGCCAAGTGAAGCGAGTCAAGGAGACCGCTGGACAAAGGCGAACAGCTCGCATGAAGTGCTTAAGCCAGTTGCCTAATTAAGTGAGAGGCATCCCTGCTCGCTTCAAGTGCAAACCACAAGAAATTCACTGGACTTAGATGAACAACATTAATTATTTGTAATTTAAATGCCAGCAAACTGCAACTGCAACTGCAAGTGCAACCAGCAAGAGCAACTGTAGCTGAATCGTTGCCTTAATTGCCAGACAAGTGGAATGTTCTGTGAGTGTTCTGTCAGTGTGATGGGGGCAGGTCGTCTAACAAACAATTGAACAGACCGAGACATAAATCAGGCACAAAATACCCATTGGCTCAACACCTATATTGGCTGAGGATATGTAGCAACAGCAGCAGCAGCAGCAGCAGCAGCAGCAGCAGCAGCAGCAGCAGCAGCAGCAGCAGCATTAGCAGGGAGGGAAGGCAGTGGGGCAGTTGTTATTAGCTGAAGTAAATGAGCGTCAGACAGAGTGCATTGCCAATTGTTGGCAGACGTGGCAGGCACAAACTGTGGCGCCCCATGCAGGTGAGCTGGCATATGCAATTGCCAATGCTGCCTGGCCGTGTGTGTGTGTGTGTCAAATGTCTACCTCTGTGTGTGTGTGTCTGTGTGTGCTCTCATTGTAACTGTTGTGGTCATTGATTGACTGCAATTTGCATTTCTAGACATGAACACGGCCAAGCAACACTCGCAACGCTTTTGCTAAATGAATGATGAAGCCCCTCGTCAGTGGCATGACAGCCACTCGCCTAATGAGCGAAAATTGTTTTGGTTTTGACAGGCGTTTGACGCACTTTAATATGCCCAACCAATCACAGACAAAATAACATAAAAGTCAGCACTCAAACTCAAGTTGAAAGACATCCAATTTGGCACAACCTGAATACGATATGGAAATTGTTCCACACACACAATTATTGTCAATTTAGCAGAAATTGCTTAGTAACTGCTTTGGGTACAGTTATGATTCTTAGCTGATACAATGCTATAATAATATATACAACAAGGATCTGTCTCACAGTCAGTTCCTGCTGCTGGCAATCGCACTTGAACGCATTTAATTTGTACGTGAACTAAAATTCATCATACGCAGCATTAAACAGCAGCCCAGCCCTCTCTTCCAGGCGCTCAGTCAGCCAGTCAGTCAGTCAGTCAGTCAGTCAGTCAGTCAGTCATGCAACACGGATTGATGGACGGACCAAACGGATGGACACATTGAATGCACTCAGTTTGCAGTTTGCCGTTTGCCGTCAGCTTTTTCTTTTTGTTTCTGCCCGTTTTCCCATTTCTTTTGGCTTTGGATTTTGCCAGCACAATTTTCATATGGCATGTGGCACATTTTGTGCATTCAGAAGGAAATGAACAGCAGCAGCAGCAGCAGCAACAGCAGCAGCAAAGAGAGTGAAAATTATAAAAATTGCCGCATTGTTGTAGAAAAAAACATCAATCTGCACATGTCTGTATATGTCTGTATATGGAATATATATAAAATATGAAAGTAATGGAAAATTAAAAGGAAGAAAAAATGAGAAAAAAAAAGAAGGAAAAAATAATAATGCAACACTGAAATTAATTTCCGTTAATACGACAAACAGTATGAGAGAAGTGTGCTTGTGTGTGTGTGTGTGGGAGAATACCTACAAAGGCCAATGCGCAAGAGAGTGTGTCGCTGTGTGTGTGTGTGTGTGTGGGTGTGGGTGGGTTGTTGCCTCGGAAGTTGCATATTTCTTAATTGGCATTTTAATTGAAGCCCAACGAGGGAATGCGAAGCACTACCAATTAGCAGAACTAAGTCGCCCTGGGTTGGCCCCGTCAAATCAACTGTCGCAAAATGCATTTTCAATTTGCTCAGTTTTCATACCATTTTTTTTTTCTTCACAATTTGTCGTCATTTTCTGCCAATTGTCTGTGAATGCTTATTAAATTTGTGGCAAAATTCCAAATGTAAATTTCGCATGTAAATCACTGATTTTCTTTTTTAACAATTATGCGCTTGGGAGAGAGGGAGACAGAGCGAATAGGAGACAGAGATAGATAGATGCCTGGGGGAGCCTAATGGTAAATGGCAAACAATCCATTAGATGTGCCAAACTACATGCGTGACTGGTCACGCAGTTTCCCCAGCGGAACTCAATTTCGGTGGTTAAACTAAACAATTTACTTTCCAACTGGGAACTCGAAAGCGTTGCGGCTGATGGTGATGGTGAGTGTAACGCCACGATGAGGGTGGAGAGATGCAAACGTTAAGCTAACAAACCAGAAAATCCGTGATTATTTATTAATTTGGCAAATTATTCATGCGACGCGCTAACGCAAATCTGCTTAGTTTGCTAGGGGTGCAGGGAGGCAGTTGGCAGCACCGCCCGGGGGGTGGTTTGGAGTTGCTGGCGTTGGGCTGCTGGGCTGCGTTAGGCGTAACATGAAGCAACGTGGCTGGCTGGCCTAGGGGCACACTCACAGTTTTGTGGGCCATCGTCAGTCTGTTCATTTGTCGGTTAGTTGGTTTTGTCAGTCCACGGCAAATGCCCCAAGTTGTTGTTTAGTTTTGTTTAGTTTGTTGCATTCCAAATTGTGTGCGCATAGGCACAGTGTGGCAAAGGTGTTGGAATTAATGCGCATCATTTAATCACAGCCAGACACGTGCTCAAATTGAAGCTGAGATTTACTTTCTCAATTGTATTTTAACTGGCAGTCTTTTGCATGCAGTCTGCTTATAATAAGAACTGCTGGAAATGCTGAGATATCCTGAATCCAGCTGTTATCCGCTCAAAAGTGTGGCATATTCAAAATGTAAGCAGTTGCGAATTAGTTCTGATTGTTTTTTATCCGAATTCTTATTCCATTTTTACTGGGTTCGATCCGTTGATCAATCATTTCGTCAATCAAATTTCCAGTCTTATTTAAAGTTGCACTCATTTATTATTTATTTATTTAACCATAAAGCTTTGACCACTGTGCAACATTTTAACATTCAACATTTGACAAGAGTCATGCGGGTAAAAAGTTTTGATTTTACACACACACACACACACACACACACACATACAGAGTGTGGCTGCCACTGTCAGTGGCAGAACCAAACAGTGCTGCAGACACAGCTCCCTGGGGCACTTTCAGTTACAGTGTCCAACAACTTTGTTACAACAATTTGCTACAACTTTGTGTCACAACAGATGCAACAAAAATGCATGCTAAATATTTCAAATGCTTAATCCAATAATGCAAATATCGCAAACTGATCAACATCCAACCTCTTCTCAAATCAATAACAAAGCAAAAGTTATGAAATTGTAGATACCCTGTAAGCAGCAGTCTTTTGATTATTATTACTAAATATTGCAACGACGTCTACAAAAGTAGCAAGCCCGAATTGAAATTGATTATGGAATCAAATACACAAAATGTTGATTGAACATGTTGTTTGTATTATTGTTGCTTTTGTTTGCATTGCCAAATAGCTGACAGCTATTTGGAGATGCTTATTTATATAATGGCAGCCGCACCAATTTCATGGTTAGGCATTCGTCAAGTTGCGCAATCCAAATTAAACATGGCTCTGCATGTTGTTGGTGTTGGTGTTGCTTTCATTTTCAATACGCCCAGCAACAAATTCATTCGAACAGAATTTATAGTTATTAAAATATTTGTGGCCAAAACGAGCGAATGAACATTCCGCAATTTTACTGTTGTAGACCTTTGGAGGTCGTTGCATTAATGTGCATTATACAGAAATAGATAAATCAATAAACATTCAGTTGGCAATTAAATTGTTGCATAGCGACGAACGCACAAGCGTCCCACATGCCGGCACACCCACAGCGCCCACACCGCCCCTCCAATATGCAATACGTGCATAAATCAAACTAAACGTCTGCCTGCCACACACAAACCAAATTCCAAAATAGACGCACAGCAAAGTGCAATTGCCAAATGGAATGCATCTGGATGCAAACATGGATCTGCAATCGCAATTACAACTGTGTGTGTGATTAGCAGTTTGTTTAGTTTGCATTTACATGAAATTATTTCGTTTAATAAGTAAAATAGTAACGCACACTGAAACCAGACCCAATCCTTGCCAGCTCTGCTCGCATTTGCATAGAAGCTTTCAGGCCCCGAGGAGGCAACATTTTGATTATAAGTCTGCTGCTGATTGCAGTTCTCGAATTGTCCTTGATCTCCACTTGAGTGGAAAAGTAGACGCACACACATATATATATATATATATATACATACATATTTATATATATTTCTAGAGTGTATCCCGTTCCTAATTTGATTAGGTGCACCATTTTGCTGCATAGTCGCCGCCTAATAAAGTTTCAATTGCAGCTGATTGCGAGAGGGAGCAGACAGCGATTAACTGTTTGTTGCACAGTTGGCGACACTCAATAAACCAGCTAGCTTCATGCAAGTTTGGGTGCCAACTGGCAACTGACAGACTAATCAAATTTAGGCCAAGCCCTGATGAAGCTCGGCACAATTTGAGACGGCTTTCTGCAAGATACAAATGCGTGTAGCATGCTTCTCGGGGCATATTCTTCTTGGGGAAAAATCTAATCATAGAAAATCTCTCTCGAATTCTTTTGCCTTTTTCATATAATTAATTAAAATCTATTTTATATCTTTTTATTTCAGGTAAGTTGATGTCAAGCTAAGCTGGTAAGCTAAAAATTAAACTGGAAACAGCGCAAGACATTTTGAAAATGAAACTTCAGGTTGTCAATCAAGCAAGTCGGATACGTTCTTTAAACTTACCTTGATATCAATTTTACGGACACACAAGCAAAGTTGCCACAGCTGAGAGTTGGTCAAATCTATTCTAGAACTTAAACGCAGCTGGTCGCAATTCAATTTCTATAAAAGCTGCAACTCAAAAGTTGCAGTCCAAACTTATAAAGCAGACAATTGCTTTACATAAATGTCTATATATATATAAAAGGGCGTGGCACTCTGTCAACTTGGGCTGGGCAAAGAGCAAACAGCATTGCAGAAACTTTTCAATTACATCTCGTGATTCGAAAGTTGCGCCAAAGTCCAATAAGAAAATACAAATCCCTGCGGCGTTTAAATCTATTTATGTCGCTGCAACAGCCCTAAACTGGCCGCAGTGCGATATATACATACATATATATATATATATATATATATCTTTGTAAATATCTTTCGTTATATAAGGCAACCAGCTTTGTTGTTGTCCACTGCTTTTATTGGCTTGGCTATGGCCACAGGCCATACTTCAGTTGCCACTTCAGCTCCAACTCCAACACCATCTGCAAGAAGTGCAACTGCAACTGCAACTTTTCTTGTGGCGCTTACAAGCTCTTATTGTGCGTTCTTGTTGCTGGCTCCGTTTATTTTTAATTGGCTGACCAACGAATGCGCCACAAGGTTCAGCGAGTGGTTGGTGTTGTTGAAGGCGTGGTAATTGTTGCTGCTCGCTTGTTAAGCGGATTTAAAACTCGTCCTGCCAATCTTTCAATGCCTCAAACTGCAGCTGCTGCATAAGAAAGAAACCCCAAGCGAGCAATATGCAATTTCCTCATTTTGAGCCGAGCAAATTTTGGTTTATTTTTTGGTTGCGATCTTTTTTTTTCTTTTATTGCGATTTTTTTATGGCTGCTTAATTGAATTTCAGCTGCAAATGGCCGCAACAATTAATTGCCGGCATTTTAACCTCAAATTTTTGGGTTGTTGTACAACACTGTTCAGCAGCAGCAGCAGCGGTAGCAGCGCTGCCAGCGTCGTTGCGTACGTTTTGCGCAGCTGCCAACAAAACTTAAGAGAGTCGCACTTGCCACAGCGCTCTTAACGAAGAGCGAAGCGCAGAGGCAGAGGCAGAGGCAGGGGCAGTGGCAGGGTGCTGTTAGTTCTTAGACTGTTTGTCATTAAAAAGATATTGACTTGTAATTTAATTAACAATTTAATTTTATAATTTAATTAAGCCACGCCCAGAGTCTTAACATGTATTTAGAAGACGGCGCTAAGCGTCGCCGCCAACGCTGCCAGTGTCTTGAGTTAAGCCAGCTAATCAGCATAACGGAGCCACCCCCCCCCTCCCCACCTACTTTTACAGTTATGAATTTTGCAGAGCATACTTTTTGGGGCGCCGCTTATGGCCGAGCTGGGAACGGGAAATGTGGCTGCAGGCAGCTCGTGTCACGCGCCTCGTAGACATGTCAAGTGTAAAGTTCAGACACAGTCGAGGCGCAAGTTGTGTGGTTCAAGTTGTTGTTGTTGTTGTTGTTGTGCTGGTTGCTCTTGTTGCTGTTGGTGTGTTGAGCAGCATCAACTTTTTGTGGCGACTAAAAGAAATGCTTGTAAGTATTTTCTGTGGCGCGCAACTTAATTAAGAATAAGCAATGTTTCAAAACTCGAAATGAAACTGAAACGGGAAACAAAGCGCGTCAGGAAGAAGAAAGTGGATGTGGCAGCAGCAAGCAACAGCAACAACAACAGCAACAACAACAATAGTAATGTGGCAGCCTCTGACGACGCGCTTGGAATAACAAAAACGGAAATGAAAGTAATTTAAAGTGGTATTAAGTTGTGGCTGCCACATGAAGATGGCTCTCATTTTGTTGCTGTTGTTGCCACACTCATAGTCACTGTAACTGTACAAACACGCACTCAAAGCGTGAGAGTTCTCCTTATATCCACACACACACACATAAGTCATGTGCGCATAGCAACAACTGCCTCACAATACCAACACTGACCGACAAAAGTCTCCATTTCTTTTTGTTCACACTTCCAGCTCTCCGTGCCACACTTGCCACGCTTAGCACTATATCAAATGCTGTCTGACGTTGACTTCATGTTGGCCAGCAGCTATTTAGTTTTGTATTCTGCACTATATGAAAAGTATTCCGTTCAAATATTTTGAGAATTTCTTATGTTTCTTAAATTTCAACAGGAGAAATACTATCAGAAGATCAACAATATTTGTTGCACATATTTTATAATAAAGTCTAAATACAAGTCTTCAAATGGATTCGAATAGTTTGCAGCTGAAAATGTGTTGTTCTTAAATTATAATTATTATTTGGTTTTTATTCGCTTACCTTTTAAAATGTGCGAATTTAAAGAAATCTTCTAAAGAGTTTCTCTCTGCTGTTCCTTCGTGCAACTTGGTTGTTGCCGTGTGTGTGTGCAACGGTTGCCTCTTGCGGCTGCTGCTCAAACCCTACTCGTTGCGCAAATAATAAAGCACTTTAAGTGCCGTGCCACAAGTCTTGATGCAAGCAAGCCCCAATAGGCTTCGTTAAAAGCCGCCCCCAAAAGCTCCACACACATGAAAGATTGTGTGCATGGTTCGTGTTGTTAGTACATAAATAACGTTATATATATGTATGTGTATACATATATATGTATTTAGTATATAGTTGAGCGAGTTGCGAGTTGCGAGTTGCGAGCTGCGAGTTGCCAGCCAAGTTTTACGCATATGGGCAAGTTTATGACTTTGCCGTATAACTTAAACTACGTCGAATTCAATTAACTCAAAGCACGGCTGTGACTACGCTGCGATTTTGGCAGGGCTGTGTAGTCAATGCTAGTTGGCAGGGCGAGCGGGAAAAGGGGTGTTGTGGGAGGGCTGGGGGGGGCGGTACCAAGTTGCGGGTGGTCCCGACGCCAACTGTTTCAGTTACGAGTTTTGTGCTCTGCTGTGCTGTGACAACTTAAGCACATGTGCGTGTATGCTTAAGCCTCTGTGTGTGTGTGTGTGTGTGTGTGTGCGTCTGGGGAGCCTAGCTGCTGACTATGGCTCCTGGTTATTGCTCCTGGCTGCCTTAATGAGCGACACATTTGCGAGCCGCCTGTCAGATTTTTTACATAACTTTGCCACAATTTGAGTAGCGGCAAAGACGCTTAACGAACCAAATGAAACGCAGCAAGACAAAGGAGCAGCACACACACACACACAGAGACAACTTGGAGCTGTTGTTGCTGCTGACAGTGCCACATGTTGCCCCATGTTGCCCCATGTTGGCTCATATACGCCACACAGCATGGCGCACAAACACAAACCGCAAAACTGTGCTCGAGACCTGCGTGCAACAAGCAGCGCCAAGAACACAGCATACGCCCACACACGCCCACACACACACACACACTCATATCCATAAATGCCCCATTGTCGGTCGCTTTTAAATGCCAACTCAGCAGCATCCTGACAATGTCCTGGTTCGCTTTACTCCACAAGCCACTCGCTTGCCTCATTTTCGGCTTTCATCACACATTTTGCACAGGCAGCCGAAAAGTATGCAACACGAATGCTAAACGTTTTTAATTTCATTTGCCACTACCCCCAACCCTTCCCCCCCCCCCCTGCACTTCAGGAGTGGCAGAAACTGTGACTGGAAACCCTGACGTAAATTGTGAGGCGATTCGTTGCGCGTTTTTTCCACGTGTCTGTGTCTGCGTCTCTGGCTGTGTCTGTGTGTGTGTGTGTGTGTGTGTCTTGTTATTCATTTGTTGTCGTCGTTGTTGTCCTTCCCATTGTCTACCCTTTTTTGCTATTTGTGTTATTTGCATTTCATTTCTTTTGGATTTGCCTTTTTCGTTTTGCCTTTTTTGTCTTTTTTTTAGGGGTCATTTCTCTTGGCGCTTTCCGTTTCACCCGTTTGATTGATGGCATTTTGGCGCCGCACAGCGTACTTTATGCGTTTATCTTTATTTTTTTATATTTTCTTTTTGTTTTTGGTATTTTCTGCCCTTATGCCAGTTATAAATAGCAAACGCATTTCTCTCAAGTGTCGACGCTGACGTCAAAAAGCGCGACCCCAATGAATTTCCCAATTGCGATTACGAGATTAGAGAACAACAACAACAGCAACAGCAACAATAAGACCAAAACTGATATAAACGCTAATTGCTAAAAGTTGTCCGGTTTGAAATGAAGGAAACAACAACAATCCAACCAACCGCGAGACAGACAAAAAGACAGCCAGACAGCCACAGACCGTGTTAATCTTCGATTCGAGAGCTGGTTGAGAATGTCTCAGTAATTAATTTTGTTCGCAATGGATTTGAATGTCACGTTTAATATGCTTAACAAGTGGCTGCGCTTCCAGATATTTATCTTTATTGCTGCCAGCAGGCGTTGATTCAATTAAATGGAAAGTTGACGAATTTTTGGGCACAAAGAAATGTTGCAGTTGTCGAGTGTTTCGCATCGAAACCGTCTTAAAAGCAGTTTGTTTTTCTAGTACTTCAACGATGGATTATAGGCCGCGCGCCGTTTGCTAATTTCTTTTCCATTTTGTGGCGCTTTAATCTAGTGGCGAATGTTGTTGAGAGCAAGCAAATAGCGAGCTACTTTCAAATGTGCGCATTTGATGCTGTGCTGCACCTAAAACCACTCCACGTCTGAGCCACCCCACGACGCCCAACCACAGTCGCTTAATCGTCAGCAGTGCAGCCATTTTGTATTCGGCAGCGCCGCAATGTATGCTACACTATAATTAATTACAGCATTCAATTGCATCGCTGTCGGTGCTGCTCCTACAGATGATGTCCTTGTTGCAGCTGCTGTTTGCATTCGTTATTGCTGTTGTTGTTGTTGTTGCTGTTGCTGTTGTTGTTGTTGTATCCTTGACATTTAGGAAAAGCTGCGCTACGCTTGGCATCACTTCGGGGGCCACTCGCCGAACCGGAAGTGAATCCTTAGCCCTGCCAGCAGCCAACAAACTGCGCGAGCATTCAGCAAAACTCTTTGCTCGCAGCTTTATAGTTTCGCTGCTTTTCGTCGCTGCTCATTTTCTTTTTTATTTTTATTTTCCTTCTTTTTTTTTTTTTTTTTTGTTAGTTTTTGGTGGTGGCGGCAAAAATGTCGCCGTTGCCCGCAGGCAGACTTGTTTCCATTCGCATTTCTCATGCTGTGCGCTGAAAGAGAACTTTATTTTGGCAAGAGCGCGCAAAGCTGTGGATTGTGGCTATAAGGCGCCCATATGTAGTTGTGGCTCTACACACACACACCCACACACACACACAGCAAAGTTTCCACCAACGCGCACAGTGGTACAATTCTTGTGGTCACAGAACAAATTTGATTTTGCTCATTTGCCACAAAAACTAATTTTGCATTTTTGCTTTGACTTTGGATTCGTCTCTGGTTTTCTCTGTCTGTGTTTAAGTGTGTGTTTTGCCTCTCTGTGTGTGTGTGTGTGTGTGTGTGTGTTAATGTGTCGCAGCTGTTGCTGATTGCCTTTTATTGTATTATTTTGGCATATGTTTTGGGAATACTGCGCTAATGATAATGACTGCCTGGGGAGGGGTGCACCATTTTCTCGGTCAGGGGAATTTCGCAAATGATTTTGTTTTACGAGTCTTGTCGTGGTTTTGCAACGGCAGATTATAATTAAATATAAATGCATGACAAATGTGTTTGTGAAGTGGGTCTGTGTGTGTCTCGGTGTGTGTCTGTGTGTGTTTATATATAGCTCACTTTTGGGCTGATGCAATAATTTGAATGCCTCAGGAATTCACTAAAATGATTTATTAAATACATAAAATTGTTGCTTGGATTTAAATGCTGCCAACTTTTGTGCTGAAGCTGGAGCAATTTGCATAAGCGATGTGTTCTTAAGCACCAATTTTGTTTGGCTTTGTTAGAGCAAATTTAATAAGTTGTAAGTATAGGTGTATATATATATATATATAAGTATACTTAACCTACGTCTGATGAGAATTTCAGTAAATACTCTTTGCACACAGCTGAATAAACTTTCACTGCAAATAGCGTTAATGTGCTTTGAACTTAATCTGCATTTATAACTAATTTATTTGTGAATATAAATGGACTTCGACGCTTACATCGGCAACTCTCTGCTGCAACTTATGCAATTACAAGCCATGCCACCCACGCACATAAGCCATAAGCATGCCATAAGCAACCCACGCATTTTTCACAGTCATTTCAAAAACACGCGCAGAAAAGCTTATCAAACGCAAAAGGAGAGAGAAAATATTGAAATGCTGTAAAGTTTAGCATGCCTCTTCATGTTAATTAGGGGAGCAGGACACACACACACACACACAGACTAACAGCGTACAATGACGCACTTGACGCCCACACACACCACACACACACACCACACACACAGGCACAATTGAACAATGGAAGTTGATGCGCCAACGGGAAAAAAAATGAAGTAGAAACGTTGAACATTTTATTAATTGACTGTCAGCGGCATATCCGGCACAGAAAATGGCCAAAAAAAAATAGAGAGAGGGGAAGAGCACACAAGAGGAAGAAGATGTCGCCAATCTGCAAGTTCGACAGACAAAATGGGTAGCCTACAAACAAAAAAAAAAAAAAAGAAGAAAAAAAAGAAGAGGAGCGAAGAGGACAGGAATATGGCGACAGCTGCTCAACTCGACAATGACACCCTGTTTGCAGTTATGTCTGTGTATGTCTGTGTGTGTGTGTGTGTGTGTGTGTGTGTGTGTGTGTGTGTGTGTGTGTGTGTGTGTACAGTGCGTGTTCATTCATGCCCGCAACGGGCACAGCAAAGTCCTTTTCAATGACATTGACAACGACACGCAGCGCGATGGAAAGAAAGGGAAGGCAGAGAAAGAGAGTGACAGAGAGAGAAAGAGAAAGAGAGAGAGAGAGAGAGGCAGTGAAAAAGGGAAGGGGAGAGCGAGTGGCAAAGGTAGAGGGAGAGAGCAAACAGAGGTCCTTAGGTCCTTGGGTCCTTGGGTCCTTGCTCGACTTGCTTGCTCAACAGGTTGGCAGTCCAGTTGGGGATATCAGCTTGTTGTTGACTTTCATACACCTGAAGCCCGCCAGCCACCCACTTTCACAGCAGCTGCAGCAAAATTTTGTTTCTTTCTTCCTTTCTTTCTGGCCGGCTTTCAATCATTGACACTGCCAACTGCGGCGTCGTCGTCGTCGTCGTCATCCTTCTGCTGCTGCTGCTGCTGCTGCTACTGTTGTCGTTGGAGTGCCGAGCTCAGTTAGCAACTGACACTGTACGAAGCATGTGCGTGCGCTGCGTCTGCGTCTGCCACAAGAACAGCGACAAAGCCAAGCGAACCCATTCACAATCCGAGCAAATCGCGTCTGTGTGTTGATGTGTCTGTGTGTGTGTGTGTCTGTGTGTGTGTGTGCAACAGCTGTTTGCCTAGGCTAGCTGCAACAACATAAATAAACTTGTCATTACACAAACTGGCTGCAAACAGGAAAACAATGTGATTGGCATTTGAAAAAGGCGCACAAAAAAAGAGTTTGACAAATGTTTTTTATATTTATCGAAATGCGCTCGCTTTGACATTTGATTAAAAAACTTTGCCATAAATAAATACAAAACCAACAACAACAGCAACAACAACAACAACAGCTGTAAGTAAACTTTTTTAATGCGCGGCTGGCAACATATGGCATTGGCTTTAGTTCAAGCTTTAGTTGCTGCTGGTCGGGGCGGGGGCGGTGGGGTAGGCGTGTGCCTCGTTCATGTTTTCCTCTTCTTTGTTGTTTTTTTTTTTTTTTTTGTTGTATTTTGCTTACTTGTTTGTCGTTGTTGTATCCTGGCACCTGCTGCTGCCATCCTTGTCAATATTGATTTTTGTGTGATTGTTATTTATTTTTCATTTTTACAACGCCTCCGCACTGGCCTCCTTTCAGTTTTCACTCTTGATCTGCGATATATGTGTGTGTGTGTGTGTGTGTGTGTGTGTATAAGTAACTTAAAGCTACACGAGCCTTAGACTGGCCATATGCTGCTGCCTCTTTTGTGTAAGCAGTGTGTTTATCTCTGTGTGCGTGTGGGGCACGCAACATTTTCTCTTCCATTTTCTTTTTCTTTTTTTTTTTTGACACCAGCTGCTTGACATTGAAGCTCCCCAATCTGCGTGTGTGCGTCTATTTAGTAAGTGCCCCAGTTGTGCTAGCTGCTGGCATCTGTTTCCGCTGTTAAATATAGATTGGGTATCCTTAAAAAGGATTTCGCTCCTGATGTAATCAAGTCATATTTTTGGCGCTTCTCATTTCATCTATTTGCAGTGCGCTTTAAAGTTCTGAAATTGTATAATAAAATATATTTAATATTTCTAACTTCGTCTTCTTTTATGACTGAAGCTCAACTTGATTGTCCCATTAAAATATTAAATATTCTTTTAACAAGCATTTCATAATCATTTCATGTAGAACAATTCGCCACAACATTTCGCATAATTCTAATAATATTTTTCGTTTTCTCTCCTTTCAGGTAAGTTCTCAAAATGACACCATCAACTATATCTGTAAAGCGGTAAGCGTTTTAAGTCAATCCCAGTTTAGTAGACGACTCGTCTAACGCAATAATGGGAAAACTGCTCTCAGCATTATTTTCCAGCTGCCCCGCAAGCTTTGCTTTGAAAACTCCCTGCTCAATTGGTTTTACACCCACCCTTTTATCAACCCTCATTCAACCAGTCAGCAATTGATATTCCATTCGCTAGTAGAAATCCGCTCAAGGCCATGTTGCAACCATTAAAATTAAAAAAAAAATTGGTAACTGCTTGCCACATCCGTTACCCGAACCAACCCAAAAACAATCTAAATAAAATGCAAAAAGAAAAAAAACAATCAAAAAAGGATAGCAGTCAAAACTGAGACCACAGAAAGCAAAACTTGAAATGCTTGCAACAGTCGGCGGCAAATACAATAACAATAACGGCAGCAAAACGGAAGCAAGAGCCAAAAGTAACACATAAAAAGGCCCAAAAGAAAACTCGATTCACCCTCCCAGCCCCAACTCACACCAAAAACGATTCAAGGGGGTGGAAAAACTTTGCTGGGAGAATCGAACAACAAAACTTGTGAAATTACTTTGCAAATAGTTGCAAATACTTTGACAACAACAGCAACAACAACAACAACAACAACAATGCAAATAATGAGCATTGAACAATAAAAAAAAAGGGAGAGAAAAAGAGAAAGCGCCAACGCGACAAACTGCGAGTGGGCGTGGCAATTGGTATCAAATGGGCCAAAATGCGAATACGGCCACAGCCAGAGATAAAATGGAGATTATGGCAGGGGTGTAGGGTAGGGGTGGGGGTAAGGGAAGGGGTAAGCAGGGAGCTGGTTGAGCATAGGCAGCCAGTTTATGGAAACGACCAAAGTTTGCTGCCTGAGTGGGAAAAGGGGGGTTGCGGTTGGTGTTGGTGTTGGTGTTGGTGTTGGGGGCTCTAAACACAGAAGAGGCAAAGGCGGAGGCGGAGGCGGAGGCGGCACAGCGCCAACTCGGCAGCCAGCTGTTGTTGCTGCAACCACAAAATGTAAAACAGCACACAACTAGTTGCCGCCATTGTTGCAAGCTACAAAATAGGGGCAGCATTTGGTGGCATTTGGCTGGTGTTGGTGCTGAGACTGGCGCTGGTTTTCAAGTTTCAAGTGCACGACTCTCTTCAAGTAATTTGCTGCGAGCATTTCCTCAATGATTAAGACATTTTGCGCAACTTGCAACACACTGGCGGAAGTAACTGCTGCTGCTGCTGCTGCTGCTGCTGCTGCTGCTTGTTTGTTGCAACCCCAAAACTGAAATTAATTGTCATCATAAAATTATGCAGAGTGTGTCTATCTGCCACGTCTATTTGCCACGCCAAAAAGCCCGAGCGTTTGCTACAAAAAGTTGCATGCAACTTTTACAGCACTTTTTGAGTGCGTAATAAATGTTTACGCAAATCGCACATTCCGCAGAGGGGCCAGCGACAGGGGCTGGCCAGCTGACGTCAAAGGTGCCAAATGTGTGTGGGAGGTGAGGGAGATGTGGGAGTGGCTGATGAGGTGCCAACGAAGCCGCACTTCAACTGCTTTCCAACACTTAACTAGACACAAAATAATTGTTGGTAATAGTTGCAAGTTGCCAGTTGCCAGTTTGCAGTGTGGCAAAAGTTTTTGCGTAAATGCACTCGCTCAGAGACTCTAAATGCCCCAGAGAGAGACAGAGCGAGACAGACAGAGAGAGAGAGAGAGAGACAGAGTTAACTGGAACAGTGCTGCATAATAAGATGGCAAGTGTGAAAACAACAAATAACGTTAAAGTTTAGCAACACTTTGGCCAAGCCATTGGCAGGGGCCAGCGTCAAAGTTGATAGTTTCCCTGGGGTGATGCAAAAAAAAAGCATTCAACAGAAAATAGTCGCAAAGTTGAATATAGAAATTTAGCCAAGTTGCGCTTTTCGAATAGTTGAAGTACGTGAAAACCTAAATCTTTATTTATGTGTACACATTTTGTGCGTATAAATGGCCAACTTTGCTGTAATGCGAGCATGTTTTTTGATTTTGTCTTTTCCTTCTGCCATAAAACATAATTATAAAAGTCGCACATTTTGTGTGCATTTTCACCAGCAGCTGCTCGCCATTTTCTCGGAGGGCCAATCAAGTTGCCAAACAAACTTCCTGCTGGCTGTGGAGAGCCAAAGCCAGAAGCTTAAATATGTTTGCCAACTTTGCGCTTATGCTGACTGCCTCAGCTGCCACCCACACTTGCCCCCATATTGCTGCCTCGCCAGCGATTGCTTCATTAACTTTCAGTCTAATAACTCACACGTTTCACGTGCTTTCCCTTTCCCCCTCCCCTCATTAAAGCTCAGTCGAGCGCAACTTTTTTGCCTCTTTAGTTTTTTTAATATTTTTTTATTTTAATTTTTTATTCTCGAGTTTTCCTCTTTCTTTTGCTTGATTATTTTTAGAGCAAAGGGGAAAAAACTACTCCAGACTTGGCTCCCTCGATCTCTTTTTGAACTGTCTCTATTCTCCTCTCTCTCGCTCTCGCTCTCTCTCTTGCTCTCTCTCTCTTTCGCTCTCTGTGTCTCTGAGCTGCGTTTTGGCCATAATTAAACAGCCATTTGGCACGTACGGAAGAACTTGATGGTATTTACAACAAAGGATGCTGACACGTCGTCCTGCCACAGGAGTTGCTTTGCCAAACTCTCTTCCTCTTGCTTTTCCTGGACTCGCTTTTCCTTTTTCTTTAGCTTTCCTTTTTTCTCATTTTTTTTTCTTTCTTTTGTGTTATCATTTTTGGGATACTCGGCACAAAAAATTAAGAAATTCCTGCAGGATAATTGCGTCGCGTGCGCTGCATACGTGCACAGAGTTTGGCTATGCCCAAGTCTCTCTCTCTCTCTCTCTCTATCTCTCTATCTCTCACTCCCTCTCCCTCTCTCTCTCTCTCTCTCTCTGTTTTTATTCCGCTCAAATATTTTCGCACATATTATTGAAACTGCGTGCGAGACGAGCAAAGTTTGTTGCCTCAGCTTACTCCAGTTGCTGCCAACTTTTGGGCACGCCCCGAGGGTTGCTCAGTAAGTTCACCACACATGCCGCATACGCACTGTTGCCGTTGCTTTTTTGTTTAGTGTTTAGTGCGGCAGGTGCAGCAACAGCCGCTGGGCTGCAACTTGTATTGAGGGTTTTAGGTTTCTCGGTTTTTGTCTGCGTTTTGTTTGCTGCAAGTTTTTGAGCTCGCTCACTCGCTTGCCTGGTTGGCAACTCTTTCACACACACACACACACACACACACACACACACACACACGCCAGCTTGCCAACTTTTTCACATGAGGTTGGGTGCTGTCTGAGTCTGTTTTGGGGCATTCATTTGCTGCGGTTGCCAGTTGAACACGATTTTTGAATTAATGCACAAAGTGCAAGTTTCTAGCGCCACATTCGTTGTTGGGTTCTATTTTTCATTGCAGCCCTTTTCCCCTTTCCCTTTTCCCTTTGCTTTTGCCTTTGCTGTTGCATACAACATTTTTCGAATCGCTTTTCTCTTTTTATTTATTTTTCTTTTTTTGTTTGGTTTTAATGGCTTCTGCGTTTTGGGCCAAATTGAAATTAAATGTTTGGCGCGTTTCACTTGAAATCGCCGAGTGGCAATCGGGGCAGGCGGGTTACTTGCATTTCTGGCAAAAGGTGTTGGCAGCTGCAACTTGCAACTTGCTGTTGGCAATGGTTACACACATGTGCACACACACATTTATATATATATAAAGATAGATATATATATATTATATTATATATATTCTTAAGCCTTACAAAGTGCACGATTAATGAGCCTGAGATGTTTACAAAATGTTCAAAAAACATATAAAAGAAGTTTGCTGATGGTAAATCCGCCAACTTAATTTATATTTTTTAACTTTAATCAATTGAAAAGGAAATTGATTTACATCTCTTAGCAGATAGCATATAAAACTAGATTATTCCGGCATCTTTAATGGTTTTCTGCTTTCAAATTGTAAATCAAATTATAGAAGTGATCCACTTCACAACGAGAAGTCCTGAAGACTGCTGACAGGGGTGCTTCTCAAACGATTTTCATGAAAAATTTGTCAATATTTATTACATCTAATTTGGAAATCATGTCTTTAAAATTGTAGCTTTTGCTACGATCTGAAATTGATAAGTGTCGCTTAGGCAGCTATGAATAAAATGCAATAAACTTGATCTGCATGGGGTATTCCAAATTTGAGATTACAGCTCGAATAGTCCCTGAGATCTGCCTGCTCATACAGACTATTAGACACATGATCAGATGGACAGGAATCTATCTATCTATTCATCTATCCATCTATCTATCTATCGATCTATCCATCCATCTATCTATCTTTCCATCCATCTATCTATCTATCTATCTATCCATCTATCTATCTATCTATCCATCTATCTATCCATCTATTCAGCTATCTGTCTATCTATCTATCTATCATCCATCTATCTATACATCTATCTATCCATCTATCTATCTATTCATCGATCTATCTATCTGTCTATCTATCTATCTATCTACCCATCTATCCATCTATCTATCCATCTATCTATCTATACTTTATCTGCTCAGATATATTTCCTTCCCCTTTTTTACCCAACATATTTAAACGTTAGTTTAATCCAAAAGGGATTCATGATTATTCCCCATTTACTTTGGATATCTTCAAGCTAAATTTTAAACCAGATTTGCATTTGCAAAACAAGCAAAGGGGAAAAACACGAATCGAGTTCGTTGTCAACAATGAACAATGAACAAGTTTGATCGAAAATACATTTGGCTTGTCAATCGCTTTAGTGCCGGCAAAGTTATGAAGTTCGAAACTACGAAAGGATGTAAGAATTTTTAATGAAATTCTGTCATGTAAGCATGGCAAGACAAGGATAACTGTATTTCACACATATTGCAAATATGTTGTTGTTATTGTTGTGGTTGTTGTTGCTGTTGCTGCCTGCGCTGCTGTGCAGCATCTTTCATTTGCGTACTTCGCACTTTATGAATGTTATTGAGCTGCATGTGGCATGGAGTATGTTTGAAGTCTCGTTGCGGCTCACAATCAACTGTCAACAATTCCCTGCTCTACTCTCCCTCTCTCTCTTTCCCTCTCCCTCTCTCTCTCGCAGTCTCTCTTTCTCTGTCTGTCTATCGACTGAGTTGCCGGTTCATTTTCAATTTTCCTTAATGCCCAGATGCGAGAAACGCTGCCAAAGTCCCAATCGAGTTGACGCTTTTCACTTTGGCCCAGGCGATAGAAATTCAAAAAGGGCGTTGCATAAAACTCACTCAGGAGACCGAAACGAAGACGCAGACATATTCAATTATGACATTTCCCGCAGCAGCAGCAGCAGCACAAAAAAAATGGAAGGAAAAACACAAAATAGATGAGCAGAAAAAAAAAAACAGAAAATCGAGTTCAAGCGAGTTGAGCTGAGGACACTTCATCAAACGAAGTGTCAACAAAGTTAAACGAGAAACTGCTGCAGCAACGACAACAACAACTACAGCAACAAAGAATATGCCACATAATACCCATGTTTCACGCAACGAAACGCAGTCGCAATGCTTCAACCCTCCACCCCCAAGCAGTTCCCCCCCAGTTTGATACGCCCACTCATCCCTCAGTGGCATTGCAGCAGCCGCGCGCAGTTTTTGTTCGCACTTCCGCTTGCCTCCTTGTGGCAGCGGCAGCGACAACACACTCGTAATTTCAAAACAAATATGAATGTCAAACGTGACTGAAATGCAGAAAGCGAAACACCATCAAAATCGTAGTAGAACATTCCAGTCTCATTTTCTATTTGCAACCAAAAACCTTTGCTCAACTCTCAATTGTCTACGGGCAAGTTCTGAGTTTCAGCCTAGTCATATTTCTCGCTCTCTTTTTAAATACTCTTACAGCGGGTATATCGATTTAATTGTAAAGTTTGAGTGCATTTTAGAAAACATATTCAAGAGTCGAGCAGCTCAAAAAAAACTGACGATTTGCAGTCTGTTTTCCATGACTTTTTTGTGACATTTGTTTATTAATTAATAAAGCAGTTAGCAAAAAAATATTTAAACTTTTTGCTCCATTTTAATGTAATTATTTCAAATTTGGAACAATCCAAAGATGAGTTTTGCAAGTAATTGTTTTTCTTTAAGCTCATCAGTAACAATCGAAGCAGATTCTTAATTAAATTTAGCAGTCTTTGCAGTTCTTAAGAAAATGTACACATTTTATTATGCAATCCATAAAAGTGAATAATAACTCGGAGCTGCAAGTGCATTCAGTCTGCGACTTTTTTTTCTTTAGTTTTTGCCCCATTTTTTTTTTGTTTTGTTGTTTTTTTTTTTCGTTTGTTTGCTCTGCAAATAATACCATTGTCATTGTCATTGTCATTGGCATACATCAACTCCCCCATCCCCCATTCCCCATTCCAACAAAGCGCTTCAATGTATGCAAAGAGGCATTCCAGAATCACCGATTCTTTCAGCGCTTTCAGCTCGAGTTGTTGTCGTGGAATGCATTCATTGCGTGTCGTCGTCGTTGATGCGTGTCCAGCGTGTCTCGTTGGTGATTCCTCTGCTTCTGTTTTTGATTTTCCTCTTATTGTTGCATTCAACACCATTTCTTTTTCTTTGCCTCGGCATTCTCATTAATATTCTATGACTTTTGCGTGAGATTCTGTTATTTTGTTGTTGTTTTTCTCCTCTTTTTTTCGTTCATTTTGGAGCAGCAGTCAACTTGTCAACTTTTTGCACGTCTTCTCTGGCTTAGCTATGCTGCTACTGGTCGCCCCCCGTCCTCACTTGCCACATGCCCGCTTGCCACACCATTGCTGGGGTCTGCGATTTGTTTGACCGGATTGTGCGTCATGAATTGTTAATATTTATGCGACACTATCAATCATCAATCTTAGTGCAAATCGCACATCAATCAATATTTGCATTTTCATATTTATGTTCCCCCGCTTTGCTCCCCCAACTTTTGTCATGTGCCACAAACTGGAGCATCATCCGCTTCAAATGGAACTGAGAAACTTGGCTTTTGTCTCCCTCTTCTTCCCGTCTTCCCGTCTTCTCCTCTTCTTATTTCTCTTGTTTTGTCTCCCATTCGATGGCATCGATGCTTATTTGTTTGACAAATTGTTATTTTCTGGAGCGTTGACCAAAACAAATGAGCAGACCGAAGTGGCTGTGCTTGTGGCACTCTCAAGGTGCGCAGCCAACGTTTGCCAGCTTGTCAATTATGGCCAAAAAATATTTGAGATTGATAGTTGAAACATGTTGTGGGATTGTTTGTTAAACAATCATGATGCGCAGCAGCCTGAAATTATTGTAAAAGAAATTAGAAATGCGTTGGCAGAATTGGAGACTGGTGAAAATTAAGTGGAGAATTTCTCAGTCTTTTGAAAATAATTGAGAAATGTGACAGATCTGTGATTATTCGCACAATTCGCTGAAGTGCGGAAAATTTATCGACTTTTATTCAGTTGCTTGAGAGTCTTAAACGACGACAGTTTTCAGACAAAGCAAACTGATTTTTACGCATGTCACAATTTGCCAAAGAAATAACTCAACTTTGAAAGAATTCAGTTCGAAAAGGAGATTAAAATCGAAAAGTTACTTTTGATCATTAAAAAATAATCAAAAATTCGCACGACAAGCGCTCAAAACTAATCGAACAAATTGCATTTATTCCCTTGTTCTTTTCTTGCAGGTAAGTTTCACAATCAATTAAGTTGCTACAAAGGAGCCTGGGGCGGAGACGAGCTGGGTTGTTGGTGAGGGGGAGGAGTGGGTTGGTAAGTAAGGGATTAGGCGAACTGCACTTGGCTTGCCGGGATTACAACTTAACCCCAAATCGGAGCCGGATCCGGAGCCAGAGTCAAAGCTGCCACAATTTGTAAGCCTTTAATCAGAAGCCAAAAGAATTAGCAACAACAACAACAACAACAAAAATGTTAAGCAAAAAGGTCCACGAAACGCTGCAATTTGGTGCTTAATTATTAAAGGGTTTTTTCGGGCTGCCTTTGCATAACTATTAGTTGAAGTAGGAGCTGCTGCCGCTGCCGCTGTTGCAATAAAGGCGGCAGCAGTCCTGGCGCGTAACATGCCGCATTGCTTTGTTTGCCTGCCACTTAATCGGCTCAAAGTTAACTAAAAAAGAAAAGAAAAGCATAAAGCTGAAGAAGAATAAGAGGAAAATAACAGGCAGGCAAGCAGGCAGGCAGGCTGCCTGTCTGCATGCCCCGAGCTTGTGGCACGTTTTAATTGGCAATTTTGTCAGAGGACTAAAAAGTAGCTGACAGCTCGAGCTCCCAGCAGCAGCAGCAGCGGCAGCAACTCCTGTGTGTGTGTGTGTGTGTAACACAATAAGCCTCAACGTTGTCACACAGCTCTTGCGACATGGACATGAAACCCAAACCACACCCGATCCACACTCCTCGCCACACCCCGTTGCCCGCCGCACGACTAGTCCCTGTTGTAGGTCGCATCGGGAGCAGCTGCTGCTGTCCTGGTTCCTGTTTGTACCCTGCGCCTTTCACTGACTTGTTGTTGGCGACCCGCGACCCGCGACCCGCGACCCGCGACCCGCGCCCTGCCACACGCCACTGCCCATCCCAGCCATGTGAGCATAAACAAACAGAGCAGCCACTTGTCTCGGTTCGGCTCCGCCCAGCACTTTTTTTTTTTTTTTTGGGCGGGGGTCGCCCACGCGTCGTAAAGCGAAAATTGACACTTTTAACAGGGCATGGAATGAAAAAAAAAAGGAGGAAAAAAAAGCGGCTTGTTGAGGAGGAGCTTAACCCGAAATAGCGGGCGGGACGAGCTGAAAACTGCCGTTAAGTGGCGTCCCGGTTAGTCAAAAGCCAAACAAAGGCTGTCATTTTGAACAACCCAACGCCAAAACTCCCCCCCGCCCCCGCTGCTCAGATACCCAGCTCGCCTCACCTAAACTCGCGCACTTTGCCAATTTACGCGCTGCTCGACATTTTCAATTTTTGTTTTTAGGTATTTCGCTTGCCTTTTCTTTTATTTTTTATCTTAAATTTTTGCTTTTTTTTGGTTGTTTGCATTTGCTGATTTTTCGCCTGGCATTTTGCAGCGCGTGTAGAAATTAGAAAAGCTGCGACCAGCAACAACAACTAATTTCAATATTATAGCTAGCCCTCAACCCCCACCAACCCCCACCAACCCCCACCAACCCCATCACTCGCTTTTGTCAAGCGTCCAGCTCGGCATGACAAAGCGCACACGTTGCGCATACGCCACGTTATCAGCTTTGCTTTGCTCATTTCCTGCATGGCTTTCTTTGTGCAAGGGTCATTATTATTTTCTCATTAGATGTGCAACGCTTTGAAGCCTACAGTTTCTGCATTATATATATATAAATATGTATTTATGAGCAGCATAAATAGCTTGTTTTCAAATTGCATTTAACAACAAGTAGAAATTGTTGAGAGCATTTCCAGTTCGGCCAACTGCTTCCACTTGTTTTAGTTGGTTCGTGCGTCATTTTAGTCACTCAAAATTAAGCACTGACAATGGTTTTGGGGGGTGGTGGTTGGCATTGTTGACGTCCAATGTGGGGCCATTCATAAATCACATTTTTTTTTTTTTGGTGTTGTCGTCGACGTCGTCGTTGCCGGTGGCTTTTTAAATTGCGCTTTTAATGTTTGCGCTCTGATCAAATTCAGATTTGCTGTCAGCCAAAAGCTGTCCGGCATGTGTGAAATGTTGCTGCCCCAAGTTGCGCGTCACTCAAGGCAGACCCACAGAGTCCACTCACACACACTCACACACTGACTGCCTACCAACCCACCCCCCAACCAGACACACACTTGCCGTGTGTGGGTTTTGTGTGTGTGAATTCGTATCGGTTTACATTGAATTACGGCTGACTGATGACCAAGTATTGGTTTCGCTTCTCGACAGCTGCTGTTAGCGCCAGCTTCCCTAGCTCCACCCCTCCCTCCCTGCCCCCGTTCAGTCTGAGTCTGCTTCTTGTGCACACACTTAGTGTTCATTAAATATATGAAAATGCAGCACATTTCGAGCCAGCTGAACTGAGATGATTTATGGGCCAAGCTAGCCAGCAACTCGAACTCAATTTTAATGAGCTTGCCCAGCTGAACTGAATTTAATGGATTTGATTCCACTTATTTTTCATCTTTTTCATTTTTTTTTTTTTCTACTCTTTTTGTGTGGCTGGAAAAATTGAGTAGTGTTCAATTTGATGTCTCCAGGGTTACATTTTTACCGCTCGTAATCAGATTGACTGCGGATCGGATTTCATGAAATTCTGGTGTAAAAACTTGGGGTGAAAAACCCAACAAATTAAGTGAAAGATGATTGCAGGGGTTTCTTTTTTATATTTGTATTCGGTTATCGAAAAGGTTATGAAAAATAATGGAGAGAAAAAAGATCAGTTTAACAACCGTTTTACAACTGCGTCAAGTTGATATTCTTTTTTAGCAAAGTTAAAATTCCCAATCGAATATCTTCTCCGAGCTAACTTTAATGGTAGGCAGGTATTTTTGTCTATATTTTAGCCTTCACTAAATGCACACTAATTTTCTATATCTGCAATCAAACATGTGTGCATTGGAAGCCTTTAGTTGTTGCTACGCCCACTCGAGCATATGCCACATGTGCCACACACACTGATTATGATATCAATTTTATGCATGCACACAATTGCTGACGCCACCCCTCCTAAATGCTGACCACCCCTTTGGCCAGCATATCGCAGCACTATCAATTTTCAGAGCGCATTGAAATAGATATTATTATTACAGCGAAGACTTATGCGCAGGCGTATCAAAATTCGACTGGTCACGATTGACTCTGTCTGTGTGTGTGTGTGTGTGTGTGTGCCTAATTTAAGCCAAGCCAAGCCAAGCCAAGACAGGACATGTCTGAAACTGTCCCGCGATTCCCTTCAACCCTCAGCCCAACCACCCGCAAATCATTCGCTTGCTTTTGTTGTTGTTGTTGTCTGTTCATTATGTTTGATGTCCATTAATGGCCATGTTTTCCATGCTTATGATATCATTAAAATGGACACACACACGCACACACACGCACACACGCACACACACACACACCCCGACCGTTATAATCGTGTTGATATTAACACTTAAATTGTTCTGACTAAAGTGAAGCCTGATAAGCAAAATGGTTTCGTGCTCAACACAGATTTCATGTTGCTGACCTCTCCCCCCCCCCCCCTCCCTTCCTCAGCAACCCCCTCTTGCTGCTCTGCATGTACTTGCCCCTCGTCCAATTACGAGTTGAACTGTCTTAAATGTAGCTGTAACTAAACTAATTTCATCTTGGACACAACCTTGACAATTCCCTGCATAAGCCAAGCAACCATCTCAAGGTGACAGGACGACGGGATGCCAACTCGTTGGTCTCCCTGTCTCCGTCGCCAACTAAGAAACGAATGCACTTAATGCAATTTCATTTATTTTTAGCCAGAAGGCATTAGGCCCGCAACCCCGCCCACAACACTGCCCCCAACCCCAAACAGACCAGCTTGATGCCGCTGCTGTGTTGCTGCCCCAACTGGCATTTCCTTCCACATTCTTCCCACACATTTTTCTTGTCTCCCCAATTGTAAAATTCCTTGGCAAACATTTTTGCTGTATTTATTTGCCTTGCGGCGCGTTGCTCAGAAAATGTGATTTCCTTTAAGTTTTCAATTCGTCCTTAATGAGTCTATTGTGCCAAGGAATTTTAATTGTTTACTGCCATAATTGAGTTATTTACTCAATTTGCTAAAAAAAAAAAAATGCCAAAGATAAAAAGTTGTTTATATTTTTATACTTGTCAAAAATGATAATTGTAGCAATTTTTCACTCAAAATTCCTATTTTTGTTTTCTCTTGTCAATTTTCCAGTCTAATATTCGATAACTGCATATTCTCTGGCTTATCTTTTTAAATTTTAACTGACGTTTATAAAATTAATCTGTTTTTGGGTTTCTTGTCGACATATGTTGCCTTATCGCAATGCTGATTGCTAAATTTCAAATACCCTAACATAATTCCAGCCAGCAACTACAGGCAAAAACAAAAGTTGCCTTCAAAATCGATAAGCAACCAAAAACGCCCACAAAATGTGACTATTTCTATTGCGGTTGTTGTTGTTGCTGTTGTTGTTGTCGTTGTTGTTGTGTATTTTCACAGATTTCTGGGCAACAGTCCGATAAGCACTTAGATATTTATGTATGCCCCATACTAATGCCAGACATTCTGACCTAAAACATCGCTTCGATAAACAACTCCACTGATTTCCATATTGTGGCCTGTCTCTTCTTCTTCTTCTTCTTCTTCCTTTTCTATTTCTTGCTGGTAGCTCTGCTTCTTCTTCTTGCTCTTCTTGCTTTGTGAGTTTTGGGTATGATAACGGCATAACAAACGTGTGTTTAACTTTAGCCAATTGCTTTTTGCTGCTGCTTCGCATTACATGCAAATGTTGAACGGCACCGCTGACGCTAACGTTGACGTTGACGTCGATGGCGATGTCGACTTCGCTGCCATCGTTCACGTCCACTGACGTCAGGTGAAAGCATTAGCTTAGTTTCGAACCATTTCAAAACGTTGTACTTGGTTTGCTTCCATTGATACCCTGTAATATTTGTTGTTGCGCTGGCAAAAAAAAAAATTTTAGTTTCCTCAGCAGATAAATTTTTCAAAACTAAACTGATATTTTAAAACCAGAGCTTTTAGTTAGGTTTTCACATCTAGATCGAAACTACGTTCAATGTTGGACTGTGGTTCCGTTTGCATAAGTCAACTTTCCGGGATATCTGGTAGCTTAGCAAGTGTGAGAACATGTAGCAACGTTGACTGGTGTAATCCAATGAGCTCATGTTGATGCCACAACCCAAAACGTAGGAGTTCAGCAACGAATGGTTTCTGTGATAATATCAGTTGTAGCTGATTAGGAAAACAAAAAATGTGATTTTGCACAACACAAAGCTGATAAATAAATGTATTTTTTTGACCCGAGACTAACAAAAAAGAAAAAAAGAAAGGTAATCCAATAATTCCGATTATATGTGAAATTCACTTTTGTATTATGTATCAAATAAAAACGGCTTTGCCCGATGATGATTTAATGGTTCGTAATGCTCTCATCCATTGATCTACGCCCCTTTTTCAATGCATAACCCACCAATACATACAAAAAAAAAATAGAAAGAAAGAAAAACCAAGCAAAGGAAGGAGAGAAATAATATAGGAAACAACACACAACAAAAAAAAATCATAACAAAACATACAAACATTGCACAAATGTGTTTGTCATTAACCGTTTTATCTCTCAACTCTAATAAAAATCGCCTATTTACACAGAACATACACATACACATACACACACATGTTTACTCATTTATTTGGATTCACATTTATATTTATTTTCCCTTTTTGCGATAATTTTGCCGAGCGTCGTGCGGCGACATCGCCAACAACAACAACAGCAACAATTGACGATTGACAAGCAACATGCAATAAATGTTTGCTTATACGACTGTTAGTGTTTGTGTGTGTGTGTGTGTGTGTGTGTGTTTTGTGTTTGTGTGTGTGTGTGTGTGTGTGTGTGTGTTTTGTGTTTGTGTGTGTTTGCATTGGCATGCCGTTATGTGGGCTGCTGCGGGTCGTGCAGCAGCAGCGGGTACATTACCAGATTAGGGCGCATTGGTGGCCGTGGGTGAGGTTGGGAGTGCGATGAATATAAGCGTTAAGCCAGGAAATGGTCAACGTTGGTCGCCTTTGGCAAAGAAGTCGCACAAATTGATGAGTCGTCAAAGCGGCAATCAAAGATGCTGCTGGCTGAGCAGCGGAAAAAGGAGTTCGACTGAGAGAGAGAGAGAGAGATAAATAGAGAGAGTAACTGAGTGAGTGAGTGCATTTAACTGATAAGGAATACGAATGATGATGATGAGGAGCATAGCAAAGCAAAGAGAAAAACAACTAATAACGAGCATTTAATTTCTTGACAACCTGTAAGCGAAATGAAATGAAGCGAAATGAACAAAAGTTATGCACATAAGATAAAGCGTACGAAGAGCGGAAGCAGCAGAATAGAAAAGAATGGCATATTAAGCGCCGAGTACAGTAAAGTACAGTGCTTGTTGGCCATACTTGCCGAATGTGATGCTTATTACAAAATAATAGCTGTAAAATGTATGTAAGCTGTAAATTTATGGCTTCTATTTGTGTATGTTTTTTGAAGAGAAAGTCGTGTAATGGTATTACAATTAACGATTCTAATTTTCGAGTGACCACTGTATGTGTGTATGCATGTACGCATGCTTGAGTGTGTGTGTGCGTAGGTGGAGCGAGAAGTTAACATTACACAGGGAAATCTTGAAAATACTAATGGAGCAACAGTCCATCAACAGTCGCTTTGGCAGCATCTTTGCATAACAGTTGACAAACTGCTGTTGTGTCAAAGCTGCGCCGCTGGCTGCGCTCGCTGCTACCAGCAGCTTAGCTACGTAAGCACAGCAACAGAGCTGCGACGAGGGTGGCTCAGCGGCGTCGCTGCCAGATCATTTTAACGCATTAACACCCTGAGGGACGCTGACTGCGTCGCACCAGCATAAAAATTGCAAGCAGTGAGAATGACAGGCGGCCGATAAGCAAGCAATTCTAATGTAGGCAGCGACAGAGCCTTAACGTAACAATTATCAGCATGCCAGAGAGAGACAGAGCGAGAGAGAGCCACAATAGATGGCCTCTCATCCCTTGGCTGGTATTTTCCATATGGGAGCATTTATACGCATTCGTTTTCAATTGGAAATTCCGCTGTGGCGTTCGTTGCCCCGCGGCCCCTCGCCATCTTGTTGCTCGTCCGTTCCACTGTCAGTCAGTTGTTGGTCGTTTGTCTTGCTATTATCGTTGCTTTTGCTTTCCCTACTCAATTCCTCTATCCCCTTTCCCCTCTTGAGCCATAACATGTGATTTTTCTTGCGTATGGAATTTGTCATTTGTTGTTGTTGTTGTTGTCATTTTTATCAACGCAGATTTTTTCTCTGCTCGTTTCTTCTCTTTCCCTTTATTGTTTTGTTTTTTATTTTTGCCTTAGCCCAATGCAAGCCATATAAAACTTGTTATTCGCCATTGAAAATTGCTTTTTGCTTGTCCCTTTTTTGTTGTCGTTATTTTCTTATTTTATTTGTATTTCACTTGTATTAGAGATATCTTTATCAAATTTTGCTGATTTGCTTTGCAATTTGTGTGCGACGTCAAAGTTTTTCCAATTTCCATTTCCCAATTCCCAAGCCAAAGCCCAAGTAGCTGTTTATCATTGATAACGTTGTTCATTGTTGTTGTTGTTGATGTTGTTTTTTTTTGCTATGATTACTTCTCTTATCTTAAAAATAGATGTGTACATTAAGTAATTTAAATTTCACATTTGGGGAAATCACACAAAACCTGACAGTGCAAAGTGAATTTTGTTTTTTTTTTCTTATATCTGTGCTTCATTTTTAATCTCACCGTTTGATGTTTTATTTTGTAGCCTGGGGTAACTCCCCAATTGTTTTAGAATATGCCATCTTATTGTTCACTTACAGTAAACATCAATCACTTAGCCGAAGGTAAACAGTTTTAAAAGCCATACTGTCATTCTGTGAGTTATGGGAATTTTTAATGCGAATTCGCATAGAAACTGGTTTTCTCTCAACTGATGCGCAGAATTTATTTTTTTGCACAACGCGTGACGTGTTTTGCTTTATGTTCAATTGAATAGTGTTTTTTTTTGTCTTTTTGGGCTTTGTAATTTTAAATATCCAAGTTAAAAACTGTGTCACATATTGTGATTTTTTTTTTAGATCTGTTGACAGCTCTGGCAGTTCCTTAACTAGTTCCGAATGTCAATGTGAAAGTAACAGTTGTGTCAGGTGGCCGAACCAAACTGTAAAATATTGAAGTTTCCTGTTGACAAGCATTCATTTTTTTTGGCTAATCTTTATGGGCATTTATTTGAAGTTGGTGCTCACTGTAATAATTTCCAATTTAATGATCATCATTATGATTGGGGCGTTGCCAAAGGCGGCGACTGCAACTTTTATTACGTTTAAATAACGCATTGTAATTCTTATGTGATTTATGTTTGTACACGCAGCAAACAAACAACAACAACAACAACAAGAACGAACAGAAATAAATAAACGTCCAAAAATAAAGCATTCACACGAAAATTGGCTTGAAAAGTCAGCACCGAAAACGGTCAAGTCCCGCAACGACGCCAACGTCAGCAGCGCCGTCGACGTCAAACGAAGCGCCAGGTTGCCAGCTGATGCCGCCTGAGGCAACTCAGCTGTATGCCAACAATTTACTGGTGGGCATTTGAGCGAGCGCTTTTAAGATGGCGACGTCAACGTCAACGACGACGTCGCTGCCACTGTCGCCGTTGGCGTTCGACAGGCTGCCGAACGTTCAAATTTATTTCTCACGCCGCGTTTGCCAAATGCCAAAAACCACTTGTTTTGAGTTTTTTTTTTGCGCATAGTACAAGTGGAGAGGGGGTGCTGAAATCATGACAAAAGTGACGCCAGCGCCGAAGTCGACGCCGTTGGCAATTAAGTTCGCTTTACACGCGAACAGCGAACGGAAGAGTGCCAAAAGCGAACGACTGAAAAATTGATGAATGAAGTAATAATTGCCACAATATGCTCGAAATTCTGCTCCACTGTGCGAATTTTTGGGTGGTGGCGCGCTGCGGTTGAGTCAGACGGCAACAACGTCGTTGACGTCAACGCCGCAGCTCCGCTCCCATGCTCTCTTTTTCTCTCTCCCCCTCTTTTGCACTCTCGCTCTGTCTGGATGTCTGTCGCTCTTTGCGATACGCAAAAAAACACCCCCGCCACAATTGCTTTTTTCCGGTAGTGTTGTTAAAAGCGATGGTTAGAGAGGGAGGGGTTAGAGAGAGAGAGAGAGAGAGATAGGGAGAGAGGTGGAGAGAGAGGGAGAGAGTGAAAGAGGGAAAGCGAGCAGAGAGCGCGGAGAGCAACATTGAGAAATAGTTCCGATTTGCTCCAGAGACATTTGCCGCATACCGGCGCTTTTCCATTTACATTTTCTCGCTCTCGCTGCCCGTTCGGTCAGCAAGCCGCCCATTCATTCATATATGAGGCGCACTCACTCGCACTTGCAGCAGAACGTCTGCACTCTCTCTATCTGACAGTCGCTCTAACCAGTTCTCTTTTGACACTGCGCATGAGCTGCGCTCTCTTCGCCGGTTTCTGGATTGTGTTTGCCGTTGCTTGTCTTTGCAATCAGTTTCATTTTAATTTTTGTCGTGACCAGTTCGTTGTGCGCGTGTTTTCAAAACGAAGAAATATTCAAACAAAATTCAAATCAGCTGTGCTGGACACTGTCACTCAGTTCGTTCGTTCGTTTGTTCGTTAGTTAGTTTGTTCGTACTGTGTTTGTTCAAAGCTCGCAAATTTTTTTGCTACGTTACGCGCCGACAACAAGAAGAAAAAGAAGAAGAGCAGCAGCAGCAACCACAAAATAACACAACTCTAGCAAGCTAACTGTGTTTTTTGTGCATACTCTCCCACTGTCTCTCTTTCTGCCTGTCTGTCACTCTCTGTGCATATGTGCGTGTGTGCGTGTGCCTAACTTAAAGCTGACGTCGTCTCGTCATCGTCATCATCATCATCATTGATGACAACAGCAACAACAACGACATCAGCCGGAAAGCAGCAGTAGCAACTATTATAAAATTATTACAAAAATTATAAATTATAACAATATAACAAGGTAGTGAAATATTATCGTATGTGCGGTTTTTTTTTTCATTGTTTCCTTTACATTGCTTTCGTCGTAGATCGTCTCTGGCTGTCATTGTATATATGTATGTATGTATATGTATTTGTGTGTGTATGTGTGAAACGGCATTAAGAAATATAAAAATAGCAATAGAAAGTTATTAAAGCGATTTTTGCGAAAAGCGGCCGCAGTTGTGTGCAAAAGCAAGCAAAAAAAAATAAATACATACATATTTTTATACACATCACAAACAAAAAACCAAAAAAATAGAAAATAAAGAGCATAGAAGCAGCAGCAAAGTCAAGAAAAATAGTTAAAGCTTACGTTGCCGCTCTGCCAAACGCGCTCTCTCTCTCTGTCTGTCTCTCTTCAACGCTCGCCTTACGTCGCCGCTTACGTCTCGGTGCGCACTTTAAAACGTCGCAAAAGTTTGTAAACAGCAGAAAGCTTTGTGCAGCTGTGTGCGTATGCGTATGTGTATGTGGATGTGTGTGTGTGTGCAATAGAAAAGTGAAGAAGCAGCGGCAAAAAGCAAAACGTCATCATCGCCATTATTGTTCTCCAGCAGCAGCATCAGCAGAGGCACCTGAAGAAAAAGCAGCAGTTGCTGTCAAGCAACAGAAAACAAAGTAAATAAAAGCAAATTGCCCAAAGGGCACAATTTGTTCTAAGACTCGCAATAATTCTCTATAATGGGAATAATTAATAATAACAAAAAATAACGCAACTATTTGTGTTGCTCTGCTTGTTGTTGTCCTCCTCCTTCTCCTCCTGCTCCTCTTCTTCTTCCTTGGTGCGTGTGTCTCTCTCTCAATTGTCTCTTTTATTATGTTTTTGGTTTTCTACTTTCTGTTGTTGTTTTTTGCTACGCTCTTTCGCACAGCGCCCACACACACAAATTCGCTGAAAAAAAAGCGGCCATAATAAAGTTCAATGTCTGCCACAATAATAACTACAAAAGCAACAGCAAAGCAAAACATTTTTGCCGAATTTCGTTTAAATAAAATTTATTGCCCAGCTTTTGTTGTTGTTGTGTTTTTGGCTGCTTGTGTGAAAAATTAAATGAGCCACAGCCGTCAGCTATTGTCTATATATATATTTATATATTTACATTATATATAAATATATATAAATGTGCAGAATTTTCAAAGCGTCTTTTATTTGATATTTGGCTCTTTTTTTTAGCAGCTTTTAGTTAAGTTAGCGTTTTTAACCATTGCTCAAATGCCAAACAGTACGAATAAGACATGGGCTATGTGAAAGAGAGCGGGAGAGAGAGAGATAGAGAGAGAGAGAGAGAGCAGGAAATGACGAGACACACACTCATTTGCTCAAACAATTTATAGCGGTTTTTTTTTGTTGCTTTGAAGTTGAAGTCTGAGTGTTGGTTAATCAGCTGATGCAGTGAGGCTGTGTGTGTGTGTATGTGTGTGATAGTTATATATGTGTGTGTTTGTGTGTGTGTTGGCAACTCTATTTTTGCAATTCCGATTGTTGTCACGTATGCAATTTAGTAGTAAGCCTGAAAAAAAACTAAGATTGGTGTTTTTTGTGTTTAAAGTTTTGCTAAATTTTTGATATCGTATATAATATTGTGCGCTGTTGTTCATCTTGCGTTGACAACACAACTCTTCTCACACAACTGTCTCTCTCACACCTGTCTGATATTCTGATATGTATGTACGATTTGCATTTGTTTCTAGGCTTACCAGTGGGTTAATCAGCTCAGCACTTTGGAGGTTAGTACAAAAAATAAACAAAAAAATACAACAATTTAGCAAGAAAAATGCTTGAAGACTCAGCCTTAATCTCGAAACACATCCATCCACATATAATATACTTTTGATACATATTCCTTTGTTATCTGGTGTTATTTTTACATTTTATGTACGCGGTTTTTTTTGTTGTTGTTTTGTGTTGCTCATTTGAATTTTTTTGTTCGTCCAATTTTATTTCAGTTGTGTTGAATTTTGTGTCTTATCACACGTTTGTTTTTTTTCCTTTCTGTTTTATTTTTTGCGGCGATTAGTCAGCCTTACAGTTTATTTAAGTGCCATGCACGAAAGAGTGCAACAAACAATGGCCCCCGTCCACCCCTACCCCCTGCATATGCGTGAAGTCGCGCCCCCGTCGCGAGGCAAACAGCGTGACAAGCCGAGCGACTGATTAGCCTGACACTGCCAACCCCTCCAAAACCCTCATCCCCTCTCCCTATCTCTGTCATTCTCTCTCTTTCTCTCGCTCTTTGAAGTCCAAGGTTAAACCCTTTTTTGACGCCAAATTTTGGGTGTCACGTACTTTGCTGCCCTCCCCCTTTCCCTGCTTTAGTTCTTCTTTTAGCACTTTTGTATACATTGTATCACATTTTGTCTGCGCGCTGTCAACCCCTTGCTGAAATTGCTATGCAGGTTGTTGTTTTGGTGGGGTGGGGTGGGTTCGGGTGGGTGAGCTAGGATTACTTCATTGGAACTTTCTCCTTTACACACACACACACACAAACACAGAGGCATAGTTGTTGCAGTCATTGCACCCTTCCTCGACGTTGTAGTTGCTGCTGCTGCGGTTGTTTGCTGCTTGCCGCTCTTCTCTCAATTGCCGCCCTCCTTTTTCTGCTCTCTCTCTCTCTTTCTCTGCTTCTCCCTCTTGCACTTGTCTTCTCACCTAAACAGACATCGTTAACCTGCCTGGGCAAATAATAGCAGCAGCAGCAGCAGCAAACAACAGCAACAAACAACAGCAACAACAACAACCAACCCCTAAGGGCGAACGCCTTTGTTATATTTTCGGTAACAAAGTAAAAGTTGTAAAAACACCAAACGTGCAAAAACACAGTGCCACAGGAGAGCAGAGCACAAAACGAGCACAAAAAGAGAAGAACAAAAAAGAAAAGAAGCAGACCGAAAAATAAAATAGATTACAAGGCGGCTTCTGCTCCCTCTTCTTGCTCTTCTTGCTCTTCTTCATCTTCTTTCTGCATCAGTTTAACGCTTTAGCTTTTTGAGCTTTGTCTTATTTTATTTTTTATGTCCTGCTCGACGCTTTTATGGTTTTATTTGCCAATTTTTTTATTTACATATTCTCTTATTTGTATTCGCTCTCTCTCTCTCTCTCTCTCTCTCTCTCTCTCTCTCTCTCTCTCTCTTGCTCTCTCTCTCTCTCTATTGCTCTCTCGCTCTCACTTTCTATTTGAGAGAGCTGCTTGCAGTTATCGTCGACAACTTCCTGCGATTCTTTGCCGGGCTACGAAAATACAACACGGCAATTTGTTACCAAAACTTGTACCTCTGCCCGCCCCCCTCCCACCTCTCCGGCTGCACGAGGGTTGCTTTCATTATTTGGTACGTGCCTAAAAATGCAAATCCAACATAAACAGCTTCAGGGGACAGACGGTGTGGGGGCGGCGTGCTGTGGATTAAAGCGCAGCAATAAAAAAAAAATAAGACTGAGGCAAAATGTTAAAATCACACACGACGCAATTTTCTCGCAGAAATTCACAAAATAAATAAGATCAAAACAAAAAAATCAACACACAAAAGGCAGCAAAACAAATACGCATTCAACAAAGGCAAGTTTTTACTGAGTTTTTTCCTATCCACACCCGCCCCCACAACAACAAGAAGAAACAAAAAATTAAATATTTGTGTCATTAGTTTTGGTCAAAGCAGAGATTTCACTCTAAGCATGGCCTCGAGAAATATTCTTCATTACAATCAACATTTATGCATGGCTTGAAAGTGCCACAAGCTTTGGTAACACAATATTTTAGACTAACTGGAAAAAGGGGCCTTAGTTCAAATATCAAATTTAAGTCAACAATTTCAGAGATTCAATTGGCGCTAAATGTATTTGTAAAGGCTCTGAAAGGTTTTTGGCTACTTTGTGCCACAGTAATGGCTCCCTAAGGGAAAAACTTCCCTCGAATTGAAACGTTTCGCTGTAAAAATGCAATAAAATAAATGAATTCTCATTTCCTTTGAATATACGCCATAGTTTATTGAGTGTTATATGATCCTACTCTGAAGCAAATCTATAGTCAGATACACATATCTATTTGGTTCATATATATATATACGATGTGTACATATCAATAGTAAATAAATACGAACAGATTTTGCAAGGTTAGCACACACAACTCTGTCGGCATTTGAAAATAATAATTATGAGTTCCCAGAATAATATTCTCGGAACAGTCACATACTGCTGGCAAATTGTTATCACAAATGCTCACAAATTGTGGCTCCCGTCACGTTCTTTTCACCAATAACAACAACGACAACCTACGATAAATACTTCCATTAAAAATAACAAAATAAAACATTGTGTTTCTGGAGCATTCCTTATCAGTAGAAACGCCAAGGTGGCAAGAATAAGAGAAATTATGTCAACTGCTCGCATTTCGCCTCTCTCTCTCTCTCTCTTTATATATATATGTATATATTGCTCTCTATTTTGCTTTAGCCTTGCCATGTTCGTCATCCACAATTCGTAATAGTCACAATCGAAATCAAAGTTGACGACTCTACCAGGCGCCGGCATCTCGGGAATGCACTCGCCTATCGTTTGATCAGCTGACGAAGCCCCATAAGGGTCACATTTACCATATATATATGTGTATATATATAAAGATCTGTTCAGTTGATGATTCAACAACCTGTCATTTCCATATGCAATACTTTGAATATCGATTATAAACTAACACAACACTACACAAAAAAAAAAGAAGAAAGTATTTTGTGTGGTTTGTAAGAGAAGCTGTCTGAGCTTTATCCGTCTGATGATGTCAGCAATTTTGCCAATTTTTTAGCATATCTAATCCTAAATTGTGAACTTGTTTCTGTGGATCGACTGGGGAAAAAACCGATTTAAAAAGAAACAATATACATATTTTAATTGCTTGCGCTTAAATACGTTAAATGATGTCTCTCAAATGAACAATTTAAATGAATTCTCAAGCGTGTCTTAAAATCCAAGTATGATATATATATATTTGGGGCTTACGTGTTATATTGTCAATATTGATTTGTATAATTAATAAAGATGTTGTGAAATGTAATTGACTGTAGGAAGCAACTCCGATTGCATAAAGTATATATATTCGTGATCTGCTTCACAAGCCAACTCGATCTAGTCATGTCTATCTTTAGATTTGGAATATCAGTTTAATATAACAATTGTAGCTCAAGTTTATTTAATTTTAACGAAAATTGGCCACATTTTGCAAATATCGATACAATCGATAACCGATAACTTGGCATAATATTGATAGTCTGTAAACATTTTATAACGATCGCTTGAGAAACTCGTTAGATAATCGAATACGCATATTGGGTGCAGGGTATCTGCTAGTCGATCACTCTTTCAGAGTATTGCAAGTGCGTTGCATTGCTTTGCCAAACTAGTTGTGGGGAATTATTGCTTTTGTTATGATTCACACTCGGTGCTCGCCACATAATTCTCACGAAACAAAAGTGTGTTGCTGCCTGCCTGCTGCTGAATAGTTGGCTCTGTCAGCGCTGTTGCTGTGGGCAGGTGACTTTTATGGCATTTGTTTTTTTTAGTGCACATGCAGGTCATACACCGCAGCTCGCACCCCTCCCTCCCTCCATCGCCGGCTGCAGCACTCAACTGGAATTACCCCGCTTGGACGCAGATCTAAAAAGATTAAGTGCCACAAGAAAATTGTGAAACTTTGTGCTTAAAGACGCATAAAAAATCTAAAGGTCAATTCACTGGTATTTGTGTGTGTGCCTCTGTGTGTGTGTGCATCTGTGTGTGTGTGTATGCATCTGTTTGTGTGGTTGCGTTTTCACTTTACTTGCTGTATTTTCAAATGACTCATTTTCGATTATACACAAAGAGAGCGAGATGGAGAGAGGGAGACTGAAACTGAGTAGACGAGAGAGGGAGAGAGAGAGAGAGAGAGACGTGAGCATATTGTAGTTTAGATTACACTTACGGCTTCAGTTCTTGTTGTTGTTGTTGTTGTTGTTGCTGCTGCTGCTGCTGCTGCTTCTGCTGCATACATTCATCACCCTCAGCCCTCTACTCCCCCCTATTTTTGGCGTTCGTGTCGCCTCGGGGGAGGCATTTGCTGACTGGCGGCACATGTGGCGTATGAGTGATAAAACCATTTCGTATAAATGTGCTTTCCCCTTCTGTGTTCCTGTTGTTGCTGTTGCTGTTGCTGCTGTTGCTGTTGTTGTTTTATCCATTTGGTTATTAGCCGCAGTTGCAGTTGTCGTTTTATTGTTTCCCCAGCTGAACAGCTGTTTTTGTTGCAGTGCATTTAGCTAATTGTTTTAATGACTTCGCATGTTGTGTGTTTGTGTGTGGATTGTTTTTCTTTTATTGACTCCAACTGATTGAGTTGCACAGCTGCAGTAAATGTCAAGCAGAAAATGCTCGTAAGGGTATTAAAACTCTTCGAAAAGCGGTTAAATATAAATATAAATTGAATAACATGTTTAATATGTCTGCGTGCGTAATTCACAAGAAGCTGTTTTCCATGGAAAACACACTTGGAGGTGTGTGATGCATTCATGCAGCAATGTGGCAGCCACTTCAGCCAAATACTATTTAAATCAATAAACAAAAGTAGCAGAAAATATAAAATATTTGTAGAAGAGTAGAAAATATATTATAGAAATAGTTAATGCAAAATAAGAGTACAAAATCGAAAATATTAAAAATATTAGTAGAAAGTGTAACTCTTGAAAATTACTCAATATACAAAAATACGATACAATATGTAGATGATTTCTGACAGACCCAAAGAAAGTAAATATTTTTAGTAGTTGAGAGTTAATAATTATTAATAAATTCTTAAGTTTGGTATTTGAATTTGATTTTTATATCTAATATAATATGAACAGTAGTAGATATTTAGTATTTCTTTACATGGAAATGCCGGTTTTTGGGAACTGTGATTTTATGCTCCTTTTCACACTAGTCGCCCAGCTACAAACTCAATTAGCATTTCGTATTTTAGTATTTTCTCGTTGTGCTTGCAACCTTAAATCGATCAATTATCCTTCGTATTTTGAGACATTTGTGATGCTCTCAGACCTAACCTCTGCTTACGTTTGTCGCTTTTCGGTGAGCCATGGTCTCAAACTGACAGTTTGGCTTAGTCCTTGTCGCACCCACGCCCACACCTACCCCTCCCGCCTACCGTTCTCCTAGCGTCCGCACACTCATTTGACCGGTTTTGCAACCCTTGGATTTGTTGGTTTTAGCTTTACTTTGGGTAACAATTCAATTAAGGGGCGAAACTCTCAGAGCTTTGTGCAGCCAACTGACAAATGTTGTGCCACTAATGCCAATGTTGCACTCAGCAGCACAGCAATAACAGTAATAACAACAGCAACAACAACAACAACTTTAGACATTGACACACTCTAAACACTCTTGCGCACGCATTAATATAATGCCTGTATGTGGGTATTTGTTGTTGGCATCTTTTCCTGGCATCGCAACACCGAAACTCCCAACCCCGACCACCACCATCCCCACTGCCCCTCCCAACTGTGGCTGGCCAAGAAAACCACTTAGAGCTCCGGCAGCATTTTAGTTTGGTTTTGTGCTTGACTTGACTTGCTTTCAAATAACTTAGCTACATGTGCGGTGTGCGGGGGGAGTGGCTGGGCGGTGCGGGTGTGCGCGCGTGTGTGTTTCTACTTCCTGTCACACACACACACACACACACACACAGTCACACAGACACGCACACAGTCATCCACTCATATGGTATGTGTCAAGAAAAGCGTCTGCTTTTCTTTTTTGTCAGATTGCAAATTAAATTTAAATACCCGCATTTTCAGACCATTTCGTCAGAGTTGGGGGTGGGTGAAGTGTGGCGGGTGGTGGGGTGTAAATACACACATACATGCACTCATACATACGTGTATATTGTGCTAAAGAGGCTACTGTAACTTTGTGTTGTTGTTGTTGTTGTTGCTGTTGTTTGTTGCTCGCTGCTTTTGTTGTGTTGTGCACAAAAACGTGTTGTCTTTGTCACTTTGCCAAGCAGAGCAGCCATTGTCTGTCTGTGTCTGTGTGTGTTGAGTGCCCTAAAGCCGAGGCAAACACCCTCTCCAACTACCCCAACACTCTGCCATCCCCCTCCCCCACCCCCAACCCCTCGCATTTGCTCATGTGCTCATGCTTTTGAGTTAAGTGTTACTTCCGCTTTGCACGCATTCACGAGTCATTCATTCGCATCCATTCATTATTCAAAATACAAAGAATGGCCACATTAAAGAGTGGCGTAGAATAGCATAGAAAGAAAGCACGGGCAAAATGATATACATATGCATATCCACAAAAAGGTGTCATGAAATCAATTTTATATATATAAATATATAACTGACCCTAATTCAATTATTTAATCGTCAAAACTGGTTGCGAGCAACGTTTTCCAATTTGCTGCTAGTCACAGTCAGTTGCTAACTGTATACTCACTTGTCTCACCTGTCTCGCCTCTCTCGCACCTCGTCTTAGCAACCAAACACCCCTCACCCCTCACCACTCGTTCAACAATTTTAGTTGGCATACAGTTTCCAGCTTGACGTGGTTTCCGATCACGTTCTGCAGCTTTATTTGATTTATTTGCAACTGCTTTTCAGTTCTTGAGCTACTCCTACCCTTCCTCTCTCTCTCCCTCCCACTCGCTCTCTCCCCCTCTCTCTTTCACACATTCAGACTGTTTCTGGTTGGGAGTTATGCACGTTGTCACATAAATTATTTGCACACTGCAGAAATATAGAAATATTACTGTGCTGCAGTGATTAGTGGTCATTGCTAATGGGGACCAGCGTTGTTAAATATCACGCGCCATATATTATCATCATATAAATTATACATTTGTACTTATTGTTGCACCTCACTCCACCACTTCCTCTAATCTAATCCATGCCTCCAAACCTCTTCCTTGCCATATATCATCAGTCTGTGGGTCAGAGCGTAACGAATTAAAACGAAATTGTACACCGAATCGTATATATATATATATATATATATATATATATATATATGTATGCATATATATATATATATATCGTCTATATATCGTGTAACTCGGGCAAACTCCAATTAGTGCTTATGGCTTTTTGGCTGAGTTTGAAAATAATTAGATTAGATGAGAGTTGTCAGTGTTTGAAAAAGATGGATCAGAAATTATAATATAAATTATATGGGAAAAAGTAAAGTTACCCCTGAAAATATCAATTCCGTACTCTTCTCATAATTTAGCACGCATTTCATCTGCTAAATTCGAAGTGAATCAGTTTCATGTTCTTTCCCTTATTTATAAACAGTTTAGATTAAAAAAAAAGTAGCTGGTTTCTGATTAGATATCAAATCGAGTTATCACCAGCTTTACCTACCTGCCCCACAGCGAATATATATATATATATATCAATTTGCAAATTTTCTTTGCATACACACACACACACACACACCTACATACAGAGCCACACAGTGAGTCAAAGATACACAGAAGAGCCACACAGAAGCATTTTGCTAGTTGACTGTCAATCATTCGCTTAGCCTTTTATGGACAACGACTTGTTTATTGGACAGGCTCAATTATGTTGGTCATCAGAGACAGGAACAGATGCCGTTGCCATTACCGTTGCCGTTACCGTTATCATTGCTTGTTACACCTTTATGGGTAACTAGTTACAGCCCCTACTATGCCACTCTAACCCCTACATTGCAATCACTCTTCAGCTAATTAATCCAACTCATCAACGAGATATTAAAATAGTAGTAAAAAGAAATGCAAATGCCAACGGCAAACTAAACTGATGACGTTTGACCTTTGGCCTGCCGTTAGCCGTTAGCTGTTACTGCTGCTTCTGCTGCTGCTCACTCGGGAATTCCAGTTAACTGGCGAGTTAAGTGCCTCAACTGCCCCTTCTTCTCACAGCCAGCCCCTTGACTTGACAGGACTCTGTATAGTTTATTGCTTATGGGATATTGTTGGATTCAGTCAGTTTTGTCATCAGCCGTTTCTATTAATATTCCATTTCCTGCTAAAAGCTTCAATTAAAAACTTATTTACGTGCATTTGCCCCTGCTACTGCCAGTTGTTGTTGTTGTAATTCTTCTAATAAATACAATAACAACAACAATCAATGCTAAAAATGTATTTTACTAGAGAGTGGAGAAACAACAGAGAACTCTCACTCCCTCTCTCTCTCTCTCTTGGAGAGGAAGTTATGGAATTGGGGTGGGCTGCGAGTTGCCTCGTGGCTTAATCTACTTGCAACTCGTTTATTGTTTTCCACTCTCTCAACTAGTCGCACTAAAATGTTTTCAGTGTTTCACTAACAACAATAATCACACATTATTTGCCTGCAGCACACACAAATTTATCACAGTTGCTATTGCTGTTGCTATCTATGATTGCATAGTGAACAAATCACAGCTAAATTAGATGATTGATAAAAAGTGATAGGACAACTGATTTGCCAATGGTTATCGATTACGCACTTTATCAACTGCAATCGATAGCTGGCTGACACTACTGATAAATTTATCTTTGCTTGATATCTTCATATATATATATATATATATATATATATATATCCACTTTCATGGCTTTTAATTTCATTTATTTTTATATTTATAAGCGAGTTGAGTTCAGCTACTCAAAATACTCCCCAGAGACGACCCTCCCCACACACACACAAGCCTACGCAGTCAGTCAACCTTGTCCTGCCCCCATTTCAGCGACTTCCTTTTGTCGTCTCTTGAGGCAGTAGCCCCCATCCTCCCTCCTTCCTCCACTGGCCATCCCCACATTTAGGGTTCAATAGCTGCTGTAGCCGCCTTGCCCCGACTTACCCATTTCCTTTGTGTGTGCTTGCTCTTGACTCATCGCGCATTTTATCAGAGTGTTTTTCTTGGTTGCCTCTCTCTCTCTGTCTCTCTCTCGCTTTCTTACTCTCTCTCTTTCTGTCACGTTCTCTTGAGTCGTATGTAGCCAAGTTGAGCTTTTGTTGTTCGCCCACTCAATTGAGTTATCGTCTTTAATTCAATAAAAATTATTGCATTTTATTGTTGCGACTGACGCCAAGTAGCATTCCCCCGACCCCTCGTTACTCTCCCCTCCCTCTGCACCACTCTTGGCCACGCTGTGTATTTGTATTTAAGCATCATCCCACACATTTGTGTAGTCACAACAAGTTCAAGTACTTAGAGCAAGTAGCTTCCGCTCCAAGTATCTGTATCTGTAAAATGTATCTGCATCTGCAGTTGGCATTAAATTTAAACTGCTGTCGCTTTTTACAACTCATTTTAAATGTCAGCCAAGGGTTACACGGACCCGCCCTCCTTCCCCCCGTCTCTCGTACTCCCTGCCAACATCTTTAACCAGACACAGACATATTTCATTTCTATCGTCTGCGTTTATTCAACTTGGTGGGGGGGGGGGAAGCAAAAGAGAGTCTGGCATGTGGTTTGTATACATGGCCAACAATGGGTTCTTTTATGATTGTGACATTCCTTGAGATTATTATGCTGCTGATAACAATAATTGTGTAATGTTGAAAAGACGACTCCTCTTTGCGCTACGCACAGCTCTGCAAATGTTTACCTAAACCCGAATCAATCAAATGCCTGCCGGCCCAGCGACTGCTTTCATTGTGGCTATTTAAAGCTGAACTACAAAGATTGACCCCCCCACCCCCCACCCCCCCCCCCCCCGCTTTCTGTTCGCTAATCATTGAAGAAAAGAGTATGAAATAAGCCAAACCCAAACCCAAACCCAGCCAATCAAAACTGCAAAACCCATTTAAAGCAAACAGAACCGAATCCAGAGCAGATGCAATCAGCTGCTACAAAATCCTTTTTCTGCTGATTAAAGGTCTCTGCTCTAGATAGATATCTATTTATGCCAGGGTTTCTCTCTCTTGTCTTTTTTTGCGCCCAAGTAATGCCAAAATTCTTTATGATTGTGTATATTTGCGGCTCATAAATTATGCAAATTGCTGCTAGGGGTGTGACCAGGGCCGGGCAAAAGCCTACAAGTGCCAGGGATTAGCAGGCAGCTGACAGCTTTTAGTTAGGGGATTTTTGTGCTTTTTGTTTTAGTTGCGCTTTGCCAGCTAAATTGAAAATTCTGCCTTTGGCATTTGCTATTGTTATTTATAAATTTGTATAAATATTATATTATGCACATTTATTATTTCAATAATGGCGCAATAAACCACGAAAAGAAAAAACAAACAGCAACAAATTATAATATTAATAAAGCATGCAAAAGTATTTGTGTCAAGCGAAAACAATAAAAAAAAAAACCTGCACATTTTGCACAATTTATAAAAAAAAAACGCGAATGCAAACAACTGTAAATGTTAAATTATGCAGAAATAAAATCAATCCGTTAATAACAATCACAAAAGTTAAATGCAAATGCTTTTTAACCTGTAAACTGCAAAACGCTTTCAATTAAATCACGTACTGAACCTTTTCCATTTTTTTTATTATTAATAATAAATTGTAACAAGAACTGATGCACACCTCCAATAATTTAAATTTATTTATGCTCAATTTCAAATAGCTCTTTTTTTTTGACAGAACTTCCTCTTTGTTTTTGCACAATTGCGTTAAAAATAGCTTAAATGTGTGTGTTTGTTTTGTCTTTATGAACATTTGGAATTTGGCACAATCAAATGAAAACAAATATAAAAAAACGCAACAACAGAAATGTGGCGAGTATTTTTAATTGTTTTCCGAGTGAAAGCAACGTTTGGAATGTTGAGACATTACTCAACGTTTCGTTTAGTTATTTACTTTTATAAAATTAAATAAAAGTAATATTAAAATATGCGCGCAGAATACCAAACAGCATTTCAAAAATGAACTGTTGATATTCATTTATTTATTTACTGTTTACACTTGCAAAATGTCATTCAATTTTTGTAATTGTTTACTTCTCTTGTTGGTATCTTTTCAGGTAAGCTTGATGAGTAATTAAAAATGTTGGGTAAAACACAGAGTTTGCTTAATTAAACTCCATTATTCGTAAGTATTGCCTCAGAGTGGGGAGAAATTCGGATCGCATTCAGATTGTAATTAATTCAGTGTTGGTTAGATTTATGTACACAATTCTGTCATCATCATTCATTATCTTGGATTTCCGTCTGTTTCATAATGATTTAGTTGCCTGGGCATAAGTGCTTTTTCCAAGCGGACTTGATTCGCTTCTGTAAATACCCCGAAAAACAGTAACCATTCGCATAGCCTAAACTGTTTTTGGATTCCCAGAAAGTAACTTATAATTCCATTGAACTCGAGTGATAAGCTATCAGATTTACAGACTCTCATAAAAAATGCTTATCAATCATTGTGCAAATGGCCAAAAATATAGCAGAAACATTAAGTGAAATTTTACTACGCAATCCGAAGTTCAAATACCCTGCACATATATTGAAATATAATATATTTGTATGCTAAATATAAATGATATATTGAAAGTATTCAAAGCTTTATCGAGTCTGCTTAATTAATGATTTTTATAGAGCTCTTAACTTTTTTAATAGTCGTTAATAAAGATAAAAATACTGAAGAGATTGGCAAAGCAAAGAATTCAAGGTCAAGTTGAATGAACTCTTCTTTGTTTCAGGCTAAAAATACATATTTATTTACTATATGCATATACCCCATATAAACAGATATTTGTATAATATAATTTCACTTTATTTTCATTTGTTTTGTGAAACTGATGAAAACAAATTGTGATTTTCCTTGAACTCGTCGTGTGCTTTACAAAGTCAAATTACTTTAATTAGCCTTTTGACTCCGAGCGATTTGAGATATCGAAATATTTTGAAAGCTGCTGCAGTCTCAAATATTTGTACATCGAAAGGCGCGGGCCTCATAATTAATGAGAGCTTTGGTTTTATTTTTATCGATGGCTGACACGCGAGATTTGCGACTCAAATCGCTTTGTGCGGGGATTATGTTCAACAAAAAAAAAAAAACAAAAAAAAAATAGAAGAAAAATTTGAAAAATTAGATTGCCTCGCTGTACCGCCTCCGATTCCGCCCTAAAAAGCTCATCAGTTGCCAGTGCCACCTGCCGCGTCATGGACTGATAATCCGAAATTCGCGTTCAACGGCAGGCATTTGAATTATTTGCCAGGGAAGCTACCTTCTGCCCCCTGCACCCCCACCCTGTGCACATGACTTGCGTCAATTATGCGTTTTGCCAATGGCAAATTCTCTTCTTTTATTGAGGGGGTTGGGAAGAAGGGAATTGTGTTGCTCACTCCTGTATCGCTTGGCCCACGAATGGCTGCAAAGGTTTCCTTCCTGTGCTGCCCATCTATCTATCAGCTGCGTGCCTGATACCGAATACCTATCCCCTCCCCCATCTCCGTCCCCAACCCCATTCGCCTCCCCCCACTCCACATACGCACATTTAATTTATAGAAGTCACGTGAGAGGCATTTTTTATGCACAACCCAACCCAAGGCTCCTGCAATCCTCAATTGCCAACCTTTTTTTTTTTTATCCAATGGGAGTCAGAATCGCAATCAGTCGGAAAGACGAAGCGTGCCGGATTTAGCTGACTGCTTCTTGATTTGATGACTTTGGCTGGCAGTCATCAAGAGATTTGCTTAGACCCAAAGCAAACACACACAAGCAAAAAACCTAGCAATGTTTAACTGTGTGTGTGCCGTGCCCCAACTTTAAGATGAATCCGAGTCGGCTGAGGCAACGGGTTGATAGTCGCAAGTGCTTGAGACAAATAATAACTGTCGCAAATCGTGATTGAGTGAATTTATGGCAATATATTTTTGGCACAAGTGCAATGCTTCTTGGCTCTTCGGCTAGTCCCCCCCTTCCACTCCACCCCCTCCCCCGATTGATTTATTGCCATACAGATTTTTAGAGAGAGACAGAGACATTTTTAGAGAGGAAGAGAGCGAAAACGATACAGACACAGAGCCCCCGGAAAAAGAGTAGTGTCGAGTGCAGAGTGAAGACATCAACGGAAGCGCTGTTTAAATGAATTATATGGCGCTCATGTCGCCGACATCATAAATCATAAACAATACCCATTTGTATATGAGATGTGCACTTCTTGCTGTTGTTATTGTTGTTGTTCCTTCGACTTGAGGCTTTTTTTGGCACGTGACTCGAAACAGCGTCCATTTCAAACGGCTTCTGCCAAAGATGGACCAAATATAGAGTAAAAAAAAAGGGAGCGAATACAAAAAAAAATCAAGCACTTGATTTGTTCTTAATGGAAAGGCAGAAATATTTGAATTGTACGGGCTGCATTAACAGATTGCCAACAATTGTGGGTGGTTGGGTTGTGTCTGCAAATATAGCCAAAGCTCTCAGTTGTGGATGTGAGTTGAATTGCAGAAATTGTAGCAAATACTGCAATACTGCGAATATTTCAAATTCAAAATAAGATACAACGTTTGCCTTGGGCAAATCATTGATTGTAGACCGCTGTCAATGTCAGCCCGAAGTTGAATGTTTTTGCACGTTTTAAGCAAACTGAAGTTATGGGTTGTTATATACATATAATTATTTATTTATCTGTATAATTATTATTTAATTTATTTATATATTTGTGTAGTTGCTATTAAATCAGGAAGATTGAGCGCTGTGCGTCTACGAATATCTTGACTTATCCTTCGACCAATTATTCACATAAAGTATACGCACCTTATGGGCTAAAAGATGACTCCTTCAGTTATCAGTGTTATTACGACAAAATGATAATAATCAGATTGAAAATTAAGTTTAAATCCATTTCTTTTTCTTCTTGATAATTTTATATTTTTGCTATTTTTATACATCTTTAATATAAGGTGACTAGTGACTAATAAGGAGCTTTTTGCTTTGGCTTAGCAAACAGAGTTTATCGACCCAAAATATTAACCCGGCTTTTGCCTTCTTTTGGGCTTATCATATGAGTAACAACCCCCTCTCTTCCGACAACCACCCCACGCCCAAATCTCACACACTTGACTCGTTAAACATGTTTACTAACTGGCTTTTACTTACCTTTGTCTAACTTTGGCAACTTGGCCCAGAAGTTGGGGGCTTTTGTGACTGTTGTGTTGTTTGCACTTGCGTGATTGGCATCCGTTTGCCATATCATCAGCATTATCATTATCGTCATTATCTACATCATAATGAGCATTGTCGTGGATGGGGGCAATCAAAATGTTTAGCTTATGCCATTAAATTGTATTTTTATCAGCTTTAGCTTGCGATTGTCTTGTCTCTATCTCTCTCTCTCTCTCTCTCTCTCTCTCGCGATCTCTCTCTCCCACACTAGCTCTCTTTTTTCTCTCTGTATTTTTATAAGGCCGAAAAATGTTTGCGCAATAATTAAGTAAACAAATGAAAGTCCCATAAATAAAAGCAAAATGTTAATGTTTAGCCAAAACTATGACTATAACAAAAAGAAACTATGCACACAAGAAACAAAGATACAAATTGTAAAAGAAGAAGAAGAAGAAGAGATGAAAGATAAGAGTGCAATAAAGTAAGTAGAAATTAACTGAAAGGCGGCACACGTGTTTGCCACGCACGGCAAAAGACAAAGATGGAGTAAGATAGCTAGAAAGAGAAAGAGACAGAGAGACAAAGAGAGAAAGAGAGAGAGATAAAAGTTAGGAAGCTAAAGATATTAAACAAAGCAACTGGGAAAAAAGAAAGAGAGTAGAGTAGAGTGTGTTGTTGTTGCTATGGCGTGAAATATTTTGCAAATGACGCAATTTTGCAAATAACAAAAACAGAATGAAGAAATTGTTTTTGGTTTTTTGTGTTTTCTTTTTGTTGTATCAAAACGGCAGCCAACTCGACGACGCTCGCCCATTTTTGGAATGACACACATAGGCAGATACTTACAATCAAACATATACATATATATATATATATATACATACAAGCATACATACATACATAAATATATTAAGTACACACGCACTGGGTATGTGCCTCAGTTTGTAGTTTATGCCATTGGTGCTGTTGCTGGGCGCATTAAATTATGCGAACGATATAATTTCATTATCAGACAGAAGCGCAGAAAAGTCAGCGGTTCAGTTCATTGGCATACGGGGCGTATGAGTGTGCCTAACACACACACACACACACACACACACAGGCACACACACATTGGCAAATGCAAATACTCGTCACACTTGAGCAGAGTGTACAAAATTTCGTTGAGTTGAATTTATTATTTAATTACGGGACAACAGACAGCAAAGAAGAACCAGAACGAGAAGAAGTCAATGAGACAAGGCCCAAAATTTCTGCAATGCATCTGTATATAGACAGAAATTTTGCGACTTAATGTGTCTTAGCTGTGTGTGTGTGTGCGTGTGTGTGTGCAGAAGTACTCACGCTGGCAAAAACGATAGCTAGCAAATGCTGAAGGGAAAAAAGAAGAAGAAATAAACTCGCACTTGAACTCGTCGTCTCGTCTCAGCATCTTTTCTCTCAACTCGCTTTCTCTCCCTGTCTCCCTCTCTCGCTCTCTCTCTGTCGCTCTCTATCTCGTCACTATCTCTGCTCTGCTTTGCTGCGATGTTTGCTTCTTGTATCAAATATTTTATCAGCACTCGCAATATTTGCTCTGTTATATTTGCGCTTCAATGCCTCCTCAACACACGCTGTGAGAGATTGTCAAAAAAAAAAAAAACGAAGAACTTAGAAGAAAAAAAAAAGGGAAGTACAGCTAAAAGAGGGAATAATATGAGGCATGTAAGATGACGGCAACAGCCTGCTGTCGTAGAGTTGCCTTCTTAGCAGGCATGTCAAACAACAACCTCGCCCTTTCTTCGTCCCCAAGTTTTGCGCCCTTTGATGCTTTGCATGCGCCGCTGATAAAGCAACTTTCTGCGGCTGTGCTTCCATCTCTGTCTAACGCACCGTCAGTTTGAATGCGAGCTAAACGCTTGACAAACAGGCAGCCAAATCTGTGCAACATCAGTAGCTACAACAACAGGAGGCAGCAACAGAAAATCAACTCGAGTGTCATTCAAATCTCTTGTCAGACACACGCACACATGTCGACAGGCTATGCCCAGCTGCACCTCAGCATTTAAATCTTTAACAACACACATTATTATCTGCTCCCAAAACATCTGTAGATTTTTACAAATATATTTAAACACTTGAACATGTTCAAAATGAATCAAAAGTGAAGAAGAAAGCATATTCGATCTTATTAAATAAATATACTCTTGTTCAGCATCAACTGTCGAGTCGTGAACAAAAGGATCTCAGCGAATACAACAGCTAGAAACTAATTTAATTTTGATCGATAGCTCATAACAACGCATATCGATACATATCGACCATCGATAGCAATAAAAGCAACAGTTTTAAATTTTTAGCTACTCAATTGATATATTATATATTTTGACATGTTATTGATCATTTGTTAAAATTTCATAAAGTTGGGATGAGAAACACCCAAGTTGTAGTCGAAAACGTGTTCTCATATTGATTCCAGGGTATCTCCTTGTCAGGCTCTTTCAACTAGAGTATTCTTACTTCATTTTCCCTTTTTCTAAATATTATTATTATTTTACTAAATTGCCAGATTTTTGCTTGGCACAAACTAATTTCGTGGAACGTGGAAAACTCACTGCGCGCCATTTATAATTGTAGTAAAGTGTTTCTTAGTTTTGTGGGCAATTTATTTCAGCTTATTTGAATACGAGTTCAATTCCTATAATCACTATTATTATTTAAATGCTTTCGGCGTTGCCAGGTTACGCCCCATTCAAATGGTTAATTTTATTTGCTGCACACACTGCGAACACTTGAAAAGCATTCCAACTGGTTGATAAGCATTAAAAAGCTTAACCACAATGAAAACCAATGGCAATAATAAAATAATCAAATTGAAATAAATAGGCAACAACGACAATATTAAGTTAATTTAATTGAAAATGCTGCGCGGCTCTGTTTTTATTCGGTGGGATTTTGTGGTTGATTCTAAAAATATAAAATATCATTTGCATAGTTCTTGCTGGGTTTGTTGTGGTTAGAATTGTGCATTTTGCACGAGTTGAATGCAACAAACTATGGCAGCCATCATGACAGCATGCTGTTCATTACTATCAAAAACAATTATCACAATTGCAAACGCTTCAAATTACCAACAAAGGATCCCTGCAGCGAAGTCTGTTGCAATCACTCATCAATTGCTGTTGCCAGCTTTATTTGTTGTAGTTGAATTTCTATTTTTGATAGTAGATTTTGTGGCTTAGCTGTTTGTGCTCTAACTTTGTTATTGTCTTTCTGATCTTTTTAATAAATACTGGCATTTTGCTGCTGGCTCTCAAGTAATATTATTGTTTTGGCAAATATCCAAAAAAATACAAAAAAAAAAAAAAAATGCAAAAGAAAACACGAAATAAAAGTGTATCAATTGCTCTGTGTGTGTTTTGTGTGTGTGCCTTTGTTTGTTGCATACAAATTTTATAGATTTTCAACGCCTGCCTTGCGATGCTGCCAAAATATCCTGCAGCGTTCTGACAGACACACACACACACACACACACATAAAGCTGCAATAGCAATAGCAACTGCAACTGCAATGTTGTTGTGGGGCATTTTAAGTGAAAAGCGCCATCATCATGGCTGCCCCTTTTCCATCTCGCCCCTTTGCATATGCTTGTGTGGATCCTTTACCAAAATATACAAACACTAAATGCATATGGTGGCTCAAGCTGAACCGTTCAATAAAATCGTATGGCTGACTGGAATTTCAATAAAAATACTTTATCACACACACACACACACACACACACACACAGACACACACACAGAAAAGAGAAATAACGCTTGCTATTATTGGGGAGATAACATTGAATATTTGCGTGCTCTTTGCATATTTTTGTTGTCAATCTTCTTCTCAACAGTGGTCTAAATTTTTGCTTTCATGTTTCCATCTCGCCCCGCTCCACCCCACAACTGTTTTTGTAGTACGGCCAGCGTGTGCCAACTGCAGCTTCACCGAGTAACACAAACTCGAGCAGCTCATCGAACACGGGCTCCCAGAGCGGCACACTGAGCACCAGTCTGAGCAACACGACAAACACAAACACCACCATGGGTCCCAACGGTACGGCACAGAATCAAAATCAACAGGGCGGCGAGCAGTTGTCAAAGACAAATCTCTACATACGTGGACTGCAGCAAGGCACAACCGACAAGGATCTAATTAATATGTGTGCACAGTGAGTATTTATTTATTCAATTTCATTAATATTTAACTACATGCATATACATACCATAAGCAAGACTGAATGACCGATTTTACGAGACTATTTCAAATATATCACAGCTGCCCGCATACACTTTAAAAATAGGTTTATTTCAGTACTATCGATTGGCATTTAAAATCTTTACTGTACAGCGACTGTGGAACTATACGCCTCACCAGCCCCCATCCCCCATCCGCCCCTCCCACCAGCCAATAAAAATGTGTATTTTTGTTTGGTTGATGCTCGCTGTAACCCTTAGTTGGTGTGGAGGCCATGTATCAAAATTTGCTGTAAGCCTCAAATTCAATTCGTGCTAATGAGCAGCTTAGCTTCAACTCATTACGCTTCGCTGGGTTTCTACAAAGGCCGCACACACACAATTCAATACACTCCCCCAAAACAACACTCGAGGGGCGTGGGGTGGCCGAGCAACCCCAACAAATACAACAAAAACGAAGTGAAAACAGAAAAGGCAACGCCAGGAAACAAGTTGCGCTGCAAAACTAAACAAAATTCAGTAATTAGTGTGCACACTTTATTAATGGGTACAAAAAAAAATAAAATAAAAAAAATGTGAAGGAAAACAAATAGGTTAACTTTAAGTACGACGACTACTTGAATATTACGATTATGATGTGGTATATTGCGCATATTAAGCATACGCACTGTTGGCACACACACTTTATTAACGCCGGCCGAGCAACAAAATATATCCATAAAAATATACACACACATAAATAAATAAAAACAATTAGACGCCGCCGCCACGCACATAAAAAACCAATGAAAAAATAAATATACACAGTAGCATACATAAATAAATATAAATATATGTTGTGCTCTATATATATATATATATATATATATATATATGTGTATAGAAATATATGTTTCGCAATCATAAAGCGCAGCGGGCAAGATGCGTAAGTCGAGTGCTGTTGCTGTGAGGATCAGGGGTAGCAGGAGGCACCAACTCGGGCGAAGGGGCTGTGTGTGCCTGCTTAATAATAAGTCAAGTAATTAAATTGAAGGTTAATTTGCTTTTTTATTTGTGGCATAGCTAGGATTGGGGCCGGCACTGGACTCGCACTAAGCCCACCCACTTCTTATTATGATTATGATTTTTTTTGCCGCTGCTTGACTGCTGGGAGGCAATCAAAATAAGCGGCTTATTTGCCGGGCAGCTTTAATATTATAATAACTACATATAAACGATTATAGTGGCATAGAAGTGTGGGGTTGTACGGGCTGCGCTGAGTGTGTTATCGATGTCTGTAACTATGCTGATATCGATTTAATTTGCCCAGGCGCAGGACTCGCACAGTTTACAAAAGGAAAAACAAGAAGAAGAGAATTCGTTGCCTACTTTGCAGCGTGCGGCATTAATATTGCATTTTAATGACTATTTAATTGCTTTTTGTACATTATCCTTTATCCTTTGGCGAACTATAACCCCCGAAAATAATACTTTTGACCCCGTCTGCACGTCATGCTTTCGACCAAAAAACAAAGCCACCAACACAAATTGTAAAAATAAACAGTTTGAGACCGACCAGCTCACACGCACAGCGATTATGACTGTCAGACGGGCAGGCAGACAAGCAGACAAACAGACAGACAGATATCAGATACTCTGCATTTGTAAACAAAAGTTAAACTCTTACACGCTTACACACAAACAAAGAGACACACACACACACACAACTATATCATGTCATGCAAAAGTCATGTAATTAGTGACGTCTGCGTCTATTTTACATATGTTTATTTCCCTTCACTAATTCACTGGTCTGCCGTTGTTTCCACTCTATTTCTCCCTTACAGATACGGAACAATAATATCAACCAAGGCTATTTTAGATAAAACAACAAACAAATGTAAAGGTATTTTTTTCTTCACCATTCTCATCATTATTTTATTTATGTGTGTTTTTCGTATATGTATTATTAGTATGTGTTTACGTAATCAACAAAAAATAAATAAATAAAAATAAAAAAATACAAATATCAAAACAATTATTTATTTATTTATTTTTGTTTTTGTTTTTTTGTTTTTTGTTTTTTTGTATGTATTTATTAGTTTTTTAAATATGCGCTGTATTCAAAAGGTTAACAAAGATAAAAGAAACATTAAAACATTTATTTATTAGTTCAACATTGGACATTGCAGATAGCTTGTAAAGTTAACAAATAAATTTGATCATTTCGAAAATTGAATAAACGCATGTTTAAAAATAATTCAAATTGTGGATGAGTAAATCAAATCCAAATTACAAATAATATATGTAAATTAAATTCAAATTATAAATAATAACTAAATTCATGAGTACAGCCATATTTAAAATGAATTTAACTTAATCAACTTGCGTATATCGTTTTATTTTTTCTATTATAATTTCTCTTAAATCTTATTGCTCGTTCTCGTTATTTGTGTCTGTCTACTTTGATGTATTTATCGAAAATATGAAAAATATGAACAATTGGCAAACTATCGATTTTCTATGTTTTTCAACTTCTTCGGCTTTCATTTGATTAATTATGTTTTTGGGTTTATGATTTCGTCAATTTCTCATTTCGCGATCGTATCATCCATGCATTATTCACTTCTCTACTACTGCACTCTAACCCTTATGTATAACCCATGTATATCTACTATTCAAATTACTCTACTGCTAATGATAACGATATTGTATATACCCTACCCGTACTCTTATAAATATATATATAAACTGTGTCGAGAATAACGAGCTCTGTACAAAATGTGTGTGTATGTGGAAAGGCTTAACCTCCTGCGCTGTAATTTAATTTACTCCTGGCGATATATATATATATATATATTATAGATATATATCTCTCTTTTTATTACCGATTTACGTAACTTGTCGCGATGTGTTGTGTTTTAAGTTTAAGTTCAAAATACGCGCCAAACCAATTATTAATTTATTTTCACAATTTTCTCTTTCTTCCTCCCACCTACTCTATTTCTATCTCTCTCTCTCTCTCTCTCTCTCTATATTTCTTACCGCCATTCGAAACTCGTTTCGAATATATTTTGTTTTTGTTTTGAACGATTTTTTCACATTCTTATTTTGGTTGAACCAAATCTTATTTTGCACGTGCAAAAAAAAACCCTATTTTCGAAATGTGTGCCAAAAATAATCAACTTTACTATTTGTACAATTATATATATATTTATATATATTTCAACATGCAATTAAAAAAAATTCCACCTCCCCCCTGTAAAACTAAACACACACAAAAAACGCAACGAACAAAAAAAAAAAAAAAATACGAAAAAAAAAATTAAAAATGAAAAAAAAAATACGAAAAACAAAAACAAAACAAAAACAAAATATGTTTCTTACAGGTTACGGCTTCGTCGACTTCGAGCAGCCAGCCTACGCTGAGGGCGCCGTCAAGGGACTGCAGGCGAAGGGCGTGCAAGCTCAGATGGCCAAAGTGGGTATCTGGGTGCTTCATAGGCCGGCCATTGTACGTTTGTTTGCATGCAAGTAATACTCACCCCTCACACCGCAAACTATTCCAACCTCCCCACCCCCCACACTCCCCCGTATCAATATTACCAACACCCTTTCCGTAATCCGCTACCCGTAATCCGTAATCCGTACCTAACCTCAAATTAAAAAAAGAAGAAAAAAACGAAAAACCCCCCGTTTGTTAAAATCCAACCTGAACCCTTCATTTCCATTCGTTTACTGTGTGCCTCAAAAGCTTTTGTTTTTTAAGTTTGTTTTTAATTATTCTTAATATTATTCTTCTAATATTTATAATTACTAGTTTAGTATTTTATTTACATATCTATAATTTTGTCGGTGCTTGGGCACTTTACGCAAAAAAACCATTTGAAAGTCATACTAAATCAATAACTTAAAACTCGATGTGCTGATGTTGTCAGCTATTCAACAATGCCATTCAAAGCACAAAGTTTGCTTTAAGCCAGGCTCCATAACAGAGAACCCACTTCACGCAAATGGATTTATATAAATATCAACTGTTCATGTTAAAGTGCACAGCTCGCTTTAAATCAGTCTCCAAATCTGAACAAAAAAATGGCACGTCAAGCGAAAAACATCTAGAACTTGCTGCATCTAGAACATTCCATGCATTCAGCAAAGTTGCAAATGCTCTCGACCCTTAAAGGTCAATATGCCCACGCCACGTGCTGAGTGCTGAAACATTTCGCCAGAGCTGCAAATTCAGTTTTTGTGTGGGTGGATTTCTGTTTGTCCCTTATCGGCCGCATCCCTCTGCATTTCCATTTCACAAACTTTGCACATTTCAAGCGTGTGTGTCTTGTGTGCTGTCAGGTTGCCAAGTCAAGGAGTCGGTCGCATTTGGCAGCTGGATTTTGGAATTGTCTGGCGAGTTTGTATTGATTCGCGATGCTGGCTTTCTTCGCCTGCTCCAACAAAACAGAGAATAAATTGCCCAAATATATTTATAAATTTGTTTGCGATTATTTTCATTTCAATTTGTATATTTCAAAGCGAGCCCGAACCTGAACCTGAACCTGAACCCCATAAACTACAACCGAACCCCCGTTAAACCTTAGCCAATCCCCTAGTTTGTAGTGTTGTTAAACTTTATAAAAGATTCGTGTATATCGTATAACGTAATAAATACTATGCCCAGAATACTTAATACCTAGCCCCCTGCTCCCCCCCACATACACAGAAACTCAAACACGAATTATATAGTCCAGTACATACATACAGACAAATATAGATATATATATATATTATGTACCCAATTTAGAAATGATATATACATTTTTAGCGTAGCTTATACATACCTGTTTTTTAATTAAACACTTGGAAATACTATTTAAAGCAGCCAAACACGAAATTGTTGAAATTATTTGTTATGTACTCGTAGCTACATACATATATATACATGTATACATATATACACATAATTACCTATTTCCTCGTACGCTCTTCATTATCGAGTTTAGCCGCTGAAATTTTCAATTAAATGCGTATTTATGCCTTCAACTAGAGTGTATATTTTATATAAATTGAATGCAAATGCATTTATTAATGTCATCCATTAATTTCAATTTGATTTCTCGCTCTTTCTCTCTCTCTCTCTCTGTCTCTGTTTCTCTCTAGTATTTATCATAATAGCAAAATAAATATTTTTAATCTATCTTTTTAATCTTCCTTTAGCAGAAATACAAAACAACAAAAAAAAAAAAAACCCCCCTTAAAAAATACAAACAATCCCTTTAATAATAATTTAGCGGATTTGTTGGTAAATTTTAATTAATTCAAAGCAACATATTATTTTTTCAACAATTTCTTCAACAATTTAGTTCAAATAGTCATAGCCAGGTATTCTCAATTAGTGTAACATAAAAAGCTCTTTAAGTAGTAATTACGTATTCTATGCCTAGATATCATGTAAAACTAAACCCATCAAGCTGTTAACTTAGTAAAAGTTAGAGAAAAATGTGCTTCGGCTTGCCGTTGATTAAATATCCTTGCAGATTACATCAAATTATCACTGACAATATAAAAGTTTCCAGCTGCTGTTATATGAACTTTATCCGAATCGATCCAACTTTTTGCGAGTTTTGCTCTTTACCATAACTCCAAATTTAAATCACTGCAAGGGTATTCAATTCGGTGCTTCAAGAAGTGCTCGAATAATGTATATTTATAGTATTTTCATTTATTTAATAAAAATATTTAGCAAAAGCTGTGAGGAAAACTGATAAAATCATTCGTCGCAATTCTCTATCAATTTCCAACATTTGTAATATATCAAAAGCGAAGAATACTTAGATTTATTATGTACGTAACAGTTATCAGACTTGAACAGTAAACACCCACACATAAATGACACACAACGTTTAGTGAACTCTCCACAAAAGTTGTAAATCATTAAACATTTTTGATTTAAGTAGTCAACTTCAAGTCAATAATTGAGTACTTAATTAGCCCAACTTGGACCATTCACCAAAAACCACATTAAAATTATATTCAAGACTCTCAGTAGCTGAGTAGACGAAACCAATTAAAAGTTATGTACTTAACTGTCATCAGTATTTTAGACACTTTAGTCACATAAATCGTAACTGTTAATTAGTTGCTAAAAAGAGAAAAATGTGCTGAGAAAAACTTGTACCCAACTCGCAACCAACAACCAACAACCAACAAACACTTAGAATAAACAACTTTAATTACCATCTATTTCAATAGAGATTCGTAATTCGGTATTTAGGAGCTCATTTTAAAGTTGTGTGTGTGACATAAAGTAACGTAAAGTAACGTAAACTTATAGATAAACATAGATCGAATATATATTTAGAATTGATGCCCATTTAATCTCTCTTTATATATACATACATATATAACTAAATAACTCTCTATAATCTAAAAACAAAAGAAAATTGTATAAATTGTAATCGTATATTTGAAGTTATAGCCAGCCATATAATCAACCTACCAAGTTTGTTGTTTGAGTACGCAAAATGCTACAAACCTGCGCCGGCCAAAAACTAAGTTATAAAAATACAAACCAAAAAAAAAAAAAACAAAAAGAAAAAAACCAAAACTAAGTATAAATAAAAACGAACTCACATTAAAACTAAGCCATACATAAGTGATCAGGTATTTAACTTAATTAAGTGCATTGCTAGGCAGTCCTCATTCACAAAGCTCTCATCCACAATCAAATCCATCCAAAAACCATCTTCTACACACATCAAACTGAACACTAACCGCTACACTTCAATTTGTGTATATATCAATTGTTGTTTAAGTCTATTGGCGGGTTTTTAATTAAGAAAGTTCGCCAGTTTTTATGTTTTAGGTATTTTAATTAAGCTTTTAGGTCTTCTGCTGAGGCATTTTACACACAACACACACAACACACAACATACAACATACAACATGCTACATGCTACATAAACATTAAGTCAGGCACACTTAACAACACACACACACACACGCACACCAACACTCACTCAACACACACACACTCACACACACACAGAGCCAGTATACCAATAACAGTAAACTGTAATTGTACAAGAAATTTTTACTAATGACAAAATTTCTACGTTTTAATTTTCTTTCCTCCTCTCTCTCTCTCTCTCTCTCTCTTTCGAAACGCGTCGTCTTTGTCGCTCATCTACACCTACACCTACACACACATACACACATATACACACACATATACAACACGTACACACGTCATTCCCATACACATACATACAACATGCGCTTGTGCCAATAAACTGCTTTTGTTTGTGTGTGTTAAAACCTTTGTGTTTGTGTGCAACAATCTTTCAAACAAACGAAACAAACCAACTAAAACTGATTCGATTGATCCTCCAACAACACTCAACAACCAACAAACAACAATCAACAACCAACAAACAACAACAACAACACACACACGCCTGCTGTCCTATGCATCCAACGACTACACAGCAACAGGAACAGGATCCCACAAATTTGTATATAGCAAATTTGCCACCACACTTTAAAGAAACCGATCTGGAGGCAATGCTAGCGAAATATGGCCAAGTTGTATCCACCAGAATATTGCGTGATCAGCAAATGAACTCAAAGGGTGAGTCAAAGAAATGCACAAATATTCATACAAATATTCATTCATTCATTCAACCTGCATTTGTTTTTGTTTTTTTTCTTGCTTGCAACACACACAGGCGTTGGCTTCGCACGCATGGAGAGCCGCGAGAAGTGCGAACAAATTATACAAATGTTTAACGGTAACACAATACCGGGTGCCAAAGATCCGCTATTGGTCAAATTCGCCGATGGCGGTCCCAAAAAGAAGAATCTCTTCAAGACGCCCGATCCGAGTGCACGCGCGTGGCGCGACGTCTCCGCCGAGGGCATACCCGTTGCCTACGATCCGAGCATGCAACAGAACGGAGTCAGCGTCAACGTTGGCACACCCATCGGGGTGCCGTACTCTCGCTTTGGTGCACCCCAGGTGGGCGGCTATCCGGTCGCTGGATCGCAATGGATACCCGGCTACATGATGACACAGCCGATCACTCAGGTAGATGATCAGGTGAGTCCAGAGAGAACATTCGTCATTCTGTTGCGACTGTATGCCCAACATATATCAGTATTCCTCCTCTGCGTTGCAGTACATGCAAATGGCTGCCGCTCCCCAATTGGGCGTCACCTCGTACAAACCGGAGGCCGTCAATCAGGTGCAGCCACGCGGCATCTCGATGATGGTCAGTGGCGACACGGCTGTGCCATATGGAACAATGATGCCACAGTTGGCCACCCTCCAAATTGGCAACTCTGTAAGTGCTCTCAATCTGCGTCTCCAATATCTAAATCATATCCAATCCTCTTTGCGTGTATATATATATATATATATATACACATATATATATATACACATATATATATATACACATATATATATATACACATATATATAGAATACTCAGCACACATCAATCAGAGCTGAAATATTAGCGGAAAAATTGCCCAATTCAGCTTCGATGGTGCTTCAGCTCGAATGTGATACAGTTCAGTGATCGCTCGACAATTGGACAGAGTTGATTTCTATATGAACACGATATTGATAGATGATTTAAAAGTAACTCATTGTCTGGCAATTCTAAGATCCGAGCGACCACTTTGTGTATACAGAGAAATCCGAGCGAATATAATTTTTGAATAGATGTAGAAAACTGTGAAGTTGCTTTGCGATCTTCAGCTTCTTCATTGTCTAACGTGTGTATGTGTGTGTGTGTTGTGTGTCTGTGTGTACCTTGTTGCAATTGAAATTTGAATGATGTTTGATATATAATTTGTATTCTATATCTGTTCTTTTATTCCATTGTTTTTCCGTTCTCTTTTCGGTTCCTTTATAGAATTTTTCTCCATCGTTACAGTATATTAGTCCAACTTATCCATATTATGCACCACCACCAACTATTATACCAACAATGCCAATGACAGATTCCGAACAGGCTAGCACAGCTGCATCACCCGACGAGGCATACACACAGTATCCACATCAAGCCGCTCCCAAATAGGTCTTCGCGAGGTGAGTGATGTCTCTCTCTGTCTCTCTCTCTCTCTCTCCATCTTCTTTTCTGTCTTTAACTCTCACTGTCTCTTCCGTCTGATATTTTGATGAGACAAAACTCTCTCTCTTAAAACGCTTTCCAAGCTTTCCTGCTCTTCCGGTCCGTGACACTGAGTTTTCATTCATCTGCTTTGGTAGTGCTTTGTAGCTGGTGCTTACTGTACCACCTTACTGTGGCCATCTGGCTACCACTCACTTAGAGCGCTGTTGCCTTGCAACACTGTTTGCCAACACTGCTTTGCATGTGCTGTGTGCGCGCTTTGAAGCCCTCTCCAATTCCACCCACCACCCACCACTTACACTTTTTCAACACTCACTCGCCGCATTTCATTTCGTATTTTGCAATACTTTTTGCTCTGCTTTTAACGATCAATAGTGCATTTTCTTTATCACTCCCCCCATCATCATCATCATCTATACACACACACAGACACACTCACACACACTGACACACACACACACAGCCACGCTTATTCCCATACACTTCTCTTCATTCGTTTTGTGTGCTGCTTGTTGTTGCTTGCCTGTTTGCTTACAATCTGTTCATGACTCTGGAACGAAAGACTCTGATAACTAAACGCGATTCTTTTACTTTCTTCTTCTCTCTTTTTGTTTTTGATAACTGCGCCCACCAACTACAATAATCGCTCTTGCATACTTAGTATAGTTACTAAGCAGCCTAAACACTGGTAATACATACTAGGTAAATATCACTCATACATATAACATTTACCACCCCTCTTTACCTTTCCAACCTGTGACTGCATCAAACCCTTAATTTCCATCTCCCACCTCTCCCAGCAGAACTTGGAAGAAAGCGTTTGAAAGACATGTCAAGAACTGTACATAAAGAAATCCTTTACAGGATACAGTATGGTTTCTTGCAATTCCCAACCCTTACCCTAGCCAAGAACACCCCCTACCCTTAACCAACTCATCAATTCTTGTATTCTAATTGTTTCTTTGATCATTATAGGTATAATATTTTAGTACCCCATTTGAGTACTATTTGATGGACGCGATCGAAGGCTAGCGACGGGGGAGCTTTAGGCGCTGGAATAACAACAACAACAACAACAAAAACAACAATATTAACATTAACAACTACACAGCAAAAGCAACAACAAGAACAACAGCAACACAGGCTGTGGAGAAAGCAACAACAGATGCAACAACCACAAACCACATCAGGAGACCGGATGCAGTTTGATAACAGTAAAATGTGCTGTTCCCTTAAAAAAAAACATTGTTTAAAAAAATAAAGAAATGAGAGAGAATGAGTTTAAGAGTTATGTATAAAAGAAGGAAGCAGAAAGAAAGAAGAAAAAGAGAAGAGAAGAGAAAAAATACATACATAAATAAAATGTAAGAGCGATTGAAACGACGAAGTTAAGTGAGAGCGTTAAAAAAGTGAAGAAAAGCAAAGACTAAACTTAAATAATAGAAATTAGTTATACACTAAATAAATGCTTAAACAACGGCAAAGTGAACGACAAAAGGTAGTAGCGAACGGGGTCAGAATTTTCATTCAAAGAGAACGTAAAACTGGACAGAAGAAGAGGTGCAACATTTTCTCACACGAGAAGTTAAAACAACAACAAAAGAAAAGTAAACATAATAAAAATAGAAAGCAACCCTGCAACCAAAACACTTGAAGCAACAACAATTTGCATGAGGAAAACGCAAATTTCTAGTTAAGTAAATTTATATAAGAAATAAATGAAAATCCTCAAGAGAAATCTTGCTGGTGGAAAACAGAAAATAAATTGCGCATGTTAATCTTTAAGAACAAAACCGACAAATTTGCTAATTGCGATTTTGTTTAGAAGTAAAAGCAAAATAGCAAAACAAACAAAACAACAACAACAAAAACAAAAACAATCCGAAGAACCCCCAAAAAAAAAAATGTGTGCAATGTATGTTAAAATGAAAAACAAAAACAAATAACAAACAATTTGATGATTTACAGCAACAATAATGAAAGATGATGAAAATAAAAACGAAAGTCAAGCAAAAGTGAAGTAAATTTATTTTTCATTGTCGTCGTCTTTAAGAGAAGAAGGAAAAACATGAAGAAGAAAACAATATTCGTTTTCCATATATTGTTTGTTTGTAGTTTTAGTTTGTCGTGAATTTTCTATGAATTGAAATCGCAGCTGCGATTTAAGAAGAGAGTCGAGTGTTTTAAGCTAAATGCAAGCACAAAGCAAAAAGATACCGTAAATATTATCTACAAAAGAGATGACATTGTTTTTGTTTTCTGTCACCAAATTGTATAAAGCAAAAAGGCAACCCCCCCCAAAACAAAAAAAAAAAAAGAAAAAACAAAAAAAAGAAGAAGAGAATGTGACTATTGAAACTTTCTTATTTGTTAATTGCAAACGTTTCACACATTTCAAGAATTTGCTATAATTTCAAATGCAACCGCGCAGAACGGAAAAATGGAAAAATAGTAATTGAATAAAAAATAAAACCCGCCCCAAAAAAATGGGGAAGAGAACTAGTTTTAAGTACTAGCAAAAATGCAGTAAGCAGCAAATTTAGTAGTTTTAGATGATAACAAACAAAAAAGAAATGATGATGATAAGCGACAACAAGATGAAGAAGAATGAGAAAGTAAACGATGATAATGACGATGATCGTTATTAAGAAAAGAAATAAGAACAACCGATAATGTTGAAGTAATAAGTGAAACATATAAAAACAAAAGCAAAGAAGAAGAAATGAAATCTTTTACTAGTTTTTAGCATATTTTTGTGCTCATCAGTCGATTTAATGAATTTTTTGTAGCTGTCTACAGTTTTTTACGTTTAACTGTGTGTGTTTTTTCTAGCAACTAAAACTAACATATACATATATAAATATATATATATATATATATATATAAAAGGGAAGAACAACAACAAGATAGAAATAGCTTAGCGTATTTTTTGTCTGCGAGCAAAGAAGAAACTGCAGCAGAGTTTAGCAAAGAGTCGAGAATGAACGGGATAACGGGAGAAGGCAGGAGGCAGAAGGCATAGGAATAGGAAAAGAAATGGAAAGTGCAAGGCAAACACAATGAGGCATACACGAAGAAACTTTACAAAAGGATGGCAAGCAAAGAAAACGAGAGAAGTAGCAATGAAAACAGTTATGAAATTGTAGCATGTTCGACTAAAAAGTAGTGAATTTGTAAGTGGAATGTTTTTTAATATAACGGAGAATGGAGAAAGGAGTGAAGAACACCGTTTAAGAGTAGAGCAGGTCAAGGCACAGCAGTAGCAGAAATGAAAGCAAATTAATGTTAAAAGAATAAAAAATAAAAAAAAAACAAATAATAAAATAAAAAAAGCAACTATGATTAGTAAAGTAGCAGTAAGAAACCAACAATAGAAGAGAAAAAAACAAAACAAATGAGAAAATGCAGCAGCAATGATTTCTTTACTCTCTATTTGTAAGTCTTAAATAGTCGATGGGTTGATAGATCGTGTTAGATCAGCAGACAGACAGACAGACAGCCAGACAGCACAGTGTTTGAAATTGGAGCCAATCGTATTTATTTTCTTTGACAAAAATTCAATCAGACTTACAGCACACAACAGACACGACACACACACGCAAATACTCGAGACTCGAACACACGCCTAAGCACACATTGTATTTGTGATTTGACTAAATGGGGAAAACGAAAAAAAGAGTTGAGTGGCTATGAGAATCTCAGAGAAAGGCACATAGAAAGGGCAGGGATTGAGAGAGAGAGAGTGAGAGAGAGAGAGAGAGAGAGCGAGAGTTTGAGATTCAGTTGGAATTTATCATCTCACTTCCACTCACACACACAAACACACACACGCACACGCACACACACAGCCACACAAACAAACATTCCTGAGCAAAGTCTTTGATTTTCATATGTATGTATGTTAACTGATTTCGATTTATATAGATTGCCAAGTGAAAATGCCTATACATATATATACTAACAATCTATATAGTCTACATATACATATATAAATACAAAAAATGAAAACACAACGCCAAAAGTCTTCCTAAGCCTAAACCAAAACAACAACAGCAACAACAAGAAAGTGCAGTGCATGTTTTCTTATCAATATTTATAACATACAACAGCAACTATCATATATGATTTTTTGTTCTTCTTTCATCTATTATATATTTTCTAATTTGTACAATATGCAATTTGCTTTAGACTGAATACCGAAATGGAAATTGATACAATAATTAAAATGAATTCAATGGTAATAAAATGCAGGATTGACAAATAGCACACACACACACACACCCACACACACAGATACACACACACACATATACACATAGATACACACACGCACACACTGAGAAACAATCTTTACATCTTGCAAGCGTCAGAGTTAGAGAAGCAATCGAAAACAGAGAACACCAGCGAGAAACGGGGCAAATATTTTGCAAAAAACATTCCAAAACTAAAAAAAAGGACTAAGCAAATTTTGTATACAAATTGATATTTTTAATAGAAGACGCAACTCGAGACGCCTCTGCAAACAGAAACTGAAAAGAAAGAAGAAAAAAAACCAAAAACGAGACAACTTCTGGAAAGAAATCACAAATACAGAAAGAAAATTTGTAGACTTTTTTGCTTAGAGTTTTCATGCTCACATTGACTTTTCTTAGCCCTCCTCCGCCCCTCCTTCTTCTATACTCTTTAGTATCTCTACGCAAAAAGTGCAATTTTTGATTTTCTTTTTAAAAGTATTTATTTAATATGTTTGTCACTTAAGTAACATTTTTAAACTGTTTTTTAGGCAGAAAATCATAACATTTTAAGTTAATTAGAATGCGAGAAAGAAACAAGAAGAAGAAGAAAAAGAAAGAAGAATTGAAGAAGAGCAAGAAATTGAAGTCTTAGCTGCAAGAGAGTTTAGCAACTTTAGTTTTAAGCCAAACAATGGGGCAGACTAAACCCCCTCATCCCCAACCCCAAAAAGAGCAGAATAACACACATGTTGTAGATGAGTATAACGATGATGATAAACAAGATAGCGATGAAGTAGGACTAGATGTAGTAGGAGAGACAACAACAACATAATTAAGATCAAAGCACTAGCGTTTAAGTATAGCAGACCTAAGTATAGATTTGACAAGAAGCGTTGCGTTGATTCAGCAGAACAACAAGAAGATAATGATAGATGTGGAGTAACGAGACGAAGTAGAACGAAGAAGAGTAGTTGATGTAGGACATATGATTTTTAATTGATAGCAACGCGCAGGCGTTTAACTATAGTTGGTTAGAGCTAAAGAACGACGACCGGAGGGGAATGCTAGAAATTTGTAGTTTTTGTGTAGTTAGAACGAGGAAAGAAGGCATGCGAGCGGGCGAGACAGACAGAGAAATGGAGAAGAGAGAGAGAAGCGAAGAGAAGAGAGAGCACGCAGTGTTGGTAATGGAGTCGAGGAGGAGTCGTCAAGTTCGGATTAGTTTTAATTTTGAATATATACACAATCGATGAGCGATCGATCGATCGATCGACCGATCGATTTAACTGGCATGCAGTGCTGCAGTTAAAATTGATGAATTAATTGTCCTGCTGCTGCTGCGAGCAGATGGTTTTTTTTTATATAACAATTTAAAGCTACTTTGACAAACCAAACTTAAGGCTTGTTTGTTTTGCGTCTGTATTTTGTTTTAATTTAATGCGTTTTACTTTAGTTTTTTAACTAATTTTAAGTAGTTAATTTATTATTTGTCTTAATGAAGAAAAAGAGCATAAAGCAGCAACAACAACAAAAGCATAAACAAAAACAACACCGTCAACAGCAATCCCTTGAAATTTGCTCCTTGCTCTCAACTTGAAACGGAACAGAAATTTAAATTGAAATTGATGTATGTGTTGAAGTAATTTTTAAAGCAAATGTCTAGTGCGTAAAATTGAAAACTAAACCACAACAAAGAAAAAAACTTTGAATAAAAAACTAAAAAAAAATCTAAAAAAAAAAAAGTAACTGTTTGTTTTTCATTTAAGACTCTTGTGTTCAGCATAATTTGCTTGATTGTTTGTTTGTTCGTTTGTATTTCCTCGATTCGTGCGTGATTTCTTAGTAGTTAAATGTTTTCTATATATAAATTTGAGAGTAAGCTTAATTAATTAACACTCACTTTACACCAAATAGTTTCCAATAACAAATTTTAAATTAATTGAATTGTGTTTTAAACAAATGGGCAAAAAACTTAGACATCTAAGTCGTTGTTAAGCGCGGCTGGAAGCAAAGTGAAAATGGAAAAGCATAAATGAGAAAAACATTTTTTAATTAAGCCAATTTAAGGAAATGATGAATATATATATATTTTTTTGAAACTTTTTTGACAAAACCAAAAATAAAAAAGAATAAATAAATAACAAAAACAAAAAAAAAACAAAAAACAAAAACATAATAAATTTAAAAAGCAAGTGAAGGGAAAAATGGAGATCCAATAAATGCAGCACGTTAGGCAAATCGGGCAACCGCAAAAACAACATACAACAAACAACATACAACATGTAGTTGCAGGTGTAGCGAACGTAGTGAAAGGTCAAATGGAAACAAGCTCATTAAATTTAAAAACCCAAAAAAAAAACAAAAAGCAAAAAACAAAAGAGAAAACAAAAGAAAAGAAATAAGCAAAAAACGATGACAAAAGCGTAAAAGTAGCTGTAAGTAAACGAAAACAAAAATCAAGCTAGCAAAGAGAAGCAGCTAATTAAACTTAGAAGAAGCAAAACAGAAAATAAACAAAAAGCTAGAAAAACAAAAGAAATGAAAATTAAGAAATACACTTAAAAAAAAATGATCAGCGGTCAGCCGGGCGCAAAGTAATGTAAATTTCGCTTGTTGCTATTTTTAAGTTTTAAATCAAAGTCTTTTAAAGAACTTTATTCATTTCTCTTGTAAACGATAAACGTGGAACGCTTAGACGCGTCAACTGGTAACTATATCTCTCTTTGTAACTCTCCACAAAAAAAAAAACAAAAAAACAAAAACCAAAACATAAAAAAAAAAACAAAAAAACCCTTTCGAATCTCTGTGTATTTTTTAAGGTATTATTTTTTGCATCAATGTGACGCTTTTAAGCATTTTTTATATGCATATGGAAAAGAATTGTATTTAAAACTAGTAAAAAGCTAACAGAAAACCACAAAAAAAAGAAAACGAAAACGAAAACCAAAACAAAAATGATGAATAAGGACATAAGAAACAATGCAACAACTTTGCTAAAACTTTCAAATTTATATGCGTACTTTTTGTGCGCTCAACTTTAATGCAAAAAATCATACATTAAAAAAATTGGAGCTAAGGAGATAAAGTTAAAGAAAAAAAAAAAAAAAAAAAAAAAAAACACAAGAACAAAACAAAACAAAAAATTATTAAATGAAAAACCAAAAAATAGTTTAAGCAAAACATTTTGCAGCTTTTGTGCTTATTTCGCTTAAGAAAAGTAAGACTAGTTGAAAAAAAAAAAACAAAACAAAACAAAAATTAAATCTAATTGTAAGTAAAAAGAAATGAAAGTGCAGAACCGAAGAAACATGAGGAAGGGCGGCAAAGATGTGCAGAGCAGCAAAGCATTAAACAGAAAATAGCAAAAGATTAAAAAGAGAACAAATAAAAAATGAATGAAGGAAAGAAATGAAATGAAACGTAAAGAACATACAAAGTAAAATGTCTCTTTAAAAACACTAAAGAGCAAATGCTGTCATCCAAAACAAAAAAAAAAAAAAACAAAAAACAAAAAGAAACTGAACTTTTTCTGAATCAATAAAAGACAAATTGATTTTCTGTAAGAAAACAAAATTGAGACGACTTTTCCTTTAAAATGGGTCACGGGTCTGGTGTTGATTACGGTGCTCTTGCACTGGCCCATATCAAAAAGCTTTTGGATCAATAATTGTGAGGCTAAAACGAGTTTTTGTGCGAATTTCATTTGGGGTGGTTTCTACTTCCACCCACACCCGAAGAACAATTACGGACAACGGAGCGGCTGATGATGGCTCCCACTGCTCGCAGCATTTTAAGCTGGACCCTTTGCACAGCAGGCCGAAACTCCCCCTAAAATGCCCGACGGGGGCAAAATATGAAAGCCTACAATCCAACCGTATACGCATGTATATATATATATATATATATATATATATATATATATACTTATGTGTTTGTGTGTGTGTGTGTGTCAGTGTGCATAAAACCGCAAGGATGAACCGAAAAACGTTGACAGCAGTTCAGCGTGCAAGCTTTCCTGCGAACCTGTTCGTTTGACTTGTTTGATGGTTTTATGAGTGTCAAAACTTGACAGCTTAATAGACATTTTTATGGCAGCAATCGCCTTTTCATTGTTATTGTAATGAGAGGGTGTCGGTAACTGTGTATGTGTTCAGCATGCCACCAAGCACCATGCGCAAGGGATGCTGTGAGCCCCGCCGGCGTAGCTCCCACTATCCGCTACATAGGCCGATACACGCACACACACACACACCTACACATTGTATGAATGTATGTAAATATATGATACAGACGCAAAGCTGGTTGCTGTGCAGTGCTGCCGTTTTAGCTTTTTCTGTGGTCAGGTCTAACACCTGTTGTAATTGTGCCCCAAAAAGCACATTTTCAGTTTTGCAACACACATTAAAATGCTAACCATTTTTTAAATGTGTTTACTTATTTTTACCATTGTCAAATCCGAACCAAAAATAAAATCCCATTCCAATATTTTAAAACCAAAATGTAGCTTTTTTTAAGGCTCGGTTTTGTCACCTATCAGCAGTGGGCAACACTGCTGCTGTACGCAGACCGACATGCGTGTGACTGTGTCTGCGAGCACCAGCAGCTCCCCTTCATAATGACAAGGCAATAAAAACAACAGGCACACACACATACGTGCGCACTTTTTGTGTTTGTTTGCCCGTTGGTTCACTTGCTTACCGTTATTTCGTTTTGTGTTTCGCCTTTGCTACGATGCTTTTTGCAAGTTTCTGGGCACCTGTTCGTTTTCTGTTTTTTGTTGTAGTTGTATGTGTGACAACGCAACCGGGGTGCTAAAGAAAGAAAAGTTAAATTAGCAAATACAATGGGCAGACAAAATTGGCAGGTTTTTTTTTTCAGATATGTAAGTGTGATCATACGCATTTTATTTCCGTGATTAGATAAGTACGTTTTCAGTGCTTTTATCATCTTTAGCCTGGCTGAAAGTGTTCATCACTTTTACTTTTAACACAATGCGCGCCAACGGTTGCCATTCACTAGTAATCAGCGACACTAACTTCAAATGGTAGTCTGGCAACTTTATTTAAACGGTTAAAATAACAACAGACGGCGCCACTATACAAAAGTAAATCCAGTTGGAAAAATGCATTTTTTGAATTTATATTTAGTTTTTATTTATTTTATTTCCGTACGGACTTTTTTGCATGCTATTATAATTATTCGTTTACAGTCAACTGCTGTTAAACAATAGAAAAAAGACCTGGCCAAACCGTACAAATACCGAAGAGCGCAAAACTCTGTAGTTGTTAACTGTTTTACAAAGATTTCGTTTCGCTGTTTGCCACGAATTGTAATTGATTTTGGTCAAACAAGTGGAAATCGCCATTGAAATGAGGATAATTGTCGCGCTTGCAAACCGTTAACAAATTAATGCTACGTAAACCGAACTAATTTAAAACAAAATCATACAAAACTCATCTTTACACACATTTCGAGAACCTTCTCCTCACTTGCCACCAAATCCTCCCATCAGGTTCCCCAGTCCGCCGAGGCTACCCGCAGCTCCCTGTTGCAGTTGTCGCATCATGTTCTGGAGGCCAGCGACGCCGCCCATTTGCTGCAGCATGCGGGGATCAATCATCTTGGCCATCTGCTGATTCAGCTTGGCCATCTGTGTGGGATTCACATTTTTCGCAATGTCGCCCTGCTTGAACAGTCCTTTGACGCCGCCCATTTTCTTGACTACCGCCGCGAATTTTGTGTAATGTGCAATCATCTCCTTCACCTCCCGCTCAACGACGCCGGCGCCATGTGCCACACGGAGGCAGCGGGTGGGCTGCTTGCTGAAGAGCTTGGCGCCATCGCGATTGTCGAGCTCGCTGTCGGACATGCTGTCCATCATGGTCATCATGCGCTTGATGTGCGCCATCGATTCCTGTTCGCCACCCTTGGTCATGAAGTCCTGCGAGAAGCCCGGTATCATGTTCATGATCTGAGAGAAGGGTCCCATTTTCATGATATTCTGGAACTGCTCGTACATATCGCGTATGGTAAAATGGCCATGCTTAATCTTCTCCATCAACTCCTCACTTCCGTCCAGTTTCAGCTCGTTCACCTGCCACAACATATTGCCTCGTTAATCGACTGAAATGGAAAAGTCTCGTGCATAACTCACCTTATCTATCAGTCCCTCGATGTCACCCATGCCCAGCAGCTTGCTAACGAAAGGTTTTGTTTTGAACGGTTCCAAATCATCGATGTGCTCTCCAGTGCCAATGAAGATGATGGGCGATTGGGTGGCAGCAACAGCAGAAAGAGCGCCACCACCCTTGGCATGACCATCTAACTTGGTAATGATGACGGAACCGATGTCAACTTTCTCCTTGAAGGCCTTGGCCTGAGCCTCGCAAGCTTGTCCAATGGTGGCGTCCATCACGAAGATAATATTATCAGGGCTGACGGCATTTGACACCGCCAACATTTCCTCGAAGAGCGATTCCTCCTGCTTGTGCCTGCCCGAAGTGTCCACAATGATCATCTCAAATCCCTCGCGCTTGAACATATCGACGCCCTCCTGGGCTATGACCACGGGGTCGATCTCTGTGTAACTGCCATAGAAGGGAATGCGTGCCTTGGTCGCGTTCTGCTTGACCTGATCGTAGGCACCAGCACGGAAAGTATCTGCGCAGACCAGGCACGATTTCCAATTGCGTTTTTGGTAGTGATAGGCCAGCTTCGTACATGTCGTTGTCTTGCCGGAACCCTGCAGACCGACGAACATGATCACGTTCGCTTTGCCCTTGATAGGTTGATAGGGTTTCACGCCCGGATCGACCAGTTTGATCAGCTCCTTGAAGACGGCAGATTGAATCATGCGACGCTTGTTCAGACCGCCGGCCATCTCATCGAAGTCAATCACGGCGCGCACATTCTCGCGCAGCTGCTTCACCTGTCGAATGTTGACGTCGGCCTCCAGCAGAGCTGCGCAGATCTCTTTGAGCATTGCACTCAGCGCTTCCTCATTGATCACTGTGGCTTTGCTGAGCGAGTGCAGCGCCGTTGTTATTTTCCTTCCTAGATCTGCTAAAACCATTTTGCCTCCTTATGAATGACTGTGTGTGTGTGTATACGTTAACTGTGAGGCAGCGGAGTGCGTTTTAAATTCGTTGCCTTCGTTGCAAAACAAAACATGCGAATTGACAACGAGTTTTGATTTTCTCTGACACGTCAAATGTCGAACACAAAGAAGAAGTGAAGACTGCCAGTCAAATGAATAACGTGCAGCTGTCAAAACAATGTGCCCCTTCTGTGTGAGTGTCGCATTCCTGCCAGTCAGCTGCTTGCCTTCGCTGTGAATGGCACGCGTGCTGTTTGTATTCACTTTTGAATTGAACGCGCTCAAAAAGTTCAGGTTATTGCAACAAATGGGCGTCAGGGAACTATGGACAATTTTAACGCCACACGCCGAGCGCAAACCAATATGTGAATTACGCGGCAAGAAGGTAGCCATTGATTTGGCTGGCTGGGTATGCGAGAGTCTCAATGTTGTCGATTATTTTGTGCATCCGCGCCATCATTTAAAGTAAGTTGCTGCTATCAAATTGTTGTCTTTTTATTGTCATTTTGAACACAAACCACAGAAATCTCTTCTTTCGCACCTGCTATCTCATTTGGGAGCAGGTGACGCCGGTGTTTGTGCTGGAGGGTGTTGCACCCAAGCTTAAGAGTCAAGTTATAGCAAAGCGCAATGAGCTGCAATTTCGTGGTGTGCGCCCTAAGGATAAAGATATGGATGCACAGGCGCCACCAAAACAAGCGGCATCAAATGGCGACAAAGGACGCACGCGGTTCAATAGTGTGCTCAAACAGTGCGAGAACCTGTTGCTGTCCATGGGCATACAATGCGTGCAAGGACCCGGAGAGGCCGAAGCTTATTGCGCCTTCCTCAACAAGCATGGCGTAAGTATTTATTTTATTACTTTATTGATATATATATATCATTGACATTGATGATCAAGTTAGTAGATGGTGTCATTAGCCAGGATTCGGACTGTTTTGCATATGGTGCGCGTCGGGTTTATCGCAACTTTTCGGTGTCCACGCAAGGCGCTCAGGCAGCTGCCGGCGGCGCCGTGGATATTTATGATATGGAAGAGATTTGCACACGCATTGATTTTGGCCAGCAAAAGGTCATCGTTATGGCGTTGCTCTGTGGCTGCGATTATTGCCCCGATGGCATTGGAGGCATTGGCAAAGATGGCGTTCTCAAGCTGTTTAACATGTACAAGGAATCGGAAATACTGGACAGGTAAAGTGGTTTTATAGTCTTTATAATATATAATTACTTAACAGAAAAAATAAAACATTATTTAGATTGCGCTCTTGGCGCTCGGAGACGGACAACTATAGCGTTTTGGAGTTGCGTGTTGACGACAAAAGCATTTGCAGCAACTGCGGTCATATTGGACGTACCCAAAGCCACACCAAGAGTGGTTGCGGCGTCTGTCGCACGCATCGCGGCTGTGATGAGAGCCTGTGGAAGTAAGCCAGCTACCCATTTGTATGCCTAACGCTACATCTTCCTATCTTTGCATAGAGAGCAACGGCTGTCCATTAAGGCAGAGCTGACGCTGCGCAAGAAGGCACTCGTGGATGCCAACTTTCCCAATGAAGAGGTCATATCGGAGTTCCTCACTGAACCAGCCTCGCTGCCCAATTTGCAGCTCGATTGGCGACAGCCAAATATCGTGAAATTCATCAAACAAATTGGCCATCTTTTGCAGTGGCCTGAAATCTATTGCTTTCAGAAATTCTTTCCCATTCTGACGCGCTGGCAGGTGCAGCAGTCCAACCAGTACATGTCTCTTGTCCAGCCCCAAGAGATCATCAAGAAGCGTATCGTGAAGGGTGTGGCCAGTCTAGAGTTGCGTTGGGAAGACTCCCGCGGTTGCTTCAAGGGACTTTTACCTCAAGATCAAATTGCCGAATTCGAGCTGGAGCATCCAAAAGGTGTGGAGGAACTGTACTACACAATAGAGCCACTAGATATGTTACAGGCTGCGTATCCAGACTTAGTTGCTGCCTTTCTAAAATCCAAGGAGAAGCCGCCCAAAAAGGCAGCAACGCGTAAAAAGAAGACCAACCAAAAGGAAGCACCTCTCAGTGCTCTCGAGAATCTATCAGACTTGGCTGCCGCAACGACAGATATTGTCACCAAGCCAAAGCGTGGTAAAAAGAAGGCCCTAAATGAGCCACCGAAACAGGGACAGAAAACAATGCAGCAATTCCTGAAGCAAAAAGAAAACACGCCAGTTAAGTTGCCCGCTCGTCAGCTAGTCAATCAATGCTCAACGCCGATAAACAAGTGTTTGCCCTCCGATTTGGAGAGCGACGGCGAGGAGTTCGACATGTCCGACATTATCAATGGCATTGTTTCCAATCCGCAAGCGCAACCTGCTGTAACCAATCATGCGGGGCATTTGCTGCACTACGAACCACTGGCGGAGGATTTAAGCATGCGACTGGCGCAGCTGAGTCTGCATAACGATAAGCCAAATGAACTGAAGGATGATGCAGATTTGCTGGTGCAGAAGCGTCGCGATATCTCCATGCAGGCTGAGTGTGTGCCGCTAAGCAAACGCTACTCTCTGGACGACAGCTTTGATCTGTTGGTCAAGGGCGACTTAAAGAAGGTGCCACATCTGGTCAGGACACCTGTGGAGCGATTTAAGCAGCAGCATCGTTTGTCCACTGTGAAAGAGTCAGGGAAGATGCCGCCGGTAAAGTCGGAAGCCAATGTGAGCTACTTTTTCAACCAAAGCGCTGATGGCGCTGATGTCTTTGAGCAATTGATGGAGTCCAGCTTGGTGCACACGCATCAGGATTTAGTGGTAATTAGCGACAGTGACTGATGTTCTTTGTGTATATTTAATAGTCTTCATTAAATTCTTGCTCACAATAGCAATCCTAAAGTTTAACTTTTGCTCCTGACTCTCACACGAAATTAGAACTCCAAATAGCGCTTGGCATAGGCCTGTGCGCTGCACATGGCCTGCTCCAATTGCTCCTCGAATTGGGTGTTCACTTTGCGGCCTTTCATGTTGCACACGATCGCCGCATTCTGACCCTTGGGCGCAGCCACCTGACCGCCAAAAGTGCTCGCAAAGGATTGTAGCCACAACTGTGCATTAAACTGGTCGCTGATGCAGTCCTGCAGGGTTGAAAACAGGAAGATGAACGCGATTTAAATTCGACTTAACCGGACTAACCTGCGGCACACAGCAGCGTGCTTTGACGATGTTCTCACACATGCTAATCACCAGAATGGGACGATCTGTGCAAAGCTTTGTGGCACGCTGCAAGGGAATCTCCTCTACCAGAGCCGAGCTGGTAATGTAGTGAAGTATGTAAGGATGTGTGTCCAGCGGCTTTTCCACCAATACATTACGCATTTCCACCTCCACAAATTCCCTGCAACAAGCACAAATTAGTAAGTTTGCCAGCAAAGGTGTACAACAATAACAATCCATACTTGAGCGTTGTGCGCGATGTCTCCTTGAGTTTGCGTAGCATGTCGTTAATGCGATTGAAGGTGTCCAACTTAAATGCATAGGGCAGCTTAATGTCCGAGTGCAACATGTTGTGGCGTATAGTTTGCAGTTCAGTTTCGGTGGCGTTTGTAAGCTTGTCAGTTTGAAACTGCTGCTCCAGCAAATCCACACGATGACGCAGCAAAGCTGCTGTTTTTAGAACCTACGAAAGATACGAGAGATGTTCGATATAATTGAATATTTTGTGAAAACATTTGTGAAATTGTCGCTTACATTCTCGGCAGCCTGTCCAGCAACAGCTGTGAAAGCAAAGCGCGCTCGATTTGTTTGCTTGAGATTGATTATGCAGAAGCAGGACAGCTCCTTTGTGTTGGTCACATGTGTGCCGCAACAGAGCTCCTTGGAGCTTAGATTTAGCTCTGGGCATTCCACATTAATCAGACGCAGTCCTTGCTCCGGATACACCTCACCCGGCACCATCGTTATATCATTTTGCTGCAGCACATCCGCTGCGCTCAGCTGCTGCACTTGGACGGCTGAGCCGGAACAGATGGCGCGACTGTAAAATGAGGTATATAAATATATGTTGCAGATGTTTACAGACTGGAGTGGAACTCACTTGATCAGATCCTCAATGTGCTCCACGTCGGCCTTTTGTATGCGCTTGCCCAAGAGGCCCAGTTCCAGTTTGCAATGATCGCTGTTAACAGCGCTGGAAACCTGATAAGTCACCTTGTTGAACAGAGATCGTATGGCGGCGCTTAGCAGATGGGTGGCTGCAAGAAGAGGGGCAAGTTATTTGTATACTCGATTCCCATTAAATGCGAAACATACCTGTGTGATGGCAAGTGTTTAGCTGTCGCTGCTGGGCATCCACTTCAAGCAGCACCTCATCCCCGAGGCCCAGTTCAAAGTCATCGTTGGGTGTGGCCAGGCGACAGACATGGGCGACACAATCGTTCAGATACTTTACACCCACCACATCCAACTGATGAGGCTGCTCGGGCTTGTGCTTGTTTCGCACCAGCAATTTGCCCACATCCGATTGCTGACCACCGGACTCGTAATAAAAATTGCTGGCAGCTGTGACAATTGACAACATATCGGTGGACTCTCCCAAGCGACTGCCCAGGGTGCGCGAGACCTCTGCATCGTTTTGGATGATGCCCAGCACGCGGCTTTTCAGTGTGGGAATCACGTAGGTTTCACTTTGTGCATCATAACTATAAAAATATTTGTGACTGTTGTCTGTGGCTGGCAGGCGCATGGTGAGCTTGGCTTGCGCCTCCGCAATGCGCTGCTGCTGTGCCAAGTCGTTGATGCCACTGTTGCGTTGCGGTTCCTTGGTCCTCAGCTTGGCCAGCGCCAATTCAGCGCGATAGCGCTCCAGATCACAGTTCATGTTCTCCAGCTCGGCCAGCTTGATAAAGCTGTCCTCGGTTAGACCATAAGTGTCCGTCAGCTTGTATAGGAAGTCGCCTGGTATCGTGTTGTTGGCAAACTTGGAGCGTTGCACTTGGAACTCACGATAGGCGGGCACAAAACCAGGACACTCCATGAGATCAATGTCGTCCAGGTTGGGGAACTCTGTGAGCACCTCGGCGAATATCTTCGATGAGCTCTCGCGCAGAATCTTGTACACCTCCTGCTCGTGTGCAATCAGCTCAAGGACTGCCTGCTGCTTGCTCGACATCTCAGGATAGGCCTCGCCCAGCGTCTCCACCACAATCGGCACCAGCTGTGAGAGCAGATTCTCATGGGAAAACACTTGCTCCGAGATGCTGAGCGCCTTTCGCAGTACGCGACGCAATTTTTGACTGTGCATAGAATATGCCGATTAATGTAAAAAGTAATTGAGTTATTAAGTTCGCTCTTACTTCTGATCTGGCAACATGCCATCAGCCAGGCAAGCGGTGACCATGCGTGCATGATCGGCAAGTATTCTGTAGCTGGTGTCCAACAGCGCAGAATTTTGGGCAACGGAGAAACTGCCCCCATAAACAGGTGCTTTCGAAAGCTGCGAATGAAAATAAAATTAAAATTTGTATAAATTTAAACCGTTGATTCGTATCACTTACACTGTGTATGCCATCGAAGAGGGGCGTAAAGAGATCCGTATCGTAATTCGAGGATTTGTTTTGAAGGAGCGCAGTCAAACGTTCAAAGCCCATGCCCGTGTCCACATGCTGAGCGGGCAACGGTGTTATGCTGCCATCTGTATTGCTACATATGCAGCAGAAATGTAATCAAGATATTCAATTACTTGCAATAGTAAACAGTGAAGAGCAACCAACCGATTGTACTGTATAAACACCAAGTTCCACAGTTCAGTGAGGTCGGCTCGGCCTGTATTGACCAGCTTGGCTCGCTGCTCAACGCTGCCCGGATCCGAGCCCGGTCTGTGATCTATGTGAATTTCGGTGCATGGTCCGCAAGGACCAGTTGTGCCCATTTCCCAAAAGTTGTCCTTGGAGCCAAAGGGCAAGATACGTGCAACAGGAAAGCTGCAAAGCAGAAAAGTGTTGATAATTTTTATACACGAATTATGTAATCAATTTTTGATTGGTACCCCAAGCTGCGCCAAATGTCAAAGCACTCCATATCGGCAGGTATGCCAAGCAGCTTGTCGCCCGCGAAATAGGTGACATACAATCGCGACGGATCAATGTTGTAAGGACCTCGCAGCAGTTCCAACGCCATCGCACAAGCCTCACGCTGCAAGGAACACGCGAGAGTTATGTGATCGTCGATTGAACAGCCTCTTCGCAGCTCACCTTAAAGTAATCGCCAAAGGACCAGTTGCCCAGCATCTCGAAGAATGTGTGATGATAGCCATCCTGACCCACCACAGACAAATCGTTGTGCTTGCCACCAACTCGTACACATTTCTGTGAATTCACGACTCGCTTGTACGGCGCTGCTGCTGTGCCCAAAAAAACGGATTTAAACTGAAGAGCAGAGCGACTGATTAGTAGACAATAGATTAATCAAGTTGAGGCGTCCGGTATTCACCTGGTTCATGCCCGCATTGACGAAGGCGACGGTTGGATCGCAAAACGGCACTACCGGACTGGAGCGGACGAATTTGTGCTCATGATTGGCCGTGAAGTAATCGATGAATGTTTTGCGTATCTCGCGAGCGGTGAGCACACGCTGTACCTGCTTGGCCGAGTTATACATGCCAATCTATTTGAGAGTCTTAATTACATGCGAGAGCGATGCGCACTCAGCTAAGCCGGCAATTAAACAGCCGGAACAGATCGGAACATGTAATGCAAAACAGCTGACAACTGCTGCAGTTCGCGTGCGAACGTTGCAATTCGCGTGTGAACGTTCTAAATCTGTTATTCTATTTTATGGCTGAAGCAACAGCTGCATATTGTGATTAAAATAAGCCCCGAAAACGAAGACAAAAAACAACAACGAAAATTGCCTTGTGCTATGTGAAAAATTCTTGAAATATCAATTAAAATAATATAAATTCATCAACTGTTTGGTGCAGCTAAATTCGGTGTTGTAGCAAATGATGAAATTTTGAACTTTGACACATTCGTTTGTGTTTCCGCTTTCACTTTTAACCGAACCTTTTACCATAACCAAAAACGGCAACAATAAAACGACGTAGTATAAAATATATTCGCAAAGCACATCGCATACACAAAACAACGACAACGTAGCAAACATAACTACTACAACTACTTTCTATAGCCATGGCGACAAAACGACGTCCACTGCGTCCAAATCTTGGACAAAGTGGACCAAGCAGTGGCACCAACATGAACTTTCGACCTGGTGGACCCGATATAACGCGATCTGAGGCGCGTGGAACGCGACCAACGGCTGCGCCCACCAGCATACGTGAAATTCTCGTCATGGGTGTGATACATCTGTGCAAAAAAATGATATTCTTTAATACGGACCTGAAGGTTGCGCTCTATTTGGGGAGCTTGTTCATCATATCGCTGATAGGCGACTTCTTGCCATTTCCCAAGACATACTTTGCCCGCTCCGACAACCTGTTTAATCTGTACTTTGTAAAGGTCGGTTGGGGTTGGACCCTGATGTTTGCAGTGCCCTTCTTGGTGCTCTCGGCCTACACGATTACATGCGGCGACATGAAACGCATGCTAAGACATCACTTTCCACGCATTGTGATAGCCACGTTCTTCTGGTTCTTCTGGACGAAACTCTTCAATATTGTGGAAACCTCTTATGGTCGCTGCAATATAAAGGGTAAGATTGAGTCTAAATATTTTATTGTTTCGATTGTAACCATTTCTCTTGGTTTGCAGGCTACCAGAGCAAGTCGAGCTGCCTAAAGGCAGGTCATCTGTGGCACGGATTTGATATCTCTGGCCATGCGTTTATATTGATACACTCTAGTCTGGTGCTGATCGAGGAAGCGCGTCCCATTATCAAGTGGGAGACGATCAAGGAGCATCTACGCAACGAGGTGCACAATCGCAGCGTCTCGGAGAAGACGGGCAGCAATCCTCTGCGCTACCTCAACGATGAGCAGATGCGTAGTCTGCAGTTTCTTTATACGCGTCTAACTCCGATCATTCGCACCCTGTTCATTGGCATGGCAGCGCTGCAGCTGCTCTGGGACATCATGCTAGTTGGCACCATGTTGTACTATCATCGCATGATCGAGAAGGTTGTCAGTGGCATCATTGCCATTCTGACGTGGTACTTCACATATCGCTTTTGGTATCCCACGAATGGACTGCTGCCCGATGCGCCCGGCGACGGCACCTTCTTCTATCAACGCGAGAGCTTTGCTTTTAGGCGACCCACGCATTTACCCACCTGCACCCCATCCGCTGGCAATCAGATGCCCAATCCAAACGGCAGCAGTAGCAAAACTGGTGCCCAGACGCCATTGCAGCAACAACAGATACCCACCTTTATGGGTATGCCGCTGTTCACGAATGTGAGGGCAGCCAGTGCGGCGGCCAGTTCCCTGTACTCAGCTGAGCTGAAGCGTAGGGAACAGCAGCAGCAGGCGGGCATGGAAAGCTGAATCAGAGGTTTTCTTGACTAACCCAGCAAGCAACAGATAAACAGGAATCGATTTTAATGGATAGGAGAATAATTTTAAAAATGGTATTGGCTAGCAAACAACAAGGTTTTTTTTACCAATTAGAACATAATACCAAATGATTTTAATGATAATTTAAAGGATATCAGCTGCTTGAGGCTCGCACTTTGGCACTGTGCACTGTTCATAGGGCAATCGACACTCCGCTCCGCGTTCTCTCTCTCTTTCTCTCACTCCATCTATCCACATTATGTAGAATTAAGCGTTCTTTTGTTTGTGTTTATGTGCCCAACTTTAACAATAACAATAAAACAGTTGTTAACAAATCTTCAACGCCTACTTATGCGCAAAGGCTGCAATCATGGCCATACCCAAGATGCCGGCAGTAGCTCCCAACTTGTAATTGGGCGGCGTCATCGTCCACATATCCTTAAGTATATCAAAATTGGTCGTGGGTACAAGTCTGTGGTACGAGGGGCGCTGTTTGAAGCGCAGAAAATAGCCCTCGACCATCGGTAACTTGCCGTAGCTCCAGTAATAGTTCTCGAAGCCGAGCTGATAAAGACGCTGCAGCAACAGGCCCAGACTGACGTCAGCCAGCGTGATCTCATCGCCTGTCAGCCATTCTTTGCGTGGCGTTTGCTTGGACAGCTCCTTTTCCACAAAGGTGAGCACATTCCTTACAGCATCCAGGACACGTTGGAAATCGATTCGCGAGGCAATCAAATCTCGACGACGCATCTGTAATTCCAGCTTCTGTTTCAGTGCAGTGTTTTTTGAGTCCACTTCAGCAACAGAGCGACGCAGCATGTCCATAACTTTTTGATTGTTATCTGTGAAGTGAATTAATAAAAAGTATTACAATAGGAAGCGCTCTTGGGCAGAGTTATACTGCTCACTGAGGCAGGCTTGCCGCACGGGTCCGATGAAGGGCGCCTTGGGCACCAGCTTGAGGTCATCATGGATAAACGAGCCCAGACTCAATGCGCCAATCGGCAGGCGTGTCACTGCTTGGTCAAAGGTCATCATCTGTTCATATTCCAAGGAATCTGGGTTGTATGGCTTCAGCACTGGATGCTCAACTATTAAGAGGAAGTTTTTTAAATTGGGTGATAGACTGTGAAACTAGAACTATTCTCGCTTACTTCCTCGAAATTTATTGTCCACATAGTTGATAATGTTCCGAGAGTTGGGTATGATAAGCGATCCATCCTGCAGCACGGGCACATCGCCTGTGGGATTCAGATTTAGGAACCAACTCGAATACTGTTCGCCGTTGCACAGATCAATTATGTAGGGTGTAAAGTCAATGTTTTTCTCATAAAATACCAGCAGGACCTATAAATAAATTATGGCCATATACAATCATTAATACGAACTCACTTTAAATTTTGCTTTTTGTTTTTCAAGTATTATTCACACATTGTCGCCGTTGTTTTTATTTATCACCCAAGGAAACCCGTTTCATGGTTTCTCATATGCTTCATTAGCACCCCGAAATAAGACAAACAGATAAATAATATTTGTTTGACTCTGTCAAAAGTAACAGAGACTCAAAGTAATTACTAGCTACTTGTTGTTGGGGAGTCATCTGCTGTTAATCATCCGCCCACGTCACGCAAGATCGCACTTGAAATAGTTGGGGCAGCAATATGTTTGCTGGGGTGGAGTGGGGCGGACCGAAGCCCCTGGTGTACTGCTGTGGTCGTAGCCCTAACTATGTAAATAGCAATTGCTGCCATTACTTTTGTAATTTAGCGCCACACACACAATTTCAAGCACACAGTTTATTTTTTCAAAAATCACATGATTTACTTTTTGCGAGTAGAAGTTGTACGGATGAAAATAGAGCACTATTTTATTATCCTGAAAGACGGGTGCCTTGAAGTCCTCCGGTTGGGGCGAGGCTGGCGCAATTTCATCAGCCTGAGTGCTCATCTCGCAAATCTTCGGTGTTCTAATGGCCGAGTAGTTTTTAGTTATATCACAAGCGAAAAATTAAAGCCGTTAACAGCGTGGCGTAGCCCCAGTTTCAGGTCTCTACAGAAAAAAAAAAATTGCGGCTTGCTCGCTAGGAACGACACAGAGCGACTAACCGCCAAAAGTGGAGTCATAAGAGCAATGACGATTCAACAACTGAAACGGCTCTGGAAATCTATTAATTTGCACTTTCAGTGGAGAGTAAACAATTGCGATTGTTGCTGTTGTTGTTATTTATGGAAATGATTTGTGCTGCTGTTGGTTGGATTATTCGTCCACGATTCTTATTCGCTTGCAGCATTGCGTTGCTACTTGTTTTTTATTTATATTTATATTTAACTTTGCTTATCGGGTTACGATATCGTATATATTTAATTCTCACTGTTGACTAAGCGATAAAGTGAGTTTTAATTTCAACATACAATTATTATCTTTCATTTTAGGTAAGTGCCCCAGAAAACGGCAATCATGTAAAGTGATATGTGCACTTGTAAATTTTACAATTTTAATGATGAACGTAGAATTAACAGAAAAATTTACATTTCGATAAGGAAAATTTAAATTTTCTGTGTAAATGCCAAATGAGCATGTGATTGTTGTTTTGCATTAACCCAAGGGAAGTAATTATGTTTTAATCAGTTACTCTTACGCTTTATTAACCCTAATTTGTGTTATTTTAAATAAAAAATAGCAGTTTCAGCAAATGATGCTGGAATTAAAAAATTGCGCTTTAAAAAGCTTTAAGCTTCACGGTGAATGGCAAAAATAAAGAGCAACAAACAAAACATCTTACTGGAATCGCGTGTGTGGAACACGAATAGTTTAAACTGAAGAAGCAGTGAAAAATCAATCAATTGCAGAAAAGTGCAAGTCCGAAAACAAATTTGGATAATGTTGCATCTGGGCAAACAGTTGGCCAGCAAAGCGCCAAAGCTTAATGCGATCGCCCCACACACTTTGGCTGGTGTGAAAGTCCAAAGTTTCACGCACACAGCTGCACCGATTAGAAATCTTAATCAACACAATACTCACAACTTAAGCAATGTTAACCCGAATTATTGCCATAAGCGCTTGTCCAGCGGCAGTACAAGTCAAAGTTCGAGCAGCAGCATGAAGCGGTTAGCAGGCAAAGTTGCGGTGGTTACCGCCTCCACAGAGGGGTTAGTTTAAAGCTCCCTTAACAATTAATATATATAAATATATTTATTATTTATGTATACAATTGCAGCATTGGATTTGCGATTGCCAAGCGGTTGGCTGAGGATGGCGCCTCCGTTGTTATAAGCAGTCGCAAGCAGAAGAACGTGGACGATGCGCTGGCCGAGCTACGCAAATTGAATCTAAATGTGCATGGTCTGAAGTGCCATGTGGCCGAGGCGCAGGATCGCAAGCAGTTGTTCGAGGAGACCATTAGCAAGTATGGCAAACTCAATATTTTGATTAGTAATGCCGCCACGAATCCTGTTGTGGGCGGTGTAATGGACTGCGACGAGAAGGTGTGGGACAAGATCTTCGACGTTAATGTGAAGAGCTCATATCTGTTGGCCAAAGAGGCGCTGCCGTATCTGCGACAGGAGAAGGGCTCCAGCATTGTGTTTGTCTCGTCCATTGCGGGCTACGATCCATTCGAGGTAAGTGGGTAACTAGATTTTCAGTTAAGCTGGATTTTAACCAATCTACTTATCTACTTAAGCTACTCGGCGCCTACTCTGTGAGCAAGACGGCACTGATCGGTCTGACCAAGGCAGCAGCTAAGGATCTTGCACCCGAGGGAATTCGCGTCAATTGCCTAGCGCCGGGCATCATTCGCACCAAGTTCTCCAAAGCGCTGTACGAGAACGAAGCTGCCAACGAAGCGGCCCTCAGCAAGATTCCTATGGGTCGTCTGGGCACAGGTGACGAAATGGCTGGCGTTGTCTCTTTCCTGGTCTCCGATGATGCTGCCTACATAACGGGCGAGACTATTGTCGCCTCTGGCGGAATGTCCAGTCGCCTATAAGTGTGTTAAAAGGTGAACCGATTGATGATTGCTAGTTGACTTTCAAGTTAGTTCTCCACATAAACATGTTCATGAATACGTACTTAAGTCGTTATTTTTTTGATAATTAAAGTGGTTATCTGGCCTGGTTGTGCTCTAGGATAAATTAAATACTTTTTTTTTTTAGAAATTTGATATGATGTGCAGTGACATGCGTTTTAAGACCATAGTTAGGACCTTTCCTTAAGGATCTTGAAAGGACATATCTTTTTGAACTCTTAGACAAATGGACTTTCATTTTCACTTTCCATTTTCTAAAAAAAAAAAAAACAGTTCTAATTCACCCTGAAAGTATGTTTAAAGCCTCAAAGTATGCCATTAAATAATAAATTATCTAAATCTTAAAATTAATTTCAGTGGAAATACGCATTACAATTTAACTTCCAATTAATTTTTTTTCACCTTAGTGCAGTAAAAATCATTGTAATACATCTATTTATCTTTAATAATTTTAAGCGCTATTAAAAATCTTACAAAATCTTTCAAAATATTAATATGAAAAAAAAGCGTTTTGAATGTGATGCATTTAATTACTTATATGTTTATGTCTTATGAAATATGAATAACAAACGTGCTTGCACAAATTTAAATTTTAGTTGAGGGGAGATTAAGCACAGCAAAAAAAAAGGTATAATATATTGACTAGGAAGATCGTAGCTTGGCCAACTGATCGGCAATATCCTTTTCAGTGCGTTTGCCGCTGGTCTCGAACTCGGCGGAGCCCGTGGCTGGTATGCTAGACATTTTTCCAGAGATTTCAATGCCAATTTCATCGAGCACCTTGTTGACAACATCATTCGATTCTTCCTCATCGCCGGACTCGGTGAGCATGTCATCCAGCGTATCGTTGATCATTTCGTCAGTCATTTCCATGCGCATATTTGCCTGCTGGAAGTCACGCACAGTGCCAGCTATCGCCTCCGGACGCATCACCTTATTCATGCTGGCCATCGTCTTGGCCGTGGTGCCCATTGCCTCGCCCAGTGCTATGTTGGCGCCCATATTTTTGTTTTGATAGCCAATGGATTGAATTTTGCCCGAGGCAGCATAACTACGCGCCTTCTGTTTGCGTATCTCAACCAGTTGCTTGGCCAAAATGCGGCAGGCATCATTGTTGCCAGCAGCTGCATTGCGTCTGATTTCAGACTCTAGTTTTTTCTCCTCCTCCTCCATTTTGCGACGTTCTCGTTCAATGTCACGGGTCGCTTTGCGCAGACTGCGATCATTGTCGCGTTGCTGCTCCTTAACGGTGGGTTTCTTGCCAAATATGTTGTTAAACATTTTCTCTATATATAAAAAATTCTTAATTTTTGCTATCTGAACGGGGAAAAAGATGAATCACTTCTGAGGCTGGCGCTTTGTGCGTGTAAATACCACAACAAAATCAGCTGTTTCTGTGGTAGATGTTAGCGTTGCCCTGTGAATGACCAAAACTTGCGAATGGCAAATGTTGAACGAACTCGCTTTTGTATTTTTCCGGCGTTTACGTGATTTTACAAGTTAAATATGGCATTAGAAATAATAAAGCAGGGGGCTGAGGGGCGCTTATATCTTGGCGAATTCAAAGGCGAATCGTGTTTGATTAAAGAGCGATTTGTCAAGAAATACCGTCATCCAGAGTTGGACACACAAATAACAAGGCAGAGGATGAAGGCCGAGGTGAAGGCAGCTGGACGTTGTCTAGCTGCTGGGATTCTTGCGCCAAAGATTCTACACTCCGACCACAACACACACAAACTGTATATGGAGTACTTTGGCAGCGCCCAGACAGCCAAGAACTTTATTCAGCAAACAGTCGCTAAATCCGGGGAGGAGCAAGCAAAGCTGCCCTTAGAAGAGCTATGCAGGCGAATAGGTGGCATCATTGGGCAAATGCATGCGAATAACATAATCCATGGTGATCTGACCACATCCAATATACTAATAAATCCAACACCGAATTCAAGTGATGGCTACGACATCATCTTCATAGATTTCGGCCTGAGTCACTACAATCAGGCGGCGGAGGATAAGGGAGTTGACTTGTATGTCCTGGAGCGGGCGCTTCTCAGCACACACAGTGAGCAGCCCTATCTCTTCGAGCACATCCTCGCGGCATATCGCAAGACGTGCGGCAAGGATGAAGCGGCCGTTCTGGCCAAGTTTGAGGAGGTGCGTGCACGTGGTCGCAAGCGCACAATGATCGGCTAACAACATCCAAATATAACGAATACTTTAATAAACAATGTTCAAACTTACATTTAATGATTATTCTATTCTTTTTACTGGCTCCGGCAACTGCGGATCGTCCTGCAGCTCATCGATTTTGATTTTCTTTATATATTTGCGTATTTTTGTTTTGCGCTTCACTTGCTCGTGCTTTGCAGGCTCTAGCCCGGTTACCGGCGATTCCTTGTACTGTGCATAAGGACGCTGCTTCAGCTTGGCAACGGCATCTTCCAGCTTCAAGCCCGACAGGCCGTGCTCCTCGTAAAACAGGCGATATTTATCACAGAATTTCGAGTGTCCCTTTTTAAAGGTTTCGGTTTTGGTTGAGGGATGCTGGAAACAAAGTAGTTAGCAAGGACTATATAAACACTGTGTATTGAAATTATGTACTCACCCTGGCATCAATGGCCCTGGCACAGCCTCTGTGAAAGTTGTGCAGATGCCGCAGAAAGGATTCATTCGGTTGAATGCTCTCCTCCAGACTGAGTTGCATGATCTCATTGATGTATGTAAATGATTTCTGGGCACAGCCCTGGCGCAACATGGCGCCCAATATGGGCATATTCATGCGTATGCCTGCCGCTTGCATCTGCTGCAGCAGCTCGCGCGCCTGCTCCTGGCTGCGACAGCCCAACGCCAGAACACCATAGGTCACAATATCCGGCTGCAGGCCAGCTGTGCGTATCATTGAGAGCACCTCGCGTGCGCCCTCATAATCGAAGCGCATCGAGCGCTTCTTGATGAGTATATTGAAGAAATCAATGTCCGCCTTGAGTCCAATTTTGCGCACAAAGCTCAGCAGCTGCTTCTCCGCCGCATTGGTTGGGGGTATCACCTCCAGAATGGTGGTGAAGCACTCAATGTTCGGCGTCACTTTGTGCAGTTTCATCAGCTCCAGATAACCCGTAATGCCGCCCAGCAATAGGAAACGCTCATGAGCCCGTGTCACTTCAGTCAAGGCAACCAAACTGCCCAGTTGGGGGCGTGGCAGCAGCAGATTAGGCAGCTCCAATTGCTCGGAAGGTGAATTAGTCAGCTCCAGCTGGGCAGAACTATTCCCAGTGGTGGTTAAACTATCAGTAGGAATTGTTGTTGCTGTCAGCTGCTCTTGTTTAGTTGACACCGCATCTGGCGCTATCTGTTCCAGCACCAGTTGCATGTCTTGCAGATCACCAAAGCCGCAATCTCGCACGCAGCGCAGCATGGCATTAAAGCTGTAAAAGTCTGGACTTATGCCGCGCTGCAGCATTTTGTGCCAGGTCAAAAGAGCGTGTCGAAATCCTTGTTGCTCATCGCTGGCACAGGCTTGCAGCAGAAAATTAAAGCTGTCCGCATTCAGAGGCAGCTGACGCTCTAACAGCTCATCGGCCAACATGTAGGCAGTTTGGATGTCACCACAGCGACCATATGCCTTGATCATTGCGTTGTAGTTTTTCACATTCGGCTCGTAGCCCTTCTCCAGCATATTCTCCCGCAGTTGACGCGCCTTGGCCAGTCCATCCTGCTGGGTGGGCGCATTGGCGCACGCATTGAACAGGGAGGTGTAGGTGCCGCCGGTCACCTTGAGGCCACGTTGACGCATCTTGGTGTAAAGCGTAAATGCTTTGCGTGTGTAACCCGCTTTGGCGCAGCCGCTGATCAACAAATTGTATATATAGTTCTCCGGCTTGACACGATCCTCACGCAACATGCGTACCTCCAGCACGGCAATGGCCTCATTGATGCGACGTGCATTTAGATGTTCCTTAATCAGACTTGCATACTCCTTGGTTCGTAGTTTTCTCGAGTGTCGCGAAGGCCTGCTTATAAATTCCTCCTCCTGCATGTCGCCGGCATCTTGTGTCTGGGTATCACTGAACTTGGCATCGCCAAAGGTATCCGGATCTCCAAAGTCGGCAACTGTTTCTTTTTTAATAATCACTTCATCCACTTTTGAAAGTTGCTCGGTTCTTTGAATTTTGCTACGCATATGCTGTCTAGGCACTTCTGATGGCTGCTCTTCCAGTGTTCTGTCTTGAAAAGGGTTTGCAGATCGATTTGATTCACGTTTTGTTTGCAGACCAGCTTCCTGGTCCGTAATACGCACGTGCAGCCGGCGACTTTGTTGCCAGCACCGGTTCGTAAATTGTGTTTGGAGGCCAAGAATTCCATGCGCATGCAGGGAGCGCCCAGTTGTGCGTTGCTGCAGGTGACGTATGTGTGGCATCAATGCTGCGCCGAAAAAACGCAACGCCATTATTGTAATTGCAATTTTCTCTTATTTTTATGTAATTTAACAAGTTTTTAAATGTGCATGCCGCATGAACATTAGATGAAGTAAAGACGAAGAAGAATTTACCATTCACATTAAGTTACAGGTTTGTGAGACGATTACAGCTGATTTGCATTGATGTGGCAACGCCAACACATTCCCTTTGCACTGCCAACGAAAATTAGTTTATTCATTCGCTTCAAGAGCTAAATTAAATTGGATTAATAATGAGTTTCGCTGTCGATCCGCGCCGCAAAGAGAAAATAGTTCGCTATAAGGCGCCCAAGAATCAAGGACAAAGCGGCGGTGGCAATGAGGACATGATGCCGGACTATATGAATATACTGGGCATGATTTTCTCCATGTGCGGTCTGATGATGAAGGTGAGCCAGTAACTCTCAGTTATTATTGTTATTGTAATTTATTTATTATGTCCCATAGCTTAAATGGTGCGCCTGGTTTGCGCTCTACTGCTCCTGCATCAGCTTCTCCAGTTCTCGCGCCAGCGACGATGCCAAACAGGTGAGTTACGGGCATTGATCATTTCTTGTACGACATTATTTATATGTTATATTCCAGGTGCTGTCCTCGTTCATGTTGAGCATGAGCGCTGTCGTCATGTCATATCTTCAGAATCCAGCTGCGATGACACCGCCCTGGGCGTCATAATAATTCCGATAATTCCGCTTTTTGTTCTTTTTTTGATCTGCTGGTTTAATGAATGCAACTTTATTGTACTCCAAAAATCAAATGACAGTTGCTTGGGTTGTAGAATTAAATAAATTAACCACAGAAGATTTTTTTTGTTTAAAATAATTTGGCTAAAAGAAATTTGTAAGTAAAGTAGTTTTTTGCATCTCGCTACGTGTTGAGTATGTAATAGGCAAACAGAATAAAAGCCAAAATGTAGATGGTACCAAAGATGAGCACGTATTAAATCTCTCCGAAATTAGCATGACCCGTGGCCTTAGCATGTTGCTGGGCCTGCACCTGGCCCACCAGCAACAGATCGCACTGTAAACACCGCAAATTGAACTTGTCCACATTGGTGAATTGTCGCGAGGACTTGGCCTCGTTGGCCAGCTGCTCGGCCTGCTCGTAGACGCCCAGCTCCTCAACGGGAAAAATGGTAGCTGGTGCGGCACTGTGCGTCTCCATATACAGCGGGTCATAGTGGATGCCATCGAAGAGCAGGAAGACACGCAATCCGAAATTCTTGTCCTCACCGAAGCGATTGATGATCGCATTCTGTATATCAACCACATCGATTTCGATGCCATAGTAATTGGACAATATGGACACCTCAATGGCACCGCCCCACGAGTCCGCCTTCTGTATCCAGGCGCAATACTCTGCATTCGACTTTCCCAGCACGGCATCATTATATGATTGGGGATCGGCGGCCACCTCGGTGGCAATAATGTGACGCATCATCTCGCTGCCCTCGTTGTCCACCTTGCCGTTGAGCACGAAGCGTATGCTGGTGAAAAGGCACGAGTTATCCGCTGGTACCACCTTCTTCAATAGTATTCCATTGAAATCGCCATTCGGCCCGGCTTCCGCTGGCGCCGATAGCGAAGCGCTCTCATTGCTATTGCTGCTGCCGGCGCTCAGTTCGGGATTGTTTGCGGCTGTGACCACCTGACGCAGTTGCTCCGCATCCTCCTCCGCTTGTAGACGACGCGCCAGCGCTTCGTCATCCTCAATGGTTGATGCGGCGGCGGCGACGGCAGCGGCAGCTGATCCTGCGGCATTTGATGGTGGCGCCGCCTTCTCCTCGATAATCAACGTTTCGCCGCTGTTGATACCAACGGAGCGCAAATTGCGCTGCTGCTGCTCATTGAGATCGAGTGGTCGCGGCGGATAGCCGACGAGCACATGCAGCTGTGGCTCACCGATCTCCGTCGCCTCGGCTATCCGCGTTTTCAGTTCAGCTAGTGTTGTGTTCTCGTTCAGGTCATTTACAATGAATTGACCTTTTTTCGATTTTAGCTTCACACTGAACGAACCAGTCATGCTTTCTTCCGATTATCTACTCTACTTCCGCTTGCCGAAAAAAACGTAAACGTTACTCAATATTTCAGGTGCGTGTATATGTTTGGAATTTTGACTTGATTTGGTCAAGTGTGTTTATTGTCTAATAATTTTATTAAATCTTTTTTGCTTATTGTTTAATACGGGGTAGAGATGGCAGTAGTTAAGTATTTTTCCGTGTTAGCATCACTTGGCGTTGCCACGCTGTTCAATTGTGATTTCGTTATGTGAGCTCATCTTAACATTTCTGTTAACAGAAATGTACTAAAATATACCACAGCCGGTTAAGTTTTGAATTTAAACTTCTTTTCCGCGCATACTTGTTTGAGTATTTGAATTATGATTTTGCTAAATTTCTAATAGCAATGTGAAACAATTATCGTTAAATTTATTTTGAAAATGATTCTGCAAAATTTCTAATAGCAATGTTAAACAATTATCATTTAGGCGACTTGTGAAATTCACTTCGACCCTGGGGGAATTTACACAAATATTATTTGTCATTGGCAAACAGTTCTTTTGGTGCCAAAGACAAGTTAAACGTATCCATTTATGCTTTAGCTAATCAGTTAGGATGATACAGCTATTAATTTCCAACTAAATCTTCGATAATACTAAGGCTATAAAAATCGCTAATAAGTATTTAGAGTGACGGGGGCGAGGGTAGCCAACGTCTAATGGTCAAATCAAATAAAACTTAACTAGAACCAAGGAAACATATATTAGCAAAAAGCCAACTCGAGTCAACAAAACAATTTGCCATCCAACTAGATCAACAATGGGACAAATAACAATACAAGCAACAAAAAGCGGCAAATACAAAAAAAATTAAATAAATAAAATACAAAAAATAAGAAAAGAGAAGATGGAAAAAATAGTTTGGTTTGCTTTATATTTTGTTGTTGGTATTTTTCCAGACCCATTCGAACGAACACCTTGCGTGGTACACTAAAATCACATTTAATAGTCCAAACAAAATTTATTGTCGAAGATACACGAAATTTGACGGCTTCCATTGTGACGATGTGTTGTTTCAATCTCTATGAAAGGCGTACGCGCTTGCGTACAGCTCCGAGGCATATAAATAGTTGGACGAGTGGGGTATTATGCTCAGTGCAAGTCTGTCAACGCGAAACGCGAGATCATCAATTAAACTCTCAGTGACCAGTCAACAAGGGACTCTACCAACAATGAAATTCTTGCTTTTGGTGCGTCTCAACCGACAACAATCGATTCTCTTGGATAACACTTTCAACTAATTGTGCGGATTATATTTTAACTACTTACAGACCGCGTTCTTGTGTCTAGCCGTGTGCTTCATGGCAACCAGTGCTGTGCCCGTGGAGGAGGCCATACCCGAGGGACTCGAGGGTCCTGGCAACGAGCCAATTAGCCCCAGCGACGATCAGTCCTTCCTGCTCAAGCTGAAGCTGCTCAAGAAGCTACTCTTCCTGGGCTAACTGCCAATTATATCTACGGACTTTTAGTATATGTTTTGTGTCTAGTTATTAAGAAACTTTAATAAAAAAATGTTAAAAGAATCTATCACTTTGTTTTTTCATTGCTTGCTTTCAATGCCCTTCAGTTCGTGTCCAAAGTCTTTTGATTAAGTGAGCTGAGGGAAAAAAGATGCTGATGGAGAAAAAGTCATTGATGGAGAATAAAGATACTGCACTATGATACGGAATCTGGAATTTTTTATTTAAATTAAAAAAAAAAATGAAAGTGAACCACATACAAAATAAGTTTTAACATTCATTTTGATGGAAATTAGTAGTTGAGGGATATTTTCAATAAATATTTTATAGGAGCATTTAAATATATGCTTTAGTAAATGAAATTGGTTTTCACATGAGGTAAATGCGAAAACGAGTTGTTCACATTCAAAACTAATTAACACGAGAGCCGACAGGTCTAGTGATCTATAAGCAACTCCAGATGCAAAGACAACAAATAACTTGACATTAGCTCCATTTTTGCAGAGTTTCAATTAAATAAGTATTTTAAAATCAGTAATGTGAGACAGAGTGTTTAGTTTAATGATTACATTTATTTAGTTACGTTTACGAATAAGCTGTAAATGCAAATTGATTTGTATATTTAAAAGCCCAAGCGGAGAGGTTATGTTCCTATTTTGTTGTGCGTGAGTATGTGTTGAGTGTGTGTAGTTTGTACATAGACTAGAGACAACGGGTTTTGATGTAGGCAGCCTTGTGGCATTTAACCGAGCAGCAGCTTCTTCAGTTTCTTCAGCTTGAATATGGCCTGGGGATCGTAAGGATTGTGGACACCATCATCAGACGGAGCATAGATGTTGTCGCCCTGGAGCGTCTCATCAATGGGTGCAGCTGCCACCAGAGCCACAGCGAGCAGACAAACGTAAAGGGCCTGCAAAATGGTTAGTCCTTGAGCAAAAAGAAAACATTTGATGATCATTTTGTGGAGACACTCACCAAAACAATGTACTTCATTCTGAATGGTTGTTGTTGAGCTGGTTAATCCAAAAATTGACTGCACTTGTTGGCCACAATGCCGGTGGCTTTTATACCCAAGAGGGACCCCATCCAGCAATGATAATGTCATATATAAACTGCACATGTTACATTGCCGGTTTCGGACAAGTGGCCAGGAAAGGCGATACATAAACAAAGGTGCGTGTAAAAACGAGTCTGGTCAGCAAAAAGAAAAAACGCAATTCCAACAACAACAAAAATTAACGAAAATTGCAAATTGCTTGGACGTGCACACAGTTTTGGGCCCTGCTGCGCAAATAATACATATGTATATTAATAAGGCACAACTGCTGCACCAGCAACGGCAACAGCAACAATAACAACAACACCAAGACAGAAGACACGCCTGTTTAATTGTTTGCATTGGTTTGGTCGGCACTAAGAGCCAAGAGTCAAAAGCCAAATGTTGGTCACTTGTGCCACTGAAGAAGTCTTTTGTAAGCCACTATTCAAACAACCTTTTAGCTAAGTTGATTCAATCATTTCAGATTTACACAACTGATGACTGAAGGTTATGTCCATACCAATCTTATTCACAAATCGGTCAATGAAGCCAAGTGCAAAGCGTATATAGTTTACCTAAACACAATATTTATTATTGTTTGCGGAAGCATGAATAAACTTGAGAGACTAATAGCTTCATATTACAAAAATCTATAATCTAGGAAGTCGTTAAGCTTGCACTGGGCTCGTGAGCTAAGTAAAATTCCTATCATAAATGTCAAAAATAATATATATATTTATATTGAACACAGAAACGTTACCAGAATTCGTTCTACCTACTTAATTGCCTTCGTTTTTAAATGACAGAAATCGCCGACATTGGTTGTGATCTTGTAAAATTCACACTTCAAATAAAGCCATCATTGGACCAGTCAATTAAAATCCATTTGGATTGGAAATAAACCACAAAATATAAATATTTAGCACCTATATCTGCCATCAAGCTCAAAGACATACATACATAGCTAAATCAACATGCCAGTCAAGTAGAAACAAGAATCGAAACTGAAACCGAAAGCTAAATGGGGAAAAAGGAACAATAAGAACAACAATAACACAAATAGAGGTCAATATTCGACATAAGTTTTATATCTATTAGGATCCGTCTGCTGACTGGAGGCAGCCGTCAAAATCTTTCCACATTTACAAACATTTTTTGCATAAACATTGACAAATGTTGTGCTGGTCGAGGAGCGGAAGCGAATGCAGATTTTGAGAGCATTCTGTAAGTATATGCAAACATGACTAAGCACATTTGAGCCAAACAGCTTAAAGATGTGAATTTAACAAAGATATATGCAAATGCAAGTATTTATGCAAACGATGCCAAATACGGCTTTAACTTGGAGCAGACTGAAGGGTTTAGGTTTCTGCTTGTTTGTTAGCGCTTTGAATGATTAGACAACAAATTGGTTGAACGCGTTTTGATCGACTCATCGCGATTAAATTGAAGCAACTTCATGTGACGTCGGCTTGTCTGTGAGTACCGCTCGACACGATTGTTAACCCGTTTTTTTGCCCATGAGCATATCAATTAGCTGATGTATAAAAGGGCGTGGCTTCAGCTATATAAACTGTGAGATGCCAATTTATGCTTGTATCTCCATCGCTATGCTTGTAAATATGCGTATTTTGCACAAGTTGACGAGATTGTGGATTGTGTGTGTTAAGGTGTCGCAAGTGTCTGGGAATTGTTTGAAAAGTGCGTAATATTCATTTCACTTTTGACAGCAAATCATGCCTCACAAGTGATGGCCATAAAAGATATAATGCGGCTAACAACTAAGCAACAAGCTCATGGGCCAATTTCGATTCGATTGCGAGTCAAATTTGAAGTGAGCATGCAACGGATTTTGGATGTCCACCTGGGATTATATATTGGTCATATATATGCTTGACATTTATTCTTCCTGTGGGCACATTGCGACAAGCGACCTTTGCCTAAATAATAAACAGAGCATTTTGGCAAAGTACAAACAAATTGTTGATCAACTCTTTAGCTGCTAAAGTGAAACAAATCACGCATATTAACCCCCCTTCAACGTTGAAATACAAATGAGCCGATAAGAATCTGCGCAGTTGGGGTTCAATATAACTAACGTGCTTGCCAAACAAAACCATTAGGTCAGGCGACGTGGCGTGACTGAAGTAAAGTTAAACAAATAACGCTTTTGCAAACTCTAAAATGAAAACCATTAAACGTAGTTTAACCAAACTGCACAAAACTACATATGTATCCATATAGAGGAGCACTGCTCTTCGCCTGCATAACAGCTCAGGGTTTTGGGGTGAGTTCTGTGCAGATTCATTAATTGTTGATTGTAATAATATTGATTCTTATTAAATCTCAGCTTTATTTGAAAATTGATGAGTTCTACTCGAAGTCGTTTGTACCCAATGAAATACTAATCAGTTATAAAATAGAGAAAATGGAGGCTCTCACCTTCAATTTGACCGTTAAGGAGCACTTTCCTGGTAAGCTGCTGATGCACGTCTTTCTTCGTAGGCTAGACGATGTGCCCGGAGGGCCGCATACCATCGATTTGATCAAATTAAAGAACTTGGATTTCTGTAAGACACTCGATTCGTTGCGTAATATGACCATAGATGATGTGCAGGGCGAGTCTTTAATCCCGTCAACGTTCTTAATGTCCTGTCCATTGATGCCGGGCTTTTACTACATGGACAAAACATACATCTCTGAGAATGCGGCGCCCTTGAACATCATTGATGGCAGATACTTAGCACAACTCGAACTGATTCAGGTCTACGAGGAGGTAACCAAATTATTGAACTGCAAAATAAAGTTCACCAAGATTTCTATTGACACACAGATGCAGCTAGAAAGCGGAATAGAAGAACTTCAAGCAAGTTAAGATTAAGCTTAAAACGAAAAATAAAGTGACAAAAATTAAAAACAAGGCTATAAGTCTTTCATAGCTTAATAATAAATCTGGCAAGTGTAGACTTAGGAATCAAAAGCCATAATTCAGTTTTATTTTATTTTTTTTAAATTTATCACAAAACCTTGAAGTAAACTGTACGCATGAATTTACATGCAATTCAGAAATCTGAAATCAGCTGATGAACTTGAACCAAAAACACAGTTGCGTATAAACCATGCGAGGTAAATAGAAACTGAAAACGTGCACAAACAAAATGCGAACCCGAAAATATCTCCGAAATAAATCATAGTCCCAAAGAGAGTCGCATGCAAGCCAACGGCCATAAATTAAAGTGCCGAGTATTTTTATTGCAATTCGCTTGTTTGTACCAACAAATAACAAGTGCAAACAACGCTGAACGGCGCAGCAAAGGGCGTGCGGGGCGGAGGAGCTGGTCTTAAGCCACAAAGTACAGTGAAAGTGACGTAATGCGGCGTTGGGAATCGCAAAGTATACACACAAAAAGAAGAGTATAAAATAAAAGCATTAAGCGACGACAACAAAGAAAAATGAAAAAGAAAGAAAGAAAAAAATGTCAATGTCTTTAACAGCAGCGGAAACGCTGTAAAAAGAAGCAGCAACAGCAACAGCAGCAGCAGCAGCCACCAAAGACGGACCATTGATATGGCCTTTGTCAATCGCAGCGTATACGTAATCTGTGTGTGTTGTCAGTGTTTGAGGTTGTGGCAGTCGTTGTTGTTGTTGTTGTCCTTGTCGTTGCTGTTGTTGTTTTAATTTTTTATGCACACACACAAATTGCACATGCATTCGTACAACCCAAACTGCGGCTAACATTTATTTACTTCTTTTGGTTTCTTTCTTCTCTTTGTTTTAGCCTTATATGCGCTTGGTTTTTATCGCCTGCATTTACAATTCAATGTCATTGTGCTGTTTTTTCTCTTTTATGATGTACATATATATATATATATATATAAATATATATATATTGCGAGATTGCCCAACTCAAGAAGAAGAAGAAGCGACACATCCAATGGCAACAACAACAGCAAGAGTACAGCGTTCTGTAACCGGTTTGAGCCATGTAACTGACTGCAGTTTCAATGTTAATTTTAGGCTGTGGTCGCCTGACCTTGAAACCTGTTGCCAACATGCAATTGCGCCGTGTCTGTGGTCAAGCTCTTGTATTATGCAGTCGTCGGGTTCATAAAGTTTTATGATGCTGCCCGCTCCCAGTAATTATTGTTATTAACTATAACTTCATGTATTATGTGGTCAGGCTATCGAACAGACAATCTTAACGATGGAGGCGTTTGCATTTTCCGCTTGATTACAGCTCAATTTGATAATATAATGTAGCAGTTGACGCTAAGCTCATCAAAAACCTAAAGCGGCATTAAAATGTTCAATCAAAATAAGTTACACACAATAATTATTATGGATTATAGCTTTATGAAAAGTTCAGCATAGACTTCCTTAAGACTGTCTTTTTTTTTTCAAAACTGAAAACACTATTGTTCTAGAGCGAAAACGATGATCAAAAAGCCATTGCTTTTGGGAATCGATTCAGTTTGGCGCAACCGGCGTGTTTCAAAGTTAAAATGCAGTGTTAACATGGTTGTGGAATATTTTGACCCATCCTTAAATGACATAACCTTATCTTATCATGACAAATCACACTACTCCCTTCACATGGGCAATAAAATCTAGGTCAATGACATTTACCTTGTAAGCCTCAACTGCCTAGCATAATTTGATTACTTTTGTAGTTGTTGAGTTGGATTTGTAAATAGAATGATGTCAGTCAGCAGGCATTCGAATATTTGGTTGGTTTAAAAGGTCAAAGTCAAGTGCTGTAAGGTGCTGCAATAAAAAAAATGAAGTTTACAATACTAATTAAATATTAGTTTCAGCGACATGTTGATTTAGCACTCGGCAATTGCAAATATGCAGAAGAATTGAGCGACACACAAAAGTTGGCAACTTACAAAAAATGTGTTCGTCTAACTTGCGATCAGAGTGTGCCCGATGCGGTTGCTTACCGTACGTAAGCAGCTGTGTGTAACTGCGTGTGCTTTTAGATAGAATGCAAATTCCCGTTAATTGAACGCCAAACAAAAGAGCAGCATCAGTAGCATCAGCAGCATCAGCAGCATCGCCGGCAGCAGCAGCAATGCAACAAAAACAACAATGGTTTTGAAAAATCAATTAGCAGTATAAAATGCTTTGGCTTAAAGCCGGGACCCGGTTAGTTTGTTGCAGCTACTGCTGCTGCTGGTATCAGTGTGGCATGTCAACATACTCCTCTTTTGCTAGTCACCCTCCCCATTGAACACCCCTCCCGCATGGAACGTGCAAATATATCGACCGAACAGTGGGAGCAGTGAAAAACCGCAGCTGCTGCTTTAAATTTATGCCAGCTCGGCATTAGAAGCATAGTTTGTGGTTAAAACAAATGCAGCAAGGCGGTGCGGAGGTGGCACGCGGAGGCGTGGCATATTGACTAGGTATTTGGCATGAGCATGGTGTACTGGCAAACCAAAGCGAAATGCAAGAAATCAAGGCTGATGATGTGGGCGGGGCATCCACAAAACGGAAACACACACACATATATATATATATATATATATATATATAAATATATAAAAAATGGCTCGCTTTTATGAATATTTATAACACAATGAAGCATGAAAAAGTTGTTCGGGGTTTTATGCAATGAATGTATGCATACAAGTATATTTCTCAGTGAGTGTGTCTTTGTGTGTGTGTGTGTGTGTGCGCATTTAAGGCGTTGACTGTGGGCGTGTTGGCCCAGTGCATGTTATCGTTATCGATGCGTTGACAGTGACAGGCAACAAAAGGGGCTCAAACAATGCCAGAGAGAAAGGTACGAGGACAGCAAGTTTATTGTTCGGATTAATAATGGCAATTTATACTATAATGGAGATGTTAAGAAGAGCACTGAATGGTTAATGACGATGTAAAAGATACTCTTGGAGAAACAATTACACAATTTGTTTTTCATTGTAATTTGTGGTGCAATTTGTGCAAATTAGTCAGTGAGTCAAGAACTATTCTTGTCAGTGATATAACTGAATGAAAGTAGATAACCCCTCCTTGATGTACGCCTCTATCTCAAACTAAATTTCCGTTTACTTCAATGCTCTCATTGTCTTTTTCAGCTAGGAGTCTCCGTTTACATGCAAATCAGACTGCTAAAGAGAAAGTGCATTAATTTTTCCATTTCTGTCTGCATGCGGAATTGAAAAACGAACGAAATCTTCAATATGCAAATGCTTTTTTAACCCATATCCCTTTGTTCAACTTGAATATCCATAGCAACGTCAAGTACTAGCCATATGCCATGTCGTTCGGCTTGTGCAAATTAAAAATGCAGATAAAGTTTAACATGGATAACGCACATTACGCATACGACATATAAGCCGCCAACTATTGGAATGCAGCGTTGTTAATAAAAATGCCACTTACAGAAATGACTGCACAAATTTTTAGTAGAAATGCTGTGCAAATTATGAAAAGCATATTTGCGTAAACTTCTTGGTTGTGTGTGTAGTGCGAAGGGAAACTCAAATATTGATTGCTCCAAGTTCCGAGACACGTGCCGCTGCTTGCGCCATCTAGCGGTCGCTGCATGCAAATTGCAAAATCAGTGCGTGACTTGTGAGATTAAAGAGCAAAGCTTGCCAAAAAAAAGCAGCACTTAAGTTTTTCCTAATGTTAACAGAATTAAATAAAAAAAATATTGAATTAGCTATGGCAACGAACTCAACTAACGGTACTTTTTCTGGCAAATTAGCGTTTCAATTGAACGCCCTTGAAGGCGACGCAGACGTGTAATGCCCCAAACAAATGATAGAAAAGCAAAAGCAATTTTATAAAAGGGCTAATAGCGAACTAATTTGAAATACCTGACCAGCCGTGACTTTTATGTGCCGTCCATATTTCATAGTTTTTTAGTTCGTTTCAATCGTTTTGTGTTACCAATTTGACAACAATAATAGTTAACTATTACGACAAGAAATTCACAAAAAAGGCTGACCAACGACCAAGCGGCAAACTGTCAAAGTCAAAGACTAACAAGAGTCACCGCCAATGCCCCACTTCACTTCACTTCACTTTATTTTACTCCATTGCTACACCCCCTCTTTGCATCCCTGCAGACAGTCAACAAAAGCCTTAACGATTGCCAGTTTCACTTAGAATTCTCATCTCAATTTTTATTTGCATTTATATATATATATAGATATATGTATATATATATATATTTTTGGAGAAATATATTTTTATGCATTTCTTAAGTTGATTTTTGTGTTTCGATTGCAGTAAAAAATATGCAAAGCAAACTTTTAGTTTCTTGCTCAAGTTGAGGACGGGAAAGAACGTGGGACGCGGAAAGAGGGACAAGGGACGAGGGGCTTGTCTTGGTCACTTGGGTTGTTAAAAAGTTTCGTCAGTTTATCAATTGGTTGGTTTGCCTTTTAAAAAGTTTATTGATTTTGGCCATAGGCATATCTGTGTGCATACATGTTTGACCAGCTAAAACATGTTATTTTAAATATCAAATATTTCAAAAGGTTTTCTGAAAGATGTGTTAGTTGAAAATCCGTATAAATACAACATGGCCTTATCATAAATTGAAATATGTGGTTGAGTGTGTGAGTGTGTGTACCGTATACTGTGCAATTATTAGCTTAAGTGTTTGGATGCTTTTGCTTAAATTAAAATTGAAATTGTACAGCATCAGTAATGAAAGCTTTCATCAATAAATTTCAATTTGTCTGATGCTAACCTTTAATATACATAACTTCAACTCGTTTATATACATTTAAAAGCCATTTAGGAAACTATCTGCTATGGATATTCCCTCTCAACTATCAACTGCAAACCACGAAGCAACCATGTGGCTGCTGAATTACTTAGCCTGGAGCTGGGTAAGACATCTTAGGCATCGCCTTTGGCTTACCGAATTCTGCATCAGAGCATTTAAAATTTATGTCAAATTAGCGAGCGCTTCAATGACAAATGCGAGTGCCACAGAAATGCCGCAATTGCAGCCGGGATAGGACAGGACAGGCAGAAACGTAGCACGGAGTTGAAGGCTGTGCTGCAGTGCATCCATTGCTGGCGGAAATTAGTTCAACGGCACTCAAACTGCGGCAGTTAAACGTCGCCAATGCGCCACCCACCCAAAGTACCCAACGGTGCCGACACAGCCAAACAACCCACGAGCAGACATTCTGCTCCGTTGTACAACAACTGCACACAGCTTTTCCGCCGGCACTTGTTTTTTATGGCCCAAAGGGAGGTGGCATGGTGCGGGACGTGGGACGTGGAACGTGGGACGTGGGACATGGCTCTGGACATTTGAAGATGATGTAGTGCGGACATAAACATAAATAATGGCAATGCGCAGTTATTACTTTCTGCATCTTCCACTTCTAGCATCTTCTGCTTATTCTTCTGCACCTTCTTCTTCTTTATTTTCTTCTTCGACTTGTTCTTGGTCCTCCACACACACATAAAAATAATAAAAATTAAATGTGAGTGGAGCGCAATTTCTTCTCGGAGGAGATGTCTTTCGCTTGCTGGGGATGCATCCTTATTTTTTAATTGCATTCTAGGCAGCCGCATCTGAATGAGTGAGATGAGCGCCTAATGGGTTAATTGGGCTTAAGGCGACTCATTGCTTCATCGTCACTGGCCAAAGGATTTATGTGGTCGGCAAATTGACAAACGATTGCGCGTCCCTAATGGAAATATTGTGCATACGCCATGTAGGCCATGTTGTGCGAGGCGCAAACAGAGAGTATCACATGGCTCACAATATTAATATTCATTTTGTAATTTTAATATCTGGCATTCATATATCAGGCAAACAATAAAAGAAACGTGAGCCAACGGCAATAGCCATGATTTGCAGCATTTATGAATACGTCTACCAAAAAACCAAGGCTCAAGCTGGGGATGAGGATGAGGATCGAGCTATGGCGGCTGCAGGTGCAGACGGGTTGGACTCTGGCTCGTCGCAAATGCAGATTGCATGTCCTGGCCAAGGCAATGCATTAACAACACAACAGCATAACACACACACACACGAACACACATAAAACACACACACACACAACACACACACACAACAATGCCAAACATAAACAATAAAATGTGCACCGTAGCTCGTCGGCGAGGGGTGCACTGTTGTGCGGGGGACAACGCACTTGCCGCTAATGTACCAAAAACTGACTGCGCTCCGTTTTCTACCTCCATCGCTACTTCCCCACCGCCCTGCCTCTTAGCCACCTTCTGCACTCCTTTGTGCAGTTTACTTAACAATAATTCTCATTGTTGTTGAGACGTTGCAGGTGTTTGCTGAAGCATATCAAAAATATATATGCGACTACGACTACGACTATGGCTATGGCTATGGCTATGGCTATGGCTAGTGCTTTGGCTAGGGCTACGACCATGAGCAAAGATGAGCCCAAGGATGCGAGAGCAACAACAATAAGTTCCATGAACTATGTAATAAACCCTACTGAAAATAACAAAATCAACATAACTTTTTGAATGCTTCAAACTTAAGTTCAACAAGGTTCACAATAAAAACATTTCAATATGAATTTTGTGTATTGGACTAGTTCTCAGAAATGTTGATTAGTTGTAAGTTTTGCTAAGTGAATAAATTTATGTACAGCAATAAAGAAGTTAACTTAAATAGAATTCAGCTAAAATGGCAAGCATTGTTAGGCAAAGAATTCGGTTTAATTTCCAGCTTGTGTAACGAGTTGAGACTACTGTAAAATCAGAGAAGACATCTTTAAAGTATTTTCCTGCCAACTACGGTAGTTTCAGTATCTAGAAAACGTATTCTGATTCCCAACAAAGGCCGGCAAAAATCAAATTTCCAGCTGGTTCACTGTATTGGAATCAGAGAAGGCATCTCCGATGTGAACTTAGTCAAAAAGTAGGCAACAATGCGCTGGCATTTGCCATATGAACAGAAGGTGCTGTCTGCTGTCTGCCAGCCTGCCGGAACGGAGTAGGTGCTCCCGCAACTGCCTTGCCTCCACCTGCGTTCTTGCCATAGTGCCCCTTCTGGGCTGGGCAACAGCGGCTTGCAGCGTGCTGCTTGCCTGGCTTGCCTTAATTATGAGTTACTTTTGTGCATGCATTTTCTTAGTTGCCCACCCATTTTCTCGTTTCGTTGTTCAGGTTTTTGTGCAACCTAAATCAGCTGTCCCAGGGGAGCTCACCCAGGGTGGGGGAGGTGGGTAGTGCAGGCAATTGGTTGGCATTCCTGTTGCTGGTTGCCGTTGCCGTTGTGTTTGCCTTTTGGCCACAATGGGTTGCAAGGTGCGCTCGCTACGTGGGCACAACAAAGCAGACAAGTCGCCTGCTGGCGTTTGCCGCATGGTGCGAGTGGGACTGCGGTTAAGTGAGAGAACATAAAAAGGGTGGCAGGCGGGTGGGGGTGGGGTTTGGGGTAGGTGGTTGACGGGGTTGACAAATTCATACAGTGGCAGCTGCTTTTGCTGTGTAATTCCGCGTAAAATGCACAAAGGGATCTCAACCTGCAGAGCAGGTTGGAGTCCTTTCGTGGCAATGGCTGCCTGACACCTGCTATTGTTCACAAAAAAGACAATAGAACCTGGGGTGGAAGAGGCAGACAGAGGGAGAGAAAGAGAAAGCTAGTGAGAGTGCGGGCCAGAGAGAGTCACAATTTGTATAAATCATTTAAATGGTTGCCATCTCGCTCTGCTCATTTTCATTGTTGGCTGTTGCTATTGAAATTGATTTCTGGAGCATTCAAAAATCTGCCGAAGCAAAAGGATAAAATCTCAACGCAATGTCAACAGTTAAACAAAGTGTAACAGCAGCAGCAGCAGGTGCAGGGGTAACCCTGCTACCCAGCAGACCCGACAACCCTGACAAACGACAGTCGGCTGACCCAATTGCCAAACGACTCAAAACACAACTGAAAGGTTTCTTCGCAAGCAATTGAAAATATAACTCAAGCTAAGCATTGAAAGCTTAAGTAAAAAGCATAAATTCTTAATGGAAAATGTGAGAAAATGGCTGCAAAAATATGTGTCAAAGTCGTTCTATTGATGGAAGTCAAGTATAATCCAAAAATTTCAATTATTTCCTGTTTGTCGAATTTGTACTTGAGTCTTTAATCCAATATGAAAATCATGAAAATTAAAAGCTGAACAGATTTTCTGCTGAATTAGCATTTAATTGCTGTAAACTATAAGATTTGTAGCCTCTCAAAAAGTTCAACTTTAATGTGTTTTAGCTTTTAGTTATTCAAGTGGAAATTGTGTAAGCTAAGCACAGCTGCTCGGTTGAGTAAATAAAAGTGTGCTTTTACAGTGTATATCTTAGTCAGACATTTTCAACTGGCACATTTTTGAAATGAAATCCTCTCAATAAACACATACGAAGTGAGCAACAACAAATAGAGTATTTAAAATTTGCCCCACATTTTGGTAAATTCAATAAATTTAATTTCAATCAACTTTCACAAAATCAACTGTTGGAAATCTATTTTGCTCGTTAATTTCAAATTTCCGTTAAAAGTGCCCCAAATTCGATTTAATTTTATTACGATGCAGTAGAGTAGCCGGCAGACAGACACGCACACACACATACACATACACATACACACACACACACACACACACACACACACACACACACACACACACACACACACACACTCGCATTGTGGGGCAGGAAATGCAACAGGAAATCAGAGTGCAACGTTAAAGCAGTCACGCCCTCTACGCCCACACACAGCAAGGGAGCGGGAAAGGAAAGCGAAGGGGCGGCGAAGGGAAGCACTAAAAAGCACACGCCTCACTTTCTCATTGCACATTTTGCGTTGAATAAACTTTGCCATTTACAGCAGCAAGCCACAATAAAGTGGGCGTGGCGCCTGGGTGGGGTGAAAGAGAAGGGCAGAGGAGCTGGTGCAGCGAAAGCGTACTTGAAGACTAACTCGACTCTGACTCTGGCTAAAGGGGAAACATACAAAGTCAAAAGAAGTCAAGCTGGAAATATGTTACATGCACACACTTCCACCAACTACTATGTTTGCGCGTGTGTGTGTGTGTGTGTGCGAACAGGAACAACTCCGGGGGCCATTTTATTATTACAGTTGCTGCAGTTTCAGTTGCCTGGCGCTGCTTTTGCAGCAATTACAACGGTCGGCAATGTAACAGGGACCAAAGACCAAAAGAGAACGAAATAAAAATAGAGTCGAGCAAAGTGGCGCAAGAAAAATAGAAGCACCCTGTACAACTGCCGAGCAACCAACATGGGCTCAATGTGGGTTTCTTTCCGTTTTAGGGTCCGAGTCCGCATCCGCGTCCTTGTCCGTGTCCTGTTTGCATGCGGGAGCCGGTCAGCGACTTGGCGCCACTCAAGTGAAGCAACAGTCCACAATTACAACATGCCAGCAAACACACACACAAACACACACACACACACATACACACACCCACAAACACACACACTCCGGCACATACATTTGTCTTCCGGCCATGACAGAATCAGTAAATTGAAAATGACGCGCAGCGAGGCAACCAAAATGTGCAGCGTGCATTGCTCCAACTAACAACTCCGTCTGCAAGTTGCCCGAATAGCGGCACTAGTTCCGGCTAACAGTCGCAACAGATTTCAATTCCCGTTACTGCAGTTGACACTGTCACTGCTCCCATTCGTTACTGGGGCTGCACTTAAGTGTGTGCAACGCACTGATTTTTTCCCGGTCAGTGGAGATGAATTGTATGCAATATGTTGCCATGGCTGACAGACTAATTTCCAAATTTGGAATTGATTAATTGAAATAAAGCCTTTATTTAGATAAAATTTGAATCAAAATTATAAAAATGGGACCCTTTTTTAGTTAAACTCAATAAAAGCAATTTTATAAAGCTTTACGACGAGTTGAAGATTAAGTTGATCAGTTAAAGTCTCAACCCTGAAGAGAATCCAATCAACCTGTATACAATTTCCCTTCTGATGTGCAGAGTTTCTTGTTGTTGCAGCCTCGTCCTGTTTACGTTGGCTCGTTAATTGTATGCGACCGTGATGCCTTGGAGCCTAGTTGAGAGGTGCGTTCCCGATGGGGCCGTCGACCATGTCTACTTCTAGTGCTACGTGGGTCGATTGACATTGATCAGCGTCGACCTTAGCTGGGAGCATTCGAAACATTCGCCAGAGTGTGGGACCCTTGATGCGCTTAACCTGATGGAAAATGGCCGAAAGCGGGTGAAGTGGATGGGGATCTAATTTATATGGAGATGGAATTCCAGCTTAAGCTAGGCCCCCTCAAGGCATCCAAATGGAATACGTTTTCAATGTGAAAAATGCTGATGGTTTCAGAAGTGAGCGATGGGTTGATTTGGGGCGGAGCCTTGGTATGGGTGTGTTCCGGTTGACATGCATGATAATGAGATTGCCACGCCCACTGGCCAAATGTTGTTCCAGTGGCCACGTATGCGCCTGCAGTAATTGCGGAAAATGAATTAAAGGCAATTTGCGTTGTAAAAGCAACAGTAACAGCAGCGGCAACAAGAAGAACACAATGCAACACGAAAGCAAACAACATAAGCGGCTCCCAGTGTGTGTAGGAAGTGTGTGTGTGTGTAAGAGGAAAAGCCATTGCAGGAACTGGCAGAGAGGCAGCAGAAGAAGAGCAGCAACACACATGCAAATGTGAATGCAAGTTGCCTACTGACACCCAACCTCCAACCCGACCACACCCACCAATCACAGCCCCGCCCGGTTGCCCTGTAAGGACTAAAGGAAAACGGATGCAACAATTTGCCGTAGTGCATCAGTGGCATAGTCAGGAAGACAGTGGCATTCACCACACAAAAGTAGACGACATCTTGACATCTTGCCCGCTAGGCGCCACGCAAGCGGAAGCGCAAGCTTGCAACAGGGAGACAGCTTATGCCAATGTTGCAGAGTCTTCGGTTTGACTCTTCACAGGCAATTTAAGCGATTTGAAAGCCACACAACAAGTTTGACAGGAAAAACAAGTCTGGCACAGGTAACCTGGCTTAAAACTGGATGCAGAAACAGAAAGTGAAAGAAACAATAGCAGCGAACTCTTTTGATGGAAAGTACAAAAATCAGAGGCTACGATTACGATCTGAATTTCACTACGAATATACCTATAAATATTATTATAAACACTCCGATAAGAGCTATATGTTATAGGAATCCGGTATTGAGATACTAGAATTCTTGGTGAAAAAAACATGTTTTCAAAACATGGATCAAGAATACATATATCTTATGGGGTCTGTGACGTCTTCTTCTATACGGTACAATCTTTCCGACAAATTTATAATAGCCCCTACAGTTATATAAAAAGAGCAGAAATTGTACATGAATTTCAAGAAAAAATCGTGTTTCTAACTATAAATGCAGTTTTAACATAGATGTCAAAGCAACACTTAAAAGTTATTGCATTTGAAAATCGATTAAATTTTTAAATGAAAATTCCACATTCTGTAGATTTAGTATCGTTCGCTATGCTGGAACTTTCCAACAGCCATTCAAATAGTTGCAAGCAAATGAATTTGTGTATTTTTGTACATTTATCATGCATAATTTTCAGGCTGGTTTAATTAGATGTCATGTCTCAATTTGTCTCAATGCAAAAATTAAATTAACTAACTAACTATCTATTGTGTAAAAGCATTCTTAAATCAATTTATGCGGCAATTTATCTTTATCAATTGCGTAGCATCGACTGGAAAATGGGCATTCAATTTGTTTAATTCTACGCTAATTTGATTTTCATTTGTTTATGTTGTTACGAATTGTTATTTGCATTTTGTTGCTCATGTTTAATTAAAAACACATTTCAAATATTCAAGCACACACACACACACGCACAGAGACAAGCACACGGCACTTCATTATTGCAATCAGGCGGCGCTTTATAAATTACAAAAATAACTCAATTATGAAAAACGTTAACACTTTGTCCCCGCCTGCCTGATCGCTTTCGAAAGCATTTGCTTTCCGTTTCCGTTTTTATGTAGTTGATTTTTCAGTCTCACAAAGTGAATGCGAAAAACTAAATACAACGAAGTTTTTATTTCCGCTCCGATTGAGCATTAAATGCATATCAATGTTGCTAAAATAAAGCAAGCAAACAATTTTGGAGCTGCAACAAAAGCAATTAATGCCTAACAGACAAATACTCAAATATACAGAGATACACACAGACACTCATCCGCGTTTGACAACAATACATAGATAAATTGCATTCTACATACACCCACACCCATCCACCCAAACACACACGAACAATGCCAACTGGCATGCAAATAAACAGTAAATTTGCATAATCAATTTGTTTATTGATTCGTACATTCAGCTATTTTAATTACGTTTACGCTTGAACTTCAGTCAGTCATTTACACAGTCAGACTTTTTCAGGCTTTGTCCTTTTGGCAATTTTTGGCTTTTATCATTTGCATTGCCAAAATGTTATGCATATTTTTTTGAGCTTTTAATTAATCAAATCAATTAACACAGCAGGAGGTTATATGAAATGCAATAAAAAGCGTTGCATATTTTTAGGCAACGACACAAATTCCCTTTAAACCTTTTGGGCTGTTTTTTTTTTTGAGCTGTGTGCCTGCATTTCAACAGGGCACACAAAATAAATATGCACAGTGTTGATTTGAAGCGTTATTTGCCGTCGTTATGTACGCAGGGCTGCAAGTTGTTGCGATATGTGTGTAGCTAAAAAGTATTTGCCGTGCTAAAAAGGATATATGAAACTTTATAATAAAATTCTTGCATCAACTAGGTGGCAACACTGAGGATATAACTTAAATAAATTCTGATTGCTGCAAGAAAGTAATTTTTGTTGTGATTATTATTTTATTGAAATAAAAGCAATGGCAATGTTTTCTTTTAATAAGCCGAAAATATTCCGGTTATGTGTGCCAAATAGGCAGGAGGAGAAAACTTGCTTGTCTCTCAACATAAATCTATTTTGCACAATTTTACTTTTAATTTTCCATCTTAAAATATGAAAAAAAAAAAAATTAAATTCAGGAAACTATAAGCCTCAAGCAGAATCAACTCAACTGTAAAAGCTTCAAAAGTACAAATATTTTCTCTTGTGCAATTGTTTATTTATTAACATGCCTGGCATGCGTTTGACATGCATTTGGATTTTCAATAAACAACTAGTTAACTGCAGCCCTGTTAAAAGCCATTTATGTATATAAAGCCGCACTTTTATTTTTGCTGCTGTTTTTGGCCATCAACGTTAAAAGCCAAGTTCGGCGCATCTCAATGACAAGCACTTGTGGTGCTACTAATACTAGCTCCAAGTTTTGTAGAGATGATGACGAGTGCGCTAAGTACTCATATCCATTTGGATGGCGCTTTGACAGCGGCCTAAGCACTTGGCTTGTGTCGCAAACACGCAGCCAGTCAATCAAAGTAAGGGGTACAAGAGAGGGGAGAGAGAGAGAGAGAGAGAGGGAGAGACAGACAGGCAGGGGTAAAGAGACACAGAGACACACAGAGCTGGGTTGGTGAGTCGTCAAAAAATGTGGCAACGACGAGACAACTTGAAAACGAGGAGCTGCCAAAATTGTTAAGTGCCACAAGTGGCCACAGGACACAAACGACTCGGACCAGGAGCACTGCTTGCACATGGTGTCAACCGCAGCAAAAATGAAAAGTTGGAAAATGTGCGCAAAATGAATATTTCCAGTTCGAGAGTAGTTGCTGCGGCTTTTGTTGCTGTTGCATATAATTAAATCAATTGAAAGTTTCGAACGGGAATGCAATTGTAACATAAGCCTGGATAATGGACATCAGTGCCACTAAGATTGCCTCCATTCACAAATCTATTTCAACGAGTCGCATAAATTTTATGCGTAGCCTACAAAAAAAAAAATAATGGGGGAGACAGATAATTAAATCACAGTGAGCGATATATATATCTCCCAGGAACAGACACTGCAGAGGCAGGCGGTAGCCGGCAATGAGTGCACTCAGATAAACTAAAAACTTTTAAAAGAGTGAAAGATAGAAAGAAAGAGGCAGAGAGAGAGAGAGAGAGAGAGAGAGAGATTGAGAGAGCATGACATTGTGCCACTTGAAAACTTTGATTAAAATCCTTTTGAAGTGCTAACAAATAACGCGAGACAAAGACTTTTAAAATGGGTTTGGCTATGCAACGGCAGTGGCAGAGCTACGAACGAACAGTCGGACGCTCTGACGGACAGTCAATGTGTGTCCGCACTTTTTGAAGGCTAATCTAAAGTGGCTAAGGCTGGAGGGGAGTTGTAGGTGGCGTTTGCATTTCTTGCATTCAACGTTTGCATTGCTCTGTAGTTTTTGCTGTGTGCTAAGCGCCACTAAATCCGTCTGTCGCGGCAACAGCAAGCAGCTAGGATCAGTATGGCAGGCAACAGCATCTGAATAAGGCCGCCAGCCACAAAAGGAACGAAAAGGATGACGATGATGAGGACGACGCCGGCGACGACAATGCAATAACTCATGTGTGCGATTTGTTGTTGCTAGTTGCTTGATGACATTTTTTGTTGTTGTTTTTGCTGCTGCTGCTGCTGCTGCTGCTTTGACAGAAAGTTTTGTTTGATAGTCGTAGAACTGTGTAACTTGAGGCGCTTAAATGTATTTTAAGTTGCTTCAATTTCACTGGATGACTTTAATAAAACGCCGTATGCCAGACCAGTTAGTTACTGTGAACTTATTGTTGTTGTTGTTGCAGTTGCAGTTGTTGTTTTTATCAACGCTCAGTTTTAGTTAAGTGCACTTGAGAGCGCTTGAAACTTATACACAGCATATATGCGCCAAGCGGGGCGTACATCGTGACGTATGCTCAACGAGCCAACGAATTTTACTTACGTTTATCATACGCACTGTATAACGGCAGTGTGTGTGAGAGTAGTAGTCATGGCTGGCAGAGTGCTTGCCATTCATAAGGGAAATATATGCAAGAGTTTCCAAGAGTTTTCCGGTGAAGGTCGCTTAAGTAAGTTTCAGCAGAAAGCCAAAGTCGAGATACTTATCCAACTATTCATCCTCGCCGCACACAACACAAATGTTTAAAGCCTGAAACTGAGCAGCGGCAAAGATCATGTGTAAATTAAGAGAGCTGAGCAAGTTTTGCCTTTATCCATGTCACGGGAAAGATGGGACAGTTATTGCGTAAGCACTCAAGTATGTGTCAACAACTGTCAGCTGAGTGGGAATAGTTATAATTATTACTAGGAACAATTACAAGTTAAATGAGATGTGTTAACGAGACCCTGCCCTTTGCCAAGTTATGTTACATGGCTAGATTTGGCTAAAGAAAATCACGCCTTAAGCTCTTCCTTAGTCTCCATACTCTGCTGTTCACAAATTACTTTTTCTTATCCTTAATCAAAAGCACTTAGAGCCAAATTCCAACTCTTTGGCCTTTTGACTGCCTGTCATAGATCCTTTGCAAAGTGACAATAAGTGAAATAGCCACAGGGTGAGACGTCAAAAATGCAGGAAATCATAGTCGGTGCTCTCAGCTTCAAATGTCACGTTGATAACAACAATAACATAATGGCACAATAAAAAAATAAACGAAGAAATGCAGCATAAACAAAAACAGTTATGACAACAATAGGAACAACAAACTAAGAGTTGCGACAACTGCAACAGCAAGAAAAATGGGACAACTGCAACAACAAAAGGTAACTTCTCACCACGTGTGTATGAATGTGTGTGTGGTGGGAGGTGGGAGGTCAGTGTGTGTTGCTGGTTTGTGCGACTGTCAACAAAACATTTTTAACGCAACGCAAATTGAAAACCAAAATTGTGAATGGAATACATTAGAAATTGTCTATGGCTGAATGATGAAATGGAAATGAAAACAACGCTACACAGATTTAATGGATCGTCGGAAAAGCGTAAGAAAAAAAGTGTGTGTTTTTAAAGCAAATGAATCTACTCTTGATGCTCTCTGACTATTGAACCCATCGAGTCGAGGCACACCAAGTACATAGATGATTCAGACTTGGTTACAGTTTTAAATTGTTGTATTTTTTATTTAATTTTGTATTGATTATCTTTAAGATGGGTTCCACCATCCTCATTATTAAAACTGTGATTAAATATAAAAATGTAGAATTCTGTCTGACTGTCGAACTCTTCCACATAGAAAACACAACTTAAACTGAAGCTTTTAGCAATTTTCTTGAAATTTTCAAAAAGTTTTCAAATACAATTTTCTGAAATTTTTAACATAGTTAAAAAGCTTTCAGCTTTACGCTTCCTTTACCTCTTTACTTAAACTAGTTTACTAGGATAATAACTAATTAAAAAAGTTAAACGGAATTCAAGTAATTTGAATGCATTTTAAGCACATTGTTGGACCAGTTGTGGGCTTGCTGTATTTTAAACGTCCAAAGCAGTGGATGTGCAGGATGGGAAGATAGACGGACGGATGAGTGGACGGACGGACAGGCAGATGGAGATACGGACGGATAGGCAGGCATAGAGTAAAAAAGAGTAACAACAAAATGAAAATAGCTGCAATGCAAGTATCTTTTAGTGCGGTGTCTGTTGCCATCAAAATGTTGTTGCTGTTGTTGTTGTTGTTGTTGTTGTCATTGCGTTTTACATGTGGCGTGCAACAAGGTTGTTGTTGCAACACAATAATACAACGGGGTCTAGCTATTATTATTTTTGCTTTCAACTTTGCTACTGCTGCGTTGTTTGTGTTGCAACTGCCATTGTTGTTGCCATATTATTTTGCACGCTCGTTGAGGCACGCTGCAACAACGAGCAACGAACAGCAGCAAAACAGCAGCAGCAGCAGCAGCACTAGTTGTAACAACAACTAAATGTAACCGCAACGAGAAAAAATGTTTTCATATTTATTTGCCGCGCTCTGAGCTGGCTCTGCCTCAGCTTGCAGCTCATCTCTCCCCGTTTAACTTCACATCCTTGACACGGCCAGCTCACCCATCCCCATTTGCTGCCACTCCTCGAACGCCCTCGCATAACTCTGCTCAAGTATGCAACTTTATCATTTTGATTTAAATGTTTTGTTGTTGCTGTTTGCCGCATTGTGACATGCATGCCACAAAGGGTGGCGGGTGTCGGGCTTGGTTTGGCTTGGTTTGGCTTTACGCATTGTTGTTTAGGCAACAGCATTGCAGTCAACGGCGTATGCGTTGTGTGTCTTAAAGGCTTTTGTTTCTCTCCGAATCGCTAACAAAAACTATCTAAATTCCAGCGGGCAAAAACCATTGTGAATGGCTTCCAAAAAAGTAGGCAACACAATAAATTGACGCCATTTTGACATAGAAATCGCAGCAAGGCTTCGAATTAATTTATGTTTTCTTTTGTAGTGCTGAAAATAAACACACTTAGAAAGATGAGTAATGCTTAGTTCCTTGGGTTGCTATAGCTGTTGCCGTAGTTATCTTAATAAATAGTGGCAAGAGTTACGAGCATGCTTAGAATAGAAGCATTTGCATAAGAAGCATTGCCAAAGACTTAATATTTATAATTGTTTTCAGCATGTTTAGCATATTTTCTGACAAACACACTTGTAATCCGTCTTAATCTCATTTGTTTGAAAAGCTGTTGTGTCAATGTCACTACTCTGATGGTGTTTAAGTTATATTAATAATGGTAGCAATAGTTTTCAGTTTATGGTATGTGAACAACAATCGTAATTGTAACCAGCTTGTTGAGAATAGAAGCGTATGCATAATAAGGATTACAAATGACTTATTCATTTTTCACAGTATTTGTCTATTGTAATCATCACTCAAGTTATGTTAATAATAGAAACAGTTCTGCGGCATGCTTAGAATAGTTTTTGTCTTTTGTTATCCTTCCCATTTTCCAGTTAGTCTTTAGCTAAGGCTCTTCTAATGGTAATTTTTTTGTTTGGGTCACTAGTTTTGTGTTTCATAAATTATTGCTCATCAATTATCTGGCTGCTGTTTCAATTAGTTACCGAAATCGCTCAGGCAATGCAATGACATGTCATAAATTAAACGCATTTGTCAGCATATTTTTATTTCACATCACATCATTTGAATCCTTCACCCGCCCGCTGTTTGCGCACGTTGTGCGCAGTCCGAAAATTAATTTAATTAAGTAATTTCACACATGTCAAGCCACATATGATTTATGCGCTGCTGCTATTTGAGTTAATTTCAACAATGATTTTTTCCGTACCGATTTAATTCCTTATTGTTTTGTCAGTTGCTGCTTCATTGTATTATTCGCTTTATTTTCTTGTTTTATTTTGTTTTTGCTGTCACACGATTATTTGAGCGTGTTTTTCAAATTGTTTTGATGCTTCACTGATTTGCATGGAACCGCATGGAAAATGCTCGCAAGCCAATTGCTTTTCCTTTTTTTTCCCCTAATATTTACTTGGTGCTTGTGTTATTTTTTAAATTTGTATATGTTGGTTGATTATTTCATTTACGATATTAATTTGCAAAAATAACCGGAAAATCGGCATGCAAATGCAGGGACATGGAAAATAACTGACTGACCGAATGCAGATTTTAAATAACTTATAATTTCGTTAGAATTGCAAACGAGTTGCGACCATTGGAATAATTCAATTTGAGATTATTTATTATTACATTGTAAAGTTCAAATATTATTGGTCTGTGGCTTGCGAAAGGGGCTTATCGTATTAGGGATACTTAAATGTTATCACACACATTTCCCAAGTCGCAATCACGCCAATAATAACAATAATCGCTAGAAGCCAATTAGTGGATTGACTTCAACTACACGTGATATCGTCGAATACTGTTTACTGCAGTGTTTACTTCATGTGATTAGCGCACACACAATCATTTGGGTTCCACCTCATCCGCTCATCGCTTGCAATCATCACACCCCGCAGATTTAACACCAATGGCGCCATTGTAATGCAATGTCCTTGCCAGCAATTGCCGGAACATTTCCGGTGTGCCAGCAACTTCAGCATCGACAATAATGACTTACGAACAATGCGCACATTCAGCTGAAGTGATTCAACTGACAATAACAAGTTGCTTGCCAGTTGTTAGCTGTTGGCTGTTCGTTGCTCGCTCTTGGCTATTTGCAATATTTGTTAGTGGCAGACACACACACAGAGGTGCAACATGTTTGTCCGTGGTGTTGAGTGTTGCTTCAACCCATCAGCACATAAATTTCAACTCATTTGTCCTGCTGCAGCGGGGCGCCTTGCCAAAGTGAGCAGCAACAAACAAATAAAACTACTTGGCCAAAGTTTTCTTTGGCAGCCGAAGATTAAGAACTCTAAAGAAGCACTTGAATAATAAAAATAAAATTGGGAACTACAAAAATACAGTAGGTAGTATGTTTTATGAAGAATGTATAAATAATAAGAATAATTATTTTGGGAAAGAACAAAAATACAAGCATGTTTTCTATAGAAAATAAAACCCTTGTCGAAAAATTTCATTAATTGTTCCCTTTTGTGCATTTAATTCAAAAATTTCGGATTTAGAAAAATACACAAAAATTACAGCTTAATTTATGCTTAACAAATTGCATCTCAAAGTGCTGATACCCTTTTGGCAGTGCACAATGACAAATCATTTACTTAAACTTGAACAGCAGGCAAAGGAACTAACTGCAAGCAACTTTTACTGCTTCCCCTCCCCTCTCTCTCTCTCTCTCTCTCTCTCTATCCCTCTCTACTTGAGTTTTTTAGTCGACGCATTTGCGCTTCTTTGTCAGCTAAAGTGCTGGTTCTATCGGTTGGCTGTGCTGTTTTATGCAATTAACTAATTCGGTGTGGTGCTTTCTTGTCCCTGCCTCTCCCGCACGCACGCACAACAAAAAAGTTCCACACACAATAAAATTTATGTTGTCTAGGGTCAGAGTTCGTGCGACTGCAGGTTGAAGCAAAGAGCAAACAATTGACGACTGCATATTGAACAAAAGAGCGCAACAGTTGAAAGGCGGCAGAGCAGCGACTGCGCACGCTCTCTTAAATGCCAAGAATGCAGTGGAATGAAACAGCACACAGAGAGGGCTAGCGCAAACTGCAGCGCTTGCTCTTACTGGAAGCGACTCTCTAAGAGAGTTCGGAGCTGCTGTCGCTGCAGTTGTTATTGTTGTTGCATTTTCAATCAAGCACTGCTCATACGCAAGTGGGCAAAAAATGTGACGGCATAAAATGCTGTTGCCTACTTTCGGGCGTTTGTCGAAAATTGTGGGCTGTGTGTATCTAGGCGACGTCATTGAAATGATCAAACAGCAACAAGTACAACAGCTAAATGCTATGTGTCTGTGTGTGCCTTGAGTGCTTGAATAACGGACTGTCTGCGCCAGTGACAAAATGCCTGCCAAACTCATTAAATTCCACTTCGAACACACATGCAAAACACTTTCTGCTACTCTTTGGTGTGTGCTACTTTTCTGACTGGGCTTCCCATTTACAGCATGCGCCTAAAAGTATGCAAATAATTGCATTTGCTTGCCAGCAAGAAGCTTCAACACTTTGCTGCCTCATTGTGATTCCCCTCACGTTAGCACACACACACAGACACATAGTAATTGACTTGGCTCAGTTTGACAAACTTGCCAAGAACAGAAGCCAAACCAGCAGAAGCAAAAGCAGAAGCAGAAGCAACAGCAATCGCAGTTGCCGGCAATTGTTCGTATTGATGATGACAGTTTATTATTATTAAAGCAATACCCAAATTATGTTCATGCTTGTGGGCGTGGCACTCGACCGCTCGTCGTGTGAAATGTGCCTGCAACGGAAATGAGGTTTCAATTATGATTTATGTATGCAACAAAAGCAACATAATCAACAAGACTCCAAGAAAACGACCCCACACACATTAGACATTAACATTTGCCGACTATGCCTATGCAGTTATTAGCCACACACACTCAGACACGCGCACACACACACACTCAGAAACATACAGTGGCACAGAGGCACGCACAGCAAGTAGATTTAGAACTTGACACGCATATTTAGTGGCAGCAACAAACCTAATTACGCATGTCCAAAAGCGACCACTGCAGTGCATTCCAACAGTGCCACAGAGTCCAGTTGAGTTGGGGCATCTGCTTCAGTCACATTTCTCCCCCTTTGAGCTGTATTTATGAGAAGTTGAGTAGTGGCTCGAAACCAGTGCTGCCTGATATTAATGGCAGCAAGTGAACCTGTTTGCTTAGAAAAAGGCCAAGAATTGTTGGCCAGAGTCAGGCTATTACTTGCTAATTAAAGAGTAAACTATAATTGCTGTCAGGAGATTATTGATAATATTTTTTAAGAGAAAACTACATCAACGTTTCAATTCTAATTTTTACATATATAAACATAAAAATGGACTGAGGAAAACCTGTTTATAGGCTTATGTTTCTTTAACTTCAGGTTAAGAGTTAGCTCGTTAGCCTTTCCAATCGGCTAAAACTACAGATCTGTTAAGTAGGTCAAGTTGCCAACACTATTTGCCGCACTCTTGAACAACGTTGCACGTAACATGTCCTTTTCTGGCATTGCATTTCAATAAGAATAAGTGACCTATGCAGTAGCCACTGCATCTGATGCACGTTGCAACTGGCTGAGCCCGACCAGAACTCACAAGAGTTGCGGCCCAGTTGCCCAGCTGCCAACTGCAACTGCAAAGCGCAGGCAACATTTGTCATCAGCAAAGATATGCAGCAGTCCAGTCTCTAAATGCAAACTTGCTTGCCGCAACGCACAGATTTAATGATTGCGTCTGCTTGTTTCGCTGCTTCCACTTGCCACATGCTCCAGCAACGCCTCCAAAACGTTAGGCTACCCACATTATCCTATTCACAATGTGTGTGTGTTTGTGGCAGCTGAATTAGCTTTGATTAGAGCTAATAGAGCTACTGCTGCTGCCGCTGCTGTTGCCGTTGCTGTTGCCGCTGCTGTTGCCGCTGCTGCTGCTGCAACGCCTGGTATTTTAATTGAGGTCACTTGCTTGCTTGCCCCCATAATTTCGGGGTCATGTTAAATGCCTGTTGCTGATTTACTGATGTGCACTCGGTCTGCAATTGCTTTTGCGAAATCCTATTAGCCCAAACTGGCCTGCAAACGGTACTTTGATGAGTGGCCAAGTGGATAATGCCAGTTAGAAACTTAGACCCAAAATTGACATAAATGTGCGTTGAGTCTGCTGGCAGCACAATTAATTGAAACTTCGTTTTCATATGAAAACATTTGTGATTACGACTGGCAGCTTTTCAGCTTTCCAAACTGAAAGCAGCAGAGTTGACTCTGAATTTTAAGTTAATACTTTTCGGTTAGGAATATTAAGTGACCCTTTTTTCAACTACTCAAAGTTGAATTTGAAAATTACGATAACAAGTTACGCAAGCTTTTTCAAACTGATAAACTATGATGAATTAACTAATTTCCCAACGTTAACCAACTGTTAATACACTCAAATCGAATCGAATTATGTAACGGGAGGCGCTGTTTGAGCTGCGCTGAGAAAGACCGCAGTGCATGTCAATAGGAAATGATGTTTGAAGTCTCTGATTACGGCTCACACACACTCGAGCGCGCACACACACACACAGCCACACTTTGCCCAGTTGTGGGTTATCAAATATTGTAGCGGCAGTCACTTGAGCCACATGGTTACAGTTACTTCGCCTTTGCTAACTGTCAAGTTTACCCGTTTGCTCTTGTCACATGCTGCCTCACCCAGCAAAATACACTTGTCAATTGGGGGCAGGAGCTGTGGTTGCACAAATTTACAGTAAGCGCATTGCTGTAGTAGAACAAGCAAATGCATAAAATGACCATAACATGGCTGACACACACACAAACACACATCGCAGAGAGAGTCTCTGTCATGTCAATTTGAAGGCGACGCCTGTGCGTATGCAACAAATTTGATAGAAGCAGGCAACTGCTGAATTCCAACTGGAATTTATATGTTGCAGGCAACAGTTGATGCTGCTCCTGCCGCTGCTGCTGCTGCTGCTTTTGAATTAATTATTTAATTAAATTTATTGACTTATTTAACTCGATTCCGTGCAACTGCTTGAGAATCATTTGATTTACCGCAATCAAATGCAAAAATGATGGCCAGCGTTGCCACACAGCCACACAGCCACACAGCCACGCAGCCACACACTGCCCACAACACACACACACAGAAGAGCTGAGCACGCAATTTCCGGTTTGTACACTGGCCATGTATATAAAACTGAATGTTGGCTAAACATAAACAGACAGCTGCAACAACAATCTATGGAAAATCCTATTAACTAAGAGTTTGCATATTGACCATGTCAATGTGGGGGCTGAAAGGGGTTTAACTGGGGCGGGGTCCACTCAATGACTGACAAAATATTGGTTTAGTTTGCCCGCTTGCAAAATATTGAAATGTTTGTTTGATTGAGTGCCCAAAACCACCCAAAAAAAAAAAAAAACACTCAACACAACACAACAATAGCAGCTGCCAATTGGCAGATATTTAGTTTGGATTTCTCATTTGGAAGCCTAATAAATTGTGTTGTAGTTTTTTTTTATGATTTCCGTACTATTTGCAGTGCATTGTTGTTGTTTTTAAGAGGCCGACAACAGGAAATTGTTGCATGGCGTTGCCATATTATGCAAATCACAGCTATTGAGCTGAGTTAAGCACAGTCAACAACCACAGCAACAACAACAACCGCAACGACAGCAAGGACAACAACAATGTACGAATTGCAGCAACAAGCAAAAACCCAAAAACCCAAAACCCGAAAACCACTTTGCCAACTTATTTGTGGCAAGCAAAATTTGCATGCATTGACGCATCATCATCGACACTGTGAATGTCTCTCGATATGTGCGTGTGTTTGCGTGTGTTTGTGTGTGTTTGCGTGTATATCCTTGTCAAAAGTAGCATTACATGTGCTACTGCTGCTGCTGCTGCTGCTGCTGTGTTGTTGTTGCTGCTGCTGTCCACTTTTGGGTTGTTGGGTTTTTTAACCACTGCTATTGTTGTTTAACTCTCTGTGTGTGTGTATGTGTATGGCTGGGAATATGGTCCTTGACGCACACACTGAAAAGAGCCGGGGATAACACACAAGGACTCTCGAGCAACCAGCGATTTCTCATCAATTGGAGTTTGTCAAAAAAGGGCGTGGCTGACCCCAAATGTGTCAGCTCATATGTCAATTTGCATTTGCCACATTGCCGCACCTTGTCCATTGCACAATTGAAAACTAATAAAATCCATCAAATTGCTACGATTTACAAGCGCTCAAGCGACTCAATCACAACTAACTATGAACCGAGCACGAAAAGCGCAAATAAACCAATTTATTTACATGTGTATAAATAAATATACATGTATATATGTATGTACACGCATAACTGTGTGTGTGTGTGTGAGTGTAATTTTATAAAATTTCAACATCTGGTCAAGAAATGGAATTAGTTGTGTAACTAATTGAATAAGCTGTCTGATCCTGACTTGTGGGTTGGCCTTAATTTAAAAGTCATCTTGGCAACGAAATGGAATTAAAACAAGCATAGAAAGAGTTGACACAAACGAATACAGAAAGTAAAACAAAAATTAAATTAGGTCAAAAATAAAATCGTGTCAAAAATAGTTGGAATGAATTAGTTTTGATGCCCGACGTCAAATGCCTGCAGGACCTTAAAGAAGCAATAATTCTAACTGAAAATAATGAGCTCATTGAGAATAAACTGACGTCAGCCAAAATTCAAGTCAATAACTCTTAAAATTATGCCATTCAATCTAATTTGCAGCTGTGCAGAATTTGATCAGCATTTCAATAGATTTGTAAGCCGATTTTCGCATTATTGATTTGCGCATTTGACAAATGCTGAAAGAGCTACAAAATCTGACTAACAATGTGCAGCAGCACACACCTTTGAGTGGGTATGTGTGTGTGTGGCAAGTAATCACCGCAACCATTTTGAGCGATTATATTTCATAGTTGGCAGACAGACAAAAAAGATACACAGGACACAGCCAGACAACAAGCAGCGATGATCATTTTACAATTTGTGTGGCAACAACACTGTGGCATGTGAATGGCTGTCTACCGCTCAATAGTGGCTAGTGTGCAAAGTATTGCCTCATTAAGCTCCAGAACAACAGGCACACACACAAACACACACACAACAGCTGTTTTGTGTGTATTTGGGGTCTAATTACAAAACACAAATGCACTATAATTTCAAAATCAAAATCGAAATCCATCTTCGCCTCTCGCTCCTGGTCTGTCATTGACAAGCATGATTTTGTAATTTAAACGGCAATCAAGTTCAGCTAACCAAAATCACCTTCCCCTCCCCCGTCCAACACACACAAGCCCACCCTTCTAACAACATGTCAACAGTCAGCAAACTTTCTGTCAGCAAAATCATGCAAAATCTGACATTTGGCAAAATCGAAGCACACTCGAGTTGATGTTTGGATTTTGAGTTGCAACCTGACTGTCTGTCGGTCTGTCTGTCCGTCTGTCTGTCTGTGTGTCTGCCTGCCCGACTCCCTGGCTGGCTGTCTGGCAGTTGCAGCTATTCAGTGCATCCTTCAAAACGTATTGATTGCAATTGAAAATGACACTTTCGCATATTTTCTATGTTTGCCCTTTTTGTCCATTGCTAATTTGTTTAATATTTCCCCTCCAAAAAGTGCTGACTATATTCAAAAACATAATCAGGGCAATCTGATTGTCCCGCCCGAGCCGCAACCTCAAATGCCACAAATCAGTGGCAAAAGAATCCAAGTGCACACAGAAACTGGCAATCGATGAGCCTTGCTGTCGACTGATTGCAATTGCCCTGGCCAAGGCTAGAAATAGTGTTGCTCAACCAACTTTCTTCGAGTCAAATGCGGCTTGTGTGAGGAATCAATTGGCCAACAAATGTTTGATGGAGAAATAAAATAAATATGCGAGTGAAAACAGCTCCAAAGTTGAGTATTTGATTACCACCCAACTAAATAGAGAAATATGTTTTGAGTCTTAGAAACTCACCATAGGCAAACTTACTTTATAGAAGAATATTTCAAAAACCGGGGGTTTTCTATACTTCTACTGACTTGGAAATTATGGAAAAATAAGAAAAACTTAATGTAATTTTCGAGAATGCAGTTTGATTTTAATTTATTTATGTAAAATGTCTCTTAACAGTTGGCTTTTTAGTTCAGCTGTTCAAAAGATGGCAACACTGTATGGTAGTGAGAATTTAGCTACCCAGCAGAAAGTTAACAGATGCCGCGTGGCGTCAAATGCAATTACACAGGCCATTTAGCAGAGCAACTGGTGCACGAGGCGCAAGAAATCGCCGCCTTTCAGGTCAACTTGGCCAAGTCCGAGTTGGCTTAGTGGCCTGTTGTACAACTGTGCAACTGTCTGCAGCTGCCACACACACACACACATACACAGAGATACACAGATATGTGTCGCAACTCAAGAGTAAATTTATTATTAATTTGTTTATTTGTCCATCAAATTGAGAGCTGTGAATATTTCATTTGATTCGAGACATCATCGATGGCAAAAGAGCAGCTGTCGCATCACAAAACACACAAAAAGTTTCGACAGAGGTGTCAACAGCAAAATAAATAAATAAAACAGGACGGCGACTGAGTGGGGGAAAGGAGCAAATACTTAGAAATACAAATAGAAATACATACAATTTATTGCAATTGAAATATAAGCAGCTTGTGTGGCCCTTGAACCCAACTCCATCTGTCTGCTGGCGGCTGCCTGCCAGGTTGAGGAATGCAAGCAGCACAGGTCAAATGACAATTGCTCTTTTGGCTATTGTTAAGTGCACGTTTTGTTTTTGAAACAAATTCTTCAATATTCAAACAACAAAAGCGTGCCAAGAATGTTGGGAAATGGATTAAGGCAGGAAAAACAGTTCACAACTAGCTGAGCTGAGCTGAGATGGGGTCTCAATTAATGTCCAAGGTCTACCAGCAAAAAGCGCAAATTTTCACATATTTTCTTTGCGAAATTTCATCAATTTCACGACATCAATAAGTGTTTCAAATTTCAATGTTTGTCAAAAGTTTAAAATTCAGTCATAAAACAAACAAAAATAATTTTAAAGAAATTAAAGTTGTTCAAATTGTGAACTACGAACTGAACAAAAGCTTTCAGTACTTTCACACTTAGCGATGTCTCAAACCAAAGCTTTAAGGTCGCAGATTGTATGGCAAACACGAAACTTGGCAATTTATGGCCTATAATTATAGCAAGCAACGCAAATGTGTAGAATCAGCTTAGCTATAAATATGAATGTAAAAGAACTGTTATATGGAACTTGAAACTGTTATATTCAAGGAGCAGCAAGCATAATTGGAGAGAAACATGATTGTGACCTTTCATTTATAGAACGCAATACAACAACCAAATATCAAATATTTCAACCTTGCCTTGAACAAAAGCAAAATTCAGCAAAGGTGAAATATAATTTTTGCGCTAATTATTCCACGCCAATAAAACAATAAAGCAATAAAGCAATTACAGATCGAATGCCATTGCCAAAAAATGTGCGCAGGAGTAGCCACTTAGCAAATACAAAAGACGAAATAACGATAAGTAGACAAATGGCACATCAATAATAATAATACAAAAAACAAAACAAAAAAATTACGAACTGACAGTTGCTTATGGCCAAAAGAAACGCTGCAGGCAAACGAGCAGCAAATGGATGTTGCAACAACGCTGCCTGAGTCATGCAACACAACAATAATGGACAAGCAACAAACAATAACTGAATAGCTGAATAACTGAAGGTGTCATCTTCGATCAGCGCTCGTGATTGGGAGGCGTCCGAGACCAAGTCGCTGTCGGCAAAGGTCATGTCCATTCCACCTCGGGAAGCTGGCACCAACTCACTGTCCGTCTGTCCGTCTGTCCGTCCAACTGTCTGTCTGTCTGCCCAATTCACACGAAACAACATTCAACTCGGTGCTCGTTGAAGCGTTTGACTTATGACTCGGCTGCTTTGTGAGGTCTTTTATGAGAGTGCATTACATGTTTACAACCCAATTATTCTGAGGCATCATCTATAAGCAGTTAACCTGGTCAGGCGCTGACCTTGCCACAATTGAGTTTTGATCAAAGCATTGATATCGATTTAAATGCAAGCAACAACGAGATAAATCCAGAAATAACAGCACCGATTGATAAATACCCTTGCTGAGCAGGCTTAACTGCTATCGACAAGTCGAACAAAATTGTACGACAAATTTATAATATTCCCTACAAGACACGCACTGTTGCAACTAGACTCACTAAGCATGCGCGCCACATGGCGTATGCTGAATGTTTTTAGCAAGTGCCACAAGTGATTCAGTAACAGCTGCTGCTGTTGCATCGTCGTCTTGTTTTTATTAACAACAAATGTGTTGAGTGGCACACTCAGAAACTGGTCAACATTTTTTCGGTCAACTCGGCTGTGCGGCTGCTGCTGCTGCGGCTGCTGCTGCTGATGATGCTGCTGCTTTGACCCTGTTAGCGCCTCGTTATAGTTTCTATTGCTCGTCCCCCTTCTACCACTTTTAATCATCCAACTGGTTATCCGATTCTTCAGCTGGCATTTTCAATACTCCGCCAGTCTCAATTTGTGCTATAATCGTTTTTTTTTTTCGATGATTTTGGCTCGATTTGAGCTGGCATTTTGTGTTAAAATTTCGCCGAAAGCGTTTGTCTATCATCGTCTGCGCTAACACGTCATGATAATCATTTGTACTTGTCCAACCATCTTATTTGGTTTTTCAATTTTTGTGCGCCTTTTGTTGCATTCAATTTTTGAAATGGAATTGGTAGTCGCTTCGCTCGAAGTTCCCTTCAATTGTCTTTTTCATTTTTTTTTTTTGGGGGGGGTATTTCTTTTTGGCCTTCTAACGATCTTCGTTGCCAGTCGTTGCCCGTCGTTTCAATCATCTACAAATCTCTACGTGGTTGTTGTTGTTGTTGTTGCTGTCACAGCTGTCCATCGTCACAGCATTCATCAGTTGTAATTCAACAAATTCTATTGAATTTTCCGTTTTCTTTAGTTGCACTGCATTATTCAAGCTTGTCTGTACAAACTTTGAGATGTTGACAAATTTGTTAATAATAACAAGAATGTTTTATTGACTACAAATTTTGTGACAGCTTAAAGCGAATTGTAAGAGACCTGAAAGGAGGAGTGAAAAATGTCTACAAAAAATATTACATCTTCAAAGAACAAATTATAAATAAACTTGAGCTGTGGCAAATATGTATTCAAATAAAATTAAAAATACTTGAAACGAATTTTTCGAGTTGCTCACATTTTGGTAGCGAAATAGTTTTGAAATAAGCGCTGCAATCCAATTTGGCTTACGCAATGCAATTTGCTAATTAACAGCTTTCAAGACTTGACAACCTTTGACACTAATCCCCACCACCAGCAAATTTACTAAATGTTGCAAATCGAAAAAAAATCACCGCTTTCGAAAAGCACTCAACCCAATTTTACAGCTTGACATAATTTAAAAGTCACTTGGTCTAATGACTATAATTGTGGCGACCGAAAATCAATCAAAGACCAAAACTTGCAAAGGGACTGTTTGCCTCAGCACTCACCCCCTTTCCACTGCATAATATGGTCTATCAACACTTTCGCCTAATCCTCAACGAATGTGACAAAATCTTTGGCAAAAGTCTTTGATTTCAATCTGATATGGGGAAAAATTTAGCTGACAAAGTGAGCCAAGGCAAAGAAACAAAAATTGCTGATCAATTTCAAGAAGAAAACAAAAAAAAGCAGAAAACTAATATAGGCAAAAGAAGAAGAAGAAGCAGCAGCAGCTTCGTTAAGGGGCCAACTAGCAAAAAGTCAGCGTGTGTGAAATTGCTGGGCCGCAAACATACAAAGAGGTGAATACAACAACAACAACAACAACAACAAAGACAACAACAAAAAACAATAAGCGAGTGGTTCGCGTTTGATTACAAAACTTCGACAATTTGCTACAATTTGAATGAGAGGAGAGAATGGGAGAAACGCCGCGATCCGATATAATTTGGAAACCTTTGCGATGATGTATGATATTTGCTTTGATTTCGGTTTTGGGTTTGCCGCATTGCGCAAATGGCTACCTAAGATGAAGATGATCATGACGATAATGATGATATTGTTGCTGTTGTTGTTGTTGTGGCGGATGTGGCATGTGCCTCGTTGCAGCTCTATAGGATGTTCTCTATTTAGCATATTCATTGTTGATTGCAGTGCCATGATAATTACAATTCCTCGTTTATATTCTGGTTGCCAGTCTTTGTTTTTGCCTTTAATTACCTTCCTCTTTTTGTTGCTTTTGCTGTTGTTGCTGTTGTTGCTTTGCATAATTGCATTGTTGTTGCCGAAATCATCATTAGAACTTTTATTTGCACAATAATCAGCTAGCTGCAGCTGCATTGTGTTTGTGCAACGCCAAAAAAAAAAAAACAAAGTAAAACCAAAAGGAGCCGCCAAAAATGGACTGAAAAAACCCCGTACTTAAAACCAGAACAATGAAAACTTAAATCTACTGCCAAAATGCGTTTATCAAGTTGCGGTCTGTTTAGGAGAATTAATGTGTTTTTAAGCAGGATATTGTTTTTGAAAAATGTGCGCTCCAAGTGATTTAATGATGTGGGCATGGCTTCCAAATAGGAACTGCCTCAGATTGCAACATGATTGCAATGAGCAGCAACTTGAAGTAAGTGGAATGAACTTGAAGTAGAGCCTTGAATTCGGATACAAGTGTAATGATTGACATTGCTAATGTGAAATGAATGAGCCTCTTTCAATCTATACGAAGACAAAAAAATTCCCATGCAATTTGATAAATGACTTCGACTTGTCGCCAAGAATATAAACAAAATATAGAACTTTTGTCTGACAAACTCCCAGGCCGTTATTAAATAAGCATTACGCAACTTATTTTATTAATTATGGAAGTGTTCAAAGAGGTTGGTTTCTTTTGATCGCATTAGCGCCTGAGCGAAACCAAAACCCAGCATAGCAAAAAAAAACCATTTAAAAAGCGCTAATGTCCCATAAAGCTGACAGCAGAATAAGGCGGCGACGCACATAGCAAATCATCTGGGGCACCATCAACAAGTGTCAACGGCAACAATGCAACACAAGACAAATACACTACACATATATGATGTGTATAGATATGTATATATATATATATATAATTACTTTATCATTGTTTTCGTCACGTCTTTAAACCTATTTTAAAGAAGCCGCTGCTGTTGCTTGTGGACGTTGATGTTGATGTTGCCACCTCCGGATGGTTAAAAGTCAAGGTTAACGGCGGCCAGCCAAATTATCCGGACGTTCAAGATGATGGCACATGTTGTGCCGACAGCAGTCTGCCCCATTCAAGGGCAGCCCAAGTCAATTTTTAACGGTTCCACAAAAAAATATAGAAAAACAAATACAAAATACACAAGAAATATAATCTGCGGCAGCGTGTGAAAAAAGTACTAAACTCTAATAAAATATGGCCACAAGTCATTGGAGGCATTAGAGGCTCTCGAGCTATATTAATTGCACGTCACAACAGTTTAGTTTAGTTGAGTTGAGTTCAGTTTGAGGTCCATTATGAAATGCCAAGCACCAACGCCTAATGATAATGGTAATGGTAAATAAAAACGAAATCAAGCTGAAAGCAACCTGCTGCCATTTTCAGACAGCGCCAGTCACAACAGCATATTTAGACTTTTCTTGTTTGCAACCAATGGTGGCAGTTGCAATGACTTGCGCTGATTAAGGGAATTTCTCACAGACATAAAAAATAAAATAAATAACTGCAAAACTGAACCAAGAGCCAAAGCAGCAGCAGCAGCAGCAGCAGCAGCAGCCGCATTGCCAAACGTCGCTTGTTGTTGTCATAGTTGTTGTTATTACTTGTAGCTGCTGCAATGCTTTTCTCGAAGGTGAACCAGAATGAGTCTCAGTCTCAGTCTCAGCCTCAGAGCCTTAGTCGAAGTCTCCGTCTCCGTCTCCGTCTCAGTCACAAGATTCGTCTCTGTATGCGCTTCATTTGAAGCTCATTGAAATCCACCAACCGAAGTCGACAGTGGCCGTCGATATATTATTCCTTAGCTCAATTGCTCCCAACCGGATTGCCACTGCACATCTTTTGAAAGTGAGCGGCTGCTACAGCAGCAGCAACAGCAGCAGCATCAATTCTAGAGCGAATGTCTGCTGCAAATTTATTGCCGCATTTGATTTTAATTAGTTTAATGTATGGTAATTTATAATGGAAATTAATCTGCGGCGTGGGTTTTTTAGCATCAGGGATTTGCGTAATTAAAGCGCTCATGCGGCATCCGGCACACAGTTTAGTTACTCAATAAGAAATCATTAAATGGTTGACTTAGATCATAAAGTGTATAAGTTGTTCAATTTAAATAGGTTGTTAAACATTTGTCAGTATTTGTTCAAAACTCAATATTGAAAGTTCGTTGCTTAAGTCTTTTGTTTGCTCTCTGCAAACGGCAGTTGCATAGAATAAAACAATCGTCCTTTATACTTTTGTACTTAGACAAATATGTTATTTATTCATACATTTTACATTTATCAACTTTAAATTCTAATTTTGCATTTAATTAATGAACAAAGTGCAACTTTTCATTACAAATTAATCCGCTAACAAGTTCGTTGCATAAGACTTTTGTTTTCTCTGGTCCAAAGCCTTTTTTTATTGAATGAAGCACTCGCTTCAAATGAAAGATCTTCTTATATCCACTTAAAAACTTGATTAATGATTTGCTCTAAAGTAAATCTCAACTTGCTTTGCGATTCCATTCACTTTTCAAACGGCGAGTTTGTTGCCTGAGTCATTTTTAAAATGTGTTATTAAATATCCATTAGGATTACCTGGAATCCCATAATTTACTCGCGTTCTTTGTCAAATATACTATTAATTTAATCCTTTCCCTTTTATCTACTGTCAAATCTGTCATTATGTTTAATATTATTGCTACAATTAAATAACAAGCAATTGGCTGACAAGTTTGTTGCCTAAGTCTTTCATTGTTATCACAGCTAAGCGCCACTAATTGCAACAATTCCATTGCAGAGCCCCATTTAAACAATCTTACCGTATTTACTTTGCAGGTTCGTTGCCTAAGATTTTTATTTGGCATTCATCAATAGCTCAAAAGCTGAAATAAAAAATCTGCACTAATTTTGGTGTTTTTTGAATGTTTTTTTTTTTTTTTGTTTTTTGCGACACAAAATATGTGCAGAAAACGTAAACAAACAAAAGCCGTAAACAAAACAAAGCCTCAGCAATGCTGCAATGAGGCGATGCTGCGGCATCTTCCACTACGACAACTATTTAGCGATGAATGCGAAGCGAAAGAGCAGACCATGTCTGCAGTCGGAGAGCGCCACAGAATTGAGCGCCAATTGCACGATGATTTAGTTTCAGTTTCGGCAGCCGCTCGTCGAGCTGGCGATGACGACGACGATGAGTTTGCTCTTTGGCAATTGCGGCGTTGGTGGCTTTTGGCCGCTTCTCCGACTCCACTGACGATGACGCTGTGCATTTTGTGTGTCGGACCTCGCTCATCTGTTGGCCCCCAGCCGACTGGTAAGCGTTGCCGCGCTCGACCTGCTCTTGAGTATAAAACAAAAATTGATGCGAAATTTTTTCTAACTTTTGCATCAACTCCAAACGCGGCAACACGTGCAGCACTCGCAGCTCACAGATCGCGACCCAAAAACGTATGTCCAAAATACACAATCAACAAAACACATCAAGAGTTTTTCAAGTGTGCGGTTAAGTGCGTGTCTTTCATGTTGAGATATTAATTACGTAAACCTTACAAAGACATTTAAACCAATATCAATAACAAATCATAATGAGTATTATGTGTTCCAAAGGATCAATCATTTGAAAGGCAAATTTAAAGGATGTATATTAGTAAAATCAACAAGGAACACAAATGTACAATGATCCATTAAACACAAAAAGACAAGGAACAATTAAAAACCAAGAATAATACTTAAAGAAAATATTTAGAAGATGCACTATTTAAAAGAAGTGAAATCCTTAAATTTATAACATAAAAAAAGGAGGAGGAAGACTTAAATAGGCTCAAATGTAATAATAATGTAAAGCTATCTCTTATAAAAAATCCATCAATATATTTTTTTATTAATATTTCAAGATTTCTCGAAGCTCTAATTGCCTCTTAAAATCGAAAATCATTAAATTCGCACACAATCTCTTAATTAAGTTAATTCGAATAATACCGAATTGGACTTGATGTAATAATCACCCAAACACTGCACATGTAAAGATAACCATTAAACGTAATCAAAAAGCAATGTAAACCGTATACCAAAATAAAATCAGCGCCAAGTGGCAAGAAGTGAATGTTGTGTGCCTCAGCAGCAGCATCGGCTCCTGGCTGGGCCAGTAGACGAAAACCACCGAAACCACAAATGCCCATTACCATTCGTGGCAACCATTAAATTGCATTCCATTCAGAAAATAATAAAAATACAAAAATGAAATCTAATTTTGCGGCAAGTCAAGTCAGCCGAAAAAAACAAGAAACAAAACAACGACAGAAGAAATCGCGCTTCTGCTTGGGTCGAGTGCAATTTTCCAATTGCAGCTTCCTTTCTAAAAGTACACACACACACAAACACACACACACACACAGCCACACATATAAGGTGCATGCATATAACATCTAATAGCACTTAGTTTAGCTCGTCTCTTCTCTGTTTCTTCTCTCTTTTTCGATTTTGTATTTTAGATAGCAAAACAACAACGAAGCAGACACAAAATCACATTTAAATTACGTATACGCCGCTTAGCCGTATAAACCCAACAAATAACAGACATCATGGCAGGCGCAACAACAGCGAACAAATCACCACAGCTACAACTGCAACAACTGCAAGAACAACAACAACAAGTTAGCAGACAGCAGCATCTTCATCTAGCAGCCAGCAGCAGGCGCAGCTCCTTCCCCTCTGCCGCCGCCGCCGCCGCCACCACCCGCAACATCTTTGCCTCCTGCATGTCCATCGCTTTTGCAGTCGTGTTCGCCGCTGTGCTGCTGGCAGGGAACTGTGTCAATGGGGTAAGTTTCGGGGGCAAGGGGCGCCACACGATGCCAAAGCGGCAACTACATATTTACGGGCAATGGAAACCCTTTTCAGACTGCCCTCCTGACTGCCCTCCTGCCTGACTGCCTGCCTCGATTCGTCTATTTATTGCTCTTTGTCAATTATCATGCAGTTTATCGTTGAATATTTTCTTTCTGCGGCGCTCATAAAACTTTATAAGCCTGGGAATAAAATTGAAAACAATTTTACAACGTTACATAAAATTTGATCACTTCATTAGCTGCAGAACAGACATATCATGAGCAGCAGCAGAAGCAGCAGCAGCCGGGCAAAGTGGTACCAAAAAAAAAGAAGAAAAATAAGTGTCATCTTAGATAATTTCCATACTCATTCAAAGTAAAAGATTGCGCACACCATTTGTCTCTTGTCTGATAGCGATCTACACACAGCTAACAACAACAATAACAACAACAAACTCCCACGCAAAGTTGCCGCCGCAGTCGCCTTAAAAGCAACAACAACAACGACAACAAGAGCAACAGCAACAATGCAATTGTTGCCACAAAAAAAAAGTGGACCAAAAAAGTCGACTTTTTTTCTAGACATGGCTGCATGCGATTTTGCAAGTGCAACGTCGACCTGTCTGCAAAGTGTTAGACATCTTCTCACGTCTGCGACGCCACACACAACACATAAACACACACACACACACAAACACACACGGAGATCTCTCAACTCCCCCTAATTCCCCATTGCCCGTTTTCCACTTAAGATTCGTGGAGCTCAAGGTGTCGTCATCGTTTGCTTTTTTTCTTCTTCTGCTGCGGCGTTCGCTTGTGGCCTCTTTATTTATCTGTTGAACCCATTGAAAATGGGTATAATGTCATAGTGGAAAAGTATGTAACAGGAACATTTAACATTGGTTGATATATCAGAGTGATCAGCATTGACAACCAACTCAATTTAGCATGCCTCACCTGAATCCCAGAGACTATTACGGACTACAGGCCTAAAAATCTTCGCGGTTCAATTTTACCTCATTTTATTGATAGTTTAATCTCTTTCTAAAATATGGATGATAATCGCTGTCTCAAATCAATCTTAGAGACTATGAAAGTTAGGAAATAAAATAGACTCGCATACCTCAAATAGTGTAAGCTTATTTCATTTGATTGACATAAAAAATATGTTATATTAATATTTATGAAGTACATATTAATATACAAATATTTAAATACAAATGTGGAAACATACATTTCTCAAACTATTCACGCAAACTTATGTTAGATGAAGACATGGATGCAGGGTATTTGCTAGTCGAACTCTCTCGACGAGAGCATTTTTACTTGTGTTTTCGTTGTTGTTGTTGTTGTCTTTTATCAATTAGCCTTGGTGAACTGCTCGAGACAGCAACGACAACAGCAACAACAACAACAGCAAACAAGAGCAACCAGCAAACAAGAGCAGCAACAACAGCAACATAAAAGAAAGGAAAATTGGCCGCTTTTGTTATTGGAGACGTCTTCGTCGTCGTCGTCTGGTATTTAAACAGTCCAAGTACCTTATAGAGTTGAGTGTTGCCAGGGCGGGAATGGGAGTGGGTTTGGTGGTGCTATGCAACTGTGGGTTACTGAGGCACTGGGCGCTTGTTGTTGCTGCAGTTGAAAATGTTAAGAGCTCAGGAAAGTTATTAGCGTGCTGCAGGAAATTGCACTGGTTATAAAAAAACCAAGCTGTTAAATTGTTTGGTAATCGCGCTCGGCATAGTTATGGCAGAGGAGTTGAGTAAGCATCGAGTTAGCATCGAGCACTTATCGAATATTGAGCAAAAATTACAAAAACACGCACAAGACGACCTTTAAACGATTTTATCAAATGGTTTTCGAAAACACATTCAATATTTTAGCACGCAGAAACTCTGAAAAGCAAAATTCGTTTAGCGAGCAAAATGTGACTCGTAACAAATTTTAGACTGAGTTTTTCTGAGTATTGCAAAAATCACAAATCTCCATATTTTATTTTAGTTGTATTTCCCACAAGTTGTACAATATTTAAAAATGCTCAGCTGCATAAATCAAATTAGAAAAACAATAAAAAAAAATGTTAAATGCAATTGCATTTTAATTTCACAAAAGATTTTTGTTACACGCCTTGCCAAATGGATTTATTTAAGCGCAACGCATCTGAAGCAGCAGCAGCAGCAGCAATGACAACAATGAAATTATATTGAGATTTGCAATTGTGGCAAGATCAAGATAGGTAAGAGATAGACCAGTGACATGCAACATGTTGCACAGAGACACAGCCACAGCCACAGCAGTGATATGAAAATACTGTGGCATCATTTTTGCAATGGATTTATTTATGAATGTTGAACTGGTGTTGAACAACAAAAGAACAAAGTGTCGAATATTTATTATGGGAATGTCAGGGCATGTGTGCATGTGTGTGAGGATGTGTGTGTGTGATGAGTGTGTTGGGGTTGCCACTTGGCCACGCTTTGTTGCTAGTGGCCGCTTTTCATGGTTTCATACGCATGAGATTGACAGTTCTCTGTTGGTTTTTTAAAGAGGTTTTATTGTCACACACACACACACACACACACACACACACACACACACACACACACGCACATACAGCCACCCGCAATTGCACATTTTCAACATTCACTGATTCTTTTGTTGATCTCCAGTCAGCTTTTTTTTTGCTAACTTTTCGACAGATTTTTTGGCGGATGCATTTGCATTTCAAATTTGTTCGGTTGTGTTTCTTTTCTGTCTCTTTTTCACATTCTGGCGTGTAGTAAATTTGTGTGTGGCAATTGTTTCAAGCTCGCAATTTGTTATTGTTTAGACATCATTTTTCTGTTGCTTTGCCATGATTTAAATGTGCCCTGCTTGAGCAATCAACAGGGCAAAAAAATAAATAATAATAAAACAACAAACAAACCAAAACCCAAGGAAGGTCACTGCAATTGCACTCGATGAGATAATTCACATTCCCACAAAATATTCAGCACAAAAACTCGCATCTCATTTTGGCCAACTGTTGTTGCAGCAAATTGACGGCTACATTGCTGGCGAGGATTATCCAGTCTATGATGTGGTGCCCAAGGGTTTGGCCTTCAACTGCCAAGGACGTCAGCCAGGCTACTATGCAGATACCGAGACAAGGTGTCAGGTAAGATTCAATGATGAGGGCACAAATGAATATAAGAAATGAGTCCGTTTTACCATCAAGTATGACAGCCAAAATATAATAATCTTCTTATGAAATGAATGAAGGAATGAAGGAAATTCCTTGAAATTAGAGTAATTTTATTTGAAAGTTGTGTATATTCCTTTCACAAGGATTCTTGAGTATCTATTAAATCTCTTGTTAAGTTTCGCAATTAAAAAACACACTTAATGCTTAGTTCAACTTTAACGTGTTTTTGATATATTTTATAGGAAACGCAATTGCTTTTTATACGAACCATATTTGAAGTGAATCATTTTTAATTAAATGCACAGACTTATTAGAAGCAACGATCTGAAAATGGTTCGTTTTAAAAACAGTCTTAGATAGAATTTTAAACTGATGCTCAATTAAACCCAGACTAATCATAATATTTGTGGATTTTCATAGGTCTGGCACTGGTGTCTGCACTCTGGCCATCAATACTCCTTCCTCTGTCCCAACGGCACCGTCTTCAATCAGGCCGTGCGAGTCTGCGACTGGTGGTCAAATGTGAATTGCGAGAGCTCGGAGCAGCTGTATCAGAACAACGATGAATTGTATCGCATACCGGAGCGTAATCAGCAGCAGCAGCAGCAGGATGAGGTATGATATAAGGCTGATGATGAGTATAAGATTGGGACAGCGAAACGACAACGAGGCGGCAGACAGCGCCAGTTTCTGGCACAGCAAAACAAAAGCAACATCAGCAACATCAGCAATATCAGCAACAACAGCAACAACAGCAGCAGGAGCAGCAACAATATAGATAGCAACCAGCACAACAATAGGAACAGCAACAGGATCGTAGATAGCACCGCAAAAATTAACTACAATAAAATGACCAAAAATAGTTTTAGAGGCAGCATGAGATACACAAGCAATCCATCTCAGTCATCATACTCATCATCACAGCAGCAACAGCAACAACAGCAACACCAACACCAACAACAGCAACAGCAGCAATATAATTCTAGTATAAATAGCGAATATCAAAGTAGACAAAATAGTAGCAGCAGTAGCAGTAAGCAAAGCAGTAGAAATTATAGTGGTAGAAATAAAGGTAATCATTATAGCATAGGCAATATGCCCACGAGATATAAAGATCGCACCTCAAACACACAACAACAACAACATCGCAGCAGCAACAACACCAACAACAACAACTACAACAGCAAACATCGCGGCACTCAGCGTTACAATTTGAATAAATTTGAAAACGATGATGAGCTCAAGGATTACAAGAGTAGAATCAAAAACAAATACAACATCGATTATGATCATTCTTTGGATGAAGAATATGAAATAATTGACGCCATTGAGTGAATAGCATATCAATAAAGAACATCTCAGAAAAAGGTTTGTAGTTGTTGTTTCGTGGCAAGAAATGAATTTACTGCAAGAATTGCTTATCATTTGTAAAATCCTCTCACCAGTTGGCACGTTTCCCAATTTTAATTTTGTAAATATGTAATTTTCCTAATCCATTTATGTACCTGCTACAAAAAAGATGAATAAAATTTGTATAAAATAAACTATATTCTGCAGCATGCTTTTGGGCTTTGCATTTTAATAGTTGCGACTTAAAAGCTTAGAGGCTGTGACTTTGTGCGCTGGCTTTTAACTGACTGTTATAAAACTAAAGCTTTCTATTAGCACAATTTCAGCGGCTCTATTGTCATCTCTTTTCAAAGCTTTCTTGTAATTTTTAAAGCTCTGCTTGCAGATCAGCTGCTGATCATATGGCTGGTCAAAGCTTTCACTGGAAATGTTGGCTTTCCAGCTTCCAATTGTCAAAGTTAGCTGCTTTTATTTTTTGTGTGTCTTTTTTTGTTTACTTCACAGCGAAATGTGCACAAATAGATAACAATGAGGTAAATATGAATTTAGAGATAAGCATTCGTTAAAAAGCTGTTATGGTTGATAATTATGTGATTTAAAGATATTTTAAACGGCTTACGAAAGACTGTGCTTTACTGTGGCTGGCTGGAAGCGTTGTTTGGCAAACATGTTTTTAATGGTAAGCGGTGTTTTATTGGACACGCAGTCAGCTTGAGAATAAAACTAAAATGAAAAGCAGGAGCAATTGCTTAAAATTTCATAATGAAATTTGAATTTAATTCGAATGCGATTGCTATTTGTTAAGTCTACATTATTTATTTAGATGCCTTTGTCATTTTGAATAATCCAAAAGAATCGAATATCCGAGGCAGAATTAATTTTTTTGTTCAGACTGAGTCTGAAGTTCTTAGAAAAATATTTAAGTAACTCGACAACTTCTAACACACCTCCAATCAACAGGTAACAACAACAGAGAAGCAAACAGCATACGGAAACAATTAGTTACAAAATCCAATAAATACCGGTTATTCATGAAACAGGTACACAGACTTTAGGCCTACGCCTAATTATAAGTCAAGTGCCATGTGCTCGTTTATTAGGCAGCCAAGTGACACAATTTGTGCAATTAGCGAGTAGAAATGCGTGTCAGCCAGACCAACAAGTTGCCTTACTCCTCCAATCGGCAAAGCCAAACAGGCCCTAGGCAAGCCACGAAAGACAGACACCCAGACAGACAGACTGACAGACAGCCAAATACGTATCTATGGTCGCATCTAGTTAAATGTTGGCATTGTGTGTTGTACGTGTCGAGTTGATTGCTTACTTGTTACTTGTTTCTGGGCTGGGCCGTTTCACTTGCTGGTCACCCACATTTTAATGGGTTACTGTCAAATAACCAAAACCAGCAGCAATAACAAAAGAAATTAAATTATATAATTGCAAATTACTTTAAAAAAAACCGTTTATCATTGTTACGCTTCGATCAATTAATATGCAACTAAATAAGTAACAATGCGACACAAGAGCCATGTGACGAGGATAAGGAAATAATTATTGTACTCTTTATAACAAAATAACCACTTTTTAAAGTGTAAGCAAAGAAATAAAGATAGAGTCGAGCTTCTAGAAGATACCCTATGATCTAAAACTAAACGAAAGAACCATATTAAAATAATATCTGTATTTAAATTAATATTGCTTTAAACATGTTTGTAATAAAACGAGTAGAATTTTCAAATTGTAAATGTAATAAAACCTTTTTAGTACGTTTACTTTAGATAGCTGAAAACTATTTCAATTGTTTAGTAAATAGCTCTGATAGATACAAGGCATGAAAAGTAAACTCAAATTAAAAATTTTACTCAATTAATATCTGCATTCATTTTAAAGATTTCCGTTTATTATTCAGTAACCTCTTTTTATAATTTAATTTTAAACTGGGATCAGGGATCATAAATATTTTTTAAAATCCGTTTGTAGTTTTTGCAAACTTAATACTTTAACAGTTTAGTAAATGATCTCCATAAATATACCCCTCGTAGGCACATGGACAGCTACAGGGTATGAAAGTAAGCCGAAATTGAGTGTTTTACGCTTAAGGTGAGAATGTCAGAGGGTCTACGAAGCTGCCCCAGAAACCGGTAAGCGTAGATAGAGACGAGTACGGCGCACTTATCGGACTCCAAGCAACTGACTCGGCAAAAACACAAAAACACAAATCTTTTTTTTTTGAACTGCGTCTGTGCGAATCTACAAGTCTGAAGCTTCAAGTTTTCAGGTGCTCATCTTGTACCGCGAATCTAGTGTCTAGTTTTCAGCCACTTGACAAGTTGACAGTTCGGGTGAAGTGGGCACGGGGGGCTGGGGCCGGGATGTCTCTTTGTCTGTGGTTTATTTTATGCGACAGTTCAACTTCAGCATTTACATTCATTTTGCAACGTCAGGAAGAATTCGTTTTGGCATCCGACGCACAACAGACCCCCAAGTGCCACGTCTCCCGGCAATGAAGGCAATCCACTTTTGTCCATTTGGAGACTGGTTTCGGTTGCTTCTTTGTACGTTGCAGCAACTGCGGGTTTTTTGCGCGTACATCTCAAAATAATAAAAACATACTCGGTTTGGGTTTTTAATGCGCCAAAACAGCAGAGAGGACTGCAGCCATAGACTCATCCAAACTGAAGTTGATTTGTGTGCCTTAAATAATTGCTGCATTCATCAACTGCTTCGGCTGGGGGAGGAGGAGTGCAGAGACTGCAACTAAAGCCGCTGTCCGGTTGAATACACAAATCGTACGGCTAAACAGATTGCGTTAAGCGATTGTCAAGTGTATTGAAGATCCAATCGAGTTTTTTGGACCTGAACTTTTGTGGCTCTCAACTCAACTGAAATTTGTCCAACTTGACTACGAGGCAGTGGTGTAGCTGAAGGGGGGTTTTAAAACAGATTACATAGTCAGAGAAGGTCTTTGTCAAGGTTATTGATTGCGTTTAAGTGTGCACTTCAATTCATACCAGGTTACTGTTATCCACCCACTTAAAACGAGACTGACAGAAAGCGATTGCAATGCGAAGCGTGCATAAATCTTGGCAAGCAACCAGATAAGAGATTGAGTACTCTTCTCAGTTACTTATGAGACTATGTATAGGATAAAAGTATTTCAACTCCTCCTCGACGACTTCTGCGTCACTTTTGAGAGTACGGCTAGAATCATAGCAGTTCAACTGAGCAAACTCTTGTGCTATTGTCAGTTGACCCCATTTTACACACTTGCCACTCAATCATAAATTTACGAAATTGCAGCCGCATATCATAATTAGTCCAAAAACCTGCTTAAAAGCAAAAAGAAAAATAAACAAACAAACAAACAAAAATCCAAAGCCAAAAACACCCTCGCTGCTCCAGTTACGCTAATGAAAAAATCACAGCATTTGATTTTCGCAATCAAATTTGAGTATTGTTGCCGTTATTTATGGCGCTGCTTACCATAATTTATCAGCATCTATTTTAGATGGCCGACTCGCTTCAAATTAATTTCCAATCCAATTAATATGCGCCGAACATATACCATATTTTTTTGTTTTTCTCATTTCTTTGTTTTTATTTTTATTTTATTTTGTTTAAGCTTTTAGAGCGCGTGCAAATAGAGACAACATCAATGCAATAGCAACAAAGAAAAATTGTACAAAGCTGCCACACACAAATTAACATAATTAAGGTGCGCGCATAATGATCAAATGACAACGTGAGAGATACCAAAAAAAAAAAAATAATAAACTAAAACAACAGCAAATATACTGAAACTAAAAACCGAAAGCGACTGCCGAGCAGCCAAGCACTTATTACGGAGTGTAAAACGCCGAAAATAGCGAACACCACGAAAATTGGAAGCACGAGGGATCATCAACACTATAAAATTCAAATGAGGCGACAGCGACAACGACAACAGCAGCAAAAACAACGACAACTATATAGACAGAGGCATCAGTCAGGCACGAAAGCGAAATGTGCATCTTAAACGCTACACTAATGCGCTCTACACAATCGATAAAAAGCAACAACACCAACAACAACAACACCAACAGCAAGCACAACAATTGCATAAGCAACAAGGCAGCGCTTTGCTGAGCGACTCCAAAAAACATCGCCTCCAGCGACCTCATTTCAACAAATCGCAATCTTTGCTTCAGCTCATCGAGACCCTAGAGCGAGAGATATAGTCAGAGCTAAGCAGATTTTTGTTAGTTTTTGTTTTTTTTTTGTTTTTTTTTGCTACTTTAATATTTGCGTTACGCATACGCAACGTTGGCCGTTAAGATGGATGCCATGGAGCTGCTGCATGTGCTGTACATCAATATTGTTTGCATATTGAAGATCTATGTGAAATTTGCGCTCATCACGCTGGTCGTTTACTTCATTGCCGAGTGGTATATTGTGCGCTATGGCGACGAATTGGAGGCCGAGCTGGATGCCCAAGTGGCCCAAGCGGCTGAAGGAGAGCGTCCGGCCTCAAATAGTACGTTAAATAAAGTTGCTCGCTTCGTTTTGAACTTTTTTATCATATGAGCTGGAAATGGTCTCCCTTAGCAGGCAAGGTCAACTCTGTATTCGAAACACGAACACGAACTCAGGCTCGAGTTCGAGCTCGAATTCGAATTGGAGCTCGAATTTATTGCGGAATTGCAATTCGCTGTGTGTGCCTTGCTTTTTGTTTTAAGTTGTTAGCGACCGCCAAGGCCTGCAAGAGAATGTGAAACCCAACCAGTTATCATAAGTAAGCAAAACAAAAACAATAACAATAACAAACGCGACAACAAATGCATTCTTTTTCATGTAATTACGTACACGACAACAACCTGAAAACGGGTTGAACGACTTTTCGTTTGTTACAAAAAACAATAAAGGCAATTTTGCATGCATTTTGTTCTTTGAGACCTTAACAAATGACTCAAAACAGATCTGATTTTTATGGGTGGGGTTTTTTCTGTGGGGGTTCCACAGTAATTTATGAGAAGTCAACACATTGAAATTTGGGATATGGGCACAATTGCAACGGTAAGTTTTGATTTTGTTTGTATTGAGTTTATTGCAGCTATAAATGTTGACAAATGCCCAAATTTTTCATTGATCATATTCGTAGATAATCTTTACTTAATTGGCAAGTTTATTTTTTAACTATATTCAAAATTTGAGTTCATTAAAGAGCTGCCGACAATTGCCAAATAAAATTTGCATTGCAAAAATGTTGGCAAAACTTTAACCAATTAACTGAATGTTTAAAAATTGATGGCAACTAATAATTATTAGTTAAATGCTTAAGCAGAAAATGTTCGACTCGAAATTGCCTCAATGTATTCTTAATAACCGATAATCAACTTCCCAACTCTAACAAAAACAAATATAATTTTGTTGAACAATCCAATCAATAAATCAAATAATCCAACAACGAGTTGGCATTCAAATAAGTGTAGTTATTTAATTATTAATTGCGCTATCAAATTAAATGGGGAATGCTATTTTTTTATTATCCAAAAACGCTGCATAGTTTTAATCAGTGCAACTCAGGCAGCTGGCAAATGGCAGCTGTTTAACAGTTACAGCATGTGCTAAAAACTAAAAACTGCAACTTTGGATAATATGTGGCATACCGGTTCAACAGCAGCCTACAACACATACACAATGACACACACATACGCAACACACACAAACACACACGACACATTGCTCCCGTTCTCAGCAGCAGCAGCAGCAACAGTAGCGGCAGCGGCAGCAGCGGCAGCAGCAGCAACAGCAGCAGCAGCAACAGCAACAGATACACATGGATAGATAAGAGATCATAGGAAGCAATTGTATTGGATATGAATAGGTGATATAAAGCCGCACTCCGACACTCGACAATGTCTGTGTGTATGTGTGTTGCTGCTCCAATTTGAATACAGGCAACAAGCAAAGAGTCGCCACAAAAATCCAAATTCAACTTTCACATGCGCAGATGCAGTGCAACACACTCCAAGTACTTTAGCTCTGTGACGTAACAAACACACACAAACACAAACTGCAGACACAGCCTCAAGTCGGCTTAAAAAAAAATATGCCATAATCCGCAGTTAGCGCAACAACAATAACAATAACAATAACAACAACAACAACAGTAGCAGTAGCAGTAGCAGCGGCAATGGGGAGCAGTTGTTTGTGACCGCTGATTGATTTCATTGTGAGCCGTTCGAAATGCCTCACATTATTTTGCATTCAGTCGATTTAAGATTTAGTCAGTTAATGCCTGTGTACATGTATGTGTGTGTGTGTGTATAGTTTGTAAATGAAATGCCTAACTAAAATTTAATTGTGCACCGGCGCACCATGCGGCGTATGCGCAATAATTCATGAGCCGTTTAAGCAATTTATATGTCTTTAGACAGCGTCCATTGCTTGTTGTGTTACGGTTGTTTTCCATGCGAGTGTGCGAGTGTGCGAGCGACTGTGTGTAAGTGTGACTAATAGCAGATGGTTTTGGCCCACGCTGGTTCATTAATTGAAATGCTTAACGCGCTTGTTGTTGTTGTTAATGCTTTTTGTTTGTTTGTTTGCTTGCTGCAGCAATTTGCTGTGTTATTGTTATTATGTCATTGCGGTCAGTCAGCAAATCAAAACGGTAAGTAGTGAAACAATATCAATTGTGAATCGTTAATAGATCAGTCAAAATATATTATATTTGCATGGCAACTGGCAAAAGTAATGCGGAAATTAACGGGCAGTTAAAAGCGCATTGTCTAAATAAAGCTAATAAAGCGTCCCAAACAATCGTACTAAAATATTCAAACAATTTCTTAAAATACTTTTACAACGAATTTAAATTTATATTACAAAATATTCTATAATTAATCACAATTAATTAACAACATTAATGAGCTTTTGAATATTCAAAATTAAAAAAATATTCAAATTGAATATCAATTTTTTCTTAATATATTTTGCAACAAATTCATTAAATACATTGGAAAAAATAACTTAAATCTTAATCAGCAAACCTGTTGAGCTGCTTATAAGCTAGAAACGAGCCGATAGACGGCAACTGCTGCAAAACAAAATCAAAACCAAAAGCAAAATTGAGAAACAACAACAAAAAAAAAAAAAAAAATACAAAACAAAGCAAAACGGTTGCAGAATGTTGACATAGGAAAACTGTAACAAAAAAAAATGCTACACAAAGAAAAGCTCAAGTTTGCTCTCCCAAAGCAAGCAGCTGTTCTCTCTCCAGATTTCGCTCTTCCTCTTTCTCTCACTCTAAGTGTCTCTCTCTCTCTCTTGCTAGTTCGTTCCTGCTCTCTGGTCAGCTGAGCGCATGCGCAAAGCCGCTGCGGCGAAGCGGCAAGAAACCAGTTTCCAAGACATGCGACTGGAAACTAAATTAGCGAGCTAAAAAAGCTTCGATTCGTTTCGTTACCAAAAGACGATTTTATGCCAACACAAAGTTGGCCAACAATCTGCAATTTCAGTCTGCAAACGGTCAGCCAGGTGAACGGCAGCCAAGACAGGTTGGCAACAGTAAGTGGGCGTGGCTAACTTCGTTATAAGCAATACAAAAATAATTCAAGCAGACGCTGCGCATGCGCTGCGCTCGCACAAGTGTATATATATCGATCTGTGAGTGTGTGTGTGTGTGTGCGTACGTGTGTGTTTGTACGTGTGTGTGATTGTGTGTGTGCGTGTGGCATTGTGTTGTAAAAAATTATATAAAATTTATATGGCCAACAAAAAAGTTTTTGCAATCGATTTGTTTATGTTAATGTTAATATCTTGCCAAAATCAAATCAAACAAAAATTAAACGCATTCAGTAAAGTGTAAAGTGCGCAACTGCGGCTGTATTGGTGTGAAAAACTAATGCCCAAGTGTCGTAATACCTGCCAAGAGTTTTCAGCCAACGGTTCCGAGTCGATTTATGCAAACTGAAAATTCTTTTAAAAATACTACATAAATATATAAAAAAAAGCGCGAGTGTTTGTCAAATTTGGAAAACAACTGAAAAAATACATTAAATTGAAAACATCAATGAAAATTTTCACAAGTGCACGCACACAATGCAATAAACTGCAACACACTCACACACACACACATAGCCATATATGCTCGTCTTTCTCTCTCACTCGCTCTCTCTCTCTCTCTCTCTCTCTCTCTCCCTCTCTTGCTCTCCCTGTGTCTCTCTGTTGCGCGCGTGTGTGCAGTTTATTGTATAAATTTTCCTATGCTGCTGCATTTTTAGCAACAGCCATAAAACATTTTGAAAAATAACTGTAAAACATATTTGGATTATTTCAAAACTAAAAAATACGCAGCTAATTTTCAGGTAAACTGTGTTTTTTTTCCTCCAACCAACAGTTTGCCAGGCAGCCTCTTCAAAAAATCTCAGGGCCAAATCTCTTGGCAAAACTTTGCAAAATTACCTGAAGCGTTGCTAATTATTTGCCATGTACAACTTGTAGTTGTTTTGCTATACACAACATATACACAACATACCGAAATCTGTTGCTTTGTTGCTGTTTGGCATTACTTGCTGAAAGCACAAACAATTGCCATAATTTGTTTATACAAAATTTGTGGCTTTGTAACTTGTATCTTTTGGTGAGCGCATCTTTTGCCGAAGCAACCAAACAAAACTGCGCCGATTTTACTTTCATCATCATCAACAATAACAACAACAAAATTTTGAAATTTTACTTTCATTCATCTGCGACGATCGTATGTGCACTTTTATTTATTTCTTTTTATTGTTGTAATTTTCTTCAAACATTTTTCTGCTCTTTTTTTTTTTTTTGTTTTTTGGCTGCTTTTTTTTTTTGAGTTTTCCTTAACGCACACTTAAAGCGAACATTTAAATTCGTTAATAGCTTGGAAACAACTAAGCAGACTGTTTAAAGCGTGTGAAACTGAGATTTCTCGTAGAGATGCTGTTTGCTCTGCTTTTGCATATCAGCAGCGACTTTTCACAGCTCCAACTCAATCAGATAGCAACCGGAATCGGCGATTAACCGACAACTGTAATATAAAGTAAAAACAACAAATAAAAAGCACACACAAATCTAAACTGAAAACGATTTTCCAAAAGGAAACTTCGGTTTCACTTGCCAGCCGAGCGAGCTGTGCAAAAGCTTTTAAACTCAATTTAATTCAAATGAAACTTTAATGGTTTTAATGCAATAAAAAAGATTTTGGGTAAACAAAATAGGTAATGCAGCATTCTTTTCACCTGATGAGCGCTTATATGATTACCATAGGTACAAACACTTTTAATATCAATTTGTTGAACACTATTAGAATTCATACTAGTGGACATTAGTCACGCTAAGATTAACAATAAATATTTTAATCTTATTTAATGTGAAGTTCGTATTTGATCAAGTTCAAGCCTTCCACGAATTCAAAACAACTAATAAACTGAATTGCTCAGAACAATGATTTTTGCATTTCAGTTAAAGATTTAAAAAGTATACACTAATGAGCATTAGTCACGCTACAAGTATTTGAGGTCAGTTCTACAGATTTTGAAGGTCTTTAATTATACATATTTACTAGGAAAATTGCTAAATAGGCATAGACAAATATTTATTCTGTAGTCTAGCTAAACAAAATAGCCATAAGAGCTGATTGAACTTGTAACTTGAACTACTCCCACACTAAAGACAGAAACATAAGCGTCAACTTTTGACAGCTTAAGCACTTTAATAATTGGCTACATAATCTCTCAAATCTGCAAAAAATCAATTCAGATTGACAAATGGTTCACCAAAGAGGAATCAGCTTAGCCCACATAATATTGTATAATAACATGCTAAACGAAATCAAAAATAAAAAAAAATAAAAAAAACAGCACCAGAAAATTAAACAGAAACTCCATTAAAAAAATCAACTAAGGCGACCTTGAAAGAGCAACAAAAGTATAAGAAAAAAAAAATAGAAAGAAAAGCCAAATTTTGTACGGCTTTGCCCCAGAGATGCTAATTTTTAGTGACAACGAAGCAGTCGAGACCTGGCACCGGCATCTATTGAAGATCAGGAGTAGAAGCAACCGGTTGATGCGACTTCAAGTATAAATTAAAAGATTATCAAGTCAAATTCAAATGGAAAAACTATCTGGCTAAACCAGTTGCTGACGTCGCTTCGTTGCGACGACACATTTCTCAGAAAATCGACTGCATTAGAAATGTAAATGAAATCGAGAGTTTTTTTTATGTTCAATTTAGGATAATATTAAACTGGTTGCCAAATGATTACTCTAGACGACCTTTTTTGCCATGAATAATGTATAAAAAAAAAACAAAACTTTTTCAAATTCGATTCTAATTGTGCATTGTGTCTACTGACCTTAAGGTCCCCTCTATCTCCATCTCGGATTCTAAGCATTGTCATTGTCTAAGTCTGGCGAATATTTTAATTAGCTAACGTCATTTGCCAAAATCAAAGTGGAAAAAAACCCACACACGCAACAAGACAACGATTTTATTGCTAAATTATGTGAAAAATACAAACAAATTGGAGTTTTGTTTCTTGCTTTCGACAAATTTGCACAATTTCAAGGCACTTGTGTTCATAAAAACCAAAGAAAACTATTAAAATTTGAAACAAATAAATAGTAAAGAATATATATAATCATTAGGAAACTTCCTGTGCCATATAAATTTATTTAATATTTCCGTTTTTGAAACGAAACCAATTCTAGTTAGTAACCGTGACTGTGAACTGCAACTGTGACTGTGACTGTGACTTTGACTGTGACCCGTTTGCCCATCATCAATAATTGTTTAAATAAACGACGTCAAACAGAAACAAAAACAGCAAAGACAATTTACCGGTATTCGTGTGTTTGTAAATCGTCGTGCTTAGCCTTGAATTTGAACTTGGCTAAGGCACTTTAACAGCATCGAAACTTCGAGGCATCAATTTACAGTCGGAGACATGTAGACACATTTATTTAAGCATTTATACATTTAAACATTTAAACATTTAGTGAGCGTGCTCATCGCTGGCTCCCTGAATTGGTGGGCCATTAAAAATTAGATGCTTATATTATTATATTGTTTTTAGGGGCCGAACAATCAAAAGATTAATATACACACTTGTTGTGTGGTCGCTTTGATTAAAACACTGCAAAATGCATCAGTATAAGGGAAACAGTTCGTAAACTTGAATCATAAATTAAACTTGTTTAGTACCAGTCATGAATCATAAAAGCCAAAAATAAACAACGCTTAATATTGACCTTAGATATTTAAAGTTGTGGCTTAGCTACAAAAGAGTATAAAAACAAATACTACTTATTACATATATGGAACATTATTTTGGAGATTTATGGCAGCAGACTTTGAGATTTTGGATATACATACAAATGTGAGTTAGAAACTAATGTGGATTTGATTCTTTCTTTTTTTATATTGAAAGTTAAATCATTACAGTTGCGTATAATAGGATACCTCAGATTATAATTGCTAGTTATAGAACATTAAATTTACACCTTACAGTCGTTAAACACATAAAACGGCTTGTTTTCTAATAACATTCACATAAACTTGTGTTATTTATGTTAAATTAGATTGACTGTTTGAGTAGATGTAGAGCCCTTTGACATTTAAAGTTCTAACGAGCCTGTATTTGTGTCACATGAACAGAACCAGTTGCCTGCACGTGTGTAGACAAACTATTAACATATTTTGGCATATATTTATCTAAACCCAAGCTCAAAATGTCACTAACTGCACACAGCTTGAGACGAGATTCACCAAGATTGACGTGAATACTTAAAAAAAAAATTATGGGTACAAAAAACCAAGTAAGACATCTACTTAAAATGCGCGACACACATTTTGGTTTGTGGAGCGGGGTGTGAACGGCAAATCTTTGAACTCCGTTCACAAAAGACAAGACGCCTTCGTCATACAAACGGGCAGCCTAAAAGATTTTACTTAAAAAAAAATTGTGCCATGAATAAATGAAAGGCTGGCGAGGAGCTGTGAGCTGTGAGCTGAAAATCCATTATGTCTCGAGTCGCAAGACCAATTCAATTGAAGCTTCCTCTTTGCCAAAAATAAAAAGAAAACAAAACAAAAAACTTATTGAAAAATCAGCCACAAATCGATGTGACGCTCAATCGTCGCTCCATCGACGTCTGACATTTCAAAATGCGAATTGCGCATACGCCCTGTTGCTGTCCGTTTGGATTATCGCAATCAAGGAAAATCAATAAACAATGCATAATAAAACAGTTATCGAATATATCTGCATTGTATCTGCATATAAACAATGCCAAGCTGCCGAATTACAATGCTCCAGTGAACCTTTTTGCAGTTTGGCGCACACATTGTCTGCCATTTGTATAAGTGATACAACTTAAACGCTTCACTAAGCTGAGAGTATAAACTTTTCCTCTATTTCTCACTCACTCTCCCTCTCTCTCTCTCTCTCTCTCTCTCTCTCGCTCTATGTGTGCGCATTTATTTTGCAATAAATAAAGTGCAAGTATTTGGAAGCGTGGAATTTGCAACCACGCCAATACCTAAGTATACAAAGTTTAAATGATACCAATATAAATAATTAAAGCATTTACTTTTATATGGCAGCTGCCGCTTTTTTCAAAATATTCGATTTGCTATTGCTTTTGATTTTGGCTCTTGGTTTTGCTTTTCATATTTGCACAGCCAATTAAAACGCATTGAAAATGAAAGTGTTGCCGCATTGTAATTGTAATCTATTGTTCACTTTTCAATTTGATATAGTTATGCACTACATACAGACAAACAGACAGACAGACAGACAGGTAGTCTGTCCCTCTGTCTCTCTGTCTGTCTGTCTCTCCGTCGGATGTATATGTTTTTGTTGCCCTTTCGCTGCGCTTTACGTAAGTGACATTGAAGGCAGCGGCTAATTATGCAATTACTTTACTTACTTAAACCGACTCTTTAAATTAACGGAAATTCAACGGAAATTGTACAAAACTGTTTGTAGTAGATGAAAATATAACAAATCTTTAAGAGCTTTTATCATTATCGTGTAATTTATAGTGTATTGTAAAAATACCATTTATAGCCATTGGAGTTTTATTGCCAAACATATTTCGAGCTTTTATAAAAACCTATAAATATCATAATAAAGACAATTTAGCACTAAAAAATATCCATCAAAGAGTTGAAATTATACTATTTTATTTATAATTTTGTTGATATCATAAAATGAATTAATATTAGCTTGCCATCAAAGCACGGGTTAATTTGACGACTTTTGTTTCTTGGGCAACTTTTTGTGGACAAACATTTATAAAAGATGAGCAAACGGAATCGTAATAGCAGTTTCGATAGCAGTTTATTTCCCTTTGTAGCAGTAGCAATAGCAGTGCAATATTTCTCTTGCCTTGCAGCTACTTAGTAGTAAATTTAAGCATTGATTTGTAGCCTTTAAATAAAGCAGTTTCACTTCTACCTTATTGCTCGATTAGCCATAAATATAGCTTTAAATAAAATTCAGTCAAATTGATGTCTAGAACACTTTCTACAACCATAGATAGACCATGCGTTTCTTTTCCGCCTGCCACTGCTTGATTGACTAAGTGCTGGCCAGCTGAAAAAGTAGCGTTAATCAAGTAATGTTGGTGTGTTGGTTTATGTGTGTGTGTGTGTGTGTGTGAAGTGCAGTTAGGTGTAGACCCAAAAAAAATCAGAAAAAACACTATGGATTGCGGCATGCGTGCCGAAAATGTTAAGCAAGTGAAGAACTCAACGGACCGGACCAAAACCAGAGACATTTCTTTTCAACGTTCAGCGTTCAGCGTTCAGTGACTTTTTCGCCTCACAAAAGAGCATAAATCTTTTTGGGTGTGATTCGTCAGGGTGTGTTTATTAGCAAATTCTCGCGTTTGTTACAGCATTTTTTCTTTCAATTTTTTCCATATGTGAAATTTACATAATATTATTATTATATCTTTGTTTTGTTTTTTTTTTTTTTTTCAAGCAAACCAAAGCGGGAAATATAAATACACAAAAGCAACTGAAGTGTCTTCATAATGAAAAGAGCCAAACGCTGGCTGCTCATGACAGCGACAGGTGAGTTGCAGGCTTAAGTGCTTAAAGGGAAGGGTTATTCAGGCAGTGCAATAACTTAATCGTTGCTTTGCACTTGTCCCGAACTGGGTTATGCGCCAATACAAACATCAGCAACAAATGCCGAGTAGCTAAATAAAAAACTGCTACCAGTATCTTGCGGGGTTGTGATATAATCCAATGGTGTCTCATACCGACTGCCAGACGAGTGCGAAAAAAAACTGCTCCGATTATGCAATTAAGCAAAAACCTGATGCAGTCTTAACATTTTACTTTTATATTTATTTTTACATTAATGTTCACCACCCATTCTGCTCACAGTGCTGTTATTGGGTCTGCTTGCTTCCGCGGATGCAGCGCTGCCCTTCAAGAAGGTCTCCATTGCCAAAACACCCGCCCCCACAACCAGCACAAGCACAACTACCACCGCCAATCCAGAATCTGAAACAGAAAAGGATGAAGAGCTGCCTCAGCCAACCGCAGAGGCTGAGGAGAGCAAGGTGAGTTTTTTAATTATTAGTTTTTAACTAAGAGCTCTTTAAATGTGGTTCCTGAATTCTACATGCCATAAATTTATCAGCACTTCAATGATTTTAGTTGTTAGTTTTTTCTATTATAACATTGTGTATCGTCCCTTATAGTCGTCGGACAACACCACGCTGACGAAAAACTCCAAATTGACGGGCATACCACAGATTGATTATATCTGGGACCCAAATTTGCCACGAGAGCTGAGAGGGTAATTTAACAAATGATATACACACAATGTATATATGCAGATAAAGTTTAACTCAATTCTCATCAACTTTATACATAACGCAGCTTTAATCTGTCCACATATCCCTTCCTGTCCACCGTTCCACCCATGAATGAAATTCATTTCAAATGCGAGGGTCTTCACGATGGTTTCTATGCCTCCATTGAGTACAAATGTCAGGTGAGTAAATTCCACACGAAACGGCCATAACCAGATGCATACCAAAAATTATAAAATATTTAAATTATTTATTTATGGCAAATTACAAATTTGTGGTCCTGGTCTGGCTAACATTTCTTAATGTTTGAGTTGTCCAAGAGTGAGGATCACTTGAGGCAGAGCAACAATGTGTGTTTGTTGACCTTGTGCTCAACAGCGCAACGGAACATGGGGCACGGGGCATGGGGCAGGGCATTTGCAGGGAAAGAGACGTTATCCAATTGGTCAAGTTGAACAGCTACCACGTAATACACATCCAGTAATTTCTCTTTTTTTTACCACAGTCTTGTGGCTTACGTGCCCAAAGGCGAAGCCAAAAAGAAAAACATAAACACAATTTATATATGAAAAAAAAAAACTTGTCTGCATGTCGATCTTGACCTGAAATTGGAATTTTGTTTGCCTACCGACGCGGCGTTAAAAAGACGACACTCTTCACACATTAGGGTCTTTTCTACGGGGATTTTAAGCAAGTTATAATTGAAATTGTTGGACTAACAACGATTAAATGCTTGCAGATTTATCATCATTGTGTTTATGGCATACGACACGATTTTCTGTGTGCCAATTTTACGGCCTTCGATCAGAGAACGTTCATTTGTCACTTTGCTTCCGATGTGGACTGCGAGGGCTCCCAAAAATACTGGAACAGGTGAGTAATACTTGACTGCCATCAGAAAATCATGTCAACTAAGGAAATTTTTTTGCCCACAGAAACGATGCACTTTATATGGCAACGACAACGTCATCGACGAGCACCACAACCACCACAACGGAAGCACCACCGCCACGTCGTCGACAACAGCGTCCCTATCATCGGCCCTACAATCGCCGGCCCCTGGATGATTACTATTATGAGGACGAACAGGAGGATGATTACTATGAGGAGCGCCTGCCACGTCGCAAGCTACGTCCACGTCCACGAAAGCCGCAACTGGACTACGATGATGAGTACGAGGAAAAGCCGGCAAAGCGACGCAAGCCCAATCGTTACAGGGACGAGGATGATCTAATCGACGAGGACTACGATGATCGACGCAATCGTCCTGGCGCACGTCGCGGCAAACCCACATCTGCAGCAGGCGGACGTGGTAAGGGATCGCTTCGCAAGCCAGGACGCGTGGAGGAACGACGCAGCTTCAATGATGAACGTGGTGGAGCCGTCGACGAGCCGCGACGTGTGGCAGGCAGGAGACGCAGCAATGAGAAGCGCACCACAACTGCAGCGGTACTCGATGAGCTGGATGAGTACGAGAAGCCTTATGGACTCGATCAGGAAGAGGCGGCCGAGGAGCAAACGCCGCAGAAGGTGAAGACAACGCCCAAGCCACTGGCCGAGTTCGTTACCCCAAAGGCGGCGGCTGCATCCGTCTATGCGAGACCACGTGCACCACCACGGATCGCACGTCCCGTGCCCATCAATGAGAAGAAAAAGTTCTCCTACCCAGTGCAGAAGAATCCGGCTGTCGACACGGAGGATGAAGATTACTATCAAGAACCCGAACAGCCAGAGGATGACTACGAGCAGCCGGAACAGCCTGCACGCATTGCGCCACGCAGACGCACTGTAGCAGCCAAGGAGCAGAAGCCAACACGCTCCACGCTACGCAAGCCAGTGACAGACAAGAAGCCACTCCTCGACGACCAGGACGACTACTACGAGCCGGAGCGACGGGAAACGCCGCGACGTAAACGTCCCTTGGCCAGCAGAGCACGTACACCGGCCCCAGCAGCCGATGTGGACTTTGTCGACGATGTGGACTACGAGGAGGAGCACAAGGTGCCCACACGCACCCAACGTGTGCGCAGCAAAGCAGCTGCTGCGGCACCACTAGCATCAGCACCAGCAGCAGCAGGAGCAGGCCGCAGGCCAGCGCCGCGTCCCAGGCAGCCCATAGCACAGGAGGCCGTTGAGGCAGAGGAGGAGGAAGAAGCGGAGCAGCATGCTAATGTGGAGTCGCGTGTGCCCCCGGCACGCACGAAAACCAACTCATTGGTGGGCGTCACTCCGGCGAGACGCAATCATAAACTGGCTTTGGCCAATCGCCAACGGGCTGCGTTGCTCACAGCGAAGGCAACAACACAGGGGCCACCAGCAGCAGTAGCAGTTGCAGCAGCCGAGGAGGAGCAGCAGGAGCCGTTAGATGATACTGCGAACGAACCGCTGGCGCCGGCAGCACCGGTTAAGCCACAGCGCACCGCATCGGTACGTGTAGTGAAACGTCCATTTTTACCATCGCGTGGCGGCAGCCCCTATTTGCCACGTGGCCTGCAGCCGGTGGGCGTAGCAGTGAGGCCGCAGCTGAGCAGCGATGCACGCACCACAGACAGCACGCCCATCGACATGGGCTCGACCATATCGGGTGTGCGCCTCCTGGAGCACGGAGCGCCTCTGCTGCGTGGCAGCACCACTGACAATGATGATGATGACGATGCTGGTGTTGGTGACGATGATGATGATGATGACGGTGCCGATGCGCTGCCAGCACCACCATCAGCCAGTCCAGTGCGCACCACATTGCCGCCACGCAGTGCGCTGCCGACATCGGTAACGCCAAGACGGCAAACGGAGCCACCACCGATCAAGCTCAATCTGGACGAACTCTATGAGAACGACTACGATGTGACGCTGAACGATGCGCTCGATCCCACGCTTAAACCGCTTACGCCACTGCATCATCTACATCACCAGCATGAACAGCAGCCGCCGCAACAGCTACACCATCATCAACAACAACAACAACAACATTCACATCAACAACAACAGCACAATGCTAACTATCAGAGTCGACCCTATGCCAGTGCGTATGTGGCTCCAGTCAATCCATTTGCTGGACATAATAGCAATAGCTATCAGCAGCAACAGCAGCAGGCAACCATTTATCAGAATCATTCGCCACCATCATCATCAGCCATTGCATCCGCTTCGCATTCACAGTCACAGCAATCGCCATCGCAATCGCAATCGCAGTCAGCAGGACCAGTGAGCTATCATAGTGATTCCTATTTCTCATCGACAGATCTACGCCGGCGAGCGATTGTCCCGGCGCAGAACGCGCGTCCACATCGACACGAATACGCTGCCGGAGGAGGAGCAGTGAGCAGTAATCGGCAATCAGTGGGCACACGACTTGCCCAGCATTTTTACGATGACTTTGCATATTAGTCGCGCTTACAAGTCTGTATAAAACAAAGGTAATCCCCATGATATTCTCTCCAATTCGCTCTGCTCATCTAGCGTTCTTCCTTACAGTTTCTTCAGCTGTATATATAAATTTTCAAAAACAAAAAACAACTAGACGGCGTCACAGGTGCCCAGGCAACTGCTTTTCCAAACTATCCTTTTTTTATTTACTTTAGTTCGTTAGCCGCAAGCTAATTTTAATTTGTTTTGTTCATAGTTCAAGTTCAAGCTGGCAAAATTTATAAAATTGAGTTTGCGCTTAACTTTTACATAAAACAGAAAGCAAAAAATTAATAATATGTGTATGTATTTTTATATATATATATATATATATATGCATATATATTGTATAATACTCAATTGTCGTGATAGTAGCCGAGACAAAAATTAACTTTCCAAGTTTTGTCTGCTAATTTTTATGTAGTACACAAACAACAGTAACAACCAACAAGAACAATCAACAATCAACCGCTGCGCTTAGCTAAATACTCGAAGGCAGTGAACAACAAATGGAAAAATCAAAATCAAAATTAAAAACAAAAACAATTTAATTTAAATATAGTATGCAAACATTTTGTGTGCGCGTAATATTTAAGCTGTATTCTAGGCTCAAGTCGAGTGCTTAAACAAAATTAAAAATATAATACAAAAACAACTAAAACAAACAAAAAAATTCTTTTAACTTTAAATTGCTTTTAGCTCGATTGCGATGCAGTTGTGCACAGGCAGCTTTTAAGCGCTTCAGTTTCCTCTTCCAAGTGATCCAACTTTTTCATTAAGATTATCTAACAAATAAGAAATGATAAATAAAAGCTAATGATAAAATAAATACAGATATATAAGTAAGTAAACAGGCAAACCTTGGCTGCCGATATCATTTCAGTTGCTACTTTAAGCGGCATAAATTCGACAGCTTTCACCAAGAGCATGGGACGCGTTTTGGCCACATCTTCAACGGTTCTAAAGCCAGCAGCAAAAAGCTGTTTGGCCCGGTTCTAAAATAGTATAACATACATTATAAAAACGCAAAGAAAACAACTAAAATTTAAGTACTCACAATCTTAACAGCGGGCAACTCCAGAAGGGGCTCCAGCTCCAAGGTGCCGCAGCGATCCATTTTATGATGAATGCGTTCGAAGAGTGGTTTGTAGCACCAGAACTCATCCATTTGCTCGCAGAGACGCACAATGGCACTGGCCGCCGCCGTGCACTGGTTGATGAGCTGCTGCAGCGTGCCCCTCTCGATATTATACTTGCTGGCGACGCTGGGCAGCGGCAGCAACGCCAACACATCAGCTAATATGAGCACTTTGTATAGGCGATTCAGCTGCAACGCAAGCGGACCCTGCACCGACTGTGTCTTGGCCAGTCGGGCGGCATGCGCCTCCGTAAAACCCAACTGCCTGAACAGCGCCTGTGTCTGCATGGGCATCGAGGTGTATTCGCGAAAGAGTATATTAGCATCAGCTGGAAGGAGTTCATCGCCTCGCTCATTGGAGTTGAAGCAGACCAGCAAATAGAGCAAATGAACATAGCTGGTGAGGATGAGCTGCTGCTGTGCCAGCTGCAACTCCTTGTGTATGGCAAAGGCACGCTTGTAATCGATGCCCGCCTTGAAGGCAGCTCGTCCAATACTGGTCAGTTGAAAGCGCGTCGATTGACTTATCAACAGGCGGCGATCAGCAGCAGATCGACTGCTCGGATTGACATCCTGGGTGGTCATTATATCCGAGCTATTTGGCTTGCCCTTGGGAGCACTTTCTCTTAGCTGCAGCACCTTGTTCTTGAACATGTCCCGAAGAATGCGCAGCACGAGCTCATCAACAGCAACTTCCAAGGCACCCGCTTGCACGGCCAGCAGTGTGCTGTTTACCAGGCGATTCAAATCACGTCGGCAATCAGCTAGATTTAAGCCAATAACACTCAGTATTAAAGACTGAAAATAACCAAAGTTTAGTTTTGGATGTGCATTGCAACTCTTAGACTCACCTGCAAGCCAACAGCCTCCAGCTGATCCATCGAGCTCAGCGCCTTGTCCATGGGCGAGAAGAGCATCTGACCAACCAGTAAATTGTCCTTGCTCTGCGTAATGAGTATACTCTCGCCCGCCTCACCCAAGCCTGCGCGTCCCGCCCGCCCAACCATTTGCTTGTACTTGCACAGTGTCATAAACTCTTGACCCACATAGGGCGCCCGTATAATCACACGCTTGGCGGGCAGATTTACGCCAGCGGCCAGCGTGGAGGTGCAGCAAATGACTGTGATGACACCAAAGCGATAGGCGGTCTCAATGTACTTGCGCTCATCCGTGGTCAGGCCGGAATGATGATAGGCTATACCGTAGGGCAGCGTTTTGGCCAGAACGGGGCTCAATATACCGCATATCTGGTCCAGCGCTTTCATCAGATCGGCTTTCTCGCTCTGGCGATGGTCTAAGAACTTTTGCTTGGGCACAATGCGACTTAGCAGCAGCGCCACATTCTCACAGTTCTTGCGCGTCGGACAAAACACCAGGCAGCAATGCTCCGGCGCACATTCGGTAATCAAACCAGCCAAATGATCCGGATCGGCACGCTCCACAGCAGCGCTGTACTGTGAATTAGTGGATTAGTTTTTGCCATGTTCAAATTCAATGCAGCAGGCTTACATTGTAGCTAACGGTGCGCTTTGGCACAAAAATCTCCTCAAGCGTTTGACCAGCTGCATTGATTTCCAGCAAATCATTGCCACATTTGATGTACTCCTTGAGCTCCACTGGGCGAAAGCCACGTGTATAGACATCCGCATTAAGAAATGCGGAGATTTCATTAAGATTGCCAATGGTGGCGCTCATGCCCACAATCTGAATGTTGGCTGTAACAGGTAACATAATTATACATATATAAAATAATCAAATAAATTTTGCAATATGCAGTTACCATTTAGAAACATAACTTTGGTGAGGAAAGCCTCCAAAGTGGCGCCACGTCCACGTTCGCCAATCAAATGTAATTCATCCACAACAACCAGGCCAATCTCGTGTGGTCTTTCTGCATCAATGAGACTATCCATAAGCACAGCACCCTTTTCAATGGATGCAATAAACAGGCTGCGACGCTTGCGTTGCGGTTGTGGTGGACATTTGCCCTTACCCGCAGTATATTCGTCCACAATAAAGTCCAGCGCAATGGCAAAGGGCGACATGGCACTAACTTTTTCCTGCACAATGGATACATATGGCAGTATGAAGAGCACGTTACGTTCGCGACACAGCAGCTCTCGCAGGATTAGGATTTCGGCAACTAAAGTTTTGCCGCCGCTAGTGGGCAGCGCATAAATTAGATTTTTGCGCTTGCGTATGGCAGGCAGATTAAGGCACTCGTCCTGCCACTCTGGAAAGGGACTTTGAATTAGAATGAGCCAACTTGTACGGAGTTAACTTACCGTATAAGCTCTTTATACCCTTATGCTCGAATATTAAACTCTTTACTCTATCGGGCAGCCCGTAGAAATTTCCCTTACTGGGAAAGCTATTATCAGTTTGTGGTTCCTTGACGCTTTCAAATTCGTCAAACGCCTGAGTCTGCCAGTCCAGCTGATCGAGCGCCGCCAGCTCTTGTTGTGCCTGCAGCATGGAGCGATTCTTAAGGGCCTCATATGTCGCATATTGTGTGCCCTGCACAATGCCATCCAGTATGGACTTGGATATGAATGACACTGAGGTGGAGAGGGACATGGATTCTTCTTTTGTTTGTGTGGCTGTCATTTGGGTTCGGTCTGGTGACTTGGGCACCTTGAAGACCATTGCATCCATGAAGAGCTGAGTGTTTTGTGCAACTGGATCGCTATAATCTTCGGCACTATGAAATATATCCTCCATTTCAGCCATGCTCAAGTCTTGCAGATTAATTTCAGTAAAACTCTGCACTTTTGGGCTGTTCTGTTCAATTTCAACCAATTTCGGTGCCGCTTCACCTGTGCTGAGCAGCGATATATCACCAAATAGACTGTCATCCGATTCGCTTTGTTGAAATTTGTTGCTAATCTGACTGCTGAACGGTGCTGAGACGACAGCATCCTGTCCACTAAACATTTCCTCCAGTTTGGCATGGGAAAATAGGCTGTTATCGTTGTCCGGCCAAAAGATGCTCTCGCTCATGTGCATGTCATCATCAGCACCGCTCGTGCGTTCCAAGCAAATACGTTTTACATTAGCGTTACGTTGCGGTGTTAAATCATTATTTCTTATATGTTTTCGCGACATTCTGCAAACAAAATATTGATCAAATGCGACGCGCCAAAAAATCAGTTCAGCTGATTTTGTCAGAGTTGCCACCTAGTCAAATGCATTTGTATTTTGCTTGTATGACTTACTGGTATTTTTTACGTTTAGTTTGACTTTATATTCTCAATGCATTTTCTGTAGAAACTATGCTTATAAATTACACATTAACTTTATATTAGTTTTAAATATATTATATATATTTTAGCAGATAGCTAAAGGCAAAAGCAACAAGTAAAGAATCCTTGTTGTGAAAGAGCTTGGTCACACTGCGATTTACAGTTTGATCTTGTAAATTGTACATCGCAGTTGAAGACTGGCTTGCGAAATCTATTTCATAATTGATACAATTCGTCGTAGTAGACTCCTGCAATGGAGGCGCAAGGTGGCTATTGGTACCTGGAGCATGTAAGCACCGGGAAAAAACTAATACTGCAATCCGGCGAGAATTCAGTGGGCAGGCACTCGTGCTGCAAGTTTGTGCTAAAGGATTACAACTTCCTGTCCCGCCAGCACGCGAAGTTCATTGTAGATAAAGACAATAACGTATGCCTCGAACAGTTGGTACGTTTCTTACTATACTATAAATATCAAAATAAATCTATTTATTTTATATTTGCATATTGTTCATGTCTATTAATAGAATGCACTCAATGGCGTATTTATCAATGAATGCAAGCTTGTAGCAAATACTCAGATGCTAAATTCCCATGATATAATCGGTCTTGGAGTCGAAGTTGAATCTTCGGACGCAGTGGTTCCGCCCAACTATGCCATATTCCAATTGAAGCTAATGTGCTCTAATGACAAGGACATTGTCCTTATTTCCGATGACGAGGTCGATGATGGATCAGTGCCTAATGATTACAATATAGATGCCGTTAAGCACGAAGGCGAGTTTAACAACGCCGCCAATAAACCTGGTGGTGAAATATCAGCTGATTTGAATCCACATCCAAAAAGGTTAATACACTTACCAAAACTTCCGGAAGTGAAACAAGAAATTCTATCGCAGGCATCGAAAGATATTGAGAACATTTTCGGCGAGGCGGATGAGGAGCTTCTTGAATCGGTTTATCAAATCAATCCGTATGTGTACAAGCAGCTAAATAACAAGAACATTGCCATAACTGTTGATAGAATATGCAATGGCGATATAGTCGAGCTGCCTGAAGAGGCTGCCAATCCAGAAATCTCTCTGCCCGAGAACGGAGACACCCTAGAACAGCATCCTGAGTACGCAAACATGCCAAAAACGCCACCACCGCCATTCATTGGTCCCTCAATTATTTTGAATGACAACGATGATGACTTTGATGAGAACATGGCCTTGTCGCAAGCGATACTACGCGAAATGAAGGATGAACTGGCCGAAATTGTCGATCTTGTCAAGGAGGTGAATGTGGACGAGATCCAGGACAATGATGATTTTCAGCCACAAACATCATGGATCAAAACCGAAATAGCCACACAAATCAATGAGGATGAAATTATACTCATTGAGGACGAAGACGACGAACTTCAAAGCAAAGTGGCCGATTGGTCATCGAAGCTGCTCTCTCAGAATATACTGTCGCAAGTTTATCCACTGGATGAGGAGGATCAATGTGATGCTGAGTCACAGGCTGAGCAATTGTTTAATGATACCAATATAGATGATAATGATGACAACGATAACCACCTATCAGAGCTGTCTATTTTTATGAGACATAGATCGAAAGCGATACGCATTGACAGCAGCTCCAGCGAAGATGAGATAGTGCCATCGCCTGTTAAAGATGCTGTCAGTACACTGAAAACACCAGAGAAGAAGTCGACATTGCGCAACCGTAACAAAAGTTTCTCGGAGCGCTCGGGGATTAAAGAGCTTCCTGTAGAACCAGATGAGCCTGCCACCGAGCTCGAATCATCCGCTAAGAAACGCAGCCCACGCCTTCAAGATGGATCGAAATATTGTTATTTTGAGACCCTCTTATCGTCTCCAACAAGACTACAAAGCAGTCCTATACAAGACCAAAAGAAAACCAAAAAGATATCAGCAGAAGCAACACCAACAAAAGGTAGTTCTCGCTTACAAAACAGATCTAAATCTTGTTATATGGAAAGTCCCTCGTTATCGGTAACAACACCACAAGAAGAAACAACTAAAGACTCAAGGAAACCAAAACAGATACCGCCGGAAAAGAAAGAGAAACTCAGTCCGCGGTTGCAAAACAGATCCAAATCATGTTATATGGAAAGTCCTTCGTTATCGGTAACAAAACTACAAGAAAAAACAACTAGAGACTCGAAGAAACCAAAGGAGATACCGCCGGAAAAGAATTTGGTACCAGAACCAGCTCCAGCTTCAGAGAAACGCAAATCTTTTTATATGGAGAGTCCCTCGACCTCGGCCACAAAACCAACGGCGGAAAAGATGTTCGTACCAGAACCAGCTATGTCTCCAAAGAATAGCAAATCCAAATTAAGTTATAAGGAAAGCCCCTCGACTGCTTCAACGACCACAATCTTGGACAAAAACAAACAGCCACCAGGAGAGACAACTGAAGTTGTGCCTTTACCAGAGCCCGTAACCCCCATACACAAGAAAGCACTGAGCCCACGCTTGCTAAACAGATCCAAATCCTGCTACACGGAACGTCCCATACCATCACCCGAAAAGTCCGAGCAGTCAACAAATAAAACATCTTACAGCGATAAGTCATCCACTGGAAACTCAAGTAACGATGAGCATAGTCGTAGGCCAATGGTCATTGCAGCCCCCCATTTGCCCAAATGCCGCGGAAAATTGCGAGCCGTTTCAGCCGTCAGCAAAGAAACAAAACGTAAAAATGCAGTACTTGAGCGACAACGCACTGTCGATTACATGGCGCAGATGAAGGAGAAATGGTATCAGAAACCAAGAGACAGGAAACGTGAATGCAAGCAAATCAAGGAGAAACGTCGCGAGGAGCTCAAAAAACTTGCCAAAAACCCACAGTCAGATGCTAAATGTGCTGCTAGCAATGAACGCAAACGTAAACAGACGAGCGTGCCCACGCTGGGTAATTGCAATCGTGGTGAGTTCCTCACGAAAGAAGTGCAACCACCCATCTCAAAGAAATCTAAACTGGATAAGACGCCTGCAAAGCCGCCAAAACCAAAGCCTGTGCGTCGAGCCACCATCGAATCCTTCAGTCAGCAGCTGAATGCCGCCGACCTAATAAAGAGTCCGCCCACACATTGCAGTCGACCGCCGGAACGCACGGAAGCGCAAAAGGCGCGCAATCAGAGGACCTGCAATCGGGTTACTTTTGCCGATATGGATCGGCAGTTCGAAAAGCGACAAAAGCTGGTGAAACGCGTCCGTTTCAATGATAATCCACAAATAAGAATTATCGAACGGATTGGTAACATAAAAGTCGGCAATAGAAAGGATACCAAAAAGCTTACACTAAGCACGTACAAGGAGCGTCGCGAATGGGCACACGCACACGGCAAATTGGATAACTTTCGCGATCTGATAATGGGCGACATTCTTAGCTGGGCCAATCAGTGGCTAATACTGCGCTCTGCCGACGCGGTTGCAGAATCTGATCTCCTCATACCCATTCCAGATGAGTTCAAAAGCTTCAAACAGTACAGAGAGTAATAACAATTAAAACAAGCTTAAAATATATATTATATATTTATTTATATACTTATCCAGTACCATTATACCACTGATGAAAGTGGAACTGCTCGCCACCATAGAGCGTGACTATGAATTGTCCATAAACACATTTGAGGTCCATTTGAAGTGCTTCTCGCAGGACGACAATCGAAATCGACCGCGTTTTGTGCTGTTCACCACATGTAAGCCGTCATTAATTCATATAATCAACGCATTTCATTATCATTATTATTATATGATTCAGACAACCAGCGGATTCCGAAGAAATTTGATCTATATACCATATATTGTCCCAAAAATCTAAAGAAGACGTTTGCAAATTTGGTAAACACTCAAAGGATATCTGGTAAGCACAAAGTTTATTTTGACTTTTAACCACCCAGGGTGGGTCTATATTTTATTTGGACTATCTGGCAGGTGACCATTATGAACTGCAGTTTGAAATATTGCAAAAGGATATTAACATAAAGATGCTGAGCGGTATAAAAACATTGACGGTGCGCCCCGTCGTGGATAATATACGAGTGGAAATGGGTACATTCAATGCCATATATTTATTGAGTCGCTCGCCACTCGCTCAGCGCATCTTACAGCCCAGCGAGAATGTACTATCGTATGACAACAAATTAATACCGCATGCGGCATATAAGGGCTATAAGAAACTGAACGAGCGCCAGATTGATATTTGCCAGCGCACCTGGCATCGTCTGGTTGATGACTCAACGCCGAGTATAACGCTGATTCAGGGTCCCCCCGGCACTGGCAAGTCGGTGGTCATCTCCAATCTCACGTTGCAGTGCATGTATGGTAGCAGTAATCTCATGCTGGATCGCAAGATACTCATATGTGCGCATAGCAATGCGGCTGTGGATAATATAACGCTCCATTTAAAACGTGCCCACCATGCCATGGATAAATATCGGTTTGATGTATTGCGCTTCGGCCTATTTGAAAAAATGAACCCAAAGGTGCAGGGTATTTCGCTAAACCACTATCTGAAACAGAAGCGTGACGAGAAGCGTAAACGTCTCACTGCCGATAATATTTTGTGTCTAACAAACCAACAAAATGAGCTGAAAATGGAAATCGCAGAGCTTAAGAAGTCTACGAAAATTAATTATATGCAACAGCAGTTGACTGCCAAAGAGCGACAATTGCGTCTAATCACGGAGCAACTGAATCCACCGCTGACGCCACGCGAAGAGTACCGGTTCTCTACAGAGCGCGTGGAGCGCGCTAATATTGTGTGCACCACACTCTCCAGTTGCGTCATGCTGGCCAACTTCATAGACTACTTTGACATATGCATCATAGATGAAGCAACACAGTGCACAGAGCCATTTACATTGTTGCCACTACGCTTCGGTGTACGCGGTCTTGTCCTGGTCGGCGACACACAACAGCTGCCCGCCACAGTGCTGTCCCAAAAGGCAATTGACTTTGGCCTGGGCAACTCAATGTTCGCTCGGATACAGCGCAATTTGCAACTGCAGCTGGAAAGAGCGCGTGGCAATCAATTTGTGCACACGAAAATATTTCGATTATCGACACAGTATCGGATGCATCCAGATATTTGCCAATGGCCAAATAGCTACTTCTACGACAATCAGTTGATGAATGCCGATTGCACGGCGTATTTGAAATCGCCATTTATTCCATATTGTGTCATCAATTTGAGCTATACGCAGGACACCAATGATGTGAGCAGTCGCAGCATTAGCAACGATGAGGAGGCACGTTTTGTGGCCAAACTGCTGGGCGAGATGAACAAGCATATGCCCTCTGAGCGCTTTAGTTATGGACTGATAACGCCATACAGCAATCATTGCTATACTCTCAGTCAGGTGATACCCAGAACCATGCAGATTACGCCGCAAACTGTTGATGCGTATCAAGGTCAGGAACGGGACATCATCATCTTATCGAACGCACGCACACGCGGCATCGGCTTCCTCACCAACTATCAGCGACTTAATGTGGCCATCACCAGGCCGAAACGCTGCCTCGTCATCTGTGGCAACTTTGATGATTTACAGGCAAGAATCTCAGAATCATCTCTTAATCAGGGCATGCTATCCTTAAAAATATATATATTTTTTTTTTTTTTTTGCAGTCTGTACAAATGTGGCGTCATTTGCTGGACGATGCACGCAATCGAAATGTTTACTTTGATGTGAAGCGCAGCGATGTTGAGGATTTAAATCGATCTCTGATCAGTAAGATGCTTGTGCCCCCAATTGAAATTCCGAATTGATTTAACTCGCCGTCCAAATTTGATCAATTTGTTAATAGTTCAACATTTCAACAATTATCGACTTCATTCCAAAAGTGCCAAAGCATATATACAAATATATATATATATATATAAATATATATGCATAGTTACTTACTTATATACGGATGCTATTTAACCAAAAATAAATTGGTTATTCATTTGAAAATAACATGAATTATAAATGCCTTTTTACATTTAAATTTTAATTACGTTTTGTAACATCAATAAAGATTTCCCTTAGGTCTAAACAGTTTCACTCGACTCTAACGTGAATTGAATGAGTCAACGGAATTTTTCTTTTAAATGATATTTCATTTCCGAAAGGAACTGAATGTATATATATATGTATATATATATATATATATATATATATTTGGACACAACAATATGTTAAGTATTTCGAGCTGAATATATGAATATTTCGTTTTGAGAACTGAAAACAAATACCAATATACAACATTTATCTATTATTTATATTTCACTAGATATTGTAAACATTAATGAAAATGAAAGCCCTTATATACTTTATCGTTCATATATTTTTTAGTTAACAAACTAAAGTGGCATTTTGAAAAATTTAATGCATTAAGTTAAGATGTTTACTAGGGAACATTTCACAATCTAAACTAGGCGCGCCTCTTTGGCATGACTAATCTCGGCTCGGAGACATATAGCGCTCTCAATTAAATTAGTAAGTAAATTAATACACACATAAGTTATGCAGATTTACACAATATATATAACCACATAAATATATATATATATATCTATGTCAATATGAATTGTAAGTTCACGTTAAGAGCCATAAGAAAACATTAAATTCATAGGATCGTTTGTTGGTTTGCCATTCGCTTTAACTTGCAATTTTCAAGTGTTTAATTCGATTTGTTTAAAAGTCAATCTCATAATGCAATCTAATGTTCAGTAAAATTAATGGAATCGCTTAACAACAAATCACCGGTAAACGCATTGCACTTGCACTTGAATGCCATCATCATAATATTAATAATAACCGTAAGTGAAATAACTTAAAATTGTAGTAACAACAAAATTCTAAACTAAAAACATAACAAAGATTATGCTCCAAAATTTTAACTATTCATAGTTTCGATTCAAATGAATCATTTTTGGGGGACCATAACAGCATTCGAGAAGTTCTTGCCATATGTTCCTTTACAGATATAAATATATATATATATATATATATATTATGTATGTTTGTCCCACTTTCTTTTTATAATGAATATGATCTCGTTAAATATGAAATATTCAACATAAAAGGAAACAGTTGTCATATATTTTAGTTCAGCATGTCGCCTAGAGAGTCCTTTAATGACTGATAGATTTGGTATTGTTGATCCGGTTTTAGATTATAAATCTGCAAAACAAAAAACAAATGTAACGAAAGAAGTTGATATGGCAGCAGTTTTAAGCATAAACCAACCTGCGTCAAAAGTTTCGACGGCGATGGAGTTCTAATGAAACTTGAGATATAAACGTTAACAAAGGTGGCCATCAAAAATTGACAGTCGAAGCGATCCATAATGCCACCATGTCCAGGAATCATGTCACCAAAGTCCTAAACAAAGACAACGAGATTAAAATAAAAAACAAATATTTTTATCATTTACCTTAATTTTAAACGCGCGCTTGAAGCCGGAAGCGAAGAATCCACCAAAGGGTCCAATTATGGAGCTGAACAGGCTCAACGAAATCGAATGCCAGACAAATGGATAAATGTTCAAAGATTTGCCAATGCCAAACTAAAATTGCAAATGATATGAAATCGATAATCATTAGGGAAGCCCTATTGTATGTTTATGTGTGTGCATACCAATTTAAGGCTGTACTCCTGCGGTGTAAACAAATAGCTGGGTACACAGGACATTCTCATACGACCCAGTTCCTCTGAGTATTGTATTGGACAAATAAAGTATTGGTAATTGCACAGAATATAGGAGAATATTATGCCGTAGAGGACGGTGGCAAAACCACCACCGATAAAGCCCTCCCAGGTCTTTTTGGGGCTCAGCTTGATGAGGGGTGTGCGTCCAAAGAAGAAACCAAACACATACGCCATGACATCATTGCACACAATCATCGAAACGGGCACTATAAACCAAATAAGGCCCTCGAATATATTCTGTATAATTAGATAGCTCTGGGTGACGACAATCAGCAGCGAGACGTGCGTCCAGGCAAATAGACTAAATTGCTTGATGTAATATTTCTTCACCAGGGACAGCACGAACCAAACAAACCCAATGATATACAACGCAAATGATAGAAAGCGATGATAGGTGACTAAAAACTTCAAGCATTCCTGCACACAAGAATCAATAGAAAATAGAACACGATTAGTTGCACCACTTGGTGCCGATGATTATGACAGTGTGAGCACTTACCACACGATTAATGACCACGCCAAAGTAATCAACTAGATGTTCGCCATAAAAGAAATAGTTGGAGGTTAGCAAGAAATACCAGGAGAGACTGCGAAACCAGGGCAGGCCATGTATGCGATACACTTGATAGCCAATTGAAATAATCTCCTGGAAGCACTTCACCTGCACAAGTAGCGTCTATAAATGAAAGATAAGTGGTTAAAAAGGTGTCGAGCCGTGTAACCTCCCCTCCATTCTCCGTCTCACCGTAATCATCAGGGCCAACGGACCGCCGTAGATGATTAATGCAAATCCACAAATCATAATCCATGTGAAAATGCCGCGGATGACCCAGTTCTTCCATCTGAATTAACGTTCGTATACAAAAAAAAAAAATAAACAAAATGCTCACAAAATAAATATGATTATAAATTAAACATATTGTGGATATATATAAAATGCTGAAATATTTTCTAATAAAGAATTCCCAAGTTTCTCAGAAATACTTTTGAGTATAGAAATCGAGAAAATGTATAATGTAGTAACTAGTTCACATTTTTGTTATATTGTGTTATTTGTGCATCGAATGCAAAAATTTATATATTTTTGGAATTCCACTGATCTCAAGAAGTGCACACATATGTGTATACAAACACATAAACTATTATTTGCACATACCGATCCGGTAAATCCTTGAGAGCTGAGTCCAATATCTCTGGCGTTTTGTCAGTGCCTTGTGGTAATTTCTTCGCCAGTTCCTCAACGAATCTCTCTTCGGGTATTTTCTCCTCTTCCGAATCAACCTGTTTAAAGCAAATTTGTCAGACAATCATTAATGTGATGAATTTTTAAACATTGCTCGACGTGTGATTTCAAAGTCCAATATCGTCGTCGTCGCCAGTTGTTGTTGTATAGCATACGTTATACTTTTTATAAGATACAAATCTAATTTATCCAAGTTGAACGCAAACTTTGTTTGCCTCTGGTTGGTGGTTTGGGGTGGCGTGTTAACTTTTGGCTAGTAAATATTGGCGGGGCTTTCTGATAACGCGAGAGTGGAGGAGAGGGGTATATAGTCTGTGTTATCATGGTCAGAAAAGCGCGTCTCGGGAGAGGAAGCATATTTTAAAGACACACGCTGCTGAGGTAATGTTCAGTGGGTGGTTGGGCGGTGGGTGCTTCCTTTGAATGCCTTTCGTAATGGGTCACTTAATTGGATTTGTTTGCAACACACACAAGGGGGTCTTTGTTATTGTCACACACATATGCATATCTATATGTATATGTATGTATGTGTGTGTGTGTATGGGATTTGTATATGCAGAAACATTTTGTTATTGGTTTTTCTCTACTTGCGCCCTTTCTCTCTCGAAAATTCTCTCCCTCTCTCTGAGAGTGTGGCTGGCGCTCTTTTGCCACCTGCTTGTGCGTCAGAGAATAACAAAAACACACGGAAGATATGGATGTATGTGTTTCTTGTTGTATTGGTATACATACAATTCGCTTCACTTTTGCGCTTCAATGCATAATGCAATTCTTTGAGCATATGATTTATGCACACAAGAATGCACAAGTATTGCAGTTGATTTTGTTGTTTTTTACACACTAATTGGCCCAGTGAAACTTACATGATCTGAGGAATCAGCTGCATTGCTAGCGGCTGTGGCAGCAGCAGCATCGTCTGTCTCATTTTCGGCTGGCTTTCTGCGTCGCACGTCCGCCATTTTGATATTTCCACTAATTAGAATTTAAATTGAGTGTTCAAGTGTTTTTTCAAATTGCAGTTGACGTGCAGTTGTCGTGCGGCACTCACATGCACTTAAAAAATACAACGACTGATTTTCTTTCAGCACACAACACACACGAGCTATAACTACAATCAATTAATTCAGAGTGACCGGGCTGTTCAAAAGTTTGAAATCTGATATTAAATCACCAGCTACATCGATAACAAAAAAAAGAACCAATTCAAATTCGATAATTACTTGCGTCGATATAATTGCACGTTGTTTAGCACCCTTTTTAAGCATAGGTAAGTGTGCGAGTGTGTGTTTTTGTGACTGCCGGCGTCATTTGCGAATCGCATTTATTTATTTGATCGAGTGACAAACAATCAAACATAAATCGAACAATGGCTGCAGCAATTGACGGTGTTCTGCCCGCAACATTGCAAGAGTTTGTAAAAAAGTCGAAAGTGTTGGTTGTCGGCGCTGGCGGCATCGGCTGCGAAGTGCTCAAAAACCTTGTGCTCAGCGGTTTTACAGAAATTGAAATTGTAAGTAAAACGACGAGTGTCTATCAACATATAATATAATTAATTCCATTATTCATGCAGATCGATTTGGATACCATTGATCTGAGCAATCTCAATCGGCAGTTTCTCTTCCATAGGGAGCACGTGGGCAAATCAAAAGCGCGCGTTGCACGTGAAAGTGCCCTGAGCTTTAATCCGGATGTAAAAATAACCGCATATCATGACAGTGTCACATCGTAAGCATCGTAGAATGTATTCCATATGGTCTACGTGCAGCTAATTTTATTGTTACATTTGTAGAACGGATTACGGTGTCAATTTCTTTAAGAAATTCGATGTTGTGCTTAGCGCTTTGGACAATCGAGCGGCTCGCAATCATGTGAATCGCATGTGTCTCAATGCAGATGTGCCGCTGATCGAGAGCGGCACATCCGGCTATAATGGCCAAGTGGAGTTGATTAAGCGCGGCCTCACTCAGTGCTATGAGTGCACACCCAAGGAGAAGCAACGCACTTTTCCAGGCTGCACCATTCGCAACACACCCTCTGAGCCTATCCATTGCATCGTGTGGGCAAAACACCTGTTCAAGTAAATTTCTGTAGTTGGCCAACTTTAATGTACATCATATTAATCACAACGATACAATTTACAGTCAACTTTTCGGTGAATCGGTTGAGGATGAGGACATTTCGCCCGATGCCGCTGATCCCGAGGCACTGGAAGCCACCGAAGGCAAAGATAAGTCTGCTGAAGACGATAAAGAAAAAGATAACGATAACGATAAAGAAAAAGATAACGATAACAATAAAGAAAAAGATAAAGATAACGATAAAGAAAAAGATAACGAAAAGGATTCCTCCAACTCAAATGGGAACGTGGTGCGCATCAATACACGGCAATGGGCCAAGGATTGCAACTACGATGCGGACAAATTGTTCAACAAGTTCTTCAACGAGGACATCAACTACTTGCTGCGCATGTCGAATCTCTGGAAATCACGGAAAGCACCCGTGCCAGTGCAATGGGATACGCTGCTGCCCGGTGGTGCCAGTTCCGATGCGACCGAGTTGGCGCGCCAGCATCACAAGGTGTGGACCATAGAGGAATGCGCTCATGTTTTTGCCAATGCGCTCAAGGAGCTGAGCGCAGCATTTTTGAAACTGGAGGGCAGCGATACTCTGGTCTGGGACAAGGATGATCAGCCGGCGATGGATTTCGTGGCCGCCTGTGCCAATGTGCGCTCCCACATATTTGACATTGAGCGCAAGTCTCGGTTCGAGATCAAATCGATGGCTGGCAACATTATACCGGCCATTGCCACCACCAATGCAATAACTGCTGGTATTTCGGTGATGCGCGTTTTCAGCGTGCTTCAGGCCAAGTGGGAGCAGTGCAAGGCCGTCTATGCCCGACTGCGTCTAAATGGGCGCAATCAGATTCTGGTGGCGGATGCCTTCTTTCCGTCGCCCAATCCCAATTGTTATGTGTGCGCCAGCGATCCGGCAATAACGTTGCGCATCGATACCAAGCGTGTCCAGATAAAAGCATTCCGCGATGAGGTGCTCATCAAAACGTTAAATATGGTTAATCCAGACTTGACGGTGGAGTCCACCGGCTCCATTCTCATCTCGTCGGAGGAGGGTGAAACGGAGTGTAATGAGGAAAAGTTGCTAAGTGAAATGAATATCGTGGATGGTGTCATACTCAAGTGCGATGACTTCTTCCAGAACTATGAGCTGAGCATCATCATAGCGCACTTCGATGCCGAACGTGAGGATGCCCTCTTCGAGGTGATTGCCGACAAGAACCAGCTGCAGCCCAAGGAGGAGGCAAAGATACCGGAGCCGGTCGTCACGGAGCCCAGCACCCGTAAACGCGCCGCCAACGGTAACGATGCCACAGCTGATGATGGCCCTTCCACCTCTAAACGCAGTCGACCCACTGAAATTAAGGATGACGACGATGATGATGATTGCGTCGTTGTAGAGGATGAGGATGATGATGTTGAGGAGGTAGTTAGTGCTGCCACAGATAAGCTCACAGTTGAGAGTCCACAAAAATTCGTAACTAAGCGAAAGCCCAGCACAATATCGGATGATGAAGAGATTACCGAAATCCTCGACTCTTCAGATGAAGAACTTGCCGGACCCACAAAAAGCAAACGTACAAAACTGGAAGAGCCACAGCCAGCGACAAGTGGCGTCGAAGTAATCAATATCGATTAATACTACGTAACTTAAATATAAGCGCTTCATGAATTTTTAACAATGAAATAAAATGAAGATATATATATGTCTTGAACATGCCGAAGAATATGTGAGTTATATATAAAACGACCGATTTTTCTTATGAAAATTATATGATGAAGCAGTTAGAGAAAATAACACTCTTGGATGAAGCGGATGGTCTTTTTACCAATTGTTCCTAAGAAAGCTAGAGGATATAGTATTCCGATATCCCTGATTTTTATGTTAATATGACGACCATAAGGATATACAAATTGACTTAGGATACCTCAGTAAGCAAAAAATGCAAAAAAATGCATTGCAAACTATGCACGGATAAAATAGAAGTTATTAAGGAGTATCTTATTTTTGTGCTTTAACAAAGAGTAAATTGACGCCGCTGCTCTCTTATTAATTAATTTTTAAGATAGTTTGGAGAAGCCAAAATTCTTATTCAAAGTCAGGGGACGTATTGTGAATGGTTGGCAACGCGGCCAGCAAATATATTTTGAAACAGTGGCAACCCCAATGTAGACCAAGGTGCGTGTTTGTGTAATTTTCCAATATTAAAAAATATTAGTTAAAAATGTCATTTCAGATGTCGCTCGCTAATAAATTTTTGCAAAACAGCGCACGGCTGTGGAATGGCATCACCGCCGCACGTGGTTTCCATATGCTGATGCGTCCGACGACAGTTGCGACAACCACACCGGCTCACAGCACAATTTGTCAGCAATTGGTGGCCGCAAATAATGTAACTGGCTCCCTGCTTGCGCCATTTAATGCACTCGTGCAGCAGGTTGCAGGATTCAAGGTGAAGGGTCGCCTAAAGCGGCGATGCAAGGATTGTTACGTTGTGGTGCGCCAGGAGCGCGGTTATGTCATCTGTCCAACGCATCCGCGTCACAAACAGATGTCAATGAAGAAACGTGACTACAAATCCTGGATCCTCACACACGCCACACAATCGAAGGAGAGGGGCTTTTAAATCAATATTTTTTGCTAACAAATTACGTTTACATATGAAAATAAGTCAATTGGATTTTATTGACTTGAATAAAATGAGCCAAAAATTAAACAAGTTTTGTTAATAATATATGAATATATTTCATTTTTTGTGTGCATTTCACGCAGCAAACTTAAAAATAAATAGCTTGACAAGTTTTCTAAACTATTTAAAAGTTTTTTTGCAAATTTCTTTTTGCTCCACTCATTTTTGGTGCTATCCAACACTCTCGAACAGCTGTCGTTTTGTTTATCTACAATTTTTTTTTTGTCGCAATTGCTGTTCAATTTAGTTGTAGAAGTTTCTTGTCCAATTGGCCAGAAAAATACGCCTGACGTCAACGCGACTGTTTGTTGCTGTCGCCGGTGCATTACCGATAACGGGATAACAAACTAATCGCCAGCTTTGGGCAATGACTTCCCATTTTATGAGCGTGTTGCGCCAGGCCTTCAAAACATTCGATCGAGCCAATCTTGCCAGCTTCAATGCCAATCTGCAGCATTTGAAGAAGCTCACAGATGAGCTCACCTACCGCGATCTACATATCAAGGAGGAACTGTTCCGCGACGACGACACCAGCGTCGACCAAGCGCCCTGCAGCTACATGCACATTTTCGAGGATGAACGCTTCTCCATGAGCCTGTTCATTGTGCGCGGCAACAATTCGATTCCGCTGCACGATCATCCCATGATGTACGGCCTTTTGCGTTGCATCTGGGGAAAACTGCATGTGCAGAGCTACACACGGCAGCTGCCCGCGGATGAGCCGCTACAGTATGAGCCAAGTCCCACATTGGTTAACGTTGTTGCCGAGGAGCCCTGCCTGCTGTCAGCGGAAACAGCGAGCGCATTGCTCACGCCACGCAAACGTAACTATCATCAGATATCGCAGGCCGGAAATGGCATTGCTGCTTTCTTCGATATACTCAGTCCGCCGTACGATGCCAATATGCCAATATATGGTCCACGTCGTTGCCGCTTCTTTCGCCCCAAGACCGATGGGGATCAGCTACAGTTGCAGTGCATCCCCTCGCCAAAGAGTTATTATTGTGATTTGGCCATCACACCGGATACGGTGCTACAGTGCGGCTTTGTTTGCGCTGCCGAAGCATACGATGCCAATGCCACAGTCGTAAAGTAAAATATCTTTTTACAATTCGTGCGTTTTCCTTAATTTATTTCCACTGAACAACATCATTTCAAGCATTTTCTGTGTTATTTAAATAAAATTGCGTCTTTTTTTTATTGTTCGAGTGCAATGAAGTTTTCACTGGGTCGATGACAAATAATAGATAATGTACTATTTACCATGGTCGTTTAGAAAGATAAAAAAGCAATATACTTAATTTAATGTGTCTTGTTTGCGTGTGTTTCAGTCTATTCGCAAGATAAAAAGTTGAAATTTGGATTTAAGCTGCTCAATGATGATTCTTATTTCTACACAGATATAAAATTTGACAGTTTAAATTTACGGACCACTGTACTTAAAAATATAACCAATGCTTGTAATCAAAGAATGTTGCGATAACATTTCGATTGTCGCCTTATTGCATTAATTCTAATCATCATTGTCATCAGCTTGGTAAATGCTTTGGTTTCGCCTCTTGAGTTTCTTAAGGTTTGCACTATGGTCAATTAACGTGTTTTCAGGGTTCGCTTCCATTTTGGCATCATCTACAACAACGGCGTGCGGCGCAGCCGTCTCCTCGGTTTCTTCATCCGGCAGATCAATGACGTTCTTGTCCGGCTCTGTTGCTCCTGCTACTGCAGTCGGCGCTGGTAGCAATAAATTCAATTTACGTTTAATTGGTGTCGCCAAAGTCTCGTCAAACGAAGGACTCTTATCCACAGACTGCTTAATGGGACTCTTAGTCGGCGGGTTTACGTCTGTAGAGCTGTCCAGTAAATTGCTGGGAGTTTGCGGCAGATCCTTTCCATTGGCCAGCATGGCCAAGCAGAGTGGATCATCTATGCCCAACAGGGAGCAGAACTCGTTACTTTGTGGGTTCAGCTGTGCTTGCGGTGGCTCAATGTGCATTTGTTTGTAATTGTGTTCCTCCTCCGGATCGAACGCTGGGACAGTGCGAGTAAAGTTTTCTGGCACCTTAAGATTCTCGAACTTGCTGCATATGTGGGCGAGTTCCTCGGCAGTGGGTGTGAAATTAGAACGCTCCTCAATGCTGCCCGCCTTCTTGCCCGGCAAGTAGTAGTTATTATCCTTGACAGAGATCAGATGATTTGTTGTGCGCAATATCGAAAGCCATTCGGCGTCGTATTGCAGAGTTAATTTTCCATCGGCGCTTTCGTTGCTGGGCATGTCCAGAACCTGTAGAAATCTTCGCTTGGGTAGGCATTTGTCCAGAGCCAAGAACTTGGTGATGGGCATAGGCGCCGCTGGGGCTGCCAACTCCGGCTCCTTCTGTTCACTTTCAGTCTCACTATCGCTGCTACTGCTGCTGGTTGAATCATTCGCATCCAGGGATTTGGATTTCTTCTCATGCGGATGAGGCACCAGTGCAGCGAATTTGCAATGTAAGTGCGCTGCAAACCAATACGTGGGCTGCACAGCCTTCAACAGCTCCTCCAGTGGGCGACTGCCCAACTGTCCACTCTCAACGTCCTCTTTGAAATGTGGCTTGAAGCGCAGCAGTTGCGCTTTGTTACCATATTCTTGAATACCCCGTGGCCAGTCGTGTGACATAAAGATGTCCACCTTGCCGGAGAGTTGCCTCAAACGGAACACCTCCAACTGACGTACGTGGTAAACGCTGCGACATGTTTTGTCCGAATACGGCGGGAATTCGTGGTGACCGCGCAAAAAATCATGTCCTTTATAAATGCCACTGATGCCCGCAATACGTATGCCATTTACGGTGACAACGCCAGCGTATCCCATATAGTAGATGTGCGGTGCCACCCAGCCGCCGTAGGGTAGTTCCTGCAGATAGTTGGAAGCTTCGTGATTGCCGCCAATAAAGATGGTCAGAATTGGCGCAACAAGCTCACCACTGTAATATCTGGAATGAGGTAAGACATTAGTCTACTGTACTCTGCCCGCAGTAGTGCTAGCTATCTACTTGTAAAAGGAGCACATGTCCATGTACTTTCGTGGAACGGCCATTGTTTGTAAGTCCGTAAGATTGCGCGTAGATTGAAAGTCTCCGCAGCAGAGCAGCAGGTCAATTTTTATGTTGCGTTCCTTTTCGATGCCTTCTATGGTCTCGTATATGCGCTCCAGTTCGCCGTGGGCGCAACCTTCGATGGCAATTTTCATTTTATGGCTTTTTTAAATCCGTTTTATAAAATATAAACAAATGCGGCATAAACACAACTTCCCACGCGAATGGCAAAAACCGATAGACAGAAGGCTATGTTATCAGTGCTCCTCCACAATGCTGCTGATCATTCAAATCAACATGTGCTAAATTAGGTTCCATCACAACACTGGTTTAACAAGCGCGCGAAAATATTATAGCCTTAAAAATTCAGGCAGACTATCAAAATCACATAATTTGTTAAACTTCAATGTATTTCAAACGTTAAAAATGTTTTTATTTTTCAAAAATATCGCTCCATCTAGTACGTTATATACGTGTGTGTGTGTGTGTGTGTGTGTAAAGACAATGTAAGTGAAATGCTCTGCGTTGAATTCTCATTCTCTGACCACTTTACGCTGGAGTGGGGCTGATCTTTGCTTAGCCGGGCGTGATCTCATTGCATGAGACGACGTCTAAGTTGTTTTCTTAGTTACATACAATGATATACAATTGGTTTTTCAAACTTAAATTATTATAATTTAGTTGGCATGGAGTTGCCAAAATAGAAATTTAAAAAATAAATCTACAATAAATATATAAAGCGATCACCCAATTACCGATCGCTCAACCGATGCATGCAACACGTGTATGTGTATATTTGTGTACACAATGTGTACGAGAATCTAGAAATTGCCTCAACACTCAACAACGTGTCAAGTCCCAGTCAATAGTTATTTTTTTAAACTTTTTTTTTTCGTTTTTCCTTTTTCGCTTTCGTTATGGAAAGAATATGAGAAACAGTAAAGTCAGAAGAAATCGTACTAAGTTCGAGTCGCACAGTTCGCATTTAAGAGCCAAACTTAAATGATGTGGGCACGGTTGTTTGGGGGAATGCGAATCCACCCTGTTTCTCAATCAATTTCGATTCTTTGGCCGCCTTGCGCTGGTCAGCGGTCACGACCACATCCTGCAGCGCCTTTGCTTGTTCGGCCGTTAGGTTCGATGTCAACAGCGAATACCAGGCCTGATCTTGTGCGGAAAGTGCTGAAATAATTGACATCAGTAAGAATGCAATTGGTGTGTAATTCCTTAAGTTACCAGTAATAACTTCCTTAAACGTCCAATATTCATCGATAGCGCTCTCATTCTCCTCTTCGTCAATGGGCGTCGTAAATGTTTCGAGGCCAGTTTCATTCAGATCACCAACAGACTCCTCTGCCTCGTCGTCCGAATCTTCATCGTCATCCTTTATTTCGGCTTTCACTTCAAAGCCAGCCACGGCTCCTTTCGTTTTGCTAAATTCTGCCAACTTATCCAAATAGTTGGGCGCCATTTCGTCCATCTCATCCTCATCGCTCGACAGAGCCTCTGTGTATGTGTGTGGCGAGAAACAAGTTATCAAATCAATTTAATTTTGATTTTTGCATTTCGCACTTACCTTCACAATCATCGCCATCCTCCTCCTCTTCTTCCTCCTCCTCCTCCTGGGCACGGGATTCGTAAGCACGCTTGAGACCATCGAACAGCAGTATCAGCGATGGCACAATCTTGTCCGCCACCTCGCTCAGCACCTGTGGCTTAGCATCGCCCAGCGAAATAAGCGTACACAGGCCCAAAACGCACAGCTTGCGATCGTGAATGCTACAGGATGATTGATTCATATATATTCACATTGTTTAGTTTATAATTAAATGTTGTGTATATCGATTTACCCCAGGAAACAGTCTGTATCGTGCAGCCATTGCTTGATGAAATGTGAGCTAATTGGTTCGTTGTTGGGCTGCGACATCTTGTCGAGAATGGAGAGCAGCAGCTGCGGATTGTAATAGAGCGCCGCAATAACCACTTGGAGGCACATGGTGCGCAGCTCCGAGGATTGCACTTCACGTGTCAGACGCGACAGAGCCAGCTCCACAAACATATGTATCACCGAATCGATTTGTCCCTTGCACTGCAGTATAATCACTTCCATTAATTTGGCGGCATGACATTCGGGATCCTCGCCAGGATTCCCAGTAAGCATCTGCATAGGAAATACACAATTCAATTAAGATTGCTAGCAATTAATCCAGACTGAATTTAGCTTACAGTTTTGCACATGTCCAGTATGGCCAGAAGGCGGTTCGGATTGGAAAGGAACGCTGGCGTATCGACGGTTACATAATTATGCAGCGCTGGCATAATGTCAATGAAAAAATCGACACCATCCTCCTTGAACACCTGATAGATTAGCTCGAGCATTTGCCACATTTCAGCTGAAATGGACTTGGACGTCAAATCGTAAACCAGCGAGAACGTTTCCTCATAAAAATCTGTGGAACAATGAATATTATAAATGACAAAATTCATTGATTGGTTGATTGTTATTAATTGCCGTCAAACCCACCGGTTATGCTGTGCTGGAATATGTGACCCACAACGTTAATCACTATTGGATGCAAATTGAGCAGCACATCCGGATGTTCTTCCATGACACTGAGCAGCGTTTCTATCGTATTCAGCAGACCCATGGCTGTGATGGCCTTCTCATCGGAGCCCTCCTCCGATTCCAGCACTTGACTGAATGTTGTTGCCAAATGCTGGCAAATTTCTGTGGCAACCGGCAGCAGTTGCTCCGTAAATGTGCAAACAATCTTCTGCATGACATTTGTCAAGTCTTCGTTTTCGGTCTCGCGTATGATGGTCAACAGCTCCTTGGTAATCTCTTTAATTTGTGTCTCGACGTATTGGGGTGCCTCGTCCTGCGACGTTAGGAACATTTGCAGGCCCACGGCGGCCTCCACCTTAACGGGCAGCTCTTTATCCGTCAGCAAGGCATTGGTGGTCAGGCGCATCGTTTCGGCCAACACCTGAGGATTCTTGATTTGGACATCGCAGAAATAGTGCAATACCCAACAGGCACGTGCCCGCATATGCCCGGCTGGATTTCCGAATTCCGGAAATACATAGGTGGTCAGCATTGACTCGACCTGATCACGATATAGCGCCTTCTTCAGCAGGACATCCGCCAGGGTGCCAATCATGTGGAGGGCGCCATCCTTTTGCTTATTGTCCGCATTGGGTGAGGTAATTATTTGCATAATGGTGCTCATCGCCTTGGGCAGAATGCCCTTGCGTTTCTTACAGACGGAATGCAGCAGCGATTGTGCAGCCGGCACGGGCGTGGCATAATCCTCAAAAATATCTATGAAGCCAAGGCGATCAAATTAGTTTAAAAACAACACACAAAATTGGTTTTCGTGTGCATACCAAACTTGAGGCGAATGTATTCATAGGGATCACTCTCCCATAGCTCCTGATCCGAATCGGTAAACGACATGATAGGAAATATGACATCCTGAATAACGGCAACCATGTGCGGCTTGATCAGCTTCCAGGTGTAGGCGTGGCTCACACTGAAATATGTAAATTGATTGGTGTTAAAAAGAAATCCATTGGTTACTACCATTAACCATTAACAGTGTTAGTGTGATTAATCTGCAATCTACATATCGAATGCTAAACATATAAAACTTACGCAATCTTCAGATAGTTTAGCACATCCGTAAGGACACGCGGCGATACATAGACACGATTACGATATTGATCTAGAATTTTGAGCAGAACCTCCAAGACGCCTGAACTAAAGGTGGGTAGATACCATTCGGCGAATTTCTGATACTTTTCGCTAACCACGCTGCTGGGACTGCCATAACTGCAGCAAAAAATAAATATGTATAACGATTTTAGAATTAGTTGGGAATACGTATATAAAAATGTCTCATCTTACCGCTCAAACATGCGCACCATAATGTGCAGCGCCCATTTCTTAGTTTTCCAGTAGGGAAACTCGGTGCGTTCATCGTCATCCAGATGCGAGCAATCGGGCACAGCACGATCCGCAATCTGGCGGCAGATTTCCATCCACTGCGAGAAGATCTCCTTGGTGATGAGATCGAGCGGCAGACTGTACTGCGTAAGTGCATAGTAAATCTTGAGTATTTGTTTTTGCAACAGCACCGATTGCTCCGACTGATCGTTGAGTAACGTCAGTATCAACTGATAAATCATTGGCAACAGCAGATTCATTGCCTCATTTAGTGGTGTTCGCTCCTCGTAACGTTTGTATTCATAGGTCTTGACCAGCTGATACATTGTCACCAATGCACCGTTCCAGCCATTCACATCTGGATTCTGCAAGTAGATGCTAATGTTGTCCACCACTTGAGGCCATCGTCCGGGAAAATCGGTCTTGATAATATGATTTACACAGATAGAGAGCTGAACTCTGTGGGGGAAGAGAAAGTAATGCATTACAATAGCCATCATCGATAAGTTTGGCGATCTGCAGAGCTCACCTGATCAGCTCCGGGGCATGGACAATGGCATCCACAATGGCGCCGCGTATCATTGCGCGATCCTGTTCGTGTATGGAGAATGGTATGGGATCACCCGGCTTAGTCTCATGATCCGACCAGCTGCTATTGACCAGATTCTTGAGATAGACAACTCCCGCTTGTCTAACCGGCTGCTCTAGCGACGTTTGCATTACGATTTGCAGTATGGTCGGCACAAATCCAATGATTTTGTGTATCTAAGCAATAGATAGAACGTGTGAGAGGAGAACCCATTTGTAAATAGATTTTTTTGGCGGCTGTCGATTTGTTTACACAGCTGCCATACAACATGGATCTATGAGTAACTCGAATCAGCAGTTGCCCGTGCAAAAAAGAATTGGAAAACTTATATTGATAAAACAATAACAAGAAAACACACATGTAGCACCAGCCACGAAGCTCCTCCACCCAATCCGTAACATTTAAAATTCTAAGCACAATTCTCTATAGCTATATAATACATGAGTGTGCAAATGTATGTGGGTATAGTTATTTTAAATGGCATGCGTTCGCTTCGAACGTTATGAGCCGTGGCTGTGGCAGTACTTTGAAATATATGCTGATAAAGTTAATTAACCGATTGAATAAGGAGGGGCATGGAAATCGTTAGAAGCTGACTCAGCCAACAAAATTAGAGCCTCTTGAACAGTGTGGCAAGCATGTGAACTCTGATACTTTTATGCAAACTTAATTACTGGCAATTAAAAACAAAACTCTGCTTTAGTATCTTGCAAAAATACAAAACACGATCTTTGGTCTTACCTTTTGCTTTTTTTTTTTAAATTATACAACAGTTTTAAGTAAGATTTGGATATTTTGTATGATCGAATTTAAAAACATTTTACAAATTTTTCCCACTGTTTTTCAACGATTTCAACCACTGTGCACTACACACAGAGACAGACACATATGAATATGGATGCGTTCGTTGCATTTGTTAGCGCGCTTCTCCCGTCCACATTACTTTACTTGTTGCCGCATAGCAGAATGGGGTTCTGGGCCACAGTTAAATGTATTACAGACAAAAAATAGTTGTTGTCTTCTCTGACGTTTTTGGCCAATATCAATTTACTATTGACATTAGCACACCCGCACAACACACACACACTCGCAGATACCACGCACACACAAACACATACACACACGCAGAGCTGATAGGCAAGGAGGGAGGTTAAAAGCGAACAATTAAAAAAAGCACATGGTTTTCATCTGGCTGTGGGCAACAGCATCGATGGGGGGCAAGTGAGCATGATCGAGTCGTGGTATTTTGTTGGTCGTTTTTAGCTGGTAACTTACTTGTGCTAATTGCTCCTCGGCCGCTTTCCTTTGCTCCGGATTTTGATCGATGGTTGCGCGCAACAGTTCCGTCAATTTTTGTGCCTCCATTTTTAGTGTTGGTGGTTTAGTCCTGTTCGCCGGTTTGCTGTGTTTTCACTGCACAAACAAAGAAGCACCCACTAAGCACCCGCAATTCGCTCGAGTTTAGCTAAATTATCGATACAAATGGCGCACTAGCGAAGGCCAATTGCAAAATTATACGCTAATAGGGAAAAACGTGGAAAAAGGCTGTCACATCCAAACACACACACTGCCGAATTTCGCGAGTACGACCGAAGCGTGTAATATATATATTATCGATAGTTTCGATTCATTTCGGACAGTGCTGGAAAATGCTGCGACCAATGCAACGCTGTCGATGTAGATGTTGTTCATGTATGGGTGTGTGTGAGTGAGTGACAAAGAGCGAAGTTTTTCTAAATGACACATCGTCGTTGGAGGAGGTGTGGTTGAAAATTTATAAAGTTTGGTGTTTATCAGTGAGACAATCGAATTTAAAGTGGTGCATAACTCCAGCTTGAACTGTTAATCAGCCCGTTAAATAGCAACATTAAGCAAATCCTCAGTCACCATGGCAGGCAGGCTACCGGCATGCGTAATCGATGTGGGCACCGGGTAAGTTTCATATGTGGTAGTTTGTGGTAGTTGATGAACCGCCGTTGCTCAGTCTGCGGACGGTGCGGAGGATGTGTACTAGCAGCAGTAGGAGTGTAGCATGAAGTAGATTGCATGTGTCGCTAATGCTCCAATGTTTACCATTGCAGCTACTCGAAACTGGGTTATGCTGGCAACAAGGAGCCGCAATTCATAATACCATCGGCCATTGCCATTAAAGAGTCGGCACGCGTCGGCGACACCAACACGCGACGCGTCACAAAAGGCATCGAGGATCTGGACTTTTTCATTGGGGACGAGGCATTCGATGCCACGGGCTACTCCATTAAAGTGAGTAATATATCAATATATTATGCCTCGCCGCTAAATCACATAAAGATTTATGCATTATTTAAATATTTGGCTTTTAACAGTATCCGGTGCGTCATGGCCTGGTCGAGGATTGGGATCTGATGGAGCGTTTCCTGGAACAATGTGTTTTCAAGTATTTGCGTGCCGAGCCGGAGGATCATTATTTTCTGCTTACCGAGCCGCCCCTGAATACGCCCGAAAATCGTGAATACACCGCTGAAATAATGTTCGAAACGTTTAATGTTCCTGGCCTTTATATTGCGGTGCAGGCCGTGCTGGCTCTAGCAGCCAGTTGGGCATCAAGATCCGCGGAGGAGCGCACACTGACAGGCATTGTTGTAGACAGCGGTGACGGTGTGACGCATGTTATTCCGGTGGTAAGTAACATTTAATATGGTTCGCTTCAGCCGCATATCTTATCGCTTCTTCACTCATTCGTCGATAGGCCGAGGGTTATGTGATTGGTTCGTGCATCAAGCACATACCGATCGCCGGTCGCAATATAACGTCGTTTATCCAGAGTTTATTGCGTGAGCGGGAGGTGGGCATACCGCCAGAACAGAGCCTCGAGACTGCCAAAGCGATTAAGGAGAAGCATTGCTACATATGTCCAGACATTGCCAAAGAGTTTGCCAAGTACGATTCGGAGCCAAACAAATGGATACGCAACTATACGGGCATGAATTCCGTCACAAAACTGCCGTTCAGCTTGGATGTTGGCTATGAGCGTTTTCTCGGCCCGGAAATCTTTTTCCATCCGGAGTTCTCGAACCCAGACTTCACCATACCGCTGTCGGAGATTGTTGACAATGTCATACAGAATTGTCCAATCGATGTACGACGTCCGCTATACAACAATATCGTACTGAGCGGTGGTTCAACCATGTTCAAGGACTTTGGCAGACGCTTGCAACGCGACATTAAGCGATCGGTCGACACTCGTTTGCGTATTAGCGAGAAATTATCTGAGGGACGCATTAAGGTGAAAGCAAATTATTTATGCTAATGCTGAGTCAGATTCTAACAGTTGCCTCTCTTTTAACTAACAGCCAAAACCAATCGATGTGCAGGTGGTTACGCATCATATGCAGCGCTATGCCGTCTGGTTTGGAGGCAGCATGTTGGCCTCAACGGTAAGCACTGATTAATTGTTCAGATATATGTACTAAGCATCATTCGAATTTTTTGCCTTTTTTTAGCCCGAGTTCTATCAGGTGTGTCACACAAAAGCTGCCTATGAGGAGTATGGACCCAGCATTTGCCGTCACAATCCCGTCTTTGGTACCATGACATAATCATAATCGTTTCAGTGTGCATAACAGCGCTATTATTATGTATTTCTTATTATTTTCGTTTTGAGTTCGTTTTTTTATATTCTCTGTATGCGATCGATCACGTATTCCACGCTATATAGTATTGCTTAGCCGTTAGTAATGATTTTCTATGTGTTAAGCTCTAAAGTTGTCTAAAAATGATTTGTACATCAGCAATACGCGTAAATCATATTTGGCCAAATGTTTATTTCTTGTGTGATTCTGATTTTGAATTAAGCTAAAAAGATCTTTAAACAACAATGTCTGCCAGTTAAACTTTTTATAAGGTGCATTACTTCTACAAGATTATATAATGTATGTGTAACTTTTAATGACCTACACACACACATACACATACTATCAAACCCAAAAACACATACATTATATACACAGACACACACACACACATACACACCAAATGGCGCTCCATTGAATCCCGCTCTTAACACAATTATATATGAAATTGTACTTGTCATAGTAATATTTGTATTTATTGCAATAACTGCAAAACGTTTATATGTAAAAGAGAAAAAGATGAAAACTAATATTGATGAAAAATCTGTTTGTTATATTGATAAGCGTAACTGAAAAAGGCATTCATTAAATCAATAAAACATTCTTTAAGCTCAAGGTGACTTATACTAAAGTCTACAATTATTTCCATCCCATCAATCATAGAGTAAAAAATCTCTCAATGTTTTGATCTAAAGCTTTGACAAGAAATTTTTATTTATGCATTATTTTGAATACACGTGTTTTAAAAAAAATGCGCTAATATTCAAATTTTGTGACTGCTGCGATTATGCTGAACGGAAAGGAAAGCATCGTTTTTTTTTTTTCAAAAACCAACTCAAGCATAAGCGTTTTTAGCGATGCAATTCGTAAAGATTTTCTCGAAAGATAAAACTGTCGTGCATGGTTGACTTTAAGTGGCTGTGCTGGGTATATATAATAATATAATAAACATATTAAGTGAAATTGACTGTTCTAATCCACATAGTCGCTGGATCCTTCCTCTTCGTCGTCGTTGCTGCTGCTCGACTGGGCAGCGGCTGTTTCCGGGGAGCGCAGGTGCTCGGCAAGTCGGAAGTTTGTCAAAAATTCGCGCATGGCATCCATCATCAGGGTCAGCGATTGCTGGAGGCCAGCTTCTACAGGAATAAATCAACAAAACTCATTTAAGTCGCAATAATTCTAATTAACATAGATAACTCAAAAACCAAACAACACAAAATAAAAAAACAAAAACTAAAGCCAATGTAACCTTCAGCTTCGCCCTGGCCGTTGGCCTCGCGTGGTGGGGGCGGGAAGCCTAAAACCATTGGAGCCGCTGCCGCCGCAGCTCCACCAGCCTCGACTGCCGCATCCCCTTGTTGCTGCTGGGCTGCCGCAATGTTCAGATTGAATGAGGGTAACAGCGACTGGAAAAACATGGATACAGAGTTGTTCGTGTTTGTGGTTGGGCTGCTGCTCGACGAGGATTTGCTGTGAACGCAAGAGATTAGCAATTGAAATCCTCGAGTATCCAGTTGTATGTATTTTTCTCGACTAACCGCTGATAGCAATTGACACTGTCTACGGGTGGCAGTGGATCATAGGTCATGATGGCTTGCTTCTCTTTCGAAACAAACACGGCTAGCGGCACCTTCTCCTTGTAGTCGGAGAGGATGACATGCCGCAAAATGGGGCGCGGTGGTGTGCCACCATAGCGCAGTGAACGTTTCTCTTTGTAATCGCTGACGAGCGGATCCTTACTGTCAATGCGATCCAGTACAATATTAACATTGCTCTCCAGCCAAGTGAGCACATCGTTCTGTCGCCAAATAACCTTGGCGCGGCACACATACAAGCAAACCAGTTGATTAAGAGCCGGCGATTGACTGCGTGAAAGAGAGAGAGTTTAGTGATTAGATTGGACGAGCAGGTTGATAATATGAATAAATGAATATGGATAGATGACTCACTTGCCCGAGACATCAGTAAAGAAATATGATGATGCCACGACGCGCTTATCCGTATGCACGGACATCTCGTCCAGCAGCGGACGCAACACACCCGGAAACATAAGCAAGGCATATTGCAATGCATCATTGGCACGCTCGCAGCTGCCGTGCAGGGTGTAGAGGGCCAGGGCATAAGAGTATGCCATGTTTGGCAGCTGGGCAAGATTGCGTGAGGCATTGTACAGCTCATAGAATTCCACCAGCCAGCCAAATTGTTTGCTGCGCAGCGCATAGTAATCGACGACAAGAATCATGGCCAATGGATCCACGTCCGGCTGCAAGCTCAAAAGCAGCTTTGAGATCTCAAATGCTGTGCGGCAACAGGCACGCTCCTCCAAATATTGGGCATGCTTGAAGAGCACAATGAAGAACGCACGATTCTCCTGCCGTCGATAGTCCAGACGCGAGTTGCCCGACGTCAGGCTAAAATTGATGTGCACTGACGATTCCAGCAGCAGCAATGCACGCTCAATCAGCTCCGATGCCAGAGCAAAATCCTCGGTCATTTTGCACACCTCGCTGAGCTGCACAAGCGAATCGACGTGGTAGGGACAACGTTTGATCAGCGTGATCAAAAACTCGGAATCGATGCGCTCCAGAGCTGAGAGAAACATATGCTGCACACCCTGATAGTACTGGCTGTGTTGGAAGCTAAACCATTGCACATTCTCATCGTCGTTTATCTGAATGTTTGGAATCGTGGAGGGACCAGGTGTGTTGGGTGTGGGCAACAATTTCATGGTGATAATATTCTTGGTCAATGGGGGCCATGAATCCTTGGCAGTTACCATGTAGGTGGATTTCAGTGTGGGCTTCTGGCGACCGCGCTTATTCCTAAGGAAAAAAAGAAAGAAAAAAAATGTATTTCTAAATTTGATATTAGCTTAGCTATAAGATAATGAGGAATTTTGAGAAATGTCTGATAAGAGGCGTAATCTCATTATAAGCCAGTTTTGGCCTAATTACTCACTCAACTCTGACAACGCGCTTGCCAAACGTGCGTCGCATCTCGTTTTGTTGATTCAGGTGTTTCAGCTCCACCGTCAACAGTTTCTTGCTTGCCAGCTGGCCACCCACTGCACCTGCAGCTGCTGATGTGGTCTTTTCCAGTTGTTTGGGCACAGCATCGTAGACTTTTCCCAGCAGTGGATCTACCTTGGCAAAGTATTTATCCTGGCGTTCGTTATCCTCGCTGCTGATGTGATTGCCATGCGATTTGACCTTCTTCTTGCGTTTCTTCTTCTTCTTTTTGGCAGCGGAATTTGACTGAATGGCTGCCGATGGATGTTCCGTCTCGTTGTCATCCTCCTTAAACTCGCTCTCGGAGAGACTCTGCTGGTTGAGCTGCAAACAATCCGCACATTGTTGACGTCAACAATACGCACAAAAAAAAATACGAATGCTTTTTTTAAGACTTACCAAATCAAATGGATTTAAATGCGATTTCCCACGAACCGTGTCTAGTTCGTCATTGTCAGTTAGATGGTCATTGTCCAGGTCATCATCTGGGGGCGCAGCTAGAATATCTGAGCCACCCTGCATCTTCTTAAGCATGCGTGCAGACATGTTTGTTTTTTGAATTGTTACTAAGCAAATTTACGCATGAAAATAAGTTATTTACATTAACTTGTTTTCTATTTTCTGTTTCTGTTTCTATTTCAACACAGACATCCCTGTCAGAGCACATTAATGTTATTTACATAACAGCGTCTTTAACATTAACATAACAGCAGCAAGCAGCTTGGCAGCTCTTTCTGTCGTTTATATTCTTGTATCGGTCACACTGACATTCCCGCCTCTAGCAAGAAAATGCAGCGGAATTGCTCGAATTCATTTGTTTACTGTTTTTGTAAATGGAAATAAATCTTTTTTTGATTATATATATTTATTTTGTTTTGCTTTGTTTAATGTTAAAAGATTGTTGTCTACTTTGTTACGTGTGTGCAAAAATCGAAGAGAAGTTAGCTTATGCCGGAGTAAAAGTTGTCACAGCATATAGCAAATATTCGCGCCATTTTTTGTTTGTATTTTTCTAACTAAGGCGCTTTAGGATGAAAGTATCACTTAAAATAAATGACAATAACAACAGACCAGCGATTCTGCTGGAGCCGGATATAATATATCGAATCGGACGCAGATTGGGACTGGAGTTGCACAGTGACGATGAGGTGAGTGGTATTAAGACTGGAATTCCTTTGCAAATGTTTAACTTTGAACTTCATATTTATGTTAATTTTAATCGCTTAGTCCATGGAGCTCGCACACGCTACAATTGCTCTTTTGGCCGATGGGAACGTCCGGCTCTCAGCTGTGGCCGGCAAGGTTTTTGTGAATGGCCTGGCAACGGGAGAGGAAATCAAAAACATAAGCAAAATAGATGCTGTTGATGGAATCGTTAATTTGAGCTTTGGCAAAGTTGCAGCCAAGCTGCACTTTAATGCTGTCAATCATTTGGATATCGAAGCTGTAAATCAGTATCAGTTAAAGACTTTTTCATTTTTAATGTCCGACTTTTGTTGCAGGCCTACGATACGAGCGGCTTTGAGGAGGGCACAAAAGACAAGACTGTGAATTCAACTGCTGATAGCTTGAACATTCCTGAAACGGTGCCTCAGTCGATAAACACTACGGGCAATGGGGACAGCTTCATTATTCCGGAGACCCAGTTTGTTAATCTCAATCGCTCTTCAATTGCTAGCAAAGCGTCGATGTCTTCAATAGGCGAAGATTTTCTAATACCCGAAACTCAAGATGTTCTATTAGAAAATCCTGTACAATTGCAACAAAATTCAGACACGAAATCCAGCGACGAGGAGTCTTCGGAGCTGGGCACCCAAATACGGATTTGCACACAGGACTTCAATGAGATCAATGAAGATGCTATCGATGATTTTGACTCGTCTCTTTTGCTTGGCGATGGTGGGCTTACAGTGCTTCCAACTCTAGGCCAGGCGAAGGGTATTTAAAAGCATTAATTTATTAGCAACTACTTGTTTAAATTTGCTGTTGATCTTTAGATAACAAGGATGGTACTGACTTGGAAATGAGTGCCTTGAATTGGTCCGCATCCAATTCAAAATGCACTGCTTTAAACAGTACCAAGGCTGATAAAGTCTCTACGCGTGGCGACATCTGTCTAACACCAGATCTATCTGTTACCGGACAACGATCCAATGAACTTGAAGATGTCCCTTGCACGCCGGACATATTTGAATTGATCGGTGATGAACCCAATGAACGACAATCAAATGAGCCTGGCACATCGAATCAAGATGACACCCAGCAGCTTTCCGTGGCCAAGCTGCCGGCAGTTGCCAATATTGAGACGCCAGAGTCCACTCCTTTGGAGCAGGAAGATAATTCGCAAGATTTTATTGAAACGCAGGCGTTTCCAGCGCGAAACGCAATTTCTGTGCAGCCGAATTTACTTGACAGCGATGATAGCATGCAGGAATTCTTTGAAGCGCCACGATTTGCTGGTCTTATTGAAAAGCAGGCAAAAACAGCTATGCCAAAGCGCAATCAAAGCAGTGCCACTAGATTGAGTTTCACGGCTCAAATTCACAACAATTGCGAGGACTTCATTGAAACGCAGCCGTTCCCCACTAAAAAACCACTAACTACGTCTTCCCCATATACAAAGGCAAATAAAACTCCAGAAAATGTGCAGGACTTTATTGCCACACAGGCATTTATTAGAGCCCCTCCAAAATCCATACCTAAATCAAATGAAATAACGATGCCAAATTTAAATAGTTCAGCCGAAATTCATAGTAACAACGAGGACGTGAAGGAGACTCAATTATTTATACCTCCCACGAAGAAAACTGATAAAACTACTGGTAATATTGACGAAGATAATTATGTATATTCATAACAATAATCATGTTTCTTAGGTAATGAAAACGTAGCTGATTTTTCCCTCAACTTAAGTTTGAGAGATGATTTAGATGCAGAGCTCAAAGAACTGATTTCATTGTCCTCCTTAACGGACACACCATCCGAATTTGAGCAACAAAATAAGTTTATTTTTGACGAAGACAAAATGCAGGAAAAGAAGGTATTTACTCATCTTTCGTTACGGAAAAGTAAGGGTATTAGTTAGACTTATGCGATGAGATTAAGGCTGAGTCTTAACATGCTCTTTTCTTGCTTTCACCCATTAAAGCTCTTCATTTTTGCAGATAAGTCAATCTAAGGAAGTCCCAATTAAAGCAGACAGCAAACAAGTAGCTCAACAGAAAGCAGTACAAAACTCCGGTTGCAAACGTTCTGCAACACGCTCAGCATCACCGGAAATGTCACGTAAGCTATAAACCTATTAGATATATCAATTTCACAAACACATATTTTCTAAAGCAAGCAAACAAAAATGCACTGAACAATCGCCAGAGTCATCGACTATACCAGGAAAAGCAGTCGCTGAAATCAAATCACCGGCAATTGCAACAAGAACGCGACAAAAACGGCGTACCGAGTCAAGCGGAGAGCCAACAGCGCGTTAGTTGTAAGTCATATTTACGTGTGCAAAGTAATGAAGGTATTCGCTTTCCCTGCAGCTCCAAAAAAGACGAGGAGCCAAAGAACACTGCCAAAAGTTTCCAGCACTGCCGAGGCAATGACAAAAACAGGTAAATCTGCAGATGAACAAGTATCCAATAAACGTCGTCAGTGTCGACAACGCAAAACTTCGACCATAACACCAAAGTTGACAGAGTCCTCGAGCGAGACGAATACTGAATCAACGCATCAGAGCGAAGAGTCTGTGAAACACCTGAAGAGCAGCGACACTGAATCTGCAAGCGGCAGCAAGGTGAGTAAAGAACGAAAATTAAAGCAATCCAAGGATACCAAGCCATCGATTGCGGAGGTAACAAAACCAATGAGCCGCAGGACAAGGCAGAAATCTCAGATGGATGACGTTGTTATCAAAATAAAACGACAAGAAAATTCAACAAGCACGAACAGTGGTCTCCAAGATGACACATCATTTGCTGGTGCAACAAGCAAAGAAAAGGCTATGACCAGCACCTCTCAGGAGGTGGAAAATGGCAGCAGCAAGAGAGCGGTCCGAGTACGCAAAGCTTTGAACAGCACCGAAATCTCACAGGAAGAGCAGCCATCGACTAGCGCTGAGGCACGAAAACTTAGTAAGTTTAATTTGCCACTCGAGCTGGGTATTCTTTTTAATAACTCAGCTCTATTTTCCTTAAAGGTACTCGCAGAAAAAGTCTGCCAATTAAAGGTCAACTGAAAGGTAGAGTTTAAGAATTGAAGCCTTTACAATTTATATTGAGATTTATCACTTGCAGATATAAACGACTACGTTAAGAAAATAAAAAGTTCTGGCCGAAAAATAAAGTTGGCACTAACAATGTGCAACAATGCGGAACTGCACGCAGTATTGAGTTATCTAAGAAGTAAGTTCTCAAATGATTTAACTGAAAATGTATTTAACTGAATATATATCCCTCTTACAGATAACGTTGAATTTAGTAATGATCCATTAACCTGCGATTTGCTAATCATGGATAAGGGCGAACGCACTTATAAGTTTTTGGTTGCAATTGCATCGAACAAGCCCATTTTATCGTCTCGCTGGCTGCACGCGCTGAAGGAAACGCATTCCATGGTTGTGAAATCAGAGCACATCTTCAGCGATGCGAAGTTTGAGGATATCTTCAAGTTTAAACCCTCATCAGTATTGGAAAAGCCCAGTTTATTGAAAAGTCTCAATTTTATGTTAGGCAACGATATACTGCCAAATGCCAATGAAATGAAAGGTAATTGAATCTATACAGATTTGTCAGCTTGAGTTTTATTTAAACAGTTGTTTTTCATTCAACAGCCATTATTCAATGCGCTGGAGGACATGTGTACACAAGAGCACCTTCAGTCGCAAGCAATGTGCCACTCTATGTGGTAACGAGTAAGAAGGAGAAGAAACTGTGGTCACATCTCAGAGACTACACGAATGTACACTATATAAAAACTGAAGGCGTTATGCAAGCCTTATTGCAACGCAATCCAGAGTTGCTGGATGAGCACAAGCTCACATTCTAATTTAAAAACAACTTTGCTCCAATTTACACAAACGTAATATGTAAAATACTTTGTTAACAAATCAGTGAAATTGTAGAATTATTATTGCAAGATCTGTTTGAACAAGTCGAGAAAGATTGACATCAATTGCTTGAGCCATATGTAATCTCAAAAGGGAAGCTTCACACATCATCGCCAAAAGCTTTGATTTATGTTTAAGACGTTTTGTGAATGTATATATTCTAATTTGTAATATATTTTCATGTTTGTATTGAGTGATTTATATTATTCTAACTTTTTTCGTTTGGAACCCGTTGGCTTGTCAAATTGCTGCCTCATGCCGCCGGCGCGTTCATTGTGAAATTTCATATTGTTGGATGTCTCCGCATACCACGGAGAATCGAATTTTGTTGTGTCCTGATCAACTAAATGCGTGTATTTGGTGCGACCGCAGCGTCCGAAATTCTTCACTTGCATCACCTTGGGCAGAATGGTCTTGTCAAAGTGATCCTCGAGCGTGGCCTGTGCAAAGTCTCGTTTCAGCACGTCGTTCTCCTCGTCTAAGTAGAACGCACCGCGATGATAATATTTCTGCAGGAATTTATATTTGCCTTTAGTCGCCTTGTTGGTGACAAGTTTGGGATTCGAGCGCAGCTCCTGGCGTCGCTCCTCCTCGGTGAGATTGCGCATGCGTTCAATTTCCAGTTTATCGCGCTCAGAGCTGTAAAGTAATAATTTTTTTGGTGCTTTATCTTTTGAGGTGATTCTAAAAAGATTACTCACTTGTCACGCTCCTCGCGATCTCGCTTCATGCGCTTGAGTTCGCGTAGTTTCCAGGCCTCATATTCCACTTCGTCGTTCTCATCGGCCGTGCACACATCGTCAATGGACGCCTCATTTGTCTCTGGCTTGATTTTCTCCAAGTCCTTTTTCACGCTATCCTCCACCATGCGCAATGTGGCCCGTCTGCGCTCCTTGGCTGCCCGTTTCGCTTCGGCTTCCAATTGCTTTTGCTTTTGAGCTTCGCGTTCTTTTTCTTGTATGGTGGCCCGATCTCGTTTGCGCACAAAAAGCGGTTTCAGGCGTGGTTCATTTTCCTCCTCGCTTTCGGTTTCCTCCTCGTACTCGGAGCTCTCCGACTCCGACGATTCCGACTGCTTTTCGTCCTCCTTTTGCAGCACTTCTTCTTCACGTTGTTGCTGCAACATGCGCGCCCGCAGCTTTGTACGACGCGTCTCCAATTCTGTGTCACTTAGCTCAGAGTCTGTGTCGGACTCGGAGGCCAGCGTTATTTTGTTGGTGGCACGCTCGATGCGTCGCTGCGTTTCGGCGGTGTTGTCGTCTTGGAGCTCCTCCTCTTCGCTCGCGCTCTCAACCATTTCGGGCTCGTGAATGTGCCTGTGGCGCTCACGACGCTCGCGTTCCAAATCCTCCACATCCACAGGGCGTGCACGTAGTCGCCGCAGACGCGGATCATCAACCTCAGCCTCATCTTGCTCCGCCGTATTTTTATCAGCGCTGTTGCGTCGCAGCAGCTCGACTTTGTGGCGCTCCGCCTTGTGCCGTTCCAGTCGCTTTCGGTTGTCGACAAAGTCATCGTCATCGCTCTCATCCGAGCTGGAGTCGGCGCGTGCATAGTCAGGTCGCTTGCCAGATATATATCGCTGCACCTTAACCTTTTGCATGGATATCTCGCCTGGCGCAAAAAAAAAAAATTATTTTTGTTATACGACTGTTGCACAAACACTTTCAGATAACTTACCCTTCTCGTTTCGTATGGGCACCGCACCGGCGGTGCATTGAATCCCCGTGGGGACTGATGGAGCGCTCATTATGTTTACAAATTTTCTAATGCAACTAAGTTTATTGTATCAGCAAGATTTATAAGTTTGTTTCTGTTAGGGCTGTGACTATGGTCGATACTATCGATAGTCGCATATCAATACCGATACCGATAACGACAGTGCCATTTTGAGTTTAACTTATCAAGAAATCGTTATCAGAAGTTATCGAATCCACTGAATTTAAAATTATTCAGTTGTTGCTTCCATTCACATTGACTGGCGCTAAGCTTACACTAATTTTTGGTTACCTGTTGCTGAGTGTGTGCAATGACTCACATTTTAGATGAAGTCTCCCACTAATTGAGACACATTCAATAATTAATGCTATTAATGTAAGACGCCGCCAATTTTAGCAATTTCAACGCCCACTTTCATTAATGAAAACAATTAGCAATTGACTTTAGCGCTTTCTTTTTGCAACATCCAGGGGCGGAAGAACCAAACGCCAAAGGTCGCCTGAATATTTTACACTTACTTTTATGGGTACAAGTTGAGTCTGTTTTTGGTAACATACGTATCCATCATGAGGCTGCAGCAGGCGGCACGGCTCAATATGTGTTCATGACTTTGAGGGTGCCTCTTCAACCGCGTACTGCATTTATCGAAATGCTGTTGTTGGGCTAAAAGAAAGCATTGGCTAATTTGACATTTGATTAGATCATTATGGTCTTCATTTGACTTGGTTAATTACAATCATAAAAGTTAAATTGCAAAGCATTTTCATATCTTTACACACAGATTCCTATTCCATTAATCTTTGTTTGCAGCACCTCTTATATATTGTTAATAATGTACAAAAGTCAAACCCTTAAGACAGTTTCATTTCAATAGAAATTTATTGCTCTAGATGTTCTTGTTTTTTTTGTTTGTTTGATAACTTTACGGCTCTTGTGACAAATACTTTCAATTCCCATTTCTAATACATTTCAATTAAAATTAAACACTCACATTTTGCAAGAAGAGCGCAAACATCATAAAAATAATTGTAAGCAAATAATTTTCTATCAAGAAGAACGAAAGCCATTCGCTCGCTCGCTGTCGGATGGTCGATGTAAATCGCTACCAGATCGAACTCGTTATCGTTATCCAAGCATGAGACGCCACCAAGCATGCATAGCCGGAGACGCAATTGAACTGACCACATACAGATAAACTCGTATAGACGCTCAAATATTAATTGCCTCACTTTTTTTTTTGTGTTTTTGCTATGCGAATTATTTCAGTTACTTAAGAATTGGAGAGTCACAAAGGGCGACCATTGCTCAATAATTAAACTATTATATTTTCTTTAGAACGCACATGGTTTAATGCTTTTAGAAATTCATTGAATGGCGACGCCACCGATTAGCCATTTGAATGCGTGTCCAATTACATCTGTTTTGGGAAAAAGTTTTTGCCAGAATTTGCGGAAAATCCCATCTCATAGGTTGAGTGCCTATAAATGCTTATTGAAAGAGACGACAAATCTTAAACACAAACTGAAAGATGTATATAATTTTAATAGTATATACGAAATTTTCCACACTTAAATAAAGAAAAAAATTAAATTACAAAGCTATTGATTTATTTACAAACACTTGGAAATAAATTCTCGAGTGCAATAAAAACATTCTAAATTAACGTTTGTAGATTGAAAGTTAATCGAGAAATGTTTTTTATTAGCTATTAAAGTTTAATAATAAATACAAATTAATACAATTTATGAAAACTACAAAATGCATTTTGTCAATTTCTTGAGTACATCAATTAAGGCCCTGTTCAGGTCTCGTCTTGGTGCGCCACGCTCTGCTCTCATTGAAAGCGATCACTATCTGGACTCGCCGTCATTTCTTAGCCAGACTTGCGCTCTTCGCGATCACTTTGCTTACGCTCTTTCATTGCCCAAGAAACTGAGAGCCGGAGCGAGATTTCTGGCCATATAAAAACGCCTAACGATCCCCAGATACAGTCATTCATTTGAAAATTGTCAAAACGTTCGAACAACGAGAAAATATCAGTAAAAATCGCGAATAACAAACGGACAACAGTTGAAAGATTTATTAAAATAATAAAAATATTACTTATTCATTGATGAAAATTAATTTGTGACATAAAAGTCCTTGTGATTAAAGTGTCGAGTTTTTGTGTTTATAAACTAAATCATACATTTAATTTATTGTGCGTTGTTAACTAACTAAACCAAACTGAACTTAATGAAATATAAAAATAATCGGGGCACAATTTTGCAAATACAATTTAGGACATTTTTGCCATAGGATACCCCAAGCGAACTCAAAGGATTTTTGCGAAAGGATTAAAAAACATTATTAAAGGTGAGTGGAAATATGTCAGTAAAATATTAAATTATCTGTTTTTAAAACCAACAAAAGCTCTGACCAAATTACTTGAATTGAAGATATTGTAAACAGCACTTCATGAGATTTTAAATCGGTAGGAACTTTAAAATTTATGTAAATATGTATTTAATTTGTTACAATATACTCATCAAAAAGTAAATTAATAAATTATTTAGCTTCTAATTTTGTGGTCCCATGACTCAATTCCCAATAAGCCAATAGTAGAAACAAAAAAATTGAGTGAATTTTTTGGAGTAATTGGAAAAGTTCCCAAATAGAAATGTAGACATTAAAAAAATCTAAAGTTGTTGTTTGTGCTCGTAAATGTTCTTAATTAAATTCAATACACACATCTGCAAATTTCAAGCATGTCGAAAAGCAATTGTGTATTGCATGTGTTGTTATTATTATCAAATAATGCCAGTTTAAAACAAACAAGCAAAAAATGCTTTCCAGAGATACGCGTATATCAATTGACGCCATTAGAATCAAAAACGGAGATCTTTAGAGAAAGTGAAAGAGATGGAGGGATTAAGAGTGAGAGAGAAATTCATTCTTTGAGTAACTCGCTTTTTACATTGGTAATGAAGTGCACTTTGGGGCCTGCCGCTTTGGCTAGCCTCGTGGTTAGCCTCTGATTCTCTCCGAGACCAGGGCCGATTTCTGGCTAAAACTGGCGCAAGCCGGCGCAGTTCAGCATTTCCAACGGAAACCAGTTAAATTCGCTTAAATCTCATTGATGTGCTCACATTTCTCACTTGCGCCAAAGAGAGCCCAGAAACCGCCGAGTTCTTCCTATTTAGTTTGCAGATTGCATATTCATCAGATACTTTATATATGAGTGCAATTTGTTTCAGCAATTAAATTACCATATCACGAGACTGGACACTTTCAAGAGTTGCACAAAAAACTATAGAAATTAATGTTATTTGTCCTTGAGTAAGTTGACTCTTTTGTGAGCCGAAAGTGTCAATATAAAAAATTAACAATTTTGATACAATAAACAATTAATGGCCACATCTTTTAATCAAATTGTTTATGTAAGGAAATACATACAGATATGTTTGTACTTGAACATGAAAGCTGTTGAATGTATCTTACAGATACAATTGCAGAATTAAATTGATTAACGACTACAGCCCACAGTCTTTGTAATTGCCGCCCATTGCAAACCTTGAACTTGATCAACTATCCGTCTATGCCAAAGTTTACAATTATTTTCTTTTCATTGCAGTTTTTCTCGAGGTGCGACACTTTTCCAATTTACTGGCACAGTCTTTTGCAACTCTCCAGCCACAAGAACAACAACTTCTCAATATGTTTGCCACCATTTTGAAATTGTTGACACTGTGCGCCTTGGCACATTCTATTATTGCCCACACCTTGAAGCAACAACAGCAACAGCAGCAGCAACAGTATTTGTCCATTTCACCTGAACAAAAGTATCTCATTGTGCGTGGCGAGACTCCTTCCGATTCGGCCACATCGGAGGAGCATTTGCAGTTCAACGATGCTGCCACATTGCTGCTGTCGGCATTTAAGGCGCAACAGATTGAGTCTGGCCTGGGACTCGAGGAGTGCAGCGAGCCCAGCCATAAGGCGACCTTCTCTGGCATTGACTATTTCATATTGCTGGCCATGCTGGTTGTGTCTCTGGGCATTGGCGTCTTCTACGGCTTCTTCGAGACGGGGGGCAGTTCGTCAGATGACTTTCTGCTCGGCTCGGGCATGAGTCTGCTGCCTGTGACACTCAGTCTCACCACCAGCTTTGTTACGGCTATTGAGCTGCTCGGCAATCCATCGGAGATGTATTTCCAGGGCACACAATTTGTGCTGATTGTGATACCAATGGTCCTGGTCATACCGGTCGCCATGAAGATCTTCTATCCCATATACTTCAAAATGGAGCTGACCAGCTGCTATGAGTATCTGGGCATACGCTTCGGCAAGGAGATACGCATCCTGGGCGCCCTGCTCTATGTCATGCAGGTTAATTGATTGAAATCCAGCCTGGAACTACTTGTTTCAATTCATTTTTATTTTTTATAGATGTGCTTTTATACTTCTGTTGCTGTCCTGGCGCCAGCCATTGCTCTGTCCAAGGCTACGGGCCTGGATACCAAAATTGCCGTCTTCCTTATATATATTGTCTGCGTCTTTTACTCCTCGATGGGTGGCATAAAAGCTTGTGTTATTGCCGATTCGTTTCAGGTAAGTACTTCGTCGCTTGCGATTTTAATCCATTTAACAAATCTTTTATATAATTTTTTTTTAGGCTGTTGTCCTGGCTGTCTCCCTGGTGCTCATTGTTGGTCTGGGCTGCTTCTACAGTGGTAATCCTGTGCAGGTCTTTCGGACCGCAGCTGAACGCGGTCGCCTCGAGTTCTTCAAGTGAGTTCATTTCTAATTCTCTCTACATGCTGTAATATAATTGTGGACAATACGCTTAACAGCTTTGATGCCAATCCAACAACTCGTCACACGGTTTGGTCAGTGGTTGTTGGTGGCTTCTTTTACTGGACATCACTTTTCTGCACCAATCAGGCTTCGGTGCAGAAGTGCATGTCCCTCAAATCCTTGAGGCTGGCCAAGATTGCGCTGGGCTTTGCCATTATCGGATTGATATTTGTGTTTCTGCTCAACTTTTATACGGGCCTTATGGTGTTCAACCATTATGCGGATTGTGATCCTTTGAGTGTGGGTCGCATCACAGCATCGGATCAGCTGTTGCCCTACTATGTAATAAATACCTATGAGGGTATTTATACAATTGCCGGCATCTTTGTTGCCGGCATTTTTGCAGCTAGCTTGGGGTAGGTCTTCATATGATATGATATATTCTTACTGGTGCTAACTCTATTACAATCCTTGCAGCACGGTTGCCTCTGCTTTGAATTCGCTGTCCGCCGTTACCTGCGAGGATTTGCTTATCAATGGCATGAACATTAAGATTTCTCCGGAGAAGGGCGCCACCTATGCCAAATGGATGTCCCTAGGCTTTGGTGTGGCCTCTTTCGGCCTGGTCTTCATTGTGGAGCATCTGGGCGGTGTGCTGCAGGTAACTCTAACGCTCAATGGCCTCATTGGAGGCGTTACGTTGGGTCTATTTGTGCTGGGTATTGCCTGCAAGCAGGCAAATACCAAGGGTGCCTTCTATGGTGGATTGTTATCGCTGGCTCTTGTCATATTTGTGGGAGTGGTCGGGCAAATTGGCAATGTGGAAACTCCGCCGTTGCCCACATCCGTGGAGCGCTGTGATTGTCATCTGAATGTGACGGGCATTATCGATGAGTTACTCACCGAAAGTTTGAGGCCCGTGGAACACAAAGGATTTACGTAAGTGCAAAGTTAAGTGGTGGCTAGAAAATTAGAACTTCCAGAAGTTAAAACATCATAACATTTTACTTTCTTCCACAAATTAGTATTATTTACTTTATGGATTCACTATTTGCAACTGAATGTTCTAATATTCGAGTCACTACTGTATCAATCACTTGTAGATAAATTGCTTCAAATATTATTTATTTCAACAGATCTTTGGCAATCTTTCGGCTGAGTTACATGTGGTTCAGCATGATTGGCTGCTTGTTAACCGTTTTTCTTGGCTGGCTAATATCGATCATCATTGATGCACTGCAGCGACGCAGAATGCTCAAGATTACGGCGAAGGGCATTGATAATCCGGCCATCTCTGCCGATGTCCTGAAATACGACAGTCCCGTGCAGTTTGTCACTGTGATGCCTGTTGAGATGACCACTGATGAGGGACACGTAAATCTGGCCATACGCATAGACGATGAATACAATACAAACTAGATTTCGCATAAGAAATCTGGTGCAAACATATTCCTGGTGTAACTGCAATCACCATTGTACAAAGTTGTCATAGTTTGTAGTTGAATTCGAGTCGCAATCTAAAATGTCTAAGCTTAGTCGAATGAGTGATTTTTAGTTTGTAAGCCCGAAAGCGGGTCCACATCTAACTGGCTACCCGTAGACAGTATTCTACTAATTAATTAATTTAATATTTGACCTATGTGAATGTTTATCTGTTATAGTTTTAGTTTTGACATTATAAACGCTGTTCTTTGCGTTAACAATAAAACTATTTAATGTGTACAATGATTACGGACGGCACTGTGTTGCCAGATCACAGGGTTAGCAGTGTCACGAACCATTTGCTGTTGACGGTGTGGATAACAAACTGAACGAAACGTTGAACCTTTTTCATGTGTGTTTCGTTGAGTTTTATAAGAAATGCATTTTTATTTTATGTGAAATATTGAAATACTTACATTTTAGATGCTCTTCTTAAAATATTAGCGTTGTTGTCCTGATTTTTGATGCGTTGACTGGAACTTAAAAATTTCTATTTCTCAGACTCATAATTATAAAAATTCGAATTTTTTTTATGTGTATTGTTCAAAGACCTTTATTTTGTGTTGGAATTTAAATTCGAAAAAATATGCACACATTAAGTAGAATAATTAATGAATTAATCAATTGGCTTTATAAGTAAGTATAATGATAGTTACGCAAAAATGTACAATTTAAAAATGCTAAACATATATTTACAATATCCTTGCGCATGTCCTGGCAATCACGTTACGCTTATCTCCTCATCGCTGTCCGAATTGGAATCATCGTAGTCATCATAGTACAGCTTCATAAACTCCGCCCCCTGAAACTGAGCGGCAGATGTGGGCGTGCCAACTGGCGGCGACTGTTGTTGCTGTTGTTGTTGTTGCTGCTGCTGCTGCTGTTGTTGCTGTTGTTGCTGTTGCTGCTGGTGATGATGATGTAGTTGAGCGGCAGCCGCTGCAGCAGCCAGCTCCACCTCACGCATGGCTGTAAAATGTGGCGAATGATGCAGTTGCTGCAGTTGCTCAAAGCGACGCTGCTTCGCCTCCTGGATGCTTGTCTCCAGCTTGAACTTGAGATCGACGGCCACCAGCTGCTTCTGCATCTCGGCATTAATCTTTGCCTGAAATTCGGCTGCGCTGGCTACGCCCGGTGGCGACGAGGCTGCCGAGGAGACCGTTGTCGTTGGCGTCGGCGTCGCTGATTGATCGCTCATCTTCAAGCTGGTCAGCAACGGTGGCGGCGAACTAATTTGCATGCCATAACTAATCGCATTCGAGGGCGTTGATGCCCCCTCCATTGGTGAACTGCTGCTTCTGGCAGATTGCGGTGATTTGGGTGCGACAGCTGTCGTTGTTGTTGTTGTTCCTCCTACTCCTGCGCCTGCGCCAGCGCTCGCTCCAGGCTCATCCTTGGCAGCTGATGTTGGCGGCGGTGGTGAGACGCTACAGCTGGGCGAGAGCAATGATGGCGATAGCGGCGTAAGTGGACGATCGCATTTGGCATCGGATAAATCCGGATTCGGATTGTTCTTGTTGGGCAGCGTCTGGTCGCGTGAGCCACCATTGGCCAACAGTTCGCGCTCCTTGGAGTTGCGCCATTTCATGCGGCGATTTTGAAACCAAATTTTTACCTGCAAGTGCAAATGAAATGGGTAAATTGAAATGTGTCCAACAGTTGGATTGATGCCTGTCCGTTGCAGCAGCAACCACTCGCTGACATCTACCCACCCACCCATTCCCCATTCCCATAAAATGCCCACAACCGACCTAAAAAGTTTTCATGACCACAGGCGCAGATAAATTCATGGTCAAAAACGAACTTTTTGGGAAACATTTTTGCTGGAAAAGTTTCTGTGGCAAAAGGCAACTAATGTTAGCACGAGGGGAGGAAGAGAGAGTGAGAGGGAGAGAGGGTCGAGAGAGCTCGGGGGACTATGGCGTGTGTGTGGGCGTGGTTCGGGGCAAAAGTTTGAACTGCAATGCCAGCAGCAGACGCTGGCCTATCCATAATAAATGCAAATGAGAGACATTTGCTAAAATGGCTACAAATTGATTAGAGGCCGCACAGTGTCGCCAAATGCCCTCAAATTGTGTTGAACTTAAGAACCATTTTAGAAATAGTACATCATATAAATATTAATAACCATTACAGTAAAGACTTAAGATCTGAGACAGGCACATTTTCCTCGAGACTGGCACTTTTGCCACACTGTACGGTCTAAAAGTTGGTCCAGCAAAAGTGTTGTAAGCTTCCCGCTCACATATGCGTGTGTGTGCGTGTATGTGTGCGTGTGTGTGTGCGCGTGTGTGTTTTGCTTGTGTGTATTTGTGTTTATGTATGACTGCAGTTGACAGGGACAGTAAGAGACAAGTAGGACGCAAACACTCAAAAGCAAATTGCAGCCACCCTGGCGTGGGCTGGCAACCCTGTGCCGCTTGCTAACTTTTGCGACTGTTTTTGAGTTATTATTCAATGGGTGTTTACCTCAGTTGTGTTACAGTTGCTGTGTCTCGAACACACAGCAGGACACTCGCACTTTTGTCGCAAGAGCCCCAAACAACCGTTTGCCACAATTTATAGGGTTGACATGCCCCAAAACCTAAAACTCTGCCCGCTACAAACACGTAATTAGTTCACAATTTTCCTCATTTTTTTTAAAGCAAATTGATGCGTAAAATTGACTTGTAGTCAACGGAATGGAATAAGCCTACACCCGATAACCGATATAATCTGCAGGCATATAAATAAATAAACAACAGTAAAAACAACAACAACAACAAGAGCAACAGCAACAGCAACACAAGCAGTGCTGTAAAGTGCTGACATGTTAAACAAGCGATTAACCGCAGAGATTTGTGCAGAGCAGAAAAGTCGCCCCAGCCTGTGCTTTGGCCACGTGTCGAAGTTTCTCTTCTTTGGTGGGGTTTGCTGTTTTACTTACTTCCGGTCATTGAATTTTCCAGCGTCTAACCCACCCCTCCTCCTACACAATAGCAACAGCGGCAATTGAAATAATAAGCTCAGGCGGCGATAAGATTAATGATTATGGTCCCAACCCGAATCCTGCACAGAACCTTCGTTCTGGTCGTCGTCATCGTCGTCGTCGTCTGTTTTTGATGGAAATTAATTATAAAGCGTGCAGTTTAGTATGCGTCTACGGGTGGGCGCCACTGTCGACTAAAAAGTCGACAAGAAAATGGACCTTAAACTGGACCCACAAACACCATCCCCTCTCCATCGTTTGACCCACCCACCCTCGTCCATGCTATGCGTGCAAGTTTAATGAGCTCGAAATTATGATGTTTGCTTTGGCTTTTAATAGGTTTAATTTGGCTTTGACATTTAACAGGCCAAGGCCTGCATAGAATTAGTTCAAATACCAACTTTATACATACAAATAGAAAAACCTGTTATTAAATCGCAAATTACAAATGAAATTTGTGACATGTAAATTATAGAAATTTTAAGCTGCATTTAATGGAGCTCTTTCAAAATTGTACCATTGTCCAATTAGTGACAATCCATACATATACATATATATATATATATAAATGGGGGTTTTTAGCATGTTTACAAATATTGCGCTTGTTTCTCCTAGCTTATTATTAATGTATAACATTAACTTGTTTTCATTGTCATTGTAGGAAATTTAATTTATGCACAACTGAAATGTTGTTTGATTGTGCTTATTATGGTGTGAATTAGAACTCGTGTAATACGATTTTATCGATTGGCGTGGCTACAAGATGCAAAAAAGATTTTGCCAGTTCATTCCAACACTTTTGTGGGGCATAATTTCAGGATGAAAATTGAGCTACAGTCGCGTTTCCAACTCTGAATTTTGTTTCAATCTACAAGTCAAACCATGACCAAAGCGGCCTGGATTTTGAAAAACGGTTCAGCTTCCTAAGTTATGGTTCTTTTCCATTTTGAAAATCGTGCCAGAATCTCGTTTACAACTTTAAATGTCTTATTAATATTGATATCAAACGATGATCAAAGTCGGTTTAGTTTTGACTAAGTTATGGCAGTCAACAATTTTGAACAGTTATTTTTTACTTAAAATTCGTGTATGAATTGAATGTTATTCAAAAAAAAGTACAGCTCTATTGTTAAAATAGTGTATCAGGCAGTCGGGATTACGTGTTGCTGATACTTATATGATTTTTCGCAACTTCTGTAATCAAATCAAGCGCTTAAATGATTCCCATTATTGCGCCCTCGTTCACAAAGGAGTCGACACATTATCCTGAACCAGTTTCAGCCCCCATTGGTAAGTAAGTAACAGATTTTTCTGACACGCCGCCTGCATAACGTGCATAGCATTTGTTTGAAGTTTTTATAAACCCGGGCTGGCGACGAGACCTAAATGGAGTTGAAGTGGGAGGTTGAATGGATACTGGGATGGTGGATTGCTGGGATTGGTGGCAAATGGTTTGTTCAGTCAGTTTGGGCAACAAATTGCTTTGGCTCCTTTTGCCGAAAATTGACTTTGGCAATGAGCACAAGCTGTTGTGTTCTGTGGGTGTGCATGGGTGTGTGTGTGTGGGTGAGATTCCAACTACAGTGCTGGCAGTCTGAAGAAGTATCCTGTGTCTGGCAACATATGTTAACTAATGAGGCAGTTGCCTTCGCTCTTTGACAGTGTGGGGTGAGTTTGTCAAGCGATTGCTTGCCTCGACATGTCATTCGATATGCTGCTTAATAGCGTATTAAATAGTCTGCTACTATTTGCAAAAGTCATTTCGACTCATTTCGTCGACGTTTTGGGTTACCAACAATTTGTTACTCCAGCCATTTTCCTGGCTGTGGTTATTGTTTTAGGACACGTCACCGACTTGGAAGCTGCACCCTTCCCCATCCTTCTCTCTCTCCCTCTCTCTCTTTCAATCTGGCTGTAGCATTTATTTAGCAATTTGTCATAAATTTATTTTGTAACCAAAGCTGCAAATGATGGTTTTTAATGTTTCTCAATCGTTTTTGCAAGTCTAGAAATGAAATTCGAGTTATGAACACATTTTGTGATGTTCAAGTGCTTTTTGATTGTCGTTTAATGGAATTAGGCATGTGAACTTAAATGTGTTCGAATATTTTTGAGATATCGCAATAATTTAGCTCAATTCACAGCATATATCTTGTGCAACTGGCTTAAAATCGAAAATATGTGTTTAACAGCTTAAATCACTTGCAGAGCTTTTTACAACTGAAAGCAACGCCCAAAACCATTAAGCTGCTAACAAGAGTCATAAAAGACAAGTTAAACAGTCAAAAAGGCCAATGCAGTAGTCTGTTATGTATAAATATAAATATATATATATATATATATCGTAAATATATCGTAAACAATAACCTTCTTATATTTACAGATTATTTATCATACAATTTGATTTAAAGCGATTTGTCGTTGAAGTAAATAAAAAACAGCAGAATCCAGATGACAAACAAATGAAAATAAAAAAGCCTCAAATGTCTGCAGTAAACCACCCCACGTACATGCACACACACACACCCACACACACACACACACATACACACACACACACACACACACACACACACACACACACACACATAGAAAGCGAGGCAGACAAATGAAATAAAGATAAAAATATTTATAGCGTGCAAAATGCCAAAAGTGCCCAAAAGAGTCGAGTGTACCAAATGCTGAAGCACGCAGAATTTTCACAGTTGATTGCAAGGATTTTCCCGCTGTCTCTCTGTCAGTATATATTTCTTTCTGTTTTTTTTTTGTGTTTTCCATTTGCCGGGGCGCTTTCCCCCATTTTTCGACAAATCAAAAACAGACGAATTTGTTTTGGACATGACACTTAAAAAGTTGCTGCCGGCTCTGCACAACACTGACACGTGTGTGTGTGTGTGTATGTCATTGTGAGTGTGTGTGTGTGTGTGTGTGAGTGTGTCTGTGTCTGCGGGAGGGTTGCTAAAGCGGCAACTCGTTTATCGCGATTCCTTGAGCTTTGCTTTGCGCATTGATTTAAAAATGTAAATCAGTTTATAGAATTTGGCCTCAAGATGTTTTCATTTCCGCTTTCTGTATTTGGCAGGCGGTGGTTGTTGTTGTTGTTGTCGTTTTCTGGCGGTTTGGCGTTTGAAGTGTCATTAATGGCAATTAAATTTATAGCTGGCAGATTATGAGGCTGGTAACTGTCACTTGCAGTCTGCTGCTGACTGTGGGTACTGAACAAATTTCGAATCTAAAAAGTCCGTAATACAGCTGATCTATACTCCATAGGAGCACACAATCAACCCAATGCACGTGACTTGCATGCGATATTAACAAAAAATAACAACAACAATCGAGAAACAATAAAAACGCACATAAATCGCGCGACAATAAACGCTGTCGCGTTTTTAAGTGACCCTTTTTGGCGGTGCAGACTTTTCGAGTGCGTTTGTAAAAATCGCAATAAACGTTGCAATGAACAACACTCGAAATGATGAATCACCTGAGCGGTTTGCCATCAATGCAACCGTTTGTCAACCGCAAGGCACGCGACGCTGCTGCACCCATTGCACTGCCTCTGTATTTATGGCGGCGGCGAGTGTGAGTTTGAGTGTGTGTTGCAAAAGTGGGCAGCGTGCAGCAAATGAACAACAGCAAACGTCCAACAAAAAGTGCAGTTCGACAATGGAGACGAGGAGCAGCTCTTAAATCATATTGCATACAACTAGGCGCCAGGACACGCGCTGCGATGCAATCCTTGCACATACAAACATACACACACACACACACACTCCAACTCCACCTTTATTTGTGGGTGTGTATGTGTGAGTGTCACTTGGGTGTGAATATCCGCACTCGTTGGCACAACCACAAATTCCCCCAGACCAGCAACTCCCTGGCCACATAGCCGTTAATGGAGCCGGTGTCGCCATCGCCGCCGGCTGGACAACACTTTTGTCCTTTGTTCAGGCGTGTGGATGGAAGGACCAAAGCCAGAACTGGACCTTGGGACCAACTGCTGCGATTTGACTGCGAGTTTTTCTGACATTTTTGCACATTTTTTGTTAAAAAGTGTTCTATGGCTTTGTTTTTGACGCCATCCCGTCGACATTTTCATTTTCCCATTTGACAAAGTGCAATTGATGAATGCTTTGATTCTCTCTCTGTCTCTCTCTCTCTCTCCCTCTTTCTCTCTCTCTCTTCTGTTTCACACATACTAGTTCTAAAGTTAAATCTGCTGCTGTGATGTGGCTTTGTACATATTTTTTTGTACTTCAAAGATTTATGGCTTGGGAGTGGGCAATAATCATAAAATAATAGTAAGACCCACAGCTATACGTAGAGACTGGAAAAAATGGATAAAAAGCAAGGAATTCTGGAAAACTTCAAACCTGCCATTGATTAAACTTATATAAAAAGTTTCCTATGAATTTTACTCCGATTATCTTTAATAGAATAGTTTTCTTGATAATAGCTTGATGAGTTAATCATGAAGTTAATTGAGATTTTAAGTACGTGAATGGTGTGATTTAATCATAGATCTGATTTTTCTTAAATACCTTTACCTGCACTGCTCTTTCTGCTTTAAGTAATATTTGTTACCTCACAAAGTAATATGTAACTGTGCATATTACGTCAGAGGTGCATCCACAATTTCGTAATTACACACTTGTTAATTGAAAACAAATGATTAACTAACCGGCTAGATAAGTATATACCTTTATAATCACACACATAAAAGTATAGAATTACTGGCAATACCTTTTAATGGGAATTAGAACCCATCCAATAAGGCCCAATTTGGCACATGTGTGTTCGTTCTATCGTCATCTGACTGGGCATTATATGATCATTAAGGAGAATATGATCGATCGGCAGAGTGTAAAAAAGGGGCGTGACGGCTCTTCCACTGCGTTGATGATGCTAATGTTGCTGATGTTGCGGATGATGAATTCATGCATCTCTTCGCTCGCTGACAAATGCAACTGGACACGCTTATTGCGTAATTATGAAATTTTTATGAATTATATGCAGTTCGGCAGCAGAAAGCAGGGGAATACAAAGCGACAAAAAAAGAGCTGCACTAATTTGGCATGGGATGATTGTCAGCATCATCATTTGCCGACGGCTGTTACATACCTCTGTCCCCCCGCTCGTCTTGCCGCTCACCGTCGGCTGCTGACAAGTCGCAGTTGGCCCATTGATTGAGTTGTGATCGATTACATTTTGACAAGGCCAAATTGGTCATGCCAATTTTTGCAGCAGCAGTCATGTGAAAATTTCACTGTGAAAATGTGTCCCAATGCTTTCATTCTATCTCTTTAATTTTTTGTTGGAGAAATGAAATTTAAAAAAAGTAACGCTTGAATTAAAGTACCTCTAAAGTATATTCACACTTTCTTTTTTTTAATATATAAATAAAATAATATCTAAGTCGAATCATTCTTAAATGTTATTAATTTTTAACAGTACTTCTCAGGCTAAGGCAGTTTAATTAAATATAGATTTTGGTAAAGATCTGCTGGCTATAAGCTATATAATATTTGTAGCTTTTATTCGTGTAACATGAATTAATACTTAAAGTTTTTGGCAGCACAATGATGCGGAGGAGTTCTTTTCCTTTCTTGGGACACTTTCAACTTTTTACCAAAGTGAAAGAGAATAAAAAGGAATTAATTTAATTATGCCGTCACAGCACAATCAATAAAAGCCAACTTACCCCACCACACTAACGATTCCACCTGCCCCCTCGTTTGCATGGGAAGCCGAAATGAATTTCTTATGGCTCGTTATAATTTCATTATATGTATTTCGATGGCAACAACAAGCGACCTCTTTATATATGTATGTACATACGGCCAAGACAAGCGACTGCGCATTTAAGGGAAGCACGCCCAGACCCCATACCCCCATCCACTGCCACCCCGCCCCCTTGTGCGACCTGTTATACTTGTACTGGCTTCCATTTTGCTCTGCGCAGCCATTGCTGAGAGCTTTTTGGGTTTTTGTGCATTTTCAGGGCGGAGTTTTATTTTGCGCTGCTTTATGGCTTTTATTTTATATGCCGTCGCTTTTGCTGTTGTGTCCTATTTATTATTATTATTTGTATTATTATTGTTGTTGTTGTTGTTTGCTGTTGCTTATCAAAGCTGATTTGAAAAGTTTTTAAAAATGCCGATGCGCGGTAAAAAATATATTTTATAATGGCATAATTTTAAGTTTATTATGAGCTCGTCTCAGAGGGGTTTATTGATTTTGTTCTTGTTTATGGCTGTCGGATTGGTTACACCAAATTGACCCAGATGGGCCGAAAGTTTTGGTTAAAAAGTTGACTTGAAGTGAATTTTAAATTAGCCACCTAATTGAAAGCTTCAGAGATGGGTAATTGAAAGCATAGTACAAGAGTTAAAACAAAAAATACTTTAATTTAAGTTAAGTGCGGCATGAAATTAGATGTCAATCCTTAATTAACTTCGTTAAGTTAAGCTTAACTCGTTAAGGTTAAGCTTTGAAGACGATATGTAATAGATTTTTGGAGCCTAATTTTTACAAAAGGTTGATGGATTTTTGAATAACTTAGCCCCAAGCTAGACACTGCAACTCAACTCACCTGAGAATCTTTTAGGCCCAATCTTTCAGCCAGCTTCTTGCGATCTGGTTTGCTGATATATTTCTGTTGCTGGAAACGCTTCTCCAGCCCCTTGCGCTGTGAGTCTGCATTGAGGGAGAGAGGGAGCAACAGTTTTAAATGCAGTTAAGCCACAAGGACAAGCTCCCAAACCACGGTGCACCACACTCTATACGAACCTGAGAAGACGGCACGCCGCATCATGCCTCTGCGTGGCTTGCCACGTGTCGAATGCGCCCAGGGGAAGCCCTGACCAGGGGGAAGGGGAAACACTTGGGCACCAACTGCAATTAAACATATTGGGGAAAAGTGCATTAGTCAAGCGGGTGAGGAGAGGAGAGCGTAGTCATTTGGGGATTGGTCGGCAAACACTTGTTAATGAGCGCCATGGGGTGCCCAAGAGGCAGTTGGGCAGTAATTACGTGGCCATAGATTAGAATGTAAAGAGGTCAGAGGTCAGGGGACTCACCACTCATGTAGGGATTGCGACAGTGCGCCAGTAGCGAATGCAAATGTGGATGATTCAGTGTGTGTGGCAGAAAGGGTGTTGGCCGACTGGGCATGGGTTTGGCAATCACCGGATGTATAGGCGGTGGCGGGGGTGGTGGTGTCGGATGCGATGTTGCCCCTGTTGCTTGTCCACTCAACAGTTGTTGCTGTTGCTGCTGCTGTTGTTGTTGCTGTTGTTGTTGCTGTTGCAGCTTTTCTTGCGTTAATCTTCGATTGTTGTTGTCCTCGTTGGTTTCGTTGCCGATTTCGTGCGGTCGACCATCGAGCAGAGCATTGTTGTTGTTGTTATTGGAGTTGCCATTGCTGTTGCTGTGATTGTGGTCGCTATCACTAATTGTGCTGCCAGGTGACGACGAGGATGCGGCCGTCGTTGCTGTGGTTTGCGGTTGACAACTATTGCCATGGTGCTGCTGCTGTTGTTGCTGTTGATGTTGCTGCTGCTGGTGCGTTAGAAATGCGGGATGTGGAAAATGTGCATGGGCATGATGATGCAGTGGGTGTGACAGTCCAAGTGCCGCCTGCCCCACCAATGCCGGATGGTGTTGCTGATGGTGTGAATGATGATGATGATGTGGTGGTGTCGGCTGTTGTTGCTGCTGTTGCTGCTGCTGCTGTGCATGATGATGGTGCTGATGATATTGATGTGTGTGATGTTGCATAAAGTTTTGTTGTAGATAAGGCCATATATGCTGCGGTTGCATAAACTCTGTAAAAGAGAGAAAAATATGTTTGAAAAATGGATTGTAAAGTTAAGAGCAATTGACAGCATCTTAAACAAACGTTTTTAGATCAGGAATACTTTTGGGAAAGTGAAAAGATGTTTCAAACTAACCAAATTAACCAAGAAGAAGTAGAAGTAGTAGTAGCCTACCTTGTACAACTCAGTCAATATTTCCATATAAATTAATGGTACATTTCTATCTACTTCAATTTAAGTATTCCTATCAGTTTCAAAATCCAAACGTATTAAACAATTAATCATCAATAAATTAACATTAAAAATCAAGTTGTCAAGTTGTTTAACAAAGTGCGCCTAGCCAACCCCAGTCTCATATAAATTACCGCATTTAAAATCTCATAAGATCAGATAAAATCTTATCCACGACTTATGACCATGTTAAAGTGTCTGGTTCGTAAGCTTATCAAAGGGAACTTCAAAACAAACCCCAAAAGCGTGAATGAGCATGCACACACTCACATATTATCAGACTCGAATATCTTGTCAAGAAGCCAACCCTTCATGTGTGGGTGCGTCTCTGTATGTGTGTGTGTATCTTGACTCCATAGCAGATGCTGCTTTGAAGTGTCAAACTGGCATAATTAAACAGCTCGCAGCTTCCAATTCTAGCAAGCTTCCTTTCTCCTTACACAGATGCCAACACATTTAAAACTTTCAACACACACACACACCTTGAGAGCAGACACCGTCAACGCCTTCATTTTGTGATTTCAGCTCATGTGGAAAGCAAACAAAACTTTTGCGCCTTTAATTGTGGAGCAAGGAACGAGGGTGGTTGGGAGCCTGAGGAACGATTTTGGCGCTTTGTGGCTGCATTTCAAAATCTAATTAAACACCGAAAAACAGCAGACGCCATTCGCACACACACAGACACACACACACAAAAGCACACACATACACACGCACACACTGACAGGCGCTGCAGGATATGATTTTAATTCGATTAGAGTGACTGAAACAATTAACGTATTAACGCCTCTTTAGTTCGCTATATATGTGTGTGTGTATTTTGTGTGTGTGTCTGTGTGTGTGTGTTGTGTGTGCGTTTAATTTGCTGAAATCTTGTGGCGAAAGTTTTTGTGGGTGCGTGTGTGAGCCACATGTGTGCCTAATGACCGCACAAATTAAGTTATAATTGTTCGCATTGTTTGTTTGGGCTTTCGATGGTTTGCGCCAGTTTTTGCATCTGTGCCACGGCAAATGCCTAAAATTGTAGTTGGCAAAAAGTTGTTCGATTCGGTTCTGTGACACAAAAAGTTAATTTGTGGCTGTGCTAAAAGTAATTCGACTGACAAATAAATTATACTCAATTAGCTCCCAGGTCAGTTATTTATGCAATAAGATGGTAATAAAATATCGAAAGTTATGCAATTGAGGCTACAAAGATTGCAGCACTCTAAAAACAGATTATTCTAAGAGTAATTGTGATCAAGAAAAAGTCATCTAAGTGCGCTTTAAATATTTCTACTTGTTGTCTTTTCTTTCAGATAAGTCTTTTACAACTTTGTTTTTCTTAATAATCTTGACAGCTTTAATCTGCTTTGAAAAAATCATCCGCATTTTTAAAAGAATTTAAACACAGTTTTACAAATTTTAAGAGCTAAAATTTTATCATTTTATTGTATTTATAGTAAACACAATTCTTTTGTGATTTTCTGTCATTTAATTCATGCGGAAATAGCTATAAATAGCTGCCTTTTTCTAGAATAAGCAGTTGTTAAATCTTCCACTGTTTTTTTTTATCCGCAGCTCTAATCCGTTTTTAAGAACCATAATCATCTTAAGAAGTAATCGTAATACATTTACGGTACACCCATTTATGATCTTTCAAAAATTTGATCTACCCACAACTCGCATAAGTTTTTAATCCTTGCAACGCTTCTGCCATTTTATCCATGCGAAAATAGCCAAAAATAAAAGAAGAAAAATTGCCACATAAAATCACATAAAAAATACTGGTAAAATACAATAAAAAAGAGTCAGCCCACACATTAATAATAAACGGCACATTACAAATCCCACAAGCTGGAAAACAAAGACAAAAAACCGAAGAATTTGCCAATTCACATGCTAAAAAAACATTGAATGAAATGCGGCGCAGTTATAATGACTGATTGACAATTAGACACGCCTACTTTTTTATTTGTGCGAGGAACAACAAAAAAACAACCCAATGTGAACCCTCGTTCTGGTAAGCAGCACGCGCAGCCGCAAAAGGACGAGGACGAGCAAGGATGTAGGAAAGCAGAGTGCGGAACTCGGAACTGGTTTATGCGCATTTGGTTCTGGTGGCGGCTACCGACGGATTTGCTGAGGCTCAGATACAATAATTTAAACATGATTAGGTGTGGTTGTGTTTTTACAGCCGTTGCAAGGACGTTGCCTCAAGGGCTTAAAGAGCACAATAAAATAGATAGATATTAAAAAAAAAGAGGCGAGCTGATCCCCGTGGCACATCGAAAGCGTTGCGATCCTTTTTGAGCAACTGATTTTCATTTCTATCAACGGTAAAATTGTTATTCTTTCGTCTTTTCATATTGCAATTGTATTTATATTTTTGTTGATGTTGTTGTTGTTTGGCATTAGCCACGGCAAATTAATTGCCAAGCCGCGTTTATTACCACTTTTTGCCCTTACCGTTTCGAACGCGGACTCCTTCGCGTGTGTCACCGAGAATGGCGGATACGCTGAACTTAAGTATGGGCTTGCTGTTGTTATCCTTGAGTATGGTGGTGCCGCCGGTGGTGCTGTTATTGCTGATGCTGCTCTCCTTGGGCTCCACTTTGGGCAATTTGATTGCCTCACGCTCCAGCTCATCGTCCAGCTCCTCCTCATCCAAATGCGGTGTCTCCACACTATCGATGTCCGCAACGATTTCATCCTCATCCTCATCGTCCTCGTCATCGTCCAATTCCATCTCCTCAATGCTGTCAACACTTTCCGCACGATTCTCACGGCACTTATCACATTTATAGCCACGTTTGGCACAGTTGCAATTGCACAAAAGCTCCGAGGAGGAGGAACGCTCCTCCGCCGCCGGTTCGCCCGGGCCACGACTCAACAGCATCTCGCTGAGGCTCGACTTTAGCTGGCTCTCACTGTAGCTCTGGGCGCGCTGGGCATGCAGTAAGCTGTCCACGAGAAAGGCCGTCGACATCACGTGCCGTTCGCTGCTTTAGCTGCTTTGCTCTACTCTTGCCACTAAGTGTCTATATGTGCTTGGCCAGTGCTGTGCGCGCCACGTAACCGTCGAGTGCTCGATTCGTACTGAATCAGCCAGCATCAGTTTTTTGTCTCTGGCTGCTGTTGCTGCTGCTACTGCTGCTGCTCCTGCCCGGCGCAGCAGCAGCGCCGCAATTTAGGGGTTGCTCTGCGGTGGTTGGTCTGTTTCTCCTGCCCAGTCGCTGCTCGCAACTCGGTGCAGTGTCTATGTATGTGGCACGTGACGGCCTCCTTATGTGTATATATGTGTATATGTGTATATGTGCACATACATTTGTACAATTTCGACTCTTAACTCTCTTTGTATGTGCCTTTGTGTCCTGTGGCGCCTTTGCTCTGCTCGCTTGTCCTGTTATTGTTGTTCGCTTTTTATTTGATTTTATTTGTGTGAAAACAATAAAAATTTAATTTTCTTGTTTTGTTGTTTGCCTGCCTTGAACTGCTCTCGTGTTTGGATGTTTGTTATTCTTTTTTTCTTTTTGTTTTGTTTTTTTTTTGCCTCCATTTTGTTGTTGCCGTCCTGCTTGTGGGTTGATCCTCTTTTCGGCGCACAGTGGTTTGAATATGACTCAAGCGACTCAAGCTTGTGATTAAGTAGTGCTATAAATTCATATAAATATCTTTTGTGCATCTTTTACACTGAAAACAAGTTCCCAAAATTGTATCATTGAAATAATTATGAATTACACAAACCTTCTATTTTTTAACCTTTCCATTTTCGAACCAATTCTACGCGATCGTTTCAAAAATATTTTGCACTTTCAATAAAGCTTAAACTGAAACAATCTTTACAAAAGAGATTTTTTACAAAATTCAATAATATTTGAAATAATTTCTTCATTATCTTTACATATTCTTTATTAATACCAACTCAGTACTTCAGTACTTTTATTCACTAATTGTTTAATAGGAGCTGCTGCAGGATTTCCACATGGAGTAGGCTAAATCATTTAGCTAAACATCCTTTACCAGATGTGGTAGCATGTACACACGCAATTTGTTGCAGCAGGGCAGCGTTTTGGCAGAATAAGCCAAAGCCAGGAGTCAGTAGATTAACTTTTATTATGACCGCAAATTAGTTGTCCTCGGCGCGTTGATGACGACAATCGACAATGATGACTTATTTACTAGACAGGGAGCCAGCAGCAGCAGCAGCAACAACAACAACAACACCAACATCAACAGCATTTTGCGAGTACATAGAACAGAGTTGGCCAAGGCACAGAGTTCTCGTCCTGCTCTGCTTCAATTTGTTTTATATAAGCTTAGAAACTGGCTGTGCTTGTCCTTTTGACTTTTATGTGTGCGCCACTCTATTTGCACAATACACGCGCAAGCCTAGAACTCACACACACACACACACACACACACATATACTCGTGCATAAGCAGAGAGCCATAGAGAAAAGCAACCCTTGTTGTGGCTTTCGGTGAGCAGCAAACGAAAAGTGCAAGTGGTCGTCCTTATGTCCCCCTGCCACATTTTGTGGGCGTGGCCTCAATCGAATTGGAAACTCATCATCAGCAGCAAGGAGCACTCTCAGTGCCGACAATAAGAATAAGGATAACAAAGCACAGTCATATATGTAAGTAGTTTATGCTGTGTGTGTGTGTGTGTGTGTTATCCTCATATTGTTTAGCCAGCCTTTTTGCTCTGCCATTTGTGGGTTTTTGCTTTCAAAAGGATTACTCCGTCTGCTTCTGCTACTGCTGCTGCTGCTGCTGCCGCCGCTGCCCTTCTGCTGTTGCTGCCAGCGAGTACATAAAACATGCTCATATAAGCGTATAAATATGTGATAATAATGATTAAAAGTTCTCATCATGCCAAGCCATCATCATTTATGCAAAGGATTTCCACCATACGCCCTGTGTACGTATCTCTCTCTGTGCTTGTTTGTGTTTGGCTGTGTGTGTGTGTGTGTCTGTCTTTACATTTTTATTTGGCACCAAAGCTATGCGACGGATTCTGCTTGTCTATGTGGGTGGCGCGGTTCTTATGGTTTTTTTTACTAGAGCTCTTTGTGAGTGCGCTTAAGCAGAGATGATTTCAATTTTCCGGAATTTGGTACTTTGCCAGTTGGCACTGTGAATCCTTCACTCTGTGTATAGATGTGTGTGTGCGTGTGTGTGTGTGTGTGTGTTGTGAATTTCTCATTGTTGCGTGCAATAATATGAGGACAATCATTTGATAAGTGGGTTGAACGTGCAGACTCACAGTTGCTCCTGTCGCGCTCCTTGACAAATGAAAGGGGTCACAATTCACATTCTGTTTTACTGCCACCGAAAACCAATCCCAAACCGAAACCGAAACCGAAACCACAAAATCCACATCTAGGCAAAGTGTTAGAGACAAACTTTTAATTGTTTTTTTCAGCGTACATTTGAGTTGTTCTTGTTGGTTTTATTGTTGGTGGCAAAGTGTTTGCTGAATTGGAAATATGTAAATGATTTGAGTTTTGTGTGCTCTACTTTATATATCTATTCAGCCTTTTGGCTTTTGTTGACGCCTTTGTGTAGGTGACTTCGCCTGTCTGTGCAGCTCATTGTTGCCATTTTTTTTTTCGTTATGTGGGCTTTTGGGCATAAGATAAAAGCTTTGGCAACAACTTGAATATGTCATCTTTATGAATTGTATAGAATATTATGTGTGCATAACAGTGTTGAAACTCATTGGAATAGCATGTGGGATACAGTTTATTATTCAGTTTAGTCTTGTAAGTTTAATTTATTTATGAAGATGAGTTGAAGATTAGATAAAAAGGGCAAACATTTTCACTTGCAAGGCTGTCAAATTTATAATACGTTTTCATAATCAATCTTCTAACTTCCACAAGTTTGTAAAACTTAAAAACACTTTTGGATCTTGTATTCAAATTCTGGGGTCAAATGCAAAGTATAATTTTGTTATTAATCTCTTTGAGCTTTTATGCATTCCTATCATTAAATGTGATTTATTGTGTTACTATTAATATTTGCTTGAATAATGCTTTACACTTGATTCACTTTGCATCTTGATTCACCCTTCAAATACTTTGAATAAGCACACATGTCTTTCGGGTAAATTCTGTTTCAGGTAAGCAAAATCGAAGACTTCTCTATAGCCTGAACTGGTTCAAAGAATTTGTTAACTCAGTGGCTGCCGGCGGTGGGGCGCTGGATAAGATGCCAATCCAGCTGATGGCGACGGAATCTTGTACAACTTCATGGCAATGGAATGGAACTGACAGCCGCATCATTATATGGATATCATTATCCTGTACTCGTATCGTGTGAGTATCGGCATGAGTATGACTACAATGGATGCCGATTGCACGCAGAGTGAGAGAGACCAAAAAAGAAAAAAAAAATACATATATATAAATAAATGAAACGAGAGGTAAAATGTCACAAGATGCTGCACGCGGGTGTATCATCTGAGAAGGGGAGGGAAGCGGGATATATGTGTTTGGTTGAGGGCGTGGATGGGCAATATAATAAAGCGCAAACATTTATACACGACACTCGATGTGGATAACGATATAAGTAGAGAATAGCTGAACAGAGCAGTTCATGAGCCACGACAACCGCCGCCAAGTCAACTGTCGATATCAGCTGCTACACGATGCATTCCCCCTCCCCCATGCCACTCCCCCTTCCCCAAATAACAGCCACCCATGAAATGAATGCGAATTCTGTTTGCTATCGATTTTCAGCATACCGTTTATTATTTTTATTATATGGCAAATACGTAGGGTGGATGGCAAATTATGGGCTTTTCATAACGTTAACAGTCGCATAAATACGCTCTTTGTGTCAACCAAGTAGAAAAAATGCGATAAAAGATTATAAAGTGTGTGTTGGTTGGTTGCGACGTTCTGGCTGCTGGATTCACAGAATTCGATGTGGATTCTCTCCAGCTTTTGCACAGCCTGCCAGGCTGCTGACTGTTGGGCAGCCAGTGAGTCGGAGTGGGAGTGGGAGTGGGTGTAAGGGGCGGGGCGGGGCTACTCGCTTGGCGGTGACATCTGTTTCCGACATCTTTTAATAAAATTTTCATCTTTATTACGAAACGATTGTTTTATGTGGCCCGGCGCACATTTCCCAGCAGCTCGCAGTCACTACTTAAACTAGACGTGTCCTGCCACGCTGGCAGGAAGTCCTTCTGTGGCTCGCGCTCCCAGCTCAATCTCTCTTCCTCTCACTCTCCCCCCTCTCTCGCTCCCTCTCTCTGCTGAGCCGCTGTCTAAGAGGAAGTAATTAGAATGAAGCGATTTTTAGTTGCCAGCCAGCGTCGCAAAAGTTCAGTAAGTTTTTCTTTCGATTTTTTTATTATTATTATTTTTTTCTTTCAGTAAAGTTTTTGCAAAACGGCGGCAAGTTCATAGCTTCACTCCATGAAAATTTAATTTGATTTAATTTTTATTTTCATTGCACACACTTTTTATGCGCAAATGTATGTGCAAATTTTGTCAAAAGTGGACAACAAACAGGCGCTTGTAGTGAAAAATGTGCGCATTTAATTGCTTTATTTACGAAAATTGCACAATGCACATTAATGTTTATTTATGGCTTGTGTGTGTGGTTGGGATTGTGGCTTCCGAAGTGGTTTTGTATAGTATTTAAAGTGTTGTCAATATGCTTACGTGGTCAGCTGAGCGGTGAATACAATTGCCATGCTTTAAAAAATTAATTAAGTTATAAGTCAACAATTATAGCAATAAACTGAGATGATTAAGCTATAATAAATGAATAGCTTGCAATAGTCGAAGCTGGCTATTGAAAACAAACAACTTTTTATTTAATTGCTACTATTATTTGCTGAATCAGAAAAAATACACCTTAAACACGCACCAAATGCATTCAATGTATTTTTTAGCAAAGTGTTAAAGGTTCCTTTATTAACAGTATTTATTTAAGGTTTTTTATTTTATAGCAGGGCACTGTGGCTGATGGACCATGAATAAACATATAAAGGGCACATTTATATATATATATATATTTATTTTTTTTTTTAATATATATTTTGTTTATCGCTTTTTAAATGCAGCAACGCAGAGTTTTGTATTGATGTTCGCATGGGGGCGCAGAATAAACCAAGTGGAAAATTTGCATGCGGCAATTCATATTTTCTTTTACCCACTTCGACCCACCGCTTGACCAATAACAACAACGGGAGAGAGAGAGAGATAGAGAGAGAGGGATATACAAATAAATAAACAAGGCACTCAGGCAGCTTTAATGAAAACACACAAAAGAGCAAAAGCGCATGGCATAATTTTTAATGAAAATAAAAAATATAATAATAATAATAGAAATAATAAAAATATTGTGCGGTGGCAGTAGTTGCTACCAATTAATATTTTTATTGCATACAAATTGCATAATTAGTCAAAGCTAAGTGACAAGGCCCAGGCAAGTCCAAATTGAAAGGGATGCGCACATTAAAAGGAAGGGATGGGGTAAGGGGTAAGGGGCAGGGGGGTAGGTTAAGGCAAGCAGACGAATGTGTTGTTGTGATTAATAAAATTACACGAAATCACACAGCAGCAGCAACAGCAGCAACAACATACAGCAAAAATTTGACAGCTCGAAACAATAACAACAACCCAGAAACAACAACAATAATAATAACAACAACAACAACCACGCAGGACAGTCGCTAAGGGTTGATGTTGCTGTTGTTACCTTTTGAATGCTTGGGCAATTTTGGGCGTTAAATAAAAAGGCTCATCACTTGACGCCGTGGCTGCTAAATGTGGCAGCAACAAGACACAGGCAGCTAGACACTGGAAAGGACACACAGAATCTGAATCTGTGTTTCGCTGTGTGTCGTTTGCTGTTGCAGCCTTTAAGGCGTAAGCTGCCACAAGATGTTGCAAGCGTCGCAAAGCGACGCGACGGCAACGTGTGAACAATTTGGGCAAAAGAAGACATTGCCGCTACTTGACTTGCCAGGGATAGGGCTAAGGGGTAAGGGGTGGTAGGGATCTTGAGGCGAGAATTTAATTAATTTTTATGTTTGCTGTCGGCCGTTGTTGCCCCTTTGTGCTTGCCTGAGTTATGTGACTCGCTGTGGGCATTAGCCTCTTTGTGAAGTGTAGCCCTGCCACAGTTCGACTTGCTGAGGCATAAGTAAGTTGACAATTTATGTATCGTTTTATAGTGTCACACATGAGAATAACTGTTGAATTCCGCTTGGCAAGTAATTAGTCAAAATTTAATGTAATTTATTGCCAACAAGAAGCAGGAGTTGAACTGTTAAAATCAGATTATTTGGCAGTCATTTAGAAGTATCTACTGACTTGGTTTCTAAAAGATGTTATCGGTGTTGTTTCCCTTACGAACTTTAAATTATATTTCGATATAAGCATGCGATGTGGAACAATTACTAATCTATCTATTACAACGTGTAAACCAATATTATATTAATTCATAGTATTCATACTATATCAGCTAATGCACCCATCCCAACTTAACTTCATATTGACGTGTTTTCAGTTATCAAAGTGTTGATTGATTGCCTGCGCCTCGAGCTGGAATTCAGTTAGTTGATCTGGTACATTGTCAGCTCTCAGTTTGGCGATTTGGCATTTCAGAAATGAGCTCGTAACAAGTTGTCGCAGCTTATCAGCCTGTAGTGTGGAGTGTGTCTGCAGTGTCTACCACATGACGCACCCGCGCTACGCCACGTCAAAGTATGGCGTCAATGTAACGCTTAGTTAGGCAACAGATTGTGCTGAAATACATATGGTATGCAAAGACTAAATCCAGGACAAAGGACAGTAATAAAAAGAAAACTGATTTAAGGGATGCCTTCCCCTTAGATGCGCCTCGAAATTAGCGAAAGGGTGGCTTAAAATGTCACATATTTGTGTCCGTTATGTTATTAGATATATAGAGCAATAGGGCTGCATTCGAAATGCGATTAGCTCGAGCAATAGAAATGAATATGAGCATAGAATTCGCTTTGGTCACGTGTTGGGCTTTTGAAAAGACCAAACAGGATATTATGGAATGATTATTCATTGCCTGATGGCACAACTAATTTTCATATTTAAGGCAAATGGCAATTTCTAAAAAGGAAGTAAAACATAATAGAAATATAGGAACCACTGGATGTTTTTAATTAACAACCTGCCAAGCCTTTTGAGTGAAAGCCGCTGACCTGAGGCGCAATATTTTTAATTAATCTCGTAAATGGATCGCGTCCATTTTCATCCTGCTGCTGCTCCTGTCCAATGGCTGCATTTCTGATGGACACTCGGCGTCTGTTTCTGAAATGGCAACCGCTCCTCTCATCTCCCCTCTCCAGCCTAGCTGCAGCTATCAGCCTTCAAAACGCATTTGAGTTTTTTGGCTGCACAATTTAATTTGATTTTGCAATATTTTTTCTATTTGCATCAATGTTTATATTTTTTTGATGTTTGTTTGCATTTGATTTTGATTTGATTGACATTTAAAACGATAAAGAGAGCGAGGAAGAAAGAGATCTATAGAAAGAGAGAGGGAGAGAGAGAGAGAGAGAGAGAGAGACATTTGGAAAAGAGAACCCTTTTCAATGGGTTGCATTTACATAATTAAATAACTGGTAGTCAGAAATTAATTGATATTTGCTTGGGATATGTCACTGATAGACATGATTTGCATTATTGTGACAATAATTCAAATCTATACATTCCATTGAATTGGGGCAACAAGGCAAAAGTATTCTCGTTCAAGCACAGCTGTAAGTATATATATTCAACATAAATACATAGGAATAAATGTGTATGTATGAATATCAGCAGGTCAGTCGCATAGTTCAATTAAAGCATATTAAATGCGGCACAGTTCAGGAGCGCTGTGTGGGCTTTGGGCGCTTTAATGTACTGAGAAATAGCAAACTTTGTAAAGGTTTCAATAAATATACATATATTTATTGTTCTATAATATAAGTGCCTTTCGTTTTACATATTTATACTTCCTGACTCACTGCACTCCGCTCCTGGGCCATTCACTTAAGCTAAAATTCTTGCGGCAAAGAAATCTGAATTTAAACTGATGCTCTCTCTGTACCACAGTTGAAAAACAGTTGTCGTCAGATCATGTCAAACAAGTATGCCACGCATAAGAGCTGCTTGTATTTAATATACAAATTAAGTGCAAAATAAATCACACACAATTAAAATAATAAATTAAAAGTGTAATTAACATGTGCAAAAACCTGAACACTATTGTGCGATAATTAAATGACAATTGGAACATAATTATATGATGGCCATGTGGGAAGCACTCAGAGAGTTAATTATATCAACGCCGGATGGGTGAGTGTGTCTCTGACTGAGTGTATGAATGTGTGTATGTGTGAGTGTTGCAATTGAATGCGTGATTGAGTGGCAACAGGAGTGCACAAAGCGCAATAAACAAAACGAGTTTGTTAGTGCAAACGTTGTGCTTGTTTTATGAGCCACATTGGCTTTGCCTAGGTCAAGCCATGCTTAACCTTAAAGGGCAGCACGTTGTCCGTAGTTTTATGCCTCCAACGTGTGCATAATCTTATGCAGTTACCCATAAATGTGTAGTGCAAACCTGTTTAGCCGAATCTCTAATCGTTTTTTACTTTGTATGGCTTTGCCGAGTTTATTACAATTTTGTCATGAAATGAGTAATGCAACGGAAAATCAATTTTCAGACTTCACACAGCACTTTCGTCCTTTAAGAAACGGTTTTACTGAACTTGAAACTCACAACAAAAACACATATTTTCCCATTCCATAACTTTGTCAAAACTGTACCGATATTTTTAAGCAATGTCTTTTCAGTTAATGTTTGATCTGATATTGCATTTGAGATTTGGAAGCATGGTTATCAGCTTTTCACTGTGAAAGGTTTTCCAATGCAAAAGCTTAAGAGGTGGAAATTTTGAGTAGGTTATTTTTTAGTTATGTAGTTACAGATGTGAAAATAGTAGTACACTGGTAATTATGACGAAACATAGTATACGTCAGACATTTAATGGATAGCTCTCTTTTTAAATGGAGCCATTATTACCAGGTTGTTATGCTAATTACTTATTTAATTAAATAAATAGCGGAAAGTTTCTGTTCTAAAGAGGTAAACAAAGCTTATGAGAAATTTTTCAGTACAATTAAAAATGGAATTCATTCTGTAGGTTGGCAGGCCGATCAATAACATCTGCCCGTAATATGGAGCAACTGGTTTTTTTCATGATTAAGTTGTTATTATCAATCAATGGAAATATGATAATTAAGACGAATAATTTTCTAAATTCATTTTAATTGCTAGGTAAATTATTGTAATTTGTGTCAATAAATGTAACTCGGCTGTAGGACAACTTGAACTTTGCCTTTAGATGGGATTCCAACCCCGGACATACCATTTGGAGCACTATTAGAGTGTTCCACAGGATCAAAGGGTGTATTGAAACAAACAAGTTGCAATGCTGTTGTGAACTGAGATCGACTACGAAAAACACTGGTTGTTCTTCCTGCCTTTTACATACCTTTGCTACAAAATCATTAATCCTTTTGTAAACATTTTTAATGGGTTCAAAGAATAGAAATGTAAAACTATAATTTGTATATAACCAGTTTGCAAATGAAACGCAAATGAAATAGTTTTAAATGTCAGCCCAAATGTATGCATCACTTTATTTCAGATGCTCATTGACTATTAACCAACATAATGCTACAATGTAACAATACTGTTAAGTTAGCATAGTAACCGAAATATGTTACTAATCCTGTTAAGTGTGTGTTAAAATTATTTTATTTATGCTTGTCTTTATATTCAAATTCGTATTTAAATTGCTTTAAATGTAAAACCAAGATACAAAAGGCATTTTTTCTAAATAAAATTATATATTTCTAAGATCATCTAATCTCCGACAGCTATAAGAGATTTACTAAATAAATTTCCGTAAATAGTCAGTAGGTTATTATTGTCAACTTTTAATGTACAATTAGATGCGGCAAGCAGTGGAACCTAGCGGCAAAAAGGGTGTGCCCAGAATGTCAAGCATAAACAGCGAAAAACTACAAAAGAAACTTAAGCCATCCTTCACTTTAAGAGTTGAATCACCTGAGCAAATATGTTTGGATATGTGGCCCAGTAAAGATCGTAAGATCAAATGGCATTTCATTGCCAAGCGAATCGGAAATCAGGCGAGCGTCACATGAGAAATGACCTAGCTAAATATGATATATGTATATTTAATATTGTATAAAAATATTGCCAAAATGTGGCATGAAGTGCAATAATTTTTACATGTATTTCAATTACTCAAACGTAAATGGGCTCGAAAACGGGTTTACAAAAGCTAACAGCTAACCGCACCAACAACAACTACGACAACAACAGCAGTTAACGCTGAGATTGTTGTTGTCGACCTGGTCTTGTGAGGCTATAATTCACAGACGGCTGGCTTAGAAGCAATCCCCAAGTCGAGGAGTTTGCTCAGCATTTACGTCGATTTCTTAACTTTTTTTTGGGTTTTTTTTTTTGTTATTGCTGTTTTCAATTACTGCACGAAGGACAACATTTTAATATCGCTTTGTTTTATTTTCTTGATGCTTGACGGCAGGGGGAAGGAGTGGTAGTTGAAGCCCCTGCATATTGTCTGTACGCTATGCAAAATATTTGAAAAGTTTTCGTCGTTAGCGTTGGCGTTTAATAAAGGCGTTGATATGGAAATAATTACCAGCAGACTTTTTATATTAATTCACCAAAGCTCAAGAACTCAATTCATCTTTTAAAACAAAACCCTCCATTTATACTATGTATGTATATAAATATAAATATAAATATGTCAAGATATTCTTGTGTTCTGCTTTATAATAAGCAAGTTTTTTATTTGCACTAATTGCTTGCGTTGTTCAAAACTAAGTTTTAAGAACTATGTACTTGGGCTTTAGCTTCAACAAGTGTCTTTTATTTTAAATACGCCGTTAACTAATCACCCATTTAGGCTAATTTCTTCTTCTTCATTGTTTGTTTTATTTTGGGCTGTGACATCTGCAATAGTTGAGCCATTAAAGTGCGTCTCTCTGTCTTATTGTTTCACTTAGACTACATTTAACTTTTGTTATCCGTAGCAACATTTGGTTTTGATGTGCATTGTGACCTTTTCTGCTAAGGCAAAATAAAAAAAGAAGACACTGCTAATTATAATTATAAACAAAATACATTTAATTTAAATGCGCGCGGCTGTGCACAACAAGTTCAAATATGTAAATTCGTTTCACGACTGCAATTAAGTCATTCTTGTCAAAGCGTTGAAGCCAAAAAAAAAAAGAAAAAAAAATCAACCTTCGTTGGCTTATTAGTTTAAGGTCTTTGCCTAAGTGCAACAATATCCTTGTGTATATGGACTCATACTTGTGCAATCTGTTGCTGTAACGGATCTGAGTTCCGAGTTCAGATTGAATTGGTTTTCATGAACTCTCATTTGTCTTGTTTACGAATATTGCTTAACGCTTGATCTGGCATTTAATTGTTTATAAAACTTAGTTAAGAGTTTGTTGTTTAACTTCTTCAAGTGAATTGTTCGTTATTTTTTTAGTATTTTATTGTTTAATTGTCGGCAAGTGGCCAAAAGCGTGCTTCCGCTTTTTTATTCATGCTACTTACCCTGTTGAGAGCTTAGACAAGCAAATCTTGAACTGCGAGGTGTTGTAATAGAACCGTATAGATCAGCGTAGAACGAATTCGAGCTGGGTTGTTCCCCTTAACGGCAGTAATAAGCAAATTAGCCTACAGATCGTAAAGATCTGCATTTTAATTAATTTCTAACAAATGCCAGTAACAATATATTAATTAATCAATGAACAGTAAATAGTTACAGTAACTAGTATATAATTATCAAGTGAGAACTTCTTAAGAGAGCTACACGGAGTCGTATTAAGAACCTGGTGTATTAAGTGTCATAAACTTTTCAAATATGCTAATATTTTATGAGCCAGATCTTTATAGCCGTCGGACGTTGCGTTTTTTTTTTTTTTTTGCAATTCTTTTTGAAAAACAAATGAAACCTGTTAATTATGGACCAAAGTGCGTGATAGTGTTTACTGATACCCGTACAAACAGTTAGTACAATACTAAATACTATTGGCTCGACTGTGGCTAACTGAGCGCGACCGATTGCTTGATAGCTAGCATGAAATGTAGTCGAGTAAATAACTACACAAAACAATTGCGCCAATCTCAGCTTAATAAATTTTCCACTTAAGTTACAATATGATCTCGAAAATGTTCATTTTTATTTGATCAAAGCTCCAGCTTTATGGGCTTATCTGAACCTTGGTGTAAACTTTACCAGTGATTAAAAGTAAATGTGAAAACTGTACATCGATGCGTAATCGTCCACTGTCACTTTCAATATCCTTCAGAAAAAAACCCTTAACGATTATGGCTTAAAGTAAATAATGTAGGAAGCAATTGTGGCACTCAATGCATGGCTTTTAACTTAAATCTGCTTGAAGCTACTTAAACTAGAACCACCGCAACGCGATGAGCACAAAAGTGAATCAGCATTTCAAAAACAAAAACAATAATTACAAAAAATTCCCATTGAGATATGCCAAAAACGAGTACAAATCAACAAAAGGAAAACTCAACACGGCGTGATTAACAGAAATTCACCACAGCGCACACGCTGAGAACGTCGACGCCAACGTTGCGCAGGCGCTGAGTAAAGTGCGCAGTGACGCCTGCCAAAAGTTGCCAAATTATCTTGGTATAAAAAGTGCAGCGACGCGGCGCAGCTAGTAGCAGCGAGGATTGCGCCAAGTAAAATTCACACACACACACACACACACACACGCATGCATGCATAACTGAGAACGTTGAGCAGCGCAGCGACTGAGCAAATTGCCAAATTTTTTAATATCAACAAATGCAGCGCACTACGCGTCGCAGCGAGGATTGCGCCAAGTGATAGACTCACACAAACACACACATAAACCACCAGCGCACCTTTGCCGACTCAAGCAGAGATTTGCACACACACACACAGACACACACACACAGAGTAGCAGCTCAGCAGCCGAGCCGTTTTTGCTGTTTGACTCGGCTCAGCTGTAACGATACTTAGTCGGCGTCGCTGCCGCTGCTGCTGCCGCCGCTGAGCTACGACTGCGACTTAAGTCTTGCGTTTTGAACAAAAACGTCTTGCGACGCTGTTCGTCCATTCATGCGAGCTTTTCATTTCGACGCGTCAACTTCAACTTTAAAACGACACACGACACATGCTCGGGAGTAGTGCGCGATCGCGTCTTGTGCTTCTCGATTTTGATTTCGGTTTCAATTTCGTTTTCAGTTTTGTTGTGTGGTGTTTTCAATTTGAATAATTGCAAGCCATAACAAACGCATAACGAATACACTCGAAAATGGCTCATTGTGCATTGTGTGCCCAAAGATTTTAAGGATATGCGAATTCACCGCAATTTTAATTACTCGAACATGCGGCTGATTTATTAGCAGGAAAAGAAAACAAAAGCGAAAAAAAATAATAATAAATTTAGCTCCCAAACCAATTGGAGAAAGATCCCTTTTAAGTTTTTTTGGATTAGCAGCAGTGCAAAAGGAATTTTTATCGAAAAGTAAGTTGAAATTGCTAAAAAATATTGTGCTAAACGGAGCGTATGAGCAATGTTTGTGTGCTAATGTAATTAATTGTGTTGTTGTGAAGAGTATGTTCAATAAATAAAACTATTTCTATTTGATGTTAAGAATAAACAAATAATTAAATTAAATCTATATATATATACATATATATGATAAAAAATTCCTATTTTTATGGCTACGCAGTAATGGCATTTATAAAGTCATTTAGATTATTAGCAAACGAACTCTTTAAGTACATTTCATCAGACTTCATAAAAGCAAACAAATTGCCAGAGATCAATAAAAAATCTATTTTTGCCCTTTGTGTTAGCTCATCTCTTCAAGGGACTGAAGACTAAAGATCAATTGCATCATTGAATAAGCATCAAAATATAATATTAAATTTATTGCTGAGATCGAGAATAATAAGAAACCCTTAACTGATCTGCACCTGTCATTGTTTGATTGAGGCGTCTTGTACAGATGCAATGCTCTATAATATTGTATAAATAGTTATTTAGCTTAAATGTAAACCAATTTTTAGCGAATTCCTCCAAATGCTATGCAAATTTGTTTTGTTATGTTATGTTTTGTTATGTTTTTGCCACTATTGTGAGTGGCTGTTATTTGCACTCATTTCTTGCGGATGAAGCTTTACTCATATGCATATTTTTGGTTTAAAATCTGTCGCTGGGTTTTTGTGCAAATATGCAACCGCAAACACGTATCTTTGGATCACGACCATCATCATCATGTTGTTGATGTTGATGACAATGTTATTTTTCCCCCGCTTGACCTACATTTTCGCAAAGGTCGGGTCATTGTTAAGGTGAAATGATCAAGTGAAACATGCGGTGTATGTCTAAATTTAATAAATAAATGGAGCTTGCTCTCCACACAGCTTGCTCTGTCAATTTAAATGCTCTCATTGGGATACTTGCTAACTTTCGACCTCACTTAAAGCCCCACAAAGGTGAACTTTGTAATCATAAAATATGCTGTTCTTTTATTGCTTGCCAGTTACGAAAAATTTCACTTGAACATCGCCGAGAAATTACTGGAAAAATGTAAGTCAATGTCAAGCCGGGCATAAAATAATACTTTTCTGTGTTGGCGTTCAGCAAATGAAATAAAACTAAAAACTCAACAAAGTAAACCAAAAAAAAAAAAAAAGTGTAAAAAATTGTTGGTAAGCAAACGCAAAGAAATGCTATTTCCAGCTGGGGTGTGTCGAAAGTTCCAAAATCATTTCAAGGTTGGGCCCCAAAGACTCCAGAGTTGTTTATGCTTCTCTTTTGTAGTTCAATGCACGAAATGACACTGACATTGGACGGCGAAGCAAAGATTTAACTGATATATATATGTATATATATTTATATATATATAAATAAATATATATATACATGCTGGTCTGATTATGAAAGAATCTTACACGCAAACGTGTATGATAAGAGTTCGAATTAAATTAAATTAAATATGACTGTATTCCAGACATTTTTTAATCACATTTCTTATCACAAAATACCGCAAGCTTAGCTTAATTTACATATATTTTGATGAGTTGCCTCCTTATAAATATTTCTGTTGAAGTATCGACAATTAACTCACATTATCGCTTAACTTCGCTCATCAATCTCAACTCTAAAAACGTTTTACACAAAAAAAAAAAAAATGCCAACAATCAGTTTCACTTTCAAAGCACCGCAAACAGCTATTTCCATTTTGGTCAGCTCACTTTTGACCACTTAACTTTACAGCTATAGGCCAACTACCAACCACTGGCTAACAGCACATCAACCCATCTATCTATTCGTTGGCCAGCCAAACGCCCACCAATACACCAATTGGCCATGCCTGGCCACAGAAGTCATCTTAATTAACCGCAAACTGCAAAACAGTTAAGTGCAATAGACGTCACCAAAAACCGAAAAAAGAAAACCGAAGAGAAACAACAACAATAACAAAGTGCTCGCATTGTTGTTGTTGGGTATGTTGTTTTTTCTTATTTTGTGTTTTCTTAGCCGTTAAATTGAAATATTGACATAAGCATGTGATTCACTGCGATGTTTCTTTTTGCCTTCTTTGCTTTGTTTTTTTGCAAATGTTGCCACATGTTGCTGTTGTTGCCAGCGGCACATTTACTAATAACTTGAATATACAACACGCTTAGAGAAACATTTATATAATATGCGGCACGCTTTTGAATAGTAAATTGATTTGCCTATTGATAAGCGCACAATTTGGGGCAGAAACCCATCAATCGCCAGGCTGACAGAGCGGGTGTGACACACACACACGCACACACAGCCAGGCAGCGAGACAGCTAAACAACGACAATCAAAAATGCTGTGACTTAGGTCAGGATTGATTTAGGATTGGCTTTAGCTGTTGCTATTGTTTCTGATGTTGTTATGGACACGCATCGTTGGCGGCCTTCATGGCGTCTGTCAGACACTTGAGCGGCAGGCGAACTACTTATAAAAGCCAACAGAAAAACCCCAAAGGCCTAACAAACATAAAGGATTTGCTATTGGCAAATGCCATAAATGTGTAGGCCAAGCTGTGCACCAAGTTTAAACATCAATCCAAAATACAAATTCTGCAACGTAATTAGAGCATTTAGTAAAATGTGTTACAAGCGCCCAAGCTAAAAATGGTTAGTAAGCTAAACCGCATGGCTAAAACATAAATAGAGATAGAGAGTGAAAGAGATACATATATATAAATATACATATATATATGTATAGAGAGATAGCGAATAAGCGTATAAATTACAACACACAAGCAACCAACTAGACGCACAGGCAGCAAAACGCAAAAATCAGCAGCAAATTTGTTGTTTTTGTTGTCTTGGTTGCTACCGCTGCTGGCTAATCAAAAAAAAATAAAATAAAATAAAATAAAAATAAAAAAATATGTTTGCCAATAATCTGGCGAAGCGGCCACGCTTCAACGATTCGCCACGGCATCTAAAATCAGCGAGAGAAAAGAGCGAGAGAAGAACCAACAACAAAATAGTTGCATAGGGTTAAAATCCATTTGGCCATAATCATAATGAATGAGACGTGGGAGCTGTGGGCAATACAAAGATGTGTCAAATTAACAACTAAAGAAGCGATAAGAATTAGCTACACGAATTAACAAAAAGGCGTTAAGTGACATGGTTAAATGTCGAAGAAGTTCAGTATGCGTGATTGAATTAATTTACATATTAAATGCTACAAAATTATGCACACAAAAAAAAAGTAAAAAAATGTTGCCAAGATAAGATAGTGGAAACCTATTGGCGATTTGTGAATAGTTTATGGATTCGCTAGCTGCTTTAATGTTAATGAAGTTCAGCTTGAGTATTTAAATAGAAGTTGCTTAAAAGTGTAGTCTGCTTAGTTTAGATTAGATCGTTTTGCCAATAAGATCGAGAATAGTTTAAGTAATTCATTGCATTAAGTTCAAGTTGAGAATTTACATAAATTAACATTTTACACAAAAGGCAATGATGAAGATTTTAGTTTACACTAGACCGTTTGTAAATAAATTTGTGAACAGTTCAAGTAATGCGTTTCAACTTTATTTCAGTGATAGTCTGTGTTTTTCAGCCGTCCCAACTTGCTCACTGATCACTTTTGCGGTTTCTAAATGTATTATTATTTTGTAATATTTGATTAGGAGCGCTGATTTCTATAGTTCAAACTGATCTCGAACAGAATTACGTATGATATCATGCCTATTATATATTACATTTGCCGGCAGCTTCTTCACTTTACTTCACTTCACACGACCTTTCACATATCGAATCCTTTCACCTCAGCTGGATGTCAAGTTCGTTGCCTCAGTCTTTTGTTACATTTTTTTTTTGCACTTTCTGCGTATTGCGTAAACCACACTTGGAAGTTGAATGTTAAATTGCTTAATACAATTAAATTAAAGTTGAACATTATTTAAAGAATGATTTGATGCGCTCGAAGTGTTGCCAATTTAAGTTAATTGAGCACAGCGAGCGATTTACATGGCTGAGTGGTGTAGGAGGAGGGGAAGCTATCCAAGCAAATGAAGGGCTTGCGCAGTGCATTTTTTTTTTTGGCAGAGGCAAAGAAATTGCTAGCATATGCCTGGGCTCTTGGGTTCGTGCCCCTACTGAATACTCAATGCTACGTGTAGGCTACAATTATAGTTAAATACTTATGATGGCTACCTGCCTGTCTAGCGGTCACTTCCGCAAAATTTGGTTGTCTCAATGTCAACAGACCAAGAGATGAACGAACTTTTCAGTAATTACGCATATTTCGGGAACTTTTCCTTTGCTCGATTTGCGGGCAGTGCGTTTCAATAATTGCATACAATTTGCCAATCAACGCGTACCAACGATGCCAATTATGAAATGCTATACCCCCTGCTTCCTTTGCTCACTCTCCCTTAGCTTGCAGGCCCTTTTGTGGGCGATGCCTTGGCATTGGCTTATGAAGCCATTCAAGTGCCACAACAGTCGCTCCTCTCTATAATCAGCTGAAAACGCAGTTGCAAAAAAATTGAAATTTTATATACTGCATAAAATAATGAGTTGGCAACAAAACATTAAGTAAAATTTATTAAAAATGCATAAAAAGAAGGCGACGTGCGTAAAAAAAATAAATAAATAAAAATCACAAAAAACAAAAATAAGTTTAAACCGCTGCAAAACTGGATGTGGAACAGCTGTCACAAGAGAAAGACAAATGGCGCGCGACCTTCGCACTGCTGCAGTCTCCGTTGGATGCTGTGTGAAATTTATCAAAACGAGTAAAAAGCTGCAACAACAACAACAACAAAAACAATGCAAACAGCCCAAAATAAACATGTGCACAAGTCTAAAGCTACCGACACAACAACCACAACAGCAACAATGGCACTCGAATGAGCAGCTACTGTAAGCCAAGTGGCAACCGCAGCAAACCCAACAAATAAGCCATAAAACCAACGAATTTGTCATACGCTGAACAAATTATGACTTGAAAATATGTTAAATGGTTTTTCTTTTGTTTCAGTCAGTTTTAGTGTGATTAGTTTTGCCAGAAGCAAAAGTCACCGAATTTTATTATTCCTCTTTATATTAAAGCCAATAATTCTCATATTTATAATTACGAAGGCAATGCAAATTTTCCTGCTACACTCGCTCAACAAAATTAAAATTAATAAACAAGTTTATATTTTTCTTCTTTTTTCATAATTGCAAGTCCTTTGCCATAACCAACTTGCTTGGCTATGTCCCATATACTCAGCTGATGGCCAAAATCAGGTGCAGCTTTTGAGTCATGCTTTGAAATGCACACGAAGCGATTGCATTATCAACGAAAGCAACAACAACAATAGAAAACAGGTGCAAGCGGGCAAGAAGATTTTTTTGGGAAATGCCAAGCAGCCACAGTGGCTTAGGCGGCTGAGCGCCTCGGTGGTTTAGTGCCTGTTAGTTGCCTGTTGGCCAAGCAACCTACTTATTTCTGGCTGGAATGGCCCGTTTGGTTTGTCTGGTTTGCTGTTTGTTGTTGCTGCTGCAGCGGCTGGTGCAATTGAAAGTGTTACTGTTACCAATGAGCTGACCAAAAGCGAGACTCAATATCGTCATCAGCTGTTGGCAATGTTAGAAAGCTTCGACTGGAGCTGGGAGTTGTGGCTGGAACTGTGGCAATTGCAACATGAATCGCTGGTTGCCATATGTGCCCGACTGGTTATAAAACCGTATTTAGGTCAATAGATTTTGTATTTATGCAATTTTGCAATATTTCTACAAATGTTGTTGTCGCTTTTGTTGTTGTAATTTCTTTATTTACGCAAACGTTTGAGCTATTTTTTAATGATTTCTAGACAGTTAGTGAGCGCAACTATTTTTTCACTTGCTTTATTTATCTCTTGGCGTGTCTCCTCAGAAATAAAAATAAGAAAAAATTGCTTGCATTTTATTACATAATATGCCAAAGAAGCAAAGCGAACAAAAGTGAACACGAGCCGGGGCCACTAAAAGAAAAAAGAAGTTGAGTCGGCCAAGACGACCAGGCGACCAAGTCAAAGCCGGCCAAAATGCCGGAGTCGATGTGCGAAAATAAGCAGAAAATTGCTAAAACGTGTTTCAGTTACACTTTTAGGGGCGTGGCAGTCGCTGATAATGTCGTGGAGACTTCTTAATGGATTTGCTTAGCGGCGCTTATGAGCCGTAAATTGTGGAAAAGCGTTTCAGTTATTTTATGTTCACTTAATTGGGATGCAAAAGATGTGAAACTGTTGACATTAAATGCACCTAAGAGAGACAGTTTAAAGTATACTTCAATTTAAATTGATAGCCTAAACTTGAAGGTTTCGCTTACGAACCCTATAAATGTGTCTTACAGTCAGACAGCTGCTGGAAACAAATTTGCTTTCATGATTTTGCTGTTGACTTTAAATATTGTTAGTCATTGGATTTTGTTGATTTTTTAGTTGACTAGAACAACCCATAGCATATAAGTATCTACACATGAAATGTGTCTGTTTTCGACGGTTATAGATTCCCACGCTCATACAGACAACCACTCGACTATTGTTGTGGGTCAAGAATATATTGATTTGATGGGCTCTTACAAACAATTTTAAAGTACTCGTTTAAATTCCTTTGACTTGAAATTAATGTGAAATACTTTAATGACCATAAATTAACTCTTGTTTAACATTAATCATAATATAAAAAATAAAATCCAGGGATATGTGTTGCCATATTTGATTTATCCCACATCGCATCCTGTTCCATTCCTTATGCCTGGCACATCCTTGGCTGTGGGCAAATGCGTCTCGCATGTTTCCTCATTGCGCAAATGTTGTCAAATTAAAACTGGCCTTAATTATTTTATGCTCATTAAGCGCAGCCAGCAGTGCTCTGTATTTTTTGTGGGTTTCTTCAGACTCAGCTTGCCGCAAATTAAGTCAGACGCCGGGGCAGAGACAGTGCTTCTGAACTTGGCCCAAAGCAGTTGACAATGCTCATCTGCGGGCAATTAAAACCGTACGCAAAAAAAAAAACTAAATGTCATTAATTGTGTTTAAATAATTTCTGTTTTTGTGGAGTTTTACACAACATTTTGCTCATAACTTAAAAATCGCTCAATTGTAACAAAAAAGTTGAAAAAAAAAGTGAACTATTCATTTAGTTATGGGCTGTTATGTCAGACTTAAAGCGCCACATGATTCACTTCGCATACTTTGAGATGAGCTGAAGATCTCTGAGGCTGACATTAATAGCTACTGCATATGTGACATGGCTAATAAATTATGCAAGTTTTGGTTTTTTGCTGCTGGGTTTGCTGACAAGTTCGTTGCCTGAGTCTTTTGTTTCTTGCAGCTGCTGCAAAATGCTTGTCATGACATCCCATAGAAACGTGTGAAAATTCGTGCGATTAAACGGATTGCAATTAATAATTGCCAGATCTTAAGCGAGCCAATAATAAAGGTATCTAACCGACAGACAAATACTCAGTCAGGTCTGAGCAGTGGGCCCCACTTATATTTGTTTGTAAATTGCCCATTGTCGCCCATGTAAAAGCAAATAATTTAATCATATTGGAAGCAAGTAGCGGCGTGATATATATTAATCTAGCTTGTTATACCCTGCACTGCAAAGACAATGAACCATGTGGCTAATATCGAGACAACTTTAAGGCTATACTGAATTGTTCTATCTGTCTGCTCATGCAGTTGTCTGGCTTTAAATCTATAAGTAAGAGCCTACACCTACTAAATTTGGCAAATCGACTTTTCCTATTATTCACATTACAAACTAACAATAAAACTGCATTATATGTGCTACATGGTATCTCTCAGTCGAGTGCTGTTTATTATGCATTTCATTATCTTTGCAATTATGTAAATTAACAATGTGAATTGATCAACTTGTGAAACCGTTCAGTAGAAGCATTTATTGTTGTTTCGTTTGATTTATGGCACGAGTTATTGCGGGTTCTTTGATACCGGAAAATCATAAAGCATTCTGTGTTGGTTCTGCGTTAAACGAATGAATTAATTCAATTGTGGCTGTGTTTGCGCTTCAATTGCCATTAACCGTAGTTATTGACCCTGCTCCGAAAAAGTTCCTCCTGCTGTAATTAAACATTTTGTGTTTTGTGTCTAGTACGCAGCATTAGACACTGACCCCATAAAACACAGATTAGACAAATTAAATTTTAATTGCTAACGATAAATATGTTGTTGACTTTAAAACTAAAACACCAACAAAGCCAAGCCACTTGACTCTAACGCAGCTTTTATTTATCTCATTTGACAGACTTGAATTATGGGCTTAGAAAAACATTATTTGAGATATGGACGCACGGCTCGTGATCATCTACTCGACTGGGCCAGCTGTGGGCGTGGTCGACGACAGCGGCAGCAACAGCAGCAGCAGCAGCAGCAGCAACAGCAACAACAACAGCAACAACAACAGCAACAACAACAACAACAACAACATCAGCTACAAGGGTCATCTGACACGAGGCGGCGTTCACGCCCACATGTAACACACAGAGGAACTCCGCTGTCCATGCTAATATCGCATGGCGTTAAGATTAGCAATAGTAAGTAGCAAACTCGAGAAACACTATTCCCTAAACATTCTATTCGGCTGTTATGTAAACAAATAGTTATTCTTAATCCCATTTTTTCAATTACATTTTCACACTCAATTTAAAATACTTATTAAATTAAGCATTAAATGCTCAATTAGCCAGCCTAAAGTCAATATCAACTACCAGATTGCTTGCATGTTTTTGCCTTTTAGCTGTTTACTTGCCCAAAAATTTAAAATTAAAGCCAAACAAGTTGCGAGTTGGAACTAAAAGGCACAACAAATATTGCATCTAGATAAAATAAAGAAACAACTACAACAAATTGCTGAACATTTTTTTTTTACATATTTTTACAAAACTGGTCATCCAAGAACTGCAACTGCACTGCAAAACAAGTCTTTGGCCAAAAAACAAAATACCGAAAAACGACAATAACAACAAGGCAATCAACTGATGCAGATTAAAAAAAAAATAACTAAAAATAATGAACAGCAACAAAAACAACTCCGACTGCAACTAACTAACCAATAAAGCAGTAAGATTGAAATCAAGGAAACGGACACACAGATACAGACACGAGACGTGCCCACTTAGCCGGGTTCTGTGCAATAGGTGACATTGCGTATACGCCAAGTGATCCGATCTTAGACTCGTATTTGTCGAGTCGAAGCAGCCAACTGTGCACACAACAACCATGGCCAAGAACATTGACTGCCTCTCGCAACCGCATTCGCACTCTTCCTCTCTCTATCTCTGTGTACCTTGTACACACTCTCTCTCGCTCTCTCTCTCTCTCCATATAAGTTTGTTTACTCTCTGAACTTGGCTTAGCCATATCGCCCAAGACCCGTATTGCTTTCGGTTTCAATTGGTTTCGCTTTCGGTTTTGGTTTCGGTTTTTGGTTTCGGTTTCGTTTTCATTTTTGATTGCCTTCATTTTGGACAAATTCTCGTTGCCATTTGATGTTTTACTAGAATAAGGTTTTAAGCGCTTTGCACTTGACAGCGCTGTTCATTGTGCTTTATAGCCACGTTTACAATTCGACAAGTGGCAATGTCTTGTTACTGGCTCTGACAATGTGTTGCTTCCAGATGTGACCAATTATTATTGGGCTTGACATTTTAAAGACTTGTCGCATACGTGCGATCTGATAAAGGTTTCCCCAAGTTTCACTCATGATATTCGAAATATATACTTTATGTTATATGCGAATATAATTTATATTCCATTATTTTTTATTGACACAAGAGCATTATGATGCTGCGGATGATGATTGCTGAGTAAGCTGTTCAACAGATTACGCATTTGATATGAGTTTTATTCTCTATAATCATTCGAAGGTTTCACTTAATATTGTTAATATTGCTGTTGTTGTTGTCAAGTCTCAAGCAATGCGGAACAAAGCAATTATAATAGACAATGTAGAACCTGTAGTTGTTTTCTATAGGAAAACATAAGAGTGCATTTATATCTAAGAGTTTCCGATTTCCATGCAAATCCAGCTTTTTCCTCTAGACTGATCAGAATCTAGTTTAATCTCATGAAGGTTATTTGAAAAGTGCCTGTGATCAACATGCGAAACTCTCTATTAAGTTTGGTTTTGCACCACTGTGCTTAGGTAATTCTAATATCATGTTAAACAACCTGACAAATAAACAGAAAATCCATAAAGAAACACTGAAAAGAAAAACAGAAGTGAAGCAAAAGCAAAATAAAAATTCGCAATTGAAAAGTCCAAGCGGGTACTTAACTGGCCAGTGCAATGTTGTCTACTGCAGCAACAGCAACAGCAACAACCAACAACTATTAACTGCCAAATACTACAACTAACAAATACAAGTGCACACTCGAGTCTCGTACATACAAAGCAAATATAAAAATGTTGCCAAATCAATATACCACAAGACATCAAGTGGCCGAAACGATAGAGCCACAGCCACAGCCCGAGCCAAAGCCAAGTCGGAGTCGGAGGCAGAGCCAGAGCCAGAGAGGAGTGAAATACCAAATTCTGAAGCTGCGAGTGAGCACAAAATTTAGATGGCGTGGAGAGGAGAGAGGAGGAGAGGCGAGGCTAGCTCTGGACATGGATACTCAAGCATTGGACATGGGGTACTGTGAACTAAACGAGCGCTCGACGAGAGTGAACACAAATTAACACAATTAAGCAGCCAAGTCGACAATCATAGCTGCCGCTGCTGCTGCCTCGTTTTTTTGGCCAATTCTAAGGCAGACTTAAAGTGGCGTCCGTTGGCCTACGCTGATAGTGTGTAAAGGGGCTTTCAAGGGGGGGAGACCCACACAATATTTTTCATAGTTTTGTGTGCGCTGCACAAACAGAAATAGGCGCGGTTGCCGCTGCTGCCGTTGCTGCTGCTGCTGCTGCCGCTACTGCAGTTGCCAAGAAGATATCTCAGCTGGTTAACTGCACTGGCCAATGCTCACTTGAAGACTTTAGCAATAACAAGTCGCACTGAGCACTGAGCAGTATTTGTTTGCCAGTGTGCGTGATTTTATGTCTCAAGATTATATAATCAAATGTGCAGTTGATTCAGTTGATTTGGGCCACATGCATTCTCTCATTTTGACCATTGGCAAGTTTTAGCCGAATCTTTGCCTCGCACATTCCAAGAGTGTTAGTTTGACTAGTAGATTTCAAAATGTGCTCAGAGAGATATATGTATACTATGAGCTTTGATCTTAAAACGTCGTAAACATTAAAGACAAAAAAAAACAAAGCTGCTTCTGCTATAAATAATGATACTTTTTTCCATAATAAATTAAGCAAATACTCCACCGATATTATATCACTGTCTTTACAAGTCTTTACAAATTGCTTCCCTGAAATGCACCTCACTTAGCTTTATTACTTTTTCTTACTTAATTACAAGATTCAATATGGAATTAATATTAATTGGTTACAAGATAATTTAATTTTAAGTGGCCTTACTGAACTCCTTACAATTAATTTTTCATATTATTGCTCCTGAAACCAATGTAAAATTTGGTTGTTCTTGTAACAATATTGCTGATTTTTATTGCAACTTTTATGGGTTTCTCCGCACCACAAGAAGCGTCCTTTCACTTTCCACAGCATGCCCTCGTCGTTTTCAATTTCGTTTGCATGCTTCTTTTAAATGGTACTCCTCAAAAAACAAACATTCCGTGGACCGCAGCCGTTTTATTATCCAACATTGAGATCAGATGTAAGTGCGTCAATTTGGGGCCGATATGCGATAACTTAAAAGCAAAATTGTGAAGAGGGCACGTCCAGCCCAAAAAGGGAAGATCCGCTAACCGGTTTTGGACATATGTAGCTGAGGCTAATTGTTATCGGTTCGCATCTGAGTATCGGCAGCAATTGGATGCAAATTATAAGGCACATGCGGCACAAGGAAATGCTCCCGCTGCAATTGCATCGCCATTTCCTACAAGAATTGCCATTATTTGTTCAAAAAATACTGTTAAACAATGCAATAAAACAACAATGAAACAACACTTGACAGTCAGATCATGCCTCATGCGGCATCCCATTGTTGTTCTGCTTGTTGTTGCTGTTGGGGCATGTTCTGAAATGAAATCTGAGCTTAATTGTCTAGCTTCAGGCGTTAAAAATGTTTAGTTATCATTGTTATTGTTGCTGCATTGTTGAGGGTAACCATTCCAACTCTATTGAAATTGTGCTGCGCTGGCCAGCTGCAAATTACAGCCTGTAATTGTGAGCGCTTATTTTAACAGCCACTTGTGAAATGGAGTTAACGCAAAATGGAAAAAAAAAAAACAAAAAAAAAAACATTTCCAACTTGCAAATAGAGTGAGAGAGAATATTATTTTTTATTATCATTAGGGCCAAGTTTACTTAAAATCGGGCTTAAAATATTGCTATTCCTAAGTGGCTGCAAAGTTCAAAACATAATTGCGACAGTTCAGCAGCGGATGGAAAACAGAAACCAGAAACTAAACGACGAGAATATTGCATGATAAGCTATAATTTTCGACTAAAGGAATATATGACACCAGCATTAAGTGTCTGTCACAGGGGCTTCGGGGGCAATGGGGGCGACGTACTGCATAAAGTATATGAACAAAAGGTTTGGGCAGTTGACCCCTCGCCGCTACGCCCATGCATCTGAATTTACAACACAGAAAAGCTAAAATATTCATTGCGAATAATAAATATGCTCATATTGGCAAATGATATAACCATAAACATTATATAATTGTTGTTAAATAATCAAAATATGTACATTGCAAAAGTATATTTCAGAAATAAGCAAATTGGCACTTATCTTAATTAGCTGAACATAACATTCTCAAATATCTGAATAACTTTATGATGTCATCTTTTCGTAAATATTATGATAATATTTAATAGCATAGCACATTGTATAACACAAACAAAATGTTTCCAAAATGTTCACTTTGCATGTTGGCCACGAAGAAGGTCTCAAAGTTGTGAGTGAAAGCCGTGAAAAATCCCTGATTAAATAATTAAGTTCGGCAACAGTTTGCAATCTTGACTTAACTTGAAGGACTTTCGTAATGAAAGGAAATGTAAAACTCGTAAACAGAAGTCGGACAAGTCTGAAAGATTTCGACTCTGCAAATTAACAGACTCTCTGATAGGGTATTCCACAAAAACTTGAAGCAATATCAGCTTCTTACATGCAACTCCAATACAACAACTACAACAACAAAGAATTCAGCATTATTGTCAACTACAGCAAGCGCTGACGTATCAATTGTGTGCCAAATGTTTATTGACCATGTCGACCAGCTTAAAGCCCCATGCATGCTTTGTCAGTTACAGCAACAACAATAACAACAACAACAGCAAACAAAATAAGCAACGACTATAGTAAGTATAGATATATAATTATCGATATCAACTAATAACGCAACGCAACCAGATGAAGCCAAGAGCCGAATCTCAAAAAAAAACCAAAAAGCCGATAAATGTAAAACAGCAATAAATGGCGCGGGTTTTTTTTTGATCAGATTGTCCAGCTGACGAGACGTCTATATTCCCTTGACCTTGAGTTTGACAGCTGCCCCAAAAAAGTGTATATATATATATATAAATGTATATGCGTATATAGGTCAGCATTAACAACGTTGCCAAAATGTCAACAATTTGTGCTTGATTTTATGGCATTTTACGCAACTTTCCCTGTGTCAATTCATTGTTGATTTTCAGATAAGAGTAGGGGGTGCAGGGGAGCGGGGGCACACAGAGTTATTCACGTTCAATGAGACGCTTGAACCTTGCCGCTTTCTTGCCAGAAAAAAAATAACGAAATTATTGCGCCCATAGCTCATCTCCGTCTAGATTTATGATCCACGCCAAGTGGAAATATTTCGTGCACGTTATCGAAACGCTGATGCGACTGACCCGAAAAAATGCATTCTTCATATATACAAAATGTATATATATATATATACATATATATATTAATTAATAATGCATGCTTAAGTGCTTTGCCTTGCACTTTTTGGAGTAGCCAGTGAAGCGCGTGTTATACTCAAAGTGCAATCAGTTCGTTGACTGTTTTAGGGGGGCACGGACGCTGATCGAAAACTCGTTGGCATTGCACACAAAGCACACACACACACACCCACACACACAAACGTTGTGCGCCCACCACGCCCCATCGTGCCACAAAATGCCAACAAGGTAATGGGCAGATGGGTTAAGCGAGTGCCCTGAGTGCAAAACCCCATAAAGCATAAGATCGCTTGCAACAACAACAAGAAAAAAAAGCGCATTTCAATTAACTGATAAGCTAAATATCACCATCACAATTTTTGCCGCATGTCACAAAAACGTTCAACTTGTGATAAGTCGGCCAAGAGCAAAGATCTCAGAGCGCGACTGGCAACCGTGAAATACCACGAAATTGAATAAAGTTCGACCACAACTTTATGGTCCTACTTAACGCGAACAGCATTCGTTAACCAAAAGAGAAGTGTGAAGTGATCCCAGGAAACTGGGTTGGGACTTGCAGTTCGGCGAATGTCGCGTTTGCATTGCACACACTTGATTAAATACGATGTGCTTGTTAAGCACAAGCACAAAGTTCAATTTCGCTTATTTCAATACTTGATAAGTCATAAAAATTACTGTAACAGAAGCATGACTAAGTATCTGATAGATTGACGTTTGTCTCTCGAAATTTAACGTACCATTTCATTCGAACTACAAAGTTGCTAACTAAATATTTACTCAATATCTGACATGTAAAAGTCAACAGATTAAGTGTACATTGTAACTAATAAAATTGATTGTATTTGCATTTACTTTCAGATAGACTAGCTGTGATAATTATCGGTATAGTAACATTAATCTTAGGTATAGTTTTATCATCCATACCATGGCTGGACTATTTTATACTAAAGGCAAGTAAAACTCCCTAAAAAAATTGAACACTTCTAATCCCAAAAATGCTACTCTAAACACAGAATTTAAGGCTGTGGAATGATACATTAAGCTATCATTATTGGCAAAGGCCCGGCGTTATACGCCTAACCAAGGTCTACATCTACAATGTATCCAATCCGGATGGCTTCCTCAGTGGCGAGAAGCCCAAGCTGCAGGAGGTGGGTCCATTTGTCTACAGGTAAGCAAGCCTAATGAGAATAATTATTGTTTAAGGTGAAAAGTGGTTACGCCTTTCGATTCTTTAGAAGCTTTTTAAATACAATGTAATACGAGTATTTTGAAGGCAGATACAGCAAAATACGGTTTGGTCATGGCTCGTTGGGAAATATGTGTATTAAATCGAGTTTAATGAGTGCAATTATCATAATTATGGGTTTCTTGAGGCTCGAGCACAAAGCACTCGATTGTAGTTTAAATAGAAAGCGTTTAAGAAAATCATGTCAAAAATAATAAAAATAAGTTATTGTGTTCTTTTAATAGATACTCCTTGAACCAGCACCTTAACCTGTTTACTAAGATAAACGATTCGCTATTAAGATCATTGTATTTTCATTTTTGTAACGGCAATTCTACAAACTTATCAAATGTGTTTATTATTTTGAACTTAAAGTTGAGCTTAAAAAAACCCCATATATCAATTACAATATAGATCTATAAGATGATGTTGAATTACTAGAGGAATTTACTTATAATTATGATTGATTAGCTCGTCTTAATCACATTCACATTAGATTTGACTAGCACTCACTACAATGCTGAATAAATTGCAACAATTTGATCAACTTCAATCATAACACTTGATAAACTGAGCAACAAACAAACAACTTGCAGCAACTACAGTTGCAAAAATATTTGCCAACAAATAGCTGACAAAACGCTGAAATCGCTGAGCCACTGAACCACAGCTGTCATTTCAATTAATTGAGCCATCAAATCGTACGACAAAAACGAGAGCGTGAATGAACAATACTTATGTGTAAGTATGTGTGTATCTGTGAAAATGTTTGACAAGCTGCCGGACCGCCCAGCGATTAAACCAGTTCAATTGAAGGATAACCTGGCAAGAGCAGGCGTTCAGTGATTAATCTTACGGATACGGCTGCCAAGATGCAGCAGCAGAAGCAACTAGAGCAACAGCTTTACATACGTGTATTTAGACTTATTATAATACAATCAGATTCGTATAGTGATTATAATAGATTAACTGATCGATAAACTTATACAAAGAAATATGAAATTAATATTGCAATTAACTATGCACTGTTTAACTTAAAATGCAATCAAGCTACGAACACATTTTAAAGATGAATTAATGAATAAGTTGAAGACAGCAGCACAAGCAACATAAACTCACAAACATTTTTTGCTGACATCGAATGACAAGCGTCAAACAGTAGCAGGTGAAAAAACTAAAAAAAAAAACGAAAAACGCTGGTAAAATGCCATAAAATCGCCAAAGCGTTTGTCATCTTAATTTGTTGTTGCTGTCCACATTTCTCTGAGTGCGACAAATGAACTTGACATTCAGTTGGGTTGGGCTGTTTGCCGCTTTTTTTTAATAATTTTTTCGTTTTTGATTACTGCCCCTGACTTTGGGGCCGATTGTCAACTGACTTTGACACCGACATCAACATCGAAGTCGACACCAAGCGATGCACGTGCCGATGAAACTTAATTGCGACCGTTAACACAACTGATTACAAAATATAAAACACAATACATAAATGTGTAACCGTTTTTTTATTTTTTACTGTGTTTGTTTTATGTCATTGCAGAGAAGACATGGAGAAGGTGAATGTGAAATTCCATGAGAACAATTACACGGTGTCATATCAGCATAAGAAAATATTACAATTTGTTCCTGAACTGAGTATTGATAAGAATACGCCCATAGTTACGCCCAATATACCATTGCTGGTGAGTACTACAGTCTTCCGAAGATGTAAAATTAAAGACACAGCTCTCTATTTAAACCGTTTTCCATGCTCCCCCCTTAGACCCTCACTAGTCTGAGTCCCAAGCTGGGCTATCTGCTGTCTAAAACCATATCCATAGTGCTTACTGCCGCCCAGCTGAAGCCGTTCATCAATGTGACTGCGGATCAGCTGGTCTTTGGGTACGATGATGCGCTGGTTAGTCTGGCGCATAGATTCTATCCGAAGCATATGAGGCCCATGGAGAGAATGGGCTTACTTCTCGGACGCAACGGGACACTCACAGAGGTGTCGAACATTAAAACCGGCTACGCGGGCATGGAACAGTTTGGCTACATTGATTCGCTGAATGGCATGGATCGTTTGCCGCACTGGAATGAGGAGCCCTGCACGAGCATAGCCGGCTCCGAGGGTTCTTTCTTTCCGCCTCGAGACATTACCAAGTCGGATTTGGTGCACATCTATGACAAGGATCTGTGCCGCATTATACCGCTTAAGTATGTGGAGCGTGTTGAGAAGGATGGCCTCGCAGCGGATTTATACCGATTGCCCAACAATTCCTACGGCGATTCGGCCCACAATCCGGAAAACAAATGCTACGATGCCAACGACTATGACGCTGTAAGGGGCCTGCAGAATATCAGTCCCTGTCAGTATGGTGCACCCGTTTACATATCTAATCCGCATTTCTATGAGGCGGATCCCGAGCTCCTCGATGCCGTCGAAGGTCTGCAGCCACAGCAAGAGAAACATGAAACCTACTTCAAAATTCAACCAGTAAGATATTTCCAGAATTTCAATTTTAATGTAATAATTCTTAAATGGAGTCTCTAGTTTCTTGAAATTCTTCAAATCTTCTCAATTCTAATGCCTACGTTTTTTCTTAGAAACTTGGAGTGCCTCTGGAGGGTAAGGTGCGCATACAGCTTAATCTGAAGGTGACGCAAGCCAAGGACGTTCATCCGGTGCGTGATTTTCGTGACTTTGTGTTTCCGGTCATGTGGCTTGAGGAGGTGGGTTCACAACTAATAACAAAATCTAGATAAGAGCAGCGTATTTACTGTGCACTCGTTTCATAGGGCATTACGGAGCTGACGCCTGCAATAAAGGGCTGGCTCTATCTGGCAACGGTTATAGCGCCACATGCGGTGCCAATTGGCTCCTATCTGATGATCGTGGGCGGAGCATCGGCTGTTATATTCAGCTTTGTGCGTGCCTATCGCAACTTTGTGTTCGCACGCGATCCCTCGCTGGAGATACTCGAGATGGGCAGACGTTCGTTGCGGCGCGGCAGCAGCTTTATTGTCCATCAGCAGCACAAGCTGCTGCTCCATCATCGGGACAGCTATGTGCTGCTCCGCACGATGCCGCATGCCATGACTGCCTGCCTGGATCCGGAGCGGGACAGAGAAGATGTCCAGCCGATAATTGACTACACTCTTATCAACCAGGAAGCATAGTAATAAGTGTTTGTACGAGAGTGTGTGCAAGTGTGTGTGCGAGTGTGCGTGTGTGCATGTGTATGATTGTTGTTTAGGCTTAGTCACATTCTGGCCAATATCGTGGCATATGCTGTTGCCAAAACAAAAAGTTTTCGTTGTTACAGGGTTTTAATATTTTGTTCATTTCATTTTCACAACTGCAGCACAAATTACACAAATTCATTTTCTTGCAACTAAAAGCCAAATCAGGTTTGCTAGTTATATAGTACATAAATAAACATATATATAACTTTATCTATAGTTGTAACTTGTATATAATTTTAATTTGTAATTTGTAAAAAGCTACAAAATAATTCACTAGTCATTTTTACAATGTGAAAATTTCGAGCTCGTTTCTAGTTCTACTTAGTTAGTTAGTTCGTTTTAGTTAGTTAAGTCTGCTAATTTAATTTTGTAATTTTAATTAACTTTAATACAAATCATTTAGGCAGCGGATGTTACAGAAGTTTATACAATCTTTTTTGTACATGCATATGAAATAAATGTACAATTTTTTGGCATAAAAAAATGCTTTCTTGAAAACTCTCTACGATTTTACAGGGGGATAAATCAAAGGCAGCACTCAAATTGCCGGCAACTGAGTACATAAACCACAAAATGCCAGACGTCATATAAGGTCCAAGCAAGAAAATAATGGCAATTCCTTAGGTATACTCTACGTACGTGCTTATTGTAGAGTATATGGGATTTGGACAGTTGGGTGGGGCAGGTTTGTTCGAAGATTAAAAAGAAATTAAGTTGGAGTGTTCTTTAAAGTATGCGCCAATTTATTTGCCAGTGTGCAATTTAGTCAATGCAAATGCAATGATTAAAGGACCATCAATTGGCATTCAAACTCTTTCAGGCATCGAACACGAAGGCTACTAAATATCTAAATCCTTCTTGTATGAAGTTGACCAAAAACAGCTCTCTTTTATGTCGATGCTTAGTGGGCATAAAAGTATCAATCTGCAGAAATCATAAATTGAAAAAAAATTGTCGACCTAAAAGTGTGCTTCATATGTATTTTATTTTATTAAAGGGATTAACAAGTGATTGAATATCAGCCCAAAAGCATGCTCTTAGTTTGGAGCATACGAAAATGTATTACATCCTGAAAGTATGCACTTGTTTATCGACCTTAACAAACCCATTTAAACCAATACGAAAGCCAGTTAAATTTATTATTTTTTTATTGAAAGGTTTTCTTATTAAATTAAATGAATAATTATGAATTTATTGAATTAGTTATGCTTAGCGTACAATAGCTTTATTTCAAATAAGACAAATAAGACACAACATGGCATCCGCTTGTCGCATAATCCTGCTCTGAAGACCTTTTGCTTATTTTTTTTTTGTTAACTTTTGATTGACGTTGTTTGTACTTTTGCAGGAACAACAACAACAACAACAATAACATACACGCACAACAAACACACCAATCGCAAGAGCCATAAATTATATGTGTACAAGTGACTGGTTGGCAGTACAGGGGAGAGGGAAGGGGGAGGGGTCGTGGCTGGAGGCAATCGCTGCAATGCTTTTGTTTTGCACAAGAAATAAAAAACAGGCACAAGAAATATGATGTTTTCAGTGCTCAAAAGTCAAGGAAAGAAAACAAACAAAAAACAAAAAAAAAACAGGAAAATGTAAGAAAAGGCAGGCAACAGTAGGAGCAACAGCAGCAGCAACATATAGGTGCAGGACAATAGAGGGAAATGGGGTGGTTGGGCATGTGGAATACAGGCTTTTGGTAGCTGTAACAAAAGCATTTTCATTTCATTTCATTTGGCAAAAATGTTTATACAAAACCAATTTTACAATTTTCGATTCAATTTCTGCAACTGACATTTCACTTAAACGAAAACCTTAAAGGCGCAATTCATTTCCCCTGCCCCTTTCACCACCCTCCCCATCCTCCAACTACCCTTTGACTTTGTTGCTGTAAAAAAATAATAAAGATTGTTATATGCGGCGAGCGAGGCGGTGAATGGGCGTGGCATCTGGCAAGTGGGCTGTGCTGGCAATTTACAGCAATACACAAAGATCAACTAATGTCCAGTTTTGTAATTACACCCACACCCACCCACCCACATACATGAGCTATGAAAAAGTTGTGTGTTTTTTTTTCGGTGTATTTCCTTCATTTGCAGTGCGTGTTTTTCTGTTCCATTTTCACGAGCACTTTGAAACACATCAAATTGGCCAAGTGCTAAACTAATAAGCGACGTCAGCTTGCCGGCAAATATGTTACCTCATCCCCCGCCCATTAGCTAATGTAGCTTCCACACCCCCTCAACAACAACAACGGGAACAACAACCTCAAGGACAACAAAAGTTAAAAATTCATTTACGGCTCGCCATCAAATCGAATAAAAACAATTGGCACATCAAAAAAATCAGTGAGTCTAAGCCCGACTGAGCGAGAGAGGAGAGATCTTTATTTGAGGGTTGGCCCACGTAGTCCAAAATGCGTGTCGAAATGGGCCAACAACGTTCAGCCATATGTTGCAACAGCAAAGGGGGGTTGTGTTGTTAGTAGAAAAGAAATGGCTGAAGTAAATAAAATGTTGCAAGGGGGCAGGGGAAAAGAGGGGAGGTTGGCTTGAGCATTTGGCCCATCGCGTTTTGGCGCCAGCTGTTTGGCCACTTAGGCCGCATTTTGTAAGCGTTGATGGAATTGCTTATGAATTATACAAGAATATTAAAATGTGCCCAGCCTGGCAGCCTACAACTTGCAACATCAGGCTCCACATAGAGCGCTCTCTCTCTCTCTCTCTCTCTCTGTCTCCCTCTCACTTTCTGTCTCTCTTTATTTGAATTCTTTTTGGTTGTATTTGATTTCATCTTTGCGCGGAATATTTCAATTGCCCAGGCAGGCAAAAAGTTTGCTGTAAATACTTTATTGGAAAAGTATGTGCCAAATTGTTATTGAGGTGTGGAGGGAAGGGGGGAAGGGCGGGGCATACAAACAAATTGGGCGCTAAGTTGGCCGTTATTGGTTTTTATGTGCGCCGTCTGTTTGGTGGTGCGGCGTTGGTGGTGGTGCTGATGGTGAATAGATGGGGAATGGTGGCTATGTGGAGCATAATTTGATTTTTGTTTGTCCAAGTGCGCAAAAAGTTGCTGACCCTCTTGATGTTTATAGCTTGATGATGATGGCATAATTGAGGCGTTGTTTGGCGATTGCGGTTGAATTCAAATAGGCCAAAATACATTCATTTTATGTTCAATATTTCTCTGTACATTATTGTTTATATTTACGGGCATATAATTTACAGGCAGCGTTATTTTCCTATACACTAAACGTATGAATTTAGGCACAAGCTATACACAAATATATATATATATAAGTATACATAAATATATATTTAAATTAGTTAAAACTTATGTTTAGGATTAGCATTCAGTCATCGAGCAATCACACTCACACACACATATACACACGCACACCAGCACTCACACACAGATTCAAGCCAAACGTTTCGATTTCTAACAGCCAAAAGCAAATTCAAATCTTAACGAAACTTTCACGAGCTCTTAGCGTAGTTCCACCCGGTAGGTTTGCGTACTAGCTAAGCATATGCCACAATCCAGCTGGAACGGTTGGCATTACGTACAATTCAGCTTTTCACAACAATGTGGCTTGTGTTGCGAATCGGTTAACGCTTAGTCCAGCTGCGCTTAGCAGGTACAACAACCCAAGCGCCTGACTGTTTTTCTGTCCGTTAAATATTTGAAATGCATCCGCGGCAGGAAAACGGCAAATTCCTCAGTGATAGCGTGAAAACTGCGAAATGCTGTCCTCATTGGGTGGCGCCACCAGCAAAATGGGTTGTAAGTTCAAACCCGTTATGTGTGGATTCGATTTGCGTGAGCCTGCCAAACTAATGGCATCTGTCAGGTACGCATTATTAATTTCACCTACAATTAAAATTAATAGTATTTAAGAAACGTATGTATGTAAATTCCAATTAGACTCACCTTTGTAGAGCGAATTCTGATAAATTGGATCCGGCTGCAGGCGCACATGTCGCGTGGCCAGAATGAAGGCTAACGTGGCTAAAACGACGCCATCAACGCAGCCAATAATGGCCAATGGATAAGCCCAACGAATGCTGCAGAGACCCAACTCAAATCGATTCGCCTCGGGGCCACAAATCTTCCGAAAATCATCTGAATTCCAGCCAAAGGGAAAGGCAGCACAGGCCACAATCATGCACAGTGCTAAAAGAGTGATAAATAATGGATTTGAAGTACGTGACAAATGCTGATCGAAGCACAAGAATTCAATGGCCGATAATTTTGCAATAAGATTGCAGACACACTTCAGAACGTGCTCAAAATAGAAACCAGTATTTCCATATCAAATATCACAAACTGACGACTTCCGTCGATGTTTTGCAATTGTAACTGGAGATTGGCAATTATTAACTGAGCTCTCTCTCTCTCACTCTCGCTCTCATTTTACATACCTGATATAATTTGCATCCAGCCGCAAATGTGGAAAACTCGCGTCGACTTCATGAACAGCAAACAGACCAAAAAGAATATGGTCAGCAAGGCCAAGCCAACGGCAGCGATCATGAAGAATGTGGCCAGCTGCAAGCAACAAAAATTGTCTTAAGGTTTTACACAGAACTCTACTTTTCAAGTTTAAAACGCACCTGAAATGAAAACGTGGGCACTGCAAAGATATTCTCCCAGCGACGTCGGCAATTGTCAAAGATCTCATCGCGCTGACATTGCTGCCACAGACCCAGGCGACCAGCACTATCGCTATCCGGATCGCCAATCCATTCTGCAAAGATTAATAGACAGTTATGTGGCGATATGTAAATGTGCACAGGGGTCGGTCACTCAAAAGATACAATAACAGTGGAAAATTTTGATTGGATGTCAAGTGCATTTTTTGGGGACAGAATTTTCAGGTGATTTACGACCGAAAATTTGAATTAAAATATCAATTTAAATGCCAAACTATAACTAAAAAGATATTGATTTGAAAATCTGTTAAGCTTTAATCGAGTTATCGTAGTGGAAATAACGAAAACTAGTAACAAACATCTGGAAATATTCCACAAAACGGATTGTTGTTCTAATCACATATTATATAAGTATAAGTAGTGTAAGTATAACAAGTTTTGATTCCTCAAGCTCACCTGGTGTTACAAATGCCACAATGCCAATGATTGCATAGCAAATTGTGAATATGGCCCAGAGTACGCCGATTGCCTTCGAGTTGCGTATGTATTTGGAAGCGTACAGATGCGTCGTATCGACGTATTCGATTTTGGTGCCCATTGCGAGTGTTTAGGTTGGCAGCAGCTCTTGGCTTGTGTTTGTTTACTGCTTGCTGCTAAAGCGTTGAGCACGCTTAAATAATAAATAAGTAAAAAGTTAATAAGTGAACGCAGTAGCACAAAAAACACAACAACCACAGCAGCTATCAACAATGGCAGACTCTTTCTGTCTGTCATGTATTTGGTGTTGTGTGTTTGCGCTTAGGTTGTAAGCTTATTAATTTGGCCAGATTTTAGTTTGCTGACCTCGTTTGTTATTGGAAGATTTCAGTCATGGCTTTAAGAAATCAAATTGGAGCTTGAAATTTGACGCTCCACAAATAAAAATAATGTCAACGAATTCCGTCTGCAGAAATCGCACTTAATACCAAATTGCGGACTCAAACAAACTAGAGAACTCTGAAAATATCATTATGCATTGCCAAACCATAATTTGAAATTTACTTTTCATTCCCTTCTCTCAGAGAAGGCATAGATATTTTTTATATCATTAGCAGTTTAATATCGTTTTCCCCTTCACTTCAATCAATCGAAATAAATCGCCAATTTGAAAGCCATAAGCTAAATTTTGGCTAACAGCTCACAAATCGTATGGACTTATGTAAATACAAAAGATAATTGCTTGCTACCTCTTCGAGGGTATTGCTTAATTTTCACCAATAGACAAATTTATGAAGTTAATAATAAGCTAGTCAAATGGCTGAAGAAAAATCATATGTCAAAAGAAAGATCAAAAGGTGTTATGCAAAATTTCGGCAAAATAATAACACGCGAGACTTCCAAAGAGAGAGCGAGAGATAGACGCAGAGAGAGTGTGTGAGAGCGAGAGAGACACTTCATAAATCGTAAGTCTGTCTAATTTTAGCTGTGATTCATGGCAAAAAGTTGCAAACGGCCAAAATGCCAAACTGAGCAACTGGCTTGAAGCTGCCTATCAATAAACATGTTTTTCATTTTGAAAGTGTGGTAAATTTATGCTCAATTCATCTTGAAGCCACTACAAAAATTCCAAAATATACAAAAGCCTGAAAAAACGCAAGTGAATTTTCAATGCATTGTCTTCTCACTATCTGAAGATCCCACATTGCGTATGCGTAATTTAGTTTTAATTTTATTTTTTTTGTCTTTATCTTTTGATTTTATTTTTGGGCGGAAACAGCACAAGAGAAAAAGTGTAACTGGCTGGATTTAGTTGACCCAAAATTTCGTTGATTCAACTAAATAAAAGCAAACAATAGAAGAGAAAAAGTAAATGACACTCAATTAAACCAAAATGAAAACGCGCCTCAGCATTTTGACTTGAAAGTCCGAGCGACAAAATCAATTACCATAATAGTGCTAATAAGTAGAAGAGGGAAATAAACAGAGTCAAGGGGAGCCAGTTTCAAGAACAAGCCAAGCAAACCTATTAACATAAGAAGTCTTTATTATATGGTCAACTCGAAACCAACCCATTGAAATTTAAGGCACGTGAGTTAACAAAAGGCTGGTTTGGTCAAAAGCAAGCGATTGGCCAACACAAACCATTTTAACAATGGGAAAACTTAAGTGCAATTCGCTGTCTGCATTTCTGTGTCTTGCTGAAGACAGACTCTGACTCACGTAGCGCCTGCGAACGGGCTGGGCAAACGAGTCTACATCCAGTCTGTTTACGGATTCGCCAATTGCTTTCGGAGTGGGCCACGGCGAGACAAACAGCAGACAAATCATAATTTCCTAACAACGATCAGAGTATAATTTAAATGAAAACTGAACGTGAACATGCAGAGTTACTTGAACGTAGGAATGTGTGTGAGTGTCAGTACCACGTTCTGGTGCTGTAATTGCAAATTGCAGTTGGCAATCAACTGGTTGTTGTCTCGACTAGGCTAGCCACCCAATCAAGCTAACACTGAGCGAAAGAGTGGCGCCAATTTAGCTAGTATAGAAAGTAGCAAAATTAATAGTGTGAACTTAACTAAAAATCAATCAAGATTGGCGTGTTTCAATTTCGATTTCATTTTATTTCAAGACGAGCTTTTTTGAAATTGCAAATTTGATCGCTCAGTGTACGTTTTATTTATTTGTACTTCGCTGCATTCTTCGCGCACTCTCATCGATCATGAGCGAAAGAAAGAAAGAAAGAAAGAAAAGAAAGTGACCACAACAGGCGAGGCTGTGAGGCTGTGAGACTGTTCGTACTCCAACTGGAATATGTATTCGTATTGGTATTGGTATTGGCACTCGTTTTGGTATGACGCAGCATTAAAGGCCATGGCTGAGATGGAGATACTGAGATGTGGTATCTACATCCGTTCGCCCAATGGAGATGCTGGAGTTGTTTTCGAGATTGTTGATGTTGCTGATGTGTTGATGTGTTCGCTGCTGCCGGCCGGCGGCCAGCTTGTTGAAACACAAAAAGTTTCACCTGGAGAAATGTATGTAGGTACACAAATCAGCATTGGTTTTTCAACATCAATATCAAACAGCTACCAGACAGACGAATTCAATGCTGTTCGCCAAACTGCACTCTAAGCGTTTTTCACTTAACATGCTGTCGCGACACAAGACGCGCGTAAAACGCGCGACAACTCGAAATGCCAAATCGAGAAGAAGCTAAGTAAATGCATGCGAGTGTGTATGTGTATGTGTGAATGTGTGTGTGCTGAGAGTTGCATATGCCATAAAATAAGGTCAGTTGGGTAATGACTAAGTCGCATTTGGTTGAACTTAAACGTGGCACAAGATGTGTTGCAACATTTGACAGACTTGGCCAGAACTGTAAAATGCAACTGCAACTTTGACTTGAGCTTTGCCTTTGCGGCTTTCTTTTTGACAGCGTCTTTGGTCGGTGGCCAGTGAGCCCAAATGGACTTTCTACTTTGTAAGAGCCTCAACATAAGCATAAATTTCACATTAGGCATAACTAACTGGAAAAGGGGTAGCGATGCGGGAGGCGGTGGCCAGGGGGAGGCGACCAGACAAGCTATTGACTTTGATGGCACCCGCTTCTAATTCATTTTCACATTCAGCTCTTTAGCTTGGTAGGCTTTCAGCTCTCCGCGGCTTTTCACAGCTTTTCTCGGCTAATATGTTTTAAGCGAAGAAAAGTTGGCTCTTTAGAGCCACTTATGAGAGTTGTTCCGCATTGCGAGCTGTGTTTGTTTGTTTGCTTGTTTTGATATTAAATCTCGTAGCTTGTTACAGTTTTTTTTTTCCTTTTATTTTGTGGTTAATTTCTTTTCGGACTGAGCAGCAAAGCGGAACCTTAAACAAGTTGAGACGCTTGTAAAGGGGCTTGATTAACACATCCATAGTTACTACACAAGTTGTTTGGTGTTGTTGTTGCTGTTGATGTTGCCGTTGACTGGAACTGCCAAACTTGTTCCAAAAGACTGAATTACAACAACAACAGCTACCAGCAACAAAAACAGCAACAGCAACAGCAACAAAAACATTTCAGAATTATGCGGAAATGGCTTCAAAAAGCTGCTTTTTCGCCAGGGCACATAAAAAGTTGTAGAATGCTTTTTACTTCTCGCTTATTTGTTTCGTTCGCCTTTTTTTCTCCTTCATTTCTCCCCTTGCGATCGGTTTTTTTGTTTTATTTATTTTTATTCTGCATATTTTATGGTTTTATGGAAGACGATTTCTTTTTTGCAACGGAACCCGCAACCGTGCACAAATATCGCGGTCAGTTATCCAACATATATGTAAGCATATTGTTGTTGCTGCGAGTGTGTGGACAGCATTTAGGTTCCAATCCAGCCAAGTCAACAGCTTCTCTATGGTCAGAAAATGTGGGATGTCTATGCTTAAACTGCTGTAGATTCTTTCCATCTCTGTGGCGACTGTGTCGCTGCTTGTTTTTATTAGATCACGATTTTAATGTTCGCAAACATTCGCGCATTCCAACAGCCCAGCGAGCTGGCAAATAACGAGAATAACAAAAACAACACAGACAACAACAGCAGCTACAACTATGTGGGCCCCAGACAAACATACAAACATACGTATTATATACATATATGTATATACATAATAGTAACTCACACAGAGATTCTTCAGCAATTCTATTTTTTCTGCTTTTTTTGTACCTTTAACAGGTGCGGATTGCAGGCAAAACGGGCCTTGTGCATGAAGTGCACTTTTTTAATTGTTATGCATATGCATTGAGAGAGGGCTCTGTTAAACAAGTCTTAAGCAAATTCTTGAAATATATTCTACAAATTTGTACACATATCTACGCTTTTGTTCCTATTTTACCAATTTAGACATGTGAATGATTTATGGTACAAAAGTCATAGAACCATCGACAGACAAGCTCAACTTTCTGACGATAGCTACATAAAAGTACTTAAGCCTTAATTAATCGCCCCTGTTTGGGCGCATTTAGGGCGCCTATTTTAAGAGCAGCCACGGCGCAGTCGCAGAGGCTCATTTTGAACGAAAACAAAAAACAAGAAGAAAAAATTGTGCCTCTTTTCTGGTTTTTCACGTTGCTAGCGCGGTTTTTGCTGTGCCTTTTGTTGTTGTTGTTGTTGTTGTTCTGGCTGCAGTTGTTGCAGCTGTTGTTGTTGCAGTTTTTGAAACGCACGTCTTCGAAACAACATGGTCACTAAAAGGTATTCTTTGTAAGTGTGTTTTTGTGTGTGAATGCGAATGTTGCTTGCAATATTTTTGTTGTGGGTTTTCACATTTTAATGTTGCATGAACTATGTTGTTGCTGGCCTCATGCGGTTTATTTTAATGTCAAAAGTGCAACAAAACACAAGGCAGTCGCCTTCATACAATTGACATTTGCCAAACAACTTTTTGGGTGGCTTACAATTCTGTTTTGAAGTAATCGTATCAGCCTGTAGAACCGGTTGAATGTTTCTTGTTTTGTTTAACGAATTTAAAACTTATATTGTTGCTACTGTTAAGCGTGCGTTGTGCAGAGATTTTAACAAATCGCGAATACCATGCACAAAAAACAAGACTTGTGAAAGGTTCGAACGAGCAGAAGAGAACACCGTACTGAACCGTCGCGTTTGGCGCTGAAAAACGAACTGAGGTGCGAGTCTTAAGATCCGCTTGGCATTGGGAGACACTCACCTCTTAAGCCACGCTCTCAGCTCGAAAGAGAGAGAGAGAGAAAGAGAGAGAGAGAGAGAGAGTTGTGTGAGAGAGAGTACGCAATCGTGACAGTTGGCGCGCCTCAGATAAGTGGAATGTAAATTGTTTGAATTTCTTTTCAATTATTTTTGTTTCTGCTTCTGATAAATGCCAGCTAGAAAAGTACTGAATGTGCTTGAATGCGTTTCTCGACAGCATTGTTTAAATCTCTCCATTTATCACTTCACTGCGATTATACGCGCAGAGGGAAAAACCTGCGATCGCAACGCTTTGACTACCTGCAGGATGTTTGCAAATGCCTGCACATCTCTTTTATTTCCTTTGTTTGTTTAGGAAATACCTAAACTACCAATATCATGGGAAAAATTGAAGAATTTACGACGATTTCTTTGGGAAATATGTGCTTCTTATAAAGAAAATGTTGATAGATAAGTTGCAGTACAAATAATACCACTCCTTCAGCGGTTTACAGTTTTGTATAAACACTAAACTTGATTCCCAAGTTCATTTGTAATTACTCATAAGTCAGCTTATGGCATATGAAACTTAAAATTTGCCGCCTACTCGTGCTAAATTTATCGCTGAAGCAACTCTGCTTTAGCCCACCACTAACAGCCACCTTGCACAGCTGATAGCCATACAGCTGTTTTATCAGCAATTGAAAAGCGACCCGAAAAGGTCATTATAAAAATTCGGATTGCTCACGTAGCAGCTATTAAATCTCAAGTTAAGATCATTAATTTCGTAAGTTTCGCGTATTAATTAAGTTTAACCAAAAGACTTTAGATAGAAACATGAGTGAACTGAGTGGCGCAGATAAACTAGACTATGTCAAGTCAAAGATTGGCGAATATGTGGACTTTCCCAAGAAAGGCATTGTTTTCCGGTGGGTCCGTTAGCCTTATCACTGCTCCAAAGTGCTAATCAACTACACCAACATGTTTATATTTTATAACATTCACCTAAGCTATAAATTAATAGTTAACACCATGTTTTTCCTCTTATCTCGAATTGGTTATCAGTGATATATTTGGTGCTTTAACCGATGGCAAAGCATGTGTTTATCTTCGCGATTTGCTGGTGCACCACATACGCAACACACATCCAGATGTAGAGCTAATAGTTGGTCTTGATTCACGTGGTTTCCTCTTTAACCTGCTGTTGGCCACCGAGCTGGGCATAGGCTGTGCCGCCATTCGCAAGAAGGGCAAATTGGCGGGCGAAGTGGTTGCCGTGGAATATCAACTGGAATACGGTTCAGTGAGTAGCGTGCTAACTTCTAATCTACATTATTTTTACTATATCAGTCATCTCTTTTAGGACACATTTGAATTACAGCGCTCGGCCATTAAGCCGGGCCAAAGGGTTGTCATTGTGGATGACCTTTTGGCCACAGGCGGTTCTCTGCTAGCTGCCACAGCGCTGGTTCGCAAAGTGGGTGGTGTAGTGCTGGAATGTTTGGCCGTCATGGAGCTGCTGGGACTGGACGGCCGTAAGAAGCTAGACTGCAATGTACATGCGCTTATAAAATACTGAACAAGCCGCAAAGATGCATTCCACAAATGCATTTAGCAACGATATTCTTACCTCAGGATATCATCAAGTGAATTTTGTAATATTTTATGGAATTTGCTGTGAGCATATTTATAATAATACTTAAGGTTGTCGGAACAAACAAACTTAGTGCAAATATATTACTTAATATTTTTATATAAATATAATCTAGGTTTTTCTAATATCAAAACAAATCTGGGTTAATCTTGGGAGATAACAAAGATTCGAATGGTGTTCCGCATAAAGACTAAGTGCGAACTTTGGACATAATAATTTTTACTAGTTATTTTACTATTTATAATAAATTATAAGCATTAGTTGCCTTGTCAACTCATTACTTTATAAGTGACCCACTGCTTTTCAAAGCCACCCTAATTTTTTAGACGCCCTGCTCTTTGTCTCTTTTTCTCTCTGCGCATTGAAATAGGTTTATTCTCTTGTCGGCCTTGCCTCTTGCTCAGCAATAAACAAAAATGTTTGCCCTATGGTAGCATAAAAAAATGAGCTGAGCTCTTCGCTCGCCGATAAACAAATCAAAAGTACAGACTCAGCTCACCCCACGCCCAACACTCTGCTGCCCCCTGGCCAACACACAAAGGAACAGCAGCAACAAGAGCTTTCTTTTATATTGCGACGCCGGCGCAAAAATAACAAAAATTTCAAACTGAAACTGACAGTCGAATCGTCCGGATAGTCAGGAGAGCACCGAGAGACGCGGCATACAGCCGGGGTCTGGTTGGGTGAGGGGAGGGTGAAAGAGAGGCCAATTCAGTGGGCAGCCTGTGCTCATTTCGCATTTGAATTCATTCGTGAAATGTGCGTCGCTCGGAACGGTTTGTCTTTTGCTATATGCTCTTTGCTGATTGCTGAGTGTGTTGTGTGTTATGTTTGCCGCCCGCAACCGCCTCCCTGATTGCGTGCTAAGCTTTCGCACACCCACAAATTGCGAGTGCCTTGCAGTGTTTAGTTAAATATACGTTTGTGTTTTTTTTTTTGCCGCTTTGCCTTGCGAATACAAAATCACAGTTGTTGCCGCAATTGATATTGATTGAGCGTATTTCAATTGGCAAACAATCGAATGGCAAACTACAACAACAACAAAACTGAGAACAAAATAGAGTAGATTGTCGCGGCAGCAATTGATGAAATTATGTATACGCCGCGTGTGCCTTCATTTGTTTTGTTTGCTTGCCTGTGATTGCCTCTATGTGTGCAGAGTATATGTATTTGTATGAGTGTGTGTTTGTGTGTGTGTGTGTGTGTTTGCGTCGTGTGCCAATTTGAATTTTATATAAATACCGCACTAAGCTTGGAGCATTGCCTAAAATTGCAAAGCAGCGCGCCAATTAAATTATATTTGACATTTGTACTTGCGCTTCATACGGCTTTATAAACAAATTAAATTTAACTGGCTGCTGAAAGAGGCAAACACAATCGAAAGTCAGGCAATGGCTTTGTGCACCTGCCACTACGACCAACAAACAAAACTCACCCCCTCCTGCACTTAAACAAAGTCGTAAAAATCAATAATTGACATCTTGACTCCATGCAGCAGCAGCAGAAGCAGCTGTGGAGCAACCCCCTAAAAAAATAATAATTAAAATAAATTGAAAAACCCTTTGAAAATTCAATTATTAAGTTTGTAGCGACTGCTGCTGCTGCTGTTGCAGTGACACAATTTGTACAGTTAGCGCAACTATAAATACAATCCAAAAGCGAACTGGCCAAGCTTTTGCACAACTCATTAAGATATTTGTCATCCATTATGCTGAGGGATATTACATACGCATACTAATGTATTTTTTGTATTTTCAACATACATAGCACAACAACTAAATTTAGCCAAAACAACTACAACCACAACGAGGCAGCAGGCAGCAGGCATAAAGAGGCTATGAACAAATAGTACAAAAACTGTCGCCAACTGCACGCGAAATCTGCCGCGTAGCAGCGACAGCCGAAATAAAACCAAATCAAAATAAATAAATAAAAGCCAAGAAATTAAATAAAAGTCAAAGCTAAACAGAAAAATGTTGCACTGCGTGAACATCAACATCAATAGCAATGGAAAATTGATCAAAATAAGTAACAAGAATTCAGCAAATAATAAATATAATAAGAATACTAAAATGAATGTGGCCCGAATGACAAACTAAACTAAACAAACGTAGTTCCTATGCATTTGGCCTTGTGTTTAAATGAAATTGAACAAGAGCTACGCAAATTGTCGCGTTCGGCGATATTTGCTCATTTTTATGGTCCTTTCGCTGCTGCTGCTGCCCCTTTCGCTCATTTATCTGGTATGGAATGAGCAGCTGCAAAAGATTAAGGGATACGAGGTGAGTCTACAGATATGTACAAGCATACATAACCACACATATAGCTATATGTATTTACATACAAATAAGTACAGTAATATGCACACAGAATCATAACGCATACATGCTTCGGTATGTGTGTGAGTGTGTGAGTTTTGGCCAAGGACGTAAGAAGCTTTGTAGTTGTTGTCAGTTGTTGGTAGCTCGTAGCTGACTTCTAAGTGCCCTGCACTTTAGTTAGTGTAGATTGAACTTCATGGCATTTTTGTTTTTAGGGTCCGGCCCTCGACGACGAGCAAATTGCCGCCGAGCTATCGATTGTATGTGTTACTCATCGCGTAATGCAGGCCTATGTATACCCCTATACACAATAAACTAATAAAATGACTCAATTATTTTGCTACACACCCAAAACGGAAAAGCGTAATAATAAACTTATGATAAGGCCGACAGTACTTCGCTTAATCATAATTAGTCTACCCACACAAAATATTTTGTATATATTTTGTTTTGGCATTAATTGCACTTTCTCAACTCAACTAAACTTTCCTGCTATTTGTAATTTCATGATTTGATGAAATTTCTAATAACTCGATTGTGGCAGGCATGTGGTGAGCATATGTTTGGCTTCTATTGCCATGTAGTTTAGCCACATGTGCTGTGTTCTAGACACAGATACAGATACACTTATATACTGGCCTGATTTAGCTACGTATGAGCAATAATTCTCAATTGCTTGATATTGAAATTTCATTGCGTTCTCATTTCTGTTTGTTTATTAAAGTTTTTAACACCTTGTTGCACCTTTAGCGATGCGAACCACAAACAATTGAAAACCTGCAATAGCGAAAATTAATACGAAATTATCTCAGATCTGCGTTTAGCGCTTTTTGTGTGTGCATTTTGCCATTTGCTAATTTACAATTGACACCTGAATGTGGAAAAGACACGCCTACTACTGAATGCCGACCAAAGTCACTTGCTTTGTTGCTGGTTACTGTGCCAGACACAAAGGCGCGCCAGCCCCAGCCCCCTGGCCCTGCCCTGCCTCACACTATTGTTGCAATGTGGCCTTGAGGTCATTCTGCAATACTTAAGCTAAATTTAATTGCCCACCAGTGAGAGTAGAGTAACTAGCATTTGGCCAGGATGCGTCAGAGGCGCAGGAAAATCGATGGTTGAGAACAATGGCAAAAGCACAAACGGAAACGCAATCAATGAAAAGTTAGCCTCCAATTTGTGAGTTACATTATTTATATGACTCAATGCTTAGGCAGCTAACCGAATGCCAAAAAACAGACAAGTAAAACACGCATACGCCGTGTTGTGCTCCACATCAGCATAATTAAGCACAGCGTCTAACACGTAAGACACCTACTCAAAAACGTACACACACACACACATACACAAGCACACGCACACGCACACACATAATCACACACGCAAGCAGGCAGGCACCAAGTGCTGTTTAAGTGACACGTCGCCCACATCACGCCCACATATATCATCTCCCATATACACGTATTATTAAGCAGCCACAGTTCACGTCATGCACATAGCGCCACTTGCGTTGCGAAAAAAACGAATTCGAAATTAAATGCAATAATCTGTTCTGATGGACTGGCAGATACCTTTTGTACCAAAGTACGAAGCTTGTGCTTAAGTTAGTTGCGCTTAAAAGTAGGCCACATCAAGCTGTACAAATATATCAACCTATATGCTAATAATACAGTAGTTAACTTATTTTTAATAAATACCTTTTCAATCCTTATAACCAAAGCAAATGATGTTGTACTGTTTTGAAAATTGTAGCTTTGCATGTGAAACTTAAGCTTAATATTATTATGGATGGTATAAATTATCAACGTAGCTTATAATGCTAGCCTTAACTATAATAATACAATATTTTGCAACTGAATCTGCGCTGTTCAGTTTATTTAGTTTACAATTGTTTTATAATGTTATTTAACATCATTTAGGTTGCAGTTAAGAACTTTGCTATATATGTAGCGTAAATTAATTAGATATGAGCAATATACCTCGACACTTGTTTTAGCTGTGGGGTATATAGAGACACGAGCAGCGATGACCGCTGAACATTTGTCTATCCGCCAAACAATCATCTAGATTTATAATGATACCAGTGGACAGTGGAGCTGTCGCTGAGAGATTTTAATTGGGTTCGTTGGGGCTACCTTGACAGTGGCATGCCAGCGAAATGAGTCAGTGGTGCTCCCAGTGGTGCCAGTGGCAGTGCAATTGCCGGTGCTTTACTTAAGACACGCTTTGCTGAATAAATCATAAATGAAACGCTTGTATATTACGCATACGCCACGTCATGTTTGCATTTAACCAAACCAACTGATTTGTCTGCCTCTGTCTAAATTGTAAATATATAAATGCAAATGATCTTTTAGGCCTTTAATTCGCAACAGCTACAGCAGCAGCATCTGCAACAACAGCAGCAGCAACAACAACAACAACAGGCTCAAGAACAACAACAGCAACAAAAAGGGCAGCAACATAAACTCCAACCAGCAGGTCAAAACTTTCGTTATCCTGTGCTGCTGTTAAACAAAAACAAAAACAAGGAGCTAACTGTGGTCGCAACGGGCAAGACTAAAAATAAGTGGCGCTATGTTGATAAAGTAAATATGTAACACACACAAACAGAAACACATATACATTATTAACGAGCAGACAATGTAAACATAACAGAAACACAATCAACCGTCAAATTTATGGGTGTATTATAAAAGCGTGCAAAAATTGAAATTCCTTAGCCACATCTCTTCTCGTCATACCGCGAATGAATGATTGGCAGTTGTTTGGGCTTGGGCTTCTCGACAACAACAACCAAAAAAATTTTCTTAAATAGTCATTAAGTGCTGTTTATCACTCCTCCCTTCTTTGCCCGTTAATGGCTCATTTATCAACATTTTTCCAACCATATATCCCAAACAGATCAGCAATGAAACAGGACTCTCCCTCATACCCGACTATGCGGTGCAAACACTTTCAGCGGAGGAAATGCAGGAAATGTCCGTGGTAGGTGCTTTGGCATGCCATTAGGGCCATATACGTTACAGACATGTATGATATATACAAACATATGTTTTATATTTTATCTTTGCATGGGCACAGCGCATGGAGGAGCGACTCAATAGACTGAGGGACAAGTGCTCGGAGTACGGACTAGATGTTTTGGGTAACAATTGGGCTATAACGTTAAATGCCTTCTTTTGAATTATATAATGCTTTTAACATAATTACAGGTCAGGATTCTTGGCATACGCCCAACACTTGGGAGTTCTTGGTTAATAAAAAATATCATATTATATGGTAAGCTAACTGTGGCATTGCAAAGAAAGTTATGTTATGTTTTACACTGGGTGCTACTTACGTTGCAGGTGCAATGTCTTTAAGGCGGCCTCCTCCTCCTGGATGTTCAATTTTAATGTTCTGGCCGGCTACTCGCCGAACTATTTGCTTAAGACCAAAAAGATTCTGCTCAATCTGGCCAGAGACCGCTATCCACGGGTAACGCTACAAGAGGTGAGTTAGCCATGAGTACCATGAGTACTTAAATAAATACAATAGTTTACTTACTACGAATTTTTCACAGCTACGCGAGGCACAAAATGATTCAATCACGTTTATCATAGCTAGAAATCCTTTTGAGAGACTGCTGAGTGCATATAGAGATAAGATCGTGTTTGCATTGCCGTATTCATTTCACGACAAACTCGGTCGCAGCATTGTGCGAGGCTATCGCAAGAAGGTGACATTTATGATAAGAAGTGCCAGTTGTGGTCGAAAGATCTGCTAACTTATTCCACCGATTGCAGCCTCAGCTGATTGCCCGTGCTGGCAACACGAAGTATCCTTCGTTTCCGGAGTTTGTGCACTGGCTGCTGGATCAGGTGAAGCGAGGCAATTATATCGACATGCATTTTGTATCGGCGACATCGTTTTGCACCCCGTGCCTGATACGATTCGACATGATATTAAAGTTCGAATCGCTGGCCGAGGATCAACTATATCTAATTGAAAAGACTGGCCTCCAGCGTGTCATAGCGCCCGTGTGGCGCAACATGGGCAAAGGAGGTAGAAAGACAGAAGAGCTGCAACAGCAGTTCTATTCGCAGCTCACCAGGCAGGAGATGTTGGAGCTCTACGAGTACTACAAGTGAGTTAGTTAATCGGAAATACTACCTACACTGCATATTTAATTGACACATTTCGTCTCTCTGCAGATTTGACTTTGATCTATTTGGCTATGATATAAAGGAATATTTGCAATATGCACGAACAGATGAATTAGAAGGCGCCGCCGCATCGGGGGCGTAGTTAACTAAACTTAAAATTCATAGAATTTAGTAAAATACAAAACAACACCTAGACACATATGAACTAATTAGCCGTCACAGTACGTAATTGCAATGTTGATAATAATGAATGAAACAATAATAAAGTTAATTGCAAAAACTATAGAATGATAGAATGGAACACTTTTAGCATATTTAAAAAGCCTAAGAACTTCATTGAGGGCAATATTATCATAATGTACTGAAAATGAAATCAAAATCTAAACGACATTTGCAACTAACACTTGGCAGATAATTTGGGTCCAAATGTCCATTTGGTTTTATTTATGTGTTAAAAATAATAATAATAATTATAATTATAAAATGATTATAAAAAATAGCAATAAAAATGGTTAAATTCAACTACATACATTTTAATGAATTAACTAGCTAATTAACTGAGATACCGTTACACATTCTCAACATCAAAAATCATGCATTTCGTGAAATTGTAGTTTTTTGAAGTTTGTTTTATTTTTATTTCGGTTTTTTTTTGTGTTTTGTTTTTTGCTTTTTCTCATTTTAAACTTAAGTTGTACATACATAAGGTTTTGTTTTGCTTTTGTTTTGTTTTTATTTATTAATTGTAAAACATAATATGTATGTATATATTTATAGATGTATATAATATATTCAGTTACATGTCTACTAAACTATGCGCTGTTTACGGTTGTTGTTTTTTTGCTCGTGAACATATTGTAAATTTTTATTAGCACACATACGGAATTTAAATTAAATTTTAAATGTGTACGTAGTCAAAATTATTTAAATATATTTTACAAGTTTGTGTTTTATATTCCTTCTTTTTTTTTTTTGTATAAAATTTAACTATTTTGTTGCTGGTGCAAATGTTCAAATAAAGAATTGATGGAACATTAGAATATGCACAAAATCCGTCGATTGAATAAACCGTCTGGTTGTACGAACGCGTCGCTAAAAAAAATCATACATTTAGTACCTAAAACTACGCTCGGGTTTTAGTTCTTTGCCGTAAATTGGTTAATTACGTTGCGTTTACCTAGTTAAACTATAGAAAAACCTTAGTCTAAACTTTTTACATGTGTATCTTGTTTTTTCTTTTCTTTTTGTATTGTTATCTTTTGTTTGTTGTTTGTTTCTGTTAATTGTTTTTTTCTTGTTTTTTTTTTTTACATAAGCTAATTAAAATTACATCAATTTCTTTAAACAACTACAACTAGTTCAATGTATGCATAATGTGGATAATTTCTTCCTTGTGTTTTGTTATTTTTGTTTGTTATACTTATATTTTTCTGTTACTGTTTGCTTGCCATGATGGTTTTAAAAACCATGTTATGATCTCCTCTACAATGAATGCCGCACGCTAACTTAAATCTAGAATTTACTCGCGATTTCGTTTAACAAACTAAGCTACACAATTTAATCATAATATTTATATATTTATATCGTTTAGATAAGGCCGTCAATGCAATTAATGCAATTCATTATGTTAAAAATTACAAAATCAAACGCTGGCTGACTGCACGTTGAGTTTGCTTTTGCTACTGTGTGTTGTGTTGTGTGTTTTGTTGATTGTTGTTGATGTGCATTTTTTTTTTATTTTTTCTTTTTTGGATTGGATTGGTTTGGTTCGTTGTGTTGCTGGCTATTAAGTTGGAAAACGATTTGTGAATTGGATTTAAAAAACATTTAATTACACTTTAGTTGTTATTCCTACGCATACGTTATTTAAATAGGGCGCCTAACTAAAACAACAAAGGGACGACGCAGTTTAATGTGACAGCTAAATAATATTGCAAATTGATGAACGCAGGCGCTGCTAGGCGCTGATAGAACAAGGACAGCTGGAGTAAGTGCAGGAGCAGGAGCCAGAGCAGGAATAGGGCCGGAAGCCATATAGGTGCGTGGGTGTATGTGAACAACAGCGGCGCCAGCAGCGATCACTTGAGGTAAGTCTTTAACAGTAGCGTGCTGCGGCAAAACTCGCGTTCCTGCTCCATGAAGAAGAGCATGTCGCGCAGATTGACACGCTTGATGCGCGGCCGTAACGTTGTCGTTGTTGTGCCAGTGTTGCTCAGCAGACCACCGCCACTGGAACCCTGTGTGTGGAGGAGGGCAGATGCCCAAGAGTGTTGTGTTGAATATGCGATCGAATAATGGTCGCCAGTAAGTTGATGTTACTCACCACACCCGCACTGGCCGTATCGCTGTCCAGTTTGAGTTTTTTCCGCGGTCCAATTGCTTGCAGCGCCGTTAAATTTGCGTCCCGCTGACGCAGCTCCTCCATTTCCGCTCGCTGCATTTCCTTTGCCTATTGAAAATGTGACATGTTTACATATTAGGAAACCCACATTAGAAATGATGCTGAAGTTGTCTTATTACTTACCCTCGCTTTCATTTTTGCCTGTTCGGGATCTTCGACTCGCGTCCGTGACTTGGCCGCTCGCAGCAGCATCTCGCGTTCCAGTTCCTCGTGTCGCTTCTGCTCAGCCTTGTCCAACTCCTCCAGAAACTTGATCTGACCACGCACATCCTTCGCCGGCTCATAACGGGGATCCAACTGTCGAATATAGTTGAAATTTAAAATCTAAATAAACAATGATTATTAGCCTGAACGCACCTTGATGACATCAATGCGGTGCTCCGCTATCACAGCCAATTTCTCCACAACGTTCTTGAGCCGCTCTTGGCACGCGTGCGATATGAGCACGGCCACATCCTGTGACGGTTCCTCGAGACCACGTTCCGCGCTTATCGTGCGTAATCGCCCCAGCAGCGCTGGCATGTTAAGAAACACCTCGTCCTTGCAGGAGCGTATCTGGGTGCCAATGTTCTCGGTACAGCCGAGAATGCGTTGCGATTCCTCGGCGAGATTAACGCCGCCCATGGCGGCGACATCGTTGATATCATCATCGCCATATATCGACGATGACATGGAGCTCTGCTGGAAAAATGAATTGGCAGCGGCTGCCGCCGCCGCCGTCGAACCTGCTATTCCACTGCCACTGTTCACCTTTTCATCCTTGCCATCCCGATCGAGTGCGTCCCGCTTCTTCTTAGTCACCGACTTGTTGGGCATGGGAAACGCCCCGCGTGGCATCGTCTTTGCTGAAATGGGCGTCAGCGAAGCATTGATGCGTTCGATGTGCTGCATCTGGGGTGCTTTAATCTCAACCAGCTTGGGCTCGAAATGGTTGTTATTGTTGTGGTGCAGCGAATTCTGCATCTGTTCCCGTGCTCGCAACGCCTCCGGCGGCAGATGAACTGTGGGCAACGACGGCACCGGCAGCGATGTTGTCGATGCCGAATTTATCGTCGATAACACCGATAGCGTCGGCGTCGGCGGTGGTCCGCTATTTGATGATATGGCCGCCAGCGATGGCGGGTGCAAACTGGGCGTTATGGCCTTGATCTGTGTCTGGCCAACCTTCACGGCAGTGACTTTGTTCGTGGGCGTACTATTTGGCGGACGGGGCGTGGCACGTATCTGAACCGCACCCGTTCGCTGCAGCTGTGCGTTAGTCGGACCGCGGATTTGCACAATGTTCTATGGGACAAATGAAACAAATCAACTCAAATAGATCAAGAGAGTTAGTTCCACTTACCGCCTGCGCAGGCATTGGCAGGGAGGGCATTTGGCCGCGTATCGCCAAACGTGGCGCAGTGGGCAATCGAATGTTTGGCGGCTGCTTCGATATCGTCGTATGGCCAATTGTCGGCCTCGGCGCACCTATTGCATTTGGTGTTATCATGCGCACCTGCGTCTGTCCAATGGTCGTCGTCTGGGTGAGACCAATCGGACGGATTTGCGCTTGAATTTTCTACAACAATTTTTTTTTTAGAATTTTTACAAGAATTTGGATTTATTTAGTTGTTACTTACCGGCAGCTGCGGCGGCAGGCCAGCCAAGCCCAACACATGCTGCGGTGGTGGTTTTATGCCCTCAATGATCAGCTCCTTGGTGTATAGCGCTTGGCGCAGCAGTGGCAGACTTTTCTGTGGGGTTGGAGGAGGCACAGTAATTAGTAAGGAAAAAAATTAATTATCATAATTAAATGGCGTACCTTGAGAAACCCAATGAGGCACGGCTGCGGACTAGCGTTGAGCAAACGCTCCAGGCGATCACAAAACTCCTCGGGCTCCACAGTCGCATTGACCAGCTCCTGGATGAGGGTGCGCACATTTTTCTCCACCTGCTTCGGTTCGCGTGTCGACAATTCAATTAAATTGGCTAAAAACTTGCGACACTTTTCTTTGGTATTGCCCTGCGCAGCCGTCGTCGTTGTTGTTACGTTCGCATTCGCCGCCGCTGTCACAGTTGCCGCTGCTGTTGCCACTTGCACATGATTAGCCTGCGAATGCTGCTGCTGTTGCTGATGCTGCTGCTGTCCTTGTCCTTGTGCTGGTATCGTTTGTATTTGCGTCACTTGCGGCAAATGCGGCGCCTGCTGCTGGTGCTGCAGCTGCGCCAGATGCGGCGGCTGTGTGGCGGTGCTATAACTATGCGCATTGGAGCTGGCCACCGAGTTGACAATTATGTTGCTGGAGGCGGTGGTGTTGGTCATCGACTGTGATCAGAACAAACAATATAGATTAGCAATCAGGCGTGCAATCAATAACTGTGTGTGTGCAGTCATTGCAAATTAAGAGCGATAAGCGATAAGTTTAACAAGAATGAAATGAATGACTCTGAGAAGCGCCCAAACAGGCAACAACGGGCTCCCATTAGCAATTGGTAAATAGTACAATAGATAATAAAAAGGGAATGAAATTAGTTAGTTAAAAAAAAAATGCAATTATGTGGGTGGAAAAATTTGTGATTTTGTTTCTAACACACACGCCTTTTAGGAGCCCGAGTAGCCTTTGGAGCCTTGCTCGTAAGGATGCTTCTTAAGTGCTAAATGATTAAAGAGAGATTGATGAGATTTTCATGATGGTTTAAAATTTTTTTTATAACGAACAGCAACGCGATGTTTGGCAGCGAAAAACTAAATGAAAAGAATACGTCAAGTTAATATACACAGACAGTTACAACGCAGCATGCAAAACTGAGCAAAAGTACAAATATATATTTATACATACATACACAGATATGTGGAAATGAAAATTGAAAAAGTCTTGGACGGACTGGCGGCGATTGCTCGCCTCGACTGCCCGAAAGTCTAAACAAAATCGAAACTGAAGCGTAGCTTTTAAAAAACAGATCAAATGCATAAACAGACAAAGAGAGAGGCGACTTAGAGAATATATATATATATATATGTATATAAGCAAATTGAAAGTATTGGAGGAAATTATGCGAATTTCCCCATTTCTAAACTTTAAAGTTAAGCTTTGATTTTTACGTTTTGCTTGATCTTAATTGTGGCCGCGACATTTGCCGCAGCAGCTGCGGCGGCCGCGGCGGCTGCGCTGCTGGCGCTGACTGAGGCCTGTTGCTGCTGCTGTTGCTTATGTTGCTGCTGTGCCTGTTGCTGCTGCTTCAGTTGTAGCTGTAGCTTCTGCTGTTGCTGCTGCTGATGCTGCAGGTTAGTAGCGGGTTTATTGTTGTTGTTGTTGGTAATGGTGGTTGTGTTGTTGTTGGTGGTGGTGGTGGTATTGTTAATATTATTATTGTTATTATTATTATTATTGCTGGATGGGAGGATTGTGGATGATGTACGGACAATCGTTTTGCGCAGTGCAATACTAGTGCTGGCAGTTGTAGCTTGTGAGGATGCTTGTGTTGTTGTTTGATGCTGTTGTTGTTGCTGTTTTTGTTGCTGCTGCAGCTGCTGCGATTGCTGCTGCTGCTGCTGTTGTTGTAGTTGTTGGGATGACGATTGGCCATGATATCTACTTACAGCTGCAGCCGGCACAGTTTGCAGACGTATCTGTGTAGTAATGGGATGATTTGTGGTTGTTGTTGTGGTGTTGTTGTTGTTGGTATTGTTGTTGTTGTTGTTGCTGGTGTTAGATATGGTCTGTGTCATCGTTGGCGGGCCAGACGTTGTCGCCGTGCCCACGCGCAACAACTGAAATCCATTATCCGTTTTCACTAACAGTGCAGGCGTTTGTCCTGTATGAAGTGTGCCTAAATTTATCTAAAATAAAGAAAGAGAGAATAGACAGAGAAATAGTACATAGTACAAGCCGTACTCGCTGATAAATGAATCTATTAACAAATGTGTGTGTGTCTGATTGTGTGTGTGATTTAGGTGCATGAGTGTGTGTGTGTGTGCTGTTTTTTATTAGGATTCCTTGTGGATTAGTAAAGAAGAGCCCACCACAACAACAAAACTCAAGATCACTGACTTGCTTGTTAGTAGTTTCTTTTGTTATTTTTTTGAGTTTGTTTTGATTATTTATTTATTTTTTTTGTCACACTTACCGATGGACTCTGTGGCCTAACGCCAGCCATGTGGGAGTTGCTGATGACGACGCGACTGAGCGGATTGGCGGGCATATTCTTTGGCTGCTGCTGCGTCGGCGCCTGTGGACGCATGCCGACCACAACGCCGGCTGGCAGCATGGAGTTAAGCAGCGGCTGCCCCGACTGTGAAGAGTGCAGACAAAGGATTAGTTAAATCTTGTTGTCATTCGGTAATCTACTTCTATTGGCGGCAAACAGAAAGCTTTTAAAGTAATCAGATATTGGTTTTTTCTATTTTGTTTTTCACTACAACATGCAGCAGAACAGGAGAGTTGCGTCGCGTAACGTCAAATCGTGAGTCACAGTTGATTCGTTCACAGATCACAGTCATACAAAATGTGCACGCAAAATGTGAAAACATTTCAAAAGACTCAAAAAAAACATAAATAAATTAATAAATGGTTTGAATAGAATAGAATAGCCTTTAATTTGTGTGGTGACCAACTTGATGGTCGTCTACGAGTTGTTCTACAAAAAAGCGACCGTTTAAAAGCATTTGCATCAAAAAGTAAGTCTACAATAAATTGATGATTTCAAATAAAGCACAAAGTGAATAGAAGAAGGATAAGGATTCTTTGGTGGGATGGTGGGCGATATGGAATATTTGTATATGGAACAGAAAGAAAGAGTATTAAAACTTTGTAATAAATCAAAGAAATTCAATAATATAAAACGTCACTCAACATCCAAGGGAAATTCATTAGCTAATTACTTATAAATAAACAGTGAACGTTCTATATAGTGAACAAATTAAATGTACGGCCAGAAAGGGTGATTATCATACTGATCACTTGACAGATAACAGAATATTTGGGGTTCACTATATCGAGAGTTCACTTTTACAGCTACTACATGGCTTGGTTTTTGGCCACGCTTATCATGACCAAATGGGGAAAATCAGAATGGAAGCAAAGTGAAAACAGATGAGTGGCTGGGGTGGTGATGTGGAGGAGGAGAACAGGAGTAACCAGTGGACGCAGGCAGGCGGATAGAGAGAGAGATGCGAACTGAATGTCGCCAGAATTTGGCGCTAATCTCCGCCTCGAATACGAATAGTAAGTAATTTGGTACGTTGGAGTTTAGCTTGATGGTGGATACCTGATTGATGGTCTTGGTCATTGTTACGATTCCTGCTGGTGCACTTGATACTAGACCCGCCGGCAGGGTGACAGCATGGTGATTGGATTTAATAACTAAGGTTTGTGTTTGGGTGGCACCTACTGATTGCGTTTGATGCTGATGTTGATGCTGCTGCTGATGCTGCTGTGGATGTGATTGTTGCTGCTGCTGATGCTGCACCTGATGATGAACCTGCGACAGACCCGGCACACCATGTCCACCCATGCCCGCCGTGATTGTTTTGATCGTCGTCGTATTTGGCAGTTGCGCCGTCGAAATGATCGTCGGTCCACCGACACCGCCGCCCCCAGGGCCACCAATATTGATGGTGCCATTGGGCAGTGGTTGGGTGGTGAACGTGATACGATTACTGGTGGCCGATGTGGCCGTTGGCGCCGTTTGGCTGCTATTCATTGCGTGATGACAGTGACGGTGACGGTGGCTGTTTCGTGAAGATTTTGAAGAGCCAAAACTGGAACTGGATGTGGACACCCCGTCGGTTCAGTTTGTCTTCTGCTTGTGACGTTCTTTAGCCGCCTCTTTTTCCTGATCAACTGTGCATCTGTGGCATGTTGTTGTTGTTATTGGTGTTGCTCTTGTTTATTTGTTGCATGCTGCGTGGCTGCTTGCCTGTAAAACAAAGTTTTTCGTTTCGTCACTTTAGTTTTTATAAACGCATAATAATTGTTGTTGTGTGTACACTGATTGTGGTGCTACCAGTGATGGGTGGGTACCTGTGGGTCATAAAACGCGAATGCGTTGCATTTTTTTTGGTTTATAGTTTTTTCTCGCTTTCGTTTTTTTTTTTTTGCAACTGGCGCAGATGTTTACGAGACACGGGGGCGGCTGCGGGGGTGGAGGGGCGGAGGTGAAAGCCGACAAGCGACAAACGATAAACGACGACAACGATACGATGCAATGCGATGCGATGCTACTAATTTAGCATAATTATATTTGTAATCACCTTGGCCAAAGAGCCTTTTGGGTGCTCCGCTGAGCAGCAAACCGCTCGCAGCACTTTGCAGCAATCGCTCAGCTTATTCACGCGGCTGCTGCTGCTGCGCTGGCGACGACGACGGTGACTGACTCCAAGCAAGCTGTATATTGTTATAGGTTTTTGCTTTAAGTTTATAGCCAGGTTTTGGAATTATTATTGTATTTTTCTTCACACACACACGAGCGAGCGCGCGCGCTTCTCTGGCATTCACTGTTTGTTTAGCACTGTATTTATTGTCGCTTTATTTTGATTATTTTGGATGTACAAAAAATTTGGCAGCGAGCGAGCGACAACGCCGCCATTTTCACGAATGCGCGTGCAAAACGACAGTAAACGCACAAGGGGACATAGACGTCGATAAAAGTACGAGACAAAAGACAACGCTGGACATTTTTTTTGCTTATTCCGCTAGATGTCGCTAACAACGCAGGCATTGCCAGCTCAAAATTTTAATACACAGCTCTCTCAAGCCAGGTAAAAAAAACTTCGTTCAGCCAACTTCGCAAGAGTAGTTTGGTGCGCGCAGCCAACTTGACGGGAGTAGATTGTTGCGCGCAGCCAACTTGACGCGAGTTCAAGATTTGCGCGCGGCCGACTTCACGTAAATGAAAGATTTGTCATTCTCTGTACTGGAATTCTCTCACGTTCTTCTGCCGACGCATTTTCGTGTTTCAAGATTTGACCTAAAATTCGTTTGTCATTAACAAAAGCAAAATATGCGGGTAGTATATGATTTTATAAATGCAATGCAACAAACAGAGGTTGGCAAGCAAGTAGGGCGCTTGCTGACTGTCGGCTGGTGCTGGGTACAGGCTGCAGTAGTTTCTCAAAATTTGTGGCTTATTTGGCAAAGGCACTCACTTCAATTCATTTTGCATTTGAACTCGGTGCACTTGATCGCATTTTTAACGTTTATTGTTACGTTTTTATTGCCGAAAATCAACAATTGAATGTTTACGAACCGTCCACCGAAAGCTGATTAGTTTTTTCCCCAGTGTGACCAGCTTGGTCAGTGCTCAAAAGGCGGTGGAACAAATTAAGGTCAAAATACCACAAAAATACTTTTCGTATCGATTCATTAAAACTATCGGTAATCGATAACCTCCACAAATGCAATAAAAGTGTTGCAAAATATGGGCAGCAATGAGCGGTAAAATTTGATTTCAAAGTCTCCGCTTGACGTCTTAATTACGTCAATTTTAATATAAATTTCAAATGTAGAAAACGACTGCTGATTTAGAGGAATAATTAATTAACATTGAAATGCACAAACATTTTAATAACTTGTTATTTCACGCTATTCGACGTGTTGCCTTTTACGGCGGTTGATGTTGTTGTGGTTGCTATTGTTGATGTTAACAAGGCTAGCACTCGGCCAAAAACAAGTTAATAAAATTAATCAAAAACACATCCACTTAGTGTCGCGAGCGCAGTTGGCAGCATTCAACATGTTGCTAGTTCCTCAGACTTGTTGGCACTTCGCTTGTCGTTTTCCGCTCAACGCATTGAATTAGTTTTACGGATTTGCGTGTGGTTTATTTATGTTTTATTATCTAAATAATAATTATGTATCTTAACATTAATAATTTATGAGTATTCTGTCATTATACACAAACATAACTAGTCCTATTAAACACATATTTACAAATTTCGCCCGCATCCTCCGTACGCTTATAAAAACCTAATTTTTCCACCTGGAATGTTGGACTTATGTTTTGGTTCATGTCTTCGCTGTGTTCTGGGATCGAGCCGCAGTTGTTATTTTTGTTGTTGTTCGATTCTGACCAAAATCGTAGGCAAAAAGAGTTTTTGCCGCAACCTTGGCACTGTTTTCCTGAAACCTTGCATAATATGGGCTGGCAGTGAATCGCAATTGGTCGGACAAAGTGGACTTTGATGTGGTTGGTTTGCTGACTGCTTGCGGCGACGTATTTTGTATATCAAAAATGGCTTTGTATTTCGCAAAGAATGGATGGTCAAAAGGATCTGGCCGACGAATTGTTGTTCTCGATGTTGTTGTTTTCGCTGTTGTTGTTTTCGCTGTTGTTGCTGTGGATCTTGTCGAGGTAAATAGATATGGCCTTGGAGTTGTGGAAGTACTTTTAGTGGCAGTGTGGCGATTTAAAGTTGTTGTTGGCGAGCGAGTTGTTGTTTTATAGTTCGTTGTCGGGGCTTTAAAATTGTGTTGAGGTGTTGTTCTTCTTGTTGTTCTCGTTGTTACGGGGTAAGGCGTTGTTGAGGGCCGCGCCGATGTGAATGGTCGTTGCCAGGTTGTTGTGGAACGAGTCGTTGTGCGGGCTGATAAGCTGGTTGTTGGGCGAGTTGTGGGACGAGTTGTGTTGTGTGTTGTTTGGTGACTTGTAGGGCGAGTTGTGTTTTGTGCTGTAAAGCGAGCTGTTTGGCGACTTGTTGGGCGAGTTGCGGGGCGAATTGTGGGTCGCACCGTTAGGCGTGTTGTGGGGCGATTTATTGACGATGATGTTGGGCGAGCTGTTGGGCGAGTTGTTGAGGGAACAGTTGGGCGAATTGTTGGGCTACTTGGTGAGCGAGCTGTTGGCCGAATCGTTGGGCTGGTTGTTGGGCGAGTTGTTGGGCGAGTTGTTGGGCGAGTTGTTGGGCGAGTTGTTGGGCGAGTTGTTGGGCGTGTTGTTGGGCGTGTTGTTGGGCGAATTGTTGAAAGACGTGTTGAGTTTTGCGTTGTTGTTTGGCGTGCTAAAGGTCTTGTTGTTGTGGGCCGAGTTGTGGGCCTCGTTGTTGCTCTTGATGTTAATCTCGTTGTAGTCGGATGAGTCGATGGTTTTATAGTTGTTTGGCGAGTAGTGGATTTAGTTGTTTGTCTGATAAATGTTGTGTTTTGTGTTTTTGTAGCTTGCTGAGTTGTTGTCGTTGTACGTCGAGTTGTTGATATCGAACGTGGTGTTGTGGCTGACAGCCTGGCTGTGGTCGGTTTAGTTGTTATTTTTGCAGGAGTGTATGGGCGATTTGTGGTAAATGGCCGAGCTGTTGTAAAAGGACGATTTGTTGTAGTTGAACGAGTTGTTGTTTTGTGTGTTGTAGAAGGTCTAGCAATGATTTGAGTGGATTTCGGTGCTGGCGTTGTGCTTGGCGAAGTTTGCCGAATATGATTAAATGTGGTTGATGTTGTTGCTGAAGTTGTGGCCGTAAATTTAACAATCTCTTGACGAAAGATATCGCTACTAATATATGGACGCCTTGTGACATCAGCAGGCACTGTGGGCCTAAAAGTCGTACTTGTTTTGAGCTTACTGGTGTGTGGCTTACTAGCAGGAATTTGGAATGGATTAAGAGCAGGCATGGGTTTCAATGGCGTTTGAATAGCATTTGCAGAGGGTTTTTTTAATGGCTTTAGGAATGGATTTTTGTCATAGTTGGGCTTTGATGCAGACGCTTCATCAACCAACATTATAGGGCGAACCTGAGGTGCGGCAAGTGCAGGTTGTTGCTGTGGCTTCAGGTGCTGCAAGAAAGGATTTAATGCATAAGAATGATTAGGAATCACTGGAACTGCAGTCACTTTAATCGAAGGCCTGGCTGTAGTCCTAACAGCTTGGACTGCCACTTGAGTCTTCGGTGGTGCACTCAAATTTTGAAGGAATGGATTGGCCCCGAAGGGATGATTGGCTACGACTTTTACAATCGGCGGGCGTTTGTGGCTTGACACTTGTTGATGTTGGGACTGCTCCTCCGCCTCAATAATCTCATTGCCTGCAAAGCAATCACTTAATTGCGCCAGACTCTGGTGTCTACAATGACCATTATACACTGTCCACGCAGTGAAGCCATCGCCTGAAATTCGTGTGTGCTCTTCATAAATAGTTCTGATACACTCAATATCATCGGAGATATCGGAGTCGAGCAGACGATCGCATTCAATTTGACAGGCCTTGCCACCGCTGCCATCATGGGTGCACCAGTAGAGATCACTGATCTGGAAGAGCCCGTGATCTTCGCTGCGATCCGTATTGAGGCGACCCACTGCGGCAGTGTTGTAGGAGGACTCATGTTGGGCAATGCACACCCAGGTGGGTATCTCTTGCATGGGCAGCTTGTGTTTATGGTAGAGCTCTTGGGCCAGCTCACATCGACTGTAAATCTTGCCTTTGGGCTTGGGTTTTTTGACAAGCCCATTAGCTGCAGGCTTTACTGGTTTGACTGGTTTCACTGGCTCCTTCTGGAGCTCACTCTCCTCAAAGCAGCTGGCAATCTCGGCGCGCTTCCGATCCCTGCAATGACCATTGTACACTGTCCACGCAGTGAAGCCATCGCCTGAAATTCGAGTGTGCTCCTCGTGAATAGTTCTGATACACTTAATATCATCGGAGATATCGGAGTCAAGCAGACGATCGCATTCAATTTGACAGGCCTTGCCAGCGCTGCCATCATGGGTGCACCAGTAGAGATCACTGATCTGGAAGAGCCCGTGATCTTCGCTGCGATCCGTATTGAGGCGACCCACTGCGGCAGTGTTGTAGGAGGACTCATATTGAGCAATGCACACCCAGGTGGCTATCTCACTCATTGGCAACTTGTGTTTGTGGTAAAGCTCCTGAGCCAGCTCACATCGACTGTAGATCTTGCCTTTGGGCTTGGCTTTGTTGACAAGCTCATTAGCTGCTGGCCTGACGGGGCTTACTGGCTCCTTTTGGAGCTCACTCTCCTCAAAGCAACTGGCAATTTCGTTGCGTTTCCGATCTCTGCAATGTCCGTTGTACACTGTCCATGCCGTGAACCCATCGCCAGAGATGCGCGTATGTTCCTCATGTATAGTCCGGATGCACTGGACATCATCTGAGATATCCGAGTCCAGTAAACGATCACAGTTGATATGACAGCCCTTGCCCCCGCTACCATCTTGCGTGCACCAGTAGAGATCACTGATCTGGAAGAGCCCGTGATCCGCACTGCCGTCCGCATTGAGGCGCCCCACTGCCGCCGTATCCAGACGCGACTCATGCTCCGCGATGCACACCCAAGTGGCTATATCCTGAATGGGAAACTTATGTGAGAAATACAACTCTTGCGCCAATTCGCAGCGTTTATAAACTTTACCAGCTCGTTGAGGTGTAGTGTTAATGTGTTGGTGTTGTTGTTGATTTTGTTGTGCATTTGGTTGTCGGTAGTAATAGTTTTGCTGGTGTTGTTGTTTAGGTGTTGTGTGTGGTTTGTAGCTGAGCAATGGATTTGCGTATGAGCTGCTAGCATAATGTGTTTTTATGGGTGCACCAATAACATTGGGATGCGGCTGGGCTTCCGGACGCAGAAAAGGATTACCCTGTTTACTAGCCAATTGATAGTTTTGGCTTGGCTTATTGACAGGTGCCCTGTAGTAGGGATTCGGTGTCGTTGGTTGTTGTGGCTTTGGTGCGTATGGATAAGCATAGCTGATCTTGTGAACAGCACCACCAATAGCATTGGGATGCAATGATGTCGCTGGTGGTTTGGCAAAGCAGGCGGCCACCTGCTCATAGCGCTGATTGCGACAGTTCCGATTATAGACAGTCCACGCATTGAAGCCGTCGCCCGATATCTGTGTATGCTCCTGATGGATGCGTCTAATGCACTGCACATCATCCGCTATGCTGGTGTCCAGGAATTGATTGCATACCGCACGACAACCTTTGCCGCCACGCTGATCATGTGTACACCAGAAGAGATCACTGATCTGGAACAGGCCGTGATCCGCACTGCCATCCGTATTGAGGCGACCCACTGCTGCCGTGTTGAACGAGGATTCATGCTGAGCAATGCAAACCCAGGTGGGTATCTGTTGCATGGGCAGCTTGTGCTTGTAGAACAACTCCTGGGCCAGCTCACAGCGACTGTAGATTTTGCCCTGAACCTGTGGATGCTGTGGCTGATGATAGCTCACTTGGATTTGCTGCTGTTGTTGTGGCTGATGATAATAGCTCAACTGTTGTTGTGGATGCTTCACCTGATAGGAGGCAGCTACGTGCTGGGCACTGTTCGTGTTGCCGCCAAGCCCACAACCAGCGACATAGGAGGCCGCATCACGGCGGCAATACGCATCGTATGCCTGCCAGGCCGTGAATCCATCACCCGAGATGCGCTGATGCTCCGCATAGATCTTCCGCACACACAAAACATCATCCGCAATATCATCATCCCGTAGACGCGAACAACTCAACCCACAACCGGCGCCCTGACCAGGCGGCGAACACCAGTAGACATCGCTGATCTGAAAAAGGCCATGGGAGCCGCCACCTGGTCCAGTGCCGCCGCCAAAGGTAGCCGTATTCAGACTACTCGCATGCTGTGCAATGCACACCAAATTGGCCACCTGAGCCGGTGGTAATCCATACTGATGCTGCAGCAGTGCAGCCAGCTCACAGCGCTCAAAGATTCGAGACGAGCAGAGCTGAAGCAGTAGCAGCAGCAGCAGCAGCAACGGGAGCAACGACACTGACGACATCTTCTGATGCTTTGACGGAGTAAGTCTCGTCGCCAGGCCTATATATACTGCTGTAAAAATATATAGGCAGACAGAAGAACGGAGAGAGGAGAGAGAGAGGGGAGAGAGGAGAGAGGGAGCGATGTAACGTGACAGTCCTTACGCCGAGCACTAAAAAAAAAAACCGAATCGAAACGAGTTTGAATTTTAAATTTTATTTCACACTCGACAATGCGTCTTCTTCGCCTTCGTTTATTTCTTTAAATAGGGGGCTGCGTGCTTTAGCGCGTTTCGTTGGCGACTGATCGGGCAAGTTGGCAACGGGTCTCATCTTGAGCCCCAAACCAAAGTGATTTGAATATATGTACATACATATGCACATATGTACATATGTATGTATGACGACAGCGATGGCAAACTGGTTGTGGGACATCATTGTGTGTATTGCATAATTATTGACCACACACCTATACAAGAACGGGCCAAATTGGAAAGGTTCTTTCCAGACACGTGCTTAAGCTGCCACAGACAACGACAAGACGGAGAGACACTAAGAGAATCGTTTACGATGTGAAAGTTTTTTTTTTTTCTTTTGTGGCCATTAGCTGCGAATTTGCTAATGAAATTAATTTACAATATTTATTAGACAAATGTCACATTTAAATATTTAGTTTTTATTATGAAACGGGTTCCAGAACGCTCGGGTTTGAGCGACGCGCTATTTTAATTTATATCTATTTCTACTCTTTTGTTTAACGCGTTTTTAAACGCACACACGCCCAGTTGACAGTTGTTGTTGTTGTTGATGCGGCTGTCACTCAAGATGACAGTCCCAGCAGTCAGTAGCAGGCAAACTCGTAGTCGCAATCGCAGTAACCCCTCCCAATCCTCAGCAATTGGTGTGTGTGTGTGCGTGTGTGTGTGTGTCAATAGCATTAAAATCAAACACCTTGTCGATCTTTTGTTGATTTTATGTTTGCATATTGGACTTGGTCAAATGCAGCCATCTCGCTCGCACAGCATTCAAGCATTGCCTAACCGACAATTTTTTAGATATTTTTATCTACAGGTTTTTTAGCAACTCAATTTAAAGCAACTCTATTTTAATTTGCACTTTTACACATAAGTTTTAATGAACTTTATTTTTTGTGTTTTTTGTTCGTTTCATTTAATTTTTACTGCCATTGATTAATTGAATAATTTATGCATTTCATAGCAACACTGACCATTGTGAGGGATCTTGAACTTGATGCTTTGCTTGGGATCAAGGCATAGTTAATGAATTTCAACTGTGTGAATTGAAGTTAATAGCATGGCAACTATTGTGGTTAAAGAATTAACAATTCCAAGAAATTCTAATGACATTTACCAAGAACTTAGAAATAATTTCGGAAAACAAATTGATCTCGTTTTCATTTACATTTTATTCAACATTTTTGTTAGTTTAATCATAGTTTTTAGTACAGGCTAAATCACAATATAATAAAATCACATTTAAACAATAAATTATATATATAAAAATTCGTGGACAATGCGAGCTAAGTTGTTACATCCAGATTATAATTATAATGACAATAACATACATTTAAATTTCCAACATTTGATAACATTTCAATTTCATTCCATTTCACTTCACAAACACTTTCTCGGGCCTTCCCCGTTGGAATGCGTAATAGATGAGACCGAGAACTGCCACGCCCATGCCACCACAAAGACCCGCCCAGTGTACAATGTGCAGTGTTTTGAGCTTATTGATGAGCCTTTGTTTGAAGAATTGCACCATTTCACCATTGAGTTGTATACCCTGTAAAAATACAGCTGTAGGATGTACTCGATACGATAGTATTTAACTAACCTCTTCCACCCAAAGGGCAGGCATTAACACCGTTGTCAGATTCTCTGTAATCGCTATGCGATTTATGCTCTTTAGAAACATGTTGAACTGAACTCTCTTGCCACCCCGCAGCGGAGTACCCGTCAGCTAAGCCATAACATTATAAGATATTATATTATAAATCGTAAATTTGTTTAGGGTTCAAGGCTTACCGTTTGCACATCGACAAAGGTCTGGTGTTTTTTGGCATCTGGCTTGAGGCCTCGTATCATTTTCCTATACTCATTCGAGGCACCCAGCATGTGAGGCAACGTCAAAATAACTGGCGCATCTGTAAAATAAATAATTGATATTTTAAGTATTATAGATTTTAAGATTAGCATGATATTATAATTAAAATTCCACTGTAGCACTTGTTTACAAAATACAAAAACAGGATTTTCAGCTCGTTCACATTAAAATTTATTTGTCTTTTTAGCATTACTTTAACAAAGTAAAGTTCAATGGATGTGTAGGCCAACAGCCACAGTCAAACGACTTGACAACGATTTTGTCTGTTAATAACTCTTGAGCACAATGAAATTCTTGTGTACGGAAGTAATGTCTGCGTTTATTTATTCGATATTTATTTATCTAGTATTAGCATTGAACCAATTTGTGTGAGAGTTTCCTCATTTGGAGGCACAATTTATACAGTAGACAAATATTTCCAAATACTGCTCATTATTGAAACTGTTAACTCACGTTTTGCCAATTAAAAAAGAAGCAAGAATCTCAAGTCAGAAACGTGCACAACGAATCGAATAAATAATAAAAACATTAATACGAAAGGGGAAAAAATATGGAATTTGATGCTTCAATTTGTAGAGCGGCACTTGAGAAGATCATAATGAGCCGATGATCTCTTCAGAAGCCATCAAACTAGTCATCAACACTTTTATTTTCAAATGCGCAATACAAATTGATGCTGCTTCTTCTCGTCAATCATCTTGCAATTGCTGGTTCTGAAGTGTTAATTAAGAAATTAACATTAAAAAAATCAATAAATAGGAATGGGTCAATAAACGACGCAGAACAGTTGAATTCCAGCCATGAAATCAAGTCGAACTCAAAGAATCAGTGAAGATTTAATGCTCTATCTGTTAAATAGTGTATAGTAAAATAATACATAACAAATAAGTCGATCTGTGTTATAAACTTTATCTTTTACGAATGGTGGCAGGTACTCAGATAAAATCAAAAAACTCTGATTGATATGACAATCAAATATTAGACTATAAAATATTAGACAAATCTTAAGTATAATTTTTCGATTACCATTCATTTTCGACAGATTATTCAAATGACTGCTAAAACAAATAATGCTCTATTTTGGATTAAACATGTCAAAATTGCTAAATACTTTATAAGCCGGTTTTTATTTATGGGAGTTTTGTTTAGTATATAAAAAATATAAATGTGTTGCATTCAAATTGATTTGTTTATGGGTTGGTGTCCATGATTTATCTAAACAATGATGATAACATACATTCTGATAGAGCTGAAACGCCACACAGCAAACAGCAAATGTATCTAAATAAAGATCAAATGATTTTGCGACCCACACAGCCATTTGAATTGATATTGCAATTTGTTCTAGGATTAAGTGCGCGTGCGCAAACATCGAGTTCATTTCAAAACTCGAAATAAGAAGGCATTTAAGACACTTGAAGACAAATTTTTATCAATTTAATTGCTATTGTCGAGCGAACCATTTAAATTTGATGATCTGTGCGTTTAGGCGGCTCGTCTTTGTAGCTCCGAAAAGCAGACGTCACTTTTGTATTGGCATTAAATGGAGACTTGAACTTGTTCAGATTTGCATTTGTTATAGCAATAGCATTTTTTTTGTTTGTCAAGACTCTTATTCAATAAATACTTAATATTTCTGCAGTCGAACTTCACACTTGTGAATTTGCATAAGAAACATAATATTTTTAATATTAAAAGCTAAACAAACACGTTAATTCATAGATGGAGCGTAAAACAAGCACGCCAAGTATTTCCGGATTTTCTGGAATTGTTTTACATATCATTATCCATTCTAATCTCGGACGTTCCATATATTTTATGACCAATATCTGCTAAGTTGAAATTTTATATCTGGCGTATAATTTTAGCTGTGACTAAAGCGTGTAGATAACGTGATTGCCAATTGAACAGATTGGTTTTCTGTTAACTGGCTGGGGGAGTCTAATTAATGCTCATATTAATGGGCTCGTTAATGAAACTTGTTAGTTTTAAAGATAAAACTACCAAAAAACTGTCAAATTTTCATTTTAAGCACATAAATAAATTGGTAATTAAATCGGATAGAAGTAATAAAAAAAATACTAATAGCAAAATCGACACAGATGTCCACGCTTTCGAGCGATTTACTGAGCATGAATTAATTATTTAAATTTATGCTTTTAAATCTTGTTGATAGATGTTAAGGCAGAGTTGAAATACCTCGATGCGCATAGAGGTAGGCGATTATCTGTAATAAAAAACGGATATATAACTCACCCAAGCAGGTGGTCAGATCGAGGGCACCCGCATAGAGGCAACCATTTTTGCGTTTGATCACATTCGCCAGTTTGTCGACACAGAAGCATTCGTTGTCGTGCTCGGGTCCAATGTCGTTGATAAAGTTCTCCCCAATAGAGTACCGAAAACCGGGTATGCCCTGGTACTGTATGTCCGACTGATAGAACAGTTCCACGGAGCGACAAATGTCCGCACTAAAGATGTACATGGAATCGCCGCGTTGCCGAAACGGTGGATAGGAGGAGGCATCGGTGCCATTGATCTGATTACAAACGGAAGCCTCGCCCTCGTTGCTGCCATTGAGCCACACATGTAGATTATGTGAATCATCGAGTTTTTGAATCTCCAGCACCTTCATGGGATCACCCTTGCCCGTGTGCACCTCGTAAACATCATGACCAGAGCCGTTTTTCTATATTTTGGAGCGTGTGGTGGAGTTGCATGTGAGTGGGAATATTCTGTTTAGTTTTTAACTCTACTTACGTGTCCAAAGAAGGAGAAGGCCAAGCTGCCGTCGCTCTGCTCTCGAATGGTCTTAGAGCCATTCTCCTTGATCTGATTGCAAATGGCCTTGGCAATGCCCTGGGGATTGATGCAGAAGCGCACCCCATCGAACAGATACTCCCGCACTGAGGTATGCACAAACATGGAGCGTGGGTCATTGAATACTGCCTTGAGATTGGCATTCAGATGCACCAACAGAAGAGCCAGACCCGGATCATTCTCTCCAATCTGCAGCACGGACTGAAAAGAGCCGACGGTCAAGTTAAAATGTTAAATGGTTAGTTTTAAGTGGGATTTATTGGGGATCAGAAACCAGGTTCAGGTAAAGGCGGCAAGCATTAGCAGGGAGGCGGTGGCAGAGGCAACGGCGCATAGCGGGGCGTGGCAATTAGCCTTAGAATATGTGTTAAGCGAAGCGTTGACCAAAAATTAGTAGCCAGTTGAGTAATGTATGTTTAATAGTACTATAAAATTAATTGCTTATAGTAAAATGTTGTTGACCGACAGCTTTTCAATATCAATCTCAATTTATCAAAATATATTTACAATTGTGAATTCCTGTGACCAAGGTTCATGCCAATCAGTATGATTTGTGTTATGTTTAATTGTGTACTTGAGTTTAATGATCAAAATATTATATATTAGACAAGCATTATAAATAGATAGATGCACAGAGCTAGCAAGATGGTTTCACTTACTTTGACACCATCAATAAGGCTGATTAAGACGCCGTTTACCCAGCTAAAGGGTGCTATAATTATTTTTGTTTTCAGATTAGTTCTTGCAAACAGATAATGACCTTTAAGACAACAGTTCTGGCTTAAAAGTCAAGGTCAGTTAGTATTTTCAACTACTTATAGAGCAAGTCAAGACCGAAACCAAGCTTTTACATTATTTATGGATATAGCTCTGCTCGATTTGTTTCTTTTTTATATTTGTAATTCTTAACGAGCCTAAGATGCTTAGTATTTTCTTAATAAATAAATACCCAACACTGACCTTAAACCAGTCAGCTTAATACCAAAGTAAACCTCAAACTTATCAACAAATGTTGTGTTTCTGACTGTTTAAATGAATACACGATAAGTAAACACATTAATCATATTAAGAGCTTAATTACTTTACGCATGTCTGGGGTGTTTTCACAATTAATAACCAACTAAGATCAATGAAATCGATACAGCCATATCAGTTGCTCATCATCAGCTCATCAAGTAAAAGAACAAAGTAATGTCCAATACAATAGTTAAATTAAAAGCATGCTTGCATTGTATCTGTTAACCGTTGCCATTAACTAACACATTCTTATATAGAAGTATAGGTCGATTAGCCTTTTGTAGGGCTACAAACAATCTGTGTCAATGTTTAATTAGTGGAGCCAAGCAACCTGAAAACCCCAACCGATACCAAAAATCAAAAAATTAGAATAACATTGACCTATGCCCACAAATAGTAGCATGCTTGGGCGGTTATGTCGATATGGTCAGTTAGGTATATTCCATATTCCATCCATTACTAAGGCAGTATATATACATGTATATGTTTTTTTTTTTGGCTCAATAGAATTAGTAGTAAATAAAATTACTTTACGTTTCCCTCGTATGCGCTCCATCAGACGCTTTAAAACTCGTACACCAGGCGTGCGATTCAATCGCGAGTTCAATCTATTTGCAAAACCCTGTAAGATATCAGTGATTTCTCTTTCGAATACTTGCAAAAAGGCCTGTAAGATGCGTCAGAAGATTATCAATCACAAACTCAATTAACATTTATAATAGTTCAGATATTATATGCATATCTTACTCTCTATATACTCACATTCATGTGCATGTTGAGTGCTACAATGCGATCGTTTTGTGTATAGGGTGCTGAGGCATCCTCGTCGAAATCAAAGTGCACATTCTGCACATAGGAGATTTTGGAACCATCTCGCGAGAAATGCTTAACCTTCTTCTGGCGATATTGTCTGGGGAAAGTTAACGCTTTTTTAGTTGAGTTATTGTTGCAAAAAGGTTGTATTTAACTTACTTGTACACATATGGTCCAATTTCCTCGACAATGGGTATGGCACCATGTTGTATCATTTCGGAATTCGTCACATTGAATATGTATACCTTAAAGCTCAGCGGTTGGGGCAGTTTCACAAAACGTTTGTATTGCTCAGAACCATCTTGTATAACAACGCTCTAACGAAGAGAATAAGCAATTAGGAGACATAAGATATAATTATAACATTAATAATATTTCAACGAGTTGTCTACACTTCATAAAGCTCATTTCTCAGCTTACATTTCGGAAACAAGCATTTGCGTATTATATACGGCTTGTCGCCTTAGCGGGTAAATTATGAGCAAAATGATGAATTAGTGGCCATAAAAATCATATCAGCGTCATCAACACGTAGCCAGACTGACGACTCTGAACCAGTTTTTCTTTCTTTCCTTTTTTACTTACTTAAGTCGACGGCGATAATATTTCAACAACGCATTGCAGTTCATTCAGTTAATTATTAAATTCCTTTGAATATTTTATTAAATATTTTTTAGAGACGCATTTACATTTGGTTTTTTTTTCGCCAAAGTGCAATGACCAAAACATCTAACTTATAAACAACTTAGTACATATCAAACCGGTTTTAAACACCCTTTTTCAATCAAGTCACTTTTTAAATTCTCGCACAGCCAAAAATTGGCAATAATTTAAAATACAAATTTCTATGTCGAATTGCTGACCCTGTAAAATAATTATCACTTAAATGGCTGAGCACTGAACACTGGCGCCTTGACTAGAAGTCTCCACAAATATTTACAATTCCCTCGTAAACTAAAAAATAATAAAAATTGGCAAAAGTAAAACCTAAGAAACATGACCAGCAATATAATTTTATGGTAAGGCTAAGACCATGCCGCATACACGATATATATATATATATGTACCTATGTTAGTTACCTATGTATGAGCTAGGTACAATTGGGGAATTGTCAAAAAATCTTCGAAAAGCATAAAAATAACCACAAACAATATCAAGGTCAATGCACACGAAGCCGGCGTCGCGTCGACCGCGCAGTCAGCCTATGAAAAGAGCATACAAAATGTTTGATTAACCTTAAGAGCTCCCAAACTAAGAGAGGCGAAGACAAGACAGCAACAATAACAACAACAACAGCAGCAGCAGCAACAACAACAACAGTAATAGGCATAAACGCATTGACACTGGCCCAAAATTCATTCAGCAGCCAAACGAAATAATAATAAAAAATAAAATAATTATTGCGAAATTGACCAATTTTAACAATTTGTTCAACGCAAAAACGACCACAACAAATCAAAGTCAAAGCAAGCGCCAAAACGTGACTGAAATTTGAAATGAAAAAAACAGCTTTTTCATATGTAAATGCAGATACTTTAGAGCATCTCAGAGGGGTCAGAGGGTTCAGCGGATTTAGCGGCTCAGAATGTGACAAGTCAATGGGTCAACGTGGCTTATACGTAATATTTAATAGCAGCTACTTTCTAAGTGAGCCGCACAAAAATTTCACTCAAAACCGAGTGTTAATTGGTTGGCATTGCTTGTTGGCCCAATTGCCCAATAATGTACAACAACAATTTGACCATCAATTGCTTTGAATTTCAATTGGATTTTATTTGCATTTGGAATTACAAATAGAAATGGTTTTTATACGGCTGCCTTCAACTTGAAGGCGACACATTTTGATAGCATCAACCTTAAGCCAACCCAGCTGACCAAACACATTAACTTGATTTTAAACCATTCTAGATTGCAGCTGAGAGATATGCCGCATATACGGAACCGAGCACAATGGCTCATAAAAGCGAAACATGAGTTGACCTCACCCATGGGCGCAAGCGGGCAAGGTTCGTATTAAGTATACGCATGTAAAGCCCAATGCATGACAACCCTAAAAGCGGCACTTAATGCGACTTGCGACTTGCCATCATGGGCAGGGCCAGGGTAGGGCAATTAAAAAGCGATGTGCCACATTCTAAATGCAGTAAACAACAACTGAATCATGCGCCTCCAAGCCGACCGATAGCCTTAGCTCTGGCAATGAATCAGCGCCTTGAGAACTCATAGATAGACATTTTAGACACACTTAAAAACCTTCTGCAAGCATATATTAAATGTAAAATAGACGACTGCTTTGACATAAAACTGATATTGAACTGATATCTTTTTAACCTGGAATCAGAGCACTTAACTATTTGCCTAAATTATAATGCATTTGTCTGAAATTGATTATTATTGCAGGCGCCGCATTGCATTTGAAATGTTTATTGACATTTCAGTAACTGCGCATTAAATTAATTTGTGCATAGCGTGAGTGTATCTGTCAGATATATCTATAAATTTAAATATGTACACGTATGTAAATGCTATCTGTCCCGTTTTGGGTAGCAATTTTAACGGTTTTTTTTATTTGTTATGTCATGTTCTGCAGTGTCATTTATAGCGATAATGAAATACTGTTTCGACTAAGTATGCAGATCGACGCGATGTTTCGCAATACGCTGGGGTTAAAGTAATGAGTAATGACTGGCCTGGTAATCTAATGGATTCATGTTCTTTTGAAGGTCGGCTTTGACACTGACAACCGGCATGCTTTAAGTGCATTAAGTGCTGCAGCTTTAACTATTCTAAATGAACTGGCTAAGTTGTAGTTAGTTTTTGAATAAGCCAAACAAAGTATTATTTGGCTTAAGATATTAATGGATTTGTCCATTCTTTTGATGAATGTTCTTTCTTTAAAATTGCGTATACTGAATTAATTATATTTTAATTACAGTTCAGTCATAACGGGCTACATTAATATATTGTGATAGCTTAACATTCTTTATATAATCTGTACACAGATGACTAACCCCTTTTTCTATGTGTATCGCAAATATAATATAAAAATTGCTTTGTTCTGGTTAAACAATACTATGACTGTTCTCAAAATCACGCCCAAGCCTACTAGTTCGTTGACTTACTTATCAGAATAAGCAAACATCGAGAAATGTGCTCCTATGCCAAATGAATAAAATGTGATTATGTTCTTTATGCTGTTTCCAAGAAACTCTTCCATTAATCACAATTAGGCGGTATTCCATTGCTCTCCAATACAAATACATATACATTACATATATATTACAATCCGTTGAATAATGATATGCGAACTACAATTACGCAATATTAGCATGCCCAGGCGATTTATGAAGAGCACTGTTTGTTTTTTGTTTGCTCAAGAGGGAAAAGTGCGGTTCGCAAAACATGACTCAAATATTTTGTTGGTAGTTAGCAGATAAATGACTGTCTACATATATAATAAAAATTCCTATAATTCTAACCCACTGTTCGAAGATAACTTTACACTAAGTAGAAATTTCAATAATTATTCTATATTGAAGATACGCAGAACTTTTGGCAAAACGTAAAAGTATCTTTTACACATTTATTTTTTTTATTTTGCAACTCACCTGTTCGACTTTTTTGTGTATCATGTTGGGGAACAGCGACCAGCCGCAGTAGGCGCCTAGGCCGCCAACAATTACGCCCAGGGCGCTGACAATCAGTGACCAGTGTAGCATTTTGCACTTGAAACCGGCAACCTGTGCCAATTTATGAGCAGTTAGTAGTAGTAGTCGTAGTTAGTTGACGGGGGCTCAGCTGTTTGTTGCGACTGTTTGCCGGCAGCTCAATCAAAGCATAGTTTGTGATTTATTTATTGGGTTTTCAGCTGGCTCTCGGAGTTGCCTGACCTACGCCAAGACAAACAGCAGCTGCTGCCACTCGTTGTTGTGGTTTTTGTAGTGTAGTTTGTGGTTGTTGTTGATGGTCGCCAGCGTTTGGTGCCGAAACAAAGCGTACTATTTATAAGATATACACGCGCTTCAGGTTTTTTTGCCTTTTTGTTATATATACACTTATATTTTGAAATAAACAAGTTGTTGAATGCGCTGCGATGCGTTCGTTTGGGTTAGTTTTTGGGCTATGTTCGGTTTGGTTTAGTTTTGTGTGTGTGTGTTTTTTTTTTTTTTTGTTGCTTTGCTTTTCCTCTATCTGTATGCTATATGTATGTGGCTAAAATATATATAAGAAATATTGTAATTTATAATGTCTTTTATTTTTTGCCTCTTTTTGTTTTTTTCTTGTCTTAGTAAAAGCGTCAGAAAACTAGTTTTTTGCGATTCGTCGCTTGTTAGGTGAAAGCTTTTTTTGCTTTGAATTTGTTGTTGTGCTTGTTGAAGTAAATTTTTATTAATTTCTGTGAATAATTGAAATGGGTCAACACTTTGACGCACTGAAGCTCATCCGCAAACTGACAGCCCAGGATAAGAGCGGCACATTTTTATTTGTTTCACCCAGCCGCGAAACACAAAAAGTAACGAAGCTTAGATTTTATCTGGTGGCAGGATAGTTATTCGGTTTGGTTGCGGTTGGAGCACTTTGTCGTGCCAAAGGCAGCGATTAGATCAGCCACACATTCATTTAACGGATGCACGCGAATGGAAAAAAGCCAAGTAGAAAAGAGCCGGAAAATGGTCGAATGTGAAGTGTGGATTGTGAAGACTTGGGCGCCAATACAATTGTACGCTTTGTAATTGAATTGTTTTGGCTTAATTACCGGGAATTTTGACAAGTTTCGGAAACTTCAGTACTCGTATATCGTACTTAGCGCGCTGCCAACGCGCCGCATGGAACAACCGTAAACGACTGCCAAAGTTCAAGACAAGCTCAGAGCAAGCGGCTTCCGTCGCGACTTGTGAGCTTGTGAGTAGTTTAAAGCCAACTTCCCCTCCTCCTCGTCTGTCACCGCTGGCGATCAGTCTGCATAGGCAGCCGCCCTAAACTGAGAGAGAAAGACAGACCGAGAGACAAATAGACAGAGAGAGAGAGCGCAAAGCGAGCGTCACAATTGACAGCTTGTAGAGCTGACCCGAGTCCCGAGTCTTCAATGATGCTGCAAGTTGTTGGCTGAGTTGTTGGCTTGTTGATTTGCTGCTGTTGTTGGTGTTGCTGATGAGCAAGATGTTTTGTGTAATTTGACCATAAAAAAAATATGGGTGCCCTATTAGCAAATTAGTGCAACTATTTTTTGTTTGTTTTTTTATGCATATTTAACTATTTGAGTTTATTCAAAAATTGTGTTAATTTGCTAAGATTTTGGTTAAGTAATGCATGAGATTTAGCAGCTTATTAAAAAAGAGTATGCTTAAACTTCATTAAAGTGATTTTGTTTTCAATGTTTATCGTAAATAAATGCAATTTATTTATCCCATTTTGTCAACCTGGCCTTGAAGGCCAACTATTTGACACTCACTCTTCCCCCCATTGACCAAAATTACCACCAAAAGAGCAACTCCATTTAAGGTGCTGCCAACTCACTTTTTAAAGCTCGCTCTTGCCGCACTCTTAAAGCCGCTCTCTTCAAGCGCCGCGTGGGTGCACGAGCAACAACAAAAACAGAAGCAGACGCATTAACTGGTTTTACATTTTTTTTTTTTGGTATTGTGCGTGCCACGAATTTTAGATGTATACAAAATGTAAAAATAAAAAACAAAAAACAACAACAATCACAAAGAGCTGCGGGTGAAGCTTTTGTTGAACTTGACACGATTGTCGTTGTTGCTGTTATTTTGTTATTAATTTACAGTTGTTGTTGTTCACATAAATTGCTTTTCGCTTGCCTCCACTCGGCTCCTTGTTGTTGTTGTTGTTGATATTGTTGTTTGTTGCCTTAGTTGTTGTGCAAAAATACAAAGCTTTTGAATATTAAATTACTGCCAAAATGAAGAGTGAATCAAAGATAAACCAACGGGAGATACAAGCAGAAAATGTGAAACGAATGTTTCATCTGCGTGGCATGAATGAAATGAATGACGAATGAGTAAGTTGTAAATTACCTTTGCCATAACTTGTCAAAACAGAAATGTTTATACAAACAACGCCGTTTTGTGCCCCCAAGGAGTGCCTGTAGGGATAGGTCAACACTTTCCAATGATATTAATTTATAAAAGCGAAACGATGCTCAAAAACCAGGTTTGGTTTGACATCTACATTTAAAGTTAGAACACGATTTTCACTCGTATGTTGTGTAATAATGCTGTCACAATAAATCCACAATCTCACATTTTCCGATAGTTAACATTTTACAGAGAGATAAGTGAACAAGTTTAACAACAAATTTACCCTTGTCCACAAATGTTTATATTTATGCATAAATTACAGTTGTAATTAATTTTTATATCATAAATGCTTATAAATATGTTTCACAGCTTATAAAATTAAATTGAGTAAAATGAATAAATATCAATATTATTAAGCTCAAACCATAATTTAAAATATTTAATGTTTGGCACAAAAAATATTTTAAAACGAATGTGCCAAGAATATTAATTATTTTAAATATAAAATCTTTATTATGTAAAGAAAAAAAATATAAATTCATAGTCAATTAAAAGTAATTAATTTTGTCACTTGCAAGTGTTGTTTCTTATTATATTGCACCATGCTGCCACCCACTTTCAACCCAGTTGGCAGACTTGCAATTTGGCCGTGTTAATTATTTTCTAGCTTTATCCACATTTAGCCTAGTTTTGAAGGGCCCTGAACCCAGTTTCTTATTTGCGTGCAGCTCGCTGATATCGTAATTTAAATATTTATTGCATTTTTTATGTCTGGCTTGCCACTTGAGTACCAAGCAAAAGAAACCAGTACATCCTCACTAACACACACATCCACACACATATATGAGCCGTGTGTCCCCCTTTTGTGTGACCTGAAAATTAAATTCAAATCTCGAGTAAATACCGAAGGCAAAGGCGCCGTTTGTGTTCAACAAATTGATTGCATGTATGTCCTGTGAGAATATACACATAAAATAGAGTGCATATCTCTGGCATTTGATAAAATGACGTATGAAATTTCACACGCCAACGTCAGACGACCATCGGTAAGGAAGGCATAATAAAAAAACAATCAAATGCAGCTCGGCGGCACGCCACACCAATCCTCATCGATAGCATGCGACGTCCAATTCCAATTTATAGATAATTTGATACGAAATGCCAGTCAGACAGTTCATCAGTTTTCCAGTCAGATAGTCAGTCAATCGGCTGCCAAGTGGCACAAGGACATGCGAGGCATAAGTTTGCCTATGCGCGATTCGGAATGCATTTCTAATTTTTATTATGCTTGCAACGGCAAATTGCTGCCAATTCCCATAAATATTTCAAGGCATGAGCTCAGGTGGACGGTTGGCGGCGCGTGGGCATGGCTGACATATGCGTGCCACCAAATAGAATGCACACTAAAGAGAAGCACAACAAACGCAAATAAAGCTTTAAATGCAATTAAATGGATTAAACGACAGCCAAAGGCAGCGAGCAAGTAAATGAGGCCAACGCGGCGTATGAACAATATTTGATGTGGGGTCTCACTCTGTGTGAGTGTCTATGTGTGTACGTGTGTGTGTGCGCTGCAGTGTGTGCCTGCCACTTCATAGAACAATAGCAGCAGCCTGTGTCAGTCAAAACATGTTTGTACACGGGCTCAAGTGATGCCCCCCACCACGCCCCACCATAACTCGTCCGCTTATCGTCTGCCTATCATCGTCTGAGGGGAGGCACTCCAAGGTGCATGGACATCAGTCGGGCGACCGATTGATGAGCAGCTCCTGGCCTCCTGGCCTGCTCGATGAAACTGTGTCATATAGAGTGCTAAGGGATTTATGGGCTGAGCTGAGCTGTGCTGTGCTGTGCAGTGTTCTATTCCTGCCTCTCCTCTCCTGTCCTCTTCTCTCTCCTCCTCTCGTGTCATGTCCTGTTTGTCTGTCCTCTCCTGCTGTCCATTTGCTCTCAATAAGTGCCACAAACGACTGTCGCTCACCGCAGGCTTAAGTGTCTTCAACTGCCAGACAGCACACACACAAACATAAGGACAAATACATGTGAGTGTTTTTCATTTCACATTTTCTTCCATTGTGGCTGATGTGTGCCCTGCGGCAAAGCAGTCCTGCCTAATTGCCCAGGCCTGTTTCGTTGACTGTTTGCAGTTTTTGACCCCAAACGACCTGCTCTCGCACAGAGCACTCAGTGCTCCTGAACTGAGCCAATTGCGGATTTGTACAGTGCTTATTGTTTGGCCCTGAATAATGTAAACACATTGTGGACTAAAACTGGATTGCAGTTTATCTGCCCGAGTGCATTTCCCCAAATGGACTTTGGGCTCGAACAAAAAACAATTTCGGGGGTGTGTCGAGTGAAGTAACTGGTTTATATTTATAGTCAATTGTAGTAATGGATTTTTAATATAGGACAGTGAGAAAGGGGAATAGAGAGTGACAGAAAAACAGAGTGGGACATTCACAAAGTTGACTTAAAATAGTAATTTTTAGTTATGTAACTGTGACTTTAAGCAACAACTAGAATATTTTAAAGACGTTAAGGGATTCAAAAAGTTATTTTAGAAACCACCTTCTATAAGACCGCAAACTATTTTACAGTTCACCAGCTAGAATTGTGGTACTCATAAATATTTTGCTTATCTTAACCTTTAATATAGTTCTAGAAACTTCTGTGTCTCTCTCTACTGCAAGAAAACTTTGGTTTCCTTTACAAATCAATTTACACTTAATAGTCGAAGTGCTTGCCAGAAATGCGATGAAGTATGACTTATCAGTGGATGGCATACATTGTCGGCTTCTAATTGAATTTTCCAAGCAAAAACCACTTAACGTCAGCACCAACCACACCAACCACCTGCACAGTAATTCCACAAAATGAATTATTGCGCGTTAAGATTTTAAACGCATACACAAACATACACAGATGTCGCACACACATGCAACAAACAATCGCAGTCGTCGTTGTCCTTCAGCGCAGCTAGTCCAGGGACACCCGCACAGCAGCCTGCAATGCTGGAGGCCAAAATGAAAAAAAAAGAAAAAAGAATCGAGCTTAACTGAAACTAATGACAATAAGGCGCGAAAAATGCGGTAGGAAATTTCCAGCAGCGTATTCAAGGCAATCCAAAAACAAACCCCTTCTACAAATTGCACGCCATAATAACACGCATACGCCGCGTAGTACGTGCAAAATCAAAACATAAAACCAAGCGTCGCCTTAAATCCAGCAGCTGCACTGGCTTGTATGTGTATGCGTGTGTGTGTGTGTGTGCGTGTGTGCGAGGGTGTATATATATATTTAAATATATGTGCTTGGCGTTTTTGGGTTTGGGGTTGTTTTTATTTGGGTTTTTTGTGTTTTTGTGCTGCACTTCGTGGCAGCATTTTTGCTGTGTCGTGAGCGCGTGACCAACAGCCGAGTGCGAGAGAGAGAACGAGTGCGAGAGAGTGAGAGAGAGAGAGAGAGAGCCGAAGGAGTTTCCCCACATGATGATGATGATAAACCAAACATAATCGCACTTCGTGCAGCGCCAGTTAAATGCATTACATTCCTCGTTGCTCGTGGATATTCCGTGTTTCTATTTAGCTCAGTTCAGTTCTGTTTGAGTTTCGAGTCCGTGCAGTTGCCTCCGAGCGGAGCCAGCAAGCCAGCCAGCCAGCCAGGGAGCCAGAGCCAGTGCCAGTGCCAGTGCCTCAGTGCGCCGAGTGCAGCAGCGCAAAGCAAAAGCAGAGCCAAAGTAAAAGCAAACAAGTGCACTTTTATTGTGTTACTACTGTTTGTGTGCATGTGTGTGTGTCTGCGACTGGTTATGTGTATTTGTGTATTTGTGTCGGTGTATTTGTGTTTATGTATGCCCCCGCCGTAGCATAGAAATTGAGATACCTACACATTTTCACCCATCAGCCAGAACCAGTCAGTCTGAAAAGTGAAAACAAACCAGGCCAGTGCGAAACGCCAATTGTAAACTGTAAATTGCAAGAAAAATATTCAAAATAGACAAGTACAAATTAAATTAAATTATATTGACAATTTAGAAAATTTCTCGAGTTTCCATTTGAAAAGCTCGCGTCATACAAAAAATTTCTTGCTTCAAAATACGACGCACAATCTACAAGGAGACCATGTCGACTCTGCCATTTCTGCTGAGCGTTGCCGATGAGCTGGACAACATCCATACTCAATCGTATATGGATGATTTTGGACTTGGTTTTCATCCGCATCGGCAATACTATCGCACGCCAACCATACAACTGTCGCTACCAGCGAGCACCGATTGGACTGGGCGCGCCGATTGGACAGGACGCACTGATTGGCAGGGAAGACATGCACGCTATCGTAGCTACAAGTTCTACGATGATACCCAAAACAATCTGGATGAGGAGGAGTCACAGGAGCCGGAGGAGACGGAGCAGCAGAGGGAGCCAGGACAGGAGCATGAGCCGTGCAGTCTGCAGCAGCACAACAAGGATCAACAAAAGCAGCAGAAGCAATTGAAAAAGAACAAACAACAGAAAGCACACACTGCCAACATGGCTATGGTCAAATCCAATTCGCATGATGTGGGCGTGGGTGGCATGGGTTTGAATTTAAAATCCAGCGAGGAGGAGGATGATGAGAACATTGATCGAACCGTGCGCATGTATAATCTGTCCAAGAAATGCTGCAAGAACTATTATCGACATGCCCTCGAAATGGACGGCCCCGGTGCCAGCACTGGTCGCAGCAAGTGCAGCAATGTGCGTGCCGAGAGTCATCAGTCGGGCACCAGTTCCAGCGAGGAGAGCCTCCAGAAGGTGCCATCGCCCATCGAGTTTCTCACTTGTTTCCTGGTGAAGAAGACCCGTGCACCCAAATCTTCCAGCCGTGCGCCAATTGCCGAGCAACTCAAGAGGACATAGAACGCGGCTGCGTTGCTGCCAGCAAGGACAGCAACAGCTGTAACAACAACAACAACAACTACGGCATCCGTATCGATATCATCGGCATCGGCATCAAAGCGTCGAAGCAACTGTTTCTGAATGTTGGCCAGAGTCGGTGTGCTCTGCGGCGAGGCATGGAGCTGGCTGCAGCGTTGCGGCGAGTTGCCCAACTCCGAGCCAACAACGTTGCCCGCAACGCGCCTGGGACGCATTACGTATTAGGCGTTTGGGGGCGTGGCATACGCGACTCACACACAAACACACACACACAAATAATTCGCATTCAAATTGGTCACATCGCAGGTATTTGCATAAGGATTCGTGCTGCGCAGTGTTTTCTTCCTTCATTTGCAGCTACAAAAAAGGCCAAAGATGCAGCAGCAGCTTGAACTCGATTAGGAATTTGAAAACAAACACACCGAAATTGATTTTTGAACAAATTCTTAATAATCGACAACAACACAATTTTTAAACCCAGGAGATTTTTACAGTCAAATATAATGAGAATTTGTTAAGCAAACGTTTTTTATACGAATTTTTTGATACCTAAATATGAACAAAACAGAATACTATTTATATACTTATATAGATTATATAGACTATATTTTACATAATATACTTGAAAAACGGGCAAAATTTAAGGCACAACCTACACAACAATAACCAAAATCAAAAACACAGCTTAAACTACTCACACACACACACACAAATAGACACAAACAAATGAAAAGTTTTCTCTTTTATATTTTTGGTAAAAAAAAAAACAAATAGTAAAGTTTTTGTAGCACTGAAAACGAAAAACTAACAAAAATCGCAGAAACTTCCGACAATGTCAGAATGTGTTGGAGTGGGCTTAAACTACAGTTTCGGTGGCTATGAAAAGTGAAACATGTTGCAACAGCAGCAAGAAGAAGAACAACAACAAGAACATCAACAGAGCTAAGGACATTTCAAGACCTTGTGCCACATTCAGATACTAATGGAATGGAAAGTGAAATTGGTTGCGATCTAGTCTAAATATAACTAACTTAAATTTGCAAAAATCTAGTAAATTGATAGGTTCGATACAATGCCCAGTAAAATATTTCCGTGTTCTAAATGTATTCTAAATGTTGCAAAAATGGAAAACACACACACAATAACCAAAAAAAGAGAATTTTATATGAACACAAAAAGAGAAATTACATAAAAGTAGCCGTTTGCACTTGAACTAGAAATACAAACATGATATATCATGTTCGAACAATATATGTAGTTGCAATTACATATGCTGGATCGACCTTTAGTACGCGAATGAACACTATATATTTTGGGGGAAAAAAACACATAGCTTTAGCAAAAACTTATAAGAAACACGATTATTATTGCTGCATATCTATATAGTGGTCGCATTCAGAAGAGGATTTCAAGAACGATTTCCAATTGTGTCCAATTCTTTTTGTATCATTTTTCTTCTAAATTCATCCATTTACTGTTAAATGTTACTTGGCATCAATCATAATCGATATATAGTTAATTTAAGAGCTCTCTCTTTCTCCCAAAAACATGACAAAGTAGAGACAAACAGATATACACAATTTTGAACTCTAAAAACCACATAACTCGATCATAAGTAATTCTAGAACTTTGCAAGCCGCATTATTATTGCATCGATTAGCATTATTTTGAATATCATGTACTACTAAGCACTCTACAAATTGGTAACAACATACTTTAGAAACGCAAAGCATATCATAAAGCAAACTTCAACTAAATCGTATACATACATATTTAACCTGAAATTCAATAAATGAATGTGTAACAAAAATGCAATTCGTTATTTCCTATATGTGTAATGAATCTTTGCAAGCTTACAGATTTCACCTTGGGTGGTGGCAAGGACATGTGCGATGTCCTTGATGGCATAAGCGAAAACTTGACACTTGCATTAATTTTCCACGCGGACAGTGCAAAGAAATGTCCGACGTCAACTCAAAAATTTCAAGTGCAAATGTAACGGAAGACAAAATTGGAAAATTGTGACCTTTGGCTAAAAGGGACGACAGCCAAATGGCATGTCCTTTCGCCTCCTTTCGCATGCATATGAGCCAAGCTTTGGCTGCTGGCTGCAGCTGGCTGCGACTATCCTGGCCCTGGACATGCCAAGGATACGCCGTCACCTTTTATTTGGAATTTCAAATGAGCTGCAGTGACACTGGCGCTGCGACATAGCCCCACCCTATCAACCCGCCTCAACCCCAACCCCCATAGCTATACCCTGCTCCTAATGCGCATCAAAGACAAATCACACACCGTATTTGTGCCACCTGCACCTCGGATTCACTTTCCATTTCAGCCGCTCGCTCTTCACTATCGGGTTCAATAGCACAACACAAAAATAGACTAATGGAGCGTCAAAATGTTGCAGGTCCCCACCAATCCGCTGTTCCCCCGCTGGCTGCACCTATAAATAAAACGTTTCTTGCTTTCGTATGCAAACAAGTGCAAGCACATTGTAGGCGTGGCGACGGCGCCGGAATGGACAAAAGGAAATGTAGTTCTCTTGTTACACCCAATACCCTATAAAAAATTGCTTTGGGGTTGATACACTTGTGGAAATGCAGTTAGACATCCCCAGTTCTATTACATATTTTCAAGCAGTACGCTTCAATTGTTAAAAATAACATATTTTTGACTACATTTTATGCTAAGGTTAAGTTAGTTTTACAATATATATATTTCTGGGGTTATCTCAAATTCAGAACTGGCTGCAGGGTAACTGTTGGTGGAACACTACCAACTCAATTTATTCAGAGCTGTTTTCATTTCGTTTGTCATCCCAAAACAGAACTGAAACTTTTTACGTGCTGGCTTCTTTTTTTTTTGTTGCTGGTTACTTGCGGCCTGTACTGTACTATTTTCAACAGTGGCAAGAAGGATGGGTGGGTGGGGAGGCTTCATCGGAATGATGGTGCTCACTCGCACGGCCAATTACCGTTTAAGTTGCGGCGCCATGGCAGCCCGTCTGCGACTTGGCCAAATGGCACCGCACCGCATTGCAGTGGCAGGCTGTGGCAGCCTGTGACGCGCTTCTTTCTCTTGAGTTCGCCTGCACCACAAATCAGTTGGCCTTTTATGTGGTTTCTGTGGACTACCTTGGTGACTACTTGGCCGCAATTTATTCATTCGACTAACACTGCCAGCGACTCCATTTGGCCCTAGCGCAATAAACGTCAGTTGACTACCATTTTTGTATACTCTGTTACTCAATGAAAAAAAATTCATAAATTATTGGCGGTTATATGTCAGTATAACTTATTAGATATATTTGCCACACATTCTCAAATCAGAACACCTACACAATTTCAAATTTAATAAATACTAATATAATGTACCATATAATAGTATATATACATTTAGCAATGCAGGGAATTCAGCAGTCAAGTACAATTTTTGTTTTCTTTTGTTATGTTTAAATTATCGTGTAGTTTATTGAATTGTTTTAATTAGTTTGACACAATTTATTCAAGCAATTTCATTAAGTATAACGAGCACGTAATTGTGTATACGTAAATTACGAATTCCGTCGGATTTGTGTAGCCTACTTTTAGGCTGCTGCATAAAATTAATAAGTCGAATTCGTTTTGCGGCCTGCCGCTATGCAGTGACTTTAAATTATTTACTCAATATATATACACATATATGGGGCAACTGGGGGCACACTTAGCGCCCACACTTAGTAGTGTTTAATACGCAATTAATATTTTAAAAACAATAAAAATACGTTTATATTTTAGCACAGATCTCACAACGTAGTGGTTTTTTTATGTGTTGACCATATCGAGGGTCTATCAAACTAATGACTGAGAATATTGCAGATGTTGCCGCCAGTTGCTGCTACTGAGGTGAGTTGCTGCCACTGGCAGTTTGCCCATTTGAGGGCAAGCTAGCTAAGATTTGAGGCCATAAGCTAGCTGTTGGTTGATTGTAAGAGATCCATTTAGATGCTAAATAATCACATATAACCCACACGCAATAGTTATTTTGAAGCTGCAGCGCGTGCCTAAAACTAGCCATATAACATATGTATGTGGGGGTGGCAATGCAATGCAATGCAAATAAAGATCGCATCGCATCAGCATTATAGAAAGCACATGAAATATATGTAAATACTACAAGGTCTTGTGTAAGCAGCTGCCAAAGAAAGTGAATGAATGCGACCCACACCCTTTGGGTATTGATCGTTGGGATCGCTTGCTTCGCATTTGATTTGATTTTGCCATAAAATCAAACAAATTAGTCGATTACATACAATAGTTGTTTTTTCTTTATAAAATTGCTTAGCTATAATTACAATGCATTATTGTCACTAGTTTGTGTTGTTGTTGTTGTTGTGGCTGTTGCTGCGGCAGCGGCACTTCATTGATTTCCAAACGAGAATTTCAGCGCGCATTTCACGGTTACACTGCGCTACATGGGTAAGGCATTCGAAAAACGAATGTGCATATAAATACTTAATCTTAATTATATTTATTTCGTCAATTAGTATGTCTGCCAACTTCTTGATTACTTCAATAAACTAATCAGAGCAAGGAACATAAAGTATCTGAAATATATGTGAGATCATTTATCAAGAAATTATTATTATAAATGACTTTTAATTTGTCTATAATTTTTCAATTAAAGCAATTGCAATTGACATTTATACATAGTTTAACTCAATTGCCAAGTGCATCTATAGATTTGTTGGGCGCTGTCATTTGCTGACTAAGTTGCAAACTCATTGAACTCATAATATATATAATACACCAAATTCTTTTCTCTAACAGACATGATATATACGTTTGTACTGTATAATCACTTTATTGGAGGGCATGGCATGTAAATTGTCGCCGTTGTCATTATAATTACTATCGAGCTCTGGCAAAATCTATCGCAAACAGTACAACAAGAACAAGAAGAACATCGAACACAATTATAAACGGGTTGGGTCACACACATAGAAATCCGACTCCACACCATTTGTCACCATTTATCTATCCATGGTGTGGCGGGGTGGGGTTGAGGTCAGGTCAGGCCCATAAATGTTATGTTCCCGATGATGTCGATGCTTGTTGTTGATTTTGTTGTTGTTGCTGCTGTTGTTGTTGTCGCTAATCTTTGGTGCAAATCGATGGCAATAGTCGAAAAGCCGTTTAGCAGACAGTGTCGGCTATACAAATTGCCTTTTGTTATATCTATGTTTCAATCCAAGCGCTGAACATGCTGTAGATACTGTATCTCTGTATCTGTGCTTGTATCTGTTTCGCTGTTTCTGTATCTGTAGCTTACTAATTGAAAATGAAAATCCGCACAAAAAGTCAATGCCGTATTTGGTCAAAAAGTGAAAAGAATTATGTGACGTTTTCAAATGTTTGTTTTCGGATTTCCGCCAAAGAAATTTTTTAATTTAGCTGAGGCTATTCACATATGTATATATATATGAATATCTATGGTATATATAACAGCGGAAATACTGCGTAATTAAATCGTATATGTTGAAACAAAAAGTGAGCGAACTTTGAGTTAAATCGCTTGTTTTGGAAGAATAAGTTTTGTGTTTTTGAAGATTTGAGTGAAGAATTTGCTGCAAACATTCCCATCACAGCTGATTGGGTCAAGATATGAGAGAGATATATGCAATACTATCAATTTGTTTTGGCGGAAGTTTTTTGCTTAGGCCAGTTGGTTGCAACCCCCCAAGGAAATGCGAAGTGAGCTTGACAACAGCCCACAGCTGAGCAGCCCACCAGCCTCATCAAGATCGAGATAAAAACAGGCAACGGCTGTATTCTCAAGATAAACAGCAGTTCACAACACATATCGCCCGCTGCTGGTTAGCTGGAGCTGAACTGAGTTGATTTAATTTGAGTTGAGTTGAGCTGAGTTCGGCTACGTCACAGTTGTCATTGCTACTGGCTTAGCCCACTGGAAGCGCGATCCGTATTGGCGCAGTGCCTCTATATAAGGTGGCAGTTGTGCCAGTGCCGAGTTTAATTTGCTCAGCGCAAAAATCGCGTGCGGACGTACAGAAAACGCGGCGAATCGTAACGTTAAACGGAAAAAGTTTTTCAATTCAATATACGCATACAGCCGGGAAATTTCGCCACGCGTTGCTGCGTCCTGCCAAAAAGTAAACCACCACAAAACAAAAAAAATTCACACACACACAGATAGACTTGAGATGGCTCTTGTACCAGCAACGACCAACAACACGGATTGGGATTTATGGGATTATCGTCGTCGCTTGTGGCGCGATTGGGATTTGGCCGCAGATTGGGATGTACCCTACTGGAAGCGATTGTCACGCGTCGGATCTGCACCCGATCTGAGTCGTGTTATCGTTGGCAAGGATGGTTTCGAGGCCAATGTGGATGTGCATCAGTTCAAACCCTATGAGATTACCGTGAAGACCACCGGCGACACCGTTATCGTCGAGGCAAAACACGAGAAGCGCCGCGATGGCGACAGTTTTGTAGGTCGTCACATTGTCAAACGATTTGTCCTTCCACGTGGCTACTATCCCAATGATGTGCGTTCCGAGCTCTCCTCCGATGGCATTCTTACCGTACGCTGTCCGCCGTACCTGAGCAATGAGCGCAGCGTCTACGTCCGTCAAGTGGGACCCTCGTACCTGAGCATTAAGAACTAACACATACAGACACTTACACACCAGTAACACACACACACACGCACACACCATTGTCGAGTAGTCGTTTTGTGTGTTGTATGTTTTTATTTACCGTTGTTTTCTGTTGGCGGCACTGCCTTGCGCAAAGCATCCGAAAATGGCACTTGAAGCGAAATTTGTTTACAAATTCATTTAATTAATTTAATTAATTTAAGATACGTTTTCAGAATCGCTTAATTGCATAGGGAGAAAAAACACAAAATCTTATTGGACTTTTTTTGTAATTAACCAAAACCACTTTTTAGTTAAATAAAATAAAAGTTTAATTTATTAAAATCGAAAACAATTCAAGTGTTTTGTGTGCTTGGTTTTACATATTTGCTAAGCCTCTGAGTATGAGTATTATCTTAGCCTTAAGGTAACCCAAAAAAATAATTCTTTAAGCCGATTCGCCACCGGAAGTCATACAACATCCAGACAATGAATAAATTCTTAGTCGTCGCGTGAGAGCCAAAGCAGACGCCTTAAAAATGTCAACATAAATTGACCTAAGCGAGAATCGGGTAGCTGCTGCCCCAGACAAACGTGTCTTTTTGTATTTATATCTATATACATTGGATCTAGAACGCCCTTGAGCAATTTCCGCAAATGCCAACTAAGGTAAAGTTTAATTGTAAATAAACCAATAAACAACGGCAACAGCAGCAACAACAATAATACAAACTTGTCACTCTGGAACACCAGAGCAGCACATAAACCTACACAGCAATACATAAATGTATCTCGTTATTTATCCCAAGAAAGCTAAAACTTTATATAAATAGCCTAGAGAGAGATACAACTGACAGCTGACCATAATGGTCAGTGAGTAAAAAAAAGTAGCAAAACAGCATCCAATCAGACTACAACAAAGAACAATGTTTGTACAAAAAAGTCGCACGCCCACAATGCAACGACGCGACTTGTGCGCTGTTTAAAACGCGCACAATTGCAGGCCCGCTTAAAGCCGCTCGACTTTTGTAGCAGCTGTCAGTCAATGGGTCAATCATTGCAATCATTGCCCAGTTCACTTAATGTGTAACCTTAAAACACTTTGTTATTGTTGTTTTTTTCAGCAATTTGTCAATCAAATGATTGTTGTACAAACTGCTCGTGTGGATATAAAATTTGGAATTCTTTCGCACATTATTGGTGATCAATCAAATACATATAGTTTTCAATCAAAGCTAGTTAGTTAAAGTGGTGTATATAAATATTGGAATTCCTAATACACTGTGTCGCTTAATATTATGATGGATAAGATCATTATTAGCACATTATTAGTAGTCCATCATTTAGATCATTTTTAATTGGCAAATATCTTTAGTTGAACGAGCTTTATTAACGATAACTACAACTAATTATATAACATGCGAATGCGAATGTGAATATGTCTCTATATAACAATGACTGGCCACAGTTTCGAGTGATTCGATGGTGGTATTGGTGAATGTTGGTGATGGACTGGGACTGGTTGCTTGGTTGGTTCTCAATGTCAGCTTATTGGTCGTCCTGTTGCGCTGGCGGATGTGTGCGAATGTATTCAAGGGCGCGGAGCACATAGGCGGGAACCGGAGGAGGTGTGGGCAGATGGTCACCAACGGGATGATAGCCCTCCTCATCAGCTGTGTAGGTCAGCGAGATCTTTTCGCCTTCGGGAGAGACATAGGAGTAGGCACCGCTAACACCCGCGGTATTTCCCGCCTCCTGGACTTGAATGCCGTTGCTGGTATCATAGGCAAACTGATAATTACCCTCCGCATCGGATGCATCATTCTGGAAGCTGCGAATCTGTGCGTCCTTGTTGATGTTGTCGGCGCATGCGCAACCAATGAGGGCGAGGCAGATCATCTACAATAGAGTTGTTGCGTTAACGTATACCAATATGAACTAAATTAAAAAAATAACTCTTTAAATTGCCGCTTACATATTTGAACATGTTGGCTTGTGACTTGTGGCAAGGAAGATGCTTCAACTGCAACTGATTGCTCTGGTCGACAACGTTGTGGCTTTTATATGGATATGGATCTGTAGCAAAACGGGTTTCAATGGCATTTTATGGCATCGCCGCAATCGCAATTGGCAACTACTTGGAACTGGGCGAAGAGCGGCAACAATAATTGCCAAAAATCGTATTATCATAATCGAAACATTACCAACAACAATGCGGTGAACAATAATCGAAAATCGAGTGCCTTAAAATACATGAGTCATTTTCCATCAATTTATTTCCATGCTTTAATTTGGTGTCAGTTTTGCGTATTTGCCTCATGCACCTCTTTAATTTTAAACTAAGCCCTAAATTATTTGTATTTCTGTATGGGGTTCACACTCACAGAAAGACACACTAACCGACAGACAGTTTGAAAACCAGAAACACAAAAATTACCAGACTTTCAATTGCGATCTTTTGACTGTCGTCGTTACTTGGAGTTCGATTTATAGTTGAAGTTGGAGTTTGGCAGGTGCGCGTGCCCGTGGTTGGTAGCAGGCGCGAATTGTCTATCTTGAAAAGTTGTTGAAATGTTTTGGATGCGCAAGGTCGCCATAAATACATTTGGACGGGCAGCCTCCAGCTGGGGGCACAAGACTACCAACATTGAAAACTATTATGATGCATTGTAAATTGGATTCAAGTTCGATAGCAAAATTTGAGTCACTTCTGAGAAGACGGAAGACCCGAATTGGGACATTGATCAGTTAGTTGCTGGGATTTCAAGCATCTTTAACTATAATTACTTTGACCTATATTTTGTAAGGGTAATTCATTTGCAACACTCCTCAAAACACAATTTACTTTTGGTTCACTTGGGTAATCTTTCTTAAACACATTTCGAGAGTATTTAATACAATTCTCTGATCAGCGTCACTAGTTGAGTCAATTTAGCCATGCCCACCTGTCAGTCTGTAAATATCATCAAGGTCGATTAAGAAACTCCCAAGATATCCTCCAAAATGCATTTTCATTTTTATCTCATTACTATCATAAATACGTGTTTGTGTCAGACAGGCATAACATAATATCTGAAGCAAGTATATATAAATAGCTTGAATAAAGACATGCTCTGAATTGGATTTGGTTTTTTTAGTCTTTAGTAAGTAACAATTTAGTACCGGACGTAATAATGGAAGTACTTCCACACCAACTTACATTTGTGAGTGCAAACCTTTTTAAATGTAATGTGGCAATATAAATGGAATAATATATCTTGAAGCTTAAAATTTTAATCAATGAAAACGAAAACACGTCAATTTAATTTTTTTATATTTTTTGCAATGCTAAAAGTGCTAAATGTGTGTTTAAAAAAAAAGTGTACAAGGCTATGAACCCCTTCTTATGTGTTGCTGAGCTTAAAGCAATATAAAACTTTCTGTCTGTTTATTAATTTAGTAAATAATGCAATATGCCCGAGCTGACCAAACATGTTTGAGAGTGTTAATACTTCAGCTATGAGGAAACAATTTGCTAATAATGATAATAATATAGATACACAAGGGCGAGCTATTACCGAACTTTATAGCCCGTACTATAATTAATTTCTATTATATATAACATATTTTTTACATTAAATTATTTCGTGAAAACATTTATAAACATAATGAGGAGCTTCTTTAGAGCTTTTCATGACCAGAGCTCTTAACTTTGATAGCTTAATTAAATTTGTGCTGATTAACAAAGTAAACAAACTGTTTTAATATGTATTGTGTATGTTAACAAAATGAAACAAAATTAAATCATTGAAAACGGGTATTTGCCTCTTGAGGGACCAACAAAAATAAACAACAACAAGCAAATTTGTTAGTATATATTAATAAATTATTGATGACTATTTGGCCCAAGAGGGCACAATTGATCAAACTGGCTCGCTTTGCCCCACATTCATAATAACAATAATATATTGACAAACAAAAATAATAATAATAATAATTCGCATTGTTGTGGCATTGTTGAGGCTAATAAACTTTCGTTTAAAAAATTCAATTAATGGAATTCTAGCAAAACGACAAAAAAATTCCTACAATCATTATCTATTTAATTGGCAAGAACTTTGCTCGCCAGTGAAAATAAACCTGAATTTTAGCATTTTGATGGGGCGGCGTTCAAAAATAGTTTAAGAGTTCGTATAATAACGTGATATTAGAAATCCTATATAATTAATAATTCTTGTTTATTATCCAGACAGGAAATGCGTAGGATATTATATAAATCATTTTAAGAATATTTTGTGTGGTCTATAATTTTTTCTTTATCTAGCAACAAGCCAACCCCTGAGAATCGCTCCAAAAAAAAGGGAGAGTGAATTATCTTTAATCTAAATACATATCAAAACAATACATATTAAAATAACACAAATACACAAAAAAAATATAGCAAACATTTTTTGGCACTTTAGAAATGCTAATTAGCCGCAAGCCAGTTGAGCAAGTTTGTGCTCTAAGTCTTTTGCTTGTGCACGTGCTGCGTGGAGTCGACTCTAATGGATTCAGCGGCAATAAATAGGCATTTTATTAGCTATCTGTAAAGTGCGAGCCTCACATTGGAGATAATAAATGGAAGATTCCCTGCGCCTCAACGCTCAACTAATTTATTGTTGCGCAACAAATTTGTATGCAAATTTGAACTTGCTCGTATTTGGATGAAGAATTCTTCTCAGCATAATTAAATAATTAAACTGGTTTGCCCAAAAATGTTGGATGGCCAACAAGATCGAAATTGAAAGTGCTGATAAATTAGATTTAGTATGCCTTTTGCTTTTTTAGCTAATATAACCAATCAGTGTAGGAGCATTGTAAAAGTTGCGCAACCTCTCGGCAGAGGCTAATGTCACATGCGTCATTATCATTAAAAAACAAACTTTGAAACAAAAAATGACAACCAAAACTATTAAGCTAAGAGCGAGGTGATGTTGCTGCTTACGATGGATGCGATTACCCGTAGAAGTGGATCCATCAACCAATTGAAACCACTTTGAATGAGTTTATACTTTTAACGCTTTTCATGAGATGTTTTACGAAACATGCATATAATTATATACAAATCTGTGATTTTTTTATTGCCCTGAATTTTATTCTCGTTTTTTTATGCACACACATATCTTAAGCTCAGTGATATTTAGTATAACGCGTCGTTGACGCAGCTCCAACGGATTAGAAACAGCAGCACAAGCAACAGCAGCTTTGGTTTGGTGGCTGCGCCTACAAATTATACAAATACATATATATATATATATATATATATATATACTAATTAAGTTCAGGTTGCTCTACGAGTTGTATAAAAAGCGTTTGGCACTCAAAGACGACCATCAGTGTGAATTAGAAAACAACCGAAGCAAGATGTTCAAGCTTGTAAGTAGAGCATACAAAATCAAAATTAATTTCATGGATACCGCAACGCAAAAAGGATATACGGATAAAGGATATAAGAAACTAACTAAACAATTTGACCTTGCAGACACTTTGCCTCTTCGCCGTTCTGCTGGTCTGCGTCCAGGCTGACAACATCGATAAGAATGCACAAATTATTAGCGAAAGGAATGACCCAGCCGATGCGGAGGGTAACTACCAATATGCCTTTGAGACCAGCAACGGCATCCAGGCCCAGGAGGCTGGCAATCCTAACGGTGTCTCTGGTACTGTCGCCTGGGTGTCCCCCGAAGGTGAACAAATCAGTTTGCAATACACCGCTGATGAGAATGGATACCATCCAGTAGGCAGTCATTTGCCCGTACCACCCCCAATTCCAGATGCCATCCTGAGGTCTTTGGAATATAATGCAGCACATCCGCAACAGATCTAGAGTTAAACATCCAAACCATTATTAATTATTCATAAAAGAGTAGTGTGCATTAAATCAAAAATTGAGCTTGATATTCAAAATCAAGTGAAGAAACCAAAACAAATCAATTTAATTTTTGGATATCTTTCGTCATGCTAATTTGTACATTAGTAGGTTTATATAAAAAAAGTGATGACCTTTCGTGCTTTCCGTAGCTATGAATCGATGAGCGTGCAGCAGTGTTAAACTGTCTACCTGGTCATTAATTTAATATCATTGCTGATCGTAAAATACTCAATACCTTATGAGCCACGCTTGAGCCGAGCTCATTTATCAATTTGCAAAGCAGTCATTGCCATATTGAACGGTCACAGGAATTAACCATATTGGTCGAGGTGAAAAGTATAAAATATAAATATATCCACAGGTATATCGCGTGCGTCTTCATATATATTTAAAGAAGCATCGTCCGGAAATGTATGCAGACATATGTGGAAGCTGCAGGGCCAACAACTCGCAGACTTCGCACCTCTTTTTGAGCGCTCCTCTTCTTGTTGTTGCTTCATTTTTGTGCATACATACTTAATTTGTCATTTTAATGTAAATCAGACAGCTGACCGCCAAAATGTTAAAACCAGATCGCAGCAACAACTACCAAGAAAGAGTCTAAAGTGTGTTGTAATATGCAGGGCACTGGCGCTGCTGGGGACCAAACGGGTTTTATTGGCTTAATAACACTTTCGCTGTGCCAGCGGATTCTACTGGCCAAAATGTAGGTCAACTGCCGGCACTTCATGAACGTCCAGCAGCACGTACGTAATACCCATATGCTTAATTAACCCATCAAGATTTTAATGTGTCATCAAGGACTCCAAAAACGGAGGTACGAAATTCCAAAAATTATATTTTTGAGAACAGGTTAGGTTAAATATTGTATTAATTTAATTATACCATATTTTTCTATATAAATATGTAAGCACACAAGTTCTCTTCTTGGACAAATGCGGATGAAATAAAAACCAGCTAAAATGCCAATTTTAGATTGAATAAAAAACCGGACATCAACACTAAATTCTCAGCCACTGCAACTGCAACACGATTGACTTGAAATGTGACCTTAAAGGGTTAACATAACCAGTTCCCCGTTATCCTTCAAAACACCCAAGCAATGAAGCGAAAAACCTTTTGTCGCGTGTATATATATATATATATTTATTTATATATATATATATATATATATATATATATGCGTGTGTGTGTGTATATGTACAGTAGTGTATTCATAACAAAAGCTGTGCCAGACATTAACAATACGCTCAACAATTAGGTATATTAAAATAAGAGATGTGACATGAATACGCAGAATCGCTTATGTAACAATAAATTGGTCCAATTTAACCCAGGCTTATACTGAATATTTTTCGTTGATAGATATTGTTGTGATTGGAATGAGCTCTCTAAAGCTTGCTCTCAGCAGCTTCCTTGGCCTTCTTACGCGCCGCAGCAGCGGCAGCTGGCCCACGCCGTTGTATAAAGTTATTGATTGGACCAATTATGGTCTCCGGATTATTCATGTGCAGATGATGCGTTCCATTAGCCTCTAGATACTCGAAATTCGGTTTCTTGTTAAGCACCTCGAGAACCTCATCGTAGTATTTCTTATCCTCGAAATAGGACGACTGCAAGCCCTTGATAAACAGATAGGGACACGTTATGCGCTGGGCCATTTCCACACACAGCTCCTGCGACCCAATCGCATAGTTGTAAAACTTCAGGCGGCGATCGCGACAGAAAAAGTATTTATTCGGATACTTGCCCGACTTTTGAATGTTGCGAGCAAGCATATGCTTGCAGTGCTCCTTGTTCACCGAGTGAAAGGTGCCCAGATAGACGCGCTCGATCAGCTCATCGTATGTGTAGCTGGGCGGTTCGTTTTTGCTGCGATTGCGTTCGTCTTCGCGCAGAAACTCATCCAATCGCGTCTCCATGGTGCGGATGACCGATGGATATGGGCGCTGGTGTGGTTTTAATGCATCAATGCCAATGATCATGTCAACCTTATCGGGAAAGACAGCGGCAAACACAAAGCAAATTATCGAAGACATCGAATGGCCGACGAGAGACACCTTTGCCCATTTATACTGCTTCATGATAAGCCTTATCACATACAGATTATCCACTGAATTATAATAGCAACCATCTGGCAAACGGGAAGACAGTCCATGACCGGGCAAATCAATCGAAAGGAAGGCAACATCCGGTGATAGCAGTGGCACCAACAAATCGTATGTGCCCGCATTATCTTGCCAGCCATGCAATCCCAATATTGGCTGCACATTTTGTGGACCATACCATTTACCGGCTATGTGACCCCAGGGAACCTTAATCGTGATTTCCGAGAACTGTAAGCAAATTAAATACACAACATTTTTAGTAGCTGTGCGCTGTACTCTGTACGCAGTGTCCAAAGATTAAAGTGCACACTTACCGATCTCGTTGGTGCTTCGCCAGTCAGTTCGCCAGCATGGCGATAACGATGGTTCACATTCAAATCCGTATTGCCTTCATTAGTGCTGTTGCCACTGCAGGCAGTAGAATTGTCCGTACGCTCGAAATGATTCATGTTCCTCACTGAAAGTATGCCAAAGAACAAATGTAACTGAAATTTAAAGTTTAGCCCGATTTAAGCACGGGCGCAGACAAACTCTTATCAGCGTTATCAATGTGCTCAGAGATTAGCAAGCGATTTTGATTATTTTAACGTAGAGCGACCAGACGGATATAAACAACAAAGACAGCAAAGCCTGAAATTGAGTTATCCATGCCTTATTAAGTCCGTACTAGCGGAAACAACAAAACAGTTCAAAAGTGCAAGGTGAAGAGCTGTCTCCAACTGGCAAATATCCACTATCCATTCATATCACTTACACTTCCATTAACTATGCACTGAGATCCAATACATATGCAAAGTGTACTTTGCACAATTTTTAGTTACGTTTTAATAAATATTCCAAAGAACATAAATACAAACAGCTGTTTAAAGTTCTATGCAGTGGGTGCCAGGGATGGACAAAAGGAACCAGTTCGTAATCTTGCCGGCTTTCAATAAAAACTAGTTTGCTTGCTATTTAAATTTAACAAATTACAGGTCATAAATAAATAGCGAGCTTAAAAAGAGAATGACCGGATTCACCTTCATCTTAATCCTCATCTTCGCCTTTATTTTGTCACTCACTTGCAGTACGATGAGGTAAGCATTCCCGTTCCCTGGGGCCACATGGCAAGGAAATTGTACGGACCAAAGAATGTTCGTCCTATTTTGGCATTACAGGACAATTGTGGCAGCTAAGATACGCTTGCACCGCGACTGCCCGAGCACCTGTCCTTTCGGTGCATCGGTTCACTGAGACACGGTCACTGTTCGTGGCTGCCAGTTGGTGTCAATTATCACACCATAGACTTTGTCCAGGTGATAATGCGCACAATGGGACACATTATCGATTATGGGTCCCACGATGAATGGCTTCTTTTACGCGGCACTCTTTCCGGACAAACTGGAACTGCTTGTGAGTCTGGACGCGCTGAAGCAGCCCATTCGCAATCCAGAAAGTATTCTGGTAACTCAATCGAAAGACATGGCGAGACCTCTGATGCTGGAGCGCCAACTGCTCAGCGGCGATGAACTGCCTGCCTACGCACGGGATGAGCTGGTGGAACGCTTGTATCTCTCCAGCAGGAAATCCATTGATTCGTCAGGGAAAATCGTCTGATGAACACACATTTCTTTGCCTCGGTCAATGAGACGGTACTGGAAATGGCGAAACGGATAAAGGCGCCGCATCTCTTCATTAAGTCCATTCACTCACCATACTACAAGGACACGAAGTACTACGATGCAGCGATTGAAGTGCTGAGCCAGAATCCCAATTTTGAGCACCACTATGTGGATGGATCGCATCATGAGCATCTCAACGAGCCCGACAAAGTGGCGCCCATCAGCGCTGATTATATAAATAAATAAGTATATATAAAACTAGCATCGATATTGGCAACGAATTTTAATTTGATTGACTGGATGACCAAAGATATGTAAATAAAAACACAAAATGATTGTTTCTAATTAATTTAATTACCATTATACTGGATACTGGCAATAACATTAAAGTTAGAGTAAATTACAATCTTGAAAATGTTTTAGAGTAGAATTGTTTTTGTTTTTGTTGTTTTGCATTGTTTTGTTTTATTTTTATGGAATTATCGCCGCTACTAAAACTAGCCAATAAATACTACGCACACGCTCATAAAATAAATATGCTTCGAAACTAAGCCAGGAAATCAATGTTCATTGATTTTCGCAGTTTCTTTTTTGTGCGTTGTTTATTAAAAATATGTGTATATTAAAAAAATGTACAGAACAATTTAAAAGGAATTGCAAAACCATGTGGAAGAGTGCTAAATCTATAAACACCAGCTCAAAGTTGTGGTGTTCTTGGATTGTGCACTGCACATTTTGGACAATGAAACTTATGAGTAAACGTTAAAAAATAAATTATACATGTGGAAGATTATAATTAGCTAATAACTACAGCTATCCTCAACAATGATTTTTCAAGTAGTTCCCTCAATTCAGTCAACGCTAAAAAAATATATATCTTTACAATGTTGGGCTCACAAAATAAGACATGTACAATGAGAAAACCTAAAAAATATGTAAAAATGAGCGAAAATATTTGAAGCTGCTGTTGATTTGTAACATTCTTAGCGTATATATATATATATGTATATATATATATATAAGCATGTTATCTTTTTGTATAATATAATTGTAAATGTAAATGTAAATGGGTATATCAAGCGTAATAGCAATTGCATCAGTTTCGCATGCATTTGTTGCGTAAATGAGTTGGTTTTGGTTGGTGTCTATCAGATTCAAGTTGTTATAGAAAAATATACATACATATATGTTAAATAAATATATATATGTGCTATATATATATATGTATATATACATATAGATACTCTGCTAAATTACACGACATACAACTAGTTTGTAATATGCGCCGACAGTCGTCAGTTGGGCAGGCACAAAAGTTCATCAATTTGGATGAGATGGATGATGTCAACTTTTGACGCTGCCCAACAGCTGCTGCTGCCGCCACTACTCTCATTTTAAACATTGTAATAAGGACAACAAAACTAGTTTCTACGCTATCAATAAATACAATAAATAAGTTATTTCTTAAAGGGAAATGCTTTGCAACATTTAGCATTGGATTTTCTTCTTTTGTTTAGAAAACTATTTACAATTGGATTCGGAGCAATGAACGTGGGCTAAGCCACCGGCGATGAGTCGCCCTTCATGTCGCGTTCACGAAAAAATCCACGCTCCGTTTTGCACTCGCGAATGGTGACCGTCTCCAGATTGACGGTGACATCCGTGATGACCACACGATTCGAGATGTTGCACTTGGCCGGCAACCAGAAGCGTGGCGGCAACGCACGCGGCGAAAGCGGCGTCAACGGTTGCTTTTGGCTCAACGCCAAGGCGCCACTCAATTTTGGTATGTTATTGTTCTCTGTGGGAGGCGCCGGCGCCGACGCTGCCACTGCTGGTGCCGCAAACGAATCCTCATCGTCATCGTGATCAGCATAGACGGGTGTCGATGTTGTTGCTTCGCCTGCCTCTGGCTCAGCGCTCTGCAGCTCTGTCTTGTGCGGCTGCGTGGCCGATTCTGCGGCATTCGGTTGCTGCTCCTGCATCGGTTGCTGAGGCTTGGTTGTAGTGGGTCCATCCGGTGACGTTTTAATGGTGACACCAATTTTACCCGACTCCTTGAGCACTTCCGCCTTGCGCTTTGTGCCCATCAGTGGTTGATCCTCGGAGCTGGATGAATTGGTGTCCGCCTCCGGCACGAAGGAATTCTCATTGTGCGTTGAGCTGCTGTTCGATGAGGAGCTGCGATCCATGCGCAATCGCTTCGACTCCTGATGATGATGATGGTGATGGGTCAGCGGCGACTCGGAGCGACGATTACTAATCCGTTCCGATTTGATACTTTGGTTGCTGTTGTTGTTGTTGTTGGCGGTATGCTGCTGCTGCTGATGGTGATGATGGTGGTGATGGTGATGATGATGCTTCTTATCCTTGTCCTTCTTGTCAATTCCACCATCGCCAATTGTGGCAGCAGTCGATGTGCTTGCCTGCTGATTGTTGTCGGGCACATCATCGCCAGTGAATGTATACTCATCCTCCTCGGATTCGGGCTCCGGATCCGGTTCCTTTTCTTTCTTCTTGAGCGCAGCGGCCCGCTTGGATGGTGTGCCGGAGGATTTGTTGCTCTGCTCGTAGATGTCGATTAGACGACGATCCAGGATATTAACCTCTGGCTCCCAGGTGTTGTAGCGTTGGTTCCAGCCCTTCCACTTCACACGGTACTCCACAACACCCTGCCAATATATAGAAATATGTATTTATATATTTATTGCTCTCCAAGGATTTTGTCTTTAGCTTATTTTTGGTTTATTTTGCGATTCATTTTCAAATATTTATATAAATATTTTTAAGCTCAAACATTCATGATTTTAATGATTTAGATAAATCAATTGCAAAGGATAGATATAGATAAATTTATCTATAAGTTTATTGAGATTTGAGGATTTTCATTAGAGAGAATTTTTGTTCTAATAATATATTAAATTTTAAATAATATTTCATATAATATTAAAAAATTTAATGATTTGTATAAATTTCAACGGATGTTCAAAAATATTTCAAGGCTGATTAATAATGGTAATAGTAAATAGTAGTTAAATAGTTTCAGAAACAATTTATTTTCGATTTCTTTCTGTTTGTTTGGGTTTCCAATTTACGAGAGACCACTGTATATGAAACGCGTGCATGTTTTGACATGTTCGATGCAGGATCGGCTATTTAAGGACATTTGGCGCGTACCAGAGACACACGACTCAAAGCGAACTAATTGATTTTTCATCGATGCCCGAAAACGTAAGAAAAACAAAAACACACACAAACACACACACACACGTAACGCAAATGGTGGTTGCTGCTGCTGTTTCTGGTGTTGCAGGCACGAGAAACTGGCGCAGCTGCCAGCAGCAGATGGACGACGGGGCAAGGCTCTGTGCTCGATATTCCGAAGGACATGTGACCTTGTGCATTATTTGTGTATGCAGCGCATGCAATTGTCTCTCGCATGCGTTGTTGCACGTTGCAAGTTGCACATAATGTTTATTGCAGTTGTTTATTTTCTAGAATTTACCTTTCTAACGCGCTTCTGGATGATTTTTTCGGCAGCGTAGACGCGATCGTCGGAGCTGCCCATCGTGCTGCCGTCCACTTTACCAATTTTGAGGCTGTTGCTGGTCCCCGCGCGTTGAAATTGTTCTTAGCTGCACTCGATTTGCCGTTTCAGCTGGCGTTTTAGTTGCCCAATTAATGGTTATTTAAACCACAAAACTGTTTAAAAACAAATTGCGACTAACATTTACACTGACTGCAAACAATGTGACCGTACTGGCATTCGCGTAAAATACCCTTCAATTCAGGTGGGTGTAATCGTCTGACCACCATAGTTGTGGATTGTGTGTGTATTGTAAAGCGTGACCATCCCACGTTTGGCTACAAATCCAGCAAAATAGTGCTGGAAAACGTTACAGTTAAGTGCTAGTATTTTCAATGAAACGTAATTTGGTGCCTCAGTTTCAAGTGCTAGCAAAATAAATCAAAATCTGCATCGCCTTTATATGTGTGTGTGTGTGCGTGCGTGCAAAATGATTCGTATTCAAATAAATTAACAACAATGTGATAGCAGACTGCAACAAAAGCCGACTAAAGCGACGCAAACCGTTTGAAACTCAAACAGTGCAATTTAAATAGCTAGGAAATTGGAAATATGTGAAAAGAGGCCGCTCTACAACACTCACCCACACACACACACGCATACGCACACATACGCATCTCACGCACACACACAATGACCCAAAAAGGAAGTCGAGCTACGACAGGGCATAGTAAAACGATGTTGTTGCTGTTGTTGCCCTTGTCAATAGCTGTTTGCTCTGTCGTCATAGATTGGGTCGATGAATGGCACTAGCTGCGGCGCCCGGGCGCTGGATGCTATTGCCGTTATTTCGTTTGACAGATAACAAAGGGAAATGAAGACGTCAGCATCGGATGTGGATGTGGAAGTCGAAGTGGATGTGGATGTGGAACTCTGGCCGTTGGCTCAACGTCGCTGCCTAATTAGTGCGGCGCAGGCGACGACGCCATCGTCAAAGCCATCGCCAAAACCATTGACGATATATTTATTTATGCTGTGATAGTGATGCAAAAAAAAAAACAAACAAACCAACAACAAACACCAAAATATAATAAAAAAAAAAACGCCAAGAATCAAACGCAATATTTTCGTCGAAGCGGATCGAAAGAGAGAGAAAGAGAGAAAATAACTAACAAAAAAAAAAAAACAAATTAAACCAATTCAACAAAAAGCTTTAACCAAAACACCAAGCAAAAAAAAAACAAACACCAAAAAAAAAACGAAGTTTAGCAATAATAACTGTTATTAAAATAGTGAAGAAACGGCACCAATTAGCTCATAACCCGTAGCGGAAACTAGTCAATATGTTTAGTTAGTTACAATTTATACATAACAATTATTTAGTGGCTTCAAACAAAACACCAAGCAACAAAAATAAAAAACCAAATCAAAGTTCAATTGAAAAGAAACTAACGAATATACGTTTAGGGAATATTCAATATTAAGCAGCTTACTTATTAAGTTTAGAGCAAATATACATAACATACATACAACTACTTATACATAAACAACTACATATATACTTATATATATACAAATTAATACATATATGTGAATAAGCATTCTCAAAGCGCCTGTAAACCGCAAACCCCCCGCAAATTGGCCCAAAATCAGAATTCATTCAGAAAACGTGCCATAAACCGGATAAGCAAACGTCGCCAAATGTCAAAGTCATAAGGAGAGCGCTAGAAAAAGCACAACAGAGAGACAGCGAGAGAGAGAGAGAGAAGAAGAGTGAGAGAGAGCGCGTGGAGAGCGCCTAAAAGCACACACCACACAAGGACTCAGCATCGAAAAAGCTCAGCTTTGCTCTGCTTTTGCCTAGTCAAGACACACACCACGACATGGCGACAACAACAACATCAACATCGCTTCACGATGATGCCAGCAGCATGAGCGATGACGTTTTTGAGGATGCGGAAACGACAAAGGCACGCATCGAGGAGCTGCGTCGTCGTCCCTTCGGCGACGGCTGCTACAATCCACCACCAGCGGCGCCCGTAACCCAACACCAACATCAGCATCATCATCACCACCATCCCAATCCTAATCACAACAACAGCAGCAGCCAACAGAGTCTGACGAGCAGTCATCACTATCATGACGATGCGATTATGGCGCCCGTCCAACGCTCCGCCACCGGATATCCGGGCTATCGGCCCTCTCGCGAAGCCATGCAACTGTACGCCTATGGCAATGCGGACTATGCTCTGGAGCAGGATTACGATGATGGATGGCGATCGTATCGCTACGATGAGGTGGACATGTATCAGACACAGGCACCGGCTCAAGTGCCGCCCTTCGATGATACGATCAATCACAAGACGATCCTGCTGGGCGATTCTGGTGTGGGCAAAACCTCATTCCTGGTCAAATACAATACGGGCGAATTTCGTTTGGGCTCCTTCTCGGCCACCGTTGGCATTGCACTGACGGTAAGTCAATAATATAATAAACATAGATAAATTAAAAAAGATAGAGAGAGAGAGCTAGAGAAAGAGAGAGTGTATGTATGTCTGTGTGTGCGTGTGTGTGTGTGGCAACTCAGCAGTGCACTCTTTCCCACCTGTGCATGTCCACAAACTCAAAAAATTCACTTACCCTCAACGTGCATAGATAAATCTACATAAATATTTATAATCGCATTTCTCAAGCTTTGCTGTACATACATCTGTGCACATTTTTAAATGTGTGTGTGTATGAGTGATTGTGTAAGTGTGTGTCTGTGTGTGTGGGGGTGTAACTGTAAGTGAGCATCAGCCGCAGGAATTTTGTCACATTGGCAACATATTGTGTTTTTTGGGTGGTGCGATTTGGCCTTACCTTATGCTGTCTATTTTTATCGCACACAAATCTCCACAGCGCACTCGCATTGATTTTGTTTCGTTTTTTCCCCCCCGGTTGTCATAAAAATAAACGCCGTAAACGCACGGCGGTTAGATGGAGTGCCCACGCCAATAAATATTTTGGTGGGTGGGTGGCTGCCTGTGTGTGTGTGAGTTTGTGGTGCACGGTTAGATTTCATAATATTTACGACACATTTCGCATCAGTGGTGACCAAAAAAATAAAGATATCGAAAGACCATGATTGATAAGCTAATTGTTCGTTGGAGATATGATGGATTTACCTTTCAATTGTCAGCATAATCTCTAGGTTCACCAAATGCCTAAATTGTAAAATTAAATCAATTTAAAAATAAAAGAAAAACCAATAATTTATATGTCCTTAAGCACGACTGAAACCTATGAAACTTGACTGTAGCTGAATGTTTATCGGAATTTGGCTTTTTATAATGAACAATATCAAAATAATATAATCAAAACAAGTGCACATTTAATTTATTTCAAAATATTCACTCAATTTAGAATTATTGTAATTAATTTAACCAAGAATGAAACCAGAGAGACTTGGCTTTATATAGCTAAAACCATATTTTTATCATAAATAATTACAAATTAATATCATAAAATTAAATTCACATCCAATTTGAGTTTAAAATATATTCCTTCGTTTTCGAAATATTGTAATTAAATGTGAACCAAAAATCAGTGCGCCTCGAAGCAGGCAACATATTTTTTGTGGCCATCTGCAAACATCTACCGCAGCCACAACCTGTTGCCGGCTTTCACTTTCAGAGCTCGCAACTCACAGCGACGACAGGAGGCAGCCACGATGGCCGTCAAGGCAATGAAGTTCAAGTGCAACAGTTATATTTGCTGCCAGCTCCACATTGATGTGCGACACTCCGAGTAGATACAGATGCTCACACTCTAACGAGCCCCTTGTGGGACGCACTCGTGGCGCGTGCTCGACATTGGCTGGTCGCCTTTTTGTAGGCCAGGGTTGCTGTGTTGTAGCAAAGCCAAAATGCCGAAGCGCCACGAACTTGACTCGGTCCATTCCCTGAAGGACCTTGCGTTGCGATGCTGCGTCTGCTGTTGCTGCTGCTGCTGCTGCTTCTGCTGCTAATGCCACTCGCTGCGTGTTCAGTTTAGTTTTGTGCGCTGTTCCTGGCGCTTCGATTGCAAACGTGCGCGCATTTCACCAGTTATCATCCCAATTCGAGTTACTGGCTGTGTGCAAAGTTTTAAATACATTTTTCGTTCGCCAAAAAAGTAAAAAGTGAAAGCGGAATCTTTGTACTGCTTGCTATGTGGCAATCTTTTCTAACTCACACACACATACGCACACACACACGCACATAAGCCCTATCGGAAGCAGCTCATTTAACGCTGCGTTTTCATTGCATACTTTTGAGCGCATCAGTCGCAAATTGGACTGACTTCCAGCTATTTTTGGTGACTTGCCTGCGATTTATGTGTGTGTGTGTGTTCGATATCTGTGTGTGTGTGTATGTGTGTGGGGTTGGCTGTCTGGCTAAATTGAGCAGGCTCTTTGCGCGTTTAAAAATAATTGAAAACAGACAAGCTGATAGTCAATTGATTGTTAAATATTTTCGTAAATCAATCAATTTGTAAATTTAATTTCGTTAGATGATTGAAGTGATTTGTAGCTTTGAGTTCTTAAATTTATTTCAACGAATTGTATTTAAAGCTCGCAGTATTTTAGTTCCTCGAGTATATCTAGTGAGCACTGACTTAATGTAGAACTTGATATTTTCTCTTCACATTTTTGTTATTTTGCATTCCTGGAACATCTGCAAATTTGATGACTGTATTATGTATTTGTAGATTAGTTGAAACATAAATGCTTTAAGCCTGTAAGCGATTAACATTTTTATTCAAGTCTTTTTTAATTATTTCTTGTGTAGGAAAGCATAAAACCTGCAAAGATAAATTCGAAAAATAATACTTATATTCATGGCCATTATTCACATCTTTATCATTCCTTACGAAGTTGTGTTTCGATAATATGCGTTTAGTTGTTGGCCATGATTAATAATGGATGTTAACCCCATGCATTGTCCAATAACCATGAAATCATTTACGATTTCTCCAAACACATTGTCAGCCTCCACATCCCGTTGCCGTTTCTCGCTCAGAAGCATCTATCTTACGTCAAATGCGTATTAATTATATGGTTGCGCATAACAGCCTCCGTTGATGTGCATTCAATGTCCAAAGGTCGAGTTGGAGTGTGTAGTCTGTGGTGTGTGGTTACTGCACTTGTTGTGTGCATTCTAAGCGGCTCCTGTTCAAGTTCAAGGCTATTTGAATTAAAAGAATTTTTTTATTTTGTGTAATACTTGTGGGGTTTGCGGTGGGAAGTCTGCAAGCTATGCAACTTAAGCCGATTACTAATCCGCACGCTATCCTTAAGCAAGGACCTGCCAATGGCATTTAATACATGATGCCATACAAAACGTTTTACAGCAGCCACTGCACACATCAAATTCACATTGATGGCCATTGGCTTGGCCATCATCGGCTCGCCCATGTCATGTTAAGTCACAGAAACGCCCCCACATCCCCACTACACCCCCCCCCCCCCCCCACACACACACACATGCAAGGAAATTTGAGCGCTTCCTTAAAGCTGTCCATGCAATCAGGGGGGACTATTGTGTTTTAGCAGCGCCCGTTGCCTGAGCCATCATTTTAGCTGCGTGATTGAGCGCATGATTGAATGTGCGTGTGTGTGGGTGGGCATATTATGTATGTGAGTAGCTGTAGTATGTAGTCCCTTGTGGCAGCTACAACCTGAATGTCAACCAGCTACGTAGGCTTTATTCGAATGTGTGTTCAACAGGCCGTGATCAGAGGGTCCATTTGACATTGATGTAATTACTCAAAGCAATGTTTTAAAGACAGTCGCATGTTTGATTCATAGAATTGTCCAATGCAGACATCTTCAATCAACATTAATGAACAGGGTTCTTGAGCCGAGCTCTTCACTCGCAGTTCGCGACAACCCAATTAAAATCTTTTGTTATCACCAAATAGAAGGTCAATGCAAAGTTGATTAAATAAAATTTCATTTTATGGAGAACAGCAGAAAAAGGTGACCAGACCATCGAAAAGGTTGGGCGGTCGAAAAGGTTGCCCCATTTAAAAGGTTGCGAGTAATGTTGGAAGTTGACTGTAAGATAATTTTTAAATTGACATTGAATTTTTGATTCACCTTACGTTAGAATACATATCGCATTCATTTTGTGGAAATATAAATTATATGGGACTACATGCTGCAAACGCCTGACAACCTAAAGTCGAAATTCTAATTGTGTAATGTACACTTTATGGTTTAAATAACGTGTCCTTTGCTCTGTGCAGGCTATCAGCTTACAAGTTCTTTGGGATTGTCCTTGTATACCCCAGTCTCGCATCCCTCTCATTTTGGCCAATCACAAAACAAGAACGCTTCAGGCCTTTAAGTCTCATCAGGACTGTGCACGTGCAACAACCAGGCGTTGAACTCATTTTCAAGAGCAGCTGTCGGGCAGTTGGATTTGACTTTATCACAATTGCCCAGACAGTGCGGCAAGACCCAGACAGCAGGAAAGTTTCGACCGGCTGCCATCCTGTTGCCATCCTGTTTTTAATGGCTATGCTTAAGATATTGAAATGCGCACCCACAAAAGGTGAATCGCCTGTCCAAGCAATATTTTTCTTTCTTACTCGTTAATTCCACAAAGCCCACACAAGTCTCAAAGAGTTGGTCTGGCAAAAATGGGCATATTTGATTGTTTGTCAGCATTTGGCAATTCAAAGTTGTCAAGACAACGGATGATTGAAATATGTCTACTTCAAATGTTTCTGTTCGCAAAAAAAAAGGCCAAGTTGAATACCGAAATAAAAATGTACATTTTACTGAATAATTGTTAGCTAATTATACAATTCGACCCTGTAAAAATATGCAAACATTGCTCAAAATATGCATCAATCAACTAGAGCCAAACCGATTTTTAAAAGCAAATCGAAGCTTATTTTATTGTTTATATTATCCTTTTACATTTTTTCAATACAATCAACTAATTTTATAGATGCATAAAATAAGACAGGGTTGATGCTACTTCAGTGAGTCAGTCAAATGCATTCATTTATATATGGAAAAAAGTGAAGTGAGTTTCCCCATTTAAAATGGATTGATTTGGCGAATTGCATTCGAGAACGCAATGTGGAACATGCTGAAAGGAAAGAAGGAAATAAAGGCAAATTCCAAGGACGCATGCAACGCATTTGAGAAAGTTGTATTATTAAATTCCCAAAGTGTTGGCAGCTGGCAAAATATGCGTGAAGGTTAATCACGTGGTGACTATGGCTATGGCTGTTCGTGCTGAATCCTTTCCAATTCCTCATTATTAACCCGATGTTGCTTTGATGCGGTTGTTTGTTGGCTTTTGCGGTTTACTTGCCAACTGTTGATTTAGCGACTTGGTCACGGAACCGCTCCTTCTATAATCCAGCTACTGTTTGCACCCCACTCATATCCTTGTGTGTATATGTGTGAGTGTGTGTGTATTTGTGTGTGTGTGTGTTCGTTTGTGTTTCGCGTTGTCAACGACAATGGCAGCCATTTCTGGCCCCGGCGGCAAACCTTGCGCGGTTCAGTTTTGGTTTTTTCATCGACCCTGTTGTTGGCAAGGCAATTACATTCAATTTGCACCTGGGTGCACCTTGTTGTGTGCCCTGCGGCTCTTTAAAAGTTGTTCAGCTCCGCCCGTTTGGAGCATTTGAATTTGTAATTTGTTTCCCAACCAAAGAAAATTGTAGCTGGCGAGCTAATTAAATTTTTAGCTATATTATGGTGTTGCTATATTTAGTAGCTATATTCTTTTCGTGTATACTCAGCCATTTATTATTTGTTATGGTTTTGTTCTTTTTTTTATGGTTTTAAATGAGTTTTGGGCCAAACTTTTGGCTTTTGCTTTACGCACTTGCCGCAGCAAACTTTTGGGCCTGGATTATGATTTACAGATGTGATGCGACCCAGTTACGAGTTGAAGTTGAAGTTTGGGATTGAGTTGAGTTCGAGTTGGGTTTTTTTCTTTCTTGGGGTTGTTTTATTGCTGCTGGCCTGTCAGCATGTCAGTCTGTGAGCCTGTCAATATGCATCATTATGATGTTGATTACGTTGATGTGTAGCAGTTAGTTTATTGATTTTTGTTTTGCTGACGTGTTTCAAAGCAAATCAATCCAATTCACATTTTGCACCTCAGCACAGCAGCATTTTCTCTGTTTCAAGCAGTTCACAATTTGCCGTTTCCAAAGATGCGACGTCAACAGACACGTTATCGCAGCGATTCCATTGCGAGTCCCAGCACTGGAGCAACCAGGAAGCCATCGCTTATCAACACGGCAGCGAGCAGCGCATCGCCGACGCGTCGCGAATCGCTGGTGAAGCCCACCTGGCAGCATATAACGCCCGGCCAGTTGCCACCCAAGACACTGGACAAGATCAATGGCATTGCCTCGGATGATTCGGACGACGATGGCTATCCGAAGCGACGACCCAGCGTTATTGTGCATCAGCGACAGCAGTCGCTGTCACAGCAGCCGCTGCTGCCGGAATACATGAGTCCATCGCATCTCTATCGCGAACATCTACAGCAGCAGCAATCATTGCTGGCACAGCAGCAGTCACATCTGCAATCACAGCAGCAACAGCAGCAGTCAGTTGGAAACGGTTTCAGCACTCGTTTTTTAAGTAGCATGCGATTCACAGCAGCTGCCGAGCAGCAACCGCTCTTGGATACGGGTGGAGTTGGTGAAGGAGGTGGAGGAGGAGCAGGAGTTGAAGTTGCTGGAGGGGTTGGAGGGGCTGGAGGGGAGGCTGCTGCTGGACCTGGAAACGATGGCGCTGGCGCCACGCTTTGCAAGAATGCCGGACGCGCCTTGATACGCATGATCTCCTCCACTCCCGGACAGGATGAGGAGGAGGATTTTGATATCATGGGCAAGGTGACTGAATACAACATAAAAATACTCATTATCTATTCCTGAATTCGGCAAACGAAATCGAAATTTACAACAGTCTAAACACTTCTTCCACTCAATTATCCTTTTCAATTTGCCATACTAAAAAGGAGTGTAAAAAGGCCGACAACAAAAGACGCACAATATATCTGAGCATTTATAAGCGGCTAAACCTGTCTCAGTCGCATACCAAAAATAAGAATCTCCTTTGTGCAAACCTGAGCCACAAATTGATTTATGTATTGTGCGTTTTATGTGTGCCACCCTTAATTTGAATCTGAATCTTGAATGCTGTGCCGATTTACGACACTGCCTCGTTTTATTCGCACTCGCAGCTGAGAGTTGAGTTTAACAATGTGATTTACATAAGCAGCTCAAAAATAAACGCATAAAACTCAATAAAGTGCAAAGTGACAAAAGGAAATTAAACAAACGAATGGACTGATCAAAAAACAAATAACAAATAACAACAAAGGCTCAGCAGCACTTACTACATTTTTAATTTTGCTGTCGACATGGCGCAGTTATTCAGTTGTTGTCGTGTCCTTCAGCATTCCCTGCCAGTCCTATCAACAACACACAAACAAAAGGAGGTTATCCCAGTTGCCCCAGTTGCCCCAGTTTTGTGCTTTATGCTTTTCATTAGCGCCATTCACTTGAGTTGTGAATTCCTGCCGCACAGCTGCAGACAAAGTAATAAATTCGAGCAATAAAAATAAGAGAGAGAAATAAAAACAGAGCACAACAACTAGCACACTTATAGCATTAATATTTTCTTTACTGAATTGTAATTCAATATTGCAATGTGCTGTCAGCTAAAAACTTAATTTTGATATGCTTTAGTAAGCCAATTTAAACTTGGACTGACAAGTCCACGAAGCATGAGGAATATTAATAATAAATAAAAGTAGCTGCTGTTTAATTAATTAACTTTTCTTTTTTTAACACTCTTCAGGCGTCTGAGATTTGCTTGCCAAGCAAACAAAAATCTCTTCCTTCAATTTACTGCAAGTTATACACTGCGTATGATGTACGCTTATATTTACCGTTAAATGGTAAAGTTTCAGCAGCTGCACTCAGCAAAAAACTCGTTTTGAATGTCAAAAATTGGCCATACGCTTAACGCCTCATTATTCAGAAAGCATGTTTTCAAAAACCAAAGAGAGTCAAGTCCGTTCCTTAATCAAAGCAAATACTCCTATTTCGATCATCGATTTAGAAAATGTGTACGATTTTTTCTGAGTGTGTTTTATAATGTAAAATTCGCAAATAAGTTGTGATATTTGCAGAGGTCCGCAATTAGCTTTGCGTGTGCCTGTGTGTGCTCTCATATTCAAAAGCCAAGTTGGGCTGTTAATTAAGTAGTAGAATCCTATTTGAATAGAAAACAGAATTTTGGCTTAACCCATGTTAGAGAATGACTGGAAAATGTCAGATTTATGCCCGAGGCAAGTTGGTCGTTTAATATATTGCAGCATGTGTTATAAAGATTTGTATTACATTCCGTTCACATTCAACCGTCGAGAGCTATATCAAAACAAACCAAACAAATGAGTACATCAAAACCACAATTTCTAAACAACATCTAATGTTTTCCCAATATCTTAAATAGCTGCCACTCTGTGTTATGTACACGTCAAATGAGTAACAGCAGATTAGAACATTAGAAAAAGCAGCCAAATGAAACATTTAAACAATTACAATTACAAATGGTATTTGCTTTATTAGGTCAGTAATCAACAGTTGTTAAATGTTGTCTGACAAGTCACAAAACCTGAGAGCCACACAAAGGTGGTCACCTTTCAGACTTGCACTGTTAAAATAGTCTTCATATTCCTGTGTGCCTGTGTGTTGCCTGATATAACGTTACCGTTTTAATTGGCTAACATCCAATTTGGCCCAGTTGCCAACTAGAGACAGCAACCAAAATCAAAGAAAACCACAACAGCCATGCACGGGATAATTGGGGGTATTTGCCTGACGTTTTTTTTGTTTTTTTGACTCACTGTTAAGCTATGCATTTATTATATTGTCGGATCGTATACATCATATAATATATTACAATAAAGCACATTATGAGCTCGCATAAATTATTGCGCACGTCACACAAAAACACTTTACATCAACACATAAATAATTTATGTATAATATTAAATATAATTCTCTTCATTAAAACATATACACACACGCACACACACACACATACACGCATCTACATCTGTCGCTTGTTGTTGGCCAGGTCATAATGCTGGGCGATTCGGGAGTGGGCAAAACATCGCTTTTGATACGGTTTCGCGATGGTCGCTATGTGCCCAGCTATTTTCTGAGCACTGTTGGCATTGATTTTAGGGTAAGCGACTTGTTTCTCACTTTCTCTCTCTCTCTCTCTCTCCCTCTCTGTCTCTTGGTGTTGTTCTTGCTGTTGTTATTATTAATATTATTGTTGTACATTAACTAATTGTTGTGAGTGTGTATCTCTCCCGCTCTGCCTGAAACTCTCTGTCTCTTTCTCTGCCTATCTCTCTCTATTCCTCTGCCTCTTCCTCTCTCTCTCACTTTCTGTGTATCTCGCTCTGTAAACTGTTTACCTGTCTCAAGTGTCTGTTCGCTGTCAACAGTTGTCAAGGCTGTGAATAAGATTTTCACCTACTTACGCATCAAGTTTTCATATAATTTATGTGTGTGTGTTTGTGTGTGAGTATGTGTGTTGTATGTGCTTATCGAACTGCACTTTATATCCTTACTTCTAAGTTTTGCCAAGCTGCAGCAACTTTTGCTTTATGTTATACCCTGTAATCGATGTTTAGATCTTTTATAAATGTTAACTAATTATTAGCCTACAAATCAAAAAAATAAATAAATTATCAACTTAAGCTCTGAATAATATATGTATGTATTATTAAGGTATCTAAAAGTCGGTTATGGCCTCTCTGAACGTATTTTTGTTTGTGTGTGCGTTTCTTTGTCTGTTTATTCTGTGGTTTTCTTGTTTTCCAGCTGCTGTGGCGCTTCTCTTTAGTGAAATATTTTCCCGCCAGCTTAGCTCATGTTCAGGCCGCACACACACACACAGACACACACAAACACATACATACACCGCTCCCACCCCAACCTCACTCACTTCCTGCGGCGCTGACCACCCCATCCATCCCTGAAGACCTTTTTGGCCCAGAGTTGGTGGCGCTTTTGCGGAAAACTTCTTTAGGGGCTATTTATTAAGAAGCATATGAACTTGAAAAGGACTTGTTGATGGTTTTCTCTGCTTATATGTGTGTGTGTGTGTGTGTGCTGTATAGTGTATGTGTGTGTCATTCTTGTGCACTTACTGTTACTCGTATTTAAATTGCTGTTGTTGTTTTTATTATATTTATTATTGTGGGGTTTTCGTTTCAAGTTGTGCTCGTTTTATTACCGTGAAAATTGTCGACATGTCTCACATGGCACATAAATTTATTAAACAGCAATAATACTACAAGAATTTGCCATGAGCTCAACAACAGCACTTGGCGAGCTCGTTAAATTGACACGTGCGTCCTTTGCTCGATGTTAAGCTGCTGCTGTTTAGTTTTTAGTTTCTCTTTGCTTACCAGCTTGAAAACCTTGAAAATTATATGCAACTCAAGGTCTTTTTTTATGAATTTGTTTCCTGCTAAACATTCTGAACAAGTGAATTGTTAATCACAAATTTCTGCGTATTTATTAAAAATATGCAATTGACTTATACAAAAATCAGTCTAAAAACAAATCGATGATGTTAATTAATAAAAACAAAAACAGTGTAAAGCAAATGAAAGGCTTTTTCAAATGTATAATTCTTAACAATCAGTTAACGGATTTCTTGCACTAAAATTTTAATGAAATCCGTTGATTGATTTCCGTTGAATGATTGTATTTGCGCCCACATTTTAAGTTTAAGTTGACAAGCAAATTGATATTCGTATTTGAAATGAAAGTCAAAACATTTAAGAGTATATCAAACTCCAATTCAACTTATGAATACAAGCTTGATGGACTCAAACATGCTTGAATATGTTTTATTTATATTTTTTTGTTCTTGGTGAACATATCTCTTAACATTATTTATCTAGACCAATTCCACTTTGTGTACCTCTAAATGAATTTCTAAGTAAATTGTATTCAGTGCATTGACTTTTTGTTTACTTGGTTAGAAATCTGGTCGTTTTGCTGATATGCGTGTTTACTTTTTATATGTCTGAGGCCAATATGGTTGCCACACACACACACACACACGCAGACATACAAACAAACATACGCTTGATGTTATTTATCGTAATTTCCCCAAAAAACATTTATTATATTGACTGACTGTCTGAGTAGCTCAGGTTCGCGTTCTTCAGTTGAATCATTGAATCATTCAGATTGTTGAATATATTCTGTAATTGTATTACTCGCATTTTTAGTATTTGATGTGTCTGCATTTTGTTCTATCGCTGCATGTTTGTTTGCATAGCCACTGCTGCGTATACGCAATGTAGCCACAGATTTGTGTACATGCTCGATTGAGCATACGCCACGTTGGCAGTTGGGGTTCACATCTCACTTACTCTCATTCTCTCTCTCTCTCTGTCTCTCTCTCTCTCTCTCTCTCTCTCGCTCTCTCTCTCTCTCTCTCTCTCTCTCGCTCTCTCTCTCTCTCTCTCTCTCTCTCTCTCTCTCTGTTCCCCTCCTTAACGGTATTATATTTGACGTTCGCTTTGGCATGCATATTTCGTTTATTTATTAATTGATTGAATTTTATTTAACAATTGCGTTTTCGTTGCAATCATAATTCTTTTTGCATAACAACCACATTCATGTGAATGTGCAGAACAAAGTAGTCGTTGTTGATGGCACACGGGTCAAACTGCAAATCTGGGATACGGCTGGACAGGAGCGTTTCAGGAGCGTGACACACGCCTATTATCGTGATGCACACGGTGAGTGCTGATACGACTGCTGCTGCTGATGCTGCTGCTGCTGGTTTTAAGCCAGATTATTGAGTTTGTGTTTGGCTTTGACGTGTTTAACCAACTTTAATTTTCTCCCTAAAGCGCTGCTGCTGCTCTACGATGTGACCAACAAGACCACCTACGATAACATTCGGGCCTGGTTGGGTGAAATACGCGAGTATGCACAGGAGGATGTGGTCATCGTTTTAATTGGTGAGTTGCCCAGTTACAGAGGGCTGATCATTGTGCGCGCCAGGCAGCTCAGCTGCAACAGTCTGCCATTTAGCCTTAGCCAGTTAATTGGATTAAAAAGTGAAAACTTTGCAACTTCCGCCGCTTTTCCAAACGAACTCTTCTCCTTCTGCTCCCATCTCGTCCACAGGCAACAAAGCCGACTGCAGCAGCAGTGAGCGACAGGTGAAGCGCGAGGATGGCGAACGTCTGGGACGTGAGCACAATGTGCCATTTATGGAGACATCTGCCAAGACAGGACTCAACGTTGAGCTGGCCTTCACAGCAGTGGCCAGGTGAGCAATACGACAACTTTTACTGTCGACTCGTCAGCTGAAACGATTTGAAAGAGTTGTACGCAAGTATTTTTTCTTTATTGCTTTTAACAAGCATCCAACGATTTATATACCCCTGCTGAATTGCACTCAGAGTGTAACAAGGAGATGGCTAATAATTCTCATTTGTGGCCACTTTTATTGCATGAGCTTTGAGTTATTTTTTTTAAGGGGTCAGGAAATTTTAAAATTACATTTATTTAAATTGTAAGAAGCTTTCAGGCAGTTATAATTTTAGTTTAAAGTGTAGTGTTATAATTTTGAGACATTAATATGAAAGTAAATTAACACCTAAGTGAACCCACACAAAAATAAATCAAATAAAATGTGTCATAGTTTGTCTTTTAATGATCAATTTTGATAGTTTTGCTAAAATGAATACTCAATTCTCTTTCTTTTCACACAGGCAGTTGAAGTGTCGCGGCTACGACCATGGCGATGATGGAAAATTCAATGTGCATGATTTTGTGCGTGACAATACAAAGGCCCGGTCTGTTTGTGCTCAATGCAGGAACATGTAACTTGTTCATGTCCCAGCACAATGAAAAAATTGCACAAGAAAAAAAAAACAAAACAACCAACAAGCAACAAGCAACACAGCACAAAGCACAAAGCTCACAAACACAAGGCATGAATTTGTAAAACCGAGAAAGGAGCAAACAACAAATAATAAAAAAAAGAGAACACTATAAAAAGAAAGCGAAAAAAAACCAAATATTGGTTATTGAGCGAACACGCGTGGCTAACAACATTTTTATTTAAGCCGAATGCTATGGTTCGCGTTTTGTATGTAAATTGGATTTTGAACGAGAGTAATGGGGAGTTTAGGAAGTACGGGTAGTATGGGTAGTATGGGGAACGAACGCCCCATTTGGGGGACTGTATAATTTTTTACAAAGTAGCTCGCATGAGAATTTTGGATAATGGATGATGCATTGTGTTGGCATTTTGATAGCGTAAATAATGAATAATATATATATATATATATATATATATATACATGAATACATATACATATATCTATATACAAGTGCATACTTTACTTTTGTTAAGGATATCGGCAATGTCCTTAAGAAACCACGGTGAAAATCCCCGGCAAAATCATGCTACATTGAGATTTGTCCAACACGTCGTTGACTCAACCCATCGTAGTATCAACGTATTTAATATAATCGCGCTGTTAGAGGAAATACAATATGTGAAATACAATGTACTACAAATTGAATGTGTAAATCGTGCGTTTAGGAGATAATAACTTACACACATAACTTACATTGCCCAAAGCAAAGAAAAAGAAAAAAGAAAAAAAAAACTAAATAAATAAAGCATATATATATCTAGATTGAACCAAGCCCAATTAATGAAAAACAATCACTCAATTTACCTAAACGAAAACGATTAACTGTATTTATATTGAGACTTCTGTTTTATTATGTATCGTTAAGTGTTATGCCTACCGTTAAGTTTTAAAATCTTCACACCAGAAACTGTAATGTTTAATACCGCGACTATTTTCAATTATGTATTTACAAAGAAAATGAAAAACCCAAAAACGAAATTTAAAAACAAATTTAACTCTTAAATACTCTATGTAATTAAGTTAGCTAAAACCCTACGTAAACTTTGACAAGCTCTCTATGCAATACACAGACACAAAACACAGCACATTTATGCAGTTACTCACTAACAACTCTATTCAACTACGGATGCATTCGGGAAAACCAACGCAAACAAACTTTATATCATATATGCAAACTAAACTACGTATAAAATAAACAGCGTTATGTTTAAGCAGACAGCTTGCATACATACATACATACATATATATGTATTGATTGTACTAAAATATACCATAACAAATACATATTTACATTGAATGTGGTTTAAAATGCACTTGCAGCTTATTCTTTGTTATGGATTTTTTATAATCCTCATAAGTCGGATTGTCGGTGGAAGTTGTGGAAGTTGTACATTGGGAATTGTACATGATCTGGAAACACACATTGCTTCGCAACTGTCACTTTAATCAGCTATACAAGAGGACAACTTGATTTTTCTCTCGAAGTCGCACAGCGTCTGGCGGGGAACGATCAAAACGATTTTTTACGTTCTTTATTGTTGCATTTCAGAAGATTAATTACAACATGGTATACAAATTCTTATGTATTATTGCAGATATTCGATAAGTCAGTTAATCAGAAAGTTTGACAGCCGTTGCTTTAAACTACTGTTTTGATTGTTGTTCATGCGCTATCCGTTATGAATTTGAATCTGAATGATAACGGCTAACAGTGTTGGTCAGCGATAAAGTGTCCTGTTCATCGATTTATTTTCGTATGTCCTAGTTTTTGGTATTTCTTTAAGATATGCAAGCTGGTCACACTTGCAATTGGCGCAATCAATTTAAATTCCGAAAGCTGACAAAAACTTGCTACCAGACTAACAATGTATTCAACACTTACTTTTTTAAGCGTTTATGTCTTTGTTAATAAACATTTAATTGCCTAATCGTACACACACACACATACCTCAGCGCCCCCCCTTTCCGTAAACTGCGCTGCTGTTGCTCGTCTTCTATTTGGGCTAATTTCACTTAGCGGTAATCGCGTGACTCGAAACGTTGTCTAATAAATATTTCACTTAAGACACGATTTTCACGCCTACCTGCAAATGGGGGCAATGTCGCCAGTCCATTGTGGCTGTCTCCAACGAATTGTTGCAAAACGTTTAGACCATTTTTCATCGCACACTGAGTTCTTTGTCAGCGTGCGCCAATAAAGGCGGCCAAGTGCCTCTGTGTGTTTGTGCATGTGTGTGGGCGTGGCAGTCAGTGCCCAAGTGCCAACTGCCAGCGGGCATGGCTCAAAATGAGTTGACACTTTGCATGTCAGTGTAATTTTGAAATATTAATCATACGCCACACTTGCAGCTCGACTCTGAATGGGAATGTTAGCTTGGCATGGCATCGTGATAAATATCCCGCCCGCACTCCCCTCCCCCTCCCACCATAACTGCTCCTAGCTGAAGTTACATATTGTTGCCCTCTGCATATTACGTTACATGCGAGCATTAAACATATACACACAGTCACAAGGACCGCATTGGCTGCATAATCAAATATAAAACGGTGAGTGAGTAAAGGTTGTTGGTTGGCATGCTGCTTGTCCTGGCATAAAGCAATTAGTGTTGCATTTTATGGCCTTTAATGTGGTAATGGTTTCGGGTAATTAACAATTATGTCTAACTACAAATGCGACACGTTGCCGATTGCGTGTGCACTCCGACAACCTGTCCCGCAACCGCTCCTCGCCATCCTTCTCTGGTTTCCATTTCCGAGATTATTACAAAATTTTGCATATTTGAAGTGGTGCCTGTAAAGTCAAAAGCTTTCCTGCAACTACTGCTGCTGCTGCTGGCGATAGACGGCTCTGACTAAGTAAGTGGTTTGCTTATTGTTAGAACGCTTTCAGCGTTGCAACATTAAAATTGCTACAAGTTCCTTTTGCAGCACGCTCAACTTGGTCATTTTAATACCCGACACTCGGCACCCGTCCCCAAATTAATTGCCCATGCAAATGTGCCACAGAAAAGATGCGAGAGGGAGAGGGAGAGTACATTGACTAAAACAAGTTGAAGTCGCCTAATGAGGCAACAAGAAAGACGAGTTTTCAACTAGCCACTTTCAACTTGACAAATCGCACAGAATATTAAAAGGCAACGCATTCAACAAAATTAATAATGAACTTTATTTTAATATTTGATAGAGATTTCACTTTGACGAGCGATTCAGATAGCTGCTAAAACTCGGCAAAATATAGACTCATGTTGGACAACGACGGCTCGAATGGAGCATTTTAATAAAAAATTACAAAAGAAAAAAGTAATAAGTAAAAATGCTGTCGCTGCAACAATTTCTCAACTATAACTTGAGTATTTCTTAACCAATCCTGATGAAATTAGTGCAGTGAAGCAATAAGATGTTAAGGTACTCGATGCATCCATTAGAAGCCTCTTCAAACTACTTAGAAACTATACAAAAATCAATAAATAGCAGAAATAATGCACAACTTAGAAACCAATTTCAATTAAGACTCCTTCTGGTGCTAAATGATTTTCAAAATGATGTCACAGCGATTAGACACTATCCCAAATGCATTTAGTGGGCATATCTGTGTCCTGGCTAACAAGGACCTCTCACTGGAGCCTAACTGCAGCTGCGACTGTCTGCCAAAGTCTATTAACGCACGCGAAGCTGTTAATTTCGCTGATGCAATTTCGGCTCAATTTATTGTGCAACAGCAGCAAATAACAACAACAACATGAAATAATACAATGGAAACGAGTCTCCAGCGCACCGAAATTGAAAAGCCAAAGTACATAACAACAAACTGGCAGCTCCACGCCCCCCCACCCCCTCCTATCTGCCTGCACTCCAGTTACCCATTTGCCAGTGCTCAGTGCTCAGTGCTCAGTGGAAAGTGCGGGGCGCTAAAATCAATACAAAAATGCCACGGCCACATGGCCATGCAGCTGCAGCTAGTTGCAGTTGCTATTGTTGTCGTTGTTGTTCTTCTTGTTGTTGGTGGGAGCAACATGACAATTTATGTGCATTTTGTATGCAGCCAGCTGAATAGACAACGCCGCCTCGGATGGAGCATATTAATAAAAAGGATACAAAAAAAAAGCAAAAAATAAAATGCTTTCGTTGCGTAAGCTCGACTAAATTATACACTGAACTCAGCTGTTAATTCTATTCAGGTTTTATTGCCAAAGGGACTTGGTGGCTTTTGAACCGATCTTGATGAACTTAGTGCAGTGAATCAACAATATGTCAAGGCATATGATGAATCCATTAGAAGCCTCCGCTGTTCAAATTGTTGCTTTTTTTTTGCTAAGAGGAATGGACGTGTTTTTAAACAATATACATCGACTCGCCTGTTGACACTGTTTAAGAATTTATATATAGATTATGAGATGGGAGATGCATCCTTCATTTGCCCAAGCCCAACATACCCTGTTTGCAGCAATGGTTTCAGGGTATAAGCAGGGTTGGGGTGCGAGTGCGTGCATCGCAGACAGACACAAACAGTCCCGGTTCTGGGCTGGGCCAAGGACACCATGGCTGCCTCACACTCACACACACACATGCACTCACTCACACACACACACACACACACGCTGACGCACACACACGCACCAGCGATAAAACTTGAAAATGCTGTTAGCTACAAAATTTGTTGCTGTCCGTCCGATGCAGATTTTCAGCGATGCGGGCTAACTCTCTACTAATTTGAGGCGCACGGCCATTGAGTCAATATATTGTGCATGCTGCCCCACATGCGACAACCCACCCCCAGCCCCACCCCCCCTCCATCTAGTTTCACCCGTGGCCGGCCAATACACGCGCCGCTGCATTCGTGTGCGTGCAATTGCAAATTTATGCACTGCGATGTAAACAACACAAACATTTCCGCATCGAGAGGCGATCGAAACGCTAAAAACGGAAAAACAGAAAACAGAAAGCAGAAAGAGCGGCCAATAAAGCAACGCATTTCTGAATTATTTGCAGTATGCATTTTTGGGCTGACGCTGCAAGTGCCACTGGCACTGGCACTGCCACTGAGACCTGCACTCTGGTCTAACTATAGTTGTAGCTGTGCCGCTTTGCTGGGTTCTGTTTGAGTTCAGCACACAAACCTAATTACAGCTGCAGACAACTAGACACGCCCCTCCCGCCTGCCCCAACTTGCCGCGCTCTTTGGGGTATCCGCTCTTTGTGCCCACATTGGTCGCTTTAGCGGCACAAATTGCTGTCCATTGGGTTAGCGCGCTGCCAGTTAGACAACTACGTGGCACGTACTACATTCAGGCCACACAACCTGCAACATTGTGACTTATAAACTCAAAGCAACCAACAGCAAAGCTACACACACGCAAAGGGTTTATTGAGTTCATTAAATGATAATTTGGTAATCCATGCAACTTTTGTGTAACAATTCCCAAAGAAAATAACACTTTAAGCGAATTAAAGTTAAACTACACGAAAATAAATATATTTATATATATATATATATATATATTTATGTGCATATATCACAGCTATCGACATCTGACAAAAGATAGCCTACACATTTTAATTAAATATAAATATCGCTGACTGCACCCAAAATATTCATCAACAACAACAACAGAAGGGGAAAATGGCAACAAATCAATGCAGACAAACGAAAATATTGCCAAAATAATCAAACGAAATATATATTCGATTTCAAAACACGTTTATTATTATTTTCAAATATTTTTCTCTATTTTGCACTATTTTGCACTATTTTTGTGTACTGCTGCAGCATGCAAAACAAATAGTTTTTCAACTGAAAATCAATCAAATGCGATGTGCTTTAAAGCCTTTAACCACATTTGAATGTAGTGAAAATTAGGCTAATAATTAAATAGGTGATTTTAATCTAAATTAAATATTTAACTATTTGCATAACTCGTCGTAACTCAATATGAGCTAACAATAAATTGTGCCACAAACATCTATTTCAACTTGACCTTTCGGCCATGAGATACTTTATGCAGGGTATCCAGAAAGGTCAGCCAAGTCACACGCTGTAGGCTACTTTGCTGTCAAGTGGACAACACACAAACAATAATAAAAAAGACGCAAGTGTAAATAGTACAATGATCAAAAAATGGGATACAGTGCAAAGTGCAAGGAGCAAACGTAGCTGCAAAATATTGTGCAATGCGCTGCCAAACACAAGTAGAACCCCCCTAAAAGAAAAAAAGGAACAAAACCTATAACATCAAATGTCGAACGTTGAGCGCTGAATGTTGAACGTTGAACGTTGGCTGGCGACGCTCCCCGCACTGTGTCTGTGCCTGTGTCTGTGTCTGTGTCCGCAAATGCGTCTGTTTTATTTTTCTTTTGCATATTTTTTTCGGCGCGTTTCAACTGCGACTGCGGCGCTGTCTCTACATTTTTCAAGTTGTCTGCATTTGACGTGCACGGATGGGCGCTCCACTGCGTCGACAGAGGTACCACCGGCAACGGCAACGGCAACGGCGACGGCGACTGCGAAGTTAGCGTTGGCGTAGTTACAGTTACACAGCACTCCCCTTTGTTACCCGCGTGCGGTTGTGGTTCGTTGCTTGGTTATCGCCCAAGACCGAAGAGCGAAGCGTTCGCTTGTGGGTGGTTCGTGTTGGGGTTGGGGCTCGGGTTCGGGTTGGGTGCTGGGGGTTTGACGTTGGTTCGTTGCGAATTTAAGTTCGTTTTTGGTGAGCCTGTTTTTTAGTGGCTTCCGTAACCATTAAAATTTACGTTTTTATTAGCGCGCCGCAGACCAGTTAGCTTTTCTCAGTCGCTGTCAGTGTCTCTCTCTTCCTCCCCCTCTCCCTCTCTGCAGCTCCATCTCTCCAACTGCTGCAACAACAAACATTTTTGAATATTTCCGCTCGTTCTACAAAATGCAGTTTTCCCATGCAAAAAAAAAGAAAAAAAAAAGAAAAAGAAGAAGAAAAAGACTGCAGATAATAATGACAGGGAGTCAGCAGAGATAAAACAGACAAAATGGCAGGCGTTTTTTTTTTTTTGTTCTTTTTTTCAGTGGCCTTATCAGCGTCTCAAAATCGCGTATAGCAAAAGAAGTCGCGTTTGCCAAAATTATCTTTTACGAGTTGCAACTTGAAAGTTGAATGTTGCGCCGAGTTCGAGAGGGGAATTAGAGGACGTCGAGCATTTGGTTTGATATGCCGCTGTTGCGGTTGCAGTTGCTGTTGCAGTTGCGGTTGCAGTTGTGGGTGTTGCGCAACACAAGCATGTTGCGTTTGCAGCCGTAATGCCGTCCACAGGGTTGCAGGAGAAATGCTTGGGTCAAACAGGGGTGGCTCTTGTGGCTCTTATACTACCAGCTGTCACTCAAACCCAACCCAACCAAACCAAACCAAATCAAACCAAGCCAATTCGAATCAAACCGAACACAACTTCACTCAGTATGTCACACAACACAACTCAATTTCGGCAAAGTTTCGTTTAAAATTAGCAAGAAAGCAAAAAACCTCAAAAATTAACAACAACAAAAAGGTATTGCGCGGGAGGAAGAGAGAAAAAACCAGAAAGTACCTCGATATGCATATGCTGCGCTGCCTGCAAGCATGTCTCAAGGAGTTTTTCAATCGCCATTATCCTTACATATCCCTGTGCAGCTGCCTGATGGTCTTGATTACAGCCTATCTGCACTACGAGTGGAAGGTGCACAGCTACGATCTGGTGTCCTGGCAACGACTCGTCGCCTCCTGCTGCTCCTTCACAGACCTGGACGTCTTTCAGTTGTTCGTCCTGCTGATTATATTGCTGATAAACATCATCTTTATCCGTCTCATCATTGCCGCCTATGCGCGTCCTTTGAGCCCACGCGACTCGGAGCTGACGCTGCTCGAGATCAAGGATCGCTATGCGAAATTCATTCTGTTGCGGCTCGTTGCACGCCTCGATCGCATTCAGGGCAAACTGGCGGCCAAGCGTAGGACACTCAGTGTCCAGCATTTTGCCCGTGCCCATCATAGTATGGTGAAGGCGGTGGCCGTCTTTCGCAAGGATGCCCGCAAACTGATACTGCCCAACGAGTCGGAGATTATGCAACCCATCGAGGACATCTACGGGGTGGCGGAGGATGAGGAGCGCGCTCTGCGGCACGATGGCTACTTCAAGCTGCCCATCGATATCACGGATGCAATCGTTAAGAGTCTGTTCACTGCACACTGAAGCCGAACGATAACCGTACCGATAACGATAACGACTTCAATTCCGATTTTGTTCAACGCACACATATATATAATAGAGACATCAGTAAGGATTAAACGCAACTCTAATTTTGTTTACTAAATTAAGAGCCGTTTACAAAAGTATATATGCATATATATATATATATATATATATATATATATATATATAATCAATGGTTGATGAGTAACATTTCGATAAGGATTACAATTGCGACACTAACTTTATTTGAGAAACGCGTCAACACAAATATAAAAGCCTTTATCTTGCTTCCAAATTGCTTTTTATCTGTGTATGTATGCCACATGCCACTCCACCCAACTCCACCACGCCTCCCGCCCCCCTCCCCCTGGTGCAAGATGTCTAGTGCAACGTTTATAGTGCTCGGCGCAGTTCTGTGCTTAAAGCCATTTTATTGTTTCAATTGTTCTGTTTGTGCGGGCGCCTTTTGTTGCAAGCCGCACTTCGACTTGGAGGCGCATTGTGACAGCCAACAGCCAAAGCAACGGCAACGGCAACGGCAACAGCAACAGCACAACAGGAACAATAACAAGCCAGCGAGTCTTTCTCAGGCAGCAGGATAACACAACAGAACAGGACAAGAATAGAAAAGAATAGAACAACATAAAAACAACTGGTGAAAAACTAAAAACAAAACAAAACAAAAAACACAAAAAATCCTGCCTGTCTGCCGCTCAAAAACAATATCTAATGTTCTCGCCACAGGCAAAAATATATTTTTGCAGCGTCTGTATGCCACTTTTGGGTTACGCTTTGTTGACAGCAGCACTTTAGTCCTGGCTTGTCCTGTCTTGCTTTAAAATTAGCCAAAAGCCCATTAGCAAGTTCAAAGATGCGGTGCCCAAAAAAGTAGGCAACACAAAATATAAAACACGCACTTTTCAAAATGAGCGTCTAATTTCCGTTAATGTGGCATGTCCGCGTCGTTTCAAGTCACTCACACAGACACATATAAATACACACGAATACACACACACATTCCACATTCCACATACGCCTCGTAGGCGCAAAGCTAAAATGCCCGAATGCATTACTTCATTTTCCATGCGCATATTTCTTGCTGCTCTTTTTGTGCGCCTCTTTTGGATTGTTGCTGCTTTTGTGGTTGCTGTTGTTGTGGTTGTTATTGCTGTTGTGGTTGCTGGAAAAAGACATTAAGTAGATTATAGTCTGATTGCATATTTGCGGATATGCGCGCCATAAACACGTACGGACGTGCTGCAACCGCAACAGCGCGAATGTGGGCGCTGCAAAGAATACAAATAAAAGCGCGAGAATACAAAAAAAAAAACAAACAAAAATAATAGCAAAAACAACGTATGAAGAACCTGTAAAACGTACGTGCATCTAACCCCAGACCAAATGACGCCACTCCCCTTCAAATTCAGCTTTAACTGCATCCTCTGCTGCGGTCTACTTTTGCTGCTGCCCCCTGCTCCTTGACTGTTGCCGGCTTCCGGAAGTGCTGCGGTGCTGCTTTACCAGTTCAACCGACTGAACTTAGCTCCAAGGTGGTTTACAAATATGTTTTTTGGCACTGTTTTTCCGTATCGATTTTCTAATGGAGGCTCATACATGGACACGCTTTGAGCATTAGCTTTAATGCTAGTCTAAGCGAATACCTTTGTTTTTCTGTCTGCTGCACTCTTTTTACAATTTAAGTATGTTTTCCTGCAGGCAGCCGGTCAAGTTTTTTTATTTAATCATAATAGTGAATGCGACAAGGTCAATTGGCCTGGTTTTCCCTTAAAAGTGTTAACAAAATTGCTCCGAGTAGTGTATGAAAAATGTAATTTAATTTCATTTACTTCATTAGCTCTTTGAGTGGTTTGAAAACAGTCTTAGGACACGCAAACCCACAAAAAGTATCGTTTTTTTGCACTACCAAAAATATGTATATGTATATAAAAATATATTTATTTCTTAAGCAAAGAAGTTCCATGCCAGAATCTAGTATATTTTGACGTTTAAAATATTAAAACAAAAAATAAAAAATTAAACAATTATTGTTCCGATGGTCCAAACTTAGATGAACTTGTTCATTCCACGAAATGATTCTGCTCTAGCTGTGAATACATCAAAACAAACAAACATTTAAATCACCTGTGCTTGTACCTGTGTGTGTGTGTGTGGGTGTGTGTGGTTGTACCATAAAAACCAACTAGCGGCGATTACTTTATCGCCCAGCTAAGCGCCACAAAATTGCATTCACAAAGGCTGCTGGCGGCGCTTTTATTTTTTTTGCATTTATATTGTGCGGGTGTTGTGTGTATATGTATGTGTGTGGGTGTGTGTGTGTATGGGTCATGGTGTTAATGCTGTCAGGTAGACAAAGATGAAAGACCCGCAAGCCACAGACAAATAATCATAAATAATGGTTAATTTTTAACTGGCACGCTCTAAATTAGCTATTAATTGCTGTGCTTGTTTTTGTGGCAGTCCAATTAAGCTTATGCTGCCCCATATGCAAATACAGCTGGAACGATGGTAGCATTAGCATATTTATATATATATTTTAGCTCGGCAGCGACACTTTTGCATTGATTTGATTTGAATTGATTTCGTGTGCCACGATTGCCAATGGCTTTAGACGGTATATATATAATTTTGTGGCCAGTAGCTGTGGGCTTAACATATGCGCACGTCTTCAATCAGCTATGTAAAATCTATGTAAAATATTTATATTGCACTCGATGCCATCGAATGCTGGCCAAGACTTTGAATGTTGGCCAGCCTGCCTCCTGCATACGTAATCATTGCAGCAAATGTCATTTACATAAACATCTTGAAGTTACAGATACAAATGCCAGATACTGTTACACACTGGCTGCGAGGAGGAGTGTCGTTCGTGCAACACACTCTTGTTAGAACATTTTCATTATTTATATAGACAAAAGAGTTTCGTCCAAAAACTCCCAAAGCAAAATTTGTTTGTTTTTGCCAGCGAGCGAGCGATAGAGAGAGAGAGAGAGAGAGAGAGAGAGAGATAGAAAACCCTGAAATTATTATCAAATAATCAAATAAGGGCATACACATTGTGCAAGTGTAAGGACTTAAAAACCCAATCCTTGGACCACAATTTTCTCAGAAATCCATACGAGTATGCAATACGGGACGCAACTAAGTGCCACAAAGCTGGACGTCCAGTGGACACCCAATGGACAATCGGGCTCGAGTGCCTGCATTTGAGTTTTGCGCAAACAAAATTGCATGAGTTGTGTGCAACAAAATGTAGCATAAGTAAAGTCCTGCCAAATAAATATGCATGTCCCAACAAGTGCGTGTTGTCCATGTATGTGTGTGTGTGTGTGTGTGTGTGCCTGGGTTTATCTTTATGTCTAACAACCAAGCCACCTTCCACCCAACAATATATATGTGTTTTCGTATTTTTCGGTGGTCTTTGAGTAAATTTTTGGTCGAAGAGCTGAGAGGCAATTGTGGCAAGCATAAATCACTTAAAGCTTCTGCCAAATAAATATATACGGTGAGCTATAAGATATTTGGGATTTGCATGCTTGAAAACTGTGCAAAAGTCAGTCAAAAATAAATCAAAATTTCTGTAAATATGTTTGTTTAGCAAACTAGCTTTTCTATTGCTCTTAAAGTGCAAATTGGTTTCGAGCCAACATTTCGTAGTTACTTAAAATCACTAATTAAATTAATTTGAGGCGGTTTAAATTGGAAACTTGACTGTTGATTGTTGATTAATTGTGTTAGTTAGTCATAATTACTATTGATAGCTCTTGGAAGTGTTGGGATTAGATTTAAACTGCTTTGTTATCATTATCATTATTATAAATAGTTCACTTTCTATATGTTCCTATATATCTAAATGGCTTCTAATATAATACAAAAGCAGGTTTTTTGGGTTGAAATTCGGCAGTGAAGCGAAAGTGCAGCTTAAAGCCATTATGCAAAATAAAAAACTTTTGCTCAGACCCAATCTATAGTCATGCCACACAAAAGCATACAGTACACACATACACACGCACACACACACACACACACACATACTGCATGCACACACGGGCGAGCACACATAACAGTCAGAGAGACACGCTTCGAGTCGAATGGGGAATGTGTCGTATACGCAACGAAAAACTTAGCCAGGCGTAAATGGATACATCTTGGCTATAAGTGCATGCCACACACCCACACAAACACACACACATATATATATACATATATATATATATATGTATATATACACAGACACAAACAGATATGCAGTAGCAGAGCTCAGACAAAACATGATAACAATTAAAACTTTGTACACTTGGCGTATTTACATTATTCATTTTGTCGTTGGATTCTCTTGTCACATTTGTAATCGTAGTTGCTGTCCCTCTCTCTCTATCTCCCTCTCTCTCTCTCTCTCTCTCTGCCTCTCTGTCATTCTCTGTGTATATTTCTACTTTTCTTATGTAGTATACACATAGAGCAAATATTGTAGCATTCGAGGCACTCCTTTTGTACAGCTGCAGGACTTATCCAGTTTGATACTATGCAAATATCAACATGCAAAACACAACCCCAAAAAAGTATACTCTTTAAATTTGGGAAATTGCGGTATTTGTCTGTGTGTGTGTTCGTTTGTTTGTGTATTTATGTGTAATAGTCGCTTAATAACATTTTAAAATAAATGTTTATTTTATGGCAAAAGGTAATTACGAATGGGACACAGCGGACATGATATATGAAACCATAATTGCTTTAATTAAGCATATATTTTAAGCGCGCCAAGTTTTCCATGTTGTTGTTGTTGTTGTTGTTGTCGTTCTTGTTGTTGTTGTTCACGTTGTTGTTGTTCACGTTGTTGTTGTTCACGTTGTTGTTGCAGGTCAGATCGCATTGATTGAACATATTTATTAAATGGCTGTTATTGCTCTCATTGTTGCACGGAACGCCGAGCAGCCGCCCTCAATAAATTGGTGCACTCCAATTATCATTTATAACGCCAACGCCAACGCCAAAATCGTAATGGCAAATAATTGCGGTAGTCGGAAAGGTGACGGGTTATGGGATGGGTTTGGCCGACAGCAGACCTATGCAATGCCATCTTGGACTGTATATTGTGTATCTACACACATACCAACCTATACCTATATATATATATATATCTATACATATCTATACACTACATCTATAAAATGTAAGTAGTTTCAGTTTTTATGCATCATTGCTAATTCTATTTATCTTCTTATAAAAACCACTTAACCTAATATTAACCGCAAAAAATTAATAAGTCGATGAGCAATCAAAGATAAAGAACACACACGATTAAAGCTGACACACCCGCGACTCATACCCACACACACCGATGCCCTCTTCTATCGCCTTGGACGTGACTTATTCATTTTTTTTTGTTTTTCATTTTAAATAAAAATACAAACAGTGCACTCAAATTAATTCAATTGGACGATTTATTGTTTCAACTCGTTAACAGGTAAAAGCTTGTTTTACATTGTGTGCAATTGATACTGGTCTGCTCACTGAACTCGAACATTCTCCGCACTGAATAAGGCAATAAGGCATAACAATTGAATTACATATTAATATGTTGTTGATGTTAGACTTACACCATGTTGTGTATTATAATGATAACGATCACAACAAAGACGAGCACCGCCACGTTGACAAAAATCACCTCCATTTTGAACTCCTTCAAAGTCAACATGTTTGCTTGCTTCAAACTAATGATTTTGCTTAGCTGTACAATAACTGTATTTCTTTCCGACGCTGCGAAGTGATCTCTCTCTCGCTCTGGGAACAATTGATTTTTTTTTTTTGTTGCGCGGCTCGGGGTAATCGATAGTCAGAGTTGCCAATATTCAAGCTGCCTGCCAGACGGCTTGAATTTTAAAAGAGAAGAACGAGTGGTAGAAACAGCGAGAGGGAGAGCACCCGCGCTTAAAAAAGGCAGATCGTCTATGATCGGATTTTTTTTTTAGGAGAGTTGAAAGTCAACGGGAAGAGAGCGCGAACACTAAACTTGGGAAGCTCCGTAGGGTACTTTAGGATGTCACCAATGATTTTAAAACTCCCAAACTAAAATTAATTTTATTTTTGTGTATGGTTAAGACGAAAGGCTTTAAGCCCAAAACAAGGACTGCGCAAGGTAAAGCAATTGAGAAGGCCTAGAAGGTTGAATAAAGTTTTGTCAGGTCTCGCTAGTTTAAGTTAAATTTAAAATAATACTACATATGTAGATAAGAAAAAACAAAAAAATGTTAGCCGTAAGCTGCCAATATTAAATATATTAAAAGTCCTTTAAGATGACTGCTTAAGTTTTGTAATTGGAGGCGAGGGGACCCTGGATAAAATGTGATCTCGCACACAAGTTGGGTGGGACAGTAAATATGCAAAATCGTCATGCGAAAATTGATAACAATGTTCAGTTCAGCAATCGATAAGATCAAAGAGCTGCTGCAATTAGAAATAAATAAAAAGTGAATTGAAGTGTCTGCTTTCATTTGTTATTGTTTGCATAAAAATCGTCCTTCATTTTACAAATGGAACTATGCCAAGGAGGCAATGCTGATTTGCAAGGAATTACTGCCAATAATTTCGGTGCGACTCGTGGTCCACACCTCCAACTGAATGTTGAGCGCACTTTCGTCCAGGGATGGGTAAATCACATCCGAGGCTGCTGGCACTTTTCCATTGATCACATCCTCGAGCAGAGCTCGCACGCCTGATGGACCCAGTGTGCTCAGCTTGAAATTTATGCGAGGTGTGCGCAAATTCCCCCCCTCTTGCTGCTTCCGGCCGTAGATGTATATGTTGTGACCGATCTCCGTGTAGCGGCTGTTGAGTTGGGTCAATGCGGTTGAATCTGATTAGAATACTATAAGAAATTGGGTTTTTTGATTACTTCACAGTTTTGTCGGCCATGTCCAAAACGAGCAGTTCCGCCATGATGGCCAGAAAGTCAACAAATTTATCCTTTTCGCTTGCAAGCAGTTTGGCTATGTGATTGATACCAAAGTAGATGCCGCACAGCTCAATGTGCAGCTGCCAGTGGAGCAATGGGGTGCTGGAGCTGACAATTTGAAAGCGTCGAAATTGCTGTGGAAAAGGCAACAGATGAGGATTATTCTGACAGGTATAAAAGTAATGCAACAACGACTATCCACCCGCAAAAGATTCAGTAGCGTCATGGTGTAGATCAAACGACGCTGTTTGAGATGTGAGCATGTTGGTGTCGCCTCCACTTGAGTGTAGAACTCATGTAGAAATTGATGCATCTGTGTCACATCGATGGCCTGCCCACCAATTTCCAGCTGCTCGAAGTGGTCGGAGAGCAGCAGACAGCCCGCAAAGGTCAGATCATATCCAGCATTTATGTAATACTCCGTTGCATTGTGCAGCACCTGCGAGACAAAAATTAGTTTAACTAGTTTCTATTAATGGACATGCAAATGGCTCACTTGCAAGACATGGCGCACCATCCGCGGATCATCATCCTTGCCAGCCTGCTGGCTCATATGAAATTGCATATAGATCCTGTATTTGTGCATCATGTATAGGGAGTGCGCCACTTTCAGTACCGGAGATGCGTCGCGTAGCATCAAGTGTTTGCTGGGACTCACTTTGGAGATGATTAGTTGCAGTGGTCCCATCGGCAGGTCCCATAGATTCACCTGCTTCTGCTCATCATCCTCAATCCTAATGCGTTTCTCGCTCAAAGCTGAATCTGCATTATTTTTACGCTTCGAAAACTCCATTTTAGTATTTATCTTTGCGAAAGTGTCGGCGTGTACACGATGTATGAGAGTTTTATTTTGTTTAGATTTATTAACGAAAGTTTATTCATAAGTCAGCGACAAAGTTGTCGCCTACTTGAATATACATATATATATATATTTATACATAAATTTAGTTTTGATATTGTTTGTTTGCTAGAAGTTTTATCTTTTATAATATGTCGTTAAATATACAATATATTTTATAAACTGTTCATTTTGTATAATTATTTTTTAAAATTGCTTTTCATAATTTGTTAAACAAATGCCCATAAGTAGTTATCAAGTTGTCCAACTCTTTACGCTAAACGAGCTTCAAACATTTGCGTAATTAGCATAAATTACAATGTACAAAAGTAGAGCACCTTTAATTGATAAAAAAAAACTGTTTAAATAACTGGTTAAATATTATTTGATGTGAGCATTAATTCTATACACAGTTAAACACTATATTAAACTTTATAAAAAGGCCTGCAAATTGGTCAGAGTTTTTTTTTTGAGTGTTTGTGTGTTGAGTGTGAACGAGTTTAGTTTGTGGTGCTTTATAATTATTTTGTAACAATTCCTCATTATTGCTTAACAGAAATGCAAAGTACTTTGGATATACAATATGTAACTAGTTCAAGTTGTTCTGCATCATTGCAACAAGTAGCAGCAGAGACTGACAGACAATAAACGCAATCAGCGGAGAATTCTGGTCAATGATATCTGTTGTTCTCATCTGAATGCGCTCGAATAACAAGGTTAATATTATTTGTGACATAAAAGTATACAATTGGTGAGCAAAACTTTCAAACTATTTATTATAGAAATCTATAAGTACATAGTATGTTAAAATAGAATTAGAAGACAAGTGGGAAGTGCATGAAACATGCTGTCAAAATGGTAACAAACTTGACTTAAAATGCAAAACTCGCAATACTATTCAATATCCGATTAATTCAGACATTCTGACACGCATTGATCAATTATAGTTACAAATGTAATTTTGTACATTTTGTACAAAAATATTTGACACTGAAATTGCAAATATAACTTAACAAACAAATATTTGAATTAAATACGTTTACATATTCATGGGGTGTACACGAATGGCGTGGATTGGATTGGATTGGAATTCTAATGCTCAATAATTAACATTTAACTTGCCTGCCTTATATGTGTACACACATCCGATACACACATGGCTATAATTTAACATTACGGATTATGAATAATGTTTACTTAAAATCTATGCAACTAACTGCATATAACTAAGAAACCAAACTAGGTCCAGCCTCCAGGTGGATTTAGGGCGCCTTAGGGCTTATCGAAGCCAGCAAAATCGGACTGCTCCGACTCATCGTCATCCCATTCGACGCCTATGCAGTGGATGCCCGTACGCAACATGGGCGTACCCTTGCCCTTGCCCAGGACACGTGCCGCAATCACCAGCTGGAGCAGCTCCTTGGCATTGTTAGAATTGACGATATGTAGCTCCTCCCGGAGCAGCTTCTCCTTGTACGCAAAGAACTCGATCTTCATTTCGAAGAAGTCATGCTCGTCGTGCTTGGTCCCGGTGAACTCCGTGATCCGGCAATGCAGATTCGGTGTGGCGCTCACCACTGGCACAAATTTGGTGCCCGGCGCACCGGTGTTGCCAAACAGAGACGCCGGTAAATTCAGATCGATCAGATAGCGATGATTGATTTGCAGAAAGCCGAGGCTAACGACAATCGTATCCCCCGATCGCTGATATGTCACACAGCTGTCCGAGCCAAAGTCATCAGTCTTCAACGTGGTCGCATCAAAGTGCACATGATGATCTGTGTGCCAAATGAAAAATATAACGTTCAAGATTAACAATACCCATTTGAGGCTTATAAACGAATCACTCAGCATGTAAATAAGCTGCCAACCAGCACGCTTTCCACTCACATTTCTTGTGTTTGTTGCGTGTCTCAAGTGTTTAGGTTTAGAAATGATTTGTCCCCAATTAGCATATCAGCTCATCAAGAATTAAAAACCACCACACGCTATACAAAATGCATTTATATGTGTTAAGTCTGTAATCCGATCTAGAGTGCTGTTTGCATGTGGCAATGTGGCGCCTTTGTAATTTGCATATTTGCCACAGGCAAACATAATTAATTTCAATTTGTGGCTAAATCAATGGCAGGTGAGCACCGCTACCTATACAGACGGGAAATACGTTGTGTATATATATATATATATATATATGTATATATAATATGCACATTTAGTTATTTTGTTGGGCCTACAGATAAATAAACAAACAGAAGCAAAAGCGATTGCGGGACAAACAGTCTCGCCATTGCGGTTGGCAATTAAGTAAACTTCCACAGCAATAGAGAGGATGACGACGACGACGACGACGACGACGACGACGACGACGATTATGAACATCGTGATAATGATGATGAATGAATGAAGATGATGATGACGCTGAGGAAATTGCGTGTAAGCGTGTAATTAAACGCGTACAATTTTCCTTGCTGTCGGATTCGTTTGCGTCAAGGCCGCTTTGGACGGGACGGCTCAGGTTGCTCCGAGAGCTTAAATTGCATTAAAATTAGGTCAATTGGGACCAAAAAGTGTATTAAAAAAAAAACCCAGCAATGCCCGCTTGTGATTTTGAGTGTTTGCTGATTACAATTCATAAAAATGAAAAGCAAGCATGAAAAGCTTATTGGCATTTATTTTTTCGAAGCACCAGCGAAATCAACTTTAAATTTAGCAGTTTCATTAGCGACGCAATAATCTTTGGCATCAGTCAAAAGAACTGCTTCGCTTCACAATTCAATTATCAAACTCTTTACGAGCATTATGAAATGTATTTAGTATCTTTAACTTGTCGTCCCATTCACAAGTTTCGTAGACGCCAAAAGCATCTAAATAGAAAGTAAATAAGTATTTTAGTACCTAAAAAAAAGTCAGAATTTGGCTATAAATAGCCAGCATTTGTCTGTTGGCAATGCTTAAATACCCAAGTCCAATAACAAAACAAGAAGAGTTTCTCGTGCGGCTAATTGTGGCACATATTTCAACATATAGTTTATGCGACACACAAAAAATAAATGAATAATGGCAACATTTTACTTATATAATGTGGAAATTATTTACAATTAAAGGGAAATTGTAAAATATAAAAGCCAAAATTCAATTCAAAATCAATTGTGGAATATGAAAATATGAAAAATATGTTTATACGATTAAAAATAAAAGCAATTAAATTGACAGCTTTAAGTTTGTGACTTTTACGCATCTTTTTATTACATTCTGCTGCCGAGTTTATCGTGATGAACGTCGCGCATAAACATGTACAACATGGTAACATATATATGCATTTATATATGATTTTTTGTTTTGTATGTGCGAATGTAAACATATATTTTCAGTTGTCCCCGCCGAATGAGGAATGTCTGCGCCGAACGATTCTTTTGGCCGATCGCTCGCTCAGCAAAGGCGACACATTTATTTATATATATACAAATACATATAAACAGATATATATATATATATATATATATATATATATATATTAAAGAAGTTCGCCTAGATTGAATTTGATTCGCATTTAATGCGACTTTCATTTGTATAATTTACCGGAAAAGCCAACAATGCGACACATTCAGCAACAATTTTCTGCTGCCTAATGTAAAGTTGAAGCGATTTCAGAAAATTTCAACAACAGCAACAACAAACAATAACAGCAACAACAAATGTGTTGTGTAAGCAAGCACAATTTGCAGTAATCCAGCAAAATCTGCTTGAACGCGAGTCATCGGTTAAGGAACTCTGGCAAATCTTATTACAATGCCAACAAAGATGTTACACCACCCATCCCCGGAGGGGAAGGGAAAGGGGGGGGGGGGATTGTGGGAGAGGGGGTGTGTTGAAAGCGAAACGAGCATCGTTTTATATGCTTTTTTCTAGATTTCAATAGACAAGTCACGCTCTGTGCGATTCTTCTCAATCAGCACAGATCAAATCAGAGCAGCCTTAATACACTACAAAAAATAAAAATAACAATACAAAAAAAAAACAAATAAAATAAATCTGAAACTCGGCTTACTCTAATGATTAATAATATTTAAACATATAATGAATTTCATTAGCAAATTAATTGAACGCATGGCCAATTTTGGACAGTGTATGCCTTTTCTTTCTCTCACATTGCTTGCGAGATTCTCTGTCGATCGGAATTGATTGACGCTTACCCTTTTTACTCAAATTTCAATTGGTCGGCTTGTGGGGCCCATGATTAATTAACAATCAACGGGTGCCCGGGGGGTGGGGGGACTGCCTGGCAAGCTGTGGCAGCGACAGTAATAACCTTTCGAAATGTTCTCTATTTTCACAACTCGTTGCGCTTGGCTGTCATCGCGAATAGTCTGACGCATAACGAGTATGAAATGTATTTGTTTGTTTTCTTTTCTGTTGTTTCTTTCCTTTGCTTTTTTGCTGGATAGTCACATGTTGTCCATTGGATACTTTAGTTAATTGTGCTGACAACACGCCCAAAGGCACGAGTTTAATTTAATATTTTCTCGAAGCAACTAAAAACCACAATTGGACACGTATTAACTGCATTTGATTGAAATTGACAGTGGAAAATGTAAGCGTCGTAAATAACTAATTAAATAACAATGAGCATGAAAGGCAAGTCGAAGATAAAATACCTTTAAATGAAACTATAAACTATAAATCACAAAGAAAAGAAAATTTAACATTGTTTCCGATTGTGGTCCGATGTTGATCATTTTTTGTGAAATTCTCAAACGCACTTTGTAAACAAGCAATTTTTGTTTATAACAACTGCATGGCTACTAATCTGATCAAGAATATATTTCATTTATGGGTCCGGTTTTCCATAGAAGAACTCTTTTCTTATATTATGGTATATTTAGTTATAGTAGTCCGATGTTGATAATTCTTTTAACCAGGTGTGGGAAACACAATTGCTGAATTTTTAAGTAATTTTACTTTTGGACAACTTGATAAGCAACATATTTTTGTAGACAAGATTGATTTGCCTACAGATCTGATCAAGACTCGTCTGCTTCAAACTTCACGACAAAATTATAAAACCCTTAGCAATGCTGTGTAAAATACTTTGTTGAGCTTTAATTATTATTAATGTTCTTTTTGGGAAATATTTGTTTATTATACATCAAAATTACAGTTATAAACTGAAAAAATCTAGCTTAAGGAGTGAGTAAGAGGCGGAGGGAGGCTGAGGGGGGAGGGGGGGGGGCTATTGTAGCCTTAACCTATGTACAAAATGTATACAATCTTGAAGAAAAGTTCAAGCAAATGAAGCTCAGAAAAGCTAAAGTTTCTCTTTAATTGAAAATCATGTATGAAAGATAAAAGTTTCAATTTGAAGAACTTGCACTGTAAATTGATCCAATATCAACAAATATCTGTATGTATTCATTCATACATGTCTATATATATGGATTGATATTGCTTAAAAATATGTGATTTTGTCCAGTGGATTCCAAATTGTATGATGTCATTTGAATGGGCAACAGAAATTTGGAAATACGACAAATGGCCGCAGTGATATAAATAATATATTTACATGATATATATATATATATATATATATATATATGTATGTACATTTGTATTTATGTATGCATTTGGACGTGCCCCAGCGTGGAGGTCGCCAAATTCAAAACACAAAACTGCCCAAAAGTGCATAACAAATGCGCATCCGAATGCAAATCCAATTGCGAGTTGTGCACATCCAAATCTATGTGTGTGTGTTTGGCAAATCAAAACAATTGTGAAGGTGTCGCGGAACATCTATCAATCAAAACACCCTCCACCGGGAAGGCTGCTGCCACATGCAACCAATGCACAATATGCATGCCACCCACCTATTAATGGCCAGCAACTATCCCACATGCAGGCAAATGACTATGCACACATACATATGTGTATAGATATATATATATAGATATATGTTCACCCTCGTGTTGAGTTCAACAATAAAGCATCTGTTGACAGTCGTGCATTGTGCAATTTAATTAAAAAAACCAACCAGGCGCCATTAGAAGGTGTTTTAGCTGGGAAATCGTGGCGATAATTGACTTACTCAGGTTTCCCAGCCATATATAACATATATGTATAAATATATATATATATATATTTATATATATGATACCTATATGGTTGCTTGAGTACCATAATTAATAATCGTAGCTGTTCTTGTTGTTTGTTGTAGTTTATGGCATGAAATTCATTACTGCCACTTACAATCAGAATACAAATAAAAAATAGCAAACGAAACTAATCTCGACTGACATTTGAAAGCTGAATGAAGGGGCATAAAAAAGTTATGCTACTTTTGTGCACCGAGCAGATAAAATGTATACAAAAACATTTATAAAATATCAACACAATTAAGATGAAAGATATCACTTGATTTACGTAAGTTCAAGATTACTTATTCATATATGCATTCAGCTGACATGAAAGTAATACTTGTTCTTATGCAAAGTATTTTATAAATATTCAGGTAATCGCTGCCAGAAATTACAGCAGCAGTTCTAATTGTCTGGAAATCAGCTTGAATTTAAATGACTATTTCACAACTTGATAAACAAATTACACATTTTAATACTGCTCTGCACAAAAATCAATGCAATTATTCAAGAATTAATTGGCTAATAATGGGATTTTATCAAATGTATACATAATCATAACAGTAATTTCAAGATATCCATATTTCTGTCATACATAGTATCTTTATTATATTTAACTGTGATATTTTTAACCATTTCAAAACACATTTTTAGATAGAGTTAAAAGCGTCTTTTTATGGTAAATTGTTGAGAGGATCACAGCTACGATAATAAAGATACAATCTAACTTTAGCTAGCTGCTCGTACATTCGAATTTCAATGCATAAGCGTAGATTATTATTTTTTGGTTTCGATTCCAGTTAACAAACATTTGATGGAGTGTTTACAGTGGGCTTATTGAGCTTCTAGCGAATTGATAAGATGCCCAAAAGCACTGTGGGACTGATAAGCGGCCACGGAAAATGTGAGTGCCTTGTAATATAATTGAAATCATCCCCCTCGAGAAAAGCACACACAAACAGGGCTTGGCTTGGATATTGAAAATTGGCTTAAACTTGGCCGTGAACAAATATTAGATGCACACATACAAAATACACATGTATAAATATGTATGGCAAGACAAGGCCAAGAACAACAACAGAGGTAACTAACCATTGGCAAATCTGTATGGACGGACTGGCAGTCGATATTTTGATTTAATTTTTGTATTTGCCGTTTGCCACAAGTGCAGAAATAACAATGCATAACAACTTGAGAATTGTCAAGGCGACCAAAGGCAAGGCGGAAAAGAGCGGGAAAGGTGTGAAGGGGTTGGAGGTCTAATGCATAACAAAGCGACAACACACACCCACACATACCCATATATATATTTTGATATACAAGTGGAACAGCTATTAAATACAAATTTCGCTTAAAAATAGCCGGCAGCCGAACAATCTGAATTGATGTGTGTGCAAGTGGCTTGGGGGCCAAAAAGGCAGAAGGTAAACAAAAAAAGAATTGGCTTTACCTGATTGTTGATCAGCCGCTTCGGTGGCGCAATCTGACGACATTTTTGTAAATGCAAAGCGTTGATTGTCAATAAATAGTGGTGGTTTCTCACACGAAATTCGCCACAAATACGTTTATTTGCTGGTCTGCAATTGTTATTTAATTGGCAGCGAGACGCACACGAACAACGCTAAACAATAGAATAAACTAAGTGCTGTGTGCCCAGACCAGGGCTAAGCATAATTACCAGTGCAACACCGCATGAAATATCGATAGGGTCTACACTGCACGATGACCCATCGCTTACGTTATCGTCAGCCGCCTTTACGTATGTTGGGCTGCATTTTCAGTATTTTATCGTTGACAATCGAATAGACAGTGCTGCCAGACGCACCACTGTGTGCAGAGTTGCATTGATTGTTGTTCATCGAGAGTCGCAAAATGGTGGCTTCTGCTATACGCGGAGAAATTTTGTTGTACCATTAAGAACTAAGAAAACACGCATTTGTGCTTATAATATTTAGTAAAATTGTAGTGGAAAACTTTAGCGTGCCAGTGTCGCTGTTCTACGCGTGTGAAAGTACACACTTATTGCGTTTCAAAGTCAGCGAAAATATATTTCAAAAAATCTCCGCAGCAATAAAAAAAAAAACGCAAAGCAAGCGAGCGAAGTGCGTGAGTGTGAGTGACTGTGCGAGTGTGTGTGTGTACGTGAGCGTATGTTTGTATGCGCGTGTAAGTGCTTGTGCATGTGTATTACGAGCGTTTGCATTAGTGTGTGTGTGTGTGCGCAAAGTGTATGCAAAAAAGAAGAAGACAAAACAGAAAAGCATTAAAAAAAAACGTATTGTTGGCCACTGACAAGTTGTACGGCGCACACACAGCAACAACAACAAGAAGAAAAACAACGACAACATTTACAGAGTCTAAAACGTAAGCAACAACAACTACAACAAGTGTGCGAAAAATTAATTATTATTTAAGTGTGTCACTAATTTCATTTCGCAGTCACAGTCGACGTCGTCGCCGTTGTCGTCGTCGCCTTCGTAATGCGCAGCGTAGAAATCATTAAAATTTATTAGTAAAAAAGCGTACTAAAGCGTCGCTGCTGCAGTCGACGTCGTTTTCGTTGGCGTCGGCGCTGCAACTGTGTTTGCACACAAAGCGAAAAACGGAGGCAGCGCAGGGCAAAAGACGCAGACGACGATGACGACGACTTGCTTGAAGAGGGTGCGGAGTGGGGGGTTTTCTATTATGGACTTTTTTTTTTTGGGGTAGAACAATACAGCGACAACGACGACTCAAAGGCTCAACAAAATTTTGCTGAAAAGGAATCAGAAAGCGCAGCAGCAGCGACGACGTCAGCTTCAACAACCACCAACGCAGCTGCCGCTGCTGACTGCGACCACCCCCCGCATGACAAGCTGCTTGCCCGCTCCCCCGCTGCTCGTCCGTTGCTGCTACTGCTGCTGCTGCTTTAACTTTGCTTTGTTGCTTTTTCGCTGAGTTGGCTAAAAAATTGAGTAGTTGTTGCTGTTGTTGTTGTGTGGCTCGCGCCTTTTTTGTATTTGTTTGCATACTCTATTCGCAATGGACTAAAAGAGTATACACTTCAAATCTTGAACACAAATCAAATTTAGTTTAGTTCAGTTCAGTTTCTACTACAGCTAGAGAAACTCCAATCTTGGTATTTAGTTATTTTACTCGACTTAATTGGTAATCTGTAATTGCAACAATATTCTAAGTCACCCAAATTCGTAGGGTATTTTACAGTCGGTTGATTGCAGCCAGTGCGACTATTTTACTTGTCATAGGCTTGCATTGGCAAAGATGCTCATTTTAATTTACTACCTTAAAGTCCTCATTTTCTTGTCGTCTTCTTCTTGTTACTTACCTACTACGTCATCTTCTCTGCTTCTCGTTTCCAGCTGTGCCTGTGCAAATTAACCAAAATATACAGTTCCGGCTGCCTGGCCAACCACCCCGCCCCCTCTCATCCCCCACTCATCACATCGTTGGAGCAAGACAAAGAAGAAGAAGACCAACAATAGCAGTCGCATTTAGCGCCCCGCCCCGCCCGGCAGCATCACCAGTTGGATATATATCCTCCTCCTAACCTATCTGGCCAAGTGGGAGCCACACAGCAGGCGCCCGGTTCGAGTTCCGAGTTCTGAGTTGCTTTTTGGGGAAGGACTTCTCGCGCTTCACACACATCCTGGATTCATGGTGAGTGTCCCGCCACGTACAGCTGTTCTTGTTGCACTAGGCACATATTATTTAATTATTTGTTTGCCTAAAACACACACACACACACACATAACATTTGCCGACGCCGGCTCATGTGTCATCCTCTCATTTGCCCCGGGGGACGTTTCCAATCTCTCTTTTCGGTTGAACTATTGAACCACATATAATATGGGTGTATTTGTGTATGTGTGTATATATAGAGAAGGGAGCGGGGCATTGCCCGCTGTGAGAGACAGGCAAATTGCCAGGCTTATTCACTGCATCTTAAACTAATTAGGTAAAGTGCTTCAAGTGCCCAACCGCACACACACACACACAGAAACACGCACACACATGCATCACTACCCATAAATTTATCATAAAGCAGCAACAGAACTGTGAAATGATCCTTGGTTTGATTTACATCATATTAGACCAACAACAAATGATATAATCAGAACAATGATATTCCATATACATGAGTTGCCCTGGTTTCAGTGTTCTTTTTTTAACTTAACTAAAAATTAGAAACAGATTTTTAAAATTTCTTTATGCTGAAATGCTTAAAATACGCATTTTGAATGTAAAACGTAAATGAAGATTAAAAATTCTCTGAACATAAACTTTACACAGTTTCCTAGGCCAATTTCAGAGGGAGTTCAAAGTGTACAATAATTTCCAATCTAATTTCACAAGAATTGTAATTATTGGCAGTTTAAATCTAGTTCTAATTAGACCTAGAGCAAAGCAAAACACATGTAGCAATGTTCATCTCTATCCAGTTCAAATCACAAAAGATACAGCTGCTGTGGTTCAGGTTTATGCAGCTGTGCAGCCAGTTCGCAACGGTGATTTCGTAGCTTGTTTAAAACTTGTAGTTGTTGCACGTTCCGGTGCTCAAGTCATAAGCTGTCGAAGCGTAACATCTGCCAGCTGTCAATTAGTTTTCGCACTGATTAATTGCCGACTTGTCGATAACATTGGGTGTTAAGCGTAATTAAAATGCACACAAATCTGTTTGCGCCTAATGAGTATACAATGAACTATACTATTTTCATGGCAGTAGTCAATTAGTTCGACATATACTCATATGCATTATATTCCAAATATTAATCATCTCATGTATATTAAAAACATTCCTTTCCCACACATATATTGTCTTTAACACATCGTTAGATAATAGTTGAAAATTTCAGGGCAATTACTCTGACAAACTTATTTATTTATGTTATTCAACACTCTTCAATTTGAGATAATAATTTTTCCCAAGAACTAACTGACACCTTAATCTGTCTGCTGCATTCCACGAAAGATATCCAAACACACAAAAGTATTTTAAATTGTTAGTTCCATGGAAATTTCTTAATGCGGTCACAGAGAGGAGGAGCTTATCGCAGCCGGAATAACACCGCTGCTGGCACATTTCCATTAGTAAAACTTGCGCTTATCTCGTCGCTCAGCGCGACCCCCACAGCGAAGGTTGGGGCGGGTGGTGGTGGTGGTGGTGTTGGGGATGTTAAAGGCTGTACCTGATTACGAGGGAATAAAAGCTGAAGTGTTTAATTAATAAATAACGTGCTAATAATGCATTTAATAAAAACAAAAGGCTGCCAGCAAGCTCCATGAAGAGTGGCCAGAAACTCGCGCCAAGGGAAAAATCGAAAAAAAAAAAACCGAATAAAAACAGCACACACCAAAAAGAACTTTTGAGGAATGCGCCTACGCCCACGCCCACTGATGTGGTTTTCCGTTCCGTGGTTCGGCGGCCTCTTCAGTGCCCAATGATGATGTTCATGATAATGTTGGTTGTGCGGTGGGTTTGGTGGGGCGAACAGTAGAGTGGCGGCGATGGTGGTTAAAGGGGGATGGCGGAGATACGGCCTTTGATGTCGATTCCGTGCGCTCCCCATATTTTATTATTAGTCATTTGGCTTATTTATAATGCGCTGTTAAAGTTTACGTTTTATTAATCTGTTTGTTGTGCTTTTAATTTATAATTTGGTGCTTATCTGGTTCAAAAAGCAAGCACACTTGTATTCAAGTGTCGATTTATTCGCAGCGATTAGAAATATGCCGTCAAACAGCCACCAGATATTTTGACACACTCAATAAACATCTATAACTCTTTCATATTATGGAAAAAAAAGCAGCAGCTGTTCGAAAAGAGCAACACTTTTTTTTATAGTATCGTTATTTATTAGAGCAACATATTTCAGCAAAGAATAGTGTGCGGAATACAGAATTCGTAATAAACATTCGAATTGAGTTACGACGTATTTAAATGTGCTTCCTGAAATTTGCTTTTGCGTTCTTAAATTTATATCAAAGCATAAAGTGTTGAAAATACTGCCACACTTAGTCATTATAACGAGAATTTTGATTTTGAAATACCAGACTAGTAGATACTATATACACATGATCAGAGTGTATATATATTCGTATTTACATACAGTGCTAATTATATTCATCAGACAATATCGGATCAAAGTTAAATTGTTAACACAAACAAATTAAATTAAATTAAAATGAACAATAATTCGCAATTCTGTTGTGCACTTTTCATCTATAGCCAGTTTATTTTATTACAAATAAATCTCAAATAAAAATGTGCTCAATTCTAGCGAGTCTTTATATATATATGGTAAACAATACCGACTACTCCATTAGCGATAATATAATTAACACACAAAAGAGCCTATTAAATCGAATATACTATATGCATTAAGTCAAACAATTAAGCGTAGGTTAATCGCTTCAAAATCAATGAACGTATGGGAATATAATGTGGAAACGTGTTTGAAAAAAATAAACAATGAGTTCACATAAATCTCTTCGCATTGTCTGTAATCGAATTACACAGATACGAGATGAACAGAGATAGCTGCAGAGCGAGAGTGTGAGTGTGAGTGAGAGTGAGAGTGAGAGGGAGAGGTGCAGAATGGGCAATAATAACGAAACGAACTTCACATGCAAAGCGCTCATTTACAATATTCCAGGCACTCCATATACATATACAAATTCTGTGGCACTCACACCAACAACAACAACAAACAGCAACAACTGCCATAAACACACTTGAAGAGGCCCAACAACAACAACAATGGTAATAACAAGAGCTATGAAAGGCCAAAGCGGTCTCCTTTTACATGGCCTTATATCTCCTCAATACCCTATCCTTTCCCTTAAACATTCCCTCCGACAGCTCTCCTTCCGTTTTCGGGCGACACAAGTAACACGAAACAATTTCCAAATGAAGCGCGGATAAGCCGCAAAATCCTTAAAATACTCGATAAAATTACATAAAACTAATCGCACAAGCACACGCACATAAACACACACACACACACACACATATGTATATACAGCGTGAGTGAGAGTGAGAGAAATAGCATAGTAAAGCAGAGAAATTGGCTGTATGACTGGCTGACTGACGCTCCGATGGATTGTGTATGTGGATGATGGCTGTGTGTGTGTGTGCGTGTGTGTGTAAGCGGCAGACGCAGACATGAAGAGAATGATGAAGGTATCTACACCGACAATCTGTTTAACAACTTCATGAGCAGCAAATCCAACAAATCGTATAAACGACAACGACAACGACTGGGATGACGACGACGACGAACGACGGACACCGTTGACGACGACGAGGCAAAGTTCGGCTACACACGAACAGATAGAGGTAGGGAAGAGCGGGGAGCAGAGACGAGGTCGTTTGGTTTCGCACTCGTCGTTGTGGGTCGTTTATTTGGTTTCGGTTTGGCTTTTTGGAGCGCCGCATCAGTGTCTGAATAGATGCTCAATCGTTCGGTTGAATGAAGTGAAGCAGAAGCAGAAGCAAAAGCGTATGAGAGTTTTTTTTTTTTTTAGAGAAGAGTGGGGCTAAAGGGGGAACGGAGAACGAAGAAGGAAGTACGAAGAACGACGACTATGAATGAAGGGAATGTGGCATAATGTTCTTGTTGATGTTGAGTAATGGGCATAACAACTATAAGCTGCCTGCTGCACTCACAAATCTTTACGTTACACACACACACACATCTACAGGTACAGCTATTTCTATGTGGGCCCCAATAGAAAAAAAAGAGAAATTTGTTGGTTATTTGTTTATTTATTTCTTTTTTTTTTTTTGCTTTGGCTTGGGGTTAAACACACGGCCAACGAGTTGAGTGCTGCTCTAGTGCTGTTGACCAATTGCTTTCTGTGCTTTTTCGGTTTTGGTTTCGTTTCATAGGTTTTTTGACTTTTCGTTGAGATTGTTTTGATTTGTTGTGAAAATTTGGCTTTCACAACAGAGGCACTCACACACACACACATGTATCTCATGTGAGTGTTTGAGTGTGTGTGTGTAAGTTTGGCCTCGGAGCACCTTCTTGATGTGCCTACTAACATTTAATGGGGTTTCCGTACTTGACACACACACACACTAACACACACACATACGCTTAAGCGCACACTCAACTGGACAACAGACAGCAGACAGCATTCCAAAGCTATTGAGCGGCTCATCTACAAACTCTCGAGTCGAGTCGAGTCGAGTTGTGTTGTGTCGAGCTGAGAGTCAGTCCATGACGAAGCTAATTTACTAAAGCGAATAGTCGAAATAGTTGTATTCGCTTTATGTGCACAGACTTTGTGGAATTTTATCGCAGAGAGGAATCAATTTTTGAAATATTTAAGCAATTTATAGCTAAATAAATGAATAACTATGTTCAAAATAATTAAAATTAGCATTACTACATTTGCATACTGGTCGCAATGCTGTTGATTGCATTGCTGTTTTCGCATTTCATTCAGCTCTCGATTTACCTGCCGTCGTATTCATGCAGGGTATATTAGACCTTAACTTCAGACCCAGACTCTGGTAGATTATTAACATCAAGTTAATAACCACCCTAATGTACAGTTGTGCGGCGCATTCAGTACCAGCGGCAGAACCAGCAGTAGCAGCAGCAGCAGCAATCGTTTCAACGATGGAGGCATTTTAAGTTGTCTGCTGGCTGCTCTTATTAACGCTGCTGCTGCTGACGTTCGTTGTTGTTGTTGCTGTTGTTGTACCCTATTTGTCAGTCAATTAGTCAGCTTATTGGCAAGCGATGATTGCAAAGAGAAAAACAAGCTAAATACAAGCGCAAACACACACACAAGCAGCAGCAGCAGCAGCAACAACGAATGCTCAGAGCACCGACAGTCGGCAGTCGTCGACAGTCGACAACCGACAGCTTTTCCATTTCAAAAATTACGCTCACACATACACACACACACGCACGCACACACTCAGACTGAATACATACTCACACGACGTCGTCGTCGTCGTCGTTTAGCCGCGTGCGTACACACAATTTTCCGCTACTCATGATACAAATTGTTTATTGGATTTCCTCTTTGCTTGCTACTCTACTGCTGGCTGCCCCTGCCAGCTAAGTTTTATTTTCATTTACATTTCTCGTTTTGTTTCTTTTTATGTTTATGGGCTGTTTAGAAAACAATTTGCGGCAGCACCGCACCACCACCACCCATCCACCCCAAGAACCCCCTTTTCAACTGAGTTGTTAATCTGTCTATCTCCATCCCTCCCGCTCCCGCTCTCTCTCGCTCTTTCTCTCTCTCTATCTGTCTCGCTCACTCCGTTGCTCCTTGCGTGTCTGTGTTTTTGTAAGTTGATAAAGCGCGTGTTGACATTAATGGAGGGAATGCGCCGTTTGAAATTGACAGCGTTATTGACCTTAAATTTTGTGTCCCAGACCACAGCACATAGGCAGTCAGCACGTCACAGCCAAGCAGACCGCAGCAGACCCGTTTTCTCCATCAGTTGTAAGCCAACCAGCACAACCACTGACCATAGACTCGATCCGACCGCATTTGGTTGCTCCGCTGACTCACAAGCCCAAAACAAAAAAAAAACCACAACAACAACAACTGCAAAAAGCACTCGAAGCTGGCTAACAGTCAGTCACGTACCCACGACGATGTACACAGCAACAGCAGCAACAATAATAACAGCAACAACTACAGGCGCAACGACAACGACAACAACAACAGCAACAGCAAACCAACGCCCCATCAACGGTTGCTGCTGCTGCCATAATTTGTGGTCTTTTACTGTGAACTGCTGTCGCTGTTGCTGTTTGGCCCATTGTTGTTGTTGCTGCCATTGCTGCTGTGCCGCAACCTCAGCGCAGGGCATTATGATACGGCTATTAATACATACAAACACTTGCACTCACACAGATACACACACACACACATTTACGGTGTGACTGGGGAGGACTCTCTATCCCAAAAGGCGTCAGAGAGCGGCCCATCGCATTTTCGGTGGTGGCAAACATTTTTCAGAGCCTTTCATTTTGCCTTTTTAGATTTTATGGCTTTTGTGCGTTACAACGGCGCTTTTTGTAGTACATTTGTTTTATAACAGCCACCGCAGAAGCAACAGCAGCAACAAACAGCCATCGGCCAGACCGCGAGGGGTCGCTTTATGTGTGTGTGTGTATGTGTGTGTAGGGCAACAGGAAGTGTAGGGGGGAGGGAGGCAGGGTGGCGGTTGTGCACACACAGCTTAGCACATTGCTCGCAGTTATTACACAATTTTTCCCCAAAGCGCCAGCAGCCACTTGGGCCACTCGCGTGCCCTATGAGCCCAGAACGAGTGAGAGGGAGAGAGAGAGAGAGAGACAGATAGGGACAGCGAGAGAGAAAGAGATAGAGAGGCCAGGAGTAGGAGCTCACCTTCTGTTTATATGAAATTTTTCCACTCACGACTTCCCCCATTCCCCCCCTCAAACTGGCCATAAAAAAGTTGCTAACCAAGCAGCCAAGCAATTCAGTCAGCCAGTTAGCCAACCAGGCCAGGCAAGCTAACCAGCAAGTCAGCCAGTTGATGTGGCTGTGACTGCGACTACGACTGTGGCTGTTGCTGTTGCCGTTGCGCCGTTGCTGCTGATGTTGCTGATAAGCGTTCGCCCCAAACGCAGTCGAGCGCTGCACAGTGGCAAGAAGCTCAATAATCTTAACGACTTGGCACATGTGGACAGATAAATTTTATTAAATGAAGTTTGCAATATGCTAGCGAAGAAGTTGGGTTATTCAACATGATTTTAATAACCAGACTCAAGGGGAAAACACTGGCTACAGTGGATTAAGTAATTTATTGTTCGACTTGTCTGGGATATTTAAATTATATCTTGATCAATTAAAAAATAAAGTAAAGCAATTTGTGTTAACATTTTATATGTAATTGCTTTATTATAAATAAGTACAACTTATAAAGCACACGCAATACGTGCAATATTAATTTCGTGAGCAGCCTTAATAATTGTTTTCTCTCTTCATATTATGATATAATCAGCAATATAAAATATGGTCTTGTAAATAGCATTTGGCTGCTTTCCCCGCTGAGCTTATACGAATTAAGCTAAAACTTAGTTGATCTGCAAGTAAAACTCGTCGTTGGTTTTTAGCTAGTAATTGAATAGTTTGAATAGTTTTGTAACCACTGTGCAAGTAGGTACTTTCGTGGCCGATTCGTTGTCCGCCGGGGCTGCCGACGCCTGCCTCATCGTCAGTCATTTAGGCGGCGTGTCGTGCCTTATTGAGTGTAAATCTGTCGACAATATTTTTATTTTTTTTTTTGTTTTCGCTTGCCCCTCCTTTGTGTATAGCTTGCGCCTGGGCAAAGCCGAGTCGAGGCGAGCCCAGTCGTAATGCTTTTTATTTGCGTGGCATTGCTGCTGCTGCTGTTGTTGTTGTTGTTGTTGTCGTCGTTGTTTTTGTTGCTGCTGCTGCTGCTGCATTTAATTAATTGATTTTAATTGCCATAATTTGTGTGCCGTTGCCACACAACCGCAACTGCCGACATGCGAAAGTATCTGTGTGTGCGTGTGTGTATATGTGTTGGCACTGATATTGATTCGTAAGCAAATTTAATGATAATTCCCCACCCCACACACACACACACACACTGCCTACTGAGAGTTGGCAATGCACCGCCTCGTTACAGTTATTCGGCGAGTTACTTGAGCGGAAAATCTGTTTACAGCTGCACGCACACTTGAGAGGCAGCCAAAGAAAAGAAAGAAAAAACACCGACAACACTCACACAAAATGACTAAAGCTGCTGAATCTGTTACCACACCGCACCGCCCAGCCCCTCTCTCCGTCCGTTCATCGTCATCTGTCTGCCCCTCGGGCGCATTATAACATATGCAAACGATGAAGTGTTTGGACAGCAAAAAAATAAAACAGCAGAGAAGATAACAGAAGAGTAGAGAAGAGTGGAAAAACCTCCCTAAGTCTAGTCGATTGGCCTGGCACATTACATGGCATTATTTTTATGGATTATTTATTTATGCATGTTGATATCATCACAACTTCATCGCATTTACTCAAATGTATAATGATTTTTTGTTGTGTTTTTTTTTTTTTTGTATTCGTAATGTCAATGGGGGGTGCGAGGGGGTTTTTCATCGAACGCTGTTAATCATTTCCAATCAATCAATCGATGCGCTTTCTTTTTTCGTTTTTTTTATTGCAGTTGAATTTTCATATCATAGCGGGCATAAAAAGGCTTAACACTGGACCGGAAGCGTGTTTTTAAAGGGTGATGGCGGCCTCCACTCAAGGAGAAATACGAGTGGGTCCCGGCCACCAGGTAAACGATGTCTATGTACGTACATAACTCTCACAATTCAGAAATTCAGCTCACGGTAACAAAATAAAAAATGCAAGAAAAAATAACGTTTTTCTTTTGTATTGTAATCGTACTGTTGCAAATTCTAATTGTATTCCCAAACACCACACAATACACCCACCTCCTACACCCACACACCCAATTATAAATCCAATCTATCCTACACATGCTCCTTTGCACTTGGAGTTAATCGAGCATTCCAAAATTCCAGTTATTAAGTTGCCCATCAACAACTGAGTTGCCCGCATACCAGCAAAGCGATTGGTAGAACAATGCCATCATGGAATGTGTCGTCCGTGTCCGTGTCCGTGTCCCTGTCCGTGTCCGTGTGTAACTTAATTACCATTTAGTGTCCAATTGTAGTCATTCAATTGGTTACCGATTAACACAGTGAATACTTGAGTGCAGCTTTGCCATGTGAGATGATTAATTTGATTAGGGTATCCTCAACCCTTCAATTAGTAGCCCTTTATAACCTACTACTTTGTCTGTTTAATGTAATAGTGCTTCAAGAGTTGAATTTTCTTCTGCTAACCTCAATTTTCCATATAATAATCTTCTTATGCGATATGATATGAAATCTAGAGTCTCACAATATGGCCTACACAATCAGCAATAATAAACGGATAAAGTGTTTCGATGATGACTCGTAAAATGCAAACTCATCCAAGTTTATTCATCGGTTCTCTGTTGTGGGCAACTTATTGCGATCTTTGATTATTATCAAAATGAAACAACTAACAAGCAACTGTAAATAATTGTTGAAAAAATTGGCTATTTCAAAATTGGCGTAACTAATGAGTAGAGTACCTAACCTACCCACATCCTACCCTTCCTATCCACCCTTTTACCCCTCTACACGTTCTGTCCACGTTCCCTTGTCAATTGCTGAAGTGCTTGCGGTCAAATCGTTTACATGACCAAAGGTGTTCACAAACAGGCGCTTATCCGATTCCAACCCCCCACCCCTTAAAACACACACACACACTTACACATCAATGCATTGTTCATACATTTCATGCATTAGTCTTAAGTTGTATATTGTTGAACCGTGTATATATGACACCAGACAAACTATACATATGCATATATATATATATATCTATATCTCTATATATATATGTAACTTTGTTGTATGGCTTTGATGTGTTTTTGTAGAATATGTCTTGAGTCTGTTGTCTGTTGTGTTTCTCTCTATCTCTGTTTTGTGTGTGTGACGTAACTAATCCAAAAACAAAAAGAAATGAAAGTTGATGTTCTTGGCGTACGTTCCGTTTTTTTTTTAACTAATACCGCAACTTCTTCTGTCTTGTCTTGTCCTGTGACTGAAGGCAAAACTGCCCGATTATAATCCAATCTCAAGCTTCCCCGTTGACAAGGAAACCGATGAACGTGAATTAGAGGTAACAAGATGGAGTCCTGGCGTTGTGGCCGATGGCGACTTGTTAATGTTTCTGCGTGCGGCACGCTCCATGGCTGCATTTCAAGGAATGTGTGATGGCGGACTAGAAGACGGTTGTTTGGCTGCCAGTCGCGACGACACAACAATTAACGCACTAGACGTGGTAAGTGCCTGCCTGCCTGCCTGCCTGGCCTACTTATTATTCATAATATAAAAACACATTTTTTTTTATAGCTACACGATTCTGGCTACGATCCAGGCAAAGCTCTACAAGCGCTCGTAAAGTGCCCCGTTTCGAAGGGTATTGATAAGAAGTGGACCGAGGACGAAACGAAAAAGTTCATCAAGGGTCTGCGCCAATTTGGCAAGAATTTCTTCAGGATCCACAAGGACCTGTTGCCACACAAGGACACACCGGAGCTGGTCGAATTCTACTATCTGTGGAAGAAAACGCCCGGCGCCAACAACAATCGCCCGCATCGGCGACGCAGACAGAGCGCCTTGCGTCGCAATCGTGTCACGCGAGCCAACAACACACCTCCCAAAAAGGAGGACACCCCGGAACCACAAGCTGCGACGACGGCGACGGCGGCGGCGTCGGCTGCAGAGACGGCGAGTCGCTCATCGCCCGCTGTCTCCAAGGAGGAGAATAGTTCTCTAACCGAGGACGACGTCAGCGAGTGTGACAGTGATTCGAGTCTGACCAACAAAAGGGATGAATCACCCTCTAGGATGAGGACGAGAAACAAACAACAGAATAACAACACCAACAACAACAACAACAGCAGCAGTGCCAGTGCAGCTGGTGGCGGTGGCAATTCGGCTGCCGCTGCAGCTGCTGCCTCCGTTAACGCCACTGCCAACTCAAGCTCCTCAACAAAGGATCAGTCCTCGGTCTCAGTGAGCAACACCAGCAACGCGGTGGCGAACGGTAAGCGACCGAAGCGCGGCTCCGAAACACCGGATGCCGGCGCTGCTGCTGCCGCTGCAGGCGCTCCTGGCGAGAGTCCCAAGACGCCCACGAAGAATGTGGCCGAGGGATCGGGCAACAAGCGCAAAGGCGGCAAACAAGACACGCCCAACAAAAAGAAGCGCACCGAAGCGGAGACCAACAACAGCAGCAGTGAGCAGACGAACAACAGCAGCGAGGATATCATCAAGGAGAAGCAACGCAAGCGTCCGGATAGCCCTGTGGAGAGCATGAACTCCGACAGTCGTCCCGATTCCGTTCTGGACGATGGCGAATCAAATACAACGGATACGGATGGGCGCACCGTGGAGCAGCAGTCCAGCAAGGATAGCAAGGAGATTAACTGCAAGGAGGAGAGTGCTGTTACGCTCACGGGCGATCAGGACTCCAAGACGACGGAGCTAAATGAGAAATCGATCAAAACGGAAACGTCCTGCGCCGAAGATAGCAAAGACACCATTAAGAACATGGACGAGGAGACCAACATTCAGGCACCGAGCAGCATTCAGCCACTCAGCCTCAAGCCCGCCCATGTCGATGGTCTGCTGAAGGAGAGCAGCAGCACGGAGGCGCCACCACCACCAACGCCAGTGGTTGCGCCAATTGCCATGAAAGTGGCCACCGTGGAGGCGCTGAATGCGTCTGTTGATCGTGATCGAAAGGAAACCATTGAGAAGATGGAAATGTGTGAAAACGAGGTGGCAGTTGCAGCAGCAGCAGCCGCCGCTGCCGCCGCAGCAGCAGCAGCACGTGATCCCGAGCTACTCAAGAAACTGGCCAGCATTAAGCAAGAGGTGTCACCCCAGCAGCAGCAGCAGCTACAACAACAGCAACAACAACAGCAGCAGCTGGCATCAAATGTGCCTCCAATTTCAGCTGGTCCTGGGCCACTGCAGGAGGCCGTCTACATCAAGAAGGAGCCCATGGAGGACTCGATGGACGCAACATGCAATCAAAACAGCAACGAGCCGCAGGATCTCAAGGTCAAAATCGAAATCAAAAACGAGGATCTTAAGTTGAATACTAGCGGTGGCTTGCAGCCAGTAGTGAATTCGGTGGCGCCGCCACCCAATTCCCAACTGGGTGGCATGCATCACAGTGCTGCAGATGGTGTTGGACCCGAGCCAATGCATCTGCAGCATATGCAACATGGACCCACACCGCAGGCACCAGCCGGCTATCTAATCGATGGGCAGCTAAAGTATGGACCGCCTGGACAACCGCCACCACAGCCTCCGCCACAGTTGCACAGTGATCTGGGCAGCGGTGCGCCGCCGGCAGTGCCACAAAAATATCCGGGCGACATGGAAATGAAGTACAACGAGGCGGCCGTCAAATTCGAGCCGAACAGCGGCAAATTTGCGCCACAGGAGCTGAAGTATCCGGTGCCGCCACCATTGGACGCCTTGAAGTACAGTCAGGAGATGCAGGCAGCAGCAGCTGCGGCGGCAGCTGTCGGTAAATACGACATGAAGTACATGATTGAACAGCAGGGCAAATATCCTGTGGAACTGGCGCCACCCAAACCCGGCTACCAGGAGGCACTCAAGATACCCGATGTCAAACCGGGCTTTGCCCATCTACCACACAACATTGGCTCCTCGATGGATGGACCCGGTCCGCATAAGTATGCGCCGGGTGGCCAAGGACCGGGTCCACCGCTGGATCAACAGCCGCCGGGTGCGACACCGCCACCCGGCATAGCCATGCCCAAGCCGCATTATCAACTCGATGTGCAGACGCCGCCACTGGGTCGACCCTTTGAGCCCACTGGCCTCATGCTCAAGTATGGTGATCCGCTGGCCGCCAAATACGGGCCGCAACAGCCGCAGGATCTCAAGTATCCGATGCCGCCCGCATCCGCTGCTAGCGGTGAAAATCTGATCAAATCCTCGCCGTACGGGCCGCCGCCAGAGAGTCCCATAGATGCGTCGGCACGCTCCACGCCTGGTCAGGATAGTCAGGGCAGCAATAGCAACAGCAATTCGCAGCCCCCATCCTCGCAGCCGCAGCAGTTCCAGTCGCCGCATCCCTCGCCGCACATGCCTTCGCCAGCTGGCGGTGGCCTACCACCCGGCATGCATCCACAAAATCTCATCTCCCCGCACAGCCACGGCCCGCCACCGAATACGATTGCCGGTCCAGGTCCACAGCCAACCACGTCGCTGCATCAGCCGATTAGCAGCATAGTGCCCGGCCAGGGACCGCCTCCCAGTCTGCAGCATGGCATGCCACCGGGTCCGGGTGGACCACACGCACAAATATCGGTCGCCTCGTCGTTGACGGGTCTCTCGTCGCTAGGCGCGCCGACACTGTCGACTATGGCGCCCTCGCATCCCATGCACCCGCACATGCATCCACACCATCCGCATCTGCAATCGCTGCAGGCCTTGCATCGACCGCATCCTGACCTGCCGCCATCCATGCATCCGCATGCCCCGATGCCGATGTCATTGCAGGCGCCGGGTCCGCCTCCGCCGCACAGCCACGCCCATCCATTGGCACCCGCCCACGCACAACAGCAGCAGCCTGGACCAGGACCCGGACCTGGACCTGGTCCCGCGGGCACAGTGCGCACACCATCGCCGGCACAGCAGCAACAGCAGCAGCAGCAGCCACCGCGTAGCCTCCACGATCAGATGCCCATATCAAGGGAGCCACCCTCCTCGCATACATCGACGGCGCCAACGAGTGCTGGTATGAGTAGTGGTGGTGGTGGTGGTGGGCCAGGCCAGGGACCGGGTCCAATGCCGCATCAGTCACCGCATACACATCGCACATCGCCGCTGCCGGGTCTGGCACATCCGGCTGGTCTCCTTGGTCATCCGATGCCCATGCACCCACACTTGGCGCACCTGCATCCCGGTCATCCGGCGCACGCAGCTCTGGCGCATCCTGGCCATCATCTGCTCTCGCATTCGATAGCGGGCTTGAGTCACGGCGGCGGTCCCATTGCGCTCCTGGCGGGCCCCGGTGGTCTGGGCGGTCTGCCCGAGTCGGCGCTAAGTCGCCGGACACCGCCCAGCCATCTGTCGCATCCGCACGCCTCGTCGGCGCCATCGACGCCACATTCAGCGGCGGCCATCTCGACGAGCATGGCGCTAACCACCACGCCCAACACGGTGCCATCGTCCGCCTTCAGTCGCGCCAGTCCCAGCGTGCAACTTTCGAGCGGTGCCGCTCCAACTGGTGGCCCTGGTGGCAACAGCAGCAACAGTGGCACGCCGACCAATTCCTCGGCAGCTGCCGCTGCTGCCGCCGCAGCCGCTGCCCATCGCGCGGCCTCACCGGCGTCCAGTGTGGGCAGCCTAAGCCGGCAGAGTCCGCTGCATCCGGTGCCGCAGTCGCCGCTGAGTCATCATCCCTCGTCGTCGGCATTGTCTGCCGCCGCTGCGGCCGTTGCCGAACGGGATCGCCATGCGCTGATGCGTCAACAGTCGCCGCACATGACGCCGCCGCCAGTGTCCAGCGCTTCCGGCCTGATGGCCAGTCCGCTCAGCAAGATGTATGCACCTCAGCCGGGTCAGCGGGGATTGGGCACATCGCCGCCGCCTCACTTGAGGCCAGGTGCTTCGCCGCCGGTCATACGGCATCCGCAGATGCCGCTGCCTTTGCCACTGATTGCGCCAGGCGGCGGCATGGCGCAGATTGGCGTGCATCCCGGCCAGTCGCCATATCCGCATCCGTTGCTGCATCCGTCGGTCTTCTATTCGCCGCACCATCACAATCCCTTCAACTCACCCTACGGCTATGCGCCCTACGGACCCGGCTTCCCCGCCTACATGAAGCCCCCGCCCCCGGCCGGTCCACTCGATCCCGCCGCTGTAATGGCCGCCCACCACGGTCTGCCAGGTCCGCCGCCGCAAGTGCGTCAAGATGAGCAGAATGCAGCTGCTGCAGCAGCAGTCGCCGCCGAGAAGCATCAGCATGCGGCGGCTGCAGCAGCGGCGGCAGCTGCTGCTCAGCAACAACAACAGCAGCAGCAGCAACACAAGACGCCCCAGCAGCAACAGCAGCAGCAGCAACAACAACAACAACAGCAGCAGCAGCAACAACAGCAGCAGCAGCAACAACAGCAACAACAACAGCAACAACAACAACAGCAACAACAACAACAACAGCAGCAGCAACAACAACAACAACAGCCTGGAGGTCCGCCACAGAACAAGCCGCCAACGCCAAAGACGCCTCAAGGACCGGGTGTTGTGGGTGTCGGCATGGGTGGACCGGGTACGCCAACAGGTTTGCCGCCTGGTGCGTATCCCGGCTCGCACATGCCCGGCTACCCACCACCGCCGCATTCATCGCCTTTTGCGCCGCAGGATGGACAGCCGCACGGCATGAAGCCAACGATCTCCCACATGGATGCATTGCGGGCGCATGCGCATTCGGCCAACTCGGCTGGCATGGGCGGTCCACATCATCCGACAGAGCCATGTAAGTGTTTAATATGCGAACATTTGCACACATGTTCCTTAACTGAATATTGCTCATTTTTATTAACTTGCAGTGCCCATTGAAATTGAGCCTGATCCAGAACCAGAGATACCCAGCCCCACTCACAACATACAGCGCGGTCCAAGTCCCGAGGCGAAGCCCGACGACACCGAATGCCATCGCTCGCAGTCGGCCATGTGAGTAGCAAACTTATTTTGATGAGACTTAGGGAATTGATCTTGAAGTCGAGGGAAATGCTCACATTCAATTCAATTTATTTTCTTGCAGCTTTGTGCGTCACATTGATCGCGGCGACTATAATTCGTGCACGCGAACGGATTTGATCTTCAAACCGGTGACCGATTCGAAGCTGGCGCGCAAGCGCGAGGAACGCGACCGCAAACTGGCCGAGAAGGAGCGAGAACGACGACAGGTGAGCAATTGCACGATATTAAATATTAAACATTTTCTAACAAGTAAACTCTTCTTTTGCCCCAACTATAGCAACAACAGCAGCAGCAGCAGCAACAACAACAACAGCAGCAGGCAGCCGCCGCCCAACAGGCTGCGCAGCAGGCTAAGATGAAGGCGGATCTGAAGCCACCGTATGCGGATACGCCAGCGCTGCGTCAGCTGTCGGAATACGCGCGTCCACATGTCGCCTTCAGGTGAGCGACAAAATACTTTTGAGATACCTAATAATGTTGAGACTTATTGTTTATGAATTATTCTTTGATTTGTAGTCATTGATATTGTTGTAGTTTGTATTTTTTGTAATTGTCGCCGATTATCGCGTGTTGTATTGTAATAATTTCCATTTCGATTTCAGTCCTGTTGAGCAGATGGTGCCTTATCATCATCCAATGGGCCCAATGTACAGCAGAGAGAGGTACAGTACCTAGTACAAGCCTGCCAAATCCTCATCTCAATGCACACAGACACCCACACCCACAGAAACACACACTCACACAAACTTACACACACACACACACACATGCATACTGATATCCGAGATCCTATGCCAACTAATCCACAGTTTTTTTTTATGTTGTTTTTAAATGCGAATTTGATTAATTACACGCACGTCCAAAATTAATGCTTTAGTTTTTAACAGTCCAACTTGCTGCTTATTTGCCTGCCCATTACCTCAAATCCTCGACAGAATAATGAACCCATTGTGTCTTGTACAAATTATAGGCCGTTACTCATGCATCAACCCTTGACTAATTGCAGGGAATTGGAAGAGATAAAGAACGCACAAGCGGCTGCAGCGAGTCAATCGCGAATAGATCCGCATTGGATGGAATACTATAGGCGGTAAGTCAAGTCAAGTTCTCAATCAATTTTCAGTCCACCTATAACTGAGTGCTCTTTGTTTATCTTTCAGTGGCATACATCCTTCACAGTTTCCGATTTACGCGAACCCGGCGATTTCACAGATGGAACGCGAGCGTTTGGGCATTCCGCCGCCGCACCATGTTGGCATGGATCCGGGCGAGCATATGGTGCGTATACTTATTGCATGATCATATCTTTTCATTGTACACCAAAATCGAAACTCCAACTCATATTCACAAAATCAATCGTATTTGGAAAAAACAATTCAAACTGCAACAAACCAAACGAAAATCAAAACATCTGCACAAATCACTTTGTCCACATTTGTCGGCTTGAATAATGAATAACCAACAAAAAATTGAAAAAAAAAAAAATCGAAAGCTGTAAATTGCAAATTATATCATTTGTCCATGTCCAAGCACGCGTGCTAACAACAATCCTGCTATTGTATTGTAAAATGCCTCGTACTCCCAACCACTACTGGGGAGACGGGTTGTCTAACCACCCCCCACATTTGTAAGCCATTCAGTCGGTGCTCGTTCGTTCGTTCGTTTGCCATTTCTAACACGCATTATCCACAAATTCAACTCAACCAATGCATTTCTCCTATCCAAAAACCACTTACAAAATGTGTCGCTTTGCGCAAGCAAGCAGGCTCCATAATCCTCAGGCAGCACTGGCTCTTTTGAAACTATCAACGATATTCAATAATTTTCAGATACGATTGACGAGAGAATATCATGCACACTCTCATACTCATTTACATTTGCCTTTGCATCCACAGCCGCAACCACCGGAGGCCGGTTTCCAACTGCCACGTGAGTTTGTATACCCATTGTGCTGAGACAACAGCAAATAACACTGATATGCATATCTCTTGCACACTCTCTCTCCCTCTCTCTTTCTTTCTATCGTTCTGTCTGTCTCTCCACACTTATTTTTGCCAAACTGAATACAGCGAATGTTGGCCAATATCCGCGCCCAAATATGCTTATACCTAGGGAGCCGCACTCGGACGTTTTGCTGCGCATGTCGTATGCGGATCAACTACAGGTTTCCCAAATCCCCTAGCAAATATCTTAACTGATTAATTACATATATACAGTATTTACAGGCCGCCGAATTTCAACGTCAATCGCTGCACGATCAATACTTCAGGTGAGTCAACGGTCCAAGTCCCAAGTCCCAAAAACAACAACAGTCATCAAAAAGCAGTCATCAATCTGGCTCATTTGTCGCTCATCTGTATTTTGACTTTGTGACTTTTGTTATTGTTTATTGTTATTATTTCTTGTTGTATTTTGCATCTGTATCACCCCCACTCTCTCTTCCCCAAAACAGACAACGGCCCAGATAAATGGACTAGCGAGTGCTTAAGACAGGCAGGCAGCAATAATTGTAGAATCCCAAGCAACTGAACAAAGAAAATACTCTCGGCCAACGCCGTACCTGTTGGCCATGAGGAAAATGCTTTGTGTGATTTTTGTGTTCAAACGTTTACATTTTGCTTTTCAACAACCACAACCAACAACAACAACAAGAACAAATAAAACAATATCCATATACATACACACATATATATATATTTATATATATATATATCCAAATACACTCACACACAACAATAGCCCATACACACACACAAGAAAAAGAAGAAGAAGAACAACAACAACGTCAACGGTCCAATATGTATATCGTGTATCCAGGCTATATAACTAGCAACTTTAAGTTGTGCAACGCTTTGTCCAGTTTTTATGTAAAAAGTTAGTACACTTTTGTTTCTCATCCACATTCTCTGCACTAAACACACAAGTATTGCCTAAACTTCTTAAATATTTGCATACTCATTGGCATTTGTTGTTCACAGAAATCAGCTACGTTAAGCGAGAGCCGTGTGGTAATCAAAACTGTGCAGCTGATATCCAATTGTGGACAAGGAATTGCATACAGAATCAAAAGAAACGCAACAGTCGAAACAAGCAAAGAAAACATGATGGTCGCAATATTTTAAGTATCGTCTTTATAGTGTATAGTGTTAAAATTCTAAACAAAAATGGGAAGCGTGTTAATTATCGTTTAAGCTTACGAGAATTGATTAAGGCAAATGGAACAAACCAACAACAACAACAACAAAACAAACTTAGAACACAAATTTTTAAGGTTTTCAATACTGCATAATGTGTAAAACATTTCTGATTGTAGCCCCACTTTGATAATACCTATGACTAAATACTAACTAAGCTCTATTCAAATTAATTTAACTAGACACTTGCAATTAGATGAAACAACGGAGCAAAACCAAAACAAACAAAAAACAAAAAAATAACAAACAAGCATCTTTAGTATAATATATGTATTTGATATTGACATAGGTAGAGTTCAATGCTATCACTTCCGAGCACTGGGGAGATGGCAACATGTGCTTCTTGCAGACCAACCAATGCCAGCATATTGAATGTATTGTACAAAGAAAAGGGCTTCTTCGATATCTAAACTGTCGCTTCCTGCAACTATTTTGACATCGCAAATGCCAAGGATAAATGTGTAAATGTCATTTAAAAGTTAATGTACTTCCAGCCACAATTGAACTCTGTATTTTTTAATGATAGTACGCTTGCTGCTTAATTTGATTTTAGTCTCGTTTTCTTGTGTCGGCTAGCTTTGCTTACTTACTACTCATTAATTTATTATTTTTTCTATAAACTAGAGTATTATATTATCAAAAAAGAGAGAAGGAAAGCAACAAAAACGTGTTTGTATAAAGTGCTTAACAAAACAACTTAGTACATAGGTATTAAATTAACGTATGTGAATTATTAATGCGGTTTTCATGAAAAGCAACTGCTTGAAGCCCCCTCCCAATTGCAATCCGTGTACTATATATATTTATAGAGCGGCTCGTGCATTTGTAGCAGCTGCAATATTTCGAGTGCTTAATTTATATAATTAGTAATTTATACACTATATATATATATATATATATATATATATATATATATGATTACACGAGAAACATGCATTATAACAAATAAATAAATCTATATTTCAATGATAAAAAAAAAACTTAAGATTTATATTAAATTAAGACCAACAAAAAACACAGACAACACACAAACATACATACAAACACTAACATTATTGTGTGCATTATACTATAAAAAAATTACATATTTTTAAATACAATTTTTTATTTCACATTTTGAATATACACATTGAATTATAGTATATTGAACTTATACATAAACTTATATATATAAATATATACATATACAGCGTTAAATGTAGAATTTTGCGAGCATATTTAAAAAGAAAAATAAAAATAAAAACAAAAGCTGAAAACCAAGCACACAAAACAAAACAAATAACAAAAATGAGCCACATCATTTGGCACAGTTATCGTTTAAGATTGTAAAGTGAAAATCCAGGCATACATATTTATATATACATATACAACATGAAATCTCGTGCAGCTATAAATGCATGTGCTATATATATAATATATATATATATATATATATTTCACACAAAAGCATATACACAATTCGATGATAATGATAATACAAAATAAATTATTAAAAACCTGTAAAAACTAAGTAAAGCAAAATAAAATTAGTTACATTAGTTACAAATCCAAGCAACGTTTATTTGATTAAAGAGCAACATAAATAGAAACAACTTTTTGATTCTTTATTAATCACATTCTGCGAAATCGTTTTTCCCCCTAAGCGCGTGAGGATGATTAATGGAGTACAAGTCAACCTGGTAACAATTCGCTAATTCTCAAGCACTTGTGTTCATATTAAATGAGTTAAGACACTCGCAAAAGACATGTCCTGCTGAATGGAATTCGATTTGTTGCTCCTTTCTTCTTTCCAGTATCATCAATCATCGTTTCTCTAAATCAATCATGCAATTTCTTATGTGCAAAATGGCAACCTTTCCCCAAGCAGCAAGTATACAAGTTATGCAACGTTTGTTATATATATACGATATATCTAATCTGAATAAATACCCAATTAAATTCCCGCACCATACTATAAACAATAGACGAGATAGAGGAACACTGGTTTAAATATTTATTTTTATTGATAACAATATCAAGATCTTACTTATAGCGTAAATCACAAGTGTATCAAGTGTATGGGAATTAAAATTGAATGGCGACCATAAATAGCTACAATTTTACTTATGCTTGACGCAGACATAATACTTAAATGTGCGAGAGAGAGAAAGTGCATAAATATTAAATCAAATAAATAGTAACGGTGCCATGTGTTGCATAAATTATGAATAGCTTGCCACGTTGACTCTGACTCTATTCAACATAAACTTTGTTGACGTGCTCATTTCATTATTAAATAAGTGTGTTTCTGCTTTGTGCATGCCATATTGGGTCAAGTCGTAAAGCCCCTGCTGCCAAATCTGAATTGCCGGGACTCGTCCTCAAACCATGCGGCAAACGAGCAAACAAAGCCAGTGTGCCAGTGCGATACAGGTACGTAAATTACACGGCTTAATTAAAATGTTGAGCGTGCGAGCGATGTTTTTAAAATATACTTCCAACAAAACACACAACCACACAAATATTCGCGTTGCGGTCTGTGTCAGGGCCCTGTGTCGCTCGGCTCTTTAATTAAAAGCCACTAAATCGTAGCCCTGCAGCAGCAGCATCGCCAGCAAGCTGAATCCAAACACGACACCCGTCCGCCATGCCCCACAGCAGCCAACAATGCTGTCCGCTGCATTTGCGGCATTCACGAAGGGAATCGCACCCCAACCCTGACTGGCAATGTCGAGTATGGGGGGATCGTTCTGATAAACGATACGATTATTTAGCGGTTGTGTTGGACGGAAATTGTTCTTCAAGTGCTCATCATTGCTGGTCAATTCGCGAAAATGGTTCAGCTGTAAAAGATGGGGAAGTTATTAATAAATATAAATATACAATTGGAAGAGAAAAAAATATATTGTTATTCCATTGGATATTGATAAGGGCTTACCTGATGCTTCGATATGGTTATGGGCTCAGAGTAATCAACCCAGACCACTTCCTCAGCGCATGGCGGCGTTGTCAACGAACCTATGTAGCTGAAATAGTTAATCGGATCTATTCCGAGAAACTTCATTAGGGGAAGTCGTTGCACCAAGGTTGAGGATTTCCCTTTACTGCTTATGGTCTTCAGAACCTCCGTAAACTCTCCATAATTAGGATTGTACTCCGTATCAATCTAAATAGGATTCATATTTAGCTTGTGGCCATGTAAATTATGATTGATATTGTTACCTTGAAAAAATATGCCAGGACGGCAACACCATGATCCTTGCCCAAGGCACTTGCAAAGTCTGGATACTCCAGACTGCGAAAAACGCAATGCAGCTCTGCGGGAAAGGCCTGATTGTTAATCAGATCCTCACTGCCAACAGTGTCATTCTCTCCCCAATGGAAATGGAACTGCTCGAACTGGTAGTAGGTCTTGCGTTCGAGTGGCCCGCCCCTAATACGCGGCTCCTGACCCTTCTTAAAGTCCATGGTAACCAACACAGTGTGACCATTGTTGGTGACGTGCACATCTTTGGGTATTGCATCAAAATTGAGATATTCCAGAACGGGATACTCTTTCTTCGTCACATTTAGCACATCAATGTTAATCGGACTCTGGTGCTTTCCGCTGCAGTATTTGTAATCGTCCCGCCAATGATCCGGTCCATGCACTCCACCATAGCCAAAATCCTGGGCCGAGACAACGGCAACTGTGAAAATTGAAACAATCTTTAGTCTGATAAAGATCTATCTCAAAAACGTGCTAATTGATTGGGCAACCGTTGATGAATGGCAACTGGCGTTGACATTAACACTAAGAGCAAACATTTCAATTAATGTACTATTAATTTGCTTACTATTTTTGGCACCTATGGCTAAAAATAACCAATGTTTGCCCTCAAGTCTATACCACAAATAAATTCGGGTTTTATGTGTGTTTTATTAATTTTGATTTGCTAAAATTAGCACATCCTAGTCAAAATTAATTTATTATTAGTTAAGTAAATGTGGGCGTATTTTATTTCATATTTAATAATCAGTACAAAAATGAGCAAACTTCAATCATATAGAAAATATTTGAGCTGCTGAGTTTACGAAAAATTTCTATTTCAATAAAATGCCAAGCATGTCAAACAATAAATCTGAGTCTTTCTGTGCTGTCTGCTGTGCAAGTAGAGGTGAGAATAATTGGCCTTAATAACGACCAGAGGCCAACCAAACACAGACCACTTTCATATGTTTTGATTAAGGCGTAATTGATCTTCCAATTAGCATTGATTAAGTGTCAATTAACGGATAGTAAACTTTACTACTACCACAGCTACTTTCAAAGCAAAATGCACTTCCCTGAACAGTTTTAACGTAATAGCTAAAAGCACAGATACTTTAATTGTCTTGTCAAGCGTTAAACTGATTTTACCCTAGTGTGATATAAACAAATTTTCGCAATTAGGTGCGGTCCAGATTTGCTAACAGATTTATTTTGTTTTTGAAATTATTACAGTTAATAAGATGAGCTAATTTACGCCAGTAAAAACACCGTAAATTTAAAATTAATATGAGCAATAGTTTGTGCCTACAAAAAATTAGATAAACAAAATTCTGAATTATCTAAACACGCAAAATACGTCATTTCATGTGTGTTTAGGTAATTTTTTCACTTATGAAATGAGTTTTTTCAACAAAATTGGATAAGTAGCAAATCGCTTTGGCTTTTGCTACTTTTCCATTGTTAAGCAAATAGATCCTCTATTATTTATAATAAAGGGCTGCTGTTTACTTAAATAATTCAGCAACTAAATGTTTAAACACAAGTTATGAAATGAATGTGCAATTAAAGTAGGCAATTCAATAGCCTTTTTCAAATTGGATGGGATGCCTGAAGATGATGAACACAATTTTGGAGGGTAAATTACTAGTTATTTAAATGAAAGAAACTTTATATTGGATATAAATGACTGCGCTACAGTTTAATGCAAGCTCATTTGTATTTTTAAGTGAGATAAAGTTTCTAACTTACGTAGACCGGATTCTGAAATTCTTTACGAATATGTACAAAAGAAAAGCAAATAACAAAATCACTATGCACGAAAAGTAACTAATTAGTAACTAGCAACGATGTAGTTGATTTGTCATTGTTAAACCATTTTCAACTTAATTATTCACACTTATTTTAGTTTAATTATTGCTCACCGTAAGTCAAAATCACACCCGCCACAACTCGAAGCTTCCACATATCACTGGATTTTTGTTCACTTTTGTTGACTGAAAATTTTTGCGTAACAACTAAGAACTTAAGCTCTGAAGTCACAAGCACCGACACACAATTCCTTCTGTATCAGTATATCTGCCAATCTGCCTGTCTACCTATCTATGGGTGCTCACCCGCCAAATGCGGTCGCGCAACTGCGGTCAGGGCTCGAATGCCATAGACACTTATATCAACTTGGCAAAGGTAGCTGATGGCTGTTGTTGTTGTTGTTATTGTTATTGAGGTTTTTACCAGCCCGCACCCAACTCCGAAACTGGTCAGCGCCAACGCAAGCAACATTGGCCTTTGTTCCCGATGGCAACGCGTACTAAATTCAGACAAACTTTTGAATGGTTAGTCAGGTGTCAGAAGCTATTTTCCACATGTCTATATGAACGCAAATTAACAAAAAAATACTAGAGCTGAGTCAAGCAGTGAATTTTCGCTGCGAATTTATCAGAGTCTCTGCATAAATTTCATTTGTTAAGCTTATAACGCTAAGCTGAAAGTTGACTTAAAAAAACCGTGAAATTCACTTGAAGTGACAGCTTGCGCATCTCTATGACAACTGTTTGCTTAAGCATTTATATTGACAGTTTTTGAATTGGGTAATTGTGTGCGTGTTCGAAATCGGAGTTGATTGGCTGACTTCTACATAGTGAATGAACATTTCAAACAGATGGTACAACCATTTCAAGTTCAGTACTTCCATATGTAAGTGTGTCTCTGTGGACCAATCAAGCTGATGAGAATGTGTATGGTTATCTTAGCTAACCATCAGTATTACTGAGATACTTACGTTGATTATATGTTACCGATTTGTCATTTACAACACTGCAGCAAATTGCATTGCAATTAAGAAATTGTTTTTTTTTTTTTTTGTACTCAGTCGGTTAACTTGTATTTAATTGCAACGAGTTTTTCTGTTCTACTGTTTAACAGTTTTTGTCTATCATTCTACATTTTGCGTTATTTACAAAAGCATTTATCCCCCAACGGTTCGATTGGGGTGTTAAAAATAAACATGTCAAGTGACTTTGAGGTTTGTCATTGTGCCAATCAATATGCATTATCATTAAAAACTTGGACAATATTTGCTCCTTGCTTGGCTAAGTACAAGTTATATAAACTGATGGAAATGGGAATCGGAATCAACGGATGTGATGAGAAATTCTCTTTAAATAGTTTGAATTTGTTAAGAATGTCAAAATTAATAAATCATATCCACAAATTGACGTCATTTAGGTCAGTGATTCATTGAGTAACCACAATCTGAAGACGATTTGGTTATGGAAATATTTCAATTGAGACTCTTTTATTTACACAGTGGCTTACGTATTTGCTAACTTTCAAAACAGTCGCATAATTGTCTACATATTTGGTGTCTGCCGAACCCCTTAAAACCTACTATTTTTTATTATTATTATTTTTTTTTGTGAATTTCTTTGCCAGAAAAGCACTTAGTCTTATATGTCTTGTACAGGCAGAGGGCTCTTACTTAATCTTCATGTTGCTCAAGCCACCAATTACTTTGAGCGGTTAATGGTAATGGCAACGTGGGATAGTAAGTGCTTTCCTCACTGCTGTGACTTAAACGTTAGAGCAAACAGAAAGAATTACAGCACTAGTAACGCATAAGCTCAGTCGCTATATAACGTATACAATTGTCATCAGCAAAACCTTATCATCGCATATTAAATTCACATGAGATGCACACAAAAGATTCGACTTGTCAACAAGTATAAAATCAGAGTTATACTAATTGTCCTAAGTTTTGTATACATTTGGCTACAATTGCTTTGAATAGAGATAAGAGTCAGCAAAATTACAGTTGGGATTTACATCGTGTATCATTAAAATCAATTATTTGAAAGTGATAATAGGCATATACATTGAAGAAGTACACTTAATATGCGATGACTAGGTAAGAAATGATTCGCAGAAAATGTGCACTCGGTGAGAGCTGTCACAGCTGAAAGTGTACTTGTAACTTTCAATAGGAAATAATTTGGCTATTTTCTGCAACATTTAATAACATGTCAGTGTAAACTGGTTACTGGATTTCTCTCAGTCGATCACTCGCATCATTGATAATTTTATTGATTTTTAATTGATGTGCAGCAGCCATTGATTGCGGCAAGCTTTGCTCAATTTAAGCCGATATAGAAGCACAAACCAGAATAACTTTAGACGTTTCCGCTGATAGACGTAATGCTCTACGGTCCGGAGATAAATAATTCAAAGTGTACACACGATGTAAATACATGTGTAACACGTGCGCGTGCCTAATAAGTGTTATAATGCCAAATTTTAAATTGTAAATTGAAGCGAGCAGGAAAAAAATCGAAAAAAAAAATTATGTCAACGTCTCTGTGACCTAACAAACAAGTCATTCTATCAGCGAACCCAAAATGAGCCACCTTGCGGCGTTCGTTTGGCAATTACTCAAGTGATGCACTTGAACAAGCAAAATTCCGAGCAAATCAGGCAATAAAATAACTGAGGGTGATCCAAACGCTCTCCAAAGCTCTGGACTAAATGATACCCTGAATACAGCATTCATGTAAATATTATTACAACTAATCGTTAATCATGGCTTGTCCTCTAATTAAATTTTAAATTTAAATTTTATTTCATGGAAATTAAAAAAAAGCTTTTTTCAAACAAGTTGACTAATTTAATATTGATGAACATTTTAGTGTAATGTATACTCTGAAGACTAAAGTTTAAATTTTAAACCATTTTGTGAGGTATCTTTCATATTTACCGTCAAAAATGTGTACCGTTTTTCCACACATTTTCAATGATTTTAGTGGATGCATTTGATAAGGTCGACTGACAGTCTATCAACTTCACACAGTTCAGCTGAGATTTGTTTCGTTGTAATACAACGAGGAAGAATAATACAAAACAAGCAAGAAATATTAACAGGACCAACGACTACCATTTAAGAGCAGATGCCGGAGAGCAGAGAAAGTCGCAGTTACTTTCTCTCTCTCTTACAGCAGCTGCAAAGAAGCTGGCAGACTGCACGCCTCTGTCGCGCAACAATTTTCATTGATAAAAATGCTGGCATCTGCGTCCTGTGGCTCAGTCGTAGGCGAGCATTCAGTCAGCCAGTGCCAAGTGTCAGTTGCCACAAGCGGTATACGTATTTTGGGCGCCACAACGAGTCGAGAACAAAACAAATTCTAAGCGAACATTATTTCAAACGATAATCTTTTCCTGCATGTGCTAGACGTGTATATTTTAAATTTATGTTGTGTATACGCCGCGAAGAGCAAGAATTGTAAATAAATATAAAAGAAAAGACGCGCATAATTCGCAACAATATTTTAGTGCACTGCAATGTGATAAAAGTTAAGGCCGACCAACTGTCGCCAGTTTAAAAAATAAGTTGACTAACTTTTGAGCTAAGGTCATATTACAAAAAAAAATAATAAGAAAATTTTAACAAGCATCCGAAACTTAAAAACAGCACAGTAAAGCCAAAGAATCACTTCCAAAAAATTTAAAGATAGGTAAGCAGAAAAATGGAAGACTTTATTTTGCACAGTACTTTTTCTTTTGGTTTCTTTCTGATTTTGTCTTCAGTTTTGGTCATTATCAAAGTTATTGTAATATTTTATAAAGTTTCAAAGTAATATTAATGTATACAATTCATGTTCAACTTTGAGAGCTTTGAAATGAGAGCTAGACAAAACTTTTCTTTCGTGCTAATAGTTTTAATGGAATTCTTTGAAGGTTGGCCAAAACAATACATATTTGAAGCCTGCTGTGGATAAACATTTATGAATTTCAACGAAAATTGTGCAGATAAATCATATGAGCAGCAAAATAATTGAATACCAATTGACGGTTATAAATATTTATAAATATACCATTGACCTTTGCGTAAATCAAATGTGTGTTTGGTGAGCATTTGCCCACGACAGTTTTGCTGAAAAGGACTTAATTTTATATGTGCATTATAACTTGTGACCATTTATGTTATGGCCAATCAGGTAACATTCTTCGCCAATAATCCATTTTCCGAAAATTCAAAAGATAACAAAAATACAGTTTTGTATTTATAGTCAAACTTTGGCATATGATTTACGCATGATAAAAGTTGACCCACAAAGAATAGCTTCTGCTGCTCACCTGCATAAGTTGAACAACAAACTAATCATATCCGGAATTTTCTAAAAGAAACTTGGCAGCAATTGCATTTTATTTACTTGGCCCACCTGAGTGGATGGCTAGCTTTGTCACATTTTTTGCAGCTCTCGAAAACAAGTCCCCGCGTCGCCTGTCAGACAAACTGTACATGGTGACCGGCCAGGCAGCTCTGTGAACATTGTAGTGGCAGGACATGAGTTGAGACACTCAAGCATTTGACCTTCAGGCACTGGCCCGCTAGCAGAAAGGAATCTCTCTTCTGGGGTACACTTGTCCAGCGTATGCAGAATAAGATGTCACTTGAGAAGCGACAACTACACTGGGGTTGTATCACATGTATCTCACCTTTATGTCTTAAATCGCCAGACAAGCTACTATTAAAGCATAGCAAATTAAAAGGTTCGCCTGCAGATATCGCTCAACTTGCTGCATTTAAGCCTTCAAGTGCCTGTTGATGGCGGCATACAAATTTTCTAAATGCCAGTCAGCCTTGGGCTACACATTCAAGTGTACTGCAAAAATATTTCATTTATCGCTGGCGAATCGGGGCCAGAACCTATTCCTTGATGGCTGATGACTGCACAAAATTGCGGCACATAAGTGAAAAGTAGTGAAATGAAAACTGGGCGTACGAGCATAAATCAATATAAGCATCTATTAAGCTATCGAGGCTCGGTCGTCTGTGGCGACGATACATCAGAAATGTGGCATTGTAATACTTACGACAAGCCTTTAGAATAGGTCTCAGCTCGTCACAACTCACTTCACACACCAATACACACACCGCAACCGCCTAACTACACACACTCGTATAATCATGTTAGTGTCACCTACCCACAAATTAATTTGATGAAAATTAGTTTGAGCACATGTTCCATACATATTAAATAATGGTTTCTCCTTTAACGAAATAAAAAAGTTTGTCTGTGTTCTAGCTATTCGAGGTGTTGCAAGTCCTGTCATAAATAATACGGCGTTCTTCAAGCATAATGATTACTCCTACGTTTGTTATATGATATACAGGTCCGATCCATTCGGCACCAAACTGCCTTCTGCCAAAATTCAATAAATTCGGACTCTCTTCAAGGTTACAAAAGCACACAAATGTGCAAAGGAGTGCGTAAAAAAAAATAATAAATCAAGAAGGCATTACTTTATTATGTGGACACCTCCAACTAAAATAACAGAGTGCGTTTCGTGTCTTAATAAAACAGTACACCCGAAGCAGAAAGCAGACAGAATTAATTTCAAAGCAATGAATTCTTTTTGGGTTATTAGATTGTTAATGAAGTCAAAGGGACTTCCAGAAATTTTACTGACGATGTTAATGAAAGCAACCAGAAATCTAATAAGTTGCCCAGGCTTAAGTCAAAGTATATTTTCACGTTAAACATACCAAATAAATTATATTTATTCTCATTTAACTGTCAGCAGTTATGAGAATAATTTTTTGCGATTAATTAAATTGCAATTTTGGCATTTCACTCACTCTGCAAAAAATGAAAACGCGCTACAAAAACTTGTGCAACGCCAAAAACTAATGGAAACGTTGCATAAAACAAAAAAATATTTAATTGTTGCATGCTTTTAGGCGCAGATGTTGAAATTTCCGTTTCTGTTTCGTTGGAGCAGCGCTTTACTGTTGCAGCAACCGGGAAAAAGCATTTGGCACAAGCTACACGCTCTCTTCCCTCGCTCTAGCTATAATCAGGTGTACGTTCAGACAAATAAACCATTTCCTTCTTTGTAATTTAATTGTGAGTGCAGCCGAAGGCTGTATTCTGCGCCAATTATTGGTTAGGACAATCCGTCAACAGAATGTTTTGTATAATTCAAATCTATTTAAATGCCAAATAATGTGCATAAGACAATATATGATTAGTGAAGCGTTCACTCGTTTGTGTGTTGCGTTTGAAGACCAGAGTATACTAAAACACAATGGATTTCAAACTTTCCGTAGCTTTCATCAGCTGAATGCGAATTCAAAATAAGTGGGCTATCTGGTAATTGGGTGAGAAGCAAATGGGACACAACGGGAGAAGTAACAATAGCTTTAACATAATTGGACTTGGTGCCAATGGGATGGCCAAGAAAGCCAATCGAAAATCTAGTCACACAGTACACGCAGAGCATTTCACTAAAAAATGCATTATCCATGTAACACTCGTGCTCAATAGGAGCAGCTGGCCGAGGTTCTCTCAGCTAACAAGAAAACAATTGTTGTAGCTAACAATTGCGATGGATATTATTGACGGGCATTAAGGGTAGAGCAGATGCTAAGCAATTGCAACAATTAGCCATTGTTCACAAAAAAATACCATCATTAGAGACTTCTTCAATGAACTTGTTTTCAAATTGGTGTCCAATTGGTTTTGTTACTTAAAGTTTACACATCCTACACCCGACAAAAGCTTGCCTTTTAATTCAATAAGAAGTCGCTAGAATTGCCCTTTAACGACTTAAAAGTTTAGCTTAAGACTTTTGACCTTGTCAAAATTTAATTGATTTACAATTGTAAATTAAAATTAATATAATTTCTAAATGCTGCAGCTAAAAACAACATGTTCAGAAAGTATTGTGTCTAATGTGTCAATTAAGACTTTTCCGCAGATATTTATGGTTTCAGTAAGCCACACACAACTGTCATTTGTGACATCACAGCCAAACAATTATTAATTGGCCAATTCCATTGACCGAGAGAGACTATTACATTGCAGCCCTTTTCAGTGGACACAAAGAGTACAAAGGCATTTGCCCAGGCGGTAAATGAATTTTGCATTGCTGGTGGACCAAAAGCGAACCGTACAATGCAAATAGCGCTTTTCAGTATGTTCGCTTGTGTGTTGTTTGGCCATTGAGAGAGGCACATTGGTATCGGCCAATTAGTGCCAATTATATGCCGCTAAACAGGCACCATTGCCAGTCCAGTCATTAGTAAAGACCACAAACAGTCAAACAACGCACCAACCGGCAAGCAAAGGCAGCCACTTGCACAAGTCCCAACTGCAAGTTGTAAATAAAAATACCAAATTTAATGTCGTGAAAGAAGAATGGCCCCCGGCAAACTTGTGCTTGTTCTTGCTGCAATTGTTGATCTGCCCCAAAGTTGTTGCTTAAGAAAGTTTCCGCGACTGCTGCTGCTGCTGCTGTGGTAGTTCCGATGGTTCTTTCATTCTTAGAAGTTGGCCCTGCCTGCCAGCAGCAACTTGAAGAGCTGCTTAGTTGTTTAAGTTGCCGTTTGTGGCTTTGTAAATATTTGTGCTTTGCAGATGTAGAGAAACTGATGCTATCTGGCATCAAATTATTTAATAAGCAATTAGTTTGATTTAATTAAATGCTTGCTTGTGATTTACTTAAACCCAGAGCTGACCCTTTGTTTTTATTACACGTGCCCGAGCAACAGCTGCCAAATGGATGGAAATTGTTGTTGAATAAACCCACTTCAAGGTCATGCAGAGCCGTTAATTGATTTTGATTTTCACGTCAGCGATGCTTAAGTGTTTTCCTCAAATTTACATAGCGAGATTTACATGTTGATGTGCCAAGGCACATGGGAGATTAATGATGCATAAGCCCAATAAGATGCTGACACGATTTGAGCGACAATCATGACAATAAATAATAAATGTTTTGTTGGTTTTGATTTATGTATAAATTGGAACGCCTTTCCCTTTCTGTTCCTGACTTATCATGGTAAGTCCACTTCATAGATCTTGTCGAACTTCATGCCAACTGACTTATTTTACGCGTATTTTGACAGCTGCATCACTTTGCCATTTACATCGAGGTATTCACTTAAACAGGGAAATGGGGAGAACTGAATTTAATTCATATTTTCCCTTACTCTGGAATTGTACTTACTTATCTTATTGAATTCATGCTGGTCTTACCTATACTATAAAAAGGTTGTATGAAAAAGAAAAAGTTTAAAGTATAGTAAAGTTTAGGCATATTTCATCTTATGTGTCTGCCTGCATGTGATACGTATTATAAAACATGACAAAATGAAAAGTTTTAATGACAACCCATGAAACAATTAGTTGGTTGGGCATTCGAACTTAAGCTGTATTGATTAGAAAGTTGAGTTAAGGCTTGCATCTGTAAAAAAAATTCAAATTGCTTTTAAGAAGTAAAGGTTAATGAGCGCTCTTGGCAAATACCAAAACGGTTGGCTAGCATTGGAAAATCGGATTGATGCTTAAGATCGGCTTAAACATAAAATCCTCAGGACATAAATGACTTTTTAGTAGCGTATACGAAACACTGACAATCAAATCAGAGAAGACTCGTTAACCGGTAAATGCAATTTATCTGTATACTTTCAGTGCTGCTGTCCCATTGCAATTAATTGAAATCAACTCATTGACGCCGTGCGTGGGATGCTGAGCAGCACAAATGGAATCATGTGGATGTTCGGTCACTGGGCAGCATTCCCGATTCCGGTAATTGAGCTAATTGCAACTAAATAAGCGGATATCCCTGCAGGAGACAAAGGCGGCCGTTAGCCAAGTCAAGTCAAGGACACACATCAAGCATTCGCAGCGTGACAGATGAAATATTCAGTAACCCGTAGAAATGCCCGTAAGTTTACCCTAAAGGGCAAACAACAACAATAGCAAGAACAACAGCTGCAACAACAGCAGTAAACAAAGAGAAGGAAAAGCCCGACATGGAGACCATCATGTCGACATTACCAACGCTGACAGCGACCGATGGCAGTCAGTGGCTAACCAGCACCCTCTCCGAAGTCCTTGCCAGCAGTGGTGGTCGTGACGCTGCACAAAATGCAACGCTTGCTGCTGCAACGGCTGTTGCAACTGCCACCACGGCAGTGAATGTTAGCAAAGTTGATGACAAGCACCTTCATACGGTGAATGACAGCGACACAGATCTCACGTAAGTCTCTGCGTACCTCGTTACCGAGTCGATACCCTCAAAGTTTGACAGACGCCCAAAGCAATAGCAGACACATTGTTGACACATTCGGTCATATGTAAAATGTCATATGTATGTAAATAATGTAAAAAGTCACAAACAGATCTAAATTACTAAGTCAGATATTGACACCAATGCGATGCAAATGAATTTTATATCTGTCTTAACTTTGCAAGCCATGCCTTTCATACACAGACTAACTGCAATAAAATATATCTCGTTCGATTTTCTATAGAAAATTTAAATAACTGTTTGCTTCAATAAAGCTTGTTAGATTTTCTATCGCAAATTTAAATAAATGTTATCTTTGTGTGCTCATGAATAGACAGCCTTAATGAAATAAGAAACTGCATTAAGGCTCGCTCGGCTTAAATTGATATAAATGCTGAGAATAGTTAACACAGTTCCATGGCATAGACATTAATTGCTCGTTATTCATATCGATGCAGCTCATATCCCGGCTATATTCATTACCGCGATAAATACGACCTGACCTACATAGCCAAGGTGAACCCATTCTGGCTACAGTTTGAACCACCTGATACGAGCACCTTTTACATGATGGCTGGACTCTACTGCCTCATCTCTGTGGTGGGCTGTTTTGGCAATGCATTTGTCATCTTTATGTTTGGAAGCCGAAAATCTCTGCGCACCCCAGCGAATATACTGGTCATGAACCTGGCCATTTGTGATTTCCTAATGCTGGTCAAATGCCCGATTGCAATTTACAACAATATCAATGAGGGCCCAGCGTTGGGCGATGCAGGTAAGTGCATGGAAATTGTGAATCACAACTAATTCAAACAAGCTGCCCCTCCGCAGCCTGTCGCCTCTATGGATTTGTGGGTGGACTAAGTGGCACCTGTGCTATTGGAACGCTGACGGCCATTGCTCTGGATCGTTATAATGTTGTGGTGCATCCGTTGCAGCCTTTGCGTCGTTTCTCCCGCCTGCGATCCTATTTCATCATCTTTCTCATCTGGTGCTACAGTTTTGTGTTCGCTGTCACACCTGCGCTGGATGTGGGGCTGTCTGTCTATGTGCCGGAGGGTTATCTAACGACCTGCAGCTTTGACTATCTCAACAAGGATACGCCAGCAAGGATATTCATGGCACTCTTCTTTGTGGCCGCCTACTGCATACCATTGACCTGCATTGTCTACTCCTATTTCTATATACTCAAAGTGGTTTTCACGGCCAATCGGATACAGTCCAGCAAGGATAAGGCAAAGACCGAGCAGAAGCTCACATTCATAGTGGCCGCCATCATTGGGCTGTGGTTCATTGCCTGGTCGCCTTACGCAATTGTTGCCATGATGGGTGTCTTCGGGCTGGAACAACATATCACTCCATTGGGCTCAATGATTCCCGCACTTTTCTGCAAGACGGCCGCCTGTGTGGATCCCTATTTATATGCAGCAACGCATCCCAGATTTCGTGTCGAGGTTCGAATGATCTTCTTTGGTCGTGGTGTGCTGAGACGCGTCTCCACCACTCGCTCCTCATATATGACCCGTTCGCGTTCCTCCTTCAACCATCGAGTGCGCTCATCATCCAATGAAGGCGATAACCGCGCGGAGTCCTACAAGATGAACAACAACCTGATGATTGTTCCCGAGGAAACCGATGAGAACGAGGAGATTATTGTTGTACCTGAAATCAATAATTCCATTTCCATAGATATGGAGCAGAGTAAGTTTTAGAGCTGCTAATCAGCTAAGTTTTGCAGCTTAGCATATCAACTGGTTGTCCTCTTATATGTTTATATATCTGGGTAATTTATTTGGGAGAAAATGGAGAGAGAGAGAGAGAGAGAGAGAGAGAGAGAGAGAGAGAGAGCTATAGAATATTTTACTACTACTACTCATGTTGAGCACAAAAGAAATGTGGATAATTAGAGAAGGATGTCAGTAGGGGGATTAAACAAATCGTGATATGAAATGTACCAAAGGGATTATGTATACATAAACACTCGAATTAATTCACTTAATTGAGCTCGAAAAATCAACAACCAGAAATCTGAAATTATTGCATATTTTTTAATAAATAGCTAATGCTTATTTCGGTTATTTAATTGCATTTTCAGTGGCAAACGTTAAATTCACCTAAATATTTTAAAACTATATAAGACTCAGAAGTATACTTCCAGAAACTTAGAATTTAAATTGTTGAATAGAAAATCGTTCATCAGTTAAATTTCGTTTTTTTTTCTTTAAATATACCCTAAGTTAATCAACTTTTTTTTAATGCATCAAAAGTCGCTTTCTTTTAGGCGGCACAATTAAAATGAAACCCGTAATTGGAAACCCAGCCATTGTATTCTTTTTAATAAATATCTGCCTTCATTCTTGTCGTGTGTCTCTGCTCAGTTCCATTACTTGCAGAGCAATTATAGCCAACTTATAGATACGTAGATACAATGATACCCACTCGTATGCAAAAATAGAACATGGATTGAATGGGCATAGCGACGAAGTGAAGCAAAACATGTTCAATCAGCTTAACGTATATGATTGAGGATGAAATATACTTTAGCATATATGGTATATACTTATGCAACATGCAATATCGTATTTTAATTGGCTTGTATTTGTAATAATTCTATGTATTTAGTGTCTACTAATATAGTAATAATGTCGCTCAAAATAAGCTGCTGGAGCATTGATACAATTGGAAATGTATCTTGTGGATACTTGAATGTATTTGTATTTGTATCAAAAGGAAATTGTGGCTCAATATCATGCTGAGTCCATTAAATTGTAATCAAAATTATGCCAATTAATTTCGTAATTTGAAACGCCCCAAGACTTAAACGTACGTCTTAATATTGAATAGAATTTCCATAGAATCGATATTAAAGCTGATGTTTTATTGAAACTTTGTAATACGATAATTTAACACATTTCATTTATATGCATTGTTGAATAACTTAAGCTTTTGTCATTTATATATTGATGTATAAATTAAGCGATATTTGGACTAAAATATAAGGCCTTAACCAAGCCCTAATGAGTACTTGTACCTACAGAAACAATAACAAAACAAAATGCAACCCAAAGATACCCATTTGAACTAAGGAAATGAAAATGATTACTTTTAGCGGCAATATAATACGAATTTATACTATTTAAGTGTTTTATGCTTATAAGTTTATGTAAGTACAAAAAATAGTATAAGATATTGTTGATAGGGTGTACGCAAGGGAAGAGGGTAACTTTAGACAAGGTTGGTCACTAAAAAGAATCGTTGATTAAAACATAAAAAACGTGGCTTACATAAAAAAAAGAGAAGAATTATAATTCAGCCTCCACCATCCCCTTTAATAATTTTCTGAGTCTTTGTCATCAAAGCAACATATTTTTTTAAATTAAACCGATGTACCCTTTCTGGGGTTCCGCAGCCTACCCATATCCACCTGGAAAAAAGCTTAATTATATAATAATTTTCACAAACGTAACTTTATCTTCATATCAACATATTTTTTTTCGAATAGTCTGAGTCCCAAACCTAACGGGTTACCCTGGGTACAATGGCTTATAGTAAAAAATAAGAAAGAAAAACCGGAAAAAGGTAATTGAGCCCTTCCTTGCGAAAAACCGGATACGCCCTTGAACTCGTGTGCATGAAAACAGTAACACAAACAAAACAAAAGTAAAACATGGTAAAAGAGAACTATGAAACACTGCTATTACAGGAGTAAAGCCAAACTAGATATTAGTCGATGTCTAAATACCCTTAAAGATGTCTACTTAGAGATGCATATATTGCAATTGCTGTTTTTGTAATTCATTATTGTTGTTTTTGACCAAAATTTTCATGAAACTGGCGAGCTTACAGAAGAAACTATGTTATTTTCTAATTTTTAACTTACATCCGTAAGCACTAACTAACCATTTGTAAGAACAATGCAAAATCCTTATATTAAAACCATTGTTATGGCAGAGAGTGTATTTGCTTTTGTTGGCCTGCTTGTGGATAAATTTACCACAGAGAACAATGGAATGAAAGAGCTACACCGAATATTTGCTAGAGCTGTCCCCAAAAACAACAAAGCTTACCATGGAAGATGTAGCCAAAACGAAAAAATAAAAATAAAAGAAAAAAATCCAATTAGCATATTTAAAATGGTCTCGGACAGGTGTGTTTGCTCGAGCTCAATTCCAACTTCAGTTTTTATTTTATTTGACTTGATGCAAACTAATTTGTATTTACTACTTAACATATTCGTGTACTCGTATGTTTGTAAAGATCTAAGCGAATAAAAATGTAAAAACGAATCTGTCTCCTTGTTACGAATAAGCAGCTGAACAGAATACGCTTACGGATGCATCGAAATCACTAAAGGCCTTCAATGCATTTTAATTGAACTGCGAACCGACGGACAAAGCACACAAGTCAAACTCCTGTGGTGCTGCCTCAACAGGTGCACAGGCAAATAAAAGATGATAGTCGTTAAATGGCTCCACAAGGACAATCATATATATATACATATATTGATGTATATACATATATATGTATCTGTTCGTACATGTAGATTGGGTATTAAGGTTAAACAGTATGTGTGTGTCGGCGTCTTTTATTGACCGGCAGCAACAGTGCGTATACTTAATCTAGCAGCATGCATTTCCCATTCATAAAATTCCCAGTATTTTCGCTCGCGAGAGTATATGGCAAGGGTGGCCAACAGCTGAGAGCTGCGTCCCCGTATTTTGTTGGTGGAAATCATTGGCCAGACAACGACAACGACGCCGGCGCCAGTTATGCCGATGGTCTCCTCGTCATTGCCATCGCCATCGCCATCGTCGACTCAGTCGCGGTCGCAGTCGCCGTCGCCGTCACCGTCGAAGCATCGAAGCAGAGAATTTAAACGTAGCCAGCATAATACAAATTTCAGTCGGCTTTTTCACGACGCGCCCGCGGTTGTTTGTTTCAAACAGCAAATTCAAGTGCATTAAATAGTAAAATAATTTATTTTTTTAAAGAATATTGTGAAATAACCCAAAAAAATAAAAAATAATATAATAAAAAACCATGATACAAATGTTAAAGTTAAAGTCGGCGTCGAGCACAGCATAAAGTGTAAGTCATTATGAAACGCTGTGTGTGGGTGTGCTTCAGCATCCCATTCAGGGATTATGCTGGTAAATCCCGCGTGTGCTATGGCTGTATGTGTGCGTGGGTGTGTGTGTGTGTATATTCCGGGTGTAGATGCCTTGGTCCCAAACTAAGTTTTTTGGCCAGTTAATTTTCTTTCGATTTTTCACTGTTTGTATGTACCCGCATTTTGTTGCCAGCTGCTGCTGCTGCTGCTGCTGCTGCTTGCTGTACTTACTAGGCAGTTAACCGGCTCTGTCGACGTGGCTGTCTGCGTCTCCTCCACACAGCAAACGACTCCTCGGCTGGTTCATTGTACTTGCGCGCATCCCTGTGCAGCGCCAATGCTCGCTCCGAGCAGCTGAAAGCGATTTGCAGTCAACAACATCAAGCCAATTGTAGTTTTTGTTGTTGTAATTGCTTGGAGATGATATGGGGGTGTATGCATGGGTATGTGTGTGTGTGTGTGTGTGTGTGTGTGTGTGTGTGTATGTGTATCGTGTGTTCAAAGCTAAAATAAATATTGACCAAACAAACGTCATTTATAGGCAAGAGCAATATATTTCTAGCAGCGATTTATCTCAGTGCAAACGTCAACCAAACAGTTTCATATATTTACATATGGGCATAATTTGTATGTAAATATATATAAATATGCCTGTTGTTGAACTTATGTATGTGTGTGTGTGTTTGTGTTAGCTTGTAGGGGTTGTTTTTGACAAACAGACGCTTCAGTTGTCGTGCCCAGAGCTTATTAATCAATGCATTCCCCAAAAATCTGTTTTTATTAGACACACGCGTCGTATGCGTAATCTTTGCATATTGAAAACACTTTAACGGCGCCCTTCCACGTTGCACATGCATGTATATCAAAAACACTTTTATGGCTTCCAACAGCGAATGTAAATAGCAACAAGCCGGCGGCGCTGAAACAAAGCGTCTGCCCCACTTCAAGCAAATGACAACAGCAACTGAAATAACAACAACAACATCAACAGCTGGCAACGACAATTGAGGGAGACACAAATGAGCATGCAAGGAACACAACTCAATGGCCAAAGAGGACTGACACACCCCAGACAAGCAACGACAACAACAACAACAACAACAAGAAGAACACCCCAGGACTGCCGAGTGTTACCATCGCATTACACATACGACGCGTTTGCCTTCGCCGGTTGCTGTCGCTGGTGTTAGTGTTAGTGTTACTTGTGCCACAATGCAAGTCAAGTGAAGGCGCCATGACTGTTGACGGTTTTACTGTCACTGCTATAATTATTACTGTAGTAGTTTTTGTTGTTGTTGCTGTTGCTGTTGGAGTAGGTGTTTGTTTGCATGAAGTCTGCGAGGAACTCAGACACTGTGGCCTATTTTGCCTATGCATGTTCTGAATCGGATTTAAGCTGATCTCTTTTAAGATTACACTTGAATAATACTATAATACAATTCACCAATCCGAACCTTAAATTATCCTTATCGAGAATTCTGAAAGTTTTCAGTTATTGCTTTACCAATTAGTAACTTCTAAAATAAAACAAACAGATTTTAAATGATTTCTGCTCAGCTTCACAATTTAATACTTCAAAATTTAATGGTAACTAATTTAATTAGATTTCAATGTTTTTTTCACTCCGATGCTCGGCTGCGTTTTTTTTCCCCCAAATGTCGAATTTTCCAGCAATTTGTGCTCTGCACTCTCCGTTTCCATAACTTAAACACAAAAAGCTTTAACATTGGAGAACAATGACGTCAATGTGCACGTTGCGTTTGTTTTTGTTTTCATTAAACAGTGGCGTAACAACTGAGTTGAAAAAAAATCAACAAATCGAAATATTTTTTTCACTGGCAGCTGCGAATTCCGATTCAGATTCAGATATAGCGGCAACGCCATCGACATTAATTAAACCGATGCCCGGCAGAACAGAAGAATGTACACTTTTTTTTCCTCAGATTCATGCCACAAAATTGTTGTGTGCCGCACCCTTCCGCAACGATCCCTGCACACTCTCACACTCGGTTGCACACTGTGCGGCACTAATGACCGCTCGTTTTTGTTTTTTTGGCAGCCATGCCAGAAGGTTGCATTTCAAATCTGGGCTGCAGTTGCCTCTACGTGGCTGGTTCATCAACGCTGCCCTGCTCTGGCAAACGTATGAATTTATAATTGCTTCATTTCATTGGTGCCTTTGCCACTCACTAGTACACTTTCAACTCGTAATGCAATGTGCCAAAATTGACCCTCTCTCTCTCTCTACCTGTTTGTGTCTTTCTACAAGTGGGTTGTTTATTTATGGGTGCACACCTATATTCATCCTTCGTCAATCGAAGTATTGCCGAGTGTTAATATTTGCGTGTTTGTGTTTATTTTCATAACTAGAACAAATATTTGCCATATAAACATATCAGCAACATATAAATTAACTTAAAGCATTTCTAACAAAATTGTATGGTCTTCAGAAGCTTAAACAACCAAAACAATTTCTTTAATATAAATGCGAATAGCAGGAAGTAAAATTAAAAGATACAACATAAAATATAAATTTTCGCATTTCTTAGTTGCAGAAAATATAATAAATAAAAGGGATTAACTCTCGTCTTGGATGTTGCATGCCATGAAATCAAATTCTTAAAATATTTCCTTTTCATCAGAAACTGAACTGCTGCAATAATAAAAAGAAAAACATTTTCATTGTCTTCCTGCAGTTTAAAGATTTAACAATGGAGTAAGCGAAACTGCCGGAAATCAAGTAAGTAAGCCAACCAAGCAAGTAGGCAACCAGTCAGACCAGTCCGTCGCTTAAGCTACACAACCGGAGATATTCAGGAGCTTAAGCGGATTGGCATCATCAAGAGCAATGTTTGATGTTACCTGGCTGCCCACCGCTTGTGGCTCTTTGGCACCGGCACTGATACCACCGGCTCACATCGTTGTATTGTGGTACTTCTGGGAGAATTATGCACGCTACGTGGATCGGCACTTCTGCACGTGCTCCTGCTGGGATACGGTGTTCAAGGGTCCCTACGAATCGGGAGTGGCCGCCTACAAGCACATGTACTTCAATGCGACGCCCAATAGCTTCAAGATGTGGATATTGACGGTCTTTGCTGTAATTGCACTTTACGAGTGCATCAAGCGGCTTATCGCCCTAATCCTGCAGCAGCGAGTGCGCTACTCTATGCTGCTACTGTTCCTGCTGTCCATCTTCTCGCACTATTATGCCTGGTGGGCGTACATCAACTACTACAACGACGACTACTACAATCAATGGAATCACCAACTGTTCTTCACGGTGAGCTCAAAAGCCTCTTCACAAACTCATGACCGAGTGCATATTTATTTGCACTGTGTCTGCTCAAGTGGTGACCTGCCCCTGGCCCTGCCCCTGCCTCTGCTCCTTGCCCCGCGGTTATCTATAATTTATTAGCAAAGTTAAGCTAAAAATTCCACTGCACAAAACTTGTACACACAATATGCGCTCTGCATTCGCGTTGACCTCAACTTTGCGTCCATTCACGTTCTTCACGTTCGCCCACTTCTAAAGTTGTGGTACTCTGGAATGCTGTGGCTAGAAATTTAAGGATAAATTGGGTACTGGGGCAGTCCCTGCTGGCGAGTATAAATCTGTTAAATGACCAAGCTAAAAAGTTTTCAAGTGCTTAAGCACTGGATTCAAAAAGTGCAACTTTCATAGTTAGCCAACGTTAATGAGCATTGCCAATCATGCAATCGAAACAAGTGCACTTACTGCCAATCCCAAGGGCAACAAGTCGGGAAGCGAAACGCAAAAAATAATTTAAGGCAGAGCTTCTAATTTTAGAAGCCTGTTTAAAATTTAATTAGGGTCGTCAATCACTTCAATCAGTTGCAGTTTTTCTATTCCACAATCTGGACTCACAAAAGCCCATAATTTATGAGCCCGCATGGACAAAAAAAAAACTAAAAACTTTGGCAAAGTGTGTTAAAGAATGCAAATAAACATGGCTACAAATCTGAAACATATATTTTTTTTGGTAAAAAATTAATAGATATAAAAAGAAGACTACATTCAAAACTGGAAACGCGTTTCTCATTCGAAATTCACGTTAAAATTATATCCACAAAAAAATGTCTGTGACGATAGGTAAAAATTTTCTAACATATTTTCATAGCGCGGCCTCTAAAAGAATTTTATATTCAAAGTTGAAAAGGCGACTCTCGCTAAAAATGCACGCTGAAATGAATCCCTAAAAAGTGCTTTTAGTGACGGGTCTAATGCAATTTTCCAAAAAAAAAAAACTATACCGCATTTAAAGTTGAAAACACGAATTTTAAGCGCAACTTTTATTCTAATTTTACTTATAGGTAACGGAGCTATTCTCCACAGTGCTGGTAATGCACTTGGCCAATACCACGAATGTGGTCAAGCCCAAGAAGGTGTTCTGCATTGTGGGCATTGCACTGCTGCACATCCTCGCCGGGAGTTTCGATCAGTTCTTCATGAATGTAGTGCGGGGCGAGGGGGCAGCCCACCAGGTAGTACGCGACATTGGATTCATGTTGCCCGATCTGTTGCACTTTGTCATACCGATTTGGCTGTTGCGCCGCGCGAGAAGTGAGAACTTTTCTACGCGTCCCTTCCATCGGGACCGGAAGCTGCATAGAGATATTGTGGCCATGCTGTGCCTGGTGTCCATGCTCTTTGTGCTCTGTACGATTTTGTGAGAACGAATCCTGTTTGGCGCCTACGAGGAGGCGCACGGCAAGGTAAAACCAGCTCAGGATGCAGCCGTTTTGCTGCTGAATCGTTACCGCATGTTGGCCAACAACAATGTGCATAACTAGAAGCTGGCTGGACGAACTGTGCCGGAACGAACTGTGGACAATATGCTGCACTTGCCCGTAAGTGTGTGGGCGCAGCCACGCCCTTGTGCTTGTAGTTACGTACAATTTATGTTTTGCCATTTACGATTTGTGATAGTTTTTTGTAATGCGTTCGTTTTTTTGGGAGGGGGGCAAAATTATATCGAGACATATACATACGAGTATTTATCTAAAACCACTTATCAACAACCAACCAACCAAACATAATCAATACGGCAAACTGTTGACTTCCATTTTTTAGAAATGTTGGCCGATGCTCTGTTGAAACATATCTATATACAAATCCATACCCCATACACAAATGCACTAGGCACAACTAGAGAAATTATCGAACCGAACGAACGCTGGTTGGGTAACAAAACCGATTTAACCCATTATGATTAGATACAACGAACGAATAATTAGCTTAAGCTCTGGAAAGGCATTAACTGTTAATGGACTGGAACGATTAGTGACAACCTCAACACAACATTTTATTGCCAAGTATTCAATATATACCCACCCAGTGTTATTCTATCTTAGCTTTAGATGCGATTTAGACTGTTGTTGGATAATACATATAGCATTATTATATATACACCTCGAAATATTCCAATACTGTAGTTGAACAAATACAAATAATTACAACAAAATTACAAATTTGAAAACCCCGTAGTAATCAAAAATAGCGTTTAACGATATTGTTATAAATATTTGAGATAATATAAAAATGGAATAGCCTATAAATATGTATACACCCAAATACACACACACATACACACACACACACAAAACATTTACATCAAACATATATTTTTAGTATACCACATTATATTAAATAAACATTAAGAGACTGAAAACTGGCAAATCAATTAGTTTCCATAGTTTCCATAGTTTCCACTGGCAGCCGGTAAGTTCGCAAACAAAAAGATTTTTGTTGTATATAATTAATTTTATTGAAATTTGAAAAATTTATATGTCAATGTAAACACACAGTGTATATAGTTCCATCTATATATACATATGCTAAGGTATATTTCAAATATGCAATTGCATTTTCCAAAAATACAATTCGCTTTTATTATTTCGTTACTAAATGTTTAAAACTTAGCATTTTGTTTAAATACAATTCACTTTTTTTTCGTTTTGTGTAAATTAGAAGACATTTAAAATGATTTACATAATAATTATATAGAGAGAAAAACGTATTAAATATAATGGAATGTCGTGGGTTTATGTGTATTCGTATATGTATGCATAAATACTTGTACAATACATAAATGTGATTGGCTGGTTGACGGGCTGCACAGCGTGTAGCAACTTAAAGTACAATTGGTAACTTAATTTTGGTAAACAAAATGTGTATAAAAGTCAACTAAACAAAAATGGACGGTCTTCGATGACTATTGAGTTGTTCAAAGTACAAAGTAAAATACAAATTTAAAATAAAATGCCATTAAACAACAGAAGCGAAACGTTTACAAAAGAAGTAAAAGTGTAAGTAATCAGCAACCAATAGTAAACCAAATTAAAAGCAAAAAACTTGCTAAAAATAATTGGCAGTGTAGAAAATGCCTTAATTTCTCTGAATGATAATTTATCATATTCGTTTCCTAGTTGGTTTGATTTTGTGTTTTTATGTATATTTAGTGGTTGAGTCGTCGCTCAGTTGTGTGTGTTGCTGATTTTGTGTTTAAGGCGATTAATTTTCAACAGTTTGCGTGTCTTCTTGTCGTTGCTGCACTTGTTTATTTAGATGAAAATCTCTGTACGCTTTCGGACCTGGTGGCCGGTGGTCGAGTGTAAGACAGCGTCATCCGGATCATCGGCACCATCGGCGCCATGATCCTCGTGCGTCAAGTAGTCGCCCTTGTGACGATGCAAATAGCGTCCAATTAGGAAGAACATTAATAAAAGCAGCAGGAAGAGTATGACAAGCAGGACTGTAAAACAGAAATGATTAATTACAACGCATTTTGTTTGGCTCTAATGATTTAACTTACATGCCAGCAGCACTGAGTTAACTTCATTGTAAGCCTTGCGCAGCTTCTCCTCATCCACCAGTGGAGGCGGCCTAGTCTCAATTTCAATAGGCGGATGCGTTACGGGTTCAACCCCGCAAAAGTCTTCAGTCAATTGAGCTAGTAGAGAGATAAGAAATGTAACCAATGCTTTTAAATGAGTAAGCAACGCAAAACTTACAGCCCAGAGATTTGACATTATTGGGTGGATTCTGTTGGAACATCAGCTTAAGTGGATAAATATCATCGAACTGAACACGTGAAACACAACCAACAAAACCGTCGGACATTGAGGTGTTCTTGCCAATGTACATGTATTGAATATTGTTGAACTGCGCATCCGCCGACGCCTTTATATCAAAGTTATACTCGACGGGCTCGTAGTTATCCACGTGCAGCACCACCGTTGAACCGCTATTCTTACGCGTAAAGCGCACATCGTGATACTGTCCCAGACCGAAATGCTTCTTGGGAAATATAATTTCCTGTCGCTCAAAGCCAAAGTCAAAGACGCACCGCAAATGACCTGCCAAGAGGAACCAATTAAACCCTTTTCTATGCAACAAAAGAGCATGTAAAGTCACCTGAATTGGAAATTTGTATGGTCAGATATTCGCCAGTCAGATTCGATGAGAAGCCCAGCAGGAATCCTTTGGGTATTGTTGTTGTGAAACCCACTCGAATATTCTCCGCAATGGTGGAACGGAAAGAGCCCTCGAACTCATAGCGTATAATGGAGCTAGAACGCAAATTGACGCCAATCTCTGCAAGCAAAATCAGACAGTTCGTCAAAGAAGCTTAAGATTAATATTCATTTAGCCTACCATCCGCGCAAATGGGTCCCTTAAAGGCGCTCCAGCGGCAATCGCAGCCATAGCCATCGTAGCGCTCAATGCAGGTGCCGTTATTCAGACAAGGACTCGATTCGCAACGACCCACGCAGCCGGTACTGATGCCATAAATGCCACGCATGGAGTGCTCTTTCAGATCCACCATCTTTCCATTTAGCAACAGAGCACGGATGCAGCCTACATAACCATCACGGTATTCCGTCGTGGAGCCGATAACCAAATCGGATGTCAGATGGAGAGCACGCACTGGACCTGGCGGTTCGCGCACTTCTGCCTTAATGGAGCCATCAACAACCAGACGCGCCTCCTTGCGATTACGCTCCACGCTCACCGTGTGCCAGTTGTTGTCATTTAGATGGTAGCTAGTGCCCACATTGACACCCAACGGACCGCTGCCGGCCTGGTACTGAAACTGCAACTTATTGCCGCCAATCAGACTCAACTTGATGTAGTCTGTGGGGCCAGTGGCATGGAACAGCACTGAGTTCTCCTGTGTGGTGCGGAACTCCAGATAAATATCACCCGAGTGTCCCATATCGAAGGGTGGCAAGTTAATGGAAGCATCAGCGATGCGGAACGTCACCACATTACTGAACAGATCGTCGCCTTCGCAACGCATCGGTCCCAGCGTGTAGCGGCCCTGCTTCTCATCCAACGGCGTGCCAGTGTCACCAAACTTCACAGCACGCACAGGCAGATGCTCCTTTTCACGAATATCACCGCCATCTTCAGTCCACTCTAAGGTGTTGGAATCACAGTTGCACCACTTGGTGGGGTCATGACACTTGCCCAGGATGCCGCACTCGCATTTGCGTGAACCAGGCAAAGCGCCCGCCCAGTAATCCATGGGCTGATTGTTGCGCGAGATCCACCAGGAGAAGGGACGGAAATTACCAGCTTCAGCTATAATAAAAATATTATGTGAATGCCCAATAAGAAGGATGATTGGAAATATAAATATTTACATGGTGAATTGAAAAGACGCGACGAACGACATGAGTAGCTCAGACGCTGCCAGCAGCTGTGTGAGCGATTCAGCAGGGCCTCGATCTGCAGTTGATTGGCATCATACATGATGCTCTGCTCAAAAGAGCCGGGCTCCTGGAAGCCATCCACCGTCGTTGTGTGCTCCTGACTGTGACTCAGTGTGGTTATAACTCGACCATCGGCTACACAACAAGATTTGATTAGATCTATTGCCATCAATAACAATGTCGAAGCACTTACAGTAAAACTCGCAGGTAACTGGGAAGGGCTCCAGCGGACCGCTGCCATCCACATCGATATTCAAGTTAACACGTTGCTGCACATGCTGCACATTCTTCAAGGCCTGGCAGGACAGAGGATTGTTGGCTAAACAAAGAAGGAGAGCGAATGACAGCGAGCAGAGATACAATAATATAAAAGTTTGCCACTTACAAGTATGGCACACAGCTCCCGCATAGCCGGTGTGGGCACAATCGCAGAAGAACTCCATGCTGTTCTGATGACAGACGCCCTTGTGCTGGCAGGGATTTGGATTGCAGCGATCAATCATTTGGCAGGCATCGACAACAACCTCGTCGCCGCAACATACTTCCTCGCCCTGCACCCAGTCCTGTGGCAACTTGTAGTTACCATCCACCGAGATGAGTCGCATGCAACCGACAAAGCCATTCTTATCCTTGCCACCAGCTATGTAGTATGTGTGTCCTGTGGCTATCTGCAAATTCTTGGTCGTTGTCATAGGCCGTTGATCAATGTTGAGAATGAGACGATTGCGCTCGATGGAAAGCACAAACGAATGCCATTTGCCATCATTGAACTGCTCGTCATAGTTGTCCAGAATGATGCGCGGCTTATCCTTAGCCTTTAGATCGATCTTCACTTTGCCAAACTCCAGGAACACTTTTATGTATCCACCCGAATAAAAGTCGTGATGCAGCATGACGCCAGTCTCCTCGTAGGTGCGGAAATAGAACGACACATTCAAACGCTGCGAGTTCTCATAACCCTTCAGTCGCACAAACGAGCCGCGCGTCGTGAAGGTCACTGGATAAATCGGAGGCGAGGGGCAGGCATATATAGTGTTCACCTTCATATAGAGATAGGCCTCGCCCAACTCATAGCTATCCTTCATGGTCTTTATAAAGTTGGTAGAGTTTAGATAAATGTTCTCGAGACACCCCGAAAAGTTCTGCTGTACAATGAGGCCCTCCTGAACATTGGGAACACCACCCAAATACAGCTCCCGATTCAGATTCAAGCGACTAAACTCGCCCTGAATGCGACCACGCACAATGACACGATCCACGGAGAAGATGATGTCGCGCCGATTACGCGAGATAACGACATCGTGCCACACGTTATCATCCAGCAGACTGCCGACGGAGAGCGAGGTCATAATGCCTGAACCAAGATCAAGATTCAGCACCATCTTGTTGTCCTTCAGCTGCAGGGCATAGTAATCTCCTTGAGTACCACGGGAGTACATCATGACACCATTTGCGAAGGCAGTCTTGAAACGGAAGCGTATCGACTCCTGGGCGGAGGCAACGGGCTCACGACGCAGATCGTAGCGCACCAGTCCAGTGCCATTAAAATACAGATTCTCCGAGACTGTGAACATAAACATTAATTACCTTAAATAACTGATGAAATAGGTTTTATTTTAATTATACTCACTGTATTCACAGCCGTAGAGCTCGACACGCATGGAGATGCGATCGTGCCAGCGTGTGGGATTAACGCGCACCCACTGTGCGATGATGGGCACCTCAAAGACATTATAGTGTATGGAATTGCCGTCGGAATTGCCCTTGAACATCTGTTTCGCAAAAGTAGTTGTGATATTAATATAATAAGATCAAACATAGAAATAGCCTTGCACCATGCAACAATATTCAGTTTTGTTTAGTCAAGTTTAAGTTTAGGATTAAGTTCGATTTAGGTTTAGACTTAGGCTGTTGTTAGTCACTGGTTACCTGCGGCTCGCTTGTGGGATTTACGTACGAGCGCCAATACTCGCCATCATCCGAGTACTGGACAATGTACTCCGTGACGAACTCATCGGTGTGCATGCGTCCCATGGTGGCAATCTTGCGCACCATACGCGCCCCGCCCAGATCGAATGTTAGAAAATGGTTATACGTATTCTCGACGGGCGTCCAAGCAGAGTTACCTGCACCGGGTGCAATTCAGGGGTTAAGATTATGTCAGATTAGGTGAGTCAGCACATTATTAGAAAGCAAAGTGTGAAACTACAAAAAAAAAGTACATAAAAACTACACCACATAAAATAAAAGCCATGCAAACAAATGAATACAAATACAAACATACAACGACAAGCACAAATGCAAATAAGGCGTTAAATATTAATGAAAATCTGTAGATTTTTGTGAGCAGCTGTTTTAGTTAGCTGGCATATCCGGGCTCATGTCTCTGTGCCAGCCACCACCATTAAAACCCGAGCACATTGATTGGATTAGGATGAGATTTGAAGCGGGTGGTTGGTTGTTGCGCGGCTTACCTTTATGTTGCCACCGGGCTCTTTATAGTCGGCAAACTCGAGATCTGTGATGCCATAGCTAATGGTATACTCTGTCACATATTCATTGCTGTGCGGGCGTCCTTGCAGCGCAATGTGCGTAACATTCTTCACCACACCCAAATCAATAATCAGACGCTGATCAAAGTCCGAACTCTTCGCTGACCAGGACGTGCCAGCTTTGGTGTGGTGGTGGGAGGCAGTTAAAAATTAATTGATAATTTAAAAATGAAAATGAAAATAAAAATAAAAACAAAATCAATTGTGAACTCAAATGGGAGGAGGGAGGGTGGAGGTGGATCGATTAGTTACAGACAAAATGTTGGCCATCGTTGCCAATTAAGAGGCCATAATTTAAGGCGATTTCGCTTGACAGCTGCAAGTGGCCCGACCCGACCCGTTACCACCAAAGGTCCTCAACAAATGCAAGGGTGAGAGCGAGCAGCAAACCCCTGCCATAGAACTAAATTCGCAACTGCAGCTTGCAGCAGCAAACAGCGGGGAACAACAGGGGTGAGCCCAAGTGCTGGTGTTAACACTAAATGGAGATGGCAGGCGGACTGAGCATAAACAATTCAGAGCCCGTCCGAGGATTCAGCTTTTGTTTTAATGGGCCCGGCGTGGCCAAAGACTGTGTGAACAAACTGTGTAAATGCATCCGATCGCCAGGGATTATGCTCAAATAAAGCAAATGGTGCTCAAGTAGTGTTGAGTTCAGTTTCAGTGCCGCATTAAAGTTTGCCATCGATAAAACTTTGCTCAACAATTCTGGAATGCCAAAAAACATAAAAGGAACTAAAAAAAAAAATACATTTATACTTGGGTGACGAAGTTGAAATACCCTTGCAGATCTCAACTGTTTACTTACAGCATTTTATCAACTCTAGCCACAAAGACGCATCAAGTGTGGACGAACAATTCCATATTTACACGTGGAAGTTGAAGCTGTTTATAAACATTTATATTTATACGGTTTAAGTTTGTAGATACCAAAATGAGCTTGTTACATGCATTCCCGCAACTGCCTCATACCCTTTCCACACGTATTTAATGGGCACAGGGTATACACAAAAATGAAATAAATTCAGTGAACCTGGCTACCAGGTCGCTACCCTTTTGTCGAGACTGTGGTGTTCCGTGTCCCGTGTTCCGTTCGTGCATACATTTAGCAAACAACGTTGTCTGGAACATGTCTGGGGCCCATTACGACAAGCGAGTTGAGCAGGAGAGAGTGCCTTCATTTGGGTTTATTGCCTTTTAAGCATATTTCCGGCTTACGTCTGATTTCATTTGTGTTTTTGTTATTGTTGGCAGAGAGCTGGAATTTGTGGACAGCTGTTTGGCACGCCAATCAAACGCTCGCTTACAATCTTTAGAGGATGAAGTGAGAGTGAGCTATCAAAAATAAAATTACATTTATTTCAAAATCACAAACTAAGCTAATTTTTTGTATCGCTAGCGCCTACTGATGGCGCTTATGTGGCTTGAGTAGCGCCTCCTTGCAGTAGGCAACCACATCCGGTTGCTCGGCGGCGGCGTTGCGCTCAATTAGATTCTCGAATGGAAGAAATTCAAATCTCGCATGCTCGTGTGGCAGACAATTGCGGAATGCGATTGCGGCACAGTACTTGGGTGATAGTAAATGCTCTTCGAAGTGCCACTGCGTCATCGGGGTGCCATTACAGCGCAGCGTGGTACCGCAGAGCGGTGAGGCGGCCTCCTCCAGCGGGTGTGTAGTGTCCATTGAGAAGCTGATCTTTTGCAGATCAATGGTTATGCCAACGCCCAGTTCCTTGACATAGGCCTCCTTCAAGCACCAGTGCCGCATAAAGGCCTTGAGCTGTGCCCGCTCATTATGCTGCGGCCTGCCAATGTAGCTCCACTCCTGTGGCGAGAATTTGCTCTGCATGAGGCGAAAGAAGTCCGCGAGGGATTTGCCGCCATTGTGTTCGATTTTCATGACATCCGCACCAATGCCAAATTCGGCATCATCTTTATTGCCCTTGATGCCCGCGAGTATCACCATTTTGCCCTGATGCGACACATTGAAACTGAGGGCGACGTTCTTCTTTTGTGCCTCTTCCTGTGCCTGCTGCACCCAGTGGGGCTTGCCGCGTGTATCGCGTGTGAATTGCACTTGATGATAGGGCTGCCCGCTGCACGTGCTCACAAATTTGCGCATTAATAGGCGCCCAATTAGCGAGGATAGAAAGTCATCGATAAAGTGAAACTTCATCAGACGCGTTCGCTCCTCGGGCTGGATGACGGCAACAGCATGCGTCAGCTGCGGCAACGTCGGCGTCCATGTGCTCAAATCGAACGCCCATCGTGTGCAGATGTGTTTGTTCATTGGATTGCCGTTGCAAATATCTTTGCACTTGTATTTTATTTTATTAAACTGCAAAACATTTCGACAAATTTCCCTTATATTTTTTTCTACTTAATCAACTAATTTGCTAATGCGCTGCTTCTTCTTAACTGGTGGAATTCAGTAAATGCGACGACACACGCATCCAACGAGTTAGCATTGCTGTGCAGCGAGTAGAGTTGTCAACGAGCGCCAATTTTGGAAGGGTGGGGGGCTGTTTATTTAAAATGTTTGGCGGCTAAATATCAACTAAAGTCAACCAATACTGAGAAGCGTACAACTAATCAAGTCAAAACAAACAAATAACAAACGCAACTAATAAAACAATCACTAAAGACAACTGAAATCAAAAGTAATTACACATACAGCTTGGACTTACCATTTAGACGCGCCTTATCCGGGCCACGTTCAGTCAACGATGATGTGGCCGTCAAGACCGAGTTTTCCAATAAAGGTTGATTACATTCATAGTCGGAAAAATAATCACTGAAGGAATCTGCAATGCAATGCCAAAGAAACAACAATAATTATAGCTTTTCTTTTTTTGTGTGGTAAGAAGTAGATGTATGACCCAGTTATTTGCCGCAGATATATATATATATATATATATATATATATAATATATGATATGTGTATATATGGAAAATGTCACTGGCGTAAATAAAAATTGAAAAATGACAGAAACAGACTGAAAAGTAATACGCTTGGACTGTCGCCAATTTTCTTGAGTTTGTATATAATTTAAACAATCATTTGGATCCTTTCCGGCTTTTTAGTACTCATTTTCATGAGCCATAAATATGGCCATACCACATTGATGAACAGAAAGTGTAAATAAACACAGCATTTATTTATTGCTTTATTGCAGTGCAATTTGCTGTTGCACCGTCTTATCTGTCTATATGTGGTGTAAATATTTGGTTTCCATGACATTGTGGAGCGTGTCCCTTTGTGCCTGCTGCAATATTGAAAAGTGCCCACTTAGCCAGTTCAGCAGGCGTGATAACAGGGCCAGGATATCATAGAGTCGACTTCCGTCTTTCCGTCTGTCAATGTTTGTCTCAGACGACAACCCCCAAGTTGGCGTCGCCTTTTGTGGGTGCAGTTCCTGTGTGTGTAAACACAAAAATCAACCCTTAGCCCTTAGCCGTCAGCGGTCTGCCACGAGGCTAACAGAGTTCATGTGCCCTTGGATAGGAGAGGGGGGCAAAAGCAGAGCCTTGCAGCAGATTAGCTAAAGTCAATCTTGATATATATGCACACAAGAATACACACACTAACATACATATACATATGTTTGCTTGTAAGAATGCCCTACCCACTAGAATAGGGGTCTAGGAGGAGGAGGATACCTGAGTGACAGGCACCGTACGATTTTCCCCCCGCACAAACAATTGAAAACACGCACATTTTTAGAAAAATAATCAATAAGAAGCTAAAGGCATCAAATCTGAACTAGTTTTTGTTTTTATCGCTTGACTAAGCCGAAGAAACGCAATGGCTTACTTTTTATATGATTGACACACTACATGCGATTCTCAAGTAGTATAAGTATTCTTGTTATAATTCCAATTAATCGTATATGTGCTTGTTTTCAACGTAATCACAACATGCATAATAAAAAAAGAAAAGAAATCTGGCTAATGTTCTCAATGAAATAAATATGACGTGACCGATATCGAAAACTAATTTCCGCCCGCTGAATTTTTTTGGGGAAGTGTGGATGATGTTCGCCTTGGCCGGAGGGGCAAGAAGTAATTATAAGCATCGTAATAAATTAGTAAAGTGTTTGTCTGTCTGTCTGCCTCTCTCGGGGTGCATGGATGATGCTTGAGAGTGAGGAATTGTTTATTTTTAGTCATAAAATGTTTGCATATGAACTTAAAATGTTTATTTTTGGGCAGCGTGTCTATTATATAACATATATAATGTAATATAATTAATCATAAGTTTATATTTTTTTATTTTTCTTCTTTTTATTGTGGCATGCGCAGTGCAGCAGCGGCAACAATGGCCGCAATGCTAATAATGCCGGCAACAAAATGCTACCAATCCGACTTTAAAAACGCTTCCAATAAGCATCGACTTGAAAAAAGGCGTTGTTTGTTGGTTTTTGTTTTGCCAGCGCTGTTCGTAAGCAGCGTTTTGGATCTCGTGAGCGCCAGAGAGCGCAGCGAGAGAGACAGAGAGAGAGAGGCGCGATCATTTTAAAGAGCGTGTTAAAAAGCGAAGCACAAACCAAAAGCAAAATTAAAAATGACGAGTCTTCTGTGCTTGGGGAACACGCCCAAAACTTGGCTTACAAGAATTCAGTATTATTTCCTTTTGTACACAAAAATGTAATTTTTTCCGAAACAACAATACTTTTAATGAACACATTTTACCTGCAAGTGCAATTCCCACGCTGTTGCTGCACAGCAGCAGAAGGCAGGAGCAAATGGAAATTGATGCCGTCGTTTGTGACGAACTTTGCTGCCTCATTTTGGCTTTTTGTACTAGCAAATCAGGCCAAATGACTTAATGACACATTTATGCATAAACTAATTGTGATGCCTCCACAGATGCGATGCACTGTCAAATGCACTTTTGGTGCAGCCAGTTCCAGCAGACACAGGCCAGCGGGACAAGTTGTTGTTTTGCCAACCCCGCGGTGCTGGCGTCGTCAACGTGAAGACTTTTAGCCAATAAACACAATCTGACGCCTTATTTACTTCTATGTGATTTCACTGAAGTTTTATTTTCTTAAACGCGAGCTTAAACTGAAATATGTTCGGTGCGCCCAGCCCAACGTTCACGGAGCATCGACGTTTGATTAGAAAATAATTAACACTGCGAGTAGATGACACACACACGTCTCGCTACGCTCACAATTATTTAATATTATCGATACAAGAGTATGCTTTTGGACTTTTAGATACTCTTATCGGTTTCTTGTGGACAACGTTTTCAGCTCTTTTCCAGCACTGCCTTGAGCATTTTTGCGCTAGGTAGCTCCGTTTTGCGTTACGTTTGGTGATTCTCACTTACGTTTCGATCCCTTTCTGCTACGCCAGAAAAATTTGTTGGCGTGTTTTTCAGACGTTGCAAAGTAATTCGGTTTTTGTGCCAAGGAATATATAGTAAAACAACAAAAATGTACGGCGGTGAAGACTTTAATAACTCGGTAAGCATTTGCCAATTACAGACAACAGTATACATTGCACTTATACAAATTGTCATTTAACGGGGGCAAACAAAACATAACCCAACTTTTGTGACTCCGCCACCGTCAACAATACACAACAAAAACTATAATCTTTAATGTTGTTTCTTGTTAATCAGCAGCAGGACTTTTATGATGATTATGCGCACACCGGCGATCCAGCACTTGATTTGGAGTATGAGCGTAATTACTACGCCAACCGCATGCCGGAGAATGTCAAGTACTTTCTCATTAACTTCTGTCAGGCGATCAAGGAGGCAAATCTGTACGATATACAGAATATGTATGAGAACACATTCCCACAGATCAGCGATCTCCACTTCGACAAGAGTGCCTGGCCAGAGGAGCAGGAGGTGGGCGCCATTGTGGACAACGACAAAGTGTTTCTGATTCTGTACAAGGAGCTGTACTATCGCCACATCCATGCTCGCATCCCAGGTGGTCCTAAGCTAGATCAGCGGATTAACTCGTTTTTCAACTACTGCGATTTCTTCAATCTAATCATTTCGGCCCAGAATCCGGTGCTCCTCGAATTGCCCGACATCTGGTTATGGGAGTTAGTGGATGAGTTTGTCTATCAATTCCAGAACTTTGCACAATATCGGTGAGTAGCAATTGGCTTGGAATTGTTATTGTAAATCATATTGAATCCTTGCATAGTGCACGCTTGACGGACAAGTCGCAGGATGAGATTCAGCAGCTGTGCGTGAATCACAGCAATGTATGGAGTATTCTGTGCATTCTGAACGTGCTCCATTCGCTGGTTGACATCTCAAACATCAAGAAGCAGCTGGAGGCTATCTCGCAGGGCATTGATCCGCAGACCGTGGCTGGCGATTTTGGCAAACTAGCCTTTTACAAGATGCTCGGCTACTTCTCGCTGGTCGGTCTGCTGCGCGTCCACTCTCTGCTGGGTGACTACTACCAGGCCATTAAGGTGCTGGAGCCCATCGAGATTCACAAGAAATCGGCCTATTCGCACATACCCGCTTGTCAGATATCGACGTCGTACTATGTCGGATTCGCTTACATGATGATGCGCCGCTATGCGGATGCCATTCGCACCTTTTCTGACATCCTGCTGTATATTCAGCGCACCAAGCAGCTGTACAGCACGCGTTCCTATCAGAACGACCAGATCAACAAACAGGCCGAGCAGATGTATCATTTGCTGGCCATTTGCCTGGTGCTGCATCCGCAGTGCATTGATGAGTCCATCCAGCAGGTGCTGCGCGAGAAGAACTATCACGATGCCATGTTCAAGATGCAGTGCGGCGACCTGGAGGTCTTCAAGTCATTCTTTGTCTTTGCATGCCCAAGATTTGTTAGCCCTTGTCCGCCCGTCGCCGATGCGCCGCTGGAAGACTACGTCAAGGATCCGATGGAGCACCAGCTGCTTGTGTTCATGGATGAGGTGCGGCAGCAGAAGGATTTGCCAACCACCCGCTCGTATCTAAAGCTCTACACCACATTGCCGCTGACCAAACTGGCCTCCTTCATCGATCCCAATGCCAACGCAGATGATGTGTCCAAGCTGCTGATACGTTTGCTCTGCTTCAAGCACAAGATGCGCAATTTGGTCTGGAGCAAGGGTCCCAGTGGCCTCGAGGGCACCTTCAAGTCTGGCTCTGAGGTGAGTTTGAATTGCATTTGAATCGAAATAGAAATATACTTTAATTCGTCTACGATCCTTTGCAGCTTGATTTCTACATTGACGATGACATGATTCATATTGCCGACACCAAGGTCTCACATCGATATGGCGATTTCTTTGTGCGTAAGATAATGAAGTTCAATGATCTGAATCGCAAGCTAAAGAACATCAATATTTAAGCACATAAATCAAGTACGCTGTAAACGTTCGTAAACAACTTATTTAAAATTCCAATTTGGACTCTTTTTTTTTTGTTTTGGTATCAATAAAAACAAAAGATGCGCAGAGACGCAGCGAAAGGTCTCAAAAATTCGAAATGGACATCATTCAAAAGCAACAATTCTTAATTTGCTGTTTACGGGAAATAGATTTTAAACAGAGGGGAAACCAACACACACCAGCGTTGTATTAAGATATTAACATTTACTTTATTTGTTAACAATACCGTTCTGTTATATAAAATTTATATTACTAATAAGGAAATTCAATAATCTACACTTATTACGTTTTTTGAATTTTCTACACTTCCAACAGATTGCTCTGCCAGTTGCTTGCATTTTTGCAAAATTCAGCAGCTTAGTTTTTTGCTTGGAATGTGCGCATTGTTTTTAAATTATATATATTTTTGCGTAATTCGTATCTCCACTTCCTGTTTTATAAAACACCGTACAAATTTCTTTGGTAAATTAACTATACGAGATTTGAATGTATTACATTATTATTAAAGGGGTTGGAGAGGAGAGGAGGCCGGAAAATACTTTTGAGAGAGGTGGCAACAAGTTGGTTAAAATAGTGGGAGGAATATACTGCTGGAGAGAGGTGGCAACAAGTTAGTTAAAATAGTAGGTGCAGAGAGAACCTTTACAAGCACAGTTTACAAGGTTAAAAGAAAATGTTCAACTTAAAATTACAACACACTTTATACACGAAAAAACGCTTGCGTTTTTCACTGTACTCCCCAAAAACGGGCTCTTAACGCTAACACTTAATGAAACAATTTACAAATTACGGACTGTGTGTGGGGGTGGTGTGGTGTGTGGTGGTATACAGCGGTGCCGCTAATCTACGCTTACAGTGCGCTGATTAACATCAATCAGATAAATCGCTTTGTGATTTTGTAGCACAAAGTCAACAAATGCATTAATAGGTGCAATCTCCTCCAACGAAGTGTTTGTGCGACCGGACCACAAGAAGTTCGGACCGAACACAATCGCTAGGTTGGAGGAGGTCATTTTGTTGAGATCCGCACAGTCAACGACACGCACAAGAAAGTCAACAATGTATTTGAACAGTTCGTAGTTCTCCTCGGGCAGTTTTTCACGTATCAGCTGGGTAACGTTCCGCGAACGCTCCTCCTTGGGCCAGTCTAGGAACTTGGTCACATCATCGTACAACTCGAAGGTCAACAGCGGCTCGGCCAGATCTCGCAGAAAACTCTTTAGCAAACCGGCAATTACATGCACATTGACAGTGCTGAGATCAACATCCTCGCCACGATTGACACGCTCCTTGATAGCCATAATCTCGCCATGATTGCCCGATCGCCGAAATATACCCTCCGTATCGATGACGCCCGTGATTGAGAGCGAGTCCACACACTTGCGCACAATGGGCGGTATTGAGTTGAGACATGGACTGTGCATAACAATGAATTTCAAGGTCACGCCAAACTGCATCGTCGGCCGCCCATTGGGGTTTGCTGGCTGCGATACACGGCTGCGACTTGGGTTCAGTTTGTCGTCAAACTCACAAATGGTGTCGGGCAGCTTGAGCTTGTTCAGGCCCAGCGCCTGACGTAGCTCATCGAGGCTGGAGATGTACACTAGCTTTTTGCGAAACTTGTCGCTGATGAACGGGCTAAAGAAGTTCCAGATGACGCGTATAAACCACGTCGGATGCACCACATACAGCGTCTTTAAATTCTTTCGGAAATTGCGATCCAGCTCTTTGTACGAGTTCCACAGGAACTGCGCCGACGGCTTATTGTCCTCCTTTAGGCCCTGATGAAAGTAAACGAGTATATAATCGTTCTCCACGAAGGGTTCAATCTCTTTGATGACTTGGCTGCAAAATGTGACAATTTTTAAGTGAATCCAATGGCAACAACTTTCTCAAAACATACCGCACAAATCCCTCGAGCTGCGACTTTTCGGGAAAGCGAGAGGCATAAATGCCAAAAATGTGACGTCCTTGCTTATCCGTGCCCAGAAAGTCGCATTTGTTTTTTGGCGCTTGAAAGTTGTCCGACTGCTCGCGCAGCTGATCCTCGAAATCGTCCTCCAAGGGATTCACAGTTTCTTCGTTCTCAAGCTCGGGATCTGTAAGGCATTAGAATGTTTTAGCCACTGACTATTTAAAACGCTTTGCACTCTTTACTCACCATCGGCTAGCACAAAATCGCCGATCATAACATCTTCTGTCAATGAATCAAGTGATTAATCATGTAAATTGCGAGCAATACAAATAATGCTTAGAATGTGCGCGATATGCGATGCTACGCTATAAACGATAAGATGACAGAGTAAAATCTCTGAGGAAAGAATTGCTTACTTTTGGTTATTAAAGCAAATTTGAGCGTAATGAATTTGAACGAAGAAGAATTTTTGGTTTCAAGTGCAAAACCAGCGCGAGTGCTAGATAAAAAGACAAGTACTTCTCGCACTCATTGTAAGTAGAGCTGAAAGAGATGAAATTCTCGCTTCGCTCTCACTTTGGCAACTTTCAAGTTTAAACTTTTTGGCTTTACAGCGCATTGATCTCTAATATTATCGCATCGCTTGTCGCGCACACTCTGCAATCGATCTTACTCTCGAGTGGCGCTGGCGTCAATAGCTCTGTATCATCAAACTCCAGCTTTGGTTCGTAGTCATGGGGATCGGATAGGCTGGAGAGCGGCTCCTCCGAGTTACCCACGATTGAGCTGATGGCGGGCCCTTTATTGTGCGTTGATTATTCGATTTAGCATGTGTCATGAGTAGGAGAAAAATAATTTATTAATCTCTTAGCTTTTCCAACGGAGTGGTGAAAATTTCAAAAATGTAATCTTACAAGTAATGCTTTTCACTTAAGTATTTTGACGGCCTTAGGCAACAAGTTAGTTCGGATTTGTGTATTGAGTAAGTGAATAAACATGAATCAGAAAGAATTTAATGAGTTATCGGGCTTAAACGGTTCGTTGTTTCGTATCGAATTTAATTATTTACAAAGAGATTTTCAAAAAGATAGAGATAAAGAGCAAGAGAAAGAGATAGAGGGATTTTTCTAAGCCAAACAACAACAGTCACAAACACACACGCAAAAGTTAAATAACAAACAATAGCAACACTGGCAGCTACCGCAAAAATTTATACAAGACATTCAAATATAATTTAAGATTATGCATCTCTATTTGTATGTGTATTTTAATTGTATGTATGTAAGCTATATATGTATATATATATATATACACAGTGTGATACCGCCTAACATGGCATGATTTTCGATTTGGATTAGTAGCACAAACAAAGTTGGGGGAGTTAAAAAGTTAGTCAAAAGCAAGGCATTAATTACTGTTATTAATTTTTTTACATAGTTACAGTAACAGTTTAAACGTTTAAATCTTAAGCGAACGCATTCGAGGCTTTGGTTAGCAAAAAAAAACTGTAAACATAATGTATCTTTATGTATGCACTAAAACACACTAAAAATTGCGGCCTATTTAGACTTGCAGACTAAGACGGCTCTTACCTGGTAATCGAACGGGTAAACGTGAATTGACATCCATTGCCCCAAAGAGACGTGCCGAGTGTCGAGTTGTTGCAAATTTCGCTGATTACAACAAAAGAAACGACAGCTGAAAAATAATACATGGCCAATACATTAGTCAAAATTGTGTGTGACAAAAACAAAAACTAGTTCTTCGATGACGTCACAGCTACGGCCAAAATTCGACAACAACCAGCTTGTTGGTGATAAGAGCTGCTGCTGCTGATGACGATGATAATAATGATAATGATAATGATTTTGTTGAGCGCTGATTCATATTCAACTTTATCGCCAACAACAACAGCAAACAAAAACAAATACAACGATTGATTTGCGTTGAATGCCAATAGGTTATTTCTTGCTGGCTGGCTAGCAGCAAAACACACGGCAATTGGTAAAGTTCAAGTCAAATCGAGCCGAGCCAAGCCGAGGCCAAAGCTAAGCAGCAAGTAGCAAGCAGCACTTGCACGCAAAGCCAAAGTGGAGGCGAGTGTAGGGAGAATGGCGGCGGCAACGCCTACGCCCACCACCACCAAGACGAACTACAGTATTTGCATGTACATAAATACCCACTCAACACACACACAAGTACAATCCCACATACACATACATATATGTAGTAGTTGCTTGAGTGACAACCAAATTGCTGGCCAAAGTAAACCGATTTGGATGGTAGTTAATTTTTGAAGTATATATGCCAATTTACAAATGTCTTTAACTATTTATTAAAAGCTCAAGCCGTACAATTTTGTGCGTAAATGTGTGTATGTAAGATTACATTATGTACGTTACACACACACATACATACATAAACGCACGCAGCCTGCAGCAGAAATTGAAAAACAACGAGATGTCGACAGCGAAAATATAATGTAATCATCAGAGAACTGCGCACTTACTCTTAGCACAACCACAGAGCCACACAAACAGTATTATTTACTTTTTTTTGTTAATGAGCTTTTATCAGCAGCAGTGCTACTGGCAAGCTTACGCAAATGCGCCGCAGTTATTAAAAACTGTGTATTTTGATATCTGACAGTGTTGCGCTCTTTTTGTTTGATGTATGCCATTTGTATATTTACCTAAAGACTTTTGTAGTATTTTGCGTAGCACAAGAAAGAATAAAATAATTGTTTTGTGCAGGAGAAAAACTTTGTATGTTTAGCTCTGCGCTAGAACAGGGTTGGCTTTAACTTTTACGTCAGGGCTGCAGTAATATTTATAACAGGGCTGCAGTTGCAGTTATTATTAGTGGTTTTAAAGATATGTATCCAATACTTTATTTAACATGTGTCATTGTTTAAGTAAGGAACTTGCTAATAATAAAATATAAAATAATTACTCTTGTTATTGTTACAATTGTTATTGTGAACAATCGATTTTATCGATGATGCTTATCGAAAACAATCGAACATTTAGAAGAAGCAAATCATAACAGTTTCGGCAGCCCTTATTTGACCGACCGAAGTGCTCACATCATTTTGGGGTGAAATAAGCTAAAAAAGTATGGTTGGTTGGAGCCGTTTGCTGTTGCCAGCGGCACAATTCGCCAAGAATCATGCTGTGCTGCTAACACCCGCCACTCGCAATGGTAAGAGTAATCGGTCATTTTCAAAAAGAGACGTAAACACAGCGCATATTACGCAACCACAATCAGTACGCTCACCAAACTGACATCCAATTTCAGCACTGCAACAGCAACTGCGTCAAATGAGCGGTGATCATGGACACCATCACATGACCATCAAGCCATCCCGTTTCCAATGGGACAAATTCAAGGATCTAATGCACTTTTACGTAATGATCGGTATTCTGCCGATCACTGCACTGGTTCTCTACTCCAACATATTTGTGGGACCCTCGCAGCTCTCCGAAATACCCGAAGGCTACGAGCCCAAGCACTGGGAGTACGAGAAGGTGCCATGGAATTAAACAATTCCTTTCTGACATGTTTACTGATTTTATATAATTATTTTGTAGCATCCCATTTCCCGGTTTATTGCGCGCTATATGTTAAGCTCACAGCAGCAGGAGTACGAGAAGGCGTGTCACAATCTCTTCGAGGAGAATGAGAAGGCACAAATTCGGTAAGCTTGCTGAATAATGCTTCAAAATACAAACGAACACTGAAATTACCGCCCAACTCTGCTTGCAGCCTACTCGAAGAGAATATTCGCCGTAAGATGTCCGAGCGCAACGATTATCAAGCCTACTATTACCGACCCATAGTAGCCAAATATCACCGAGTATCCAAGGAGGCTGCCGATGAGCTCGAGGCTCTGCGCGGCGACTAAGCTAGAGATGCCATCTCTCAACTCGATTGATTTCAAATAACTTGTTTTCAAATGTGGTTCTTTAATAGACGTAATTTAAATCCTCTCGAATGAGGGAGGGCAAATAAAATATGAAATTTATAAGGTTTTAGCAGCGTCAACTTATACAAATTAAATAACATAAAACTTTTAACGCTAGACAAATACTTAGAGTTAGCCTGGTGCGCATCGATTTAGCCCCATGCCTGATTCTTGCAGTAATAGAGAACCAACTTGCCATTTGTACCATGGCATTTGTACAGGTTTTTAATTATCTGATCCGGCGCAGGTGCAAAAGTCTGATTTACATATAGAAACTGCAAATTAAAGGATATATTAAATAGTAAAGGATATTAGATATAGTAAACACAAATGATTTTGGTCAGGCGACACATACAATTTGTTCATTGGCGTCCAGCTTGAGGTATTTGTGTATAAAGTTTTGTATCCAGCTAACAGGCTTGTTTGGATCCACGGTCCAATTCCTTTTTTTAATAATCGGAACATTGCCAGTTGCATTGAGCAAAACGCAAACTGCAAGTGATAAGAACAAATCAAGAAATGAGCAGCTTGTTGAAGCTGAACTCTTACTTTTCGCTGCGTCCTCTTCGGACGGTGTTGTGCTTAACGTCGATGTTGAAGCGGTCGCTTGTGCCTCCTCTGTGTCCGTCATAATATTGGAAAGTTGTCAAATACGCTATTTACAACTAAGTTTGTAAATAATCAGCAACCTTTAATGCAGTTGTTAGCCAGGGCTGCAAGCGGAACTACATTGTTTCAATTATAGTTCACCAAACTCGATTTTATGAATCTGGAACCAGTCTTATTGAACGAACTCAACACGTGCAGTTTAATTATCAATAAAGCTAAAGAAAATACCTTCTTTTTTATTATGAATAACAATTTATTTGATGGTTCGGACGATGACGCGGATGATCTCCAGCTATCCACTAACCAGGACTACGCAAAATCCTACAATGTTCTACGCAAAAAGGAGCTGCTGCAGAAATGTAGGATACATTTTTGGACTCAAGCCTCAGATCAGTAATAAATTGTTTTTTGCAGATAAGGATCGTGGTCTAGAAATCTCGGAGTCGGAGCTGGACAGTGACAGCGACTCGTCGGATGAGGAGGAAGTGGATGTGAAATTTGATCAGGAGTTTTTTAAAACACTGGCATCGCTGAAAAGCAAAGATCCTCGAATTTACGACAAGGAGACCAGATTCTTCGCAAAGAATGAATCTGGAGACAATGAGAGCAGCGAGGATGAGGGCTCACCTAAAAAGAAACCAAGCAAGAACAAGCCCGTCACGTTGAAGGACTACGAACGAAAAGTTATCCTAGAGCATAATGGCAAATTTGAAAGTTCTGAAGACGAGAAGGAGGTAGACGAGCAATTTGAACGTGCCCAATCGCCCACAGCAGTGGAAGAAGAACGTCGCTTGAAGGCTGAGTTTAGGAATGTAATGAATGAGGAAGACGATGGAGAAGATGAGGAATTCGGTGGCATTTTTAAGAAACGCACAAAGACAAAGGCGCAAACCGAGGCTGAGGAGGCAGACTTTGCCAAATGGCTAGCTGGCAAGCAGGCGGATGCAGAGATTGATGCCAGTGCAAAGCAACAGTTGGCTCCTCTCAAGCAATATTGGAGCAGCAGCAAACTAACCCAAGGCGAAAGCTTTCTGCGCGACTACATATTGAACAAGGGCTATGCGAATACGAATGCATCCGAAATACCCACCTACGACGAGATCGTGGGCGAGAGTGCGCCGCTCTCGGATGACGAACAGGAGCTGGAGAAGCAGGCGGAGTTCGAACAGAAGTATAACTTTCGTTTCGAAGAACCCGACGCGGATTTTATAAAGCGCTATCCACGTACAATTGAGCAATCGATTCGGCGCACTGACGACAAGCGCAAGGAGAAACGCAAGGAGACAAAAGAGCGCAAAGAGCAGGAGAAGCTGCAAAAGATGAAGGAGTTGAATCTGATCAAGGAAATGAAACAAAAAGAAATTGAGGAGAAGATCCGAAAGCTAAAAGCCGTCACGGGCAACGATGAATTGGGCTTCAGAGACGAAGAACTGGAAGAGGACTTCGATCCAGAGGCACATGACAGACGCATGCAGGAACTGTTTAACGATGAGTACTACAACGTGGATGAAGGAGAGGAGAAACCCGAATGCCCATCGGATATCGAAGAATTGGCCATTGAGGACTGGGACAACTATGACCCAAAAAAGAGCTATGGCGCCGATCAGGATGCACATTGTGATGATGATAATTTCAATATGGATTGCGACTACGATCCATCTACGTCCAAGCAGAATCTGCAGCAAGAACTGATTGAGAATACTCGCAGTCGCAAGGGTCGCAAAGGGCGACGCAATCGATTCATGGAAATGATCCAAGCGGAGAAGCCAGCGTTTAATCCGGACGACGAGCAGACCTATGATGAATATATCAATGAATACTACCAATTGGACTATGAGGATATTGTGGGCGATCAGCCGTGTCGCTTTAAATATGTGGAAACGACGCCAAATGATTTTGGCTTAACAATCGAAGAGGTTGCTAAACATTATTTATTTAGTTTTTTTAGCCAATTACAAATCTTTTTTCACTTACAGATCTTGCTGGCAAAGAATAAGGAGCTAAACCAGTGGGCCAGCTTGAAGAAGGCAGTACAGAACCGACCAGACCATGTGGAGAAAAAAGAGCAACGCCTGTACAAAATGAAAGCAAAGAACGAGGATCTCAAGCGCAAGATATTCAAAAGCTTGTATGGTGATGGGTAAGTGCAAATAATATAATCTACTGGCCATCCATTTTAGAGTTTGTATATCGCACTTGTAGATCTGATGATGAAGACGAAACGGGGCAACTGGTTGAAGCACAGTCGACGCCAAAAGCTGAATCCACTGAGCAGACTGTGGCACCAGTTGTAGCAGCGCAACCCACAGAGAGCCTCTCAAAGTCTAAGCGAAAACGTTTAAAACGCAAAGCGGCAGCAGCAACCTCTGCCGCACCCAGTGCAACAGCCGCAACAAGCAATGGGAATGAGGAGCTCAGGTCAGCTAAACCAACAGTGAACCAACAGGAAGAGACAACAAAGCCAGCGATGGCAACGCCGACCAAGAAGACAAAGATTGAGAAAGTTGAGCCACAAAAAGCGAAACAGGAAACCGAAAAAACCAACTCGAAAAATCCATTTGCTAAAAAGCAGTTTGCAAACAAAACTGAGGGCAGTAAACCAGCTGCAAATCGATTTAACAAACGGGCACCAGTTGGACGCACAACAGGAGCGAATCCCTTCAAGAAAACAGGCAATAATACGGATGAGCCACGTCGACAAGGTGGTGCTGGCTTAAATCCACGTTCAAAGCGCGATTTCAAGCCACAAAGCAAGGGAAACAATTCCAATCCGAATGGCATCAGCGACGACCGGCTCAAGGCTTACGGCATTAATCCGCGCAAATTTCACAATCGACAGAAGTATGGCAAAAAGCAACAGTAAGCCGATTCCGATAAATGGCTTGGATATATATTATGTTAAACATGTTTAGTAGACTTATATGCATATGTATATGTATTAAAAACAATGTTACACAGATACGAGATAAAAACAACATTTGAAGTGCACGGGTTACGTTGCGTTATCCACCGGCTGCACTGCATCGGAGGCCTCGTTATCACTGTTGGCACTTTCCTTGTCCGCCTGCTGTTGGTCCAGCTGCAGGCGACGCTCCTGGATGCGCACACACTTGGGGCAGATCATGTTCTTGCGGGTCAAGCAGACGCGATGGTAAATGGAGTTGCATTGGTCGCACTTAATGCAGCCGTCGTCGAAGGGAAAGATCACCTCGTTGTTGCTGCAAATCTCACAGATGTACGCCTTGGCCAGGCACATGCTGCAGCCACGGATGTGTGTGCCGAACACCTTGAAGACGCCTTGCAGGAATTCCGCCAAGGCGCCTGATTCCACCTGAACGAGATCGCACAGCGAGTAAAACTCGTTGGACTGCGCCAAATGGCGACGCCTGCCCAGCTGTTGATCGACGAGCTTCTGCTCCACTGCCACCTTGCAGGCAGCGAGATAGTGCCGCATATGCACCAGATTCTGTCTCAGTTTCTTGACGGTGCACAGTTTCTCGAGGAAGACAAACAACTTGGGATTCTCCTCCTCCAGCCGTATGAGCGGCTTCTCCAAAAACAACCGAATTTCCTGCAGAGCTGTGCGCGACACACGTTGCGGCGTAAAATCCCAATTGTGAACAATTCGTGCCGGCACAATGAACCGATCATTCCAGTGACACGACGGACAATAGTAGAGACCACGATAATCACATAGTCGTGGCTCAATCCACGAGTTCTCTGCAAGCATTTAATGTGAGTTGCTTGTTGTACATAAATTGAACAGAAACTTACTGAAATTTATCAGCGTGGCGCATTCGGCGCACTTGTAGCGCTGGGCGGCCAAGCCAATCTCTGGGCAGATATCGGAGACGGGATACTGTCTTTCCGAGGCAAGTACATGGGCACACACCCGCTGCACACTGTCAATACACTTCTGATGCACCAGATAGCTGCAGTCGCTGCAGATGTAGGCGGCCTGCACCAGTCGCCAGATGATGCCCGTGCAGTGGTCGCAATAGTAGCGCTTGGCTAACGCCAGCCGGTTGCGTGCACTCGGCTGATGGGGCACAAAGTGGTGGCCCACCACCGACTTGATGGGGTTCATCAGCATCACATAATCGTTGGACACGGCCTGTGCCTGCTCCAGCTCCTGCAGGGAGTAGCGCAAGTCCACCAGATGGCGGACCAGCCACCGTCGCTCCTCGCTGCACTCGTCGCTCAGCAGGACAAGATCGCGACAGTGCGCAATGGCCGCCTGCAAGTCCTGGATATTGGCATCGGAGGTGAAGATCAGGCGCCACTGCTCCTTCACCAGGGAGGCAGGAATCGGCAACGCTTTGTAGTCGGTGTGCTGTGGAGCACTCTCCTCGGAGGCGCTCGACTGAGGGTGCAGATAGCTTGTGGCTGTGGATGCACTCTCGTTGACAAATTGGGCAACAGCGCCCGGTAGACAATTGATACTATCACGCCAAGAGCTCATTTTGGACACAATATTAATTAACATACAACATAAAAAATAACATTTGTTTTTCCTTTGTTTGACATTGCCAGTGATGCCCTACATACATAAACTAAAAATGAAACATAAAAAATAAATACCAAACTTGAAATACACTTTGTAACTGCAAAAAATTCAAACATTCCGAACTTAATTCATGTTCAATAATATTTCAATTGTTATGCTAGTAAAAATAAAATTAATGTAAATTGTCATAATTTGGCGTACATTTTAGCAGTCTGTTACAGTTCAGTGCCACGTGAGTTAACATAACATTGGTATAACATGGGAGAGAGCTCTCTTTCTCGCTCACTTTTCGTTTGTCATGTGAATGGCATTATATAAGAAGAAGCAGTCATACTTTTTTAATTGCGAATTTTTGTGGGAGCGCAATGCGTGCAATGTTGTAAATCGGCATTTATTTAAATATATTATCGCCATCAATTAGTCTGTGCGTGTGCACTGTGTGAAATTGTCCGCGACAACGTGCTATTGGTGCTATTTTCGTATTTCCCTTCATCTCTTCATTTCGCACCAATCAACCACATTGCCGCCGCCGTTAACGACGACGCCGCAAGCTGGAGCTGCCCCTTGCTCCTTTCGTGTCAATCGAAGTGCAATCAACACTTGCCGTTATCTTGCTACAGTGGACACCCCTCCCCCTCCCCCGCGCATGCAGTCAATCGATGTGCTCTAAAAACAGCATTGATTAACTATTCTATTTGGAATTGATATATACAAAAGTATATATGTGTATATGTATATATATGCAGACAATAATCAGATATAGCTAAAGATATAGAAATTTGTCTGTAGTCAGGTGAGTTTAAGCGACCGCATTTTTGTGCAAGCATATATATGTAATTCTATGTGTATGAGTGTGTTGTGTGTGCGTGCCGTGTGAATGCTTGTTGATATGCGGCTTTGAACCAAGATTTGATTTAGTCCTTTGGTTAAATTAGGTTTGTGTGATTCTCTCTTGCGCTACTCACACAACAGATGACAACTGTGTGTGCAGCAGCAGAAGCAGCAGCAGTTGGCACTCCAATCAGCATCCCCCGCCCCCGCCCCGACCTTTATTCATGTATTTATAGAGCACAACGCGGCAGTCCATGTGCGATGGTTTTGTGTGTGTGTGTGTGTGTGTGTGTATTTATATATAAGTATTTTTCGATATTTGAAATTTTGAATGCTAATTTGGTGTTTGTTCTAAATAATAATATACAATTTTCAACTTTTGAGGCCAACAGAGATAACAGAATTGTGTCTAACCGTGCGTATTTTGTTGTATCTTATCATAGATTATTTGCCTAATTTGGTTTGTACTTTTGGTGCGTGGGTGTTTAATATAATACGGCTGAATCTATGTGTCTTAGTATGCATATATATATATTTCAATATATGGGGCACATACGATTATCGGCAATGACACATATAATACCTATGTATTTGTATCAACATGGGTATTTGTGTGTTTTAAAGAATAATTAAATTTTTATATGGCACAATGAAATAGTTGGAAATAGTTCAACAATTGGCATTGGTTGGTTATGGGACACTTAGTAACAGTAATATATAAATTTAATGTGGGTGCAACGAAAATCAATTATTCCATGCTATGCACTCAAAATGCACAAACCTCCCACGCCTTCCTCGCTCCCTCAACTGCTCCATTCATGAGGAAGGCAGACATTACAAGGCAATTACCGCATGACTTTCGATACGCTGTATACATAACAAGTAGCTAAAAAAGAGGCATATTAAAATTGTCAAAAAGTATGTAACGGCAGCAGAAATATTCATCTTATCCTTGTTGGACTGCAGACTCAGAAATATTAAGAATAATCCATTAATATGAATATCCAATTTAACTCTTTTGAGCTAGATGCGTTAAAGATGTCAGAAATGTATTAAGCAATTCGTTGCTGCCTACAGGGTATTTCCAAGTGGAGTACACTCTCTGCTAGAACACCGCTGACTTGTTGATACATATCAGCAATGAATTATTTATCGTAATTGCGAGCCCTTCGATATAATATCTGTTTATAAGTACATTAGTAGGGTACATGCAGGTGAATAAACAACATAAAAGTAGTTTGGCAATTGCATATTAAACTTAGACCGTCGAACTTACTATTTACTATGAGTGCGGCGTAGTCAACGGACATGAGAAGGTCGGTCAGCATTGGACCCACCCGTAGTAGAGGTAGGGCGGGGTAAGGGTAGAGGTAGAGAGGGGTTGACGGCGACGTGAGCGGCAGGTTAAGCATATTTGTAAATCTTCAGGTCTGAAGTTCTTATCTTTGATCTTTAAAACGTTCCCTTAGCTCCAATTTCACGTTGATCCCTTTGAGCCAGTTCCAGACGAGCAACTCCATGCATTTTGGCGTGTCGGCGGTATTTTTTGCTTAATGCCCTGTACGCATTGCACATGTATAAAAGGGGTATAATGAAAGTGTGCGACATGATGTACCATGCAGAAGGAATCGATTCCGACTCCACTAAGAGATAAAGTCTTCAATATAAGTTTTCGTATTCCATACACAGATCAAGCTTTTTTAAGTTTGTCGATGACTATCGCCATTTCCCCAGTATCGATCAGAATCGATTTCCGATCGCAATAAAATAACCCCAATTAAAATCACATCTTCATAATCGAGTAACTTGACAAAATATTGATCGACTGTATAATTTGTACTAAGATCGTATGAGAAGCTCAAACTTTGTTTACCGAAACAAACTATTATTAGAAATGACATCACTTGCATAAATACTCTACACAATGAAACTACAATCTATATTTAACAGTTGACGTCAGGGTATCTGCTAGTCGACCTCATTAGACTAGAAGGTTCTTGTTGGCGAGTGGAGATAACGTAAGTAAATCGAGTCCAATTCTAATGAAATTCCGGTTTTGTGTGTGTGTGTGTGTGTGTTTTTACCTATGATATCTTTTTGTTGGGGCTTTCAGTATGAAATTTCAGTTTTAAAAAAACTGCTAAATGCGGAGATTCAACGATAAAAAGAAGCACATGAGTCATGAGTCAGCATTGAAGTTTATTGGCACCGTGTCAGTTTGTGGAGAAATAAATTTAACAATTTCGCCAGCACAGCAAAACGATCAGGAAATTTTAGGCTTAGAAAACTTTGATATATTAGAACGTGCACAAACAGACATATCTAATTTTGGTCCTATCAATCTGAGGTGTATTAACCGTTGTCATTTTGGACTTTTGAACTTTTTCCAATTGTAAACGATAAGATCAAAAAAAGGGTTACCTATGAAAATCGCCAAATATTTGATTAAATTAAAATCTTTAACTTTTATTATGTAGCAGTAACCAACTTGAGATCAGTACATAATCAAAAAAGTGATTTGCTTTTGAAAATCTAATCAGTTTTGACAAATTTGATAGTAAAATTTAAGGCTTTTAGGATTGTACAACCGGACAAGGTGATTTTACACATGGTTCCGAGCAAAACACGTCTCGTTCCCATTCCAAAACAAGTGCTCCGAGATTACCTGTCGGAACTGGGCGCGACTTTATTGTAATATTATAAAAAGATTGACAGAGACGAGACTCACACACATGGCTACAGCACAGCTACTACATCAAAATAATAAAACACAATAAAGTTGACTATAAAACCAGCCGAAAGCGACGCGCGCTGCTCAGTTCAGTTGCGGTGGAAAACGCGTCCAGTTCTCCTCAAAAGCTGGTGGGTGTTTGATGAGTGTGTGTGTAAGTGTGTGCGTGTGTGCGTTTGTGTGTGGTGTAATTGTTCCAAATGTGAAACTCATTAGAGAGATAAAGTGTTGCGCATGCGGGTAAAGCCCCCCCCAAAAAACAAACTTGTCTGTTTTGATACAGAATTGTGTTACTATATAATGGCGATAAGCTACGTTTAGCATTGAAGTAGTAGTTTAAAATGCCTACCCGTAATTGCGCGCAGTGTATTGTATTTCATGAAAAGCATGCAAACTGAATTTAAATGAGGCTTGATTACAATAAAACAAAAAACAAATGCAAAAAAAAAGCGAGAAAAAAGAAACGATTGGCGGTCTGCACTTGACCAATTGTCTGAGTACTCCGACTTGATTGGAAACGACAAATTGACAAATTGCAAAAACCAAAAAAATTAATAAAAAAAAAAAGCGAAAGCAAATTTTAAATAAACCAAAAAAGACGTCTGCTGTCTTCAGTAAATTTGTTGGGGCTGCGACTTTAAAAGAATTTGATGCGCTTGACAATTTGCATATGTTTGATTGATTCTTTATTTTATTGCCATATAATCAAGTTGTACTTTATTGAATCGAATCGGAGCAGGCGGCAGCTTTCTGCATAGCTCCGTTTTGATCAATTTCGGCAACAAGTGCTCGCTTGGGTCAACCTTTCACCTTCAGCGTGTGTTTTTGTCCTTGCCAATGCCATGCCAAAGTGCAATGCCAATGCCAGGTGGCACCGCCCACTTTCGGCCCGCGCCTCCTGTTGTGTGTTGTGACCTTCACGCGCCCAACTTTATGCAGCCACGAGCAAGAAACATCAATCACAACGATGACGTCTCGCTTTTATTAGGTCGATGATAAGTTTTGGGTGGGTATTGCGTAGGAGCCCACTTTGCGAACCACCCACGCGGAACCCAACACTAACAATTGAAGCCTCTCTATTTTTTTGGCTGGGCGGGCAAAAGTTTTATCAATAATTGGCTTGCTTGCCCGCTGCAGGAATTGGCAACTAATTGCCCGGTAGCCCGCTCAGTGCGCAATAGCAAAATTGTTCAAATCACAACAGCAGCAGTAGCAGCAGCGGCAAAAGCAACAATAATAGAAACAACTGCAACAATAACAAAGCAATTTGCAGTCATTGCATTATCGTTTAAAGTAAGTTTTTAGTATTGCTGCTTTTCTATCTGTGTGCGTCTTTCACATTTGCCACGCGCAATTTGCGGCTTATTTTTGTATACTCCTCCACGGCAGTTGCAGTGGCAACTGGTGACGTCGTGTGTCGGTTTACCATTATATATGCAATATATCCATTTTATATACTGCTACTCCTACTCTTTATGTAATCTTTGCCACGCTGATTAGCTTCTTGGCATCACGACTCTTTTGCCAATTGCAATCGTGAATCGCAAACGAAAGAAGTGAAAAAAATATTTTAAATTGTTACAAACTATTATTAAGAATAGTTTTCAACTTTAGAGCATTTTTGTTTTAAATCATATTTAAATTTACTTTGTTATTACCATTAAAGTTAAGAAGCTCGGCTTAGATTCTTATAGAACAAACCACATTTGTCTAACACGCAAAGCCGCTTAAAAATTTATTGCCGGCGCCTACGCAAAACTGAAACCGCATACTAGATGCGATTATGAAACGGGTTTTGAACCGTTTCCCACCTACTTCGGATTGATTGATTGGCCAAAATGTCTCTTTGGGATCGCTAACAAGAAATGCAGCTACAATGCTCTACTCCATTTATGGCTGCAACTCAAAAACTTACTAGCGAGTGTGAGTGTGTCTGTGTTGTGTGTGGCATAACACGCTGTTGGCCATATTTGGTGGCAACCGAGTGGCCGCCAAACGAACTTGAACTTCCGCTCGTTGTTGTTACAGCTATTATTGTTTAGTTAAGCAATGGTCTTTGTAATTGCGATCAACATATATATATATAGATTTGCGTAATGAGTGTGTGGTTATTCAGAGTCGTCCAACACGCTTCACTGAGCCGACCAAAACGTTCGCTAATTTCATTTTGCTCATTCCATTGCAGATCCGAACTAAGCGCGCAATTTGATGAATATATAATGAGCAGAACGGGCCACAACGCATTACACTAAAAGAGACAGAAATCAACAGAAGCAGCACCAGCGGCCGCAGCAGCGGATCAGGTAAAACTAGCATCAGATACGGTGTGCCCAACAAAATGGCACGGCACATAATGGCCGTGTGTGTGGTGTGCCTGCTGTGCGCCCAGCGGCTCCACTGTCAGGATCATCTGGAGGACGCACTGGCCACACAGCGCGATGAGATGGCGTTAAATGCGCGATTAGTCTATGGAAATCTTAGTCCCTCCACTGAAAAAACAACAACCACCGATCAGAGGCAGCTAGCGCATGAGGATGATACCCAAAATTATAGCACAAGTCCGCCCTACAGGAGTCACAAGCGTCGTGCAAGTCACGAGCACGAGCACGAACTTGAGCACGAGCACGCGCACGGATCGCCACACAAACAGCATGTCCCGCAGATTACTCAATACTTTCTGCAGCAATTGATGCAACAGCAGACGCTAAATGCGACCAGTTTTCAGAATCTGGTCCAACAAATTGGACTGCAGCAGCTTGTCAGCAGCAATGGGAGCGTAAGTGCAACTAAATGAATTCGCAAATGCATCATTAATTCTAATCTTTTGCCTACCTTCCACAGCATGTCAGCAGCAATGATAGCGTAAGTGCAATTAAATTAACTCCTTAATGCATAACTGATTGAATTATTTGATTCTTTTATAGTGTGTAACCGTTGAGCGACTGGTGCATCATGTGCAGCCGCATGATCTCAGCCACCAGGGGCAACATGACGTGGAACAGCAGCTGCTGTTGAGCAACTGCTCGCTCTCCCCCAACAGCATTAATGGCACAAGCATAGCCTGCGCATCACTAGACAGCACACCAGCGCCGCCAGATCACCATCATAGAAATTATGAACTCAGCGAACGGGATTTGCTGCATCTGTGTCCAGTGCTGTTACATGAACTGGCAACTAGCAGCGGTGGCTGCATCCAACCCTCTGTCCTTGCTGAGATCGACAAGTACGAAATGCAACAGAAAAATAATATTGTGCATGGTGGGTAACATATAACTTTTGCATATAACTCTTGACTGACATGCATATTTATCTGTTTGTTCAGTGTGGATTTATTCGTTCATTTCTGTGTTTGCCTGCGGCATTTTGGGCCTGATGGGCGTAGCCATTATACCATTCATGGACTCTCGCTATTACAAATACATTATTCAATATCTGGTGTCGCTGGCAGTGGGCACCATGACCGGAGATGCACTCTTACATTTACTGCCGCATGTAAGTAGCTGATTAGACGGACTTGTTCGAAAAGACTTTAATCATATTTCACTAATTGCTTTTAGTCGCTGGCTGGCCAGAGTGAGCACGGCATGATTATGAAGGGCCTGGGTTGCCTGGGCGGCATCATCTTCTTCTATGTGACGGAGCATGCGTTGACCATGATATCGGAGTGGCGCAAGAGCGTCGAAAAGAAGGAAACTAAGAGGCCGTCACGCGCAAAGGTCATGCGTGATCCGGACTCATCAGTGAACAATTCGGTGGCCGGGGACAGGATGTGCAAGCAAAAGTACAGCTCTTATCCGTACTGCTATGACGAGATCGCGATGAACAACAAGCAAGACGTGTGGATGCATTTGCCCGATGAGGATGCAGTCGCTGTAGTGCCTGCAATTGCTGGAGCTGGCGGAGATGCGTCCACCGGTGGTGAGTGCAGCAATCGGCGCTGTGACAGGACGGAAGTCGAAGGATCCAGTGAAGCGGCCGCACAATCGCTGCTCTCCACCTCCCTCAACAATTATGCGGAAATGAATAACCACCATCATCACAATCATAATCATGGCCACAGTCACAACAATCATCAGCAGCAACAGGACTGCAATAATACGGCGACCACTGACCTGGAGAGCAACTCGGCAACGACAAATGGGGGCAAGGACAAGAACGATCATGTGACTGTCATCTTGCGAGAGCATGAATCGTCGCATCACGGTCACAGCCATCGACATGGACACGTCCACTCGCCACCAGAGACGCTGAGCGCCGTTGCCTGGATGATCATCATGGGCGATGGTCTGCATAATTTTACCGACGGCATGGCCATTGGTGCTGCATTCGCTGAGAATATTGCCGGTGGTTTCTCCACCTCTCTGGCCGTCTTCTGTCACGAGCTGCCGCACGAGTTGGGCGACTTTGCCATACTGATGAAGGCTGGCATGTCGGTGAAATCGGCTGTGTACTATAATCTCTTGACTGGCGTGCTTAGCTTCATTGGCATGATATTCGGCATTGTGTTTGGCCAGTCACAGGAGGTGGCCCAATGGATGTTTGCTGTAGCAGCGGGTCTGTTTATCTATATTGCGCTGGTCGATATGGTGAGTGCCGGTTGTGGCTGACTCGAATTAAGTCCGATTTTAACTAATATGTTTTTCCATTACAGATGCCGGAAATTTCTGCTTCTCACAAATCGCTATGGCAGTTTATGCTGCAGATTCTTGGCCTGCTCAGCGGTGTGGTCATTATGCTCTTAATTGCATTGTACGAAGGTCAATTGATGAACGCATTCGGCACATCGCCGACGCATCATCACCATGTGCACTAAAGAAAAGAAAGGAGAATTCACTGAAAAGCCACGCAGAGAATTTTGTAGCGTATTATGTGTATTTTTCAAAGTATAGGTTTTTTTTTAATTTTGTATAATTCTAGTAGTTATGTTATTTACCTTAGCCACACTCACACACATACACACACACACAGAGACATAGCAAGTCATTAAGTAATAGACATCAATAAGATTTCGCATTTGTTAATCAGTTTTTGAAACACACATTTACCACACATATATGTTAACTGCCACAAAACGTCAGCAAATTGATTTTGTTCCTAAATGTCTCCACATCCAATTTGCGTTTGTTTTCGAATAAGTTTGAATTGATTTACATACAAAAAAAAACTCAAACTCAAACACATACTTAATGTAAGATACTTTCAATGTGCATAAGCTATAAAGTGATTATGAATTTAAAAAAAAAAGAAAAAAAAATCGAAAAAAGCAAAAAAGGTGAATTTGCTTTAAAAAGATAATAGGTGGAAAATATTGAACAACAAGAAGAGAAACAATAATATGAATTGATAATTGATACACACTGCATGCACTGATGAATATGAATAGAACTAAGGAGATCATTCAGAACGTGTCTCAAAGTCTAGTTTTATGTACGCTAAAAACACCAATCTATACATTTACTATTTGCGATTTAATATTGTATATGTAGCGTGTATATAAGCATACAATATATATACATGTAATTAATTTGTATTTTGTAGCCTGTAGGGTGCGCACGCTTATGTTTATTTCACACCAGTTCAACGAATCACATTCTAAAGAGCAGTAACAAAAAAAAAAAAAAAAACTGGTGTAATCCCCACTGCATTATTTTTATATTTACCAATATATTATGTTTTTGGCAGTACTTAAGGAATTCAATGTATCTACGAAATTATTTAAACTTAATTTATTTATATTGTAGTACGAACCATTAGGGAGGGCATGCTCATATCACCTATTTCTTGGCACCTACGTTTATTTATGTTTTTTGTAATAAACAGGGTTTAAATATACTTTATACTTATGTTTTTTGCTACGATTACTTTTGTGTTTCATTCTTTTTTGTATTGTTATCTGTCCACAATGCGCACACAACTAAATGTAAGTGATTGTGATTAAAAATGAGTAACTAAAACTAACATTTGTAAAATGATGCTGCGAGAGCCTGCGAGAAGGACGCGGATGAGACACATTTACACCACACTAAGTATCACCCTTATTAGCTGAGCAAAAAAACTAACAATCTGTTATAAAGCCCACACTAAAATGCTAACGAGGCAGTAAAACCAATAATAATATAGACGTAAGCTCAAAACTAAACAATACATAACTACATATATACTATGATAACAAAAAGAAACAAAAAAAAAAAACAATTTTTCAAAAGAATAACTACTTTGGTGATATCAAGCAAAAGGCAATTGAAACGAAATAAATATATATACGCGTATAATAATATAAAGTTAAGACTATATATGTGCTAGAGCCTAGATCTAATTCATTCAGATCGACAAATATTTAGGAGTATTCAATGTTCTAGAGTGCACTTTCACAAAGACGAGTATTTTTGATATTTTAGTTAGATTATTTTTTACCTTGAAATGATAAACACTTTAAAACTTCAAAATAAATGTTTTCCACATCAAACAAAATCATGATAATTTTCTTCTTATTGAAATAGCGCAGTTGTACCACTGCGTCACTGTTGCAATCGATAAATTTCGATAAAGCAAGTTATTTTGCTTATGCTGTCAGGCAGCTTGGCAACTCTATGTGTGTTATTGTTAGAGCGGGCCAACAATAGTTGCGCTGTCAAATCGAGAAAGATGCAAGCGACCGGGCCGAAATTACTGCTGCCAACGATTCGCAAATATCTGGCCATTTTCTGCCTAATTATTGCACAAAACAATGTAGCGGCAAACGTGAATCCCAGCGCCGTCAGTGTGCATCGACGCTTCGAGTACAAGTACTCGTTCAAGCCGCCATACTTGGCACAAAAAGACGGCACCGTACCATTTTGGGAATACGGAGGAAGTGAGTAGATGGGAAAGGGGGGATGACAGCTCCACGTCAGTTGTTTAGGGCCGTCTTCGAGCTAGCGCCATGCGTGCAAGCGAGACGGCAAGCGGCCAGCATCAGCACTGACAAACTGTCGAGCAAGCAAAGTGTACACGCAGGCACTTTGTTTCAATTTGAAAACACACATTTGCACAATAATTAAAACGCCACCTGTTGTTGATCCCTTACAGATGCAATCGCCAGCGCGGAAAGTGTCCGTGTGGCGCCCTCGTTGCGCTCACAAAAGGGCGCCATCTGGACGAAACAACAGACAAACTTCGACTGGTGGGATGTGGAGATCGTTTTCCGTGTAACAGGACGTGGCCGAATTGGTGCCGATGGCTTGGCCTTCTGGTATACTACGGAGAAGGGTGACTATAATGGTCCCGTGTTTGGTTCATCGGATCGCTGGAATGGTCTTGCCATCATCTTTGATTCGTTCGACAACGACAATAAGCACAACAATCCGTATATTAGTGCTGTGCTCAACGATGGCACCAAAATGTACGATCATACCAACGATGGCACCACTCAGATGCTTAGCGGTTGTCTGCGCGATTTCCGTAATAAGCCATTCCCCACCCGTGCACGCATTGAGTACTATAATAATGTGCTCACCGTCCTCATTCATAATGGCATGTCGAACAACAACGATGACTACGAGATGTGTATGCGCGCCGATGGTGTCCAACTGCCCAAGAACGGTTACTTTGGCATTTCAGCGGCAACTGGTGGCTTGGCCGATGATCACGATGTGTTCCACTTTTTGACCACATCGCTGCACGCTGCGGGCCAACTGCAGGAGCCACAGAAGGTGGACAATCAGGAAAAGTTGACGGCAGAGTACAAGGAGTATCAGGACAAATTAGAGAAGCAAAAACAGGAATACAAAAAGGAACATCCAGATGAAGCGGTAAGTGGGCCAGTCGTCATTTAGTTGCCCATATCAGTTGTGATTAGAAATGCTGTCCAATCCACGTGGACAGTTTATTTTGTGTGTTATCTGTTATTGAATTTAACTGACTTATCTTCTTCAATACTCAATTACAGCACAAAGACAACGAGGAGGACTGGGAGGAGTTTTACGAGTCGGAGAATCAACGCGAACTCCGTCAAATCTGGCAGGGACAGAGTCAAATTGCTGAGCATCTGCGCGAGCTGTCGCGCAAGGCTGACGAGATTCTGGGCCGGCAGGAGAATACGCTGTCGTTGGTCTCACGTGGCTTGGCTGCCAATGCTGGACAGGCATTGCCACCGCCAGCTGCTGGCAGTGCACCCATCCAGCAGGTGGCAGGTGGTATCGGTGTGACCAGGCAAGATGTGGATCTGCTGATTGCCAACCAGAACATTCTGCTAAGCACCATACGTGAAATACGGCAACTTGCCGGCGATATCAATGTGCGTACTGATAACATACAAATAAATCAGAAGAACGCACCCACAGCGCAAATTCAATCCTCGGGCTACGATGTCCAAACATTGATAGCCGAGATGCGCGACGGCATGAATCAGGTCAAGCAGGGCATCTCGCATGTGGGCCAGAGGTTAGTTTCCCCCTTTAACCTAATACTTTGTACACTTTATTCAATTAATTTAACTTGTGCTTTGCAGATTGGGCATGCCACAGGCCGCGGCACAGATGGCACCTTGTCCCACCGGAAACTGCGTGGGTGTCACGTTGTTCCTAAGCGTTACCGTTGTGCAGCTGCTGCTAGTCTTTATCTACAACATGTTCAAGTAAATGAGACAAAATTTTGTTTTTACGCAGCTTGCATTATCTAAAGTACTTTTAATTTTTCTTTCAGGAACCGAAGCGAGGCGCAAGCGAAAAAATTCTACTAGGCTTTCTGTTTAGTTACCCAATCAGCAACTAAAACAACACACACATCTATACACACACACCCACACACACACATACACACACACACCTGACTAGGCGGCAACTAAATTTAGTTGAAATGAAATACTTAAGACTTCAGCATAGATTGCTCTACAATATTGTATAATTGTTTTTTTACTTAGACCTAATTGATTTTTGTAGAACGTCTGGTCCCGAAAAAATTGAAATGAATGCGATTAAGCAACTAGAACAATGATGAAGCCTCATGACAAAAGCCACAAGACAAAATTTACAAATAAATAAGCAGTCTTCAGTTCACTGGTAGATCCCAAATCAAACCCATCCACATAACATTGTGTTTGTCACCTATCTGTTTTAGCCAAAAGTCGCGAGTTTCGGTCTACTCTTCAAACTGTGCATATCACTTGTGTACAGTCGTGAACTCTGCATTTCAAAATATAAAAATGTAAAACAAGAATGAAAACAAAAAAAAAAAGAAAGAAACACGAAAACGAAAACTTATTAATAATAATACATAATGAATTCCGTAAATTTAGCAAATAAATACTTTATGATTTTTATACTACGTTACTTGAGCTAGAGCGTCTGAGTCTTTAAATTGAATTGGCATCAAGCTCTTCCAGAATATCTCCATTCTTCAGTTTCCATTTCATGCGCTGTACAATAATAGATGCGATACGATAAAACAAGTTTCTCAGCTTTTGTTATTAGCATGAACATTAATCAAAGTGATGGATGGACATCTCATACATCGTCTTGGTTTTCTTCGCATATGTGTTTTATATACTGTATATTATATAATAATTATACATTAAAATACAAAATGAGAAACGGGTTTTTTTTTTTTTAATTTACATATCTGTATACTTTTCATTCCAGTCAATGTTTAAAATAAAAATGGCAAACAATTTATAGATAAGATAATGAAAATATATTTAACTTTCAAACTTTATAGTCAAATGAAGAAATAACTTTTCGACATAATTTGCACAGAAATAGTAAAATTTCATCGTTTTTACCGACAATGCGGCAAAAATGGCGCCACTTTGGCGACATTGCGGCCCAACTGAGGCAGATGGGGTGAGCAGAAAAAAACTTTGCCCATAAAATGTTACTGCCATTGGTGGCATTGTGGACGGGCAATTGCGAGGCTTGAGGTCCTCCCCAATTGAGCGAAAAAACCCCAGCCAAAAAGATAAATGGACAGAAGCCAACAGCAGTCAGTGGTAAAGTTATAATTCTTCTTTTTCCCATCGTCGCACGGGTTTGGGCTGGAGTCTGGTTCGGTTGGATGAAAGCTGGGGCTGTTTGTTCTAGAGCACATTGTATATGTATATAGCCAACGCTTATGTAAGCTTCACGCATATTATGTACATCCAATGCGCAGGACCAGTAAACTGACTGGTATGGGGAATTGAAAGGCTGTTGGGTCTTTAAACAGCCAATCGGCGTGCGGCAGACAGACAGGCGTACAAAATGGCTACGTTTCTCGTATGTGAGTGCTTCCCAAACTATCTCTTATGGTAGTTGTAGTTGTAGTAGTGGTTGGGAGTTTGGGGTTTGAAATGTAGAAAAACTACGACAAATTAGAAATATTGCATTTAATCCCAACAACGTTTATTATCGTACAACAAACTAAAAAGAAAACAGTGTTTTTGTCTGTCATCATAGTTTTTAAATGTTGTCTTTATTATTTTGTAAAAAAAAAATAAAATAAAATCCTTTGAAATCAATGATAAAGTTCTCTTACGATTTTTTATACAAATCTAAAACGGGTCCTCATACAATGATCGTTTAAAAGTATTAAAGTCTTCCATATTTTTTATTGCGCATTCATCCATAAGCATAAATATTGCACTCCTTTAGATTATACATAGTTTGATGTTGAGCATAACTTTAATAATCCATAGCGCACATTTGCACATCTGTGGATTTTTTTTTTGCTCACCACAATCCATTAGTAAATGAAATTCATAAATCCCCACCCAAAAGTACCCATCGTTGACATTTTCGCAACATTTTAGTGGGAAAAGGGAAATGAAATCAAAGTCAAAGTTATTACAATGTTACGGGGTGGAATGCTTCGCTGAGTGATTCTCCATTCTCCTCCATATCCTGCATCCTTTGGCCACAATAGCCGAGGCAGCGTGACAAATGTTGCGCAAACAAATGGATAATGTTGCAGTGGAATGGATATATCTATGCATGACCAGGATGTGGCAGTTCCAGTTAACGCAGCTTAAATCTATCGTAATGAATCATAAATTTCCACAACTGTCAAACGATCCCGGGAGGAATCGTGAAGCAACCGAATTAAGCATTGTTGCACTTTGTTAAAGTGATTTGGTTTCGTAATTAGCTAATTTCTTGTTGGATTAAGTTTAAGCTGCTTGTTTAAATAATTATAGTAAATATGGCAGCACTGTTTTTGAAACGTTTTGCGTTTTTTAATTTAATATATTTTATCTCGAGTTAGGCGCACATTGTCAAGTACTGGTGAAACTCCATGCTAAAAATTCAAATTGGCCTTTCATGAGTAATTTTTAATCAAGATTAATACTGTATTCCAAGTTGAAAGCTCGGTTTGGTTGCACTTATTAGTTTAATTTTAGACTCTTAAATAGTGCTTTTGGGGATTGTAAAAACATTCTACAGCCGCAACTTTGTCAACTACAGCCACAAATGATCCGATTTTCAAAGAGCCGAGGTTTTTAGTCGTGGTTCGATGTCTAAATGAATACTACAATTAATGTTAACCACGCGATTCTGATTCTGATAATGTCTGAATTATAGCGTAAAGAATGCTATAGTGCTGGGTCAAAAGCTTCCACAGCCAGTCAAAAGTGATCCGCTTTATAAAAACATCTAGTTTAATACTACACCCAAAGTTGAAATAGTGATTTGGCTTGAAATTCATGTAAGAATTATAAAATGCATGTAGAATCGGTTTAATTTTTCCAAACTATATTTTAAAACCCTACAAATTTGTCAACATTTATCGAGGCTAGCTGCTTCTACTAGTAAGTAAAATATATCAGACAACATTTTAAGTTCTTTGTTATTCATTTGTGCTGCTTGGAATTGCCTTAAAATGTTAATGAAGAAGTCTCTCACATTTTAGCATGAAGCATTGGAAAACCCGGCACATGTTTAATGTTTCTCATGCCATTAGGTCGCAGGATAGATGACAAAGGATATCCCATTAGATGGGAATGAAAACTCTCGACTCTTACCACCATTTGGGAGCACCCTTTGTGATGTTTGCGAAAAACCAGAACAAAAACTCCAGGCTGGGTAATATTTTGCGCTTTTTGGTATGACGAATCCACATGTCACACTGCTCTGCTCAGATCAAGACTCGCATATGAGTCGAATTGCCCCCGATTGCCAATCCATGCCCATCCTCCGGCTTCGACTCCGGCTCTTACATCCGTTTAGCGGGCAATCAAGCGTGTAGTGCAATTCAATAAGCGGATGGCGGATGGCCGATGGCGGTGACTTGGAGAACTTTATCAACACCCATGTCGGCATTAGTTTTGTTTGCAAACTTTTCCCCGTTGCCTTTTTGACAGCCTCGGCAAAACTCAGCCCAGCCAGGGGGGGTGGGTCGAGGGGTGCTGCAAACGCAGTCGGGGGTTGCTTGACTGGATTTTTATTTACGAGCACTTAAATCGAAACGCAAACTAAAATTGCACAATGCACACATCTACATAAATATGCAATTGCGGGCATGTGAAAATGTTTTCAGGCCCAAACTCCCGCTGATAAATGATGAAAAAATTAAGAATAAATACACGCGATGCACACCATCCGCATCTCGCATCTCCACCCAACTCCAGACGCAATTTTAGATGACAGCTCCCGATAATGGTGACATCAATTTGAAACTCAATTGAGCTTGTGAGCTGAATGTTGCATGTTGTTGTTGTTATAAGTTGTTGTTCCTTGATAAATGCTTCGCTATCAGCGACGTTTATCGTTGAGGGCTTTTTGACTGGGTGCGACAAGTCAGCGAATCGGAAACTGCCTGCCTGCCTGTCTGTCCTCCTGTCTGTCTGCCTGCCTGCCTGCCTGCCTGCCTGTCAGACAACACCCCTAAGGTAATGGAAGTTATCTCTTTGTGTATGACTACATGTTAGTCCTTGTCTCCGCTCATCTCTGGGGCGTTGCGAGCAGTTACATGTTAAATGCTTGCTTAATTGCAGTTCAAGGCAAGAGTGGGTCCCACAGATAAATGACCAGGAGATAGCACATTTGGTTGAACATTTGGCTTACAAATTATGAATAGGAGATTCTTTCAATCTCGGAATAAAAATGGGCAGATTTTCAGATTGAGTAAAAACCTCAGCAGTTGAAGTGATTACTTTTTGATTGAGAAAAAATACCATATTTTCACTACTCTCTTAGCGATCTATTTGTATTTAATTGGTTTTTCTTGGAAAGAACTCTACAGTTTAATCTTTGATAGAATTTAGCTTTCAAATTTCTTATCTAATATAATCAAGTAGCAATTGCTCGACCTAAGCCACATCTTCTAAAAAATCAAATCAGACAGTATTCTACTGTGCATCTTTGGAAGATGTTGCTCTCTGATTTCACATCTAATTTAAGCACCGATCTATGCCTCAAGAGCCACATTTTTCGCATGCCCAGCTCTAGTTTTGTATTTACCCTGCCACAAAATCCGAGTCGCAATTGCTCGACCTCAAACACCCATTAGGCCATGTCCGTGCATGGCACGGGCCGGATAAATAGACTGTTGAGTCATTAAACAATTTACGCAGCTATAAATTTACGCAATTTACTTATTGCGCTCGAGTTTGGCAAGTGCACAGACTCTGAAAGAGCATTCTATTTGGCTTGGGTAATAAAAAATACCCCTGCTCAAAAATGTTGTGTGCCGTTGCTGGGCACATTAACACATCTGTCCAGATCCCGATACAAAGTGTTGCTTGTTTGTCCGACCGCCTGAGCGATTAACTTTTTGCATCCTTCACGCATCGTAGCCTGCACTCCAGGAAGGACATCATTCGCCCACGCGTCCTCGCTTGTTTACTAGCTTTTTTTTTGTGTATTTGCCTCCCTCAGATTTAAATTTTCAGGACTGCCGCCCTTAGTTATGTATTTTAATGAAATTGTCATCAATTAAAATTGTACTCTTCCGTGACCATGATCCAGACGACAGTGACATTGCATAAGTCGTGGATTCATTTCACTTTTTGTTGCCCAGTTTACGACCCAGACGTCTATCCGGGCACTGTCGAGGGTTTAAGTTTAAGTTATGAAGTGCACCCATCACCATCATCATCATCATCGCCATCATAATGCGCATAACTGAACGCTTCTCCTCTGACCTGGGATCGTTGGCAGCTATAAAAATAATTTGTGGCCCGAACCCTTACAATTTCACTTTCGACAAACGTGGTTAAGGGGTAAGGGATAAGTTAAGTATGCCTGAGAGGCAGACGGCTGCCAGCAATTTGTAGTCGTTTGCTTGTTTTTCCAACGCCACTTAATGGCTTTTCATAAATTTTTATTGTCTTCAATATAATTCTATATATGCAAATGCCGTTTGAAGTGCTCAAAAATTTGTCGCACAGTCATTTTACTACTTGCCGGAGATTTTGATAGTTTTTGGGAAAGAATAAACAGGCGTTTTAATAATAGAAAACATATCTTTTAAAATGAAATCATATAAAATTTGACAAACTAAATACAAAATCTACAAATCATGCCCAACATCTAAGGAAATTCTATTTGGATTAGCAATTGTAATTTGAAAATGAAATCATAAAAATTATTTTAATTTTTACTAGGCTTATTTTTCTTATTTTTCTAGCTAAAAAAAAAATACTCCAAAACTAATAATTAAACTTTTTAATTACCATTATTTCTGTTAAATTTGATATTAAATTCAAAATTAGCATTATAATGCGTCTCTCAAGTCCCATTTTCAAACTCAATTGGCAATTGGAGACTTGAAAAGCAGGCTCAGAATTAGAAGCCAATAAATCTTTGCATTCACGAAGAGGAAAAAAACCCTTAAATTTTGGTTGTTAAAAGGCCGAAATTATCGCAGCTATGTAGAAGATATATGGCCTCAAATTCGAGCACTTTTAACCCATTAGCCAACCGGAAGATCGCTCAATTAGTGCTGCTGTTGGTCAGCAAACTAATCCGAATACGAATCCGAATACTAGTCCCAAGTGGGTCACTTGAAGTCCACACACACATGTAGAAAAAGAAAGGATTTTGTTGTTGTGCCAACAAAGTGACATAAATCTTTCGTGCGCCGCCAGAAACTCAACCGGAACCAAAGCAATGACGCAGCAGGACTTCTCATATATGTACAAGTCTCAACACGATGGGTTTCTCGCGTCATAACAAAGAGCGCATGCATGGGCCGAGATTTATAGATTTATAGGCGCGAACGTTGGTCGGCACGGATATTTCTATATATTTGTAACATCAATGAAAAGGGATCGAACTCGGGCATCAATGCCGGATGTGCAAAACGACAGGCGTTCGATTGAAATTAATTGAATTTGCGACAACAACCAGAACAACAACAACAACTTGTCTTGGAAGGACCGTGGACATCTCTTCCTGTTTATGGTCGAGATGTTTCTGTAGCATAAATTACGCATATGATATGGGTGGAAAAACCAAGTTGTCGTCGTTGTCGAAAAACAGAAACATTAAATTTATTTTTATTTCGCTGAGCTGCCTTGCAACCCCAATAAGAGAGAAGTATAAACAGAGCTAAGCGCTTAGTCAAGTCAAGTTTTTCCCATTCCAACTATAAATGTCGCACGATATGCGGTCCGCTGAGTTTTCGCCAAAGTCATGAATTTTCCTTTATTTTTATGATTTCTATTACATGTGCATTTGTGCTGGCCAAGAATTTAGTTTTTGTTTTTGGCAAACAGCAGCGAGTTTGTTGTTTTGGGGTTGAATATTTGCGCCCGGCAGTCAAAAGCACAGAATCACGCCGGAAGTGTTGATCGCTGGCGGGCAAAATCAGGAAAGGCAGACAAATTTATCAAACAGACTTGTGGGGGTGCGCACAATCGTCTTGGAGATATCATTAATCATGGCGTTGTGTGTGTCTGACTTTTTGCACAGCGTCTTTAAGACTGAACTTTTTAATAGCAAATTGTGCAAAAGTTTAAATTTACCGCCCGCTACACACCTGCGCCATCAGTCATGCGCAACTATCGAAATATCGTATACCTGCCTATCGCCTCCACAAGCAATATATGAGTTTCGATTAGCATGACAGTGTTGCACTGCAAGTATCGATAAGCGCGACTCACTCTATCGCCCTGTTTTATTGTGTTATTTTATTTATACGTTTTTAACTATCTTCGCACCTGTATTTTCACGCAATTCTGTAAGTTAACTATAATTAAACCAGAGAATTAACGAGTGCAATTCAAGAAATGTCAGTTGTTGTGTTCTATGCATGCAAACAAAGCAAGTGCACATTCAGCTGCAAACTTATGTCGTTGTTGTTGTTCCTGCGGGTGCTCCCTCTATTTTATTTGGGGGGGTGGTCAACGACAGTGCCCAGCGCCCTTTGCACATTTGTTATGATGGTCACGCGAATTTTGACCCGTTTCTGTGGCGCCGCCTCGCCATTTAATGCGTTTACGCGACCAGCTGGAGTTTTACTCTGTCCGTTTGCCGATTGCCACCCGCATATGGCTTGTGACTAAATTTGTTCATGTGTGTGTGTGCTTGTGTGTGTGTTGTTTGTTTGTTTTTGCTGTGTTTGTTGGCGTACGTTTTTATGCTAATTAAGTGCAACTTTTTTTTGTATGCAGCACACCCTCATTTGCCGCATAGATGGTAGCAGCAATATGCTTGTATGTAATTCAATTAACGCTGGGGCAGACCAAAAAGCCAGCTCTACTAGAAGCGCAAGTGTGGCTTGGTTTGGTTGCAAATTTTTGAACTCAGTTTACTTGCATACTTCAAGGCGTTTAGACTGTGGGGACTTGTAAAGCAGCCTGCTTATTTTTTTTAGTTTAAATTGTCCACAACACTTCAAATCTAAACAAAACATTCAATTTGACAGGCTGTCTCATTAGAATCTTGTTTATATACGGATCATAACCGAAAAATGCATTATTCTTGGTTTTTATTGGGCAGATCTCTCAGCTAGACATAAATGTAGTTTAAATTTTATAATATAATAAAGAAATATTGTGAATGATGCCTTTTTAGCTTCAGGCAACAAATTATCAACTTTATTGTTGGGCATTGCTTGACTTCTTTATCGGCATTGATTAAAAGGCCCTCCGGGCACCACACACTGCTGTTGAGGCGATAAGATAAGGCCACTTGTTATTCTATATAGCATATATAGTAAACATTCTTCAGCTGCTTTGCAAGTTGTCACGAAAAGAATGCAGTCGCTGATTGAGTTGTTTCTCTCTCCATTTGCTGACTATGCGAATTGCTTTAATTAACTGCAATTGCAACCCTTATCCGCGTTGAAGTTTAAATCGGAGCCCGAAGTCTGAGCGCGTGTTGATCTCCCGCTGGCTTAAAGATTTCACATTTTCAATTGTTGTTGTTAAAGCTGCAGGAGGGAGGGAGCCAGTCGTTTCATCAATTGTCTGCCTAATGACTGTGTCAATAATTGAGCATAATTGGAAAACAAGGGGCGTCGTCCACAAAAGACGACTCATCATCAACTCAACTTATTCACACAAAAAAACTGGAAAGACATCATCAGCAAGTAACTCGCTTCGCTTTGCGTCTCATTTGTTTACAAACTTTTTCTTCGTTTGCATTTACAGACACATATACATATATACATCAGCTCAGCTCAGCTCATTCAATTCAATTCAATTTATTGCCTTGCAGCAGCGTGTGACAAATGTTTATCGCCTACAGTACGTTCTTGTAAGTTGACGCACTAAAAACTATGAATGAGTGAACAGACACAATCTGTAGTATTTTTTCCACTTATTTTAAAGTGACTAAGAGCTCTTTTTTTAAAACTTCCACTTCCACTTTGTCGCTTCCTCTTTTGCGACTTTGCGATAAATTTCAATGAAAACAAAAGACAATAAACAGCAACAACGAAAATTTGCCATCGCTTTAAGGAATTAGTCATCACGGCATTCGCTATTGTTGTTGTTTTTGTAGTGCCTGTTATTATTATGCACCCACTGGCAAGGGTCCATCACCTCGTCTGCTCGCGTTCTCTCTTTCTCTCTGTTACTATTTGCCCGTTTTTGTTTTGTTTACATTTGCCTGGCATGGTGTTGATCGAGCGCCAAAGAGCAAAATGAGCGTGGCAGGTGCCGTTTCTGTGGCGCTCAGTTCTCTGTTTGCTCTCTCTCTCTCTATCTGCTAATTTGGTGACTCCTCTCTTGAGCCACTTGCGTTCGGCGCGTTGCTTTAGGCGCGCCTTCAGTTGAGTTTTACCCGTCGTCGGTGCCGATTCGTGCCGTTGCCGATATCGATAACTACATATAAATATTTTCTGCTTATGTGTGTGTGCACATATGTATGTGCGATATTCAAGTTCAAATATCAAAAAGCAATAAATAAATTTTAAATGGCAGAAAATTAAGCAAAAGGTATATACACACATACACCCATAATCGCATATACAGTTATCGTCGAATTCTGACTGCTATATATATGTACGTGTGTGTGCTGCTGCGGCCTTTGCGTGTATTAGTGCGTGACATATGGCATTATTTACGTGGATAACGAATACAATATCAAAAAAATAATCATAAAACATAAAAAACCAAATTAATTGTGTAATCTTAATGACTTGTGCGCCCACGCGTTGCCATTGTAATTGGCGCCTGCGCAGCGCGTGCAAAAATTAATAGGAACAAAAATAAAAAGAAATCCCTATGCAACTTTTATACTTTTTAAACATACAAATTTGTCGAAGCGCAAAAAAAGGTTGTGTTTTATGTTTTTAGTGCTGCTGCTCTGCTGCTGCTCTGCTGCTGCTGGTCAGAAAGTTAAAAACAACTTGAGAATTACCTCATCGCTGGCGAGCGCGCGCGCACTGCCCGCTGACGTAGCTCTCTGCCCCTGACTTTTTATTTTATTAGTGTGTTATTTTCATTCTATATTTCGTTCATCATATACATATGATTTGTACATTTGCATGTGTGTGTGTGTGTTTTATTTTTTTGTATGCTGCGCTGCCAGCTAGTTTGCCTAACTGACAAACAGGCGGATAGACAGACACAGCCAGCCAGCTGCTGCTGCTGCTGCTGCTACTGTGACTGCCTTGACGTCCTCCTCCATTGCCTGCTATGTGTTTTTATAACAACTATACATATATATAAATATATATAGTCGTATATATGTATATATCTTTAAGATACGTGCGCGTTATTTGTTGTTTTTATTTCATTCCGTCCGCATTTTATTTGCATCTGAATCTCTCTCTGTGCGCTCATTTTGAGTTTGTTTTTTCTGTTTCTTTTTTTGTCATAAGTCATTAGGCTGGCAGTTAACGTTTTGTGCTGTTTTCCACACATTGTTTTGTTTGGATCGTTTGGCAAAAAAAAAAATTTCACTGCGGCTTTTGTGGCTTTTGATTTTGTGGGCGTTATTTTTTTTCTATATTTCGCTCCATTATCTCGAGTCGAGTATCAATGCTCGATGTTGTCTCTTGTTGACCTTATTCAAGCGCTACATTTATGGTCTCGGCCAGCCGCATAAACAAATCACACATAAAGAAATCAAAGCTCATTTTCACTCCATGTCAACGCTCTCGAAATTGTCACGCGCTCTCTCAAAATAACAAAAAAAAATAATATGTTGTGTCGCTTTGTGTGGGCTTTACGCTTAACTATTGGACATGGTCGCTTTATGCATCCGTTCCAACTGCTGTGTGTGCACATTCATTTTCAATAGAAACACACACACACACACGCACACACACACTCACTCACTCACTCACTTACATTCTTCTGGCAAACACAAAATTCATTCATTACAAAAATGCAAATGAAAAAGCTCAGATCGGATTTGTAACTTGGCCAGTTGAGTAAAATCGCTGGTGGGCGTCAGTTTTGGGACAAGTTTTAATCGGTTTGCATTTAAATGCATACACGCAGTATTTGCATGCTTTATTAATTGAGTATAAATTTCATTTGCTCTGCACTTGTGGCCCCATATTGTCTACCTGTCCGTCTATCTGTCTGTCTCCCCAAATGAGTTGCCGCAACAACTTTCGAATTGTTTGCACAGTTTCTCTCTCTATATAAACTTAAGACGTACTTTATTTTACGATCTTTTACTGTAGCTTTTTTGAGTAAACAATTTATTTTTAGCACGTAGAAAATTTACAGTAGCTTTGATTTCTACGCGATTTCTATAAGATAATCAAACACTTTTACGACTGATTTGAGGTAGACGCATTTGACTGTGTCACAGATTTAAACAATTATTTGTTTTTTTTTTCATTACGCCAGTTGTTGAACTGCTTAAAAGACACCAAAAGCAAATGTTTGCCTCATGTTTCAAGCTCAATTAAAACAAATGAAGCAAGAAATTTGTATCGTATCAAAATACTGTGCTCCAAATGCGCAACAACAACAACAACAACAACAATGTAGACGGCAATAACAATTAAATACAAAAATAACAACTGTGTGCTCTATTTTTTTAACGCCTCAGCATTTTCATTTGTGCACTGCACAGGAATACATACAAAGAACTTACATACATAAGTACATACAGACAGATGCATACGTATATATATATATATGTGTGCGTGTGTGTGTATGTGTTTATATAGAGATACAGATACAGATACTTCTGCTCGCTGGTTGCCTTTCAAACTGCTGGCGCACACATGTTTCAAAAACAACAACCCAAACACAATCTACAAAAGTAGAAAACCAAACCAAAAAAAAAAAAAGAACTAAACAAGGTGCCCTAATCAAGAGAGCTTGACTTAAAGATACCCTGTGAAGTGTGCATTGCTGAAGAACATGTAGGAAACCATAATCAAGAGAGCAATTGCCAATATTTCGAAATATATTTGTCTTATTACGAATTCAATTCAACCAGAAAGGAAATATTCAACTTTTGCAATAAGAAATTCAGTGCTGACAAAAAACATTTTAATATTAATATTAATATTTATTCACCATGATATATCTGTATTTTTAGCTTTTATACATATATTCAACTTTATCATTTCTTTTCACCCTCGTTAAAGTTACAGGGCATTTAGAAAAAAAAAAACGCCAAAATAAACGAAAAATACAAGTTTACTTTGAGCAACAAACCAGAACAAAAACATGAAGCAGAGTTTTTCTATTGAGTTCGATAGGCATTTGGCCATATTACCGCATATATGCATAGTTTATTGTTTTGGAATGTTTCTTAATTACGCGGAACTCAAGTGGCAAGTGGAGGTGGCGACTCCAAGAGTGAAACCGAACCGAATTGAAAGCAAAGAGCACAGCAAAGTAGAGCAGCAAAGTGTTCTGAGTGTGGGCAACCTTATTGGAATTTCGAGCATTTCCTTTTTTTCACTGCGATTCCGATTCGAATCCCCTTCGTTTCCTCTGCACACTTTCAGAAGTCAGTCAGGCAGGCGCTTAGTCATCCCATGGCAAAAAGGAAGCCTCGTCATGACGTCTATTTTCCGCTGATAAGGATTATTGCAATTATAGCTTGATTTATTCATAAGCATTATGCGTATGCATTTAGCTTCATGTCTAAATATAGTCAACATATTGCGTTATTGACGCGCTTCGCCGTCGTCACAATTCTTCGCAAGTCTCCAGCCTTGTTGGGGCAATTCGAATGAATGAAAAGATTTATGCAAAATGACTTGGAATTTGCACTGTGCAATGATATACACTCTATATATACACATTTATATTTACATAAATTTATGTATTTATATTTGTTTTGTTTATCGTTTCGATTTTGACTTCTCTTTTTGCTTATCAAAAGAGGGTTGGGCTTGACCCTGTGTGAGGGACGCACTACATCATAGAAACCTTTACTTAATTGCGTCATTCTTATTTATAGAATATCATTGGCACTTCATTCATTCAGTCGAATTAGTCATTGAATCACAGATTTCACATTCCATTTACGGTAATTTGATAAGGCATTAGGCATGCTTAGTTTCTGTTGAAAGAACAGTTGACAATTGTTTCATGGACAATTGCTGTTCTTAGCTCAATTCCAAGCACCTTTCTGAATTTAAAACTGCCACGGTTTTGGCAAACTGTGTCAAACTGTTCCATCGAGACGCGCTCTTACTTAAAGTTAATTAAATAGAGCAACTATTTATTTTATTTATAAGTTGACAATGACTGGAAGGCGATCCACTCGTCAACTGGCAATGAATGCTTGGAATGTAGCGCACCCAATCAAATCTTCATTTCCCCTAAGTGAATTGATATGCCACAGCTGAGCCTCTTCCTCTTTGCGTGTCGATTGGCAGTTATCGCCACATTTTCTCGCCTGGCTCTGCTTGGGGTGGAGGTTGGTGGGTTGTGGAGAAGGCGAAGCGGCGGCTGTTAATCAATGAACGGCTTTGTCAGTTAGTCCCGTCCTCCGTCAGTCATTGGGAGTGTAAAAAGTGTTTCGCATTTTACGTCTTTTTCTCATTTAGTTTATGGATGCAATGTGGCATTCAAGTGCTGACCGGCTACGCAAATCGCATGCCAAACTCAGCGTGTAGCAACGGGAGACGCCCAAGCTCAATATATATATATGTATATATACAATATATATATATATATATATTTGTATATGCACATATATATATGGTCACATATCTCGTTCTGTCTCTTTTGGCACTCACTTGTGCGAAAATCCATTGGAGCCCGACTGGCGGGAGCCTAATTTTTTGCCGTCTACCAAGCAAACCATGCAGTAGGAGCAGAGAGAGAGAGAGAGAGCTGGAGGAGGAGGAGAAGGATGTGGAGAACAGCGGCAGCATTTGCTGAAGATTAAAGTGCTTGGGAATAATTGTGAAATGTGCGTTTTGGCAGTCAATAATAAAATTGCTTGGCATTGGCCTCAAGTGTGGCAAATATCCGGATAGATATGTGTATACATGTGTCGTTCCTTTGCCAAAACATGCCTCATGCTTTGCTTGGTTTGATGAGCATTCATAAATTTGATATCATAAGTGAGCCTTAATTAGACTTAATCTCAGCGTGCTGTGCTCTTCAAAAGGGGTTTTAATTAGCCCACTGATGTTTATCTGTTGACATAATTTGTTGTCATTATATTGTTGCTCTCCACCACCTTGATTGATGCAGGCTAATTGAAAAGCACAGGCCAACTCAACCATGGACACACCCACAAACCACCCCATTTTTATGTTGTTGTTGTTATTGAGCATTGAACGTCGATTCGATTTGATTTGTTTGTTTGCTTTTGTTTGTGTTTATTTATTGTGTATTTTGTTACTTTTAATGCATCTTTTATCTGGATTTTGCCATCAATAAGCCAGAGACCGAATGGATGCTGTTGTTGTTGTTGTTGTTGTCGCTTGATAGTGATACAAAATTTGTGCGCCATTGTGTTGTGGCCGAGTGACGACGTTGTCGACTCGACGTCTTGTTTACTCAAATTACAATTGGGGTTATCTGCAGCCACATCCAAAGTGCCATTTTCCAACTCAAGAGTCGCAGTCGCAGTCAGAGTTGGAGTCGGAGTCGGTGTCAGAGTTCGCTGCTAGTTTGTTGTCTAGTTGACCCGCTCAGTTACTGGGTGGGTCTTCGTCACTGTTCCAGACAAACTCACTCTTCTTTCATCCTTTGTTTCTCATCTTTATTTACTTGAGGATTTTGGTTTGTTTATCGCGCTGCTTGCTCCACTTTTAAGCAGAAAATTTGCATTTCGAAATTCCGGCGAAATCTTGTCGTTGTGGTCCACAGCAGCAGCCAGTTGAAATGTTTACCCCAAATAATATTAATTGTAAAATGACGATCAGCTGTTCGACACTGAGTTGAATGAACTGCAAATAATAAAGAAAAAGAATTTACACTTGTAAACCAATATTATAAACAAGTTATTGGATCGCTTTGGTAAGCAAATTATTGTTGCATAGTTTGTCAGTTATTCGAAGAGCACTCGAAGAGCCCGTGTCTGATTTGCTATGATAGATCATTATTATCTCTATAAAATATTCAATTTCTTCATTCAGTTGCAGAAGAAATGTGCTTATTATTTGAGAAACTAAATATTCATTTATCGTGACACATTCGCTAAACAATTTTAGGTTATAGCCTTTGGTCAGCTTGTTGCAATTTCCGCTGACATCAATTGCCTGGTCAGTTGGTGGGGCACCATTAATAAACTAACGCACAGAGAGTCCGCTGCTTGCCTCATGCCATCTGTTTGTGTCTCGAAAATGACTCGCACAAAGCGCCTAAAGCGAAATATCTAAAAATTCAACGGTGACTCATTTGCGTAAAAATCAAATTAAAAAGCACATCACCCCACCACCGCACTCCACCCAGTGGCTGCCACAGCAGAGCAAAGACAAGCATATAATACACAATTTGTTTGGGGGCGTTGAAGATTTGGCAGCCTTAATGATCATTATGGGCATCAAACTGGGCCCCCAGTTTTACACACACACACACACAGACACACACAACGATCGCACCTTTTTGACGTTGACTTTGCCGGTGCTCTGATCTTGCCTCCTCCTCCTGCCTCAAACATCCCTCAACGGTGTCATTCTATTTTCAGTGTGCCATGAAAATTGTGACAGTCGGAAGGGATGGAGGAGCGGGTGAGGTGGAGGGAGGCAGTCTTCTTTCATTAATATGCCCTACACAGCTGGCAGCAGAGCATCCATTGGATCCGCTCGCACATACGATTTATGCTGCTCTTCACATTATGCTTTGTTTACCTTGAAAATGTACGTTGATGTTTCGATATTTTTAGTTTGCCCCTACACAAGAAAATATATCGATATAGCTATATGTTGTTTTGGTTTAATTAAAATCCCTCGGTGTGTGTGTGTTTGCCTTTTATCGCCTGGCTAAACTTTTGCGCACTGTGCATTTTTCAACACATTTTGATTTTTTATGTTTTGTTTTTTTTTGAAAACTGCTTCGTGCGAGTTTCTTATTTTTATGATTTATCGTGCGTTATGTGATTTATATGATGTATTAAGTCAGCCACAGTGTTGATAAGTAGCCCAGGTTATATAACAAAAATAAAAAATAAATGTGTAATTCCAATTTTTTTTGTAGCTTTAATGGGTGTGTCATTTACAATCTGAGAAAAAAATGATTGCCTGCAGTTTAAAATTTGTAGTAATTTGTCTGGTTTGTGTTTTCCTTTTTTTCCATTTATTTTTCTCTTTGATTCATTTTATTTTAGAAATCTTTAAGTCTAGTTTCTGTCCCTGTTTTTATCTGGTTTTAACTATTCATAGTACTTTGTCTTATTTTCTGCTTTTACATTTTTATTATAATTTATAATTCGTTAACTCGTTTTTGTGTTACCTTCTTGTTTAATCTATTTGTTGTAATTTATCTTGTTGTGTTTTCTGTTTTCCATTGACTATTCTCATTTTTATTTTAGTTTATAAATCTTGTGTTCCTGTCGCTCTTCTTAACTAGTTTTAACTATTTTTTGTAGCAATTTGTCTTGTTGTCTTTTCTAATTTTCCCTACAATAAATGAAATTTGTCTTCTTCTTCTACTTGTCCGTTGATTTTCCTGTTTTTATTAGAATTTATACATCCTTCCTCGTTTAAAGAATAGTTATTTTTTTGCAGTATATTATTTTCTGAGACATGGACTATCTGTGGCTGAGCATTCTGAGCATTCTTCTTTTGAAATTCCCAACATAAAAAAGCTTCTTGGCAATAAGCTCTCAGTGCAAAGCCCGCACTTGAGCTCGTTTCTTGTTAATTGAGTATTCAAGTATTGAGATACGAGTACGATATTGCTATCCAATCATATTATAGCCTGCCCACAGATCGTACGTGCCACAGCGCCTACCTATATATAACTATCTACAGCGATGATTGTGAGAATCGTGCCAAGGTCTCAGATTGTGTTCGCTTTAACTACGTGCCCCGTTATCGAGTGTAAGAACAAGCCAAGACCGACGGGCAAACAATCGGCCTACAATCAGCGGCCAAATTGTCGAGCCGGCCAAACAACTTGCCGAGTGTTTGGCTGCCACCTCCGACGCCGCCGCCGCAACCGCCGCCACCGGTGCCGCCCACGTTTCTTACCACAATTGGTCGCATTTTCGCTTTCAGGTTGAGATCGGATCAGAGTCGCCCACGACACAAAACAAAAAAATGCAGCCACTTTTGTCTTCATTTGCGGATGTCAAATTGCTGCGAGTCTGAGCTGATTGCACCTGCCACACAGAGACAGTCAGGAACATGGAGCATGGTTGAACTCAGCGAACTCATTTTCTGTTTCTATGCAGACTTGTTAATGGTTTGCGCTTGTAGCCGCATTCTTGGCCAGCTGCGACTGCTGCTTGTTGGCTTTGTTTGCGGCCTATTTTGGACACGCTTCGTTGCAGCTTTTGGGCTTTTGGGTGTTGATTGATTTTTATAAACAAAATGCGCTAATGGAAAAGTCGGGTGCAGCATTCTTTAGTAGCAGTCAGCAGCAGATTCTATGTACATGTGCGGCAGTTGCAAGCTAGCTGCTTTCTTGGTGGCATTATAACCACAATGCCGCAACACACATTGCCCATATATGTGTATGCAGCATCAATCCAGTCAGCCAAGACAACAACTTGCAACTGCATCAAGTCTTCAGGCGGAGGTCGCGCCTTGCTAATATGGAAAATGAAAACAGGAAAAATGTGCGTTCAGTTTTCAGAGTGCATCTTTTGATGTTGCTGCCACTGTGGCAACTTCAGCGCAACACAGCACAGCACAGCACTGCAAACAAAGTCGAGTGCATATTTTTTGCCCCAAGTGTTGTTGAAATTTTTATATATTACAAAGTACTCGAACATCGCACTTATGGCTTTTACTCACTTTGTATTTACAGATTTCTTAAACAAATATTTACACGACAAACGCAACAAGAAGAAGAGCAACAACAAACAACAACATCAACGAAGTAAATGCAACAACGACAACAATTAGCACGAAACTTTCTACAACAAAAATCAAACTAAACACCGCAAAACAACATTATATTTTCTACTAAACCCAACTGTAACTGATTTTCTTCTAACCTGGCGCTAAATATAAAGGTGAGTACAAAAATTAAAAATACCACAAATCACTCAATTCAGCAATGATTCAAGCGCTTTGTTGTTCTTCAAATCGTTTAGAGAACAAGTTTATAAACATTCCTTTGAGGTGACTACTGAAATAGCTGGCACTATAAAAAAAATATAGAAAACCATAGCAAATGAAGCAATCTAAAAAATTTAACGACGCTTTTCTTTTGATTGCCCAGTTAAACTACCTAAGAAGTTGTTTAGTTTGGCTTAACGACTGTCTAACTTTGAATAGCCTTCGCCAACAAAACGCATTCGAATACATATTCCGGGTATATTCATATTTATCATTTGAGGATTGCTTCCTTGATTTGATAGTCTCTGTGTTGTAGTATGTTGGGCTCAATCAGCGATTCGAATGCCTGCCAGATAACTTGTAATCACATTGACCCCATAGGCAGTGCTCAGTGGTTTTTATGGATTCGTAATTTTGATGTCGCCATCTCTTTGCCTCTGCCTATTTATACGAGTCTCTACACACAGCATTTTATTTTTATTCGTGTTTTTTTATTTTTATTTTTTTTGCTCAACACAAATAAAAATTGTTGAAATTACATAAAAGGCTCCACATTGGCGCTCAGCTTCATGGCATTTTCTTATCCTTGCCGCAAGCAAACAAGCAGCCCGCCCACTCACTGAGCGCCACAAAAGCAGTCAGTGGGAGGAGACCACGGGGGAATGCGCAACTTGCACATACCCTAGAACTGAAAACTATATATATTATTTATGGTGTGTGTGTGTGTGTGTGTGTGTGCTAGTCTTGCGTATCCTGTTTGTGATTTCTTGTAGGTGCGAGCATAAAAAAGTTTGCTTTGTGCTGACTGAAGTGAATTGTGACCGAGACCGAGACAGAGCAGAGTGTTTAGCTGTGCAGATTCCTTTTGGCGCAGGACTCCTACGCACACGCGCCAACACACACACATAAACTCGCACACACACACACGCACACACACACTCACACACACTTCATGTGGCCAGACAAAATGGAGTCTGTGGCGCCTGAAAGTCGCGCCAGTTGAGTTTTTTCATGGCGGCAGCGTTCGCAGTCTTGACTTGGCTTAAAAGGGGCTGCAAATACAGTGACAGAGGGCGTTTGCACAAGTTGCTAACTTGTCTCGTTGATTTCGCCTCAGCCGTGCATACTTTCAGGCGAATACTTAATCTTTTGCTTTCGGGCTGCTGTAATTAATCAATGCTCAAACGTTGCCAGCTTGGCTAATTAAAAATATCAAACCATTTGGCCGAATAAGATATAAGTCGCAAAGATTTGAGTCAAATTTGGCGCACATTATTCACACAAAAAACCAAGAAAAAGCTCTCGCACCCATTTAGACAACTTGGGCAAACAACAATAGCTACTTTTGCTGTGGTTGTTGTTGTTGTTGTACATAAGCAGCGAGACGCTGGCAGCCATTGGTGGTCCATGGCCCACCCATTGGGTGGCTCGGTTGGTGGTTGATTTTGTTGTTGTTACCCAAAAAAAAATGTATATATATAAAAAGCCAGAGTGGTATATGCCACAACACACACTCGCGCACACAAACACCACCCCCTCCATCCTGTGGGTTGATCTCTGCTGCTGCTGCTGCTGCTGCAGCTACTGCTGCTCCCATCCCTCTTGCACGTGTTGGACTTGCCCATCGTTCGGTTTCAGCCGGCCTGGTTTGGCATTGGAGCATGCGCGGCACAGCATCCTGTTGTTTTTTTTTGCTGGTTTTTGGTCGACGGGATGACGACAGTTGATTTTCATATTGCTTACGACTTGTGGCATGAATGATGTTTGCGTCAGAAGCGCACGATGTGTCGCCGGCGTAGCACATCATTCTAGGCCTAGCCTCCGATCGGGCAGGACACGCCAGCGCTGACATCATCGCCCAGCCCAGTCACCTTGCTTGCAACAGGAGCAACACTCTGCGGCAGGAGCTAAAAATTTCAAGTTCAACACGCGTTTCTTAAACACCGTTTTGTGCCTTGTGTTATTGAAAGTTGTTGTTAAGTTTATCTTGTTCTGTTTGCTCGTTACTGTTTCGCGTGCCTTTCAGTTAAGTAGTAAACGCCCAAAAGTGCCTTATTAAAATAATATTAATAACCCGAAAATATTAAACAACAAGTTCGCGATTTTTACTTTGCTGCATTGTCGTCGTGTGCCTTAAACGAAAACTTTAACCTTTTGTAGCACTAAGTAATGCCGTAGTTATTCTTAGGCCTTAGGCTCAACAACTACCCTGCCACTAATTTGCCTTAGATGAAAGTCAGAAAATTTGTTACCAGTATTCTACACACGTTTTTATCGAATAAACATAAAACGAGATATATTTAACCGTATATACAATATACAAAACACGTTTTTAAGCAACTAGCTGCACATTTTAAACGTTATTTGTTATTTGGTAAGCAGCGTCAGTAGTCGCGATTTTTGAAGCTACTTTTTAAACAGGAGAGATTTTTTTAAAGCAGTTAACTCGTTAGGATTTTCTTTGTGTTTTTATGATTGCCCATTTCGGTTCCGTACAATTTCTTGTACAAAAACGTGCTGGACGCGTTCCGTGCCGCCGTTAGAACACCACAAACGTGCCTCAGCTCGGCGAGCAGTCGCCTCCAGAAGGAGTCCAATCGCTCCAACCGCGATCCCCGGCCTCCCGATCGTCGTGCGCTGCCGTCGTAGTCAACGATTTTTAAAATCCCTTCACCCCGTACGCCTTCAAAGACAAACACAAAATAAAAAAACAAAAAAAAATCGAAAAAAAAAACAAATGAAACATTTACAACTACATTTTAAACCAACACAAACACACACGAAACACCAAACACACCACAACTAAACACCAAACACCCAACACATAACACCCGAGTGTGCCTTGATAAGCATAAGCCGTTATAAGTCTTTGTGCCTTCGAATAACTTTCTGAAAATACTCGAACAAAGCAGTACGTAAATTTTAAAAACAATTCTTCGATGAGTCTCAAAATGTGTACGAAGAGTAAGTACAGATTTGAATACAGTCTTTAATTTAATATAAAGTGGCTAATATATTTGTACTCTTTATTCTTTATTAAGTATTTTAAGAATATTAGTTTAACTTTTTTATGTGTTCCCAGCTTATGATTTAAAAAGATTCGCAAAAATTCGCATTTCCCGATCTACAATCTTAACTTCATATATTTTATGAGGAAAATTTATAATTAAGTAATTCTTAAAAGTCAGAAAGATACTTCTGTTCCTATGTATGCTGAATAAGAATAGGTCTATCTCAAGTCAGCTCAAATATTTCTTGCCTTCATTTAATAAATCAATAAACTTAGTGCTTATCATAATTTTACACAAATTCATTAGTCTAACAACCCAATAAAAATCGTTTTACGAAATCATAGACCATCCAATTGATTTCCATACTTTCCCCCAATGCTGTTAACAACAACAGCAAGCAGCAACTTTATGGATTCAACATCCACATTCAAAGTGCATTTGCACAGCATCCACAAAAAAAAAAAAAGAAAGAAAAAACACAGTGCCAGACAATTAATTAGTAAGACCCATAGAAAAGTTGGCTGGCAGTAAATTACATCCATTAGGCGCACAGTGTGACTTCCAAGCGAAAAGTGGTTGCCAATTAGTGAGAGCTCGTGCCGCCAGCTAGAGTCACAGCTTTGGATTTGGCTGGAGTTGGAGTTCCATTTGCATTCGCCACTCAGTGGATGCCATTTTTATTTTTCGCACTATAATTAACGAAAGAATTTAATGTTATTCGATTTTATTAGCCATCGCTGCGCCGAATGAAGACTATAAAAGTGCATCATCAATTGAAACCTTAGTCAGCTGTAATGCAATATGTCCAATCATTGTGGCTTCGCAAGAGTCTGAAATCAGTCATATATATTTATATATCTATATATCTATGTATATATATATGTACAGTTGTCGCCTAGCTGAAACTGTTTGTCTTTTAGCTCTGTGAAATCCATCTGCATTCCCTGTTTTCATCCTTATTCAGCACCCTCGTCCTGTTTGCCCATTTTATGTGACACTGTCAGTTTTCTCAGACTCTCTGTGTTTGCTTTGAGGTTATGTTTTAGGGGGCGACGGCGTTTTCTGTTGTATGCCACACTGTTAATTGAATTAATGGATGGGTATTGAATTTCATGCGAGTACTCGCACTCAGCAAAGCTGCCAAACTGACAAGTAACAAGTGAAAATATATATACCCATAAATATATGAAAATTAAATGAATCGTTAACATTCTTTTCTTAAAATCAACACCTCAATTAAACGTTTCCTCTTTATTTTTATTACAACATTTTTTGCAGAGCTTGAGCTCAATGGTGTGTCCAATTGAAGATTTAAACATTGTTTTAAAAAAATTCAGACTTAGTTTCTAAAGCGTATAATAAATTGAAAATAAGTATTCTTATTTTGTTGTTATTTATTATTATATTTCTCTTTTCGAACTTCTGATTTATATTAATACAATTTACAATAGACTTATTGTTATGTAAACGCCACTAAATTGTGAGTTTTAACGAAAGAACGAGAAATCGTATAAAATAATTTCTACATATCTTCAATTCCCAATCCCTGGCTTGTTATACTCTATCCTTTATCTATTTTACCACAAAACTAAATTCGTCATGTATCATCTAAAAGAAAAGAAGCACTGCGCACGCTCCCTTTGCTGCCTGAGGAGGGATTCGTGTGCCGCCCGTTTTTCAGCTCCGATCAGATTACGTCCCTGCGACTTCCGTTTCTGTGGCTGCGCCGCTTAAGCTGCGCAAAACGCTGTCACTTTGCCGGCTGGCGCCACTCAGGCGAACAGTTGCCGTTGCCGTTGCCGGGCGTGTAAACTCTACACACGTAAAACGAGAGAGAGAGAGAGAGAGAGAGAGAGAGGAGAGAAAGCGAGAGAAAAGTCTACACGCGCTCTGGGGTTAAATTGTGTGCTAGTCTGGCTGCACCCTTTGAGTAAACTTTCGGCACGCAATGCGCAGGCTTCGCTCTCTTGCTCTCTTACTCTCTCTCACGCTCTCGACTCTGTCTCACCCCTGTCTCTTTGTCCAGGGGCAGACAGGCAGCGAAAATGCGGTTGGCAACGTCGACGTCAGCGCCAACGCTGGCGTCGCAGCATCCCCTTGGCTGGTCCAATTTTGAGGTAACCTTTTTCAGTTACGTGCCAGATATCGTGGCCAGCAGACGTGCATCCAAAATCCGTTCGCCAAAAATAAAAGCCAAGTCGTCGCTTACAAATCAAAGCCGCCATATGGAGCAATCGGCAAACTGCCAACTGGCAAAATGTAAATTATTAACAATGTGTGTGTGCATGCATTGTATGTGTACAATAAGTGGGTGTGCGTATGTGTGTATAAGCGTGTGTGTGTGTGTGTGCCTAGACTCTTATGAGACTGACACTTTTTGCCGGATATTTCAAGTGCTTCCGCATGCTAAACGTTTGTGTGGTGGATGCTTCAACCAAAACATAAGCTGTGCAAATTATCGATTTTTTTACATAAGAAAATAATGCTATCGTGTTCCGGCTTGGGGGTTGCTTTAGCTGACACACTTTGCCAGCCTGCCTGCCTGCCTGCCTGCCTGCCTGCTCTCCGATCTGCGTGTGGGCGAAAGGACGATGAAGAAAAATCAATTACAAGCGTTGCCGGGGAGCAGTCGAGCATTAAGTGAATTTAGCTAAAAATCCAGGCATTAATGTCGCATAAAATGGCAGCAGCAGCAACAACAACAAACAGCTCTGCCAACGTCAGCGTCGCTGCTTGGCATAATGACTAGCTTTGACTCCGTGGGCAGCAGCAGAGGCAGCAGCAGCAGCAGCAGCAGCACAGGGAGTGCTGCAAGTCACCCCAAAGCTACTACAATGGCCTGGGCTTTGATTTCGAAACTGAAGTGCCCTCTGATTGTGTATGTGTGTGTGTGTGTGTGTGCGAGTGTGTGTGTATAGAAGATTTTCATCAGGAGCAGCAGCAGCAGCGGAGCGACTTTGTCGCTTGTCTGCTTTTTGGGTGGTGGCTGCCCCGACACGGACCCGGCCCAGCCCAACTCAGCACTGCACGGTACGGCTCGGCCCGGACTGCCCTGATCCGGCTATCTCTTATGTCTGTGTCTGTCTGTCTCTGTGTTTGTGCTTGTGTGTGAGTGTGTGTGTGTTTTGGGGGTGGTTTTGGTTTTTGGTTTCGGTTTTTTTTTTGGTTTTCGCTCAGAGTGCGCTATTTGTAACACTTGAACAACCATTTATTTCATGTTTATAACGCCTGCTGTTCTCTCTAAAAGTTTTTCTTTTCAATTTTCACTTACCACTTGCAGTGCCTTTTACAATTTTTACACGTAATACAACACTAAGTTTAAGCAAACGATTAGGACTAGTACGACCCTGGCAACGAGGCAGTGTCAGAAGAAGAAGACTCAAAGATGTCCACACTATCGCTGCGCATACAGCTGGAAGGTGGTCGAGTGACCAAGACCATACAATTCCAACCAAATACGACAGTCTTCGATGCCTGTAAAATTATACGCGATAAATTTGCCGAAGCCGTTCAGGGACAACGTGAGTAGTATCCATCTAAAATACAGAGATACATCTCTATATACAATCTATGTGTTTCTTGCTCCCATTGCAGCTAGCGAATATGGCCTCTTCATTTCGGATGAGCAGAATCAGCAGGGCGTCTGGCTGGAAGCAGGTCGCACCTTGGGCTATTATATACTACATAATCATGATACGCTCGAGTATCGACGCAAGCTGCGCACTCTGCGTGTCCGCATGTTGGATGGCGCCGTGAAGACCATACTGGTCGATGATTCGCAGCCCGTGTCGCAGCTGATGGTTGTCATCTGCACCAAGATTGGCATTACCAATCACGAGGAGTATGGCCTGGTGCGTGAGGATAATGAGGCCCAAAACGAAAACTTGCCGGACAACAAATTCGGCACGCTTACGCTTAAGCGCAAGTTTACGGAAAAGGATCGGGATGCTAAAATGGAGAGTTTGCGCAAGAAACTCAAAACCGATGATGAAAGTAAGTAGCCCATAACTGGCATCAATTATCGGTCGATAGTCTAACTTGTGTCTATCGTTTACAGTGAATTGGGTTGATGTGGGTCGCACTCTGCGCGAACAGGGCATTGATGAGTCGGAGACGGTGCTGTTGCGACGTCGCTTCTTCTTCTCGGACCAGAACATTGACTCGCGTGATCCTGTCCAGTTGAATTTACTCTATGTGCAGGCAAGAGATGCCATTCTCGATGGCACACATCCTGTTACACAGGACAAGGGTGAGTCTTTTAATTAGTCGCAGCTTTCTTTATGTTTTACACATTTTCTTTCTTTTTTTCAGCTTGCGAATTCGCTGGCATTCAGGTGCACATACAATTTGGACCGCATAACGAGGCTAAGCATAAGCCCGGCTTTTTGGAGTAAGTCAGCAGTCTAAAATTAATTTCTTAAACTGTTCTTTAATCAATTGCCCTACCACTTCAATTCTACCTCTTCCTTTCTGCAGCCTGAAGGACTTTTTGCCGCAATCGTATGTGCGTGTCAAGAACATTGAGAAGAAGATCTTTTCGGAGCACAAAAGACACTCGGAACTATCGGAAATCGACGCCAAAGTCCTGTATACGAAGACGGCTCGAGAGCTGCCCACTTATGGCGTCACCTTCTTTCTGGTCAAGGAGAAGATGAATGGCAAGAACAAGCTAGTGCCGCGTCTATTGGGCGTTACCAAAGACTCTGTGCTGCGTCTGGACGAGCGCACCAAGGAGATTCTAATCTCGTGGCCACTGACCACGGTGCGTCGCTGGGGCGCATCCCCGAATACGTTCACCCTGGACTTTGGCGACTATGCGAACCAATACTATTCAGTGCAAACGACCGAAGCCGAGCAGATTGTGCAGCTCATTGCTGGCTACATCGATATCATACTGAAGAAGAAACGCACCAAGGATCACTTTGGCATCGAGGGTGACGAGGGATCCACCATGGTGGAGGAGTCTGTGGCGCCATCCAAGTGAGTTGAATAGCTAAAACACGACAGTTGAATTCAGTAATGTATTTATATGGTATTCTTCAGGGCCACCTTCTTGCAACACGAAACGAATCGCGTGGAGAAGCTCAACTTGGAAAGTTTGGCGCATCCCGGCGTAATGCGGCCCTATGACGGTAAGTGTTTGTGGTTTCTATTTAAGATAGTTGCACTTTAGCTTCAGCTTTTTACTATATTCGATTCGATTTTTAGTATATGCTAAGCCAACAGATTTTCGATTTTAGTTTAGCTTTTATTCTTTCTTTTTCGCTTTTGATAATTTATTTGATTTCTTATTTTTGTAAATCGCCTTTTCTCTGTCTCGATGGGATCGATGAGCAGGTGAACGCACCTTCACCCAGAACGAAGTGCAGACCGTGCAGTATGGCGCCTTTGTCGGCCAGGTCAACCATGCGCATCAGCCGCCAACGGTAAGTTTTTGGATGGAAGCAACCCCTCGAAAGCCACACAAACTTGCCCCCCCGTTCAACTCTGTAAACACTTCATTTCATGCCATTTAGTCTAATTTGCTATTGCACCTCTTAAAAATAGCCACCACAAATTACTTTACAACATAACCACACAACTGAAACTAAGAATTTCTATCCATTCTCTTAACATGCTGCGAACATTCAGAAAACGGTCATGAAGAGTCTCACAAAGTATGTGTCTGTTAGACAGACTTTAAAGATATATATTTATTTGTATAATATTAACTTTTCTCTGATGACTTTTCCCACATAGTCTAATGAAGTTCGCATTACTTCTGTGAATCTGACGGAGCCGCAGCGGGCGCTGCATGGTTATATATCCGCTGGACAGGATGTCTTAATACGCGCCGACGAGGAGCTGCGCACCAAGGTAAGCTGGAAGAATAAGAAACCTGTAAGAATTCCCTACTATCTCTCTCACTCTCTCTCTCTCTCTCTCTGTGCAGGCACCCATTCAGGAGCTGGGCAGCGATTTGCGTTCAATCGAATGGCGCGAGAATACACTGGACACCTCCAAGCAGGCGGTCAGCTCGCATGTGGCCACAATGAGCGCTGCCACGGCTCAGATCATCACCGCCTCGCATCCGGATGAAGTGGATACGGAAGCCATTTCGGCATCTGTGTCGCAAATTGCCCAAACCATACCCGAGGTCACCAAGGAGGTGCGTCTGATTGCCGCCCTCATGGAGAACGACACGAACGGTGATCAGTTGTTGGAGGCAGCTCGCAATCTGTGCAATGCTTTCAGTGATCTACTCAAGGCTGCCGAGCCGGAGAGCAAAGAACCGCCACAGCATCTCATCAATGCGGCCAGCCGTGTGGGTGAAGCCACTACACATGTGCTGAGCACCATTGCCGAGGAGGAGGCACCCGAGAATCGTAATCTTCACGACATGCTCCTTGCTCTGGCCAAGGCGGTGGCAAATACCACAGCTGCCTTGGTGCTGCGTGCCAAGAATATTGCCGCCAGCTGTGAAGATGACGAGGCGCGCAATCGTGTCATCGGAGCAGCTAGCCAATGTGCTTTGGCCACCAGTCAGTTGGTGGCATGCGCCAAGGTAGTGGCACCCACTCTACACAATGCTGCCTGCCGGGAGCAACTGGAGGCGGCGGCCAGAAATGTGGCACGAGCTGTGAACTCATTGTGCCAGGTATGCAATGAGGCGAGCAATGATCCCAAGTTGAAGGCCGATCTCCTCGATGCGGCACGTGATGTATCCAAGAGTTTGATGGAGATGCTGGAGCATGTGAAGCTGAACACTCGCGAGCATGCGAATCGCACCAGTCAGGAGCTGAGTCCCGTCGAGAATGTTATCATTGGCACCGACATTCTCGTGTCCACCAACGATCCCCAGGAGATGGTGCGTCATGCCCGTACCTTGGGCCAAACCACTGCCCAGCTCATACAGAGCATTAAGGGTGAGGCCGATCAGCAGGAGGATGCGGATATGCAGCGACGTCTGCTGTCGGCAGCCAAGCAGCTGGCCGATGCCACCACCAAGCTGGTGGAGGCGGCACGCCTCTGCTCCTCCAATCCCCACGACTCGGACAATCAGAACGCGTTGCGACGAGCCGCCGAGGAGCTGCGCGAGATTACCACCAGCGCTGCCAACACGCCGGCGATGAAGCGCAATCTCATTCAGCGCTTGGAGTTCTGCTCCAAGCAGGCAGCAACGGCGGCCACCCAGTGCATCTCGGCTGCCCAGAATGCGGTGCAGCACAGTCAGGATCACCAGACGAAGGAGTCGCTGCTGCAGGATTGCAAGCGTGTCGCGGACACCATACCACGTCTGGTCACCTCGGTGAAGACGACACACGCCCAGCCGGACGATGCTCATGCACAGCTCAATCTTATCGAGGCCGCGGAGCAGTTCATCGAGCCCGCTCTGCAGGTATCCAAATCGTCGCGTGCTTTGCAGCCCACCGTCACCGATATACCGGCGGCGACGCAGCTCTCGAAGAGCGCTTTGCATCTCGGTCAGAGCGTTTCCGAGTTGCATTCGGTGGCGCAACGCACTCGCGATGCTTGCGGCGGCCAGGAGTTGGAGTCGGCATTGGAGGCGGTGCGTAAGCTGCATCATGTGCTGGATGACACACGCCAGGCGGCTTTGGCGGGTCAACTGCGTCCTTTGCCCGGAGATACGGTGGAGAACACCGCCGACGATCTGCGCAAGTCGGCCAAGAATGTGGGCATTGCCCTGAGCCAGTTGCTCAGCTCGGTGCTGCAGGGACAACGTAGCTATGCAGGCGCAGCTGGACGAGACACAGCTCTGGCCCTGGGTGACTTTACCAAGAGTGTGCATGGCGTGGCGGCGACCACCCAGAACCCAGTGATCATTGATTGCGCCGACGATGTGGTGACCAGTTCGGCTCAGCTCATCGAGCAGGCGCAACGCACGCTGCAGGGTGTCTCCGATCCGCATGCTCTCACCCAAGCTGGCCGGGATGTGACGAGTGCCCTCTCCCGCACCGTGGACTGCATACCCGGACAACGGGAGGTGGATGCTGCGCTGCGGAATGTCAGCGATCTCAGCGAGATATTGTCGGTCAGTGAATTCCCACCCTCGAATCGACCCTATGCCGAGCTGCAGTCGGAATTGAAGCAGGTCGCCGAGCAGTTGAGCAGCGCCGGCGGACAGATTGTGCAATCCTATGCAAGTCCCGCTCTGCTGGCGGATAGCAGCCAAAACTTTGCTGCCAACTATCGGGATCTGTTGTCGGTCAGTATGCAAATGGCCGGGCAAACGCAGACGGATGAGCCCGTGCGCTCCCAGATGATCGATAGCCTGCGCAATGTGTCCACGCAATCGTGCTCACTGCTCTCCACTGCCAAGTCCATTGCTGCCGATCCCGGCCAGCCGAATGCCAAGAATCTGTTGCATGCAGCCGCACGCAGCGTGACGGAGAGCATCAATCAGCTGGTCGATGCCAGCATCCAATCAGCGCCTGGACAGAAGGAATGCGACAATGCCATGCGCAACATTGAGGCACTACGACTAATGCTCGACTATCCGCATGAACCGATCAATGAGATGGGCTACTTTGATTGTGTGGAGCAGGCGACATCGAAGTCCCGCAATTTGGGCTATGCCATCTCCGAGATGATCAACAATGCCAAACAGTCGCAGCATGTCGAGTTTAGCCAGTCGGTGAACAACGTGAACGATTCGATTCAGGGACTCATGGAGAGCTCCTCGCAGGCAGCGTATCTAATTGGTGTCTCGCATCCGAGCAGTGTGGCCGGCCGGCCAGGCATTATTGATAAGGCGCAGCTGACGTGGGCCTATCAGGGTATCCGTCAGCATTGCGACATCGTGAGCAGCTCCCAGTCCGGCAAGCCGCAGATGATCTCCGCTCTGACAGTGATTGCCAAGCACACGAGCTATCTGTGCTCCATTTGCCGACAGGCGAGCATGAACACCAACAATCCGGTGGCCAAGAATGAGTTCATTGTGCTGGCCAAGCGGGTGGCCACCGCGACCTCTGATTTGGTGCAGGATATCAAGGCCATTGAGGAGCAGCCGACGGGTGGTAGCCGGGATAGGCTCGTTGAACCGCTACTGGAGGCTGTCAAGGCTGTCAGCCAGTATGCCTCCAGTCCGGAATTCATATCCATACCGGCCAAGATTTCGGCCGAGGGTCGCAAGGCACAGGAGCCCGTTATTCAGGCCGGACGTGGCGTCATAGATGGTGTCGTTGAGATGGTCAAGGCTGCCAAATCTTTGGCTCTGTCACCGGACAATCCGCCAGTTTGGCAGCAGCTCTCCATGCACTCCACACCCGTGTCGGAGTCCGTGAAACGCCTGGTGGACAACATCCGCGACAAGGCGCCGGGACAGGCACAATGTGAACAGGTCCTGCACACCCTGGGCACCTGCACTCGTGAATTGGACGGCTGTGCTTTGGCTGTCAATGCTCAAGGCCTGAGCCGGAGACGAGATAACAATCTGCATGGTTTTAGTGGCCAAACTTTGAACTCTGCTGCCGAGCTGTTGGACAAGTTGGAACCCATTCGTGTGGCTGGCAAGAACAATGCCGAGCAGCTGGGACATGCTGTCGGAGAGATATCGCGGTATGTGGTGCCCATGGTGAATGGTGCCATCGGTGCCTGCACCCACATTGTGCACAGCCAGCAGCAGATGTGTCTGATCAACCAGACCAAGTCGGTCGTCGAGAGTGCCATAACATTGGTGCAAGCGGCCAAGGATTCAGCGGGTAATCCACGTGCCACACAGGCGCATCCACGGCTAGACGAGGCCATCGATGGCACCCTGGAGGCCATTCAGGAACTGCAGCAAACTGTGGAGAAGATCAACGCCGAAACGGGCATTGTCACTGGCCTCATGGAGCAAGTGAATCGGGCCATTACACGACTAACCGATAAGCGTCAGTCGCTGCTGAATGCTTCCTACTCGGACACTTTTGTTGACTACCAGACGCGCATGGTGGCCACCGCTAAGGAGATTGCTCGCCTCAGTAATGAGATGAACGCCAAGAGCAGCGTGGAGCCAGCTGCATTGCCCCAACTTGCCGTGGATATGACCCAACACTACCAGCTGCTCACCCAGGATTCGGTGGGTGCCAGCACCACGACCACGTCACAGGATGTGGCGATGCGCATCCGCAGCACCGTCATCGATCTGGGACGATCCGTCAGCTCCATGATCCAGTCATCAGCGGGCGGCGCCAGTCCCAACGATGCCAGTGCCCAGAAGGAGATTGCTCGCAATACACGCGAAGTATCTGAGAAGGTGGCCCAGGTGTTGGCCGCCTTGCAGGCGGGCTCCCGTGGCACTCAGGCCTGCATCAATGCTGCCCACACCGTTTCGGGCATCATTGGGGATTTGGACACCACCATTATGTTTGCCACAGCAGGCACACTGCACTCGGATGGCGATGGCAGCTTTGCTGATCATCGCGAGCACATCTTACAAACGGCCAAGGCCCTTGTCGAGGACACCAAGGTGCTCGTAACGGGCGCCGCAGGCACTCAAGATCAGCTGGCGAATGCTGCACAGAATGCCGTCTCCACCATAAGTGAGTCAACTACGCATAGATAGTCCAAGATCTTTTTCATATTATTCCTTGCTCCTTGTTCCCATGCAGCTCAACTTGCGGAGGCCGTCAAGCGTGGCGCCTGCTCCTTGGGCTCGTCGCAGCCTGATTCGCAGGTTATGGTCATCAATGCCGTCAAGGATGTGGCCTCAGCTCTGGGCGATTTGATCAACTGCACCAAGTTGGCCTCAGGCAAACTCATACACGATCCCTCCATGCAGGGTCTCAAAGAGAGCGCCAGGGTATGTTTTGTTTATCTTCCTCTTCTTTTCTTAAAACAGTTTTCCCAATTTTCTTAAGTCTTCTCATCTGTCTAGTTTTTTTTAATACTCTCTTTTGCTGTTAAGCTTTCGTTGTTGTGGCTTTATTTACTTAAAAGTGTGTAACATTTTCTAGATCTGGTATTGTTATACACCTCACCAACTTGTAACTTATTTTAATGTGGTAATGGTTCTTTTTTGGGATAGTAACTGACTTACGGACTGGACTTGTTCGTAGAGAGATTAGTTGAAATCACTTGAAATAATATTCCTAGCATCAGAAAGCTTCCGTTTTCCTTAACAAACCTCTTAAAATAATGTACACAACAAAAAAAAAAAAAAAACAAATATTTGGAATGGTTTCCTGAAAAGTAAGTTGTAAAAGTAAAAGCAGAGTTAAATGTAGACAACATTTTTACTTTGTCTGCTTTTCAAATTCTAAATATATTTAAGATTTGACCGAGTTCTATGGTTTATCAGTTTAAAGAAACTTTTCCCAAATGAATATGTGCATTTTAAAGCTATCCGCCACACACCGACACACGCGCATACATAAATGTTGTTTGTGGCATTCTTAAAATACTCGTAAATACTTTACAATGGCTTTGGCACTCATCAAACCACTAAAAACACTTACTTATAAGATGAAAGAAAGGAACCCATGGAAAATAATCCGCATAACTTTAAATTCTTCCACTTGCTGTCGCTGCTGCTGTTTCCCATGCACACAGGTTGCCCCCCAAAAACTCATGCTGCAGTTACTCTCGAATCTGAATCACTTGCTGCTCTGCTCTGCTCTGCTCCCGCTGCTCTTTTGAAGATTTCATTGCTGCTACTGTTTTGCTGGCGCTTTATGTTTTCATCTCTTCAATGTTATTAATGTTTTCAATGTTTAACCAACACACACACACAAAAAATATGCAAATACTGACTTAATACATGTGCATAATCAGCCCCAATAACATATTTGCCTTTATGAGCACCACAGAGCCACATTGGCATACATTTCACCTCTCATCCCTGCGCCGTCGGCTCTAACTCTCTGTTCTCTGTTCAATCATCCACCCGAACCACCCACTTTTTGTCTCTGCGCTGCTCTGCATGCATTTGCTGTGCTCTCGCCCTCCCCACTTTGTCGGTCCACCACCAACACCATCGACACCCACCCGAAACAAATTCACCGAACCACCCTCACCCACACACATTGTAAAAAAAACAACAAAAAAAATCCATAAATTCTTGTATATTTTCGTTTTCGTTTTTTGCTAATTTGTGCGCGTTCGTCGTCTCTGCTCTTCTCTCTTCCCATACACACACACACACATAATATATATATATAAATCTATATATATATAAAACCAACTCATGAACTGTACAAAAACGCAAATCGAACTCAAACCAAAAAAAAAAATTCGCTCTTTTGCTCTCTTCTGCGCTCGCTGTGGAATATACGCAACTTATCGTTATCGATATCGATCTAAATGCCATCTGCTACATCACATATACATAAAAAAAAAAAATCCAAAAAAACTGTTTACAACAACAACTACAAAGCAGACGCTTCAAGATGTTTGCCAATCAGCTGCCAGCGCCCATTCAGAAACTAACACATACCCACTGCGCCAGCAGCAGCAGCCAGCAGCCAGCAATGGTGGAATCATAATTCATTAGTGGGCGCCACACAACCAATTTGGAAACCTTGACGAAATTCTTCTTTAAACATTTACATTAATCATTGCACAAAACAACGAACAAAAAAAAAAAAAAAGAAAGAAATAATACATTTTTGCAAACAATTTTCCCACTTCAACTTGATATTGAAAAACTTTTGTAAAACTTGTAGATGCGCTGGGAAATAGAGTATATGCATATAAATTTTTCTGAATACAGTAGTCACTCGCAAACAGAACCTTGTTTCTTTTCAAGCGTAATATTTAATGTTTTCAATCAAAAATTCATAGATTTTTCTAAAACCCTAAAGAGTGAATTGCATTAAGTAACTAGATCAACATTGAGGCTTCTATTTGAAAACACAATTTTTACTCTTTATTTCCATGGCATCTGCAAGTTCTTCCTTTTGTCCCTTTAATCGAATGTTAAAGTACCCAAGAAATTAATGTTGTCTCGAATGAGTTTAATCAATATTTGTTTATTATCTCAAATAAATTCATTTAATTCGTATTATCATTGGTCGAGTGTTTGTTAATTTCAATTATGTATTGAAACCTAGAATTGTTTGATCCGAAAAGTGCCAGAACCATCGTAACGTAGTCGTGAAATTTGTAGATCTTTTAGTTTGTAGCTCGTACTTTTTGTAGAGTTTACTCCTAAGTTGTTCCTTCTATATAAAAGAATTGCTTTCTATACAAAAAATCAACATTAATAACATACATTTCTGCTCCCCTCAAACAAAAACAAAAAACACCCTTTTTTTGTTATTGCATTTAGGTAATGGTGCTGAACGTTTCCTCGCTGTTGAAGACTGTCAAGGCAGTGGAGGATGAGCATACGCGTGGCACTCGCGCCATGGAAGCCACTGTGGAGGCCATCTCACAGGAGATACGCGTAAGATAGGATTTAAGTTGACTACTCTCTGGCGTCACTATTAATCAATTCCCTCTCTCATTTTGCAGGCGATGCAGACACCACCACCCGTGGGCCACGTTCAGGTGGGACCCGAAGATCTGATACGCGTCACCATGAATGTGACGGCAGCAACTGCCAAGGCTGTCGCCGCTGGCACCTCCAATCTGCAGGCTGATATTGTGGCTGCTGCGAATTTGGGTCGTCGTGCCATCTCCGATATGCTGATTGTTTGCCGTGCAGTGGCCTGGAACTGTGCCGAGACCGATGAGCTGCGTGTACGCACTCTGGATGCCGGCACAGCTGTAGCCGAATCCTATCGGGAGCTGCTTAACGGCATTCTGCACAATTGCAGTGCCGATGATCGCATGCATCTATCTCGTCGCGTGGCCAAGTGCGTCACAGATCTGGTGGCCATGGCACGTCTACTGAAGGGCTCCGACTGGATCGATCCCGAGGATCCCACAGTGATTGCCGAGAATGAGCTGCTGGGCGCTGCTGCCTCCATTGATGCAGCGGCCAAGAAGTTGGCATCGTTGCGCCCACGTCGCCAGGCGGATGTTACGGTGAGTTGAGTCGATCCCACTTGACTCTAACCATTAGTATTTAAACGGTGAATGTGAATGGTGAATTGAAACTAACTCTCAACTGCTGCTCGCTCGTCTCAAACTCAATTGTCATAATTACAAATAACTCATTTAGTCTGTAAGTGTAAAGCTGGCTCGAATCAACCCAAACTACCAAAAAAATAAAAAAAAAACCAATCAACCAACCAACCAACCAACCAACCAACCACAGCAACCAACTACCCACTCATCTAATGATTCCAGTGAGATATGTTTGATATTCTTGGTTGTTACATTCAAAAGTTCACCCAGGAATCAAACATATTATTACTGTGATTGTTGAAACTCTACTAAAAACCAAACCAAAACTTAACTTTAACTAAAAATGGTGTTTTGCTTTTTAATATTAATTAACTATTTTTGTTTAATTGATTTGTTATTAATTTTATATTTGTCACTTCCTCCACAGATCGAGCTGGATGAGAACATGAAGTTCGATGAGATGATACTGGAGGCGGCCAAGGGTATTATGGCTGCTTCAGCTGCTCTCGTCCGCGCTGCCAATGCCGCTCAGCGGGAGCTCATTGATCAAGGCAAAGTGGCCCGTCGTCCTCTGACCAGCTCCGATGATGGTCAGTGGTCGGAGGGTCTCATTTCGGCTGCACGTCTGGTGGCTGCGGCCACTCACAGTTTGGTGGAGGCTGCCCAGAATCTGGTGCGCGGCGTCGGCACCGAGGAGATGCTCATCTCGACCGCCAAACAGGTGGCTGCGTCCACGGCACAATTGCTAATTGCGTGCAAGGTGAAATCGAATCCCAATTCGGAGGCAGGTCGTCGCCTGCAGGCAGCCGGCAATGCGGTCATCAAATCCACCGACAATCTGGTGCATGCCGCCCAACAGGGCCTCGAGGATGAAGAGGAGCACTCGCTGAAGATCAACACATCCATGGTGGATGGCATGGCGCAGGAGATTAACGCGCGCTCCGCTGTGCTGCGCAAGGAAAAGGAACTGGAGGAGGCGCGTCAGCGGCTTAAGCATGTGCGACAGGCGCAACGCTATGCCAAGAATACCCAAGGCTTCACCACCGACGAGAGCGACACCGAATACGCCTACAGCACACTCAATCGAAGCCAGAACAATGTATGAACAGGTTTTCTACCTTAAATTTAAACAATATTTATTAAGTTGTTAGTATTTGCTTTTGACTGCACCAACATAAAAAACAATTGGCATTGATTTAATTCCGATGAAATTCTCATTTGGTGTCGGTGTAGCTGTAGCTGTAACTGTAACTGTAACTGTAACTGCTCCTAACCCTAATCTCTCTAACCAACCGATTCTCCGTCTCTCTTTCTAATGCTAACCCTAACAGACTTTGGGTCGCGGCGCTGCCTACTATGGCTCCCAGTCGGGTGATATGCCAAGCTCGCCAAGCTATTATACTGGCTCGGGTACGAACAGTCAACAGAAGCATCATTATAATTATGCAAGCCCACAGCCACAGCATTTCCATCATCCGGGTGCCGTATCGCCACCGCCTGCAAATTATGCGAATATGGATGATGCCAATGGAGATTTTCCGCCACCACCACCGCCGTTGTCCACGACCATTTCTAACATGCAAACTGCGACATCGAGTCACAGTTTTCGCTCTAATCCCAAACTAACCGCCAATGCAGTGCCACGCCCCTATCCTGGCAGCCCAGTTGCGGGTGCGGGCAGCAATGGCTTCACAACCACATCCACCACAACAATGGGAGCGGGCACACCCACTAACGCCAATTACCAGCAGCAAAGCTTTGAATCGTCCAGCCTTAAAACGCAGAGTTCAGCACCAGTTGTGCCACCACCACCGCCACAGAAGCCCACCGGCAATCGCAGTCTGGATGCATGTGTACAGGATCTGAATGAGAAGACCTTTGGCCAGGGCGGCGTGGTGCAGTTAACCAGCGGCAGCAATGCCTATCCCGGACAGAACTACGAGGGTTACACATCCAGGTAAGTTCTCAATTATTCTATTCCCTCTAAAATGTGTGCTTATCTTTGTGTTCCTCAGCAGATACGAGACGCGAAACTTTGACAAGTCGGCCAACACAAGCAGCGGCGGCAGTGAATTGGGTCAAGTCAAACCGCTAGAATCGAGCTTCTCGCAGATGACTCTGAACACGGATGGCGGCAAGATTAGCTATGTGGATCAGGGTAGCGAACGCCTCACCTCAATGACACAGCGCGTCATGGAGCGCAAATCGTTTACAACCACAACGGAATCGCGATCGGAAACGAAAACGGAGAAGCACAGTTTTCGCCTGGAATAAAGCATAAAGTGTTTGCAGCCCAAACAAAATGAAGATGTTTGCCAAATGTGCTTTTAACATTTACACACATACTAATAGTAATAATTTAACATTTAAATATTATTAGCCACTAGCGTTAGTATGTCTATATATTACCCACACGCCCTAACTGTAACGTAATAATCGCTTTTCATTTCGATTTCAATTTCTCTGTTCTTGTTTTAAGATATTCTTGTGTATATTCTTTTGTTGTGAGCTGTTTTTCTATGTGTACGTGTTTATCTGCCAGTTTATTGCCAATTTATATCCGTCAAAATCGCCGCTTTGGCACGTATACATCAAACCCAAACATAATGCATAAACACATTTGTACTAATCAGACGAAACATAATATAAATCAAAAGCAACACAATAACCCGTAACCGTAAAAATATACAATCAATTTGGGCTCATCGATTTATTGTTAGATCAATGCAATTTATTACCGTGCACCTAAACACTAAATATATAAAACGAAGAATTACAATTAACGCCATTTTAGTTAATTCAGCGTGAAGTTGTGCGCGGATAAAAACAATTTGTTGTTCACATAACGTTTAGTTCATAAATCATCTATGTACGTAAACCTTGTTCTATGTTCTTCTTTATAAAAAAATGATTTCTTTTCTCTGTAATTTCGTTTTGTATATACATACGAGTACATATGTGAGCCGTCGTGTATACGTAATTGCATATTTTAATTGTGTATTTTTTGTAAATTAATAAAAACAATATTTTAACAATACGAGCAACAGAAGTACTTTTCAATCTTAGATTTAGTCCTTTTTAAAATATGTTCATTACAGAAACCAAATCCAAAAGGAAAGTTGCGTCAACAACTCATATTTTGTGAATGTATCAAATTGTAAAACATAATTTCATGGTGAACATTAAAATCTACTGTGCCAACTTATCTCAGCAAAATACCTCTATCTCAGCCGTATCGTTAAATATCTGCCAAGGACGTGGTACCTTAGAATCGCGAGCACAACTGTACTGTATTCAAGGATTAGCTTTAATGCGTCCTTTCGAGAATCATAAGTATATTTTCCGAGATACGCCCACTTCATAATGTTACTTTTTAAGAGAACCATCTCTATTGCGATCGTAATAATTACTTTATTATACCCATTTTTATTTACATTCAACGTTTTTAAGTTTTAGTTAGAAATAGATAAACATTCACATTTTTACAATAACGTTCATACCCAAAATAAATGCAACAATTAGTCTGTCTGGTTAAGATTGTTTCCACTATAGAAATCTCACTTTTTACTTGTATTCCTGGTTAAGTTGACGTCCAATCAGCCAACGCCTAATCTCCGAAGTGCCTGCACCAATTTCATATAATTTGGCATCGCGCAGAATGCGTCCTGTTGGATTCTCATTGATGAAGCCATTGCCGCCAAGGATTTGTATAGCATCCAGAGCCAATTGCGTTGCCCTCTCTGCGCAGTATAAGATTACACCGGCGCAATCCTTTCTGCTTTTCACGCCCGCATCACAAGATCTAGCCACGGCATACAGGTAACTGCGACAAGCAGTCAGATTGGTGTACATATCAGCCATCTTGCCCTGAATGAGCTGGAACTCGCCAATCAATTTGCCCATTTGTTTGCGCTGATGGGCATATTCAAAGGCCACGTCGCAGGCGGCCTGCATGAGACCTACAGGGCCGGCAGCCAGAACCAAACGCTCGAAATCAAGACCCGACATCAGAACGTAGACGCCTCTGTGCTCCTTGCCTAGTATATTCTTGGCGGGCACTTTAAGGTCTTGGAAGACGATCTCACAGGTGCTGCTGCCACGCATGCCCAGCTTGTCCAGCTTTTGAGCCACGCTGAAGCCTTCCCAGCCCGTCTCAACGATAAAGGCGGTAATCGCGTGTTTATCTGAAACTCCGCTCGCTCCTGTCTTGGCATATACAACCATTGTCTCGGCGTCGGATCCGTTAGTTATCCAGAATTTGCCACCATTCAGAACGTAGTAATCGCCTTTACGTTCAGCACGCAATTTCATTGCGACGACATCAGAGCCGGCTCCAGGCTCCGACATAGCCAGGGCACCCATGTGCTCACCGCTGCACAGTTTGGGCAGATACTTCTCCTTCTGTTCATGTGTGCCGTTCTTGCTGATCTGATTGATGCACAGATTGGAGCTTGCGCCATAAGAAAGGCCAACGCCTCCAGCCGCTCTGGTTAAATAAGTAATCGATGGTTTTATCACTGATAGCAGTCAATATTACCTAGGGCATTTAGAGAAATTACCTCGAAATCTCCTCCATTATAATGCAGTGATCCAAGTAAGTGCCACCTGTGCCTCCATACTCAGGCTCCGCAGTTATGCCAAGGAAACCCAATTCGCCCAATTTTCGCCAGAAGGGACGAAGATCTCTGTGGGTGTGGAGAAAGTTTAACTTAGAGCCAGACTTTTTATTTCTCACTTTGTCATATATACTTGAAGCTATCCAGCTTGTCAATCTCCTTGGCGTGAGGGGCCAGCTCCTTTTGAAAGAAATTGAAAGCCACCTCTCTCAACTTTCGTTGATCCTCATTCAAGCCAAACATCAAATCGTTGATGGGGTAATGTGCTAATGTGCGGCTCCATGTTGCAGATACTAGGAGCCGGCTTCGCCCTTGCTGCAGGAGACTATTGCAATTTTTGGCCACGAATCGCAGAGTCATTTTGATTTGTTTTAGTAAATGGCAAAAGGTATTACTTAACTAGCAAGTGTTGCCCTATCAAGAACGCAACAGGTGCTACTAAAGTGGCAACGCTGGCGAGATCGCTTGAGCGATATACAAATATCGATATTTCTATCGGCAGCACGTTCAAATTTAAATTTATATCATGAACACAGTACACGAATTGTATTTTAATTATGTGCATCTCCAAACGAGCAATGATTTAGTTGATATGTTAATTATTTACGGAAATACGTTATATATCGCGTACACCAACCAAGTAGACAGTGCGCATGACTCACCAATTTCAATCGCTTGAGAGGCAATGCAATGGGTTGCTTTGCCGCACGGCTTCCGCATCCTGGCGATGAAAAATGCCGACATCAACAAGAGCAACAACAATAGCAACAACAAGAACAACAATTGGAATGAGGACGCAACGCAGCGATAAACAAAAACAGCGTCAGCACTACGGGCTCCTGTAATGGGAATTAAAAACGCCAGACAGACCCATCAAATCAGTCCTGTTGTTGACGCTAGTCGCGTAGCGCGTTACTTGCGGACCATGTCATTGATATGCTCAAGTGCGAAGGATTCATAATTGCCATCTGCTTACCACTGAAAGCTTTTGCAAAAATATATATTTGTTTTGTTGTGTGTATAAATGCTGATGCAAATTAATCGCGGTCGCAGCTGTGGAACGGCTTGGATTACTCTACAATCAATAAGTGAGCAGCAAATGAAATATGCATAAACCATTTTCTGTATAATTCGGCAGGCAAATCGATAAAATGTCTAAATGTTGTAAGCAGTATAATGGAAAGTAATGAACAAGTTTCCATCAAGACACGTGTGTCGCCGTTCGATTAACGAGTCCCTCCCCGCTCTCTGCCCTCGCCGTCCGCCGAGGCATTCGTTCTTTAACACCTCTCGGTTCGTCTCTATCCTGTCAATCAACTCTACTTGTGTGCGCTGCTCATTGAGGACGCAGTTTGCTATTGTAGGTATCCCAAACAACTTTATGTTGTTGTTGGTGTTGTTACTTTTGTGTCACGTTCCTGCAACGGAAGCTATTGTTATCCAGTTTGCTGTTGACCGTTTTGTTGTTGTTGTTGTTGTTGTTATTGTTGTTTTAGTTGGTAGCACAAGCTTTTGTATGTGTTGCCGTAGCGCTGTAATTACGTTCTGAGCACTTAACCACCACAGCCCAACAGCCCAACAGCCCACATCCCACAGCCCATCGCACACGCAACTCATCAAAGGTCAAAATTTAATGTACCACCCCAAAATTCGATTCATAATAGCTATATATACATAGTTCGCCTTATGCTTTATGTTAGATTAAGTGCTTTTGCTAAGTTTGATGTTTGCCAAAATGTTAAACATAAAGAAGTTCGCTTGTGCAATGGGTCGTATGATTGATATGAATGTGGTATGCTTAATTAGAGTTAAACACGTCGTTTAATTGGGCAGCTACTACGACAGTGTATATATATATATGTAGGCACTAATGCAGACCACTTAAATGCCGACTTGCTATAAACAGATCACATCTCACTGTCAGTGCCGCAGCATCGCTGCATTCTTGAGATGTTTAGTTCGCGCTGCTTAATGCCAAGTGGAATGAACTTGATGAAAAGCAACAGCAGCAGTAGCTGCAGACGCAGCAACTTGGCCTCTCTGCCACTTCAGCAGCACACAAAAGGGCGACTGATGAGGCAGTAGCAGCAGCAGCAGCAGCAGCAGCAACAGCAGCCCGACAATTGAACTTTGCTGTCCCCCCAGCCCTAAACAAAACTCGCATAACATGCAAAACAAGCAATGTTCAGACATGAACTTGTTGAGAGGCGCATCATCAGCGTAAAAAACTTATGATGAACTTTTGTTTTATGTTGCCATATTTGAATGTGGGGTGGAAACTACGCAGTCACTTAACTAGATATTCGCCACAACTTTTACGATTGCTTTAATTCGTCATTTATTTTGCTTTTGGCAGCCAACCAACTGATGAATATACTATCTCAAATTGAATATGATAACGCAAATGCATTCGTGGTCTTTTCCAAAAAAATAAAAACGAAAATAAAATAGCAAAATGCGCACACGACTTGGACTCGGATGCGACTGACTCGGACCCGGACAAGGCATAAAAATAAAAGGCAATTACATGGCGGTGCGAGCAAAATTAAATGGACAAAATAAAAAAACAACAAAAAAAAAAAAAAGAAAATCAGAAAAATATCAAAACGAGCGTGTGACCCAGCGCAGTAGTGGTGACAGTCCAAAAAGTAAAAGCTCTCTGGCCAGCTCGTCGGTCGGATAATGTCGCCGCCATTCAGTCAGCTCAGTCAGCTAGTATTTGGCCCATTAGTCGCGCTCGGCACGGCAAACGATCGACGACAATCGACGACGACGACGACAACGACGCATGGACGCGGCGGATTTCCGTGCGCGATTTTCATTCAGTTTTCAAACTCATTTGAGTTCTAAATACTCTACTACTACAAGCGCGCACACAACAAAAAAATAATAATAAACGAACCTTAACAAAAACGACACAGCGCCGGCCAGTTTCCAACTGCCAAAACAGTTGACGAGCAGCAGCAGCAGCAACAGCAGCAGCAGCAGCAGCAGCTGACATCGGCAGCAGTTGCCTGATTAAATCCAACGGCAAAAAGTTAGTTACCAACTGGAAAACGTTTAACAACAAAATACGCGCTGTCACGTAATGCAAATTAACTACAACTTAACATTATAATTCAAGCGCATGAAACATAAATGTATACACAGAAACGTATTATTTTTTTGTAGCAAAAACCCTACTGAAACGAAACGAAAGTAAAAAAAAGTGCCACAAGTGTTTATTTGCCTGTGCGTGTGTGTTGGTGTCAAAAAAATTAAATCACCACATTAAAAATAACTTGAGAAAATCTTAATTTCAAATATATATATAGTATACACAAATATATATAGTATATATATATATATAAGTATATTATGTGTGTATATTCTATATAGATATTTAGTGTATATCTGCGCCAAGTAATCAAAGCGACAAAAAACAAGGCGACTGTGCGGGTGTGTGTGGAAAGATATATGCATTGATTTCTGTGTATTTGTGTGTGTGAGTTTGCAAAATGTCACTTGTGGCCACTGTGCGTCATTGTGTGTGTGCCTGTGTGTGTGTGTGTATGTGAACATAAAACATAGATAAATTATATAAAATAATTTCATTTGCGCGCGTGTATTTTGTAGCTCAAGTAAAGTTCAATCGGCCAACAAATGGAGTCCAACAACAACAACAACAACAGCGGCAAACGCGGCAAAAAAGGACGCAAATCGCAAAACACATCCTCCCATCATCATCCGTGGGACGAAGGTAGGCAGCGCAGCAGAACGCGGTTTCTCTCCCATCCCTCGACATCAATTCTGGCCAAAATAAATGATAAGTTGGCAGCCGTTGCGTATACGCCACATGGGCGACACATCTTTTCCTTTCTTTTTTCTTATTTTTTGTCGTCTAAAAGTACTCGTATTTATACATAGAATATTACTGCTTATTCTGTGGCTGGGCCTCACCGCCCGTCTCGCTCTCTATCTCTCGTTCTCTGTTTCCCTCTCTCTGTCTCAACTTGAACAGCTGCCAGAAAAATATCTCAGATCAGAACTGGCGCCGCAAGTGCAGCACACGTTTGAATACCCAGTTGAGTTCTCAGCAAAACTCTAACGGCAACTGGGAATTGAAATGACAGCATACCATTATCTCGTCTATACACTAGATAAGTGTGTTGTTCTTTGCATATGCAGCTTGCAACAAGCGGTTTTCTATAAACTTGTTTTTCTTTGAACGGTATTATTACAGTTCCCTAAGTTCACATAAGATTAATTGGATTAGGTCAAAATTGATTTTAAGATTGTTTACTTGCGTACTCTGATAATAGTGTAGTAATTGCAGCAGTCTATAAATCTATTGATTGGCATCTATATTGCATATAGAAAATACTGCATTCTTATTCAACATTAGAAATGCCGCTAGCATTCATTTTACACTCTAATAATAATAGAATAGCTGCAGTTTTTCTGAGTTATTCGACAGAGAATGAATGTTTCGTTGACTATGAATTCCGTCTCAGGTTTTTTATATTGGTTATTCGGCTTATGAATAGCTTGGCATTTTGCTAGGCAGCACGACAGACGGACGGACAGCAGATTATGGGTAAGCAGCATCAGCCGAGGCATCGCTCTGTGTCCCATGGGCGTGTTTCACGCTGTGTGAACTAACAAACGAGTTTCACTGTGTTTGCTGACAATGCGATGTGAATTTGCCGTTACATCAATCAAAATTCAAATGAGATAGAAAGAAGAAAAGAAAAAAAAAAAAGAATACTGTGATCTATGACAGGCCATTATCCATCGAAAGTGAAAAGCGGCTGCTACAATCTGTGGCGATAAAAAAGCGGTTCCCATTTTAATACAATCACTTGAGACGCGCCGACAAACTGAAGCGTTCTGATTGCCACTTGAGTACATTCTGAACGTAGAAGCCATGGAAAGCAGCTGTATTGTCGACAGACACCTTCAGGTCAAAGTCACGATGCACTGGCGCTTTATGGTATTGCACACTGGGAGAAAAGCACGTAGACCGGCAGAGAAGCGCGTCATATGAGCAGACCAGGCATATGATCAGTTGCTGTTATCTTATCGGCTATATTCAGTTTTATATTTGCACAACTTGTGTGCGTAATTTGCCACTAGACTATGTGATAAGACTTGACGCAGTATCAATTAAAATTTGTCGCTTAAGTTGCGCAATTTTTTTGTCGGCATTTATGACATTTTTGACAGCGGGAAAGCCGCGTAATTATGAAGCAATGAGAAGTTTTAATTTCAAATTCCAAAAGCTAATGATAATTGTTAGCCATTAGTTGATAAGTAGTTAAACAGTTAGTTAATATTCCAAATACATTCTAAAGACACAAAGAAATTCCCAAACAAGATGAAATAACAAATTGTATAACTATTTATTCGGACCAAAGTACTTAAGTACAACAATAAAACCAAATAACAGCAAGCTATTGTAAAAGACCAAAATATTGTATACTCTGCACGTTGATCATAAAGATCTTTAGGCTTATCATGCATATTGTACTGCAGAACGAAAGTGTGGAATATGATCTATTCGAATGTTTAGTTTCATTAGCATGGCAACAAAAACCTCGCGGGTCTAGGTACAGTATTTTAGACTACCAAGTAAGAAATTTACATTTCTATTACCTATGCGCAAAGTTTCGCTCAAATCCCAATTCAGCGCTAAAAAAATGTGCTAATCAACCTGCAGCTCTACGTCGATTAGCAAGCTCGCGGAAAATGACTCAGTATGGTGGTGATTTTGTAAAGTACAGCAACTGGGAAACGAGTGCGTGAGGTTGTCCAAATCTGTATGGAAGAAAATTACTAATGGACGTTTGATTGATTTGCAATTAGCATCAGTCGCATCACATGAGCTAACCTCCCATTGCTATGACCAGAATTTGCGATTCTAACCAACAGCATTGACCTAATTGCAGGCGGCAAGGCAGCAACAGAAGGAGCAACAACATCATCAACAGAAGAAGCATCAACGTTGGCAACAATGAGTCGGATTGCGTGCACCGGCACCGCATTGACTCGTTTTCTGGTTTGCATGGCACCTGTGATTGGTAATACACTAACCTTTTTTCATTTTTGGCTATGTGTGTTTCGGACTCATCTATGAACATGTTGCTGGCAACATGCGAGCTGTGTGCTTACAAACATTTCGCAGAGATTCTCCACTCTGCACCACATCCGCTCATTGGGCATTTTGGGCCACTTGTTCTCGACATCACATCAACATTAAGAAACGTTTTTTATGTGCTCGCCTCGTCTTGTCATTGAATGCATTGTATATAGTTAAATATCCGTTCATTTACATACATATGTATGTTTCTATATATGTATATATATGTGCATATTTATATATTCATATTTATGTGTGATACATATTTTATTTATACACATTTTGTGTGTGTTTTGTCTGGTGGCAAAAAATTATTTGCTTGCCTCTTGTCTTTAGTCTTCATCGTGATTTTCATCTAAATATGTACTGCATATTGAGCGTATACGTTATATTTTTGTGATTCTGTTTCCTCTTCTCTGTTACGTTTTCTCTTTGCTGTTATCGTCGTTGTCGTTTGTCGTTTGTCGTTTGTCGTTTGTCGTTGCCTCTCTTTTTGCGTCTGTCAACTGCCGTCGCGTGTTCTTTTCTTGTTGTTGTTCTTGTCAGTTCCACTTTGGAACTAATCGTCAAATATGACGTAAAGGAAAATGCGACTGTATGTGTGTGTGTGCGTGTGTGTGTATGTGTGTTGTATATTTCTCTTTTTAGCTATATTGCCCTGAACTATATTTATAGGTACATAAATTAAACATGCCAACATGTCCAGTCAAGGTCATAATTTTTGTTCAAGTATTCTTGTTTGAGTATCCATTCCAAGTATTCGTTTAGCTATAAACCGATCATTAAAATGCACTCAAATCTATTTAAAGCTTTGTCTCGAGTAGAAGTAAACTGCTGTGCAGAAATATACATTTGAAGCACCACTAGACCAAGTTTGCAATTAAGGCAATGGCTCGACTCTCTGACAATTACAATTATTAAACGCTAGACCATAAATTATGACAAGCAGGCAGACAATCTGAATGAATTTGCAATTGTGTCACAAGATATAACAAAAAAGATCCGTTCGCCGGGCGGTTGGCACACATAATGAATAAACCGCATACGCAACTTGTGCCAAATTCTAAACAAATACCTCTGCGATCCTATTTAAATGAGGTGTTATATGAACAGATTTTTGGCGAGTAACTTGGAGCATGCCAAACTTTTGCCTAATTCAATAACATAGGGTCAGTTATATGTATATCATCAATTATGGCCATCCTTGATAGTGCCCTAAGCGTTACGCTTAAATGAATCTAAATATAGTTGAGCTAAGCTGCGGCGACCTTGGGTCTTGTGGGTTGTTAGCCGCCACATGCAACCAGTAGCGAAAGTGCCTCAGAATGCAAATGCGTTCAGCTTGGCCTGCTCGTCGCTGGTGTTTCTCCGACGGCCCCTACCCACCGTACACCTCCCAACCCTTCCTCGCTCAACGCTCATCGCTCTGAGAGAGCAGCAGCAGCAGTCACGTTAATGACAACGTCAATCGTCGCCGCTTGTTTGCTTTTTTGCTTGTCGTAGTATTCCAAGCGCGATTAGACGTCTAACATGTGAAGCTTGAGAGGCGCTCGCTAAAACGCCTATCAATTATTATTTTTTTATTTTCTTCTTTTTTGTTTCTTTTGGTTAAATTGTAATTGTTTTCTAAAACCTCACGTTTTATTATGATTTACGTCTTTCTGAGCGTTGCTGGCAATTACGGTGAGTTAGTCGGCATTTAATTGATTCTCGTGCGTTATGCAATGTCGACAAGTTTATCAATCAGGCCAACTGTAATTGGGGTCCCAAGACGTGAATTAAAGTCTGAGAAAGTGCTTATATAAGGCGCACGTGTTACGCATACGCCAAGTTGAGTCGCTCAACAAATGTTTTGCCCTAGAGTTCAAGCGAGTCGCTGCTCTTGAGCAGCTGATTCGATTGACCCTGAGAATATGTCAATATTCATGGATGGCAAGTTTCTTAAAGGGAAAATCAAATCAACAAGCCATTCAACTGCGGATACCTCTACACACATATCTTACGACTATGTTTGTATGTAAGCCAAGCCAAGTCAGTTCCGCTCGAATTGTGATGAAAACTTGCGATGTGTGTATATAAGCAAAAAACCTTAGCTGAGATGAAATTTTGTTTTTTTTTAAATACCACTAGGTTTTGTTTAATGTTCCTTATGATATCATACCTATATTAACATCTTTATTATATTGAGAAACACAGAAATGTGAAGTAAGATCTCTATTAGCTATATTTTTGTTAGTCATGAGTAAGTACTTATAAATTTGTTGTACTTGCATAATATTTTTAATGCCGAAGGGAGATCATCTACATATTCATTTCGCATTCGTATGTTGAACCAATCAACCAGTCAAAAACAAATTAATTACTCACCCTCTCTACGTCATTGTGGTACCCAACACCCACAGCTTGAATTAGTATACTAGATACAAACAGATTTGTTGAAATCTGTGCGCCCCCCATTCATTGAAAATATAAAAATCGAAAGGCGTAACGAAACAATTTAACAATTTAATTTCGTGGCTCTGCAAGTTTATGTGATTACGTTAGACATACGCAAGTACGAACATATGTACCCAACTACAAATTACGACTATATATACGATATGTATATTTATATTAATGCAAACGCGAATAGCAAGCAAGTGACTCGTCAATGTAAAGCATCAAATTTAGTTAGGGCAGACAATTCATGAGAAATAGTAGACAAAGCAAACGTTTGTAGTAGTTGATGGATTGATGCATTTTTGTGTACATAATAACGCTAAAGAGAATAAAAATAAATATATATATATCACCACATAAATATTAACCAGAGACATTGGGTAGGAATTTCGCTAAATAAAATTTGAAGAATTTTTTTTTAATGGAGCAGTTTACACAGGGCACGTTCAAGTACAGCATTTGTGTTTAATTTTTGTGCAACTAGTTGCGCTCTGATTTTTTGTGGGGCAACTCTAAATTAGCTATAATGTGTGTGTTTAAAAAGTAAACGGAAATTTTGTTTACGAGCTAGTCTCGTTGCCGATTTTCCAGTTTGTGTCTGCAGCAAGTTCTTTAACGCGGCCAAAACAAAACAAAACCATTCTGAACTGAACCAAACAGACAGGCAAAAAGCCAAATTCGAATTGAGCGCAAGCGAAAAACGAAGGCGAAACAGAAAAAAGAAATAAAGTAAAACGCACACACAAAATAATCATGAGCAACAAATTTCAAAAGCAAATTTGTTAAGTATTGTATTTTAAAACCAAGCAGTTGAGAATCACAACTGTTCAGTTGCCTGCCAGGTTGGGGCCTCTCTGGCACTTTTCACTTGATGCCAGTTGGTCCCGGACAATTTCAGTGCACGGCTCGTGTACGCGCTGAAAACAATTCGAGGATTGTGCAAAATTCAAATAATAAACAATAAATAAATAAATAAATACACAAATTCGAGCAATTTTATATTTATGTAAAATTTGCAAAACGAAAACGAATAATTAATAATAACGAAACAAACTCAAAAAACTTTCAGTTGAACAATTGTGGTAAATATTTTCATAAAATAAAGTAGATGTGCAGATTTCGTAATTGCAGTATTTTCGAAACTTTTCGAATTTACCAATACAAATGCAATTGCTTTTTCTTTTTATTATTTTTTTAAAACTTTCTGTGTCTCGCAATTTTTTATTCTCCACATACACAAATCTCTCTCATTCTCGTTGTCTCTGTTTTTGTGTGTGCACATTTCTCGGTGTTTTGTGACGCGCCTTATGTAACACATATTGTCATTGTCGCGAAATGTTGTCGTCTGTCGCCTGTCGTTTGTCACATCAAGAGTAGCGAAATTTTCACGTTATTTTTAGCACCTGTTAGTTTGTTGTTCATCTCTTCGCACAACGTAAGTAAATAAATATGTCTAATGCACTATTGCAACACTTGCAGTGTCGCTACCTGGCGCTGGAACTGGCCCCACCGAGCAGCCAACCATTTTGCTGATCAACGGCATTGCTGACGAGTCCCAGCAAGAGGAAGAAAAACAGTGCAGCAAATCAAACCTGAAGCTAACGCTCGACAACAACAACGTCGAACCGGCGATTGGGGGGCTGACGCATCCTACACAAGCACAGGCACCAACCACACCGGGTGGATCACATCTACTGCACTTTGAATCTCACCTCATTGAGGACGTTAACGCAGTGCAGAGCGGTGTGGGGATTAATGAACTGCCGCCTATTGAGCAAGAACTGCAGATTGGCACTTCGAAAATAGAAGCTGACGAAGCCGCACAACTGATTGAAGTGGAACCAGCAGGTGCGAAGACCAAGCAGCCAATAGAGACTCTCGCACCATCGCATCAAATAGCCGAGGTTGACGAGACGGCAACGGCAGACAAAGTAACAGCAGAACCAGTACCAGAGGCAGTGCGTCAGACTGCCGAGCAACTAGTAAATGAGATTGAACGCGAGCTAATCGAGAGCTTGAGCAAAAATGTAGAAGAGCATCAGGAAGATCATGAGAAGCAGCTCAAAGAACAGCTATCGGCAGTGAACTCACTATCGCAGCAGGTGGATGCACAACTGAATGAGTTGACCAGCATATTGAAGAGCAAACCACAGCCGGAGATTGTATTGGAGCAGGCGTGCGCCGAGTCGAAGGCAACGAACGAGATTAAGCTGGTTGAGGTGCCCACACCCAAATCAGAGGCAGAGGAGCAGCAACGCAAGGAATTCATTGACTCTCTGCCGCAAATTGAACAGACTCGCTTGGGCACACATACGGATGCGGAAGCCAAGCGTCTGTCGGCGGATTGCAAGCGAGAGTATTATCAGTCGCTGAAGAAGTATCTGCTGCAGAACAGTCTGGATAAGCCACCAGTGCCGTTGCAAACCTATCGCTGGGAGGATCTACGAAGAGCAAAAGACAGAGTAAGTAGAAACCCACAAACTTTCTGAGAAACGTATACTTATCTGATTTATCCTTTACGTAGGGCGGCTATCCTTGGACGCATCTCTACAAACGTCCACTTGGACCGGACGAGGAGCCCGAAATTGTGCTGCTGTTGCGCAAATCGCAGGAGCTACGCTTCAAATCTGAATCGCCGAAGTCGCTGAAGAAAGTGCACTACGACGAGCAGGTGTTGGTCAAGGAAACCGAACGCTACATACAGGATTTGTCGGAGGACGAGGCGTTGGGTACCACTACTGACGACAGCAGTGAGGAATCCGAAGAGTCCGACAACGAAGCAGAGAGCGAGAAGCCCAACGAGGACGCCTTAAGCGAGTGTATTTCCTGCGTCTCCGATTCGGTGCTAGCAGTTGGAGGACACGCGAGACCAAGGAAAACCAATCGCCTGGCGCACATCCGGGATATTATTAGACGCAGACGCAGTGGACGTGTTCAGGGCGACGCACAATCGCTGCCCGGCAGCTCAGCCAATCCTAGCAGACAAGGCAGTCTGAACGACCTAGCACCCGCACCAGGACCACTTGTCCCGAATACAGAGGTACCCACGAAAAAGAGCAAGCCAAAGAAAAGCTTCGACATCATGAAGAAGCTGAAGAGTTTGGCTGATCGCCAGAAGAAGCGCTTGAACATTAAGCGTATTATGCTCAAGAAGGACGAGAAAATTGTCTTGGGCGAGCAGCAAAAGATTATGAAGCTGAAGGCTTCACCAAAATCAGATCGAGGTGAGATTCCGCACTTTATAGAGAAGCAGGACTCTGATGATGTGTTGGAGCTGGTGGAGTATGACGAATCACCCTGCCGGAAACGCAACAAAGAGGAGCAGCTGAATGAGGAGCTGCCCAGCACGAGTGCACAAAGCGCGGCCAGTGTGCCACAGCCGGATGAGATCATTGAGTTGCCCGTGGAGCAGACCAAGACTGAAGCACCCACTCTGGAAGTCACTGAGACAGAGGTCGCAGAGACTTTGGAGCAACTCACTGAGGAGGAGGCGCCCCCCAAGAAAACGCCTCGTTTGCGTCGTGAACATGTTTACGAGGAGATTGGTCAGGCAGACTCTCAGCTGCCGCTAGATCAACCCATCGTTGAACTCGAGTCGCTCAAGAAATCGCTAATGCGCCAGGATAATCTGGCTGTGGATGATGTTGAGGCAGCGAAACCGGTACCATTAGATCGCATGGGCAGCAGCGAGGAAGATCAGGTGGCAATCGCCGCTGCAGACAAATCGGCAGCATTACTGGCACCACTGTCATCAATAGACTCCACTTCCTCAGACGAGGATCGCGCACGTCTGGCACAGCTGACTCCAGTGGCTGAAGAAAGTGAGGAACCGCTGGAGACTAGCGAACTGCGACCCTCCCTAAAGAAGGAATCCTCACCAGCACCCTCCGACAAGAAGGTTACCTTCTCCCACGTCGAGGACGAAGCCGAACCGCATCGTGAGGATATTGAGCTACCTGACGATGTTCTGGAAGCGGCTACAAATGCAGCCAAGGCAAAGAGTGAGAGGTAAGTAAGAGACGAGTAGAGTCTCATTTCAATTAAGTATCCTGGGCACTTAACACTAACACACTGCACGCACACAACGTCGCCGACTAAAACGCGACTGTTGCACATCCTCGTCCTTGCAGAAACTCTAACCTAATTGACTTGCTTTTGAAATTGTTACTAACCCTCTGGCCGCCGGGAGTCGGCAAAAGACGTCGCCTGCGCTCGCGCAAATATGCAAAGCCTTACTACCAAGACTACCACTACACAGACAACAACCAAATCACAGACATCACCACACACAAAGGCACGCAATGCACCACCGAGGGGCGAGCTAGGCGCTTAACCACCGTGAGGCTTTGCTGCTGTTGCAGCAGTGGCGGTACTAAACAATATTGGTAATGGGTATTACGACGCGACGGCTCTTAAGCCTTAAAATGATATAGACCCAAAGGTAAGAGCTGCTTAAATGGGAACTCCTATGTACTCTGTCCTCTTATTGAACGAAAAAAACAAAGCGGTGTTGGCTAATCACAAAATCATTGGTGAACTATGTATTTAAATGAATTAAAAATTTACATATGTTGGTAGTTCCACGTTGGTTTTGGACAACTTGGCGTTAGTTCCAGCGCATGTTCATTCAATTGAAACTATTTGAATAATCGGTGCTGTAGCATGAACTCAATACAAGTAAAATAAATTACAAATCAAACGCTTTAAAGGTCAACGAATGACAAGAAGATTTCCGGCAGGCAGCAACGCATTGCTCGAAATAGAACCACTAAGTGCAGGCCAACAAAGTGTTGTTACTCCTGCTGCTACTCGGCTACATCCCAATTATGAACAAGCAGCACAAGTCGCTGTCGCTGTCGCTGCCGCCGTCGCAGTCGCAGTCGACGTCGCAGTCCGTTAAGCAGTCGACGTCGAATTCATTCGGACTACAATCGAGGAAATTAAAGACAAACACAAATTTCAATTCATGTTGCCATTGTCTCTATGTGTGTGTGTGTGTGCTTTTTGCTAATTTTAAAGAACAACATTTTCATCTTTCGACAAATTTCGGTAAAAATTTGTGTCGCGCAAAATGAGAAAGCTCTTCAGTCCTGGCCGAAAATCGCAACGATGTAGACATCGCTCGCGCACCGACTAAACGGGCCGCAGTTCAAAATAGATCAACACTCATTGAATACCATATAAGGCAAATATATTCCGTAACTGAACAATAAACCGATGAACAAGCTAGCAACAGCTTAGAGCATGCAGCAGTATTTGAACTGAACCCAAAGGCAAAGTCAAAGCTATTTTTTGGGCCTTGCAGAAGAATTTTCAGCTGTGTGTGCGAAAAAAAAGTCAAATATATAAATTTAATGTCCAATCGCGCGACAGCGGCGGCTGCTTTGGTGGATGCTTAAAATAGCCAACGACCACGAACCACAAAACGACAACGAAACTAACACGAACAAAAGCGAAAAGATAGCGAGAACAACAACATTGGACAGGCGGAGACGGATTACGACCAGGGCCAAGTAAATAGGCAGAATCGTAAAAACTGCTGCTGCCACTGCTGCTGCTGGCGACGACAGCTGTTCGAGGTGATCACCTTTTTGACTCACGATGCTCAATTCACGGCGATCGGCCTCGGTGGGCGCTCTGCCCGCTGAGAAGAAGCATTTTGTGTCGCGGGTGGAGAGCGCCAGTGGCGCCTCTTTGGACGTCCGTTGCGCCTGTCAGTTCTTTCAATGCGAATCGCTGCTGCCGGAGCGCGTGAATCCGGTTGACTCACGTCCGACCTCTCGGCAGGATCACCACATCGACGATCAATACCACCTGCAGCAAGATGAACTCTCGACGCATAGTTTTGAGGTCATTAGCCATGCGGATGTGGCGCCTTCGGTGGATCTGAGCTTCATGGAACGCTTCCCGGAGCTGGAGCAGACGGCACGTACACGTGGATTGGTCGTACGCAGTATTTCGGATGCAACGGAACCAGATATGCCGGGTAGCCAGCAGCTGGGTGGTTTAATGGCTGGTCGCCGGCGACAGCTGTCAATGAGCGGGTTTTCCTCGGGCAGCGTGGGACGCTTTGGCGACACCGTGTCCATGCGTAGTGGCACCTCCCTGCGTCGCATCTCGGTCGGCAACTCTAAGACGGATCTGTACTGTGCGGACATTAATATACCTAATCAAACGCCTCGTGCACCCGGAGGTCACCGCTCCGCAAGCGCCAGTCGACGCACCTCGAATGCTGATCTGTTTCAGGCTACTATCATGCCAGGTTCGCTGCAAGCCCCACAGTTGAATCTGATTACAGCCACGCCCACTCCGGGCATGTCGGATACGCCGCCGCAGTTCTACTCGCATCAATCCTCACCAGCGCCGGACTTTCGTAATGCCAAGCCACCCTTGTCGCCGGATTATATGCGACCAAGTGCGGCCAACAAGGAGAATCAACCCGGCAGCATGATGCCACAGAATCGCCCCATTGATGTTTCCCGCTTTGGTTGTGATGCAGTCCGTCCCTCAATGCTGCTTGAGTCCGATTTAATTCAGCTGAGAAGTCTCCATCAGTCCAACGACACTCCCAAAGATCCGCTAGCTGCGACAGTTGCAGAATTGGAGCAGCAGGCCCAGGAACACAATATAGTCAACATTCGGGATAATATACAAACACAGACGCGACGTCCGCCATCCATTTCTAGCGAGCTGAGCGTGAAACCCCTGCAAGTAGATGAGCTAACCAAGATTGAGATTGTGCATGGTCTACCTGTTGTGGACATCGAAGCAGTGGTGCATGAAGAGGAGGTGAAGGCGGTGGAACATCGCAGTCGCAGTCCCAGACCCACAAGGCGTCCCAAATCTCCACCGATGCCACCGACGTCAGCAACTGCAACAATGGCCACGCTGCAGCTGCCCTCGAGTCGACCCTCGAGTCCGAATCAAACTGTGCAACCAACTCGGGATCCATCTCCAGTTCAACTACTCAAGCGAGAGCACACGCCAGAGCGCCAACTCTCTCCGCACACTTTGCAACAAGTTCGAGACCCATCTCCGGTACAGCCGCTCAAGCGCCAGCATACACCTGAGCGTCAGCTGTCTCCGGAGCGTGCAGCAAAGTGGCAACCAACGTTTACCTCCTCGCCAGCAACAATTGTGGGCACTATCAGCATGCAGGAGGCCTCACCCGAAGTCAAGAGTTCCTATGCCTCGCGCTTCAAGTCAATGTTTAGCTCCAAGGCACAGGAACCACGCCAAAAATCTCCGTCACCCCAACGCTCTCGTTCCCCTTCACCCTTCGTGGAGCATTCTCCAATGCTGCAGTTGGAGAAATCTGCATCGCCCAGCAAGATGCTAACCGTATTTAACAAGAGCAAGCCGCAGCCTATGTCCATTGTGAGCAGTACATCGAACGTGATGAAACGTCAGGAAGCGGAGCCGCTCTCCGTGCGCGTTACGGAGACCTTCTCGCTAAAGGTGGATGACATGGATCAGTACAGTGCACGTCCAGCTAAGCCACCAGCACCTCCGCCACATGCTCAGACTATGTACAGCAGTCGAGAGGATTTTGCCGCATCCGAACGTGCTTCGGTTGACATTAGTGAGGCTTTCGCTCCAGTGGTGGTTTCCGCAGTGCCTCGAGGCACAATTAGTAGCATTGGCGGTGTTAGTTTTATGGCGGGCAACAGGAATCTGTATTCCAGCGAGATTGAGATACCCGACAACAGTTGGTCGCAGAGTGAGTTGGGATTTCGGCATTCGAGCAGCAAGGACCAATCGATAGGCAGCCACGGCAGTCGACCACTTATCTCCGTGCCCATACAGATCACGGGCAGTGGCAGTCAGGTGTATCGACCTCAACGGAGCCTCGGTCTACAGAGCAAAGCGTCGTTTAGAGAGCCGCGCACACAGTCCCATGATCGTGGTGGGCGCATGATGAGCGGATCCCAAGATCAGCTCTATGGGTCGTCGGCTCGCATGACAAAGACGGTTAGTTTCAATTTCGATGAGCGTAAATCGCGTCTAGCGGAGTTTGAGTCCGATTCGCCCCTAACACAAAAGCAAAATGAGCACAGAGACTTCCTCGAGCGGACCTATTTCTCTCGGTAAGCAACTGCTGCCCCAACAACGTTTCGGCTTAGATCGAACACCCACCGACCAACCCGACACACACATCCACTCCTGATATTCCAGCTAGCAATGAGATGGGTGACGGCTTTTCTAACCGTGGCTTGCAACAAACAGCAAACAAACAACACAAAAAAAAAAAAAATAAAAAACACCTTTTCAGATCAGCTCATCTATCTGTTGTTCCTTATCATCCTTAGCGTTCTAGTCAACTAATTTCATTCCTTCTTTTTGCTCTTGCAGTGATCATGAATATGAGCCCGTGGGCGTCTCGCCGGCGCACGATATTGATTCAATGCCCACTGCAACGCCGGCGCCGGCCCAGAACAGCAGCAGCCTTCAAATACCCATGGATGTTGATATTGAACTGAGTTCAGGTGGAACAACGCCACGTACGGAATCTCGCACGGATTATGAAATACACACTAGCCAGGTGGACTCGAGCGCCTTAGAGGAACTACCACTACAGCCAGAGAATCGTAAAAAGAGTTTCATGTCCTCCGCCCAGGATCGCACGCGCAAAATGCAGGATGGCCTACGCAATCAGGCTGGGAAGCTTCGCACCAAACTGCGTCCGCAACCCAAGCCAAAGCCAGTTTCTGGCAGTCCCAAAGCGAAGGCTAAGGAGCGCAGACGCTTTGCACCCGAGTTCTCCAAAATCAAAATGCCCGATATTAAGCGACCGGACATGTCCAAGTTTAAGGAAATGAAGCGACCCGAATTTACCAAATTTAACAAGCCGGACATGTCCAAATTTAAGTTGCCAGAGAAGTTCACCACGTTGAAGCTTCGCCGTAGCAAAAGCTTCAAGGAGAATGAGTCTGGAATGGCCGACGAGTCCACAGAATCGCCGGCTAAAACGGCAGATGCGCAGCCAACACCAGCAAAAAAGAAGTTCGAGTTTAACTTTGGCACCTATCCGAGAGCATTTCGCAAGAAGAAGCCCGTTGAGGAGCCTGCACCACCGGTAGAATCTTCGCTGGGCACAGAGGGTCTCAGTCTCAGCGTTATACCCAGCACTGAGACGCAGCCGTCGCAAACCTCGACGAGCTCGCCCCAGGGCGATCGTGGACCAGGTCCAGTCCGCTCCCGCTGGGCCGATAAGTTCTCGGATGTGAGCTACAATGATAGCGAGGGATCGCGCTACAGACGCTATGGCAGCGAGCTGGAGAGCTTCGATAGAGAATCCTCCCTGGAGCGACGCATGAAGGATGACCTGGAGGAGGACACGGCCAGCGAAGCACAGCCACAGACCCAAATGGGCATTCTAGGTGGCGTCGCGGACAGCAAGCAATTTGCGGAGTTCGATGAGGAAAATCGTGCCATACACGAGATCTCCAGCCAGCGAACGAGGGAGTTCAAGCGTCGGCCCATGGTGCACCAGGACTCGGATCTGCGCTCCGAAGACAGCCACGATGCTGAGGGCTGGACGGAGAAGGACATACAAAAGAATAAACTGCTGCGCAAGGCCGAGTTGGATGCGGAGGCGAGCTACTACAAATACCAAGATTTGCAGGATGCCCAATCCACGGCCAGCTCTGGCAAGAAGGTCGTCATGGAGACTATCGATGACGATGAGTTCTTCTTGCGCAAGCGTGGCATCTCCGAGGACAACATCCAATTGCGTCAATACATCAGCGACGCAATTCGCGAGGGGTACGAGCTGCCCAATGCACTGCAGCAAGTGGGCCAGTCGGCCCACCAGACTCGGGAACGGGAGCCGGCCGAGGAGTTTGGCGAGTACGATGTGCCGCCGCCGAAGCCGCGTCGTCTCCATCGCAACTATCGGCCGGACTTTGACGACTCACAGGAGTTTCAGCGCAGCGAGTATGGTGATGATTTGTCCATGTCACAAAATGGCAGTGACTTTATGCCAAAGCGACCGTTACGCAAGGCGCGCAGCCGAAGCAAGTACTCCATGGAGGGTAGCCAGGATCTGCCAATGGCAGACGGTGGCAGCAGCATTCAGTACTTCGATGATGATGAGGATTACCTCAGACCGCCCCAACACGAACAGCCGACAACCGACTCTGAACAGGCGCTCAACAAACTTAACTTTAGCGCTGCTGCGGCAGCACAGGAGTTGCCTACTCCACAAAGTCGACCTCAGGCGCCGAAGCGCCAAAAGAAACGTACACGCGACGATGCATCTGTGGAGAAGGACGCGGACTCCTTTATCAATGGCTTTGGTGGTAGATCAGTATCGAACACCTTTTTGCAGCCACAGGAAGATGTAAGTAGCCGATGTCATTAAGTTTATCTAAATATTAGCTTCATCTTAAGAATAACCATGATTAGAAATCCATGGTTTTTGAAAATTTATTCAATTTTGACTAAGTTTCGCCATTCAAAACACTTTGCTAAGCTCTTATTGAGAGTGCATTTTGAGATGCATCTCATCTAATCCCAAATTTGAAAGCCTGATTTTTGAAAATCAATTTAGTTTTGACATTTTGTGTGATTTCCAGGTAATTGTTTATCGCACTGAGCACGAATATCATCATCACATACCGTTAGCCACGCCGGAGAACTTAACGGACGCCACGTCGGCACGCACTCAACGTTCTGAGGACGAGCGTACCTCACGTGGCGCCGAATCACTGGATATGGATGTGCACAAGCCAAGAGGTGAAGTCGAGGAGAAGTTTGTCATCGATATGCTGGAGAGCGATGGGTGAGTAAAATGGTCGCATAGGGTCCCAACTGGCCAAATCGTTGCTTAGGTGTGCGCTCTGCTTTCCTCCCCCATCTCCACGAATATCTAGCTATGCTGTGGTGCGCAAGGAGCAGTTGCCCAAACCGACGCCGCCCGCACGCCGCAAGAAGTTCGTCCGTTCGCCTGGGGAACGTTTCGCCACGTTGCCCAGCATTCGTGGCTCTCGCGGCAGTCCGCCGCCAGCCCGTCCACCGCCGCCTCAGCAGTATACGCCCAGCGAGGACTCACCGCTGCCGCCGCGTCGCCGCCGTTCGGTGGCCAGTCTTGAGGAGCTGCCCAGCAGCCAGCTGTTGCTCAAGTCAAAGTAAGAAATGCTGCTGCGCCGCTTGATAATTTTTGAGTTTTGCTTTGATTTGTGACTTTTGCGACCTTTTGACTTTTGAATTGTCTCCAATGCATTTTTGTTTAAGTCTCATTTTCTACTTGTTAAGTTGTAAGCTTAAGTTATAATGCTAATTAATCCTAGATACTATACTGCTCCTAAATAAACACGCACACTCCAATAAAACCAATGCCAATGGAACATGAACATGAAACACGCACTCACAACACGAGTTTGAACCGCTTTTGTTTCCTTTGCCGCAACTTACCCGAGACACAGGATCCGTTTCTAATGCTCCTTAAACCCTATTCCCTAGCTACACGACACAGCCAGCCGCAGAGCAACAGCAACAGAAGCCGCAGCAACTGGAGGAGGACGATTACGAGGAGCCGGGTGTACTACTACAGCGACCCGAATCTCCACGCTCGAATCTGCAATCCGGGGAAGTGATCAACAAAATGAAGTTCCGGCCACTGCCTCCGCCGCCACGCCCACCAAGGGAGAAGCGCTCGACACGTGGAGGAAGCGGATTGGACGGATACGAGGACAGCGAACGCATCGCCAGCTCATCCACAGCAGATAGCTTGGAGCAAGGTGAATTTGAGGTGGAAGTGTCCACACAAACGGATCCTCTGCCAGATGACTTTGTGTGTGAGGAGTTTGAGATAACCGACGACATGAAGATCATCGAGCCGCGACGTTCCACAGCATCGGCAGGTGGAAAGACGACGCTGGAGGATCTGTTGCGCAGCACGCAGGCTCAGGAGCCAGATGAAGTCGATGGCGCACGTGTCCTCACTGAGGATGAGCAGCTTGCACGAGGCTTACAACGGTTCCGCGATGCCAACCAACGTAGTTTGTCAGAACGCTCACGTGCATCCTCGCAAGCGGATCGCTCCAAGTCGCTAAGTCGCCCGCAAACACCATCCTCAGCGGTTATCATCGAGCGACGAGTACCCACGCCTAGCCTGAGTGTAGGCGACGGAGATGACACCGTGCAGGCAGCGCTTATAGTGCGTCCCATTAGTGCCGCCGATCTGGAGGATGAGGAACTGCGTCGCGAGGAGGAGGAACTGAGACGCGAAGGCCTCCTCTCCGACAGCTCGGTGCAGAGTAAATCTGATGTGGAAACAGCTGGCGAGGAGGAGGAGCATGGCGAGATTGCGTTTAGCGATTACGCAGCTAGCTCAGCGGATTTGGATGCTGCAGTGGAGCAGCTGCAGCAGGCACAACTGGAGAGTGACTATGACAGCAAACTGGAGGATGACGAAGTTGAGCGTACGCTCCGCGATACAGAGTATGAAGAAGAGGATGATGCTGGTGAGAAGTTCTCGGGTCATTACGATGAGGAAGAGGATTTGCAACAGAAACAAGAACGCTCAGATCAAGAGATGGATGAGGCGCTGGAGAAAGAGCTGCAGGAGGAAATGGAAAAGATGCTGGCTGAGTACAGAGAAGCAGAGATTGCAGAATCTAGAGCGAAGGCATTGGAAGAGGAGCGCGTAACATCTGAAGAAGAGCATGTGGTGTCCGAAGCAGAGCAGGTATTATCCGAGGAGGAGCAAACGCTATCCGAGGTGGAGCGTACTCTATCTGACGTGGAGCACACGCAATCAGAAGCGGAGCACACTGAAGTGGAGCCCACACTCTCCGAAGAGCAGCACACGCTATCCGAATCAGAGCAGACTCCAGAACAAATTGCAGTGGAGGAGGCGCCCATAAGGAAAACCATCGCGAGCGAACCCTCTGAGGCTGAAGTCGACGCCAAATTTGTAGCTACTTTACCCACCGAACCCGCTACACATGACAGTCAAGAGTTGCCGGTAGAGGAAGACATTCAGTCGATGCCCTTGCCGCCACCGCGACGTAAATCTACTACATTGACAGATCCAAGCGCAGCGCTGATGATTGCCGAGCAGATGGCACGTGAGCTGACGCCTGTACAATCGGTGCAATCCCCGCCAGAAGTAGTAGAGTTGCCGACGCGAATGCTGGAGCTGGAGGTGGAACGTCTGCGTGTTCATGCACTGCAGGCTGGCCAGATCCAGGTCTCACAGTTGCATGGTGGACAGGTCACTGCCGATGAGCTGGCCTGCAAGTCGGGTCAACTGGTGGTGCAGAATATTGAGCTGCCGCCAGGTTTCATTGATGACATTGTGGAGCGCGTTAAGGAGCAACGCCCATCGTTGCTTACCAGTGAGACGCAGACGAGCCGCCAGCCCAGCAGTGAACCCGCCGCCAGCGACGTGGAGCCACCGACCAAGCCGCCACGACAGAGTAAATCCACTGAATCCACACCACAAAGCAATCTCGATGAGCAAACGCAGACAGAAGCAGCTATGCTGCCATTGCCGCCACCGCCACCTGTGTATCCCAGCGTAGAGTATCTGCAATCCCTGGCGCCATTGGCCTTTTACAATTTGCAACGGAGTGCTGAAGCGGAGCAGGCAGCAGCCGGTAGCACTGCCTCAGAGCGCAAAGCACCGCACAAATGCCGACGTCGCCATATGCACGAACAGCAGCAGGAGCCAGAATCCGAGTCAGAGCTTGAGGAGCAACTGGTGGAACGTCCGCGTTCTCGATCCCATCGCTCGCGTACGCGAAGCGCTACACAACCGCTGGAGGAATACGATGAGGAGCAACCAAAAACAGTGGTGCAAGCGGGTCGCCAGTTCCTCTCGGCTTGCAGCTTGGAACTGGTCAACATCATCAATCAGCTGACGACCTTTGTGCGTGGAGATGTTGCAATGGAGCCGGCACAGCAGACTAGGAATATATCCGCACTGATGGTGCTCTTCATTTTGATAACCTTTGGGGTGCTGGTCTTTCTGGTGACGGGTCGGCAGGTGCACACACATCACTGGGACTACTTCAATCCGCCTGGCAACGAGGGCAGGCAAACGTGAAAAGAGAGCTGCCAAAAACTTGGTGACATCTGTTGCTTGGGTTATTTTCGTATATGATCTGAGGGCAGTTTTGCATTTTTGGAGCATGAAACGAATTTAAAAGCGGGCCAAAAGCGACCGCTCGAAACCAAAGGCCTTAACCTTAATAATATATACTACATACTTACAAAGAAATACTACTTTAGGATGGATGCGAGATGTCTACTAGTCGCTAGTCACAGTGAAAACAACCAATTAAACGAAACAACAACCACAGCAAATCCCAGTTCAATCATCATCAAAAACACTTAAAACAACATACCGAACTTATATAGAACAAATATCTCTCACACTAATCAAAAACAATATCATGTTTTTTACTACCAAGAACAATAACAACAAAACAACAACTATATAACAGCAGCAGCAACGATCATGTATTAAATATGTACTTAAACTAAGTGAAAAAAAAAAATCATTAATAAGCTACCTGATATGGTGAGCTGTCCAGGACGGGCTCAATTTTGTTGGCGAACTTACTTATTCTACTTATTTATGCAAAAATAATGCAATTTTGTTCGCTCATATTCTACTTTTGAAGAAATTTAATTGTTCAATTACTCAAAGAATCGATTGTTGTCTTTTTTCGACCTGACCTAGGAATATTGTTTATATAAAAGATGAATTGTTTTATCTATCATGAATTTCATACAAAAACGTTCTTTTATTAGAGGTATTTAATTTGAACCGCGAGTACTTAGCACAGAAGGTGAACATATGTAAGTACATTATATATACTTATAGATGCGTATTTTCAATAAACAAAACAAAAACAAAGAAAACTATTTTAATATGATGACTTATTATTTAATAAGAAAGGGGAAAGATGAAATTAGATATGATTGTGTTTAAAACTGAATTACATTAGGAAATCATCATTATATTGGACCATTTGTCGCTGGTCTTTGTGGCTGCCCTTCTGCGATTTGCTGGCCGCTGCAAGCATAGGAGAAATTGGAAATGAAATCCAAGTTACATTTACATATTTCTACTGCTTACCAATTGAGGACCAAACTGCTGAGGATGAGGCATCGTTAATGGGCTCAATTTGCGGCTGGCGACGCGCCAGCTGTACTTGCAGAACTATGCTATTAACGCTCTTGCCATGCATTTCAGCAATAGCCCGATCTGCTGATTCTGGTTTGGCAAACGAAACAAATCCTCGACTGCAAAGCATATCAAGATATTAATCACATCTTAGGTAACAAATCACACTCACACGCACCTCTTTTCGATTTCCATGGAAACGTTGACTATGGTGCCGTAATCATTAAATGTTTTCTTGAGGAACTCCTCCGTAACCTTGTTGCCCGACACGAAGATCGTATTTCCCGCACGTGGCTTTTCCGGTTGTGTGGCATCTAGTGTCACCTTTTCCGTTAGGCCCCGCTCCTCGCGATCGCGTTCCGTGGCAAAATGCTGATACAAATTCTGACGTCGTGGCTCCTCTTTTATGATTTCGCTGATTATTGTCTCCTGAGCGACATCGTTCTGGGTGGACGAGAATGGTTGGTAGGCAGCCACGGTAGTCTCAGATGTGGAGCGTTTGGCTCGCTCCTGCCCCTTGGGCCGTTTGAATGATGTCTGATCCTGTTTGGTTTGTTGTTTTTGTATCGCGGGAATGGCGCCGCTTTTAATCAGCTTGCGTGCCACTTCTCGCGCATCACGCGCATCCGTGGGACGCTTCAATGTAAGTACGCTCTCCGGCTCCTGTTTGGGGGCTTTGTGGGCTTGCAGAGCCTTTTTCTGTTAACAAAAAGAGAAAAGATTTGTAAGACTATCACTAGTGGACGCAGCGCATTTTGTTTTGGATACGCACCTTTTTCTTTAATTTTTGGTATTTCGCTTGCAACATCTGTTCCTCCTCAGTCAGGTTATTTGGAAAGTGTATGTAGACCATTCTTGTCTTTAATTTTTTATAGTTTGTTTGGTAAATATTATTAAGCAAGCACGAAATATATATATTTCAACGCAGTTCTTGAAAGATGCCAGACCATTTTACTTTAGTATTGCCAGATTACTGAAATTATATTTTCACTGCGGCATGGATGTTAACATTCTAGTGTTGCCAGATTAGGGAAATTAGTTATTTCTGTTAATTTTTCTATGTAAGTTAACAAGTTATCAAATTGCTATTAACGTGTTTTGTAGCGTAATATTTGCTGAGTTAAGCAGTTTATCAGTTCTTTTGAAACAGGAAGAAGTGCAATTTTGCTGCTTGTTTAAAATCACATTATTGAACTTAAGTTCTGTATTACATTATAATGTAATGTGGCAACATTAAACTTTATTTGGATACGTTAAGAAAATAAAAACAGTGCTGGAAAAGGCGCTTTAATTGCAACGCTGTGCAGTGCACACTTCGCCATGTTGACACTGAGCTGTCAAAATTTTTTCGTTCCTTCTCTTTCTTTCCGGTTAGCGTCATGGTAAGAGCCCACTAAATATTTTTCGCATTTGGTTGAAAAATGTGAAATTAAAATGTTTGCAAGTGCGCACATTGAATGAAGCATTGCCCAAAATCTTGGACGACAGCGCGTGAAGTTACTGCTAACAGAAAAACCAGTGTAATTGCGGTTGTGTATGCGTAAAATGCATTCGAAACATTTCACGTGGTGCTGAACTGTTGGTTTCAGTTAGTAGACAACCAAGCAGCGCGCTGTCAATGTGAACTGAATTTATTTTTACATAAGTTTTTGAAATGTGTGCTTGCAGCCTTTCGAGAGATTCGTACAAACTGGTCGTATCGCCAAGGCGTCGGCAGGCCCCCTCAAGGGTCGCCTGGTGGCCATCGTCGATGTCATCGACCAAAACAGAGTAAGTGGCTCCATCTATGCAGCAGCAACAGCAACAAGTTGTGTACTACTCTCAAAAGCAACAGCAGCTGCACATGATGATAATTTGTCTTCTTGATAGGAAGTGCCAACTGACACATAAATGAAGCTAGTTTAATTTTACTGAAAGTACACTGCATTGCTGAAAAGTGATCGATATACACAAATGTTGCTGCTTAAGTGATATAAGTAAACGGTACAAACAATTAACGTATTTGATATTTATAAATTGCAGGTATTGGTTGATGGGCCATTGACCGGTGTTCCACGTCAGGAGTACAGATTGAACAATCTGCATCTGACCAAATACCGCATTAAGTTTCCCTACACCGCGGCCACGCGCATCGTTCGCAAGGCCTGGGTGGACAGTGACCTGAAGGCACAGTGGAAGGTCAGCCCCTGGTCCGTCAAGGCACAGAACATCTGCAAGGTGTGTATGTAAAGATCAACGCAAAATGGAAAATATCTACCTTTGCTGCGCATGATGATAATTGAAAGTTCTTGATAGGAATTGCCGGCTGATACATACATGAAGCTAGCTTTTTTTTTTAAACTGAAACCAGCTATAAATTGAGCTGTTTAAAAACTGTCGTGTTTCTGTTGACTAATCGGAATTGAAATGTATTTATTGCAGCGCTCGCAATTGAATGATTTTGATCGCTTCAAGCTGCGCTATGCCAAGCGTCAGCGCAACAAGCTGCTGACCATCGCCTTCAACACACTGAAGAAGCGCACCAAGTCCGATGGCACCCCACGCATCCTCAAGAAGGATCGTCGTGAGCGTCTGCGTGCCGAGAAGGCCAAGAAGCCCAAGAAGTAAATAAACAAAAACATTTAACGAAAGTAACTGCTTGATGAATATCCAACACAAAGGAGCAAATAAAAGAAGTGTTATTTTTAGGAAAAACACGCAATTCATTTGTTTACTCTCTGGGTGACGTTATTGTTATCTGATATTGTGCATTAATTTATCGTACGGTATACGAGAATATAACTTAATGCTCTTTGGCTATGAGTTAACAGTTTTATTTGCTTTTTAAAAACAAAATTTCAGTTTGCAAAACAAGTCTTTGCACACTTAAAATAGCACCAATTTAGGAGTCTGCCTTGCAGTAGATGGTCTTCCAGTTGTTGGGATGATTATAGCCCAGCAGAATAGGCAGATGCAGAAACAGAGTGATATGCTGGGCTTGTATTGACGTGGACACCTTGACCCAGTTACGCAGCCATTCGATCATCTGCTCGTTGTTTAGGTTGTCCGAGTTGAGACCGCGAAGATTGCAAGAGTAGCGCAACGCTGACGTGCTCAGGTTGTGGACGCCACCTTCACGCGTAATGGCCAAGTCCATGTAATGCACTAGGAATGCGTGCTCGTGCAGGCGATGCCGTTTGAACAGGCTACTGGGCAGTCCATGCATGTTGACTAGACATTTCTGCAAGGAACAAGTAACAATTTTCAGCTCAAACATAAATGGGAGTTGGAAGCGAATGCGCATACGATGTGCTTCCGCGACATGCCCAGCAGTGAGTAGGGTCCCTCGGCGAAGATGTCTTTGACAGCAATTAGAGCCTCAGGTGTGGGATGTGTGCCGCTGCCCAGCTGTCCTAGGATGCACTGGAACTCGGCATGATTGTGATGCCCGGCAGTAGACTTGAGCTTAGCTTGAAGGCAGCGAAGCACGGACTTGTTGCACTGCAGCCGACGCTTCATGTAGTAACTCTGGAAATCGATGCGCTGCTCCGGTGTCCAGAAGTGCGGTGTGAGAAATATGCGTGGATACCAAAAGCTAAACAATAAGGCTTAATTATTGGATTACTTAGCTCGCTTAGAAGCTGATTGACTCACACGAGTGGAAAGAACGCATAGCCCACCATTGGCAGAGAGCAGCCAATCAATGCAGGCGCTACCTTCATCATGTCGCGTGGCATTTGCATATACAATTCGAGCTCTTGGCGATTCAACGCCCGGATACCCTGCGGCGAATCGTTGGCAATGCGCGCCACTTTGAGGAAGCGCTTCATATCCGCAAAGAAGTCCTTGACCCCAACGAAAAACGCTCGATAAAGCTGCATGGCTTTGGGAAAGTTTTTCTCGAGAACTTTGTCATAGTTTTTTACATAGTTGAAGTATCGCGTAAATATGTAATCCTGCATATTGTCGCGCATCTGTTCCCGCTTCGACTGCATATTGTCGCGTATCTGCTCACGCTTTGTCTTCTGTGGCTCCTCAGCATTTTGCTCAGAGGTTGATTTTTCGTTCGTCGCAATTCCAGTTTTCTCTTCCTTAGCCTTTTTCTCGTCCCAGCCAGCCTCGTAGAGGACTTTGCCCACGCTGGTTATTTCGCTGGCTACATTTCGCTTGATCTGTGGCGGAATCGTTGGCATTGGTATTGGTTTTGGCTGTGTTTGTGTTTGTTTCTCTGCATTCGGTTGCTCTTGTGTGCTGTAATTCAATTTCGGCAGGCTATCGCTGTTTGTTGTAAATGAGTTTTTAATGCCGGTCGCTAATTGAGGCGTGTCATGTGCTGAAACCACACTACTTACCAGCCCTTCAGCTTCGAGTTGAAGATGGAGTTGCTGCTGGCCAATCGCACCAGGCGACGGCGCTCCTGGGGCCATCTGCTCCAAGTGTCACTGGCGTGCGCTAAACGTGCCACTCTCAATGCCAACGCCATTCTGCTGATAAGCTCAACCTTTTACAAACACAAGCCTGCGTAATTACGCAACGACTGCAACTCCGATGCAGGAGCCAGTCTAAATTGTTTTACTTATTTATTTTAATCTTTAAGTTTTCTGCTTCTTCAGGTAAGCGGCCGCTGCCAACTTCATGCCGTTCACAATATCAGACTCATGTTGCTGCATATGTGCAGGCACATGTTGCCGTTACGTTTCAATTTGAGCGTTGCCACTAGGCAACATTTTGTTGCCCAATTCTTATTGGCGCGATAGAAAATAATTAAAAAGTTGCTGCGATATAGAAAAGATAGCAGATTAGTAAAATTAATAAAAATTATTAGGTATTAAGACATATTGAATATTGTTGTTGCCTTAGCGCGCCAATTTAAAATTAGCTAGTATGTCGTCACAGGTCGCTTAGAGAACTCTAAAATGGGTTTGCGCATGACACCACCTCAATCATTTGATTCCGCAGGCTGTTGGTCTTTGGTCTTGTATCCTTCAGTTTACCCGTAAATGTTTGTGGCGTCAGTTGTTTGCACGCTTTCAATGCAGATAGTGTTATCAGAAATGTCTACGCTTGATTTTCACTCGTACTAAAATCAAATTAAGCAAAGTGCGACGAAAATGCTTTTAATCAACAACAGTCAGTAGTTTGCTAGTGTTTAATTTAATTTAATAACAGTTATAGCATAAGCGGAAACGGAAACGGAAATATGCCTCTGATGTGTATAGGTATTAAAATTTTTTTTGACGCGCGAGTCCCACGCACGTGTGCGTGTATGTATGAGTAGGTGTATGCGTGTAAGGACCTTCAAAATGAAATATAAGTAAGAAGCTAAGCGCGTGTCCAACAAACTTTCACTTGTGCAAACAGAGCCAGCAAATTGAACACTCAAGGCATCCTTTAATGTCCGTCCCAAATGTGTGGGTGTTTTTTAAAGTCCTGCCATTAAGCAGTTCTCTTAACTATTACAGTCTCATCTGTGGCTATTATCTAAATGTTGTGTATGTATTTGCTTACTGGAAACGTACAAAAAGTTTCTGTAACATTATTTACTCGTGGCTTAATTTTTATGTGGCCGCAGCGTGTGCCAGAGAAATTGAGTTTATTGTTTGCTTGTCTGTTTGCCTTGCAATTCAAGCTAACTCAAAGGTAAACTTGGCATCGCTTCTCTAAGCGACCCTCATACAAATAGCAACAATCAATGGCTATTAATATCTCAAGCGGTCTCGCTGATGGTCCCTGAACAAATTCAATTGTGTAAGTTGTATACTTTAAATGCGTGCTCTATGAGCCATCCTTAAAGTGATTGAAACTGATAGGCTGCTTGCATAAGGATACCTTGTTCTTACTTGCTAATATAGAGCCCAAGTTTCACTTCAAGTTCAAGTTCAATAAAGACCTACATTCTGAATTCCATTTGAGCTTGTAAAGATATTTAAAATTCAAAAACTAGAATTTCTCGTGCAAACTAAAGCTCATAGCAAGGAGCTGATAGCGTCACGAATACAAACAACGCCAAAGTGTCTGTTCAACGAGGCAAAAGTTTGCGAAACTATTTGAGCAAGGACATAAGCAAATGCTCTCCTGACGCCATGTCAATGTCTTGAGGCAAAAATCACCTAAACACGAGCCAAACGAGTTCTCCGCACACAAACTACTCTGCAATGCAAAAACAAACTAAAAACAAAACGGTGCATGTGCATCTGTACTTAAAGCAGTAGCTGCTTAAGTTTAAAGGTGCTTACAGTTTGACGCCTCCGGTTTCGTTTTAATGAATGCATGCACAGGTGCTGAAAGTGCCATAATTTATGGTAACACTAAATAATAATAATTGTACTGCACTTTGTAGCAAAATTACCATAGTGCGAAATGTAAACCGCGACAGGATGAGCAGAGGAAAGAGAAGAGATTGATGTGAAAGCTGAAGCAGCTAAAAACCAGCTTCATCGAAGCCTATAAATATATATATAACGGCAATCTGTTAAGATGGCCATTAACGTATTCGGCTTAAATCATTATGCCATAAGCGCCATTGTGGTCACCAGCATGCAGCTATTGTTCTTCCTTTTGAATGCTCTGCTGCACTTGGACAAATTGTCGGACTTTGCCGGCGGTGTCAATTTCATTGTCATCGCGCTGCTGACCTTTTTTCTGGGGCAAGTTGATCGCCCATCCAAGGTAAGTGAGTGGGTGGTTGTTAATTTTTAAAACATGTGCTATAAATTAAATGGCGCGAATTTCTCAAGCGAAGTCCATTGAATTATACCTGCAGATGATGGCAGAGTGCAGCATGTAGATGGGGGATATGTCGGTTATAGTTACTGACATTGAAAAGCGAATTTTCCACAACCATGCACACACACACATACACACACTGAACACTGGGATGCAGAGTGGATGGTGGAGAGGGACAGCATCTGCAGTTGCCGTGCTCACTGACACACAACAAAGGTTACACCCAGCAGGCCCACATTTTGCAGTTGTTGTTGTTGTTGTTGTAGTTATTATTGTTGTTTTGCACGTTAGCTACATGACCTTGTCTGGCAGCCGCGACCATGGCCCTTTGGCCAGTTGTTTGTCATCCTGTCTGCTAAATTGTTTGCCACGCGGGCCATTAGTGTGGTTAACTAAGTAACACATGTAACAGCTCACAATATTGTAATCCAAGACGAGATACTTAACTCTAAATAATGTCAATTAAGTGCTTATACATAAAATAAAGAATCAGTCAAGCACTATTCATCATATTCTCATGAGTCTAGGCTATTCATAGTTAATTGAACTCATTTTAAGTCAGCTCTGCAGTTTTTATGAGCCACCTGGCATTTGTGGCGTAATAAATAAATAAAGTGCCGTGATACCTCTGAGAGTCTCCACTCATTTATCAAGCAATGAAAGCTGTACCATAAACAACTACCTGAGTCAGCAGAATGATGCAGAATGGCCGATGGACGACCATCACCGTAACTTTAGTGGAAAAAGGGCAAATCGACATAAAAAGAGAGAAAATAGAAATAAAATAGTATTTGGTCTACCGAGTATTATATTTTATTGCAGCTAGTGGCAGTTTGTAAAAATAAAAGTTAAGTTCGCAGAGCAATTAGTGAACAGACAAGTTTGTAATGAAATTGCCCCAGGATTATGTTTTCTGGATATTGCTCTTTTGGATTCGCTCAATATTTTGTTCGTTCTTGTCGATTTGGGCCCGCTTATCTATTATTTCTTTTCAGGCCTATGAAAGTCGACAACTCATGGTAACTGTGTTTGTGTGCCTATGGGGAGTAAGGCTCTCTGGCTATTTGCTGTACCGAATCATTAAACTGGGCCGCGACAAGCAGTTCGAGGATACGCGAAGTAACATTATACGCTATGCAGTGTTTTGGACTTTTCAGGTGAGTTCCATTTATAGTCCACCTATCAATGAATATGCCGAAGCATGACATTGGACAAGGGGTGTTGAATAATTCATGTGGAAATCTCAATACAGCTACAAACAAGCTGCTCAGGCATTAATTAAGCAACCGTTGAACATGCCACAAACATGACACTTGCATGAGTGTGAGGGCACATTTGGCTGTGCTTCAGTGTCTGTTGTATCTGATTTGATTGCCACCACTTGTTGGCATGCACAGTTCAGTTGACAGTCTACATTTCATTTGAATACAATTATATCTGTCTGTGCTATTTCAGGCTGTTTGGGTGTACATCGTGTCGCTGCCTGTCATAATTATCAACTCTCGTCACTCGCTGCCACAGGCGGTCAAGGGGATGACGACTCTGGACTCCACCGGCACTGGCATGTTTATTGTCGGACTGCTGGCCGAGACCTATGCGGACTTGCAGAAGTTTTCCTTTCGCATGGATCCAGCGAATCATGGCAAATTTTGTAATGATGGTGAGTCGCAAAAGAAACCTGTTAAATACTTATTTAAATCACTATTTTCCTTTAAGGGCTTTGGGGTCTGTCGCGGCATCCGAATTACTTTGGCGAGGTTGTCGTCTGGTGGGGTATTTTTGTCATATCGCTAAATGTTATCAGTGGCTTTGAATGGATTGCAATCGCGTCCCCCATCTTTATCACACTGATCATATTATTTATGTCTGGAATTCCGTTGCGAGAACGCAGCGCCGATGAGAAGTATAAAAAGTGAGTAAACGAAATTTCTATTTACTGTCAATTACATAATACATAAGCCATCGTCATTTTAGCCAAATGGAGTATCGCAAGTACAAGGCGTCAACGTCACCGCTGATACCGGTGCCGCCGGCTGTCTATGAGGAGGTGCCAAGCGCTCTTAAGTTCATTCTGTGCTGCGAGTTTCCCATTTATGATTCGATGCGACTTCACAAGGACACCAGTCCTTACTCGCTGTCCGTTGCGCACTCTCACTCGCACATATAGCAGTCAGTGGCCCACTCCAGCAGCGCGACTGCAGGAGTGGGTCAACAAGTACAGACGCATCCCCACACCCACACGCATCCGTCGTCGAGTCAAACGCACCACCAGCATAAGGGTCAGTGCTATGGAGACTATGGTGGACTGGCGGAGCGACATCATAACTGTGGCGGCAGTTGTCGCAATGTCAACGTCAAGTCGAATCCTTATCAGTGTGAGGCGGGCTATGGCAATTACGGTGACGACGATACGGATGATGGAATTATATATTGTGCGGGTCAGTCTGGCTCCAAGGCCAAGATACACTATTTTCAGGCAGCTCCACATGCTGTCGATTTGGAAACGGATGAGCCGCACAGTAAGCCTGCACTGAAGTGCAGCTACCTGGCGGAGGAGGAGCTGGCCTCCGACTATGATGAGGATATTCCACCCATCGATCTGAGCAAGGTCAATAGCGTGGAGAGTTTTGTTAATCGTGTGCAGACAGAAACCGAGCATTCCATAAATGCCGAGGGAATGCCGGTGACTGTAACTACAATATTGTGATTGTCACTTTAAGCTTTGTTGTTGTTGTGGTGAAAACCAATTTATATAGTTTTCTTAAAATAGCTCTAAATGTGCTTAAGTGTGTTGAAGATAATTAAATATACCCCTTTATCTTATCCAGGAGAGCCCTAAAAAATAAGTGCCAAAAAAGTGAAAAGGAAACAACTACTTACAAAACATAAGAACGCTGCATTTTACTAATTGGATATTCGATGCTCAAATTACATAATGTGCCTATTTACATGTACTAAGCATGTGGCACACTCTTTCAAAATTAAATAGCCTGAAATTTATTAAACTACTGTATCAAAAAGTTTTCTTATCAACTTCACAAATTCTATTTATGAAAAACACGCCCCACCTACAGCAAATAAAGTTATGTAGCCAAGCTCGAGCGATATTTAAACAAATACATATCCCAAGTTTTTTTTATTTTTTTTTATCGTCTTACAAATTCAAAATGAACTTAAAAGTACAAGAAACTAGTTATATTTTAGATAAATAGTTGTCGATCTATAAGCTATTTTACATTACACTTGCCGAAACTCTCTCAATATTTAAAACAGTATTATTAAATGAATAAAAACATTGTACCTTATTATGTATTTAAAAAGCTACTACAGAAATAAAAGCAAATGCTTAGAATAATAAAAATCAAAATGCTTAAGTAATTTTAAAATTTTATTATTCAATAAAGAGAATTTTAAAGCTTTAACTACTGAATTCAAAATGTATTCATTCGAAAATCTTACAAAGTAGGCATTTGGAACTAGCCCTCTGATATCTGAATACCAAACAAAATAAGTTATTCAGTTTATTCTCATGTGTCGTAAAGTATATATCTGTAAAAATTTCTAGTTTTTCTCAAATTCATGTGTTTTTCAGTTCTTACATAAAACAGAGTTTTGAATTATAAGTGAAAAATATTTATAAAAAAAAAGTACTAAAACTCGAGTAATATTATTAAATCGTAAAAATTGTTCCCACCTTTGGAGATGTTTGGATTAACGCGTCGCTTCGTCTTTCATGTCGCCAAGAGACCCCAACTATGTCGCCAATACGCATCGCAAGCCATTAACCAGATGCTGATGCTGCAACAAATGGACATCTGCGCCGATCAGCCCTCCCGCGGACTAATTATCGGTGTCTATGCCGATGAGGAGGACAAGAATGATGCAGGTATTCTGACACACGCCGGCTGGCGCTACAATGTCCAGAAGACCAATGGCCGCCTGATCGAGGTGCTCCGCATGTCGGGACCCATGCCTAAACGTGGTGAGGCTCGTCTCTTGTTTGCCATTGAGCCCGAGCGTATTCCTTACTACTCTGTTGTCGCTGTTGTTGGCCTGGGAAAGGAATGCTTGGGATATAATCCCTATGAGGTTCTCGATGAGCAGAAGGAGGCAATTCGTCGCTCTGTGGCAAAGGCCTGTCAGGTTCTTGCTGAACTTGATACCGACCGTATTGAGGTTGAGAACTGCGGCCATGCGGAATCTGCCGCTGAAGGAGCGGCTTTGGGCATATGGGCCTATCAGGAAATGCGTGATCCCAAGACTCGCATTTCCGTGCCTACTATCGACTTGTACGCTCTCAAGGACGAGACATGTGACATCGAAGGCTGGCGCATTGGACTGCAGAAAGCGGCTGCACAGAACTTAACCCGGCAGCTACAAGAGATGCCTTCCAATCTGCTGACGCCCACAGCATTTGCACAGAATGTCGTCGAGGTTCTGTGTAAGTCGGGCGTCAATGTGGAGGTTAAAGTTGAGGGTTGGGCTGAGAGTCAATCGATGCATGCGTTCCTTGCGGTGGGCAAGGCATCCTGTGAGCCACCCATTTTCTTGGAACTGAGCTATTATGGTACGTGTGCCGAGGAACGTCCAATAGTCCTCGTCGGCCAAGGAATAACATTTGACGCTGGTGGCTTGTGCCTCAAGAAGCGCGGAGAACTGTACCACATGCGCGGAGACATGACCGGAGCTGCCGTTGTGGTAGCCACCTGTCGTGCAGTGGCGGGACTCCGATTGCCAGTCAACATTCGGGGTCTCATTCCACTTTGCGAGAACGTTATTGGTTGCAACTCATTCCGTCCTGGCGACATGGTCAAGTCCATGAATGGAAAGACCATTGAGGTCGAGTGTACTGACCACGAAGATGTCCTGGTTCTGGCTGATGCGTTGCTGTACGGTCAAAACTTCTGTCCCAAGTGCATCATTGATATTGGCACCTGCTCCGGCTATATGCGTCAGGCCCTGGACGAGGCTGCCTGTGGTATCTTTACCAATTCCGAAATCCTCTGGCAACAGATAAAGCACGCGAGTATGCACACTGGCGATCGTGTCTGGCGTTTTCCATTGTGGAACTACTACAGCAAGGCAGTTCGCGCCGGAGAACGCAGCGATGTTCAGAACTATGGCATTGCTCGTGGTGGACGTCCTTGCAAGGCAGCTGCCTTCCTCCGCGAATTTGTGCCTTGTGGCCAATGGATGCATATTGTAAGTTCATTCAAAGCATTGACTGACTACTTTTATTAAAAAATACACTTTAAATTTTTTAGGATGCCACCAATGTTATGGTAACCAATGGAGTTGACTTCGAATACCTCAGGCGTGGAATGGCCGGACGTCCTACCAGAACTCTCATTGAGTTCATTGCGCAGACCATTTGCAAGGACACAGCGCCAAAAATGGGAAAATAAAATTTGTATGCAATGTTAATTATAGACGAGGGACAGAAAAAATGTTTCAGGACTAATTTGGTTTAACGCTTTATTATTGTAGGGTTTCCTGTTAATGCAAATTAAATGTACAACTTCGTGTAAAAAATCTCATTCAAACTAGATAAAATTTTAAATTTAAAATGTCACTTGCATTTTGCTTATTGATCTGTACTTAAAAAGAAAGCATTGAAAATGTCTACATTCATGATCCATGTGGTCTCTTCTAAGAATCGCGGTTCATCGATTACCCATTATTCCTTGAATACAGTTCGATAGAGTTTGTACTGAAGCATCGATTCTGAGGCACCATGCCCCTCGAAAACCTGTATGGAATTTACAACCATAACTCAGATATAGCCATAACACACACTTATTCATTAGGATCGCGACAGAACTTTTTGGAACTGGCTGGAAAGCATTCTATTGATTTGCATTTAGGCAGGTCGAAATTTCGCAGAACCCTTGACCTGCCGACTCGAATAAAACGATGAAAATAACCCAAATTATCATTGCAGATCTCGATGTGACCTGTGTCAAATATTTTGCTTCGACCCGTGCCACCCATTGGAGCAAATGCGTAAGAATAGTTTTTGTGGTTTCAGAGAAAGTAAGAATTTTATTATATTAATTCATTTCGGTTTGTCCTGCGGGTGAATTAGGCTCTTAGCTGATTCCAAAATCTGAAATCTCCCTACAAGAGTGTTTTGAAAAACTGAATTTTCTGAAATTTTCTTAATCTAGCCATTTCTGAATACATTGTCATGCTCTTAGGACTTTCAACAATATGAAAAATAAATATATTCAGTATTAAATTTATTCTTTTGGCGACAGAACACGCAACAATTAAAGAATTCCGGATAAAATCATAGAATTTTACAGTTTATAATATATTTTAAATATTTTAAATATTATACTTCTGTTTTGTACAAAAAGTAGAAATGTTTCGCGCAACAAAAAGTTTAGCCTTAAGGGCATTTTCACAACGTCAAGCTTTTTTTCGTCGAAGTTATTCACAGATGATTAACCAGATGTTGCAGATTCAACAGATGGAAATTTGCGCTGACCCTCCCTCGCGAGGCCTTATAATTGGAGTCTATGCCGATGAAGAAGATAAGAACGATGCGGGAATCCTTACGCCGGCTGGCTGGCGTTACAATGTCCAGAAGACTCATGGACGTCTGCTGGAGGTGTTGCGAATGGCTGGACCAATGCCCAAGCGGGGTGAAACACGATTGCTATTCGCAATAGAGCCGGAACGCATACCCTATTACTCTGCCGTGGCCGTAATAGGTTTAGGAAAGGAATGTCTGGGCTATAATCCGTACGAGGTGCTCGACGAACAGAAGGAAGCCATTCGCCGTTCAGTGGCCGATGCTTGTAGGATCCTGGCTGAACTAGACACCGATCGTATTGAAGTAGAAAACTGTGGCCACGCCGAATCCGCCGCAGAAGGTGCTGCTTTGGGAATTTGGGTGTACCAGGAGTTGCGTGATCCCAAACGTCGGATGTCAGTCCCCTCTATTGATTTATATACCAACAAGGATGAGATCTGCGATATTGAAGGCTGGCGCATTGGACTGCAGAAAGCGGCTGCACAGAACTTAACCCGGCAGCTACAAGAGATGCCTTCCAATCTGCTGACGCCCACGGCATTTGCACAGAATGTCGTCGAGGTTCTGTGTAAGTCGGGCGTCAATGTGGAGGTTAAAGTTGAGGGTTGGGCTGAGAGTCAATCGATGCATGCGTTCCTTGCGGTGGGCAAGGCATCCTGTGAGCCACCCATTTTCTTGGAACTGAGCTATTATGGCACGTGTGCTGAGGAACGTCCCATAGTCCTCGTAGGCCAGGGTGTAACCTATGACGCTGGAGGCTTATGTCTCAAAAAGAAGGGAGAGCTTTTCCATATGCGTGGTGACATGACCGGAGCTGCCGTTGTTGTAGCCACCTGTCGTGCAGTGGCGGGACTCCGATTGCCAGTCAACATTCGAGGTCTCATTCCGCTTTGCGAGAACGTTATTGGTTGCAACTCATTCCGTCCTGGCGACATGGTCAAGTCCATGAATGGAAAGACCATTGAGGTCCAGTGTACTGACCACGAAGACGTCCTGGTTCTGGCTGATGCGTTGCTGTACGGTCAAAACTTCTGTCCCAAGTGCATCATTGATATTGGCACCTGCTCCGGCTATATGCGTCAGGCCTTGGACGAGGCTGCCTGTGGTATCTTTACCAATTCCGAGATCCTCTGGCAACAGATAAAGCACGCGAGTATGCACACTGGCGATCGCGTGTGGCGTTTCCCCTTGTGGAACTACTACAGCAAGGCGGTGCGTTCTGGAGGACGCAGTGACGTTCAGAACTATGGCATTGGTCGAGGTGGACGTCCTTGCAAGGCAGCTGCCTTCCTCCGCGAATTTGTGCCTTGTGGCCAATGGATGCACATTGTAAGTTACTTCAATCAAGCGACTGACAAATTTAGGGGCTGTTGTATTTTCATTTTCTTTTCAGGACGCCACCAATGTAATGGTAACAGAGGGCGTGGAGTATGAGTACCTGCGACGAGGCATGGCTGGACGGCCGACTCGTACTTTGATAGAATTCATTGCGCAGACCATTTGCAAGGATACCGCTCCAAAAATGAATAAGTAGAAATAGGCAGACGTTATCGATAATTAGAACCAATTTTCGCTGGATGCCACAGATCGCACACGAAATTCTTTTAATTAACAGACGCGTTAAGACGGGGGAACATTAAAATTCTCTCGTTTATTTATAGAAAAGAATTTATCAAATTAAAAGTTTTATCAAAAGCGATATTTATAAATAAAGTGGTTTGAGTATACGGAACGTGCGTTTTTGATAGATTTGGCGCCAAAGCTACGTTGGCATCGATTGCTACGTTGGCAAATATTGCTCGTCAGAATATATGATTCTCAGGTCATGAGGTGCAAGCTGTGGCTTAAATTCGAATGCGCCGAGTACTACGCCAGTGAAACTGCGTGAGTCAGTACAACGTTTATATCAATGGGTGGATAATTTTGTAGCAGTTTCACATTCGAGGCAAAGTCATTCTCCAGGATGGCCTCCCGTTGAATTCTACGAGATAACATAAAATGACTTACAAGTTACTCAAATCAGGTTATTGCTGTGACTTACAATATCATAGAACAACAAATTTTGATTAGGAAATCAAAACGTTTCTCATCTGAGAAAACCGAGTCCCATATGCGCAACACATCCGGCAGTGGAAATTCCTGCGAGAGCAGCAGATTTATCCATCTAAAGCTATAGTACTGGGGATGTAACTCCTGGCTCTTAAGGTGATTGTATATGCTGATGTCCTTCGCTTTCAGCATATTTGCAAGCCTAGACATCATGCACTTTATACCGCCTTCCGCATCATCCAGTGTCTTGATAAAGAAGTCGCGTATTTCACTCATCAAAGCGGTAAAGCAAAAGAAACAATCCGCCTCGGCATGGGCACGATTCGACAGATCGGGATCTGAGGCCATCACATAGTAAATGGGTCCAACTATCTCGTTCATGCCCTGAACGTATCCCTGTCCAGGATTGAGTTTCGCATAGATAAATAAAATTCGTTGCACAACTTCCCAATGCGCCTCTTGGCCCTCTTCCATGGCGGCATAGTTTTCCGCCGATCGCTTTGTGATCAAGTTAATCTGGGTTTGTATTTAAGTATTATACTTAGTATCGTAATTACTTAAGTTCGACTAACTTACTTGCTGCTACATTCCAAAAGGAGTGCATAATAGAATAGTTCTTATTGCAACATATCTCTATACGCAAACATATCTATATCCGATTCAGACTCACCTTAGTCACACCCAGACCCTTGCGCTCCACATTCGCCGAGCTCAGCACGGAGGGCACAACACGCTCGTGCAGCCTTCTACCCTGTTCCCCTTTGCCGTGCACAACAACTTCACAAGGGTATTCTGTGGGCTGCTGAAAGAACGATATGTCTGGGCATAAGCGTCTTACATCTTTGTCGATTTGCAGCAGAAATTCGTTATCATTGAAAAACGTATTCCAAGCACTCTCTGGCCCCTCGCTGAGCGGATGATCTTGGAGGCCAACGCCCCTCGATTCATCATCGCTATTGTCTTCGCCATTTTGTGTGTGTCCAGGTGGGAGCACAAGCTCCATTATAAATTGCTTGTACAGAGCACGTTTCTTTGCCAATGTGGTGGCCCAATGAACGCGGTTGGGTCCCAGATAGCCTAACAACATTTTCCAGCTCAGCGCACGAAAGCTAAGCACATCTGGCACACCTGTGGATTTATATTGTAAGTGAAAGTTGTTCTCACTCTACGCTTCTACTAACCATTGTTGACATGTCGACGCAGTTGTTTGATGTCAATCACATCCTGTGCAAAAAGATCATCGAATTCCTTTACACTGCAGGAGAGATTTGTCTTACTTTGTCTTGTTTACGTTTATCGCCGTGTGTACATACCGCGCTTTAAAAATTGACATGTTTGCCTTTGCTCTTTTCCGGCTCCATGTAGTGATAAGCTCCGAGTCTTTGTGTGTCTATTGCTCTTTTTTTGTTGTTGTTAACAATTAATAAAAGCAGCAATGTAAAAATGCAATTGCAGTCAATTAACTAATGTATAAACAATGGGGGATGTCTGGCAACGCTGGTCTTGCGTTAAGTTGGCTGCGCGCAATTTTTGACGCGCGTGAAGTAAGCTGCGCGCTGTTTTTAAATTGGATACTTTTGGCTGTTATTTTTAATCAATGAGCCATGGTAATACTCATTCATTCATGGCATTCATTGCACTTGTTACTCTTCGCTCATCATTAGCATAATTAAGATGTTATTTTGCGCTCGTTATGCATGCTATTCTTCATGAACGCGTTGGCGTGAGCAGACGTATGACGTCTGTGTGGCTCTATATCGGAAAAGAGAGCATGTTTTGAATTGTTTATATGGTGTTCGTGGCGTATTCCATTTGTTTACGCTAGTCGTTGACCAGCAATGACGACCAACAGATCGTCATACGTTCGACCGGCTTTTTGGAAGGTGCCCAGTTATGCACATGACGTAGTATTATCGTCCCTATCGCCCCCATTGTCAATACCGACTTCACGACTGACTCACCGACGACGCAGCAGTGGCATCAAGAAGCGTGTTCATTTCGCCGATGAGCTAAATGGTGGGGTAAGTTAAAAGACCATGCATGCATGTGGCCTGTCAATCGTCGCTGGTGTGGCCCCAATAATCTTAGAAATCAGTTCAATACCATTCTGCACTTGGCGTCTCGTAAATTTGTCAGCCACAATTTAATTAATTGACCACTGATGCATTGCATCTTAAGAATTCTTTCAGAATTCTCTAAAAATCATATATATTGATATAGCGTGGAATTGACGCAAGCGTTATTAGCTGCTGTTGCCAAAATGCAAAATGCCTAAGTGTTGATCCAATATTTTGGAAAATCTTTTCAGTGTGCTAATTGCGTGCCATGAAAAATCAATAAGATATGTTAACGATTGATTTAACTAGACAAAATTCAGCGTTTTAGAATGTTTGAATGGACATTAAGGTACGACACTGTGATGTACAAATCGTATATTGATCAAATCAACGATATCTCTGCTGAAATCACGGGAAAGTACTTTAATGTACATATTTTAAAAGCATTTCAGAATTGCGACGAAGAAAACCATGTAAAATAAATGGGTTGCAAAAATAAATGCCAGTCCATATATTATACACATACGTATATTTGTATATCAACGCCTGCAACACGAAAATCGACGGGAAGCGAAACGATTTTTCCGTTGTAAAAAGTAAAAACGCTGCCAAAAACAAAAGAAAACAATTTCGTTTCGATTTCTTTCGACGTTTTAGCGCATTATATACATTTCATATCATTTTGACTTGCAGGCTAAGCGAGTATTTAGAAAATTTTATTAAGTTTGTTTTATTTTTTTAATTTTTTATTTTGGAAAGGGAAATTGTCCCAGACAAGACCTTCAGCCGACAGTCTTTGAAGATTGCGTATACGACGCGTTGAACGCGCATTGACTTATGCCGCAAACATTTGATTTGTTTATATAAAATGAGGGACTGTTATTGTTTCTAGTTGTGCAGCTATTTGAAGCGTGCCAGTAAATAAATTTAATTACTGCCTCTTATTTGGTAGGCTACATAAAAACGTCTGAAAACAAATAATACAAATTGTTGAACATTTTTGAACAACAGATGCCCAACGTTCGTCTTCATCATTTTCATTGTGCCCCAAGACGATGACATGTGGCGCTCAATTTCAGGGTCATTTGCTCTATGCAACTGGATCGAGAGCTGCTACAAAATGTTGCAAAGAAATAATATTGTACTCTAGCGTGAACATATATTTTATTTAAATTATCTTGAAGGCAAGGCATGCAATGTTTTTCACGCGATTTAATTTGTTTGCATATTTCATTAGCAACTGTTAGTCTTTTTTTTTTGGAAACGGGATGTCGAACAATTGATACGAATTTCACAAGAAAAATTAAAAGTTTATGTATATATATATAAATGCTTTGCCGACCAATGGTTCCTAACACCACCGCGAAACAGAAATGCTCTTGACGGAGCGCATAATGAAAATTATTGGCATTTGGGATTGAGTTCATGTTTCTCAGCCGCTGACTACATGATTGTAGCGCAGTGTATTCGTAGTATACCACGATCCGTAGCCGATGCTGCAGAAAGGAATACAAATTGTATTTTAAAATTAGTACTTGAGCAGCACTGCGATCGAATAAAACGCGAAAATTGTGTTGCACGCGCTACCTCCGCCTCGGGCTGAGAACTTGGCCAATAAACAATAAAAAATTCGCGAACGATCAGTGAAGAAGCAGAAACTGTATCTGCTTAATAAAAACTTATCTACTACTATGTTCAATTGAGGTGCAGTTGTATCCCAATCATTTAACTCTAAATATCTGATCAACATGAGCCCAAAGCTGCACGAGTTCGCTGTGCTGCTCCAGCGTGATGGTCAGGGCACACCCTGGGGCATCCGTTTGGTTGGCGGTAACGATTTGGATACGCCGTTAATCATCACAAGGGTAAAGTTGTGACTGATTATGTAACTAGTTCAAAAACAGCAGCACAAGAATCAACAGCAGCAGCAGCACCAAAGAGCTGGCAATGGTTTCCTTCCTCTCGCCTGTCGTTTTGTCTGTGTAGCTAATGTCGCCTCATCCCCAGGCCCATTCATCACAATTGTTGCACAGAAGCGACAGAGAACTGTCCATTATCTTGCTAGCCGTTTGCCAAACCGCTTTGGCCTTTACGTTCTGCACTACTTAACCACAAAACAAACAACAACAAATCAAAACAGTAAGACTGCAAACAGTCGAACAGGCGCGACTACAAAATACTCTCAAAACCAAAATCAGTTAACAACGCTTGAAATCATGAAGATAGTCGAATAATAGGACAATGTTTTTATCTGAACTTATTTCGGTCGATTTTGTGAATGAGAAGAAATACTTTCAGCAATATTCCGTGCGATTTCCGTTTGTATAATTATCCGGTATGCCACCTCGACAGATTGATAAACAAAAACAAAAAACCAAAAGTGAACACATCTCTGTATCTGACACACCCTTACATCTTTTCGGCAAAGGGTATAAATAGCGAAACTGGCACACACACACACACAAGCACAAACGCACTAAATATCGAATACTAGGAAAAGGTGCAATGGCAACGTTGCCAAAGATTTGCATTTTGTGAGACGCTAGTAAAACTAATTGAGGCACAACAAACTGGCAGCCGACGCATGTAAACAATGGGATTGCGAACGGGATTGAGGGAATGGGATTGGGGGAATGGGGCCCTCATAATAGCGATGTTCAAGCATTGGTGTCAAGGTCGTCAGCGGTCCTAGACTTGTCTAATGCATTAAACAAGCGTCTCTCACATGTTTAACCTTCGTTCGCACAGGTGCAAGTTGGCAGCCCATCATATGGAGAGCTGCTGCGTGGCGACATTATAGCTAAGATCGGTGAGTACGATGCACGGGACTTGAGTCACGCTGATGCCCAGCAGCTGTTTCGCGGAGCTGGCAACGAAATTCGCTTGGTTGTGCACAGGTGAGCTACAGCAGCAGAAAAGTTTCAATTAGAGGAGCAGCCCAATACAAGTTAAAACCTAATTTCAGGGACAACACAATTGCCTATACGCAGGGCGTTAATCAGGAGAGCGGTTCGGGCAGTAATCAAAAGTTGTCCGCTGCTAGTCCGCAGTTGTCGCAGAATCCGCATCGTGGACCAACACCCTTTCTACCCGGACCCAGCCATTTTGAGCGAGCGCTGCAGTTACCTGTGGATACCTTGCCACAAACGGTATTTCCACAGCTGAATTCCTCAGGTGGCTATGTGGCGTCCTCGAATATGTTTTCGCCCAAGCCGACGCGTGATCATCAACAGGATGTAGCCGAGGAGCAGGCAGCCATAATTAATCAGGTGAGTAAAAAATCAATCAGGATATTTTTGATATTTCAGTTAACAGCTAACTTATTATAATTTGCTATTGCCCGCTGGTTACTTTTTTTTTTATATATATCTACAAAGCTGTTCAAAAGAGCACAGTTATGTTTTTCTCTTCCAAATTGCATACATATTTTATATTAAAAACGCTTCCTTTGAGGCAATTGACCAACTTATTTCAATATTATTGCACTCAAAAGTATGCAAGCAAAGTCATTTGTTATTTGGAATTTGACGCCTTGAAGTAGGCTGAAGATTATTCTCTGAAATAGATATGGATTTTGTAAAAATCGTATGCCATCTGCTGACATCAGAGGATAGACATTTTGTGGTCAAGGTTCTGCTGTTTACACAAGCTAAATTTAAATCCAATAATATATACACAAATACGCCCAAGAATTAGCTGCCAATCGTAAACGCTAAACAGGAAAATCTTGTGACGCAGTGTGTGCAGGTGGAAAGCTGGCTAGTAAATAAAAAAAAAAGACAAAATCACTTAACATCTTTGCCCACGCCCTTTTCCCCAAAAATAACGGCGCAAATATACAAAAGCTATTTTAATTTTCTCGGCCAATTTGGCTGCCTGCAGGCAGGTGAGCAGATCGTACTTATGCATACAGTGTATATAAATCTAAACATACGTTAGAATATATATCTGTCTTTGTCCGAGTGTGCATTGTCTGCTACAGGGCATCATCAGAGGCTGCCTTGTGATCTTGAGGCAATGCCGATGAAAGTGTTTTGACTAGCTCCCCTCACCTGATGACGATGTTGATTTAAATTGCTACTCACCAAGGTTGTCATTTTATTTGCCAATGCGGCATAAAAATATAAACCAAGGTGATTGTTACTTTGTATCTTTTATTGCATGTTTTGATTTGTCATAAAATTTGTACTTTTCCTATGTTTTATCTGGTCTTGGGCTTACTTTAAAGTACTGACAATATAAGCCACCAAAATATCAAGAATGTTATTTGAAAATGTTGTAGTACTAAATAAAAAATATCATTTCTATTTTTGGATTGTGAAAGTTGTTCGTGATGGAAAAACTTGTCGATCAACCCACTCTAAGAATTTGTTTGTTATACCTTTGGAAAAATACCAAAATAAAAAAAACAACCTTCACATTTAAAATAACAAACATATTCAAATGTAAATTATGAGTTCCTTGGATCTTTCCGTCGAACTTGAAAGTTCTTTGACGTCTTGTCTGATTTATTGATGAGTCCATGTGTGTCTGAAGATTGAAGGTTAATTACACCTGTCCTATCTCCTATTCCAGTGTCATTTGATTTTGACACCAATTAGGTGCAGCCATAATGTCAATGTTAGATCTACAAAAATATAGAAATGGAACTGTCTGAAGTGTTTGACACATAAGTTGTCAATTTTCATTGCTCAAAGCAAAACGGAACACATCAATGATGTTCTACTGAGCAACATTTTTGTGTGCAATAATTCGAATGTATGTTTCTGCACTCGAGCAATATAATATAACCTCGTTCCAGTTCAGCTTGTGCCTAATTAACGAAAGAATAATGCAAATGGCGAGAGAAATTGAAATTGCTCCAAAAAAAACGCAATTAAAATATATCTACCAGATAAATGTCTGTACCAGATATTGTATTGAGAATATTAAAGGCAGGACAAACAAAGTGACAGCACATATATAACAATACTTATACATATATGTCGTTATAAGGAGGGTCTGGGGTGGGGTTTCTCTTCTGTTTTATTTTTTTTTTATTTAAAGGCGCGTGGGCGCAAATGAATAACGCTCACGGCAGCATCCAAGTCCAAGTTTATATGTAAATATTTGTTGTATTTTTGCCTTTACGCTCGGTGAATAATCTATTTGCACAAAACATTTAGCGTGTATTTGTGTATATGTATCATTAACAAATTGAGAGAGTGGGCAAAGAGAGTGCCTTGCTGTGCTGGTGTGCGTTGGTTTGGACGGCCTCTGACCGTCAGTGTTGCTGTTCTATATGACCATACTCACACACACACATACGAACACACACACACGCACACACACACATACATTGACAGCAACAAGTCATATATGTGGGGGGATCTATATAGATGGATTGGAATTCCGCGCAGTCGGAATAGCAATAATTCGCCAGCATTTGAAAATTTTCAAATCAGTTGCGTTCGGAATATTGAAAAATAAACAAGTCAAGACAAAACACATCCCTCCTAACAGTCCTAGTGAAGCGATCTCCGCAAGTGGTTAAGAAGAAGAAGAAGAGTTAGCAGAGCAGCGTTGATTTAAACGTGCCCCAAAAGCAAGTTGCCCAATTCACAAATAGTCTCTAAATCATTTAAAGTCAAAGCAAAAAAAAAAAGGGAAAAAAGAAAAGAAAATAACAATAAAAAATTATTAATCATCATAAAATTATTAATTGTGATATTTTAAATTGCTTTTTGACACTACGCTGTTACGTAAGAGTTTTCTGTAATTTTTTCGTTTCTATTCTATTCAAATTTTCAACATGAAGGAGTTTAAGTTCAAAAACCACACACATAAATTAAATACACACAAATCAAAATGGAGTACGTTCAGTTCAAAAACGGATCACCTGTGTACTACAAGGAGCAGCCAGACCTTAATGAATGCATTCAATATCAAGTAAGCAATATAGAGGCTATAAGCAAGGTAATAGTGATGATATAAGTGATTATTACAAGGTGAATATTTACTGAAATTTATTCAGAGTAAGAAGAAGCTTTTTTTTTACCCATTATAAATATTCTTTATTGTAAGGAAAAGTAAGAATATATTCAGAATATTTATAGTGTACCCAATTGAAAGACGTCACCTTTACCTATACGTCAAAAATGCCTCTTGGAATTCAAGTTCAAACACAAATGTCAAAAAATTTTAAAAATTATTTTTTACTTTTTCGGAAAAATTATTCTTGAATTTTTTAGACAATATAATGAGCAAGAACTATATGTGCTCATTGCTCTTTTCCTCTATCACTCTCTCTCTATACCTGCCTCCCTCCCTTGGTGTCTGCTTCTTATATGTATACACCCACCATTTAGCTTATTATTTAAACATATTTGTTCGCTTTTCGTCAATATGCGTCGAAAGCAAAAACATTTTTGAATACATTTTGCTGAAACATATTTTTCTGTTTGTGCTCAATGTAATTCATACCTCGTTAGATATTTTTAGAAAAAAAACTGAGCGCATAACGAAAGCAACAGCAAGCAACAAAAGGCAACAAAAACAAATAAACAAAATTATTCGAAATGGAATTAATCTCAAAATGAGTATAGAAACCCACATTGGCGATAATTAGTTTTATGGGAAAAAAAAACCCAAAAACAATTGCAAAATTCGCTAAAGCTTTGAACAATAGGAAGCATTTTGGCATCGTATCAAATAATGTGGTGCAGCGAAAGTGAATAATTGTTGACACATTTTGAAATAAAACCTTTGTTTATATATATTGTGAAACTAATTTAATACATTTACGTTATTTTCTTAAGATCTACATGAGGTTTATTAGTGTGCTCTAGATTTAATTGTCAGCATTTTGGATAAAAATATGTAGATGATTTTCGTCTTGGTAAATTTACTTAAATTTATGATAGGACACTTAAATTATAAGAGATTAGTTTCGATTAGAAATTTCGAAAGTGACCCTCAAACAAGATTTCGACATATTTTTGTGCTTGCGCCAGCAACGAATTTTAAATTTAGCATCAAAAAATGAACGCTTTCAATTTATTTTTGTATATCTTAAAATTGTACGTCCGTCGTTCGATTCGTTCTATGGCCAAGGTGAATGTGAAAATTATGAGCAATGCGCAATTAGCCAAAAAATAAAGCAACCAGAAAAATGCCTTGCTACATTATTTTATAATGGTAATCATCATCATAAATGTATTTGTGTTTGTCGTCCATCACTTGGCCAGGCAGGCGGTGTCACTCAAGATCGATGCAATCAACTGCTTGTCGCTGAGTGCTGCATGCACCTCCTCCTCGTCCCACTGCAGCACCACTTTGCTGAGACGCGGCTCCTTCTTGCGCACAATTCGCAGAATGCCACGCGTCTCCACGAGATCAACAGTGCCCGCAAACTCCGCTTGATCAAGGGCTAAAATGTTGCGCTTGGCGCAAACGCGTCGGTATACCTCGTGCAGGCGTCCCATGCTGATATCCTTGTTGCGCTCGTTGCGCAGCATTAGCACCAGCGAGCACAGCATCAGTTTTTGTTGCAGCGGAAAGGCGGCCTGAATGTCTTCCTCCAGATTCTGTGATGCACCATAAACTTTGTTTAACACCGCAGCCACTTGGCTAACCTGAACAGGCTTTACTGTTTCTATAAATAACGATTAGTTGTTATTAATGTGAACTTCATTTGAAGAGCAGTTAATTTACCCTCAGCCTCTGTTGTTGGACCCTCTAATTCGAGCGCCTTCATGTTAAACTCCTTTTCGCCCGCACGTTTCTGCTGCTCTGCAATCTCGACGACACGCCGACCAATGTCCAAGGCGCGTCGAACATCGCCACTTACTGCACTCACCTTGGCGGCCAACAGCTGAAGCGTGACTGGCAGAAATACATCCAAAACCTGTGCTTCTGCGAGTCGTGATTTGAATATCTCAACAATTTGTGGCTTGGTGTAGGGTGGAAAGTGCATCAGTCTTGGTTTCAGTTCACATCTAGCATTCAGGCGCATAAGTGCACGATCTGTAAGATCCAAACTATTGGCAATGCCGACTAGCAAGATGCGGCCACCTGGCAGCGCGGGCCACTCGAAAATCGTGTAGAGTACCTCCTGCCTTGAGGTGCACAGCTGATCGATCTCGTCCAGCACCAGCAGCAACATGCGCTTCGATGTGCGCAGATAACGTTGTATTGCTGCCAAATGATCACGTTCGGTACGTCCAGTCGGTTTCAGGTGCAACTCAGCGCACAGCTTCTTGTAGACAGCGCCCACGCTGGCAATGCTGGTGCAGTTAATGTAGACACGTTGCAAGCGCTGAGCAAACTCTGGAGAGCGCAGCAGCAACGACAGACAGGCCGTCTTGCCGGTGCCCGGCTGGCCGGATACATAGAGACTGCCAGAGATTTGACTGTCCAAATGCTGGGTAAAGAAGTCGCGCAGCTCTTGTAGCTGCTCCTCGCGACCAGGCAGATGTTGAGTTTCTGCGCTGTTTAGCACACGTCGTGCATTTTGATATTTGTTGCGTGGCGGCGAAGGCTTTGGTGGCTCCTCCAGCTGCTCCTCTTTTTTGGTTTGCGTTTCAGTCTTGTTTGTGGGTGTTTCCTCCAGCTGCTCGCGTTCATCTATGCTCAGTCTGTCCAGGAGTCGTGAGGGGCTGATCAAATGCTCTGGTAGTGGCTGCATCCTGCGCTGCTTTGGTGGCGACACATGTGCATCATCGTCAAGCACCATCTCCTCCTCGCTGCTGCTACTGCTGTTGCTGCTATTAGCCTTTATACGACGTAGATTAGCCTCAGTGCGCTTGGACTTGTTGGTCAAAGTTTTTGTCGTTTTCTTGCTGCTGCGTGGCGTCTTTGGAGGCTCGACGTTTGTGGTTTTTGTAGCCGCAGCTGATTTGCTTCTGCCCGCTTTGTCCATTTTGTTCAACAGGTTGCTGTTCTCGTTATTCTCTGAAATTACACTAACAATATCATCTTGATCTTCGTCGTCACTTTCCACCAGTTGCTTGGTTTGTCTTCTGCGCCAAACTTCTGAGCGTCGTGGCGTTGTGGACAGCAGCGACGGAGGCAGCGCTGCGATCGTTGCTGATGTCGATTTGCTTACGCTGCTAAGACGCGTGGAGCGACGTACAGCAGCCATATTGTTAAGCGTTTTGAGTTAGTTGCACTTTATTTTAGTTTATTAGGCAGTTGTTTAATAAAATTCCAGCTTATGGAAAAAGCGCGATTATTTTCGTGGTGGCAAAGGCGGAAAGTAATCAAAAGGCGCCAAACACTCCTCAGCTGCACACCTCCATCAGCTGAGTTTGGCGTGCAGTCTGGCAACGCTGCACAGTGTTGCATTCGATAGCGTTATGGGCGCACAATTTTGAACTGTCGCCACGAATATTAAATTACTTACGCGCTTGTGCGGCTGCGTGTGACCAGACAGCCAACGTTTGTTGGCAAAAATAAAACAGCGAGCAGAAAATGAAAAAATTGCTGGACGCAGGCAAAAAGCGCTTACGTAAGCGCCTATAAATATTTATCTTGCCTTGCTACGCTGAGATATTTTTAAAGTATATGTATAGACAGACGCGTTCACTCTCATACATGAAATGGAATTTTGGTAAATAAAGTTTATACAAAATTCAAAATATACCTCAATACACACGCAGACTACACAGAATACACTGAAATGTTTTTCGGTGTGTTAACTAAGGCAGAGCGAAAATGTTTGGAAACTGTGGTTGTTCTGACGATCGCATAATTTTATTGCCCCGTCAGACTGTGTACATAATTTGTATGTATTTAGATTGTTCTAGTTTGTAAGCAAGCCAAATGTGCAAACACATTATTTGGCATTTTGCTAGACAATAAATTAACCATAATTCACAATTTGTTATTTTATTAGCCATACCGAACAACTCCACTGGTTCTGCCAGGTGCCAAAGTGAAAAAGGATGCGCCCTCAACAGACTCATACATGAGACACTACCCAAATCCAGCTGTGCGCGCCCATCCCGGACACGACTACCATGACAGTATCATGAAGCAACGCGTTGCCGATACCATGTTGCACAAGGTTGTTGGCCAGGATGCCGATACTGGCAGAGTGAGCGAAACAAGCAGTACCTGCATTTCATATTTCCTATAAGTAAAAATCTGTCTCTTAGGTTTTCCACAAGCAATTCAACTCGCCGATTGGTCTGTACTCAAACCACAACATTGAGGACACCATCAGAACAACAGTTCCGTAAGTTTACCACTCACTTGGAATTCCTTATGCTACTGACAATATCAAAAGCTTAGTTACAAAACAGTACACTAACAAATTTTTTGAATTTTTCGGATTAAGCTGTTAACAAATAAATTGAGATATTATTTAAACATTGAATAAAATATTTAAAAACTCGTAGTTTTTGTCAAATTTTGTATGCAGCTCAAAAATGCGCCCAGTAAGCTTTGAACTAACATTATTTTGATTAGTCGTAACTCCATGCGGATTAACTCTTATTCAAGTTTGAGGTCTTAATCCATTAATCCTCAAGGACAAAAATTTAAAATCAAATTTACTAAACCAAAGACACCAATGACACCCAATAAGACAAAGGAGTTCGTAGATGTTGTACCAGCTCTATGTTAAAATATAAACACATATATACGCTCTAAATACACATATACACCACATACATACATATATCTTTATATACTATATTCTATGTATATTGTTGTAGCTTTGCCACAAGCGATAGTTATCGCTTGAAGGAAAGTCCTTTGCATCGTCCTTTGCCAACAAAACTTGACGGGTAAAAGTAATCATATTTTGAGCATAGCCTGATATATAAATATACATATATTATTTTAACGGATTGATTGAATTTTGCATCACTTGGAAACCACAAAAAAAAAGAAGCCAAGCATTCGGTCTTCTCAGAAACTATTAGGCTTATTTGGATTCTTGAATGTTTGCCATACACATTTGTATTTCCATATTTCCATGTGTACAATGCACATATACACTCACAACTATTGATGTACTACAGTATATTATCCTGCCTGCCAAAAGAAAAACAAAAAAAAATAACCGAATTGTTGTAAACTCTTCCACAACAAGCGTAACCTGTGTAAAGTCTAAAACCCTATATATCAAATCCTATCCAATAAATATTCTCGTTCTACCCAAAGACACAATATACAGTACACTGCATGTGCTCTGCCGTCTGTATGTAACTCTACTCTATATACATACATTCCGAAATCGTTTCAATAAAAGTCGCAATTCAAAACTCCGATGATCTAGCTTGCGATACGAAGAGACAGTAAATTCTCTGTACCCCTGAAGCTCTATAAACCAGAGTGCATAGCTTATAAGGCTTTCGTTGTTGCCAGCGTTGTGTTCTCCCAGATCCATTTACTGAATTAATTATGGTGTAATTGTGAAAGGTAATAAACAATGTAGGACAGATGCTGTATATTTTACAGAATTCGGAATACCATTTACTATTTTAACTTGTAAGCAGCAAACTGATTACTTAATTGATATAATTTGGATAAGATACCTAACAATCTATATACAACACAATACTCTCTAGCCAATATATACAATCTTAGACATAATGTTTAGAACTTAGCTGCACGATTAATGTTAGAATTTTCATCGATCTATCTTTCCTGGAACAAAAACGTAAAATACTGGAGCAACAAAAGCAAAAAGATCAACTTGCAGAACAGCAACGTCAACAGCGCCAACAGCAACTGCAGCAACTCTATCAACAAAAATAAAATGATCACAATGCAATATTAGCCACAAATATTACTAGCAAATTGAAAAACCCACCCAGCCCGCACACATTGATAAACTACCCTTAGTCCTTACACAATCAAAACAAAAACGTTCCTATTGATTTAACAAAGACCTAAAAAAAATTTACTCAATTCTCCCAACTAAACGTGTCCAAAGACAACACACACATAAAGTTCCTATTCCTATGCAACTACCCAAGTATTAACACTAACACATCAAGACAAAACTAATTAAACCCTAAGAACTCACCCCAATTTAATAATTATAATACATTTTGGATCAATTTTTAAATTTTGTTATGTTGTTCTGTTAAAATTTACTTTTAATAATTAGTTGTAAGGATTTTTGTTGAATTATTAATTCATTTAATTAAAAGTTGTTTGAGAAAGTGTCAAGTTTAAGACAAGCAAAAGACACTATGCCTACTTGATTAGTACTACTACAACAAGAATCAAAATAATTCTAACGTATTTTGTGCACATCCTGTTTTTTCTTTCTATTCTCTCACTACTCTGTCTCACGCTACTCAACCGATGTACAAAAACCTCTAAATACTCATATACGTATATTTACATATATGTATGAACTTAACCACAAAAAAAAAAAACGAAACAAATAATTAAACTGAAATAACGTTAAAATATTCTAAAATTGCATAACATTCAAAATATTTTGACAAATAATAAAAAAATAAATACAAAATGGCGCTTTCAACGATCTCAATAAAACCAAAAATTATGAAAAATCTACACGCGCGGAAAACACAGCTATAAGAAAACTCTTGTTTACGATCCAAGGAATAGCGAGACCTACAGAGCCATTCAAGAAGACGGCGGTTACAGCAGCTATGGCCACTCCTCACCACAGGAAGTAACCATACCTGTGCAGACTAAGGTCTATCAGCCAAATAGATTGGTTCCAGGAAAGGTAAGATCGCGCCAACTGCCCAATCGTCAACTCAAAACGATTTCGAAAAAACACCAACAAAATAAAAAACCTCGTTCAAAACTTTATGTGAGATTTATAATATCAGACAAGTTCGCTCGATTGTCAAGTTCATTGCGCTCTATAAATACTCTACCTCTTTCTCGCTATGTCTCTCTCTATATCTCTCTATGTCTATATGTATCGTCGTCTCACGTTCAGTCAAACCAAAATCAAAATATATATTATTTTTTAGTAGTCAGAGCATTTTTGTGTCTTTGTCCTATCAGAATGCTAAGCGCCGCTTTTAATGTACTGTTAGTCAGTGGCATTATTACTAATTGGCCGAGGCAACTACTAACTTGGTTATTTGATAACGTGTCATGGAAACTGCAAGTCGTACAGCATCATTAATCACATTTCTATGTATATTTCCAAATCACAATCAGCTATCTTTTTTTTAGCATTATAACATAATGGGTTACTAACCGAAAGCACGCTCATAACATTATATTATTGCGGTGAGAAATAACAAAAATATTCTAAATAATAGAATTTGGAAAAGATTATGATAATTAAGCAACAATTTTTTTTCTTTCATCATTGAAATGTACTTTTACAGAAACCATTTTCAGCGCCAGTATCCCGGCCGCCGTACAATGTAAGTAACAGAGCTAATTAACAGAACTGATAATGTTAATTGGTTTCTGCTTGTTTGACAGGTGGTAAACACCCACGATGAGAATATTCGCCAGAGCGGCTCTTTCAATCGTTTGATGTACAGCGTGATTGGTGCAACCGACTATTAAAACAACAACAACAACACTAGCAGAAGCAACAACAACAAGTGCTACAGCAACATCAATATTAAGAGCAGGAAGAACGCAGGCGACAACAAGAATAACAACAACAGTTGCTAGTTAAGAGTTACTTAACCAATTTAGCGGATTTTTAATGAAATTCTGTTTAACTTATTGAATACTTAATTTATATAAAGAACGACAAAAACATGCAACTAACAAAAACCCTTAAAATATTACGAATTGGAAACAGATATTGATCGGAGATGAACTAAATTATTATACATATTATATAAAATAAAATTGCTCATAGATGAGTTAATTGTTCTCAACCTTTTTGTCAGTCTCCTCCATATGCAATAGTCAATAAAAACAAAAAAAGAAAGAAGAAATTTTTAGTTGAAGATTATTAACTCATATTTTATGTTCATTTTTAAGTTCACTTTCAAATTTGGAAGTCAACAGCGAGTGGTTCTAGTCATTAACATGTATAAAAGAAGAAACACCATTTTAATCCAATAAAAATAAATACATAATTTATGCATATTAAAAAAGGCAAAACCCATTTATAACTGTTTTCAATTAGAGCCTAATGACTGTCAAGTTAGCAGTTGGTTACATTGTGTCTCTCCCCTTGCCCAATTTCACAAAAAGTGGTCCGAAAAACTTTGCATAACATTACTCCGCAAATATAATCATTTCAAAACCATCAATCACGTCGACAATTAAACACATTTTTATTGTAATTATGTGTATGCAAACTTGAGCACATGAATGGATAGATAGAAATAAGATACTTGTGTGTTTGCCGTATGCGTACAGCATGTAATTTTTAATCTGCAGAGCAGCCATATAACAATGGTTTGTAACACATTATGAGGTACTTTCACTTCACGGCTAAGTAAACCCGTGATCAGCTGGCCGGGTACACACAGACACACACGCACACACACTTAATGCTCCCATTAAACGGTCAACGGCGGTCAGCGATAAATCGCAGAGTCAGTGTCTCGATGAAGACCTTGAGCCAACGAAAATCCTCCATGTGTGTCATCTAAGACCCAAAATTTTGCCATGAAAAGGGCTTTTTAACGGCAATTTCTGGGCGTAACTGTAAGCCACAATTTGTTGGTAGCACAAGCAATATGTCTAAGCTTAAGTAATCGCATCAGCGTCGATTACAAAATATCGAGTTTTATGCATGTCTCTACGGTGTGCGGGCGCTGCGAGGAGAAACGGGTGGGTGGGGCTGAAGGGAGTCGTAAAGGTGGGTTGCTTTATTGGGGCTTAATGGCTTGACGTACGTGCGATCACATGGCAACAGTTTGAGCTACTTGCATCTGGTGTAAAGGTCTTGAATGCAAAAGATTTGGCAATCGGTGCGCCAACAAATCACATCAAAGATCGCTGGCATAGTTGAGGCTATTCAACCGCAACGTAGTCGCAACAGACACAGATACAGATACAGATACAAATATGTGTATATATCTGCATACTTGCATAGATACAAATGCGAAGACAACGAAACGCTTCGATTTTGAATTTTTCAGTGTTTTAGCTATTTGGGTCAATCTCTACGAACAATAGTCTTTTGCACTTGCCGAATGAAATTCAATAAATTCGACTTGGGCGAAGCCCTAATCACATTGACCTTAGAGCCTCTGAACCCGCTGAATGTTAATAAGCCTGGCATAAATAGCAAACAGTCAATTAAAAGATAATCTAATGGCAATTTATGCGAATAAAGACCACACAAATTGCTGTATAAATTTGAAAATTTAAACTTATATTGAAAAGATTTGCATATATTTAGCACAGGCAAGATTGAACTAATTTTGAAAGGCAGTGCCCTTTTATTATTCTTTGGCACATAGTTTAAGAATGAATTGGAATGTGTAATCAAAACTTTTTGTTGGAAAATCGTTACAGAAAATGGGATTGGTAAAAACTGTCCACGTCCGTAACTTTGTCAAAAGTGATCAGATTTTCCAAAACCATGGCACCAAACAAAAATATCAATATCAAATAACTTTGCCAAAACTTATCCGATTCTTAAAACCCAGGGCTTTTTGATCAGTGTTTGACCTCTATATTAATACTGAATTTAATAGTTTGTTCATATTACCTTACAGCTGTTGAAAGCGTAGCAATTGTTAGTTAATATCGAGGCAAAGCACTAACTCAGTTGATAGTTGTAACTCTGTTGAATTGAGCATTAAACAAACACGAAATGTTTTGAATGTAAATGAACTAAAGTGGTAAGTGGAGCAACAATTTTCACCAAAGCAACAACAGCGGCACACAGGTCGAGGCGAGGTGGAAAAACAGCTGAGAGTCATTCAAAGAGGAGGAGGGCATTTAGGGATACAATGAGACAATGTGGCCCATGATATAATGGCAACGGAAATGACATCGATGTAAGCCAAAACAGCTGTTTATAAATCAAAAAAGAGGCTCAAAGTTGACCATGTTAGAGAGTCGGTGCTGTCGCAGTTAGAAAGAGCGAGAGATAGAGAAAGAGATAGAGAAAGAGAGCCAACTAGTTACCGCTCAGCACAGCAAACAACTTCGAGTGGCGTCGATAGACGCAATTCGATATAAAAGTGCAATTTGGGTTCGCAGCCATCGCAGATAGTTTTGTGGCTTGGAGTGGGACGTGTGTGCATTTTATAACGATCGGTAACCAAAAGTGAAGTGTAACTCAGCAAAAAGGTAACGAAAACAAACCACTCGTATAACAATGCAGCTCTTGCTCGTGGTGGCCACGGTCGCGTTTTGTGGAGTTGCTCAAGCACAACAGGGCGTCGATCCCGCCTATTTGCGTCAGTATTACCAGCAGTTGCAGCAGCAGCAGCAACATCAGCCCTCCGATGGCACGCCCATCTATGAGCAAAATTCAGAGCAGACGCAGCAATATGTGAGCGCTGGCCAACAGGTTAGGCTGAAGGATACGGTCTCCGACCAGATACGCGCTCAACAGCAGCAGCAGCAGCACCAGGGCGGATATGTGGCTCCAGCAGTTAGGGATTATGTGCAACAGCCGCAGGTGGGTGCACTTACTCTCAACAACAGGTAAAACTAACAGCTCAACAGCTCTCTAAGCATATCCCTCACTCCCATTGCAGTACCAGTCACAGGCCCAGCAGAGCGTCTATCGCCAACAGCAGCCAGCTGCAGCGCCGCCTCGTCGCGTCCAACAAGCTTACCAGTCTTCGGCGGCGCCGCTGCTCGGCAAAGGACAATCGAAGCTGAAGCTGCAGCAGCAACAACAATCCGAGGAGGAGGAGCAATACGATGATGTAAGTTGACCATAACGGGTTCGAACTCCAACTTTAACCGAATAGTCAAACTTGACTACTGCACAAGCAGCCGCAGCGCTTTCGCGCACTTTCGTTTTCGAAAACAATGCTGCCAGCGCATAATTACAATCGTTGCATACATGCATGCAGAGCGAGATGTTTCCCCATCGAGTCGAGTTCATTAACCAGCAGTTAACGCAAACCCACAACAGCCCCCGCCCCAAAAAAAAAAAACAAAAAAAAAAACAAAAACAAAAAAAAAATAAGCAACCACTTGGCATTTGGCAATAGCCATGACCATAAGTATGTCCAGGTGCATTGCGCCCCAACTCGCACTTATTTACCAACGTGATTTAAGCCAACGTTTTTTTAATGCGCGCCTCATGCGGAAGCTTCGAATGCTCGTCAATCATTATCCGTTATAAAATTCACATTAATCAGTGGCTTAAACGCAATTCGCTTTGCACAAACTTGATTTAGCTTAATAGAACAGTGATTTCTCTTAAGAGCGAACTGGTTAAAAGAGTCGTGAGAAAAGTTAATGCAAAGTGAAAGGTGTGAAATTTAAAATTAATATCTAGGGAAAGGAAAATTTAGTAAAGGTAAAAAAATAATAAAAGATACATATTTAAGAGAGATATGAAATTATGAGATAATCTATGTGTATTCAAGAATCTAATTTATTTATTTGAATATTTCCTAACTTTTAGGGACAGCTTTCGTATTGAGCTGCAGCTGTGAGCAAGTTCTGCTTAGAGATATGAATTGATTCTGCCATTTATGAGTAATTTATTTGTCCACTATGTTGAGTAGGTGTTCGCTTATAGCTGATTGTATAGCATTATCATTAATTTTTAGTGTTCATGGTACTCAATTATTGGCAATTCGCACAGATCTGCCAAAGTAGTGCCATAAAATATCACGCTGCATGTCATGGGCGCATTGCAGGTTACAATCACTTTCAAATGCGACCCATATATAAACGACAGACCCAGATCTGAGTGGACAGTGCACGCATTAGAACCGGCTCTCAAAACTAGCTTTTTTGGCCAATCGCCTTTCCAATTCCGTTTTTTGTTTTTTTTTTTGTTCAGCTGCATGCTGCAGCAGCAAAATGCAATAATTTTTGCTTGGCTTTTTTGGGCCACGTCAGGCCAAGAACAAATAATATATTGCTACAGCGGACACGCCCCGGGCCACGTTTCGGCTTACCTTAACCTACTTGGAGCTAAGTGCGATTGCCTCGTGGCCAAGTGGGTGATTGCAGCGATTGCGCTTGTCGCTTCCTCACCATTCTACAATCCTCAGACCTTGTGCATAATTTATGTACTGGCCAGGGGCAAGAAAATACAAAAAAAAAAGAAGAATAAATAAAAAAATCTTGGGCAGGCCTCAGTGGGCATTACGTGCAAAAGAAAAAGAGCTGCTTCTACCACTGCCTAGCTGTTGCATAAGTCATGCGATCACTCCATGCCATAAGCAAAATATATATGCAAGTAAGACCAAATTACTTTCACTCGTGCGTGTTTCAGACCTGGGCAAAATGGGTTTGTGTAATTTGGTATTGAGTATTGGGTCTGGGTTTAAGATTGGGGGGAAACTAAACACACCTACACGCATGCGCTGCAGGCAAATGTGATGTAATGCATCGTCTGGCATGATGAAAAAAAAAACTGGGTCACACTGCGCTACGCATTTAAAATGCACGAAATCCACAACTAGTCTACATAGGCACGTATCAGTATATTTGTCTGTCTGTCGATTGCAGCAAAACTCCTCGTACCAGTTTGGCTTTGATGTGAAAGACGACGAGTTCACCAACTATCAGAATCGCAAGGAAGTTCGCGATGGTGGGGTTATCAAGGGCAGTTACTCTGTCGTCGATTCGGATGGTTTCATTCGCACGGTCAAGTACACCGCTGATCCCAAGGAGGGCTTCAAGGCGGAGGTCATAAGGGAACCCACCGATATTGTGGTCAAGATTCCAACGCCATCGCCACCAACGCAGCTGCTCCGAGCGGGTGGCCACAAGGCACAACAGGAGTACGGCCAGGCCAAGCAGCAGTATCAGCACCAGCAGCAGCCGCAGTATCATCAGTACCAGTAAGGAGGAGAAGGAGGCTAACTTATCAAAACTATACTTATATCCTCTTTGAAAGTTCCGCCAGACCATCTAGTTTGTAATTTCGTCCTCGACTCAAGCAGGCAACGTTCATAACATTATTCAGATTCATATATATATAAATATACATACGACTTTCAGTAGTTTGTAGATATGCTTATGTTTTGTATAGCTAAAGCAATCGAAATTATTTGTATGATTTTCGGATGTAGAATATTTAATTAAAAATGTGTATAAAAATGTGTTTGATTTTTTAATTCAAAATGTTCATTGTCAATTTGGAATTATTTCTAAACTTGAAAAAGCAAGTTTCCCAGATATAACCAATTGTCCCGTCGCTCATAATCGCGTTTCATAAAATTTCAAATGCTCTTTGACCATTTTATTTTTATTTTTATAATTTTAAGGCCACACGGTTTGCGAGTAAACAAATATATTTGCGCATAAATCAATGTGCTAACCCTTTAATGTGATTGGCAAAAGAGAAGACCCAAGACAATCGTCCATATGAGACACACACACCATCACACACAACCCGTTCGGCCAGTTGTGTTTGGTGCTGACAAAGGCCATCTAATGTGGAAGTTCTCACAACGATCTCGTGGTCACCCAAGATGCTCGCCCAAAGCAAACCAAAGCTTGGGCCGGTCAAACCGGTTGGATCGTCTCTGTCTGGCTTGGGAAACTGGAACTCACGCCACATCAATTGCAAACGAAGTTGCTGGCAATAGTGTCCTTTCGCAATGTCCTTGCATAAATTAGAAGACAGTGTGGGAACCAAAGGAGAGAGAGCGAGAGCCAAGGGTTATCACTGTCGGATCAAGAACACTGATGACCTTATCGGCCAGAACAACCGAACAACCGGTTCTGGACAGTCTATGAGTCGATGAGTGACAGACCCGCATTGTCAGGCTGCAGAACCAGCAGCATAAACTTACATAATAATGCGCCGAACTTAATATTGATCTTGCGTTGATCCTTGTTCCCCATGGCTTCCATACTCTGCACACATGTGACTTGGTCAGCTGTGCGCCTCAGCAACAAATAATAACTGGACATTACTTGTCCCGGGGCATTTGTGTCACTTTACGAGCACCTTCGCCGCTATGCAAATGAGCTGCAACCCTTGAGGTCACCGACTTACAAAATAGCCGAAGACAGTCCCGATGCATCTGCAACCCTCTTGCAAGCAGTCGCTCATAGTTACATTTGCATATGACCCGCATTTGTATACTGATGGACTGTCTGTTCTTTTTGTCTGTCTGTCTGTCTGCTCTGTTCTTGTAACTAAGTAACTGCAGGACATTTCAGGTCATTGCTTAAAACCAGTTTCATGTTAGAGGATAGCCAAGTAGTAGACGAGTTGACCTTTTCCAGGGGCCAATGATGGCCACAACAGACAACAACAACAACAAGAACAGCTTGAAAGTCGTGTAACCGGACAGTCCACTTTTTCACGGCTCGTCCTGTGGCCCGTGAGAAAATGTTCGCAGGATTCCCAGGAGCTGACCTATGGCAAGAATGAGATGGCTGCTTTCTTATGCAAATCTTTTGCAGGGCTTTTCAAATTTCACGCCAAATCATTGCTCTTAAATAAATAATACGCAAAAATTATGAAAAGTCACGATTTACTTATACACATACGCTGAGCACAGATGCAGTTAATGAAAAAAAAGAGATAGAGATAGAGACAGAGACAGAGACAGAGAGAGAGAGAGAGAGAGAGAGAGAGAGAGAGAGAGTGAGTGAAATAAAGAATATGCAGATTAGCAGCTCAGAGTTTTCCTTGCGCCAAATCCCAGCGATGCTCACCGTGACCACCCTGACGATCAGTCCAAATCACCTTAAGGAAACAATTTTTATTATTTGAACAGAATTTCGCCTAAATTCACAACCAACCTCGCCCTTGTAACGATTTGTGCCGCGCTGTGTTTCAAAGCGTCGCTCCTGAGCCTTGGGATGCTCGAGAACATGTCCATGTTGTCGTCCATGGGCTCCATCAAATCTCATGAATATGTCACTAATGTGGGAAACAAGAGTTGGAATTATGAGCAGCAATGATTAAATACCTTCAAATTGGAAATTATGCTTTGTCAGTCGAATCTGGTAAATTACTTAAGTAGTTTGTTTGTTTTCCAAATATTATTTTACTTTATTTAGAGTTTATTGAATTACTTTTAGATACTTTTAATTTGCTTCGCTTACTGAAAATATTTGGTCTCCTTTATGGGTTTTTCACGATCCATTCTGGACTCGGCAGCCACTGCATCCCCATTCACATCCTGCCTGATGGCAAAGCGACGCGAACGTTCCGACTGCTGTTGCTGTTGTTGCTGATGTTCTTGTTGTTGTAATTGTTGTTGCTGGATTGCTGCTGTGCGGGAGGGCACCACATGCAGCACATCGCTGGTGAACAGAGCTGGCGGCACATTATAGAGCTGATCCTCAATGCGTCGCTGTTGATGTTGTTGCTGTTGTTGAAGTGAAGGCGCTGGTTGTTGCGGCGCAATTGCCACACGATGTTGCAGTGGCATATAGTTGCCCTCATAGCGGTACTTGGCCAGCTCCGCATGCGGCGCTAGAGAACGCTGCAAATACTGCGCACTGGACTGTGGATAGATGGACGAGAGTGGTGCTGCTGGTGGTGCAGGTGGTTGCTGCTGCTGATACTCCAAGGCCAGTGGCTGATAGCTGGGCCGATAGTTGATCAGCTGAAAGTTGGGCGTGTGCTGCTGATAGTGTGCGGCAGGTGGTGCCACATAACCGGACACATAGGGCGCTGCGACAGGAGCCGGTGCGTATTCCAAGCGGCGCAGACGAGGTGGTGCTTCATAGAACAACTGTTGCCTGTGGGGATGCGCGTGTGGATAATACGGCAGGAGCTGTGCTGGCGACACCACAACTAACAAAAGTTGGCAGACTGTAAGTAGCGCGGCGTTGAGCTCCATCTCGTTGCAAGCTCGTCAAAATTGTGGCTGCATTTTGACAACAACGTTGGACATTTATAGGCAGGTCTCTTTTGGGGCTTGGCTCTTTGGTATTGGGCATGACTAAAAGCCAACCAAGCCGGAAGTCATACGACCAGGAGTCAGCGGTGTGTGAAATCGATCGATTCGCTGCCCCAGTCCCTCTCTCAGTTGTGCAATGCTCGAGCGATCCAGATCCAATTCCAACTCCGACTCTGGCTTCAGCTACCTATGCAACTTTAGCTTGCGGCCGTTACGTTGCCATTATGTAAAGCGAACCCAATCTGATGTGATGAAACCCAGGGATTAGGCAGCTGGCCTCAGGCATTATCAAGGTCAGCTCACGGAAAGAACTATTTACCCAACTGTCAAGTTCAAAGCTTCGCTATTTAGCAATTATAATTGTTTTGGCACTTCCCTTTTAACCGTTAGAAACAGCCATGTCCAAAACACAATCTGTATGCTGATTGGTTGCTGTAAAATTTAGGGGTTGCGTGTCTGACCTATAACAAAAAGCGCCGTTTGCAACTTTGCAACCCCCTGTCAACAACCCTTAAAAGCCTTCCTCGCTGTGGCAGTAGAATTCTTTAACTCATTCGACTTCTGAAGTTGAAAGCCTAAGCAACAGCAGAACTCGAAGAACTCCTTGAGAAATTCTAAAAGACTGCTAAGGTTACGCGTACTTGGATAATCAAGCAGTAAGTTTTGCAACATCGTCATAACACATTTATATATGTAATTATAATAAGGACACGGTAGTCGGTTCAACATTTCAACATTAAGAAAATCTCCAGATCCACTAAAGTTTGTATAGATTTGGAGTGCGCGCTAATAGATACGGTTATAATACAATGATTTCTCTTTGGTCTCATCGAGAGACTGCTGCAACAAGTTTTCAGTGCTTTCGATACGTGTTTTTGTTGTTGTTGTTGTTGTTTGTCAATGAGTTTCGTTTTAATCAGCCATGTTGACATTGTTCATGCGCATCTTGGCAAAGTCCTCGAATACAATATTGTCATCGTCATCCTGGTAATAGCCCTTCACATTGCGATGCTGTTCAATGGACTTCATCTTCTTCATGGCATTCGAACGCTTCTTCTCAATGGTGCCTGATCACAAGAAGGGAATGACCGGTTAGAGCTGGAACTGTAACTCAAGGATTGGAATTGGGATCGTCCTTACCAGGTGCTGGTTGCAACAGCTTGAAGGGCACATCCGTTTGCATCTCACCGCCTAGCGTACCGCAGTTCAATTTGATGCGCACCGAATACGAGATGACAATACCGCAGGCATCGCCCGTGTTTTTGCCCTCCTGCACCATGGTCGAGGAGGCCAAGTTGACATCCTCATCCTTCAGATGACCATCGAGTGCAATGCCTGGGAAGGGTATATAAGTCATGGATTGCTTATTTGGAGGCGATTCAAGGGCTCACCATGACGATCCTTGTTGTTGGCTGCCAGCGGAATCAGATAGAAGGTCTTGGTCAGATTGGCACCCGGTGTGATGGGGCAACCCTCTTTGGTTTCCAGCTGTGCGACATGCTTGCTGAACTGTGCATTTACCATGGTGATCTCGGTGTGCTGCACAATGAAGCACTTGATGCTCTTCACCGACTTCTTCGAGTTATTCGACACCTGCACAGTGGCGGCCACTTTCTCGCCATGATAGTAGATCTCCCTGTCTAGAGTAACTTCCAAACTTATCTTGCCGTTGGAGAAGGTGAATCCCTTGCTGACAAGCGAGCTGGGCAAACGTTGGCCGCGGTTCAGTGGTGCATATTGGAGCTTCTTAATTACCAGACTGACCATGCTGCGCTTGTGCTGACGATCATCCTCGGAGTCAGCGACATAGGCACGAATGGTGTACTCCACGCCCAGGGGCTTGCCGTTATCATCGCCCTCCTGCTGCAGCGTCACGGAGCTGGGTGAATTGGGTGGAAAGTGGAAGGTGAATGGATGCGCATGGCTGCCCAATTTGCGCACTAGTTTCTCCTGCATTGGGGTCATTTCCATGTTATTGTTGGTCATGGGCACAATTTGATCCCTCGACAGAATGAGCTCCTTGGAGAACTTGACACCCATGACCTCATCCTCCTCACGACCATAGCGATAGGTGGTGGCCAATTGGCCAAATACTTTGCGATTCTTCAGATAATCTGGCTCCACAACAATAACGCCATCGACGGGATCACAGTAATCCAAGTGATCAATGAAGTCACGACGGCCCAGATAGAAGGTAACCTTGCCGTTGGGTGTCGCCTTTTTGAAGACCTTCACGGAAACAACCATCTTGATAGATGAACTTCTTCTTTAATATAACTAAGTTAAGTTTCTTTATATTTATTTATTTTCTTTCGCGCCCGGAGCTCGGATTGAAACGTTCTGCAGTTCTTCGTTGATAGCGGAAAATGCGACAGGGCCGTGCCGGACGACCTGCTTATATACCTTTGTGTTGGCCATGTCCGTGGGGTTTCACTGCGTCGGCCACTAAATGGATTTGGCCGTTATGCAGCTGCTTGTATAAAGGCAAAACATTGTTTTTTCGCTTTTTGCGTAGTTCTTTACCACCTCAACATTTCGCACCCTCCTCTCCCCTCCCCACTCCTCCCCGGCCCATTTCATGCTGCTTGACTAAATTGGCTAATGTCAAGTAGCGTTCGCGACCTAGTGCGAGGTCAGTCTTAGTTGTTTCCCTATGTCTAGGCGACGTAAGTTCCCTCCAGGATTAGCATTTGATGTTATTCCTCTGGTTGTCACTTCCAATTAAATGCTCGCCAAATGCACGCAATTTTTTTATACGCAAGTCTGCTTTAGGTTGAGCACTTTCCAGGGAAACCCTAGTAGTATTCTCTGGAGCACTCAGTCAACGTGTTAAAGTAAAACAAATGTCAATATATCGATTTGTTCTGCATGAACTGCTTAGCAGTTGACTTTGTAAATATTCATCTATTCAGCGGTAGGCTTTTTTAATTTGAGAGAAAGTTCGAAAACTCCTCTTTCTGTAGAAAATAAATAACATTATTTTAGAATATACTTAGTTGCGGGATTTCCTTAAATGAACTGCTAAGGATTATAAAAATTCAATTGTTTATATATACCTTTATTAAATTTTTAATGCTAGTTAAATGGGAACTCTTCGACCAAATACAATCTGCATTCTTGCACATTATTGGACTTGATCAAGAAGTATTTATCTAATAATAATAATAATCCAGTAATTTATCAGTATATATCTATCCCTATATCTATATCTATCCATTATTACATCTATATGTATACCTATTTCTATAGCTACATCTGAATCTATATCTATATTTAGATCTTAACCTATATCTTACCTACATCTGTCTTTATCTATGCTTATATATCTATACATTCCAGCAGATACAACAGTTACAGAATGCAAGCACAGAGCTATACCACAACCGATCGTCATGGCTATAGTCTGCGTTTCTCACCATTCGAGGCAAATCATATGCTGCTAGCTACTAGGTGGGTTAACCCACTCCCAATTCTGATATCATTCCCTATTCTATTGTTCGATTTTTACAGCCAACTCTACGGTCTTGCTGGTGGTGGTTCGCTCTTTCTGCTTGCCGAGAACTCGACAGATGATGTCAACATCAGTGTCAAAACACCAAATCTTACAGAGCTGTGTCGTTTGGAGTGGTCGGATGGGTTGTTCGATGTCGCCTGGTGTCCATATGCCGCCGATATTGCAGCCACAGCCTCTGGCGATGGCTCGTTGCAAATCTGGTCTGGCTTGGATGTTGAGTCGGCGGTGACGGAGCAAACGCCCAAACAGCCGCTGATCTGTCTGCAGGAGCACAAGAATGAGATTTATAGTCTGGATTGGGGCGAAAAGTGGAACTATCATACACTGCTCTCGGCCAGTTGGGACTGTACACTCAAGCTGTGGGATTGCAACAGGCAGAACTCCATCACGACGTTTGTGGGGCACAATGATTTGATATATTGTGCAAAGTTTTCGCCACTGATTGCGAATCTCTTTGCAAGCGTAAGTACCGATGGACATTTGAACTTATGGAACTCTCTTGATTTTGCAGGTAAACCCCTGATGAGCATCGAAGCGCATGCGAGTGAGGCCCTCTCCTGCGACTGGAGCCACTATGATCGCAATGTACTTGTGACAGGCGGATCGGATGGATTGATTCGTGGCTGGGATCTGCGCAAGATGCGCACACACATCTTCGAGCTGTACTCTGGCGAATTTGCGGTCAGACGTTTGGCCTGCTCCCCACACTCGGCGACAGTGTTGGCCTCGGCTAATTATGATTTTACCACACGGTAAGCAAAATGGAATCCAATTGAAGCATCCTTTGAAATGATCTCTCGCCTCGCGCAGCATTTGGGATCTGGAGCGAGGTGAGTCCGCTCAGGAGATAAACGCTAAGCACACGGAATTTGTTTGTGGCCTGGACTGGAATCCGCAGCGAGCACATGAGCTGGCCGATTGTGGCTGGGATTCGTTGGTGAATGTCTATACACCTCAGTGTCTGGCCTAATTAGATACCTAAGTTTGCTTCATATGCTTACCCCCAACCTGGAACTGGTACTTCAAACCGAAACAAAAATGTGATAAGGTGCAAAGTGGCGCCAAAATAGCCTACGCCTACAAATGGTAGTCAACACCTGGACGATTTATATATATGTGTGTGTAGCTGAGCTATAGCGAACCTTTAAGGAAACGATCGAAAACGAAACCTGTAAATAGTTGTGATAAATAATAAATGAGAGAAAAGCAAGTAAGAAATTATGAAATCCATTTTGCAGGTGCTTGAAATGTCAATAAAAGCTTACAGATTATAAGAGAAGTTCAAAACAGTTATATGCAATATATATTTTATTTAACAACGCCATGGGCTATAATTTTGATTTAACAAGAACTTAAAAAAATCAGCAGACGTTAAAGTTGAACCCTTATCCGGTTGGATTCGTAAGCCAAACAAACACGCAATAAAGCGCTAATTTGCAGCAACATTTTATTGCCTTTGGGCCAACAGCAACGACAACAACAACTGATATTCCCAGAATTGACACAGTCAACAAGGTGTGTGCCACATCGCACCCTGGATGTGTGAAAAGGTTGCCCGCAGCCAATCGTGTCCAATCTGTCTGTTTGTTAGCTGTTGCTGCTGCTGCTGCTGCCGTTGCAGTTGCTGACGAGGATTCATCCTGTCATTAGGCACTCGAATTGAGCTTTAGCTGCCACCTCGGGCAAATATTTGTTTTGATGCCAATTTGCGCTGATTTCTTTGGACAGCAAACCCATCAGTCAGCCATAAGGCAACAGCTGCTGCCACTGTAATTATATATAAGAATTGTATGGCGAATTGAAAGAGTCGACGAGTCAAGTGAAAATAAAGTAGATATTAATGCTTGTTTGTGTTAATCAAAATTTTGATTTGTGCATTCGTCTAATTTGTTACGGAGAAACCAATAGAAAAAATAAGGTGCAAATTGTTTGTTCTCCTGTTTGTTCTGCTAATCGGTTTCCACCTGGCGATATGAAATCTCTTTTAATTCAATATAGTTTAAAGCTAAATTAACGCCTATTTTGAAAATCACATACCTAACAGGCTACAACAGCGAGCGAACAATATTGCCAGACTAGCAGATGGCGTGTTCGCATGCGTTTCATAGCAGTCAGCTTGTGCTGCATATCAGATGGTGTTGTGCAGCACTGATAAAGGAAGTGCGCGCGGTTTTTTGATATTTAAAAAGTAATTTTCAGCTTGAGTTTTTTCTAATTTAATTTTTTCAGCCGCGATTTGAATAAAACATAAATAGTGTAATTTTGTATTTCTTATGAGTTCATTTTACTTTAAATTTGCCTTAAGCAAAGCTTAAATAATATTATTTTTATATAAATAAACAGTTAATCAAATAAATGATATTCTGCCTTACAGCAACTATTTAACAATAACTTTATCAATTATTTGCTTACATTATATTCTCTTCTTTAACACAACATTTAAGCGATCATCCAGCTACAAATTGTTGTGAACAATTTACTCGCAGCAATTTTGTGGTAAATTGCCGCCACAAACTATAAATTTACGAGGCACAAAGTTGCAACAAAACCCAAACGCAAACACATAGTTGCAAGCCTAGACGTAACCTTGACTTCTTTAAGCCGCCTGTGGCTCAATCTTGTTGTTGTTGTTGCATACAGCATCCATGAGCAAAGGCAGCTCTTGTTATAAATAACAGACGAATGCCAAAATTTTTCAACACCCAGCACGCGAGTGACAGGCTCACTTCCTCTCCTTCTGACACTCTTCTCCAATCGTCTCCCTTTCTCTCTCTCTATCTGTCTTTCTCTCTCTCCCTCTCTCTCTCTACCCGTCTCTCTCTCTTTGTCTCAGCAGCAGGTTCTGGGCTTGGATTTGGTGGTTTTAGCTGCAACTGCAGGCACAGTTTCAGCATCAGCAATTTAAATTGCCTCCACAAGCATTTTGATGGCGATCACGCGCCCCTTTTGAAATCTTGGTGCTCAATCTGTGGACTGGCGGCTGCTGCCTTCGTGCGGGGCCATAAAGGATCATGGGCTTTGGCCACGTTTTTTGCTGTTGTTGTTGTTGTTTTTCTTATACGTTTTTTTTACGACTGCCTTTGGTATTAATTTTGCTTTAACGTTTTGTTGCTGCTGCTACTCGCATTGTTGTTGTTGTTGTTGTGCCTTCGCTTTAATCGTCACTTTTGTGCCGACAAGCGATGCCCAAGAATCGTGAGTCTCTGTGTGCGTCATGTCTGTCCGTCTGTCCGCCCATCTGTCCGCTCAGAGTTCGGTCTCTGGTGGTCAGCGAACACGTGTACTCTCTTCTGTATACTGTATACACACTCGCTGCACCCCCCAAAGCGTTGCACAGCTGGTTGCTGTCTGAGCCTTCCACAGTGGACATACCGCAACACAGAGTGAGGAGGAGGAGAGAACGCCTAACTAGGATGCCAACGAAATGATCGTTTGGTCACACAGATTTCCACTCCAACTGCCGAGCGTGGGCGTGAACCCGAAAAGGCAATCTTGATAAGCAGCAAGACAGAAAAGAACAAAAAACAAAAGAAATATGCCGGAAATAATTGTCAAGGGATGCGTGTCTAGCTACCTGTATTGAATTTGCTAATGAATCGACTCTTTCTGCTCATTCTATTTTTGTGATCCTAGCAATTAAAATGTGTGGAGGAGCTGCTAGCTGTCACTTGGCATGGACGGATGTCAGTTACCGTTAGAGCATAGTAGTGTGAATTTATTCACCTGCCACGAACAACATTTTATATTTTGCATTTATGCATGAGTACTCGAAGTACAGGAAACTGTCACGAGGTGTTGAATACCTTAAGATGATCATAATGAATGCCTGAAGCACTGATTTAACAACACACATGTTTTACACACTGCACACGCCACATACATACATACATATATATATATATACATAAATGATTCTTCATCCCTAATTCCTGTTTCTGGGCATTGTTCTCGCTCTCTCTCGCTTATGATATAATTTTGCGTAAGGTCAAAGACGACGATGACTACCTATAAGGACGAAAATCCCGAAACCGAAACGCAATGTTATGCAATAGCTGTAGACGGTGGCTGGCCAGGATCATAAAAATCGCCGAGCAGGCAGCAGCAGACCAGAGATCTAGTTGCCTAATCTAGAGTGGCCATAAAAATGGCTCTACATTTTCATGGTCAGCTTCTTTTTGATTTACCTAAAGGAAAATGGGAAAGAGAAATAAAAAAACTTGACTTACTTATTTGTTGTTCATCTGGAATATGTGAAAAAATCGATGATAGCTTTGATAATTAGTTCAATTTTTGTATTTACAAAATGATGATTTTTTCGCATTTTTATTTACATCACATGACTGAACTGAGGTGCTGACTGATACTGTGAGGGCGGTTTGAAAAATTGTGTCATTATTTTATTTACTCGAGAGAATTTAGAATTTGGAAATGTTATTCAGTACGGTATTTCTTCATTAAAGGAAATTAATTCGGTTTGTTTTCTCCCACCTGCTGTGACAATCACATACACCCAATTTATTCACCCCGCTGCCTCCCAAGCAAATAGAAGCAACAAATTTTGTTGGTTTATTTGGAATGCGCATATTTTGCTGGCATTTATGGCCGTACAATAATTGAGGGTGAAGGACGCTTTCTGGCGTGCTCCAAGTCGTAACAAAAACAACATCAATAACAACAACAAAAAAAACAACAACAATAAAAACAACAAGGTCGTCTCGCTGCCATTTATAAATAATTCCATGCGATTTTTAGCGTATAAATAATTTTGTTGGAAAAATAAAACTGTCCGTCGATCAGCGAGCAGCGTCCCACCGCTTGTTGTTGTTGATATATATTTTTGTTGTTGTTGTTGAACCGATGACCAAAATACTTTAGCGGCTCGTCTCATGGCTAAAAATAGGGTTGGCCAGCCATTTGCCGCCACACCCCCCTCATGCACCCATCATTCTGACTGACGTGCGCCCAATGACGCGTTTGGGAACCGACTGTGATTCTAAACAGGCAAACAGCAAACAGCATTAGAGCGTCCAGAGTGAGCTCCAGAACCAGGCGATGACGATGATCGCAGCCAGGGCAAACTAAAATTGGCACTAAACAGAGGCGCTCACATTGGCGCAAATAACCAGCAAATTAAACAATTGCTGGGCCAAATATCTGGGCCCCAGACACTGAAAAATAAAGGAAATAAAGGCGTCAGCCGACAGCCAACAACCAATGATCTGTCGTTATGGCTGCCCACACGAATATGCTCAATATATATAATTGTATATAGGTACATACATACATAAGTACTATATAACGATCAAAATTGAAAACAATATGGAAATCAATATGCACCGATACGTGGAGACTCTCTACGTTTGAATAAATCTAATAAGTATTGAAAAACTTTTTTCTTGATCTATATAAAGTCTTTGTATTGAATACAATTTATATTTAATTATTAAAAATTACATACAAGTAAAAACTGAATATTTTCTATATTTCTGTATGCAGATCTTGTGATATTATTTATTTTAACGAATTCAATACGAATTCTATTCTTAGAATTTATTATCTTATTTTAGAATAGTGACTCTCTTCCCACATAAATAATACATTGAATTAATGAAATACGTACATTGTATAATCTGCTTGCACACAATCTAATGCAAACTTGTCTATCAAAATTAATGGAGGTAGTGAATAGATAGTAGAGTGTTCAAGGTGTGGGAGTTCGTTTCAGCAAACATCGTAACAAAATTATAATGCCCATATGCTCTATAAGATGCGTACGTATTATAAAAACCGCCAGCGAGCGCACAAATATTTTTCACGAAAAACAAATTCTTTTGCAGCATGTCAATGACGTCAATGCGACGGGGGCCGTCAGCGAAAAAAAAAAAACAACATTTCTTCTAATTTTTTCTTTCATAAAAAGCATCCACAGCCTGAAAAATTTTAAGTCCGCCGTGGGCGTTGGGTGTGTGTGTGTGTGTGTGTGTGTGTTTGTGTGTCCCGCTGGCGATGACGCGTGAACTTGCCTTTGATTTGTTTTTCGCGATCTGTTGGCCAAAAATAATACAAGCCGCAATGCTGTTTTATCCAATGTAATTGTTATTGTTATTGCTGGTTATTTTGCAGGCCGCACACGAGCCTACCCCCTCCACCTACCGCCACCCCACAGTTGGACGCACACTCAAGTGCCGCATATGTATATATAGATATATATAGATATATATGTAGATATATGCAAGTGAAGAATTGGAAATTGCTTGCCAGCAGAAACAGATGCAACATTTTTGTCTTGGCCAATACATTTTTGCAATATCCGCTCTGGCTGTGAATGGTGGCCAACGGGCCATTAACGATTTGTGCGGCTTCCATGCGTAGCCGCACGTGCCCTGGCAAACAAGATCGGAGTCGGATCGGATCGGATCTTTAGCTCATCCACTTTTGGTGTCATTTCCTGCTGCTCACATGCTTTAAATTAAGAATCATTAGGCGGCTTCAAATCCCAAATCGCTGGCAATCAGCGTCCAATTTGGCCAAAAGGCCGCCAGTTGCCACTTAGCTTAGCCAAAAGTGTTTCTCTTTTTTTTATTTTGGGAATATAGTTATAAAAGCTGTTGTCCGATCTGCTTTTGGCGGCGGAATAATCCAAAGTGAGTGACCACCTGTTGCCATTGTTTGTGCCAACTATTGGCCATATATATATTTTTTACAGTCTTTTTTTATATTTTTTTGTTGTTAACGAAATCGCACAAGCATAAAGGTAATTGCACAGACATGCCAAAAAACAAAAAACAAAAAATAAAAAACAGAAAACAAAAAAAATTATCCAATACTCAGTGTATCTGTGCGTAATGCTGTAAAAGCCATCGATGCCTGGCATTTATTGTGATCGCCGCTTATTGCCGCTGCAAGGGAAACAAGCGCATTCTGGAATACAGGCACAGGCATTGGCAGTATTCATCTCGGTGCCAAGGATAGCCACAAAACTTATCGCTTATCTTCGGCTGCGATGATCGCATCAATGAGCTGCAAAGATAGCAATGAATGATTTATATTTGCTTGTTTATCAAATAAAGAATATGAGTTACGCTCAAATTGGTTTAGTTTATTTTTAGGGCAAAACTTTCCCCAGCCATAAATTGTCAGAAGTGATCCCATTTTTTACAAGCCGGTACTTTTTAAGCATGATCATACATGATGATACATCTAAAGTTAAAAACGCATTTCTCAAAAATCATATTAAAATAATAAAAGCTTCGAGAAGTTGTCCGATTTTCTAATGATCTCTAAAATAAGACTACATTAAAAGTTGAAAACGGGATTCGAACTCGGTTTTCATGTTTAAATAAGTGCTTTGGGCTTGACTTCTGTCAAGACTGAATCGCTTTTGATTTGTCATATATCTGGACTCCCTTCCAATACTTCGCATGCTTCTTCATTCGCATAGGCCCCGCTCGCTCGACTGTAGGGTGACAATCCCCAAATAAAAGTGATTGTGCAGCGGTGTCAGATCCACAAAAAAATATATAAAATAAAATAAAAAAGCACTGCAGCATTTACGCGACTTTTCAGCTGCTGCCTCTCCTATGGGTGCATGTGTGCGTGTGTGTGTGTTTACATGGGGACGCGTCCGCCTCCATCGTCGCAGCCTCCTGAGTCGTCTGTCGACTTGTGACATATGCGAAATTCATTGTCGCGTGTTGTGTGCGTTTTGTGTCCAAAGCCAACGACTTGTTGGCCTGTTGCCTTGTTGGCCCGTTGGCTTGCTGGCTTGCTGGCCCGTTGCCTTGTTTTTGCTGGCTGGCCAATGGCAGGCAACCTTGACGCGCCGAACGCTCCTTTTATCTGGCAATTCATCTGGTCTGAGACACACACCACACATACAGGTGCCCCCGCAGCTCCAGCTGGCAGTAGAGAATGGAGAGATCTGAGAGACTGAGACTGAGACGGAGACGGAGACTGAGACTGTTGCATATCGTGGACATTATGAGGCCGACATTATCTTTCAGTGCTGATCGCATTTTAAGCGCTGTTCGCATTGAAAAATTGCCAATTGGCGCGTACCGAGAAACAAAAGCTGAAGCCCTTAAACGATCGCTTAACTAGTGTTAAGCCTCGCTCGGGGCTGGGATTACGTTGCGAACTGGGATTACGATGCGTTTTAAATCCTCTGCGAAGGTTAAACGCCATTTCGTGCGTAAGTGCAATTAGTGTAAAGTATTTTGAGCGATGTGCCAACAACTTGCGCATAACAATTTACCGAGCATCTGGCGGAGGAGGTGGAGGAGGAGGAGGAGGAGGCTACTCAACGTCCGCTGAGGCCACGCGTCGAAACGTCGACGTCGACGACGTCAACCTGACGCACGTTTCCATTCCACGTTCCACGTAGCATTCGTTGGCGCTAATGAGTACGCCCCAATGATCATCATGTGACTGAAAGATTCATAAAGATCTCACAACCACATGCGTCTGCATACGCCGCCTCCGCCCGCAATTTGTGCTCTCAATTTTCGTTTCGCTTTTATATACAGACACACGCACCCGCCTCCGCCCGCGACACCGCTCCTAAAATGCTCCCGTTCTCGTTCCCGGTGCAAACATACTCGATTCACATTCATTCAGCAAATTTGTTCGCCCAATTCCCACACACACACACACACAAGCAAACACACACAAACACACATTACGTTAATCAATGGGCGTTCAAATTAGCAGCCGGGCTAGCTACGACTACAAATATGATTACGGCTACGACTGCGACTACGACTACGATCAGGTTTGACGTCAGTGTTGAGGCTTCTGGGAAGAAAAACGCGTAATCGAACATTTCATTTGTTTGTTGGCTATTTCACGAGAATAGAGCCAAAGAACTTGACCAAATATGGGGGGGCAGTGCTGATATTCGCAACGGAAATTAGTTCGCATAACATGAACATGGACAACGGCCTTGAAAGAAAACTATTTTTGATTAAACCAACTAAAGTTCCCCTTAACTATAACAACTCTTGATAGCTAACCAAACTGGTTTTGCGCATAAAAAAAAAAACAAAACAAAAACAATTAGCAACGGTATTTCTTTTGCCTCTTTTATGATCCGTTTTTTATATAAGTAATTAGCCTTATAAAGCAAACTTTATATCAGAGTTTATGAAATAATATGAATGCTTAAGCCTTATATGTAATACAAATTTATTTTGGAGTTCATTTAAAACAGAAACGAATACTGTGGAATTTGGTTGGATTAAATGGGTTAACTGTGTACATCTTCGGGAATCTATTTTTTCTTTCATCTCTGAGATATTTGATATTCATAGCCAATCATAATATCTGGTTAGACATATCTTTGGGCATATAAGTACATTTTTTCTTGCTCCTTCGAAATAGAATGAAAAACTAATGAAAATTGTTTCCATTTGATATTCAGACCTGCAGCATTCCTAACAAACTAAATCACAAAGCAAATTTGTACATCTCACTCAAGTGTAAGACACGAATATGTGAGAATCGCAGCTGACTTATCAATTCCCGGAGGTGCACTTGCTGTACAAATACAGAGAGATTTACAGAGTTCGTGGCACACCCACACGACTTCTGGCAACTGCAACTGCAACTGCAACAACGGCCACACAGACGGGAACACTTGTTGCTTGGTAGCTGGTAGCTAATGGATATACACCTTATGGGCTACTTAGGAGAGCAGAGATGCCGCCTTAGCTCTAAGACTCTCCCCAGACAATTGCCACATCACGCTTGTTTGCATGCACATTAACGCTGACGACGACGGCGACGTTGACGGCGACAGGCAAATCCTTTTTGGCTACTTAGGATCGTCATCTCGGCGTAGGCATCTCATCTCTCGTCTTGAATAAACATTTGCACAGGCGGCACAAAGTGGCAACGGAGCGCGTGATCGTGATCGCACAAACATTCTGGCGGTAGTCATCATCAATAGAAACGAATATCAGTTTGCCCAGTCCAGTCCAGTCCAGTCCGTCTGTCCATTTGGGTGGGCTGGAACGTGTAGAAAACTATTTTGATAGCCACCGTTTCGGGTAGCCGGAGTAGACCATCCATCGACTGGCTGGCGTCAGTCGCGCGTTTGCCTTTAAAATCGTAAACAGCAAAGTGATTAATGTCATGCACGGCCAGCACAGCAGCCTTCGATGTGCTACACTCGGAAAAATAAATCATTGATATTAATCAACAGTCAGTACAATATTATATGCGGTCTATGCTCTATGTGCCCACTTTTGATCTTATAGTTCTCCCATCAATCCTTCTTCTTACCTGGTTCTGTTTGCCAACATTTTTTTGTAGATATGTATATATATATATATATATATATATATATATATATATATCATACTTAAATCGCTTATAAATATACTTTAACATACTTTGAGGACGTCTGGCTTGCTTCTTGCTTCGTATCATTCTGACTAACATTGTATAAATATATTCTAGAAAAATCTACCTCGATATGAAATAAAAATAGAATTTTCGATACAGAAAACTGAGCGCTTCACAAATTTCCTTTGCGACCATGAAGTCGGGCTGCATTTAGAAATTTTTCTGGTTCTATAACCTATATTTTTCTGAGTGTATATAGTCAGAATCCAAGTTCCATTCTCATCTGCAGGGTAAACAACATAATCAAGCGTACATCCGTTGAGCATCGTTGCTGCTTGTTGGTTGTTGGCAGTCGTGGAGGGCCTGGTGTGTGTTATGCTAATGGAGCGACGAGTTCGTCACCAAGTCCACACAGATTCTTGGAAGACCAAAACCTAAAGTAGCAGCTGAAGACGTAGCTGAGTCGATTGCCAGCCTGCTTGCCAGCCTGCCAGCCTGCCTGTGGCATTAGTTTTCAAAGCTCAGCTCGCGGACTGTGGACTGTGGCCCTGGCCACGCTTTGTAGATAAAGTCACGCATCGTGGCAGACACTTGGCAGCAGCAGCAACTTCAGCAGCAGCAGCGGAAGTTGGAGCCGCGGGCACGCGCTTTAGCCCCTGGCTCCAGCTCCAACTCGTAGTCTATCTAACAAGAGAATTATTCAGGCGCAGCTTTGTCAACACACAACAGGAGGGGGACGGGGACCAGGGTGGGGAGAATGTGGCCGTCTGAGGGCCGTGCCATAATTTGCAATTCGATGCTCTGTTTGCATTTTTGCGTGTTGGCATTTCATTTGTGGTCACCAACCAGATTTGCATATGAATGAGGCAACATTTGTCGCCGTCCATTCCTTGGCTTAGTCTCACTGTGCTCACAGTTTTCGCCGTTTCTGTTTCATTTTCTGCACATGTGCTCCACGCTGATGAACTGTCTTTGGCTACCAGCTTGGGGTGTCGCCATCATCGTCTTCGACTGGAGTCACACTCACAGTCAGAGTCAGAGTCAGAGTCGTGATCGTGTCTTTGACCGTCGCCGCAATTAGCATTTGAAGTTGCATTTGCAATTTGCATTTGTGCATAAATCAGTGCTCGTCTTGAGTAAACAAAAAGCCTTGACGAACCCATCCGATGTGATGTGATGCGATGTGGATGCGAATCGATTCGATGGTGCGTCCAAGTCAAATTGGTTGATGGACACAAGGAATGTGCGGCTGCCACCTGCCTGTAGACACTTTTACTTTTACTTCAATTAAATCTTAATTGGAATTGACTATTTAATTATAGTTTGCATCTTATTGAGAAACTCAATTAATTTTTTATTTTTTTTTTTCGTGAGAAGCGCATTAATTTGAAAATGAATCACGTACTTAGTACATCATCAACATAAGCAAGAAGCAATAAAATTCTGGTTTATTTCTTATTCCTCATCGAAAATTGAATTGAGTGCCATTAGGGGAAACCATGGGGCACTTGAGGCACTTGCGGCACCTGCTGCAAGTCTGCAGTCTGCTGGTGCATTCTGCTTGATGGCAGACACTTTTACTTTTATATCCTGTTAACAACCTATAATTTGGCCAATTTAACACTTGTAAACGCGCTTTCGCCGCTCTAATGAGGTACAAAACGCTTGCCACAAGAAGTCGGCACAAAATTAACATATAAATACGGCTCCTCTGACCCAAAATTAAATTGCCTGTTGAATCGAACCTTATAATCAGAACTACACTTCTTAAGTCTTCACTTCGACTTAGGCTCGACCTAAACATTAAAAGCTAAAAAAAAAAACTGTGATTTCAAAATGCCAGCCTTGAAACCAACCAAAAAAAAAATAATGTTCAGCGGCACTGAAAGTCTTCGCATTCTGCAATTACACAAATCTGTGGAGGCATCGCTTCCGACTGTGGCATCGACGAATCCGGGCTTCATCTGGTGTTAATTTATGCGTTGAGCATAAAAAATCGCCACCAATTACCAAAGGAATGCTTCAATTATGGACTGCAAACAGCTGCTGTTGTTTCGGTTGGTCGGTGAAACCCTTCTTAGCACTCGCTTGAGAATGAAAACGAAGCGGGATCTCTGCTCGATTTCCTTTGAATTCGCTTCCTATGCGTATCTAACCCGATGCCACAACAGCTAGTCTCAAGGCCAGAAATGTAGAGCCTAATTGTTGCATGCTTTGTGGTTTTCGTATATCGGCATAGAGGCTATAATTGGTGTGTTATTTGGCTGGAATGCGACTTGATAACATTTCGAGCATTTGCTGTACTTTCGGGGTAAGTTCTTCTTAGTTCGTGGGCTGGTTTGAGATTTATGAACATATACCTATGCATATACATAGATATTACGCTATCTATTGCTGACAGGGGTCTGTCTCACTTGATTCTGGTTATATAAAAGCGACATTTACCCCGCTTCGATTGCGGTTTGCACTTGAAGAAGTCGCTGAATCGGATGGATCGGATGGATCGGGTGCTTCAGTCGTTTGGCTACGTGCTGTAATGTGCATTTTCATAGGTTTTTTATTTTTTGTGTTTGTTATGGTTGTTGTATTATTTTTTGTGAGCAAGCGATAAGAAGTGGGGCGCGAGGGCGTCGCGTTTCAGCGTTCATCCAAAACAAAGCCTCAATGCATGCAGCTGACATTGGCCAGAAGCGTGTCAGAGAACGGCGGTCAGCTCCACAGCTCCACGGCCCCACAGCTGTGCTCCACCTGTGGAACCGCTGACTTGTCGCCTGTCATTAAGCTGCCCGTGATTGTGTCTTGGTGTAGCGTAATTAAAAACAATAATAAATGATTCGATGATTCGATGATTCGGAGAGTGTGTTTTTTTTGCATTGCAAACCTTGAAATCGGAGCTCTGCATCATATCGTTATCGCGACGCATTGACAACAGGAATATAATTTATATATGCATTTGCGTAATCAATGAGCTACTCGTTTCACGCAACTGCAACTCGATTTGTCCGCCTGATTAATGCACCCCTTTGAATAATTCAAACTGGCAACAGGCAGCAGGCTTCCGCGCTTTAATAACCATTCATGGCTCCTGACTCCGATTTTCAAGTTGGGAGTCTGTGCCACTTTCAATGTTAATTGGCGACAATTGTTGGTTTTCGTTGTGTTTGGCTTGTCGAAAGTCGGCCAGCTTTTTAGGCAGCTGCTCCTCGTTAAGTGCATCCACCCAGCAAAACACACAGAGGAAAAAGCCGTGATAATTAGGCTATGTAAAGAAACATTGCCTGGGAATTGAACTCATTTGCAGACTCGTAGCTGTTCCAGTAATTTAAAAGTTGGGCAACCCACAAATAAGCAAATTGTTAATTGCCAATTATCGAAAATTAGCTTATAGTTGTATAATGCAGTTGAGTTATTAAAGAAAAGTATTTTGATACTATTAATAAAGGAACAACAAACAATCCTAATTGATTGTTTACTGTCTCTAAAATATGACACACAATTCAATTCAATTCACAAATCAACATAAGTTTTGTGAGTTTTGCCATAATCATTAACTTAATGTACGACTTTAGGTAGAGACGCTGATGCAGTGATAAGAAATCTTTAGTAATATCAAGTCGATTATCAACTTCTTTAGCTCTACCTGATCCCATCGGCTCCTCAGCTCCTCCTTCTGCTGCTTTGATTAATTGCAACTCAAAGGCGAACGGGGAACTGGTTGCCGGAGCTGTCTTCTTGTGGAGAAGCTGTCGCCAGTTAATGTTGCCAACTTAATCGCATTTGGACGGTGTCTCTTGATAATGTTGTTTACGACTCGGTGCAAAACGATTCCCAACATTGGCAACTGGACACTGGACACTCCTTGGAGGGGGAGAGAATGGAGAGCGACATGTTGACTCGCAGGGCAGACTGACTGCGACTCTGACGATAATTAATGAGGCTCGGTTTGTGTTATTATTAAAAACTTTTAATTACAGCGTGCTGGCGTGTCCTTGAGCCATGACAAGCCTGGACAAAAAGGTAATGCGACTGCAAAAATCCATGTCGTCTAATGAACCCAAATAAAACCAAACACACAAACAAGCAAACAAACAAAAAAAGTCAGTCAAAACTATTTCAGACGATTTTTGCGTAAACTGTCAAGGTGATGCCACGTAAAAAGGACACGCACAAAATTCTTACGTAAGTGGGCAAAATGTATAAATATCTATTTTTATGAGCGGGATCATAAATTTATTTTTTTCTTTCTGCTCTCGCTCGCTGGACACAAGAATGAAAACGCGCTCTCAATGTTCTGATCTCGTTCCAGAGCCGTCTCGCGGCATAACATAATTTTGCCTAATTTAACAGTGTTCCAAGGACCATGCCACAACTGCAACAACAACAGGCAACAGCGGCAACGGTCGCAGCACGTGACAAACAAAAAAATAGTCAAAATTGCACAGAAAACAAAACCAAACAAAACAAAACAAAAAAAAGATCAGTTCGACCTGCGTGCAAATTTTTAGCGTGAATTTCGCAGGCCGCCGCTGTTTTTGCAAATTTTCACAGATATTCGGCAAATCGCCAAATTTTCCCCTAAGTGTTCGCATTTTTTGGTCTAATTATTTTTTATGAGTGCAGTCCACGTGCAAAACTGTCGCACTTCTCTGCGGCCAGCCGCATTTTTAGTTCAACTTCTCAATGCGTCTATTCAGAGTCGACCTGAATCTGAGCCATATCTTTTTGTTCGCCTGTTGATTTTTTACTTTGTTCGCTTTTTTCCAGGCCTGCTGTTCTTTTTTCGTGGTTTCGCCAGTTGTTTGGCTATTTATTGTTTACACAACAAAACGGCAACGACCCAATTTTTGGCTAATAATTAGTCTAGTTATTGTGGTTTACTTGGCGCACATTTTTTGTCGCCTGTGGCCTGTGGTCCTTATGCAAATGGTAGGTAAAGTTGCAAGACGTCGTATAGAGAGAAGTGTGCTGTGTACTTTTATTTAATCAAACATTTGATGGTACATTTTTGTGTGATATTTTAATTGCAAAGTTTTCAACTTCTACTTCTTCAATTCCCCGCATGAGAGGAGAATGGAAGAATGTATACATATCCTTTGAGATATCTTTAAAGCCCCTGTCCGGAAAGCTCAATCCATAGTTTATTGCATGTAATTATTCTCTCTACATATCTAAATTTATCTATAGTTGTCTTTTTTAAGAATTATGTTCTTATTTTTAAATCTTAAGCCATTTTTCAACGCGTGATCAATTCTACAACCAGTATTTTTACTCTCGTTTCGAGCTAGTCGCCTTTTGGCATTTGCCTTTTACCCTTCGGCTAATGAGCAGTTTTAACCTTAGCTAATGACAACTGACCAACGCATCCTTGACAAAAGACAAGCCAAAAGACAGCGGGACGGGTTGAAATTTCGCTTAACTCAATTTAACTGAAGCCAACTCCGTGTCTAACCAAGCAAACAAACCAGCAACGTCAACACTTTCGCTTGCATCCTTTCTCTTTCGCTGCCCTTCCCTTTTTCAAGGGCCATAAACTGTTTTCGGATATATAAATTGTGAGGCAGCCCTTTGCGCTGCTACAATTAAAATGTTAAACAGTAAATGTCATAAAAACGGCACTCGAAATTGGGTTCCTTAAAGTGAAAATTGGGCTAAAGAATTCCGCGTATGCGACTCGTGACGACAAAAAGTTGCCTCAAACTGAGGCACAGCGAATGTTGAACAAAAAAAAAAAAAAATAGAATGGAAAAAATCCCCGTGTTTCCGGGAATAATAAAAGGGTTTTACGGATCGTGCTGAACACCCGAACTAGACCACTCTGTCGATCACACAAAAAACACACAATGCGCCATCGTTAAAAAAGGAGAGCGGCTACGTGCTGAGATATTGTATGAGTTTTTGGGAACCCTTTCGGAATTCTGCTTTTATGTCAACACTCTTTTTTCGGAAACTGGCAAAATTGTAGCAAAAAATTGGTTCACTCTTTTTCGAATTTACATAGAAGTGACCTTCGAAGGAGCAGTGAGAGATGATGATGATATTGCCGCAGGCAGCTAAACTAGCAAGGATACTCTGTGTGACAACTCATTTAACTTTTGATTTGGCATCTTGACGTGATCGCGGAAGAGTCTTAAGGGGTTTGGGAAACCAGTCGAATATGGCCGACCAAATGGCTTTACAACTTGTTGTCTCTAATTATGGTTGAAATGGGCCGTAATCCTTTGCTAAATGCAGCAACAGAGAACGCCCCGAGACTGCCAGCGATTCGCGGGAAATCGTCATGGTTAAACGCGACTAATCCTTCCGAGCAACCAAGCCAACCAGCCAGCAATCCCTTCTTCACTGAACTTTATGCTCCGGCTGCCGACCTGAACCCGGTTCGGAGCAGTTCGGTGGGCGTATTGTTTAGTTTCGAAATCAAAATATTGGCAAACACTGGCGAATACTGGTGAACTGTGTGCAAGGATTAGCGCGATACATCCTTTCGCAACCTTGGAAGCACAGTTCTGCAGCGCACGCTCGCTTTATTTTATGACCCTTCGGTCGATTCAGACAGATACTTGCCACATGCCACATGCCAAATCATCGCATCCTTCGTCGTCCGCAGTCCTGGCTAATAATGTGCAATCCGCACGCTGCTTTTGTTCCGTTTTCAGCAATGTTGACTTTCAGTTTTTTTTAACCCGACCCACGGCATGTCCTTGCCAAGCCTTTTTCCGGCTGCCTTTGGCAAGCCTTTTGTTGCGGTCGCATTTTTTACGGGTTGCACAGCACAATTGCTGCCTTTTGTGGCAATTGTCGGCAATTGTCGGCAATTGTAGTAGCTCGTCCCCGATCCGCACGTCTTTTTTTATGGCGAAGATCCTTCGACTCGAGTTTTTTGTCAAGCCTTTCTGCTCTGCTCTCAACTCTTTTTGCCAGAGTTCAGGTCAGGAGTTGTAAATATCACTAGAATAATAGCATTTTTTATGCACTTCTCAGAACTCAACTCGTTTTTTACTAGGTTTTTTTAGTGAAGCACTTTTTAGCAACGGGTTAAGCGGAATTTTTCCATCGGCTTCGTGGAATTCTGCTTTGATTAGCACAGCTCAAATAGTTTTCTAATTTACAATTTTTTACTCGCTATTTTTAGTTTCTTTTTTTTCGTAGCAAAAAGGCTTAAAAAATAGCAGCCTTGAGTTTAATGGCCAAACCGTTCATAATTGGTCTGTGTTTTTGAATCTTTTTTTAAGTCGAAAAGCCAAAAAGTCAAATGGAATGTGGAGAGGGACAAAGAAATTCTCGAGATTTCGTTAGCGGAAAAATTGTGGCTAAAAGTTAAAGGCTTAGAGATCGTAGAAAACGTACATAAATAGCTGAAAAGTTAATTTTTCACCAGGTGAAATTCTTATGAAAAGAAAACAGATTTCAAATGAAATTGTAGCTATAGAAATATATTTTTATTCAGATTTTTTATAATTACGAGGACCTTCAACTAATTCCATAAATAATTAATGATTTTTTCCCTTCCTCGATTTATATTTAGCCCATCACTTTGAAAAGTTGTTTGACAGATCCACTCGATTGCGCAACAGCTCATGATCATTAATAACATGAATAGCCCCTCTTTCATTCCTTCCTCAATCTGGTCTGGCCAATATCTCGTCCGAGCCATGTCTAACATTATTGGTTCCGAACAATTCCCAGGCGTGTCGCGCTCGTATTTATAAATTGAATTTCAATTTTCAGCAACTCGATCAATTTTCAGGCCGGTCAGCAGCAGGCGTAACATCAACGAGGTTAATTATCGGCGCATTGCCCAATGGGAAAAATTAACATTTTTTGTTTCTTTGGTTTCTTACTTTTTGTGTGTTCGCAGTCAGTCAGTCAGTCAGTCAGTCAGTTAGTCATTCAGTTGGCCAGTCATCCAATGCGACTTCCTTTTGCAACAGACAATGAGAAGATCATAAGCCTCAGACCCGGTGCATGGAGCCGCGGAGACTCTGCAGTCTTAGTCTCCATCTCCGTCTCAGTTAGCTCATTACGCGGGTCGTGACTTGCCGAAATGAAAAACAAGTCAACGCAGTAAGAGAGACTAAAAGCAACAACGCCAATAACACAAAACGTTAAGAAATCTACATTTGACAGAACTGCAGCCTGAATACCCTAAGAAAGATGTAGAATCTATAAAGAAAAAAATCTATGGATATTAAATTCTAAATATTCAGTTAATTTTTAATCACAATATAAAAACTACAGTTTGAGCACTTTTCAAAAAATATAGTCGATCAGTTTTGAAATATTATATAACGTTTTATGGAAATTCTAAAAATACATTATCAATATAGTCATAGAGCCCAGAAGTATTAAACTATTTTCTAATAGTTTTTGCTCGAGTTGAACAATCTCATTCTATATTTATAAAATAATTCTTTAAATATACCTAAAAATGTAAGTTAGTTAAAATAAATAATATAATATAATATATAAATTAATGAATATGCCAAAAATCAATACATTTTATATGCTGCAAAATAGTTAAATATCTTCAGCCAATTCTCGGCACGCACAAAATGCTTGACCCGCACACAAATACCCTTAACAGTAAGGGCACTCAAAAACTGCAGAGACGTTATTGCAGCGGATGCTTGGATGCTTGTCAGATGCTGATATCAGTTGAAGGCGGCGGTGGCGGTGGCGGCAGACGCAGAATGTTAATCTCCATAAAATGAAAACAATGCGCCGCCGCGACGACGATCGGGCGATCGAGGGCCTCGACAGCACCAGCACCAGCAGCAGCAGCAGCCCCAAACCATAGTCACTCTCAGTCCCAGTGGCAGTTTCGAATCCGTATCCGAGACTCAGCTCTTTTGCCATGCTTCGTGAAGCGCGCTTTTTGCGCAATAAGTGTGCCAGCATCAGCAGCAGAAGCAACCAACAACGACGGCGACGACGCCAGCAACCGGTCAGCCCCTCACATTATAATTTATGCAGCCGCAGCTCAAGGATCTCCGCTCCACACACATACACACACCCACCCCATTTGATGATCTCTTTTGTGTGTGTGTGTGTGTGTGTGTGTGTGTGTGCGTTTAGGTAATCGCCAGGCATGATCGGCCACTCCAACTCCAACTTGGCTGCTATCGTGACAAGCTGCCCGCTGTGCTGTTGCTGTTGCTGCTGTTGCTGCTGTTGCTGCTGCTGCTGCTGCTGCTGCTGATGGTGCTGTTGCTGCTGCCTGGTGGGATACTGTGTGGCTGGCTGTGGCAAACATCTTGGGGCAACGCCACCCCAGCGTTGAGGAGTGTAAATTACAGCGCGCCGTTGGCTCACAAACGCCTGACTGCTCATGTTGTTACTTCAACTTGTTGTTGTTGCTGTTATTCCTTGTTGCTGTTGCTGTGGCAGTTGTTGGTGCAGCTTGCTGGAGCCTGTCGGTTTCATTCAAAAAGTTCAATAGTGCATGCAATGATGCCCACAACCGGCTTATGGCCAGCAGATCTTAAGTTCTGTTTATTCCCATTCCCATTCCCATTCCCAGTCCCCATACCCAGTGCCCATTCTCCATTCTTGGGGCATTTATGATCGATGCCACAGTCGATTTCTTTGGCCTGAACTGGCGATTGTCGTTGCAGCTTCTTTGCACGCGATACGCTTGTAGTTAATAATACTCTACAAGTCGTTTGGACGGGTTGAGCTGAATGTTGAAGGATGTTTGAGGAAATATTCATTTTTTGAGAGAATTTAGTTAATTTAGTTTCTAGTAACTATAATTTATTTTGACCTTCTAATTATGTCAACATCAACCTCATTGCTTTCTTAGGAGTTTACTTTTGATAAATAACAAAAATATCAGATTTGATTTTCCACACAATCCCCATCGCATAATATTATAACAACTTCTGGTTATCGCAAGTCGAACTCCAAAAGGATATTGCCGATTCGTTTAGTTTCTGCAATTGTTGCAATTTTAGTTTTAGCTTTTTTTTTTTTTGCCAACATTTTATATGCTCAACACCTTCTGTCTGACGCTGAAGCTCTTGGCACCATGCGCCGACATGGACTCTGGTCCCAGGGTCTGGATCTGTGTCTGCGACGGAGTCGGAGTCTGGTCACGATTTGTTGAGACTCGTAAAACATTTTTAGCACCTCAACGATCTATATACGTACATGAAGCACATTTCTGTTGTTGTTGTTGTTGTTGTTTCTTATACTTTTTTTTAATGGCAGTTTGCATTTTTGCTTGGCTACCAAACACGACGCCCACTCTTTCTCTCTGTCTCCCAGGAGATCGGAGGCTGTGGGAAACTCTGTCTGTGGCGAAGACATCCTGTCATTAGGCAAATATTTATGTAGATTATCAACGGGGCAGGCAGACGATCGTCAGCTGCTGCGGTTGCAACTACCGCCGCTGCTGCTGCCGATCTAACGGTACTTGAGACATGCGCTCACAAATTAAATTGGCCAAGTTTTTGGGTATACAAAATTAGTCGGTTGCCTTTGAGGATGCAAAAGCGATTAGATGAAATTTATGCACAGCGCCCTCTGGCGCTGGCTGGCGGCAATCACAGCTGAGGGAAATAATTTGCTAGCCACGCAAATAATATTCCCGGAAATTGGCAAGGATTCAATGCTGTCGCTGAGCTGTGCGTGTCGTAAAAACTCTTTGCGAATCGGACGGTGGCTCAGTCGCTCATCAAGGACATGCAGCACATTAGCGTGACGCTCATAAAACCAAACTCCGATAGCCAGCCAACTAATCCGTGGAAACTCTAAACTCTACCCGATGCCAAACCGATACCAAACCTCTTTCGGCGCGAGTCTTATGCGCTAGGTAAAAACTCTTTCGCCTCGGGTTGTTTACTCCTTCGTGCCGCAGGTAAACAGTACAGAGAGATAGGCAGAGAGGGAGAGAGGGGGAGAGTTGGTTAGCACTGACGAGTTGACGTTTGCACGCCAATTGATTTGGCATTGAGGCGAGCGTAGCGTAAATAACCCTAAATAAAACCATAAAATCCTTCTGCATGTTGCGCTTTTGTTTGTGCCTCAAACCCAACCCCTCACCTTGAGGGTTCCCGCGAGACTCTCAGCCCGTTTCTGATATTTTTTTCTCTTGTTTCCTTTTTTAGCGAACTCGTAATCATAAATGCTGTAAGTGAACATCATTTTTTATGCAATTTGTTGTCAACAAGGCTAGATTGTCAATGTTTCACTGTTTACGTGGAACTGCGTTCGTTTTTTACGCAACTCCACGCAACGAACGTGTCTAGGATTTGTTTTTTAAGTTATTTTTTGTGTCTTTTATGAGCACAAAGTTGACTTTTTTAGTGAATTTGATGAGAGGAGATTGTCTAAAGAAAAAACTGCAAGTACTCAGAAGTCAACGTGCAAAAGATAGATAGGGAAGATATAGGGAGAAAGAGAGATCGGGAGTTGGTAGAGGGAGCAGAATATAGAGATCACTGCTAGCATTTCAAGGGGTTAACTGCCGCGAATGCTTCTAGGGCGTGTGGTCGTCGTCTAACCCTACAGCAGCAGAAGCCTTTACCTGCCCACGCCCATAATCCTTTTATGGCAAATAAACAAACATGGTCACGGGCAGAACCAAGTGCAATAGTCCGTGCATCCTTTGCCTGCATCCTTTGCCAGCCATGCTAGGTAAAAAGCAGCTCGCGTAAAGGGTGCAATAAACAGAAGAGTTGCTGGTCGAGTTGAGATGAACGGGCTGTGAAGAGTCCTGTGTGTCCTGCGTACACGCGTTTGCTATTGTTGCACGGTCAGTTTTATGGGTGTGTGGTTTTAGCCCTTTGATGTGCATGATCATCCTCTGTTAATAGAAAACCCGCTTACCTGACCGCCACCGTTTTTGGCTTAATCCTTTCGCAAACCCTTTCGCCATCAGAGCGTGTCCAACGCGATTTAATTAACGCGGTTGCAACTAAGCCCAGTCACAGTTAGCAAGAGCAGCGCCTAAATCCTTTCGCCACATAGCCAGGAGGCGTATCTGCTGCTAAAGGCCCAGGAGCTACTGTTCCGTCCGACTGATATGCGGAACCCAGCGAAAGGGGTTCATTTCCAGCGAAAGGAATTTGCATTTGGAAACTTGCCTTTTTCTATATTTACCAAATACTCGCCAAACAGTTGACTTTATTAGAATTGACTTTGTTGCTTTGTTGCAAAATGCAGACAGAGTCGAAAAGTCAAGCTGGACAATGTGAAAGACTTAGCTGCAAAATGAGGGGATCCGTGCAGGATGATAGACTCAGATTATGGCAGTCAACGATTTGAGTTGCCCCTTAAAAGAATAATATGGGCATGTCTGCAATAAAATATTTGCCACTCTCTCTAAAGAATGGGCATAAAAACCTCTTCTTATATAAATATTCAGAGAGATCCAAAAGATGCCTTATCAGAACAGTAAATGCGACTCATTCTTTACTTTTTTAATTGAGCTATACTCCAAAAATGCGTGTTTTTTTTTTAGCTTAAATTAACGGTATTCTTCGGTCTCCATTGTACCTGCTCCTTCGGTCGTTTTCCGCATCACGCGATCCGCGTTGCCCTTATAAAGCTGCACTACCCCACCCAACAAAACAAAAAGAAACAAAAAAAAGAAGACAATTGCCAAAATAAAACAGAAACCGTTTGTTTTGAGCTTTTACCTGTGGCTAAATTTAGAGCGTCTGCGATGTTTTTTTTTTTGCTGACGCTGCTACCGCAAATACAAAAAACAAGCAGCAAGCCCACCCACACCCTTGCCCCCAGCCGCCACCCACAGAACTGATCTCTGCGCGACGTCAGCGGCGCCGTTGGCAGCGCCTACGGCCCGTTGGCCCAAAATGCGTCGTTACGTTAATGAGTAATAAAATACTTTGCACAACAATAACAAGATGAAATCAATTCGCCTAAAGATTTCTGTGCGTGGCTGTCTGTATCTGTCTCATGCTTGTTGTTTCGTTACATTGCCAAAAAGTACAGCACTATTAAATGCATGACAACAAGAATACCAAGAACAACAATACTCGATTGCGTTTAGTGCATTTCACGCGCGTTTTGGGTATGCGCACGTTGCGTTGGCGATTTTGATGGCATTTTAATCGTGAACGCGCGCACTGCCAAAGCTAAATATGTATTTTGAATGCATGGCCGACCATGGAGAGTTCGCTCATCTCTCATTTGTCATCTGCCTCTCTCATTTGCTCTCGTTTTGGTTTCTCTCACTGCCAACGGCGCGCTGTTATTTTTAGTTACATGGGGCTGCTGCCGCGGCGGCGCTGCGTCGGCGCTCTTGCCAGCAGGGCAGCGTCTGGCGCGTGGGCGTCGCTGCTGTAACTGTGCTTTGGCGCTCGGTTCTCGGTTTAAAATTAGACGCAATTAGCAATGCGCACATTTTTGTGTATTTTCTGCTTTTTATTTTTTTCGGGTGGACTATAAATTTTTGCCACAGTTTATTTTAGACAAGCAACTGTAAGTACGTATGGGTGTATGTCTGCGTCTGTGAATGGCTGTGTAATACATCCTACACCTTTGCTGCCAGTTTGCTGTTTTTGGCCAGAAGCAGCGTGTTGTAAACGCTGCCCGTGTGCAATTAAATTGGCATGCACAAGTGCAGTCAGCATCGGCGTCAACGTCGACGTCGACGTTCTCAGCAAGCCGCGGGCGGCAGCCTTTTGATCGGCTGCCAAATTGTAATTGGAACGCGAAGGTGTTGGCCGACTGTGTCGGACTCTGGCCGAGAGTCTCCTGTGCCCCTGTGCCACACAACGTGGCGGCAACCTTCTAAACAACAAAACCCATGAAACTAGTGACTTTTATTATTCACTATGCAACGCAAATCGCAATATTCGAACACATTCCGTGTGTTATGACCCATTTAGCAAAATGCACAAGCAGTAAAATATCGTGCAACTAAAGGTCTTTAAGTATTTACATATGAAATGTAATGCAGCACTGCTTAGAATATGTAAAATATTTATGAGCTTTTATCTCAGATCTTTCAAACATATTGCAAAACAACAGATGAGCTTTTGCAAGCTACGCTTACTAAAAATGGCACACGAGATGTGTGTGAGTAGAGATTACGCTCATTGCTCTCTTGCTCTTACTCTTACTTTCGCTCTCGTTTTGCTCCACGTGATTTACATACTCGACCGAACGTATGTGTGTGTGCGCTGTTATGTCTTTGCCGATTGATTTTACATTGCTACGATCGACAGACAATACATACACATCTACAGACAGTAGTATAGACAATACATTCATAGTACAGTGGCTTGAATTGAAATCAATAGTTTACGAAATTATTTATGGGAGTCCCATTTTTCTTTATTGAAATTATGAATCATTGCAATACTATTTGTATTGATACTTTAAAAAGGTGATTAATAGCAGTAAGTTTATTCAAAATACAGTGTTTTAAAACTACATTTTTTGTATTATATTTCAATTATATCCGAGCGACCACTGTAACACTAACCCAAACCGACTAGATTTGTGAAAGGAGAGACTATAAAAAAATAAACAGTAATATTTTCTTGATTGGTGTGATTAAAGCGACAACCTTCGAGGCTGAACTGCTGATAACTCAAACGTGAAAGTCCGCGTTGCACGTAGACACAATAAAAACGAATCTAAGCGTCGCCATACGCACGTGAAATCTCCCAATCAGCCCATTCAGCCTTGCCAAAAAAACTGTTCGATTGATTATAACACACACATAGGTAAATGTATGTTAGTGTGATGTAATTGACCTTCTTCGGCTTAGTTACAGTTATAGCTAGAGTGGTACAAAGTCGAAATTAAAGTCCAAAATAATTTGTTTAATTCTTTTTGGTTTTGTAGTTGTTTTTTATGTGGGTGACGCAGGTGTTATGGCTGCGCTGCAGCCCGCTTCCGCTTGGCGTGCGCACAGCCCCAACAGCCCCGCAGCAGCAACCTTGTGATCTTGTTTACTGTTTAGCGACCCCACCGATCACGACATCATAACACACACACACAAAAACACAGACAGACACAGATACACACGCATACATGCTTAGAGAGCCACACGAACCTGTCGGCGCTGGGGTGGCGTCATATCAACATTAAGTCTCTGGGTGAGCTGCTGCCGTTTGCTATTTTCACCTTCTATGGGACGGCGACGATGTCGTCGCGTTGGCCGCATGAATCAGCGCAGCGCAAAGTTCTCGCTCTCGCTCTATCGCTAGCGCTATCTTTGTCTGCATCCGTCTGTGACGGTTGCGGGCTCTCTCTCTCTCTCTCTCTCTCTCTCTCTCGCTCTCTATCTCACGAGTGAATCCCGCTCGCAAGCAAGCTCACTTGGGGGTTTTGATGTTTCCAAAAAGGAAGAAATGCCCGATAGAATTTGCAGTGGTGCTTTTTTGTATTTTTTGCTTAGCTGTTCGGGGGGCGTATGAGTAACAGTGCTCTCTGCTCTCGGACAAAGGCCGCGGCTTAGGTAAACCAGCAGCAGCAACAACAACAAAACGAACGCAGGTAGAGCCGACAACGCAAACACGTCGTTTGCTACCTACACAAGCACAAGCATGTATGCAGAGTGTGTGTGTGTGTGTGTGTGTGCAATGTGATTGTGTGTGTGAATATGCCGCCGCCCGGTCGTGTGGCTCGCGCTGCTCGCGTCTCGCTGCGGCGATTTCGATTTAGCCAACGAACCTGTCGATCAATCGTCAGTCGTCTGCCATAAGCCAAGCGATAAGGTGGTCGCTTGATAAACATATATACTCGCACACAAAGATACCAAGCACACACACACACACAGAGACCCATTCGCATTCATCGTACGATCGTCGCTCGCTCGTTCGCTTCGTACACTTCGGGAAACGTTTAATCGCGCTGCACTCAGAACCTGACAGCCATTCGCCTGCCGTAACTCGTAGCGTGCGGTTGCTTCTCCCACATAAGCGGAAGAAACACTAAATCAACTCTCTACAAGCAAAAAATATTGTAACGTATTTTTACGTAGTTTCTCGTTGTCGCGTTTGTGCGAAAGTGAAAAGAAGTGATCTTGAAACGGAAACTAAACAAAAATAAACTGCATTACAAGCACTACAAATAAAAGCAGAGCAACCAAAAAACTACAAGAAAAAAAAACAAAAAAAAACTGAGAAAAGTGCGCAGCAAATTTGTACATTTGCCGCCAGTGAAAGCAAAATTAAATAAGAACCAAGAACAAAAGAATCAAACTGTGTCTTAAACTGCATAAACAGTATATAGCCGATATCGAAATGGTTACCGGCGTCACCTCAAACATGAGCCCCAATGTTCTGGGCACCGCTGTGGTGCCCACCCAGCTCAAGGAGACCCCAATCAAAAGCGATCGTCGGGTAAGTGTTAAAAACAAAAACCAAAAACCAAAAACCAAAAAGAATAGGAAATAAACGCTAAACGTTAAATTGGAAATTGACAAACAGCAACAACATTAAATCGCTGCGAATTTAAAATGTGTGTTTTTTTTATAATTAAATTTTGCTTGTTAATTATTTAAAATATTTTTGTAAGCGTCAGAATTCGAGCCATAATTTTGGGCATATTTCGTAAGAAATTTGTTGGCACGATTACAAGCGTTTTATAAATGTCCAAATACAAGTTGACTGTTTGTCTACTCCCACTTTATCCACACACACGCGCACTCGCACACACACACACACACACACTCGCACACACACTCGCACACACACTCTCGAGTCCCACACACAGTTTGCCAATTCTGCTGCCCAAATGCATTTCCTTTTTGGCCACATTTCATCGTCGGCTCCCACATGCCACCACATGTAGTATAGCCATATAAAAAAAAAAGGAAAAAAAAATTAAAGCCGTCGGCTCGCCAACACAGAAAGCGGCGTCGTCTCTGGCGTTGGCGGCTTCATTCATGGAGCTAACGGCAGACTGAGAGGCAGACAGACAGACAAACAGACAGTCCATTCATGAGTGCCACCCAAAATTGGTTGTTATGGTGATGGTGGTGGCGGCTGCTGCTGCTGCGGCTGCTGCTGCCCACTTGAGCGGCTTCCATTTGGCGCGTGGTCGCCTGCAATTGTCGGTCATCAGCATCGGCAACAGCTTTGTTTATTTGGCTGTGGTTTTGGCCGTTTTTGGCCTTTGCTCGCCGCTGTGACTTCATTCATATGTACATAGTGCGGGCGTCGTTGTCGCACTGCGCCAAATTTGGCCAGCACCAAAAATAATTTCAATTTTGTTATTTGCGAAAAAAATAAGCGACACTTTTTTTTTTATTCTGCGTCTTCGAATTTCCCACGACGACCTTGTTGTTGTTTGTGTCGTAGAGAATACCTGCGTATTGCTTATATATATATATATATATATATATATATATATATATATATATATATAAGATATAGATTTATTTTTGGACGCATCGGCTCGTTGCTTATCGTAATTTATAACCGCCAAACTATTTTTGGCCCGCACAACTGCGAAATGCATGAGCGCATTATAAATAGAGCACGCGCCGAGTCTTCGCGTTTTGGCCCCCAGCCAGCAGTCGAGCTGACAATGCTGGGTCCCGTGTCCCATGTCCCGTGTCCAATTAAAGCCACACGCTGATTCCTCTATTTTCGTTGCCACTTGGCGCTGCATGAGGTCAAAAACTGAACCCCTCCCAAAAAAAAAAAGCAAAAAAAAAAAACGATTGCCTAAAAATTGTGTGACTAATTTCGATTCGTTCTTCTCTCTCTTTCTTGCAGTCGAATAAGCCTATTATGGAGAAACGTCGCCGTGCACGTATTAACAATTGTTTGAACGAGCTGAAGACGCTGATTCTGGATGCCACCAAAAAAGACGTAAGTATCTGCAATAAAAGCAGCCAAAAAGGAAACACTTTTCCCATAAAACCACACTCGTCAATAAACATTTAACTAATCTTTTTATTATTTATTTCCTTCTACTTTTAGCCGGCGCGCCATTCCAAGCTGGAGAAGGCCGACATTCTGGAGAAGACAGTGAAGCATCTGCAAGAGCTGCAACGTCAGCAGGCCGCCATGCAGCAAGCAGCCGATCCCAAGATCATCAACAAATTCAAGGCGGGCTTTGCCGACTGTGCCAATGAGGTGAGCCGCTTTCCCGGTCTCGAGCCAGCCCAGCGTCGCCGTCTGCTGCAGCATCTGAGCAACTGCATCAATGGCGTCAAGACCGAACTGCATCATCAGCAGCGCCAACAGGCTGTCGCCCAGGCGCAATCACTGCACGCCCAGGTGGTGCTGCCCTCGCCGCCCAGCTCTCCGGAACAGGAGCCGCCAGCAGCAACAAATGCCTCCAGCAGCAACATCACATCAGCGACGACGACGACGCCCTATCTCTTTGGCCAGATCCAGCAGAATGCGAACGGTTACTTTCTGCCCAATGGCATGCAGGTGATACCCACCAAGTTGCCCAACGGCAGCATTGCGCTTGTGCTGCCCCAAAGCTTGCCCCAACAGCAGCAGCAACAGCTGCTGCAGCACCACCAGCAACAACAGCTTGCCGCAGCAGCGGCAGCCGCTGCCGCCGCCGCAGCCGCCGCCCATCAACAGTCACCGCTGCTTGTGTCCATGCCACAGAGGACCGCCAGCACCGGATCCGCCAGCTCGCATTCGTCGGCGGGTTACGAGTCGGCGCCGAGCAGCAGCAACAGCTATGCACCACCAAGTCCCGCTAACTCCTCGTACGAGCCCATGGATGTGAAGCCGTCGGTTATTCAGCGTGTGCCCGCACAGCTGGAACAGCAGCCACTGTCGCTGGTCATCAAGAAGCAGATCAAGGAGGAGGAGCAGCCCTGGCGGCCCTGGTAAAGAGAGCCAGGTGCTCCACTTTGAATCTCTCTCCACTCCACTCCACTCCAAACCCCACCAACCACTCCTCCACCCCCACCCCCACCCCCCGCTTTAAAGACTGATGGGCGTCGCACACACACACGCACACTCACACAACACGCACACACACACAACACTCACTCACACACATACACACACACACACATTTCATCACATTTCGCCAGGATAACGCAAATGTTGCTTTGAGATGTTCCGAGCAGGCGAAACTCCTTTTTTTTGTTTTGTACACAATTCGCTGAGCAACTTTTCCCCAATATGGAAAACGCTTAGCGAGCTGTTGACACTCATTAACAAGACCTTCACACACACACACACACACACACATACTAAAATTGTTATAATTTATTTATTATTATTATTAATTGTGAATTCATTGCTCAGAATGGTATTCTGCATATCGCCAAACTACCTCAGTCCAAAAGTACTTGGTGTTGAATTGCCTCATGAATCATGTATTAGAATTTTGTTTTTAGAATTTCACGCTCTAAAGAGAAGCTTGCTAAAGTCTAAACACACACACAACACACACACAGACACACACTGACACACACTTAGCCAAGCAGAGAAACAGCAATGAAATCTTCAAAGTCTTCCACAAAGCGCAAAACGTTTTGTTTTTGTTTAAAAGTCAGACAACAATTTATTGTTGTTGACAAAAACTTAACGCTTAACTAAAATTATATAGTATACACCTTATATATATACATATCTCTCTCCATTTAAATATAGTTTTCACATAGTATACGTGTATATGCTAAGCCGCTTAGGGTTTTTCTATTGTTTATTTACTCTAAAGAAAGTATATATTTATATACACATACATACATGCATACATACATACATATACATTTAATTTGTAAGACCACGTGATATAGAGAACATAATGAGCGTCTAAGAAAAAGAATTTGAAAAAAAAAGAAAAGAAAAAAAAATACAAACAAAAAACAACAAACTGTTGACAAAATCAACAAAACAACATACTAAAAAGGAATAAAAATATCAAAAATGATACTAAAAAATTAAATATACCCAAACTGCCTTTTTTCTCTCTAACAACTTCTGCTGCGATGGGCACGGTGAAAGCCTGTCGAAAGGGGTCTGTCTGGCTGTCTGTCTGGCTGTCTGTCAGTCGGTCTGTTAATCGCTGAGACAGCATGGTACCATGGTACCATCAGACCAGCAACAGGTGTCAAAATATTCAAGTGAAATTGTCGCCTTTGCGAAATCGAAATCAAATTTTGTGGGTTGGGCTGCTCAGTGGAGGAACTGCGCCAGCAAAATGTGTGATAAAAAGTGTTCTTTTTGATGATTTCATAGGCATATCTGTGGAACGTCCGTTTCTCTTTTGCCCAAGAATTACTAAGTACACAAAATTCTTATCGCCAAAACGTACTTAAATTTTTGCTAATATTTTGCAATAAAATCGGATGTCAAATATGCAGTCACATAAATTGTTGTATGTATTTCGATTTATTTATTTTTGTTTCACTTTTTAGTTTGGTTCACATTGAAAGCATTGTGAAATATGAGCATATTTTTAACCGTTTGAAGAATTTGAAAAGTTCAGCAGAAATTTCTGGCAAATTATCATGTGATTGTTGTGAATAGTTGGGGATTAAAATGACGAATAGTCTGCAAAGTAAATATATATTTATCATACGATTCGAGGTGTTTGAGTGCTCTTATTTGGTTATGCCATAAAAATTACCATTTATTTTATTATCAAAAAGTCTTGCATCAGATTTGCACAGTGATGCACACAAAACAGTTATAAATATAGCTGGTGATGTGAGCTATCGCTAAAAATACATAGAACACGCATGTTTATCATATACGAGAATATATATGCGAGTCTTAGGCGCTGTAAAACAATTAGGGACAGAAACTGTAGAATTCCATTAGTGGCAGCCTTGCAAACACGGCCACTAAATGAACTTTAGTGTTGCTCTATAAAAGAGTCAGCCACTTCTCGTAATCTGTGCAAATATAAATACCCTGCAATTAGTTAAAAAGTTTCCAGACAGTCCGCTGCAATGTTGACCAGCATTCAGTCTTGGGAAAAAAACAGAAAGCACCCATTCCAGAACTGCTGAGTCATGCTGACAACATGAAAACCATTCTAGAAAGAGTAAATTTCAAACAAGAAGCTTGTTGTTTCATGAATCAAATCCAGAGTTTCGAGTTGATTCAACTGCGTGACAACACTCGAATGAATGCATTATGGATATATCAGCATAGTGTTATTTGCCCCACTTGCAGTTATCATCAGGTTGTGATGGGAAACGCGTCATCCTGTCTGAGAAATGTACTATGTAAAAAGACCTTGGAGCCATAAAAGAGTCGCACGCGACTAAAGTCAAAAAAGAAAAGCAAGATAAACCTTACAGTGGCAATAAAAACGATGAGATTACACAGTGAGTCCACATTATAATTAGTCATATGAAAATCAAAATCACCAAACTGCAACGCTTTCAAGTAGACAATGCGTCAGACTTGAAAGCAGCTCAGCTCACTTCGGCTCTAAATAACTTTTCAATATGACTTCAGCTGCCTCCAGATCGAAGAATCACGACAAAAATCACACACAAAAACCGCAATGATGTGCAATAAAATTGAGAGTGAATCATTGAATGTAGATATACATATACTATTCAATATCAATAGAGCAACGTTATTTATAAACTCTGTTTTTTTTTGCTATTAATATGCATGAGAGTAGCAAGACCAAGTATTGACCATCGTATTTTTCCTATAAGTGGGATTAGCATTTATAATAGCAAAGAACTCTCAATTCATTTCTTGTGTTTAAAAAATAATATATTCACTTGCTAAGAATTTCAGTTTTATTCAGAATGTTTGCAAGTCTATAAATATATCTGTTGAGCGCTCAAGTGGATCATCTTCAAGTGCAACCCATTTAGAGCCAACCAATCCACACACGTCCAACAACTGCGCCGTATTTCGTCAAAATATGGCTCCAAAGCCCAAAAAAGTGTGCAAACCGCAATTTGGCGGTTTGCGCGTGACAAAAAAACGTGATTTATACGGTTTTTTCTTAACTTGTTTTTTCTTCAATACAAATTATTATTATTCTTATTTTTTGTGTTACTTCCAAAAATAAATTACTATATTTAAAGGCTAATAAATATGTGTATTATAAGTGGGATATTTTGCGTTGCGCTGCAGTTTTGCAACTTGTAAGTGGATGCGGCAAAACGAAAATAAAACAAAACACAAAAAAAAACAAAAAAACAAAACAAAAAAATGTATAAAAATAAAAAAAGGGAGCAGAACCAATTCGAAAAACAACGCAAATCAAATTGCAAACGATAACGGGACAGGGCGCACGGCTGACAGCGGATGCCAGATTCGAAAGATATGCATTCCTGTACAAGTATATATATATGAACACACACATATTTATATATATATATACGTATGTATTTATATTGCTCTGATTTTGTGCTGGTGTCGCTGCTATTCCACAGAAACTAAAGCGTTAAATAACGACGCCATAGCCAACTGTGATCAGGTTGCCCCGAAAAATGGTTGCTGTTTTTCGTGGGGGGGGGGGGGGTGGGGGGGTGAAGAGGGGGAAGTGGGGTGGGAGGGAATGTGTCGCGATTCTTGTGCTGGTGGCCGCTGGTCACGTGCCGCACAAGGTGATACGTGTTTGCTTAAGTTTTCCAGTAAACAAAAATACAACAGAAAAAAAGAAATGAAAGAAAAAAACAAAAAAAACTCCTATCAGCTCGAGCGATATACTGTGTAAACAGCCCATATTTTATGGCGCAGTCCAAACCTACTTGGTACTACCAACTGTAACTGGGTGAACAAAATGACTTAGGTTAGTACTCGGCCCAAGCAGTGTGACCTTGGGGAAAGCGCTTCAAGTGCCACTTGAACTGCCGCCAGCCAGTTGAATGTCAAAGTCAAAAACCAAACCCAACCCAACTTGTGTCTATGCCAAGCACGTCTATGTTTAAACATTTGAATGTGTGTTTGTGTGTGTATGTGTGTGCTTAAAAACAATAACAATAACAATAACAAAGCAGTGACCTTGGGGGCGGCCAGCTGTTAACTTTTCGGGTTTTTGGTGTTTTGGTGTAATGAATTTGAACCCGTTTTTTCTTTGGAGCATGGTTTGTGTAGCTTGGCAATTATCACACGAAAAAACTACAACTTCAAACAACTTCAAACACAACTAGAACCAGAAGAGCGCGTTCTAATCTGAAGCCATGAACCATAAGCATTTCCTATCGATTTAAATAAGCAAAAGCACACTCAAAAAAAACCTCTTAGCGTCTCTAATCAAAAAGTCAAAAAACGAGTTCAATAAACCAATAAGCAAACAAGCCAAGCGCAGTGTATGAAGTAAGTAATTGTTTTTGTTGTTTTCACGGCTTTTTTGTTTTGATTTTTTTTTTTTGTTGCCCCGTTGCGGGTGTCAAGAGCAGTCAAACTGTATTTTTTGGCAAGAGACACAAGTCATTAAACTTGGCTAGCATTTGACATTGCCAGCTTGGATATGGCGAATAGACCGACAATTTTTGCATCGACTTATTTTCGTTTTGATTAGCAATAGCAAAATAATCAAAATATGCTAGATTTGTTTGTGGTTCATTCAACTCCAGTTTTGTTATTGTTGCCGTTGTTGATGATGTTGTTTTTCTTGCTCTAAACTTGAAAAATTGTTTCCTTATCAGTCTGTGAGGGGATTCTACGAATTCCGCCAGTCATATGACTGCGGTCTTGTTGAGTTTCTATGAATGAAATGCCGCATGCCACACAGTTCATAATAAACAACAGCATTGCCAAAGAGTTCCATTGAATGCTACCCGATTCGCCAGCGGCTCGTTCCACATTAAAGCCAGCAGCAGCAACACAACACAACACAACACAACAAACGAAAACAAACCGCACACAAATGGGGTCATTTGCCAGAGCAAAACGTGACAACTGCGTTGCCGGCATTCCAAATTGGCCACTCGACTCTCTTTCGCATCTCAGATCTCATCAGACCCCCATTGTGGTAACCAAGAATACGTAACACGTTTTTACAAGACGGCCGCCTTGGCCCTGAGAGCGCCACGCAATCGTTCGAGTTGCACATGTATTGATGCATGTGTACACTTAGAGAAAAACTATGCAGCAGCTGCCTAGAACTCACACTCATCGTCTATAGTCTGTAATCGTGAAGCAAATGTTGGAATCAATTTGTGTAGTAATTGCTGAAGAATATAAAAAGTTATCCCGATAATAAATGAAGGTTTTTAGTACAAGAAATGTGCTAAAATTTGTACAAACTGCATTACATTTTTCCAATTGTGTACGATTGTTGCTTTGTACTTGATAGTGTATAAATGCAGTACAAAATGCAATATTATAAGTGAGGTTTGGCATAAGAACTCTGCTTAGATCTCAATCCCATTTGTAGAAAATACCCAATTTGTTTTTTCTGAGTGTATATTTCGTCATAGGCAAGTTCTTTCTGTACATGTGTACATTTCATCTGCTTGAGTTGTTGTTTTGCAGTTTCAATTTCATTTGTGCGCTGGAACTGGAACTAATTTTTGGCGGCACCAATTGCCAATTGCCAGCAGCAGCACAACGACAACAAATAATCTGAAGCTGAAGCTGAATCAGAACACAGACGACACGCTGACTGGCAGACAAACTTGGTATGCAGAAAATGGTGTGGAAATTGCATTTGGCACCCCACATCTGAATACATATATATAAATATATACATATATATATATGCTGATCATTTGAACTTTTGATCTGTGATGCACAGTTTGAATATTCCATTTGAAATTAAACAAGATTGCTACCTATTTATAGCTTGGCATTTGATTATTTATTTTTAAATTGCATTAAGTGCGTTTAAGCTGCTTATCAAGTAGCAAGCTGCATTGAATGACTGCGATTACAAAGCAAATTCAATGGCTGCAAGTTTTTTTTAATCATCTGCTAATTGATGCTTTTCTACAGGTGCACAGAACGAGTATTGGCTTTTAATTGAAGTAGTTGCTGGCTGAGCACTCGAAGTGCGCCAGTTTATGTCAACTAACTGGTTAGTGGGTCTTGGCAGGCCTTCGTTTGGAGCGTGCCAGAGAAAAACATTAGCACAATTGAGCTAGTGGAAAATTTTTCAATGATTTTTTTACACCAAATAATTCCAGCGTTGACAATGAAATATATAAATATGTATCCGATTGATTAACATCCAACGGTTTGAAGAGGCAGATCAGGTCGAAGATGTCACGCCCACTCCACGCTGGAAATTAGCACTTCCAACTCGATTTCAGATATTGCAGAAATTCAGATTTTGGCAAAAGCCTTTTACGCGGATTTTTTCCTACTATTTTTCATTTGGGCTTTGTTGTTTGTTGTTGTTGACTTGGCACATTTTTTTTTTTTTTTTTGAGATTTATTTGTGCGGTGCCTTTGTGCGAGTTTTTATTTTATTGATTTGAAATCAAACAGAGCGCGTCAGTTGTTTGTCGATGGCAACTGTGGGAATATTCCACTGCAACGCACGCTGCCAACTGTTTACCCAACTAAACGACACCCCAACCCCACCAGTCCCCAACTCTAGCCATATTCTGTACGTGAGTCTGCCTGCAACGAGACGCACGCCCCAAATGTGTTAATGGAGCAACTGCTTTGTGTTGGCCATGCTCATATCACAGTTTTTTTGGGGGTGGTCCGTAAGTTGTTATGGCAGCGAGAGATTGCCATATATACATATATATATATATATCTGTATATATATGCATATATCATTCGATTGGCGCACTAATCATTCGTTCCCATCCGTGTGCGGTGCCAGCTTTTTGTCATACGCTCAACATTATATGTGAGGCGACTCTATTCCCGTGAACTGTTATTTGTTGTTTGCTACGTTTTGTTGACGCTGCCATTTAGAGCGTGCGAAAGGCTGGACCGATTCGTGAGCTCTTCAGCTTCAGCTTAATACATATATATATATATATATATGCTCCAAATGATCTGGCTCGTGTTGCGCCAAAACGTGACTGGCCAACATCAAATTACCATTTCTTGTTAACTATTGCCACACATGCCACACAACTGTTGAGGATGTTTAGCAAGTATGGCAACAGCATTGAAATCTCTTTTATGAACATCAATGCAAATATCACCTTTTATTTTGGCAGTATTCAATTGTCAACTCAACAACGATCGATTTGCATATGCATATCAATATTATACAATGACAGCACGTGGCATGCTTTTTCTGCAATCAATAACAGTTTTTGGTTGCTTATTTTGGGTTTACCAGCGGACTTAATGGCAGACTATATTTTATACACCCTATGCATCAAAAAATAACATGGCTGTGTATATATTTGCTTGATATATATATATATACTCCCAGCTACATATTAAATAATGCATGCAGGGTATTTCCTCGTCCAACTCTAAATGATTATATTTATTTTATTGACATGTACGCCTAAGCATTTCTGACTTTATGATAATATAATTTGAAAGCGAGCTCATAAATCACACTCAGGGGTTCATTTGGCGCTCGGGATCAAGTTCGTCGCTTTACGATCTGACTAATTGGGGGAAATTTTGTACTCTAAAAACGAAGTTGAGCGACAAGTCAACTGTAAAGATTGTCTAGGTCAGTGGGCTTAAATTTCAGAGCATAGAATTGAAAACAAAACAAATCAATCAAACGATAAATTACAACCAGAACTATAAAGATATGCTAAAGGGTATTATTAGATTATGATAAAAACAGTTACCTGTTCTTAGTAAAAAAAAAACAAGTACATTTGTACTTTAAATGGTGTACAAAAAAAAGAATGTCATCATGCCGCATTAAAAGTTGGCGCCTTCGATAATAAAAAAATAAAAACAATTTATGTGCTGCCAATCATAAAACTTTGAAAGTTGTTTTACTTTTTTCTAGAAGTGTTGTTGTTGTATTTCATGTCGGACCTTAGTAATTTTTGGTAAACGAGTGTGAAAATACCCAGAATCAACCTGGGGCAGTTGTTTAACGGCGCACTGCGCTTCCAATCTATATTTGTATTCATCTACGTTCTCCATGCGAGAGTAACTACAAAAAAAGAGAGATGTGGATGACGAGATTTTGGGGCTATCAATCATATTGTCAAGTGGCTGCCAGAAGCCGGAAATGAACACATACCACTAACCCACTAGCCGTGGCAATGGCAACTAGGCAAATACAATGCCTGCTGCTTGACACGTAGCTTGCTAACGACATCTCTAAATGCTTGATTAACACCAGAAATTAGCGTGTGCCAAAAAAAAAAAAAAAAAATATGACCGAAAAAAAACAAAAGCAAAAAACTTGTTGACGACGATTGCTGTGTGACGTCACTTGTCTGTGTGCCTGTGTGTGTGAGTGTGAGAGAATATAGATTTGCATGCAATCTCCAATCGACGACAAGCGTCGCACGCGCCTTTGAGTGGAAACTTTTCAGGGGACTATGTGAAAATAGTTGCCACAAGCGAATATGCGCGGGATGATAATGAAATGCACTAAATATCGATTAACACATTTTAAACGACGACGCGTCAACGCTAAAAAGCTGTGCAGAAATCAGAATTCAGAAATCAGAAATCAACAATTGATTGCTACGCGTGGAGTGTGCTGAATATCGAAAGACTTTGGCTGGATCTGAGCACACTTCCCACGGACGGGGAACACTTGCCGAATGCATGCAAACGCAATTCGTGGAATAATGATAATAATGCCTCGATGTCTGACTGAGCTGCTGCTGCCTGGCAACGGATTAGAGAGAAGCGTTTTCACGTTTATGATGACGATGATGATGATAATGATGATGATGCGGCAACATTTTGCAATGTTAGCAACAGGCATCAAAAGATGCGTCAGACACACATTGTGCGACTGTGGCTGTCTGGCTGTCTGCCGGCTTAAGACCAATTAACAGTCACGATCCGAACCGATCCGGTCCGATCCGATCCGTTTCGATCCAATGCGATGCGATCGGCTCGTCAAACTCGCAAACACACTTGTCTTGATCACCTCCGATGGCCATTTGATGGTTTATCACCTGAGCTGTTATTGTTTTTCGGCTGTTTAGGTGCTAGATGCAACACAGATCAACACACACACGGCGATTGCGTCAGCGGGATTAGCGGATTAGTCGGCTGCTTAAGTCACGAGTCGCTTAAGTCTCGAGTCTCCCCCTTCGAATCGGGGTTGTACTGGCAATAGCAGATTGCGTCAGGATTTGTCAATACTTTAAGCATGCTACTTACTCTCTGACTGATTACTTAAAATCATCTTTCCTGCGCAATGTTGTAAAAATGTTGTTTGTACAAACAGACGCCGATAACAAAGCGTTGTATCAACTGTTGATTGTCGACGAGAAGCACTTGCGACTTGGTCGAAATTTGCATGCACTACAATTTAAATGAAACAACTTACTTACCTAAATAATTCACTGGAATCTTGGCTTGTTATCCTATAGAATAAACTGAATGTATTTTTATACTTTGCATTAATAACAAATACCAGAAAATTCCATTTATATACATGTGTTATCTATATCATCAAGCTATTCTTATGACTTTGAATTCGTTTTGCATAACTATGTGCAGATCTATATCAGTCCAGAGATATGTTTTTAAGTCTGTGTTGCATATATTTTTATATATTTTAATTCGATTTTAATGTTGTTGTGACTATTAGCGCTTATTCCAGTCTAGTCTATCTGACAAAACAAGCAACAAATTATAAATAAAAAAAAACATAAATTAAGATATAGCTGAATATGATTTGCATGTTTTGTTTGTTATCAGATAGTCATCAAAACTGCTGAAAAGCAGCCAAAGTCAACCCTCTATAAACTGCTTACCAAAAATGTTAGTTAGCTGATTTTGTCAGCCGTCTTTCCGCTTTTTTTGTTTTGTACAAGCTTATTGACTAATTCATCATACCCAATTGGCATGCGGTACACATGTACTCACATCATGTATCATACATGACTGGCCTTGAACGAGGCCGGTTCAAGTTCAGCGGCATCATGCACACAAACAGCAACAGCAACAGCAGCAGCAGCAGCAACAACATCAACAACAGACACACAGAGAGTAACAAAAGCAAAGTTGTTTCGCTTTCGGTGTGCAGGCAGCCCGCACACCACCCGCAGCATACACACAAACACACACTGAGTCCAAACACAATTCAAAACACAGACACAGACACGGACGCAGACAGTCTCAGTATCAGTCCAAACCCGGCCAGATAGCGCTCAGTAATTGTTATTGTTCTTATTGTTGTTGTTGTTCTCAAAGTTCCGGCTGAGCTGGCGTGGCATTTTTGTTGCCGCTGTTGTAGCACAATAAACGAGCTTTGTGGCCTGAGGGTTGTGGGATGGTCTCAGCAGTGTGTTTTTAGCGTTTTTGTCATTGCGCATACGCCGTGTGAGCCGTTACATTTTTATATTGAGCCTGCGTGTCACTCCCCACTCTGATGCAGTGGGCTGTGGCTCAAAATAAAATGACCAACAACAAAAAAATTACACAAAATGTGCGACAACATCGCATTCATCATCTGGGTCACTGGACGTGTCCAAAATTGTATATATTTATATATTTAAATATAGTATTTCCCAATAAACCGACCTTGACAGACCTTGAAACGCTTGTTGTTAGTAAAATAATTATCGATAAAATGGCTTCTTTTGTTGTTAGGATTTTTTTTTCTTTCCATAAACATATAATATACATTTACAAAAGTCTTTTATGGTGCATAATCAGAAACCCATATTTGTTATGGGCCCCAATAAATAGATAATTAAGTGATTTAATTTGTATTGCGTTTTGCAACTCTTGAGAAATCAAACTAGAAATTTCTTCTTCGACCTACATGACAAATCAAACAAGAATTGCTGGCTTTTTCGAGCTACATTAAATCCAAATCTAGATACTACTAATAAGTTCAATATTTTATTGTCATAGTCAAAAATGTTTGATTTTAATTGCTTTCGCTTTAAATTATATCACACATTTTGTGTTTGCTTTCTTAGTAAGCAACTCATATATAGAAAGAAGTTGTGGCACATTCTAAGTTAAACATAAAATACCAAGCAAAATAGTTTCTCAGGCTGTCTTTGGGAATCTCCAGTTTCACATTCTAACTTGTTTTGTTCCTTCTTTTGTTGTGCTGTATTTTGTAATTTATTTATTTGTTGTTGTTCTTGTTTTTGTTTGCCCAGTTTGTTTGACTTGGCGCTAGGCTAGCTTGGCTACTGTTCAAAATTCGATGGCAAGAGCTAAATGCAAAGCAACAAGAGATTCCAGTTATTGCGACTGATTTACGGGGTATTTTTTGTGCGTCAGCATATTTGTTTGTTTGTCAATCCGTCCGTCTGCCCGACTGTCCGTCTGTGTGTCGGATTGTCGAATTGGTTTCGCCAGAAAAATGCCAGCCAGCTAACATCAATGACAAACAGTGGACCAATCTATCTGTCTATCCAGATTTCAGACAAACATACCTACTATTTATTTATGCATTGTGCATATGTATGTATACTTTACCATTTTAATTTGAGTTTTATTGTTTTCTGAGTTATAGCGATAACCTTTTGCGCTGCTGTTGTTGTTGTTGTTTCTTTTCGCGCCACAGCGAAATTCCATGCAAGGTGACTTTTTTTGTGGACAGCTTTCTGGGTGCAAATTTGTAATGCAAATTTGAGCGGTTTGCTATGGGCAATCGATTTGGATGATCATAATATATACACACATACATCATACATACACACATAGTTTATTTTTCAGCTGTGCACATAAAAATACCAGATATTTATTAACAATACCGAAAACTTGACTGGGGGCACGCTTTGATGTTATTTCATAAAGAAACAAATAACGGAAAAAATCTTTCTTGAAACAACAACGTTGTCATCCATCTTGAATCTCGTTGATATTTATTATATTTTTGGCACTGTTTATTTATATAGCTATCGTCGCCATATATACTGTATTATTATTATTGTTTTTTGTCCCCGGCTTAAAATCCAAAAATAAAATTCTATCGTACAGGTTACGCCTGAGGGCCGTGGTGGCGACATCGTCGCCGGCCCGCCAATGACGCAAGTAGCACCTTAAGATTTGAAGATGCCAGACAGAGTCGGAGACTGAAACACCGATATAATCTGTGAATGTCACAATGGAAGTTTTAGCTCCCCGCAAGTAAAGTAAGCCAGTAAGAATTTGAACTAGTTTCAACAGCCCCGTGGAAAATTCCAAAAATTTCTAACCGCTGCCCTGTCATTAGACCTGTCATTAGTGCCCTTTCAGATCTCGCGTACCGCTAAACACTCACATTCATCTAAGTATAAACACGAGTTATTATTATTTAAGGTGGCATTTGAGTTTATTTTTAACACCTGATAAGATTTCATTATAATATCTAATTTAGCACATGATCAAAATTCGCATGTCAGTTTACGTTACTTATTTTAATTCTTTTTTTTTTCAATTTCCACGGAAATGTGCAGTGTATTTTTAGCAATCTATGTGTATATTTTTAGGCTCTTCATATTATCATGACTTATAAATAATTATAACCCAACGACATTCGAATGCGGGTCTTTATACTTAAGCACACGTTATTCGGGCCTAATTTTATGATAGATTGTTAATTATCAATCATTGTTTTCAATTTCAATTTAAGATAGGTAAGTACGCACACTCATTAGAATGAGTTTGTGTATAAAAATAGGGTATGGTCAGCAATAACAGGAAAACAAACAAGGTACAAAAAGTAATTTAATCACGTCGTAGATTACATGCATGCACAACTTTGTGGGCTGACGGCCATTTGCTTGATTGGTTATTCTATGATAATGATAATAAATGATAATAGTAGATCGCTGATGATCATTATTAAAGAAGTCAAAGCACACATAAGAAGCCATGGTTTTTGAAAATCGGCTCAGATTTAATCAAGTTTTGGTCAAAGTTGTATCTGGAGACATTTTCACCTGCACTATTTAAGTTTTTACAAGAATCTCGATCGAAAATGATGTTTCCAAATTTAGAAATTGTGCTTTAAAATTGTTTAATTTTTAATCAACACTTTTATAGGCAACACTGAGTTGGTTTTCCTTTGAACAGAGTATCTCATAATACAGCACTGTTGATAAACACATATTTACACATCTTGTGGAATGTGAACACGATAGTACCGCTCGGTACTTTCCCAACAAAAAACTTGGTGCTTTTCTTGGTATGTAAATCCACTTGTTATTGCTATAGCAATACCGTTACTCAAATATTTTGAATAACATTTCGCAATGTAAAATCACATTTTTCTTAGAACTTGAGCAGTTACCCAATAATGTGCAATTTATATCGACGCTATAAATTACTAGACTGCGAACGGAAATGAGTCGAGCCCCTTGGAAATTTCACAATGCAAACGGCAATCAGCCAGAAGATCTTATCTAAAACGTGCAACTAACGACTCAATCAAAATAGGACACATAATAAGGCACACACTATGTGAACATGTATAAGTTTATATATTTATAAGTTTTATTTTTTTATTGGCGTGTGCATCGTATGATTTTCCTAGAAGATCCGGAACGTTAATGGCTGACGTCAAAGATCTTATCGAAAGTAGAGCTGACCCATGTAGAGACATTTGCTATACTTAGCAGCAGTAACAGCAGCCCTTAGCAGGCGGGGGCAGAAAACTGCTGCTAGGCTGACTAAAAAAAAAAAAACAAAAATCGAACGAGACCGTTCCACTGATAAGAGCCCCAATATCATGCTAGACGACAGCCAAAGCATGTACTCCGCAGCCCGAAGGTGAAGTCGAAGTCGCACACAAAAACAAAGACAAAGACGAAGGCGAATGCGAAGGCGTGCTACGTGCGCTGCAGTATTTCACCACACAAGACGGCCGTTTGTTAAGGCAAATAAAAAGCAGTTGGCCTGATAAGGCTTATTATGACTGATCTAAGTGGGGCGTCTTATCAGGTGGTATTACGCCGAATCACGCAGTCCGCAGTCCGCAATTCGTTGTCGTCGTCATCGCTGTCATCGGAAGTCAAAGTACAAAGGCGACGTCATCAACAATACTGCAAAGATGTAACGATCAAAAGCGTTTATCAAATGACGACATCACTTATTAATCAAAAATTTTAAATATATAAACCAAAACAAGAAGAAAATTTCTGTGATTTTTGATTTGAATGACTCATCGCGCTGAGCAAACTACGCATGATTCGTGTGAAAAATGCGTTTCGCTAATTCAAATGCGACAATTGAATACATGATTTTTTGCTTAGTTGTGATTTCGCTGAAAAACTGCGCTTAGTCATAGATTGAACTAAGACCTTTTACGTCGTCACACTTGAAAGTGGATGAAATAATATAAATAAATTTTTTTTTTTTGCTGCACTATGATCTCTAGACAAATACATATATGCAGTTAATGGAAGCCTGTCAGTGCTGGAATTGGACTTTATCGTGCCTGATGGGCAATTAATGATTCATGCATACGTTGATCCAGCGAGCTCGTGTAGCTAAAAGAAAAAAATGCATTTGGAAACTAAACAGGAATTACACAAAAAGTCTATTTGCATTAGTCAAATGAGTCTAGCAGCTAAGCGTATCTCTAAATATTTGTCTTACTGATTAAGCTGGAGAATGTACAAAAAAACAAAAAAAAAAATTAATTAGTTAGGTTGTCTTTTTTCTTTTTTTTTTTTTGAATGTGGCGCCATTTGTCAATGGAATTCAAAACTCGTATTAATTCTCACTTCACGTCTGGTTGTTTTTTGTGGCTTTTGTGTTTGGCAATTTTAGCGATCGCCACTAGCTTAGACACTACATGAAGTGCGCTAGACGCTGCTTGGAATTCCCCTCAATGAAAAGAAAGCCATCAAAAACAGCAGCAACAACAACAACAACAACCGAAACCGCAAAAAGATACAATAATTTAGCCAAGCGGCAGACGATTCGCGCGCGTGTTTGCAAAAAAAAACAACAAGCTATAAAAAGTGGCTATCTTGGGTACGTCGAAGATTAAATGCTCTTGAAGATTGTACTCAAATTTGACTATAATTGTTTGGTAAAATGGTAAAGAGTAATAAAATGTTGATAGTTTTTTTAATCGAAATTTTAGAGTAGCATGTTAAACAGGTGGTGAATTTAGTTAGGTAAATGAAAAAGTTGTTCATACAAAAACTCATCTTTCGACCGATTATAATGTTTTTTTGGTGAGTTTCATTTGAATAACTTACTAAACAAAAAGTGGTTTATACCAGAATCCATTTTTGATCGTTTCCCTGGCAGCTATTTGTTATTGTAATCTTTGGTGCATATAAAAGGAGGTATATTCAAAGTTACATCAAAATAGCTGACAGACTGATGAAATTATAGACATGGCCTACGATGCGTTACAAGCTGCACGACGAAATTTAGAATACCCGCAAGAAGGGTATTAAAAGAGTTAAAGTTGAAGATAATGAAAGAGCAACAACAATAAATAAAAGCCAACTGAGCGAGCACACAATAAATTAAAAATAAAACCAGTTAGCTGGAGACGACGCGCCGGCATCAGCAGCAACAGCGGCAACAGCAACAGCCACAGCCACAGCAGTTGTAGCAGCGGCAGCGGCAACGGGAGCAGCAGCAGCGGGCGGGGCACTTTAAGCCACACACGCGCCACCGCAGCAATTTTCAGCGCGTGAGCTGCCAGCAGCGCAGTCAGCGTCTGCGTCAGCGTCAATGTCGTCGGCGTCGGCGCTTTTGTCATAGATTGTCATTGTCCACGCGACTGCAGCAGCTGAATTCACACGACTCATTGTGGTTTGTTTTCCATTTCAGCGGAATTCGCGGCGACATTCCCAGCGAGTTCCGCAAAAAGTGTCTCTGTTTGGATAGATATGGATACAGTTGTTCTTGCCACCAGAGCGCCTTTGGCACGGCAAAAAATATATTTGACACGGCTTTTCAAATATATTTAGAAATTAGTCAGCAAGCCTTTTACTTTTCAAAACAAAACTTTTGTTTTTGTCTATTTAATAGCGATAATTTTGCAGTATTATTCTAAATCGCTAAAATTATTCAATTCCTCAATTTTGAAGTAAAAAATTAACTGATTAATCGGCAGACAGAAGAAGATATTTATGATTACTCATTAATTTAGCAGAAATAAAATGTTGTATTTTTAATTAAAACAAAATCGAAGAGGTTTTACTTTATATGATATGTGTGTGAGGGGATCTTTGAAGTCAATAATATTTTTGGTATTTTGAATTGTATTTAAAAACAGCAATTAAGAGTAAAGCAAAAAATGCTTCTAAACTTGTCTGTCATTTTTTTTATATATCTCGAATATCTTCCATAGTCAGAGACAACTGTGTTTGGGTATGGAGATATGACACAAGTGTCACGTTGGTTAACAATTTGACGCTGACATTCTGTCAATTAGTGCAGCTTGTGTGGATTGCGGATTGTGTGGGTGTCCGATTGATGTACGAGTCAAAGCTACCGCTAATCGACCGTTTGTCCGTCCGACCATCCGTCCGTCTGTCGCGCAGTCAACAGGTGGCAACGAAGCTGTTTGCACACGCTCCGGTTTTCCCCCGGTGGCATAAGCGTGTGCAGCTCTGATAAAATGGCTCATAAATCAAACTAAATACAATATACAAACACACACACACACACACACACACACACACACACACACACACATGTGTGTCAATAAAACATTTGTTGAGCGTGCTGGGTGAGTTCTATTTTATTTGCCCCATGAAGCTGATTGCCAAAACACAATCAAGTGAAACGAACTTTAAGATGACTTCTTACTTTGCCAACTTATTTTTTGCTTCTTGTTTGTTTCTAAGTGAGAGTGCGCAAAAACCAAGTAGCATGAACAAATTTGCTGAAGACGCAAATCGTGGCACGTTTTGGTCATTACGATTCATTACCCATCCCAAGTCGTTGGCCAGCTTTTGTTGTTTCCCCCCGTTGTTCTTGTGCACACGCAAAAACGCAGCACGTTCTTGCGAAATCAAAAACATAATTGCTTTACTCTTTTCATTGGAAATATAAACGGTTTTATTCGTTTCGATTTTGTTAATTGGTCAATGTGTTTGCATAACCCATACACAAATCAGCATATCTCTTAAGTGTTTTATTGGCAGATTGGTTTTAATTTCGTTACATAAGCAATGAGTGTGTCAGTGTGTTCTAAATGTGTTCATTTCCTCTGCTGTTTTTGCTTTGCATCGACAAAAAAAAACACTGAGCTCGTCATGAAAATTGAAATGCGATGCGACATTTTCAGTTGGGGATAACCGTATTATGACGAATTTCAAAGCACTTACCTTACTCCCATTCCTTGGAAGGGCTCTTCGATAAGTGCAATTAATTGAAACGACAAACAAATGAGTTTTTATTAAAAAACATAAATTTTCGGTTTCGCTGAGAGGCAAAGTGTTAGCGAATATTCCTCAAAGTAAGAAATATAATTTGTAAAATTTAAAGTTTAATAATTACATAGCATAAAGTTCACTTAAAAATATTGAGACATTAAAAATGTAGTGAAATAAATAATTTAAAATAACTACAATCAATTAAGGATATAAATAATAATTTACATAACGCTGGCTTATCAAACTATTCAAGCAACTGAAATGTTACAAAACTATTTTTATTGCGAGTATGAAAGGCAAGCAAAGAGTTTTGTCACGGGAACAATTTCATAAATTATATATGGCTACTAACTCATTGTAATGTTGCCTGTAGCTTGAATAGTTTTCGTTATCGCCCTGTGTAGGGTGCATCCACAAGTTTTTCAAACTGGGGTCAGTAAAATCAAAACAAAAAACACAAAACGAAAAAAAAATTTCTTAAGAAATTGCCAACTGTCAACTTATTCGTCTTGGAATTCAAAGTCAATGCAACGCTTACATAATTCGCTCAACACTACTTTTACTTACGTAAATCGAAGGTGTGAAAGACGCTGCGCAGCAATAGCAGAAAGAAAACAGAGTAAAAAAAAAGGAAATTTCACAACTGAACACAAAAGAACTGACAAGCGCTAAGAATTGATTCAAATGGAAAATAAAATAAAGTTTGTTTTTTCTGTGGATGATAGTCCAATTAAAAATATGTAGTAATAATGAAAATAATTACCACCACAATCCACAGTGAATGTCGATGAGCAGGCAGAGCAAAAGTCAAAAAAAAGCAAAAAAAAAAAACCCACAAAAGCTTGCTCGATTTCGACGCGTCGCGACGAAGGCGGAGGCGGCAATGAAATCGTTCAAAGATCGAGCGGCACGTGCCGCGGTCGGCGTCCGCGTTAATAGTAAAGAGCAACAACAACAACAACAACCATAAACTTGAACAACAAACAATGCTCATTTGCAAAAACATGGCGACGTGCAGTTGCTCGCGAAAGCGCAACGCAACGCAACGCAACGCGACGCAACGCAGTCGTCGACCGATCGATGGATTTGTGGTGGATTATTGATTGCTGTTGCGGCTGTTGTTGCTGCTGAATTTTTCTGGCTGCCCCCCCGGGGTTAATGGAGCATAATGGCGTGCTTAATTAGAATGTACAAAAAAGAAAAACAAAATACATATATATATATAGATATACATACATATATAAAGAGCGAGCGAGCGGTTTTTAAATTATCAGCAGCGAACACAGTCAAAAAAGCCTCTCACATTCCAAGAAATTTTTGGATGGTAAAAGTATTTGCGACTAAGTGTGTAACATATTTATATATTCACATTTCGATGATAACACTAGGCAGCAGGAATGCGAATTTTATGATGTTTCTTAATAGGAATTCATTGAAAAGTCGACTTGAACCTCAATATGAGTTCATCTCCGTCCACATCATTTCCATATCCATATTATTCATATCAACTCTAAGATCGTAACGACCATTCTGAAATTGATCTGAATTTAATTTTAGGCAAATTTGCAGTTTTTTGTTTTTATTTTCACAAGCTTAACAATTAGGTAACTTTAATTTGCACTCAAGAGAGTAATCGATTATATTTAACTATTATTTTCACTTCATTTTCTTCTTTCTTACTTTTTAAATGAGTATCTTTTTAAGGAATACTAGTTTGTTTTCCAATTCCATTGTTGGCTAGTGTTATAAGTGTAGATTCTCATGTGGTTGATAGTTCAGCTGACCATTGGTCCGCCCAGGTTAAGCCACACATCACATAGGCATTTCATGGACACTTTCCCACTGATAGGGCAGTGTGGCTGCTGTCTAAAGTGGCGGGAACTGGGCCTTTTGCTGACGCACGAGATGATTATCAAAGCAGTAGCTTCGGAGGCGACAGAGGCGTGTCGCGCGGCAATCAGCAGCGGGCAACATGTGGAGACATAGTGCCAATTGAGCATGTTGCTCGTGCTGTCAGCCAGCTCGTGCCGATTGCGACTGTCGCCCGATCGGTCTGTCGGTCGATCATCAAATTCGTTTTAGTAATCATCATTAGTAGTCCGCTGCCTACGTGCAGCTGTATGAGTATGCACATATGTACATATACACTGATATATATGTCTGACCAGACGCGGCATATTTTAGCCAAAGGTCAAGCGCAGCCGTCGGTAGAAACTCATCAAAATCCAAAATACAAGTCGCATTCATAAATCAAAGCTGTTTTATGGTTTCCATTTTTTTTTTTTCAATTTTTTACGAGCTGTTGTTGAAATGTCGCCGCCGTCGGAACCCCCAGGGGCTAAAACTGAACTGTGCCACAGACTTATCTCAGCGAGCGAAGCATTTCCGTTTAGCAGGAACAACAATTCGCATGAATTATTTGCTAATGCTGCTGCAGTTGATCTGTGTGCTAACTGGTTCCTGACATCTGTGTTTATCTGACTAAGACCCCCCTACCCCCCTACCCCCAATCGATCCCCATCTCAACTTGAGTGCTCATTTGCAACTGTAGTTTGCTGTAGCGTAGCCGTTTTCTCAGAAATTTTATAATTGCTTATCTCAGCTAATGGCAATGGGTGATCAAGAAAACCCTTGAGCTTTGTCACCAGAAATTTCCAAAGCTACTCAACGCATAGCCTTAAGGGTCGTCAACTTCCCTATTTGCGCATACAAACTTATCAGCAACAATAGGTCTTATGCGGAACTATTTCCACATGGCCGTTGAACTGTGTCTTGCAAATCAAAAGATGTGTACAAGTTTGAATGAGATTTCAATTGCAAAATCAATTGAAGGAAGTGCGTTTTCCAACTGATATATTCCATGACTAAACCAAGATATCTTCACAAATCATTACATTTTAAAAACAATGTGATATCTGCCCAATTTTTTGACTTACTGCCAAAACTATTTGGACTCACTGTGCGTGCCAGTCATTTGGTTTACAAATGCGGAACCATTGGCAAGGTTAGGGGCTGACATTTTGGCACTGGGCCAGTTTCTACCCTCAAAGCAAAAACCATGTGTGGTATTAAGGTTAACGTGTCAATTTAATTTTGATAAGGCTTTAAGTAGTTTCGCTGCTTTGCGCCATTTGGTTATTGAGTGCCATTAAATAATTTATGTGTTGGTATTGCGCGGCTATTTATGGGGTTTCGGTGGTCAATGTTTAGACCGAGTATTTTGTTTACCTAGACGCCGTTTTCAGATCAGATTAGATTGAATCGCATTTTACTATATCATGATTGATGGTTTATTTTTAGCTAATTTGGATTACTAATATTATTATTTATACGGCTCGCCTGCTGTGCTAATCAACGTAAAATACAATTTTCAATCATTGAACAGTGAACATTGGGTCTGTCGGGCTTTTCCGCGCCCCAAAACTGATTCTTCGGTGGGGGGGTGTTTCATTATCTTGATACACATACCAGTGGGCTTATCATTAGGGAATGACTGATGGCATTAACATAGTTTCTGACTTCCGGCGTACTGCGTCCCAACGAAGTTTGTGTTAAGCTTCACATATATTTTTTACAGAAGTTGTAGTCTTAAGTTAAAGTGTAGCTTGAATTGTTATCAATTTTGCGAATCCACTTGAAAATCAACAAATATTTCTAATAAATTCTTTCTATGATTATTTTGACTTAATGGATTAACAATTGGTTTGATAAGCTTTGTATTTAAAAATGTAAAAATGAAATGGGGTTTTTTAAAGGGGAAAGCAGATCTCAGCGACGAAGTATACCATAGTCAGTTCAAGTTTATTTTATTTAATCGATAAATGCTTCCCATTGACATATACAATTTTAATTTGAACAAGTGGGTTCAGGGTATATCGTGGTCGAGCTCAGTCAACAACACCATTCTTACTTGATTTTAGCATCAACTAATTACTTGTGGCTTTCTCTTTTTTATTTTATTTTCAGCTAATAACCTTTTAAAATATTCTTGAGACTGCTGATTTGCATTTTCTCAGTTGGCTGCTTTTCTGGCTCCCGTTTGGATAACTATATCGCGTTCAGAGTCGCGCCCACTCGACTATAACGCAAAGTCAATAACACTTGCGAAAATTGATCAAAAGAGCGCACGATAAGCACGAGTGCCGCTGTAAAAAAAAAAAAGTATCATAAAAAAATAGCAAAAAAAAAATAACCAAAAAAAAAAATAACAAAAACAGAAACCGAGCACAACAAACACCCCCTCTGAATGTGAATGTGAATGCGTGACCAGTTGCCTGCCTATCAACTCCACCGACTGCTGTTGCTGCTGCTGTTGCTGCTCCCAGGTGGCGAGTGCGACTCTAATCATGAGATTCATAACTCGTGCTTGTGATTATATGGCGACAGCAGAAAGCAGAACGCTTATCAGCAGAGCGATAGGCTGTTAGGCTGATTGCGGGGAGGGAAGTGGTTTGCTTTGCCTTTTCGGTAGGCAGGAAGGTGTTTTATATCTAGATAGGGGCATGGTGTTTTGCAAGTGCCATGACGAATGCGTTACAGTGGCTGTTATTTACACACGCACACACCCACACACACACACAACGTAACGAAGCAATGAACTGTGCGTTGTTGAAAAATTTTCCATGAATTTGTTGTACATTTTTGTCGTAATTGTTTTGCAGTATTTGTTGTTGTTGCTGTTTGTAACATTTACTGTGTATACGCCGCTGTTGCTTTTATCAATAATTATTTTGTTGTGCTCGCTGAGAGTCGAGTGTTTTTTTCTTATCAGCACCTACATAAACACGCATGCCAAAAGAGGGGGAGGCAGGTGGAGTGGTTGGCTTGGGTTGGCTCGCGGCCGGTCGTGTGACACAGACACAATCACGTAGGCCGACAGCACGATCGACCGTTTGGACTGTGTGTGAGTGGGTTGTGGAGGGTGTGGGTGGGATGTGAGGAGGTCTTGTGTGCAAAAAGCGCAGTGTGCCGTGCTCATCTATAATTAGCACAACAACAGCAAACAGCAAACAGAAACAAAAAATGCAGCGAATGCAACAATTACAGTAACAAGCACAATAAGAATATAATCAGCAAACTGCCGATCGCCTGTTGCCATGTAAAATGTTAACCAGACCCTACCCAACAGTTTGATAAATGCCATCACTCCCCGCATACCAGCCTCAATTTGCGACCCGTCACAATTTAACAATAGCATTCGATGATCGTCGTCGCTTGTTAATTGATTGACGCAGCAACTGTTGCAGCCTACCTTGTCGCCTTATCGACGATGATACATATATCAAACGTATGATAGTTGCCAGGCGACTGTTGGTGGCCATTTTAATGGTTGTCATGGCTAAGAGCAGCATAGCGACAAAAATCGTATGTGAAATTTAATGCAATTTAATGTAGCGGCCATTATTCAACGGGTAAAATAATTAAACTTGCAGCAGCAGCAGCAGCAGCAGCAACATCAGCAGCAGCTGTGGGGTGTTAACTTGCTTAACGTGCATCAAGTCACTGGCAATTATGAGAGGCAACCAGTGCCAGGATGCAGGGCCAGGGCCTCACTTTGATTCGCCATAAATGCAAATTGCAACAGCAACAACAGCAACAGCAAGCTTCCAGTCAGCCCTTGTGTAATTGAACAATTTGCTGCGCTCGACCAGGCAGCTGCTGTTGCAACAGCAACAGCAACAGCAACAGCAACAACAACACCAACAGCTGCAGCATCAGCAATGGCGTCTTTAACCACTGTGGTCTCATATGAAAGTTGGTGTTAGCTTTGCAGAAAGTGAAACTGTTTCACTTCTTTGCGATAGTCTATCAGCTAGTTTTACAAATATAATTCGAGGCTATTAATTAGTTTAGACATATACATTTATTGCATTATATTTTAAAATTCTAATTTGCATTGTTTTCATTGCACAGTCCCACAAATATTGTCTCATAGCAAACAACCCGCTTTGGGGAAACAAGCAATGTTTGGCTTAAAATAGAAGCACAAAATATTTCAAAATGTTTGTAAGTTTTATTAACTGTGTGGCATAAAGGAATCAGATATATATGAAATTATTTACACAATATTTGCTAGAAAACCAGCCTCTCAATGGAACCAAGCACCAACTTTTTTCTTATGTTGGTCACACTGTGCGGTTACTTTCAGTTCCGATCTCTGCGACTGGTTGTTTATTTAGGCTCAACCGGCTCCCCAAAGCAGCAACAGCAACAGCAGCAACAGCAGCAACAGCCGCACACGAAGCTGACAATAACAACAACAATGACAACGACAACGCAACTCAGGGCAAACAAAGGCGTTGGCCATAACAACTCAATACCAATACAAGGGGCAGCAGTGGCCAGCCAAGATGCGATTGAGATCGTTGTCAGCCCATCCCAGAGTCGGAGACTGCAACTGAAACTGTGACTGAAACTGAGTCTAAAGTGTAAGTCTGGGTCTGAGTCTGTGTTGCAGTTGCAGTTGCCGTTGTTGGTTGTTCATTGGTCATTTATGCAAATGGCCTTGATTTCCACGTAAATTGAACATCAGCGTGGCATTAGGCATTGGCATTGGTGTGAACCACTTGCATTCAGAGTCCGACACTGAGCACTGACTAATTAGATTCAATAGGCCCAAGCAGGCGTATGAGTAATATAACACACACAGTCGACGTGTCAATATTGATATATTAGTAGGGTTTTCAATTTTTTTGTGTGAGCTGCTGCGACGGTTCAACGTCAACGACTCCTAAACAAGAGCGCTGCGCCGATGTGTGTGTGTTTTTTTTTGCAATAAGGCAATAAGGCAAACAAGAGCAAGTGACTGTCAAATATTGACAAGATCGAGAGATAAAGACAGAGCACAGAGCGCAGAAAATGACGGGAGGTTACCCAGTCAGACGGCTGACAGTAGACACCTGAGGAAAACAATAAAACATATTGGGGGCACCTACACCCCTCCTCCCTCAACCCCAATGTATATACGCTACTTTACCGAAATTAAAAAAGTACTCGCCCCATTCGTTTCCCACTTGGCACCTGGAAACGCCCCCTGGAGCCCCCCCTACTCCACTGCCACCATGAACGTGTTGCGATTGACGTAAATGCTGCGGTTCTTTTACAAAATAAAAAAAAAACAAAAGCAAGCAGCAAAACGGCCCAAGTACAACAATAACCACATTTTAAATGACGCGTGCTGTGCCGTCGCCACCAACACGCACCACCAACCCGCACCACCATCACTGCTGCTAGCGCCTATCGTCTGTCGTCTGTCGTCTGTCGCCATTCCTCTGATAAAAGTGTTTAACATTCATTAAGATTAATAAAAGCAGCGGCACGAAACGAGTTTCAAATAATTTTTGTGCGCCGACAGTCGCCTGTCGCCTGTCCTCAGCCCCTCACCTCCCAATCCGCAATCCCTTGCCTAGCACAATCCCTGTGCCACAACCAAATATTTCTCTACTGTGATTTTTTACACAAATACACCTTTTTTTATACGTTTGAAGAAGGTGTATTAATTTTGTTTTCAAGTTTGTAACGCACTGAAGATGTTTCTGAACCCATAAAGGGTACATATATATTCTTGATCAGCATCAGCGAGTCTATATAATCATTGCTGTTTGTCCAACTGTCCGTCTCTTTCTCAGCTTAAAAGCGATCCTGAGGAAACTTGGTATACATCTTTTTGCTTCGCTTATTTTTTAACACTATATTATAAAGTTGCCATAGGATAATTGGTCAAACGATTTTTTATAATATTTCTTAGTAAAATATCTCAAATTCATAAAACGAGCCCGTTTTAATCGGGAATTGATGTCACCTCTTTCCTTGTTATTTAATATAATTTCATATAATAATATGACTAGAGAAATGAGAAATACTCAGGTCGAAGTCAAACGGGAAACAGAAAACATATAAAAATCAAACTCGTCTTAATACCATTCCAAATTGCGAACTACATTTTATATATCAGCAGATTAACTCCGGTCTACAAGGGCATTTAATATTTGGCCTGCCTGGGATAACCGTTCTTCTTGCTTAAAATTATTATTCAGTTTTTTTTTCAACTTTTTGCATGCTTGGCAAAAAAATGCACGCGACAAAGCCCATAAAGCAGCAAATATTTGTTGTCTAATTTTTCAACTGGTTCTTGTCGTCGTCGTCAACTATTTAAATATGCGCCATGCATATTCCCTCGCCGAACAGATTCAAGTGTTATTTATTTGTCTCGAATATATAAATATATATATATTCGTATACACATTCGAATGGCTTATTTTGCAAGCGAAATCCGAATTTATGGAGTTCGGCGTGACGTGCACGTTGCAACAACGCCCGGCCATGAATAAATACCAACTTACTAATGGCCTGGCCATTTGGGCATTAGCATTGATCGCCGAATGGGATTGAAATACCATGCGAGCTCAAGCAGGAAGTCGGTCGTCTCATCTCACAGCTCACAGAATACATGTCGCAGCTTAAATCTCAATTTGTCTAAATTTACGTGTTTTTTTTTTTATCGTCTTAGAGTTATAGATGGCTACATTTGAATTTAAAAGTATATCGATTTGTGCTTAGGTTTTCATATAGCTTTGCAAGCGACCTTGACTAAACCTCTTTTAAATCGAATTTATTTTATAAAAAAACCAGCACAAACATTCCCGAAATTCCGAAATTTAAGATTATTGAAGTCTTGAATGTAGGCCAAAAAAAACGGAATGACGCAGGCAAGACTTAAAAACAACCACAACTACCCAACAAATACGAGTATTTGAAGCGCCAATGAATATTCATAAGCACTCATCAAGCTGCGGTTTTTGCCAAATTTTTAAAAACAACTCACATTCATGTTGTATACATACCGACTTTATTCCACTAAAAATCGTCGCCCTTCGAGTTATAATGTATTGTGCGGCATTTAACATAAGCTTGTAAATAAAATAACTAATTTCTTTAGCAGCGGATAAATATTTATTTCAAATTAGCATATAATCGCTGACAAACTCACCCAGTTGCCCGTTTGCCTGATTAAATGGAAAGGCGACTCCGGAATCTCGAGACTTTTTAATTGTTTTCATGATGGACCAATCGCCGTTTGACGTCAATGCCATTATAAAAACAAATACCTATTTTTGCCAAAGACGCCCGGCAACCCCCTCTCATTTCGTTTGGAAAAACTGAAAACTGGTTCTTCGTTGTCGTCTATGTGCCCCAGTCCTAGACCAGACCAAAGCCAAGAAACATTCTAGTTGCTGTTTTCATAACAGCTTAGCTTGCACAGAATGAAAACCGTGACATTATTTACAGCACGAACTGTTGCATCTAACTAAAAGGGAGGCACTGGGGGGCACTGGGTTCATGTGACTGGCTAAACAGTGTATCGCACTTGTTTGCTTGATTTGATTGCTCTGGCGACGCGATTTCTGCCAGCGTTCGTTTGGGTAAATTTCCATAGCGTCAACATTTTTATTTTTATTTGTTTGTTTGTTAGTTTATTTTCATAGAAATCTGTGAGATAGTCCAACACGGATCTCTCTGGCTACAACGAATTGCGGTTACCCTTAGCAATCGCTTCTTTACAAATCTTTAACAATAGCTACACATTTATGATATCAATTTCAACTATATAACTATATATACCAGTGTAGTTAATTGCTTGGAAACCTTCCTCGATTTGGTTAGACTCAGCCTTGACGACAAACGGCGCTGTACTGCACTTCAGATTAGGGTAGTTGTAGTGTTGAAATGTTGTTGTGGACCTTGTTATCAGTGCCGCACGCCGATCGCAAGTCACAAATGTGTTGGACCCGTTGCCTGATTGGTGTGTCTATAAAAAGCTATAGTAATATTTAGCTAGTGTGCTCTTATCAACCCAGCCCCCCACCCAGCCTCTCAACTCGCCCTCAACTGTGCATACTAAAAGTGTGTGTGTGTGCGTGTGTGTGTTTGTTTGTGTATATGAATTATGTTATTGTCACGCGACCTTCTGCGTCTGGTTCACGTGTTGCCCGCTCGCCACACGATCTTTGCGTGATCCGCGAGTCGGCCGACTTCCACTGGAACCAATAAAAATGTGCATTGTGTGTTTTGAGTTTTGTGAAGTGTTTCGTTTGATAAAGGCAATTAATGTTGATTATTTTTGGTCGCTTTATTCAATACGATCAACGCCTAGCAACGCAGTTTTTAATTTTTTTGGTGTCAGTAAAATATTCCGTTCGTCAAATTTTCTGGTGGAAACGTGATAAACATTTGACGGTGTCGGAAAGCTTCCAAAAACGTTACATTGGGCATGGAAAATTTACACAGTCCGTGTTGGATTGAAAAGTGGCAGGCCTAGTCTATGCAGATGTCGATAAGCAGTACAGTGTGTATTCCATTAACACCCAGTCTCCAATCGATCTCTAGCGAGTCGTCTGTCTGGGCTGATGGTGCCTCGTAAACTGTTCGCACAAATTCTAATTTGTGTCATCGTAAATAGCGTCCGGTTATTAATTAAGCTAATGATTTATGTGTCGTAAATCGCAGTTAGCCACTGCCCGTTGGCCGTCTCTCGTTGCCCATGTTGAACGAAGTAGCTTGTTATGACAAGCCGTTAATAGCTTTTCCCATTACGAACCTTGAGCCTGGGTCTGGGTCCGGGTCTGGGACTGGGCCTGGGTCTTCAATTAACGCACCAACACCAAATAACCACAAGTTACGTGCTAAGATCCCGTTGCCTGACTTGGTTTGGCATCCGTATCGTTATCGGTATCCTTTAAGGTATTATTATTTTTAATTAAATTTTACATGTTCAACGCTCAACGGCGTTCCTTTTAATTGAAATGTGTTAAAATTACTTTGAAAGTGTGAAGTCCAAGTCCGTTCCCGTTCCCGTTCCCGTTCCTCAGGCGTCGATCTACCCAAAAACCCTTCACACCTCTCCTCTATTTCCTCTGCATCGCACCGCACTGTTTCGTCCTCTTGGCGTTGCCGACTTTCGCAATTTACGCCGTCAATTTTCACGCCCCAAACATCAACGGCATGGAGAGCTACATCTTTTCGCCGATCTTGTGTAAGGTGCCGTTGATAAATCTAAAGGCTACCTCCGACTGCTCCGACTGCTCAGTTGGCTTAATTGATATTGCTTGCGGGCGTGAAAAATATTTGTGATTAGCCAACGGGCATTTTTTTACTACTAGAATAATAGTAAAAAGATTTCAAAAGTGCCCAAAACGATAGAACCTTTTGCAATTTCTTTAACGTGGTCAAAGATAAAAAAGAAACGTTATTCTTCTGGAGTCTGATTCTGCACCCTTACTTAAATGACTAGCTTAAAATACTTGCTGAAGTGTGTTAAATATTTCTCACTCTTTTTCTCTACTTAACCTTTTAAACTTTCCTATAAATGCCTAACATTTTTTTGTTTTATTTTTTGTTTCTTCGTTTATTGTATTATTAAAACCTTCTTTTAAACTGTTGACAGTTATTTGTGAACGTTAAATAAATAAAAATGATCCCAGAACATTTGTTGATACAAATATTTATTATGATTTTTTTCTTCAATTTTTCTCATTTTATGGACAAGTTCGTGGTCTTATTTTTGTTGTTGCTTCAAATCGGAAATCCAACTAAAACATACACCCACACACACACACACACACACACACACACTCACACATGCCCCAATTATATTGAGTCGTCACATAAACAAATGAAAAATTCCAAATTACACAAAAAGCAGCCAATAAACGGCAGGGAAAAACACAAAAAATAGAAGAAGAAGAGCAAACAACAACAACATTTACAACAACAACATTATTTATTAGGCATGTGCACACAACAAGGTCACCGAAAAAATATATATCAGACAAATGCTGACACATTTAACTGATAAACTGATAAAACCGAAAAGAGACGAGCCCTGAAAAGCAATCGAAACTCAAGTAAAAAATTGAAGCCCACAAACTGTTAATAGATAAATGCTATCTGGGAGGCAAACGAATTGATAAACTTGACCCAGTTTTTCTCCTCTTCCCTCCCGCAGTCCCACAACAACGAGCACCGACCTTGGCGATAATATTAAAAAAAAATCCAAGAAGCGCATTAAAAGCACAAAAAAGGAAAAGGCTATCACAACCAGGATGAGCCACATTGCGTGACTACAACGTCGATGATGACTGCCCAGCTCCAAGCTCCAACGCTGGTGGCCCTCTCAGTGTGTGTGTGTGTGTGTATGTGTGTGTGTGATCTTTCGTTTTGGCGCTGCAGCTCATTTCCATATTTGGACCATTGGCGGCGGTTGCGGCTGCTGTTGGTGCTGCATCTGCGGCTGCATTGTGGCAACCTCGTGTGCGGCGACCGCCAACAGACACGCTGCAGGTTCAGGCCAGGTCCAGAGCAACTTGCAACAGCAACTTGTGTCCATTCATGTGCCGCTCACTGTTCGCTGTTTGTTGTTTGCTGGCAGTTGCAGTTTTGCAGCCGGCGTCGCGGCGCACTCAATTACTATAATTTGCCAGCGTCGAGAGTCTGTGTGGCAGGCAGTCTGTGCGCAGTTCGAGGCGCTGGCTTCCAGCTACTGATTGAATTTCAAATTGCTCAATTTTTGGGGGCAGATTTGCGGCCATCTTCCAACGCTGCTGCAGCAGCATCTTTCAAAAGCGAAATTATGTTATTTCCAGCGATAAACTGTTTGTTCCTGCGGCAACCGCCAACATCCAGCGACCACCATGTGTGTATGTGCCCCACCACCAGCAGCGACTTTCCGAACTCTTCGCTTCGCGCCGTGGTAATTAAACAGGCCCCGAAAAATGTTTGCTCTTATCTTCAAGGGTTCCCAGCTCTAAAATACCCTGCCTAGCCGGGCATATTAGCGCAGCTGTAGAGAAACCACTTTCAGGCTGAGCTAGATATAATTTTGGTTAATTCATTCCATTCAAGTATCGATTTGAAGTATCTAGAATTTAAAACGGAATATTGCTCAACATGGCCAGGAAGATCACACAAGGAAAAATGAAGCAAATAGAAAAACACATACAAAATTTGAAATAGAGTATTGAAACTGTGTCTAAGCTGTAGGCGGAGCAAAGAAACCGTTTTCTCTGATTTAAGGCGCCGGATGTTATTAATTAATGCCAGCGAATGAGTTGGGGAAGATCTGCAGGCCGGCGTTATATGGAATTTATTTGTTAGAGGCGGCAACTAATCAGCTAACAAGCCGGTCACGCCGCAGACGCAAACACAGACGACAGGAGCCATTCAGAGGGAGAGAGGCTATCAGAGTGGGAGATAGAGAGGGAGAGGGAGAGAGATGGTTAGAGCGAGATAGAGAGAGCAATGACTTTATAAAGTTGTTCTGCATGCGCCTCCGATTTTGGCGGCGATTTTGCTTTGACGCGGTTTTTCCATTCATTTGCATACTTTGCATTGGCTGGCTTTGGGTTTGCACATGGCGACCAGACGCGGAATATATTCACTTAGCTCTCGGGTATCTTGGACACACGCTCCAGACGCGCCAATCCGCGCATCCATTGGGACTCGTAAATGCCAAACCGCAAAGTGCATTTGCAACGTTTTTCGCATATTGCAGCTAATTTCTTGCTGTTTGTCGGTTGGTTTTTTTCGTTTTTATTTTTCTTAACTGCATTTATGCGAAGTATTTCAAAAGTGTGGGAATGAGAGTTGGTTTGGAATTCGGATTGGTTTGCTTCACTGCCGACGAGTTAGGCAACTTGGTAAACAAATATATTTATATAAATACATATTTATATGTATATAAATATGTATCTGTGGTTCATTCAAGCGTTCAAACAGATAAAGTCACTCAAAATAGTTGTGCAACAAGCTCAAAATAACCCGCTTTCGCTTAAAATATACAAATTTAAGTATAGAGGAAATAGAACAAAGCTTTGAATAGTTGATTGGCAGAAATAGCTTTGCTTATATTAGTCTAGCAAATCATAACAAATACTTATACCCTGCACCTGAAATGAGCAAATGTAACAGACACAAGGAAATTCCATAACCGACTTCAATAGGTATATATAATAATGATCCGGATCAACAGTCGAGTCGATATAACCATGCCTCTGTTTTGGGATTTACGATAATCACAGTGGCTTCAAATTGATATAGAAAATACATTGACACATTATTGCCATAGAGTTGAGCTCGAAAATGAATTCCCATATCTCAGCAGGTGGTGAGTTCAGTTCGTGCTCCCTCCCCATTTGTTTTAATTTATTCAATGCCCACTTTGCTCAAGATCAACAGTCCAAAGTGAGTGAGTAACCTTCCCACAGCTAGTTACACGCTCCATTCCATTTTGGGGATGGTGCGACAATTTGGCGGCTTGGCACCACCGAAATTGGTAAGGTGCCCTCAGACTTTCATGCTTGGCTGCCCCGGCAACCGACTCAAACAAATACAAGTACACATTTCACACAGCGTTCATTTCGAGCATTGGGCATGCGTTAAGTGTTTTAAATAAACAAGCTCAAATATTATAATTTTAACTATTAGCCTTAACGTATTTTGTGTGTGTTATATAGCAATCTGTCAATTATGCTAACTGAGGCAAGACCTCAACAACAATTACGCTCTGAATCGGATCGTGTGATCGTTGATAAGTCGGGCATGTGTTCAATCAGCTGAGCGTGTCGGATGCAAGAGAATGGCCCAAAGTCGTTGTTAGTTTTCAGTTATGGAGCTATTATTACGCAGAGAGCAAGAGTATGAAAGCGAAAATGTGTTAGAGTCAAAGTTACAGATTTCAAACGAGAGTTTCATAAATAACCTTAGCATACTTTTTGGGGCAGAAGATGTGAAGCTTCGCTCGACCATTTTTGAGCAAGTCAGGATTAAACATGAGAATGGAAAGAGTATTACTATTAGATTTGAGTTTTAGAAATTTAATTCAGATTGAAATTAAATTTAGAGATAAAGTTTTACTTGCATATTCAATTTTGGCATTTGTTTTTTCATGAAAATTGTTTTCCACTAACGACTATCAGTTTATAATTTGATCTTTGCAGCTTGAAGGAATTTGTTTATTTAATAAACGGAGGAAGAGAGAGAGAGAGAGAGGGGGTTAGAGATGAGATTGCCTAAAACTTCATGCCGCTTGGGCCTGCCAAGTCATTCAGATCTAAGACCCTTTTTGTTTCGCTATACCCCCACTCCAATTCGAAATCCAATTCCAACTCCGACCGAGACTCTTAGTCATATCATTAGGCTGGCATCGCCTTCGCTCTCGGCTCACCTTATGCAATTTTGCCTGTTTAGAGCATGCTTTCAACGTCGGCAAAGCTAAAGTACAGGCCAACTAACTAGCTACCAACAACAGCGTGCTACTATTAACGCTCCACTGACAGCAACAGCAGCAGCAGCAGCAACAGCAACAGCAACAACAAAAAACACGCATCACACATATACTAAAACTGAAACATACAAATCAGCCGAATGAAACATCGACAGAGCAAAATGCTAAAACGCGGCTGTTAGCTGTTTTGCTGTTTGGTAGTAGGAGAAGCCAACGAGCGTAGAACGCTGCGAATCAGCGATGCGATTTGATGGATATTAAAATGACCGTAAAAAGGAATTAAGGTCTACCAGACTTGGCGTTCATGCCACCGCAGCACAGTTGCAATTGAGTGAATATGCCGAGGCAAACAAAACGAACACATCAACAGCAACAACAACAACAACAATAAGGCATACAACTCATGCCAAGCAAGATTTTTACATATCCACAGAACAAATATGCCATATAAAATGCCCAAAAATGAGCTCCGGCCTCGGCTGGCACTCAATGTCGGCAAAGTTGCAAGGGCCTCCTCCAGAAAAAGAGAGAGAATAATACCCGAGAGAGAGACGACAAAACAGACGACACAAATCACACGCAAGCCAATGACTTAAGACTCGGAACGGGGGCAGGGGACGCAAACCACAAAACTTAATTAGTGTCATGTTGTACGCAGGCCGAGACAAACGGAAATCGGTGCAACTAACTGCAGGACTCCAATGTCGGACGATGCTGTTGCTGATGCTGATGATGATGATGACTTCCACACATCACTTGTGCAGCAAGTGTCAGCAATCAGACAGACCGACAGACAGCAAACCAGGGCTGCCTTAAGAGTTATTTTATTGGTTAAAGTTAAAATGTGCCTAAGATATGCAAATCGTATCAAGCACTTCTAAAGAACATTTAAATGCATTTTACTTTCGTTGCTTATCCATCCCTGAGTAAAGCATCTCATCTTTCCGCGTTTCCTTAAATTTGTCGGCTTGTCTGGTTTTCCTACACGCTTTGCTGAGATGGTTAGAAAATATAAAAATAAAGAGATAAGAAAAGTGTAAGTGTTTTGCCATATCTTCGATCTTTAAGTGGACTTATTCAAGTATGCAATGCAGAGTGCGAAAGAGTATTGCTCGCTTCGAGACAACCCGTGGATAACAGTTCTTGCTTGGCAAACGCGAGCGTCTTAAACGAGTCTGTCGGTGGCACACGGAGAGAGTGATTGCGATTGCAGCCAAATTTGACTGATGAGCGACCCACACAACGCTGCAGGCCGCTTTTTAGACCACAGACAGACAGACAAATGTGTGCCACAGCGATAGCCCATCATTTGTGGCAGCGGGGCAACGTGTGAAGTCCATCAATCGTCGTCTGTGTCTGGCGTGCGACTGTGCCGGCTGCCCCTGCTACCTGCCCCTCGTTGCTGCCACACGGCTACTTTGCCTCGTGGTCAGTCAATGCCAAAAAGTATGGTGCACCTGGGTGGGCAACAGTTTCGTTTTCATTTTTATGTTTGTCTCTTGTCTGCCGACTGTTCCCCCTTCTTCCACACTGGAGGAACTCACACGTTGTCGCGGGCACATTAATCATGGACAGACGACGGCTCCAAAAGTAAATAACAGCAACAACAACAGCAATTCAGGAATCGTATCCCCAATTAGTCGACCAGTGGGATTTGCCCTGGACTGACTAGGCCAAGCATCCTGTGTGGCCAGCCTGGTTGTGCTTAAATGTGGCCGCTGATTTTTAGACTGTGTTTTTTTTGTTACATTTTTTGTTGAATTTTTTGTTTTGTTGTTGTTTTCTTTTCGAACGCTTGGCCACAAATTGCTGAGGCAAAACGTTCGTCTCAATGGTTTGGCTTTTAGCTTTTGGTTGCGCCTCGCTTGTCGCACTCTTCCTTTATGCCGCTGCTCGCTGGCCACGCGTGTGCTGCTATTGAAACCGTTCCCACACCCCCTGCCACCCAGCGCTCAACCACCCCTCCCCTCCCCACATACACACACACACTTGACTAATTTTTCCAATTGGAAAATCATGTGCTTTACATATGAGAAAAGGCTGGTTGCGCGTGTCGCTCGGCCAAACATGTTTATGCACACATCCATATATACAAAATAGTATCTGTGTGTGTGTGTGTGTGTGTGTGTGTGTATTCACGAAAAAACGCAATTATATCGGTCGGTTGCATTTCGATACATTTGGTTGCCTTACGCCGCACACGACTGACCGCGCATGTTTTCGGCTGGCAGAGCAGAGCAGCGTTCCAAGCCAAGCCTCAAATTATAGAAAATCAAAAGTGTGACCGGCACACACACACACACACACACACACACACACACATAGTATATATGTACTTGATGTACTTGCTTTGAATTTTTGTACTCTGCGCCGGCGCTTTGGACATACATATTACTCGGCAAATGCCCGCCTGCGGCTTCTCCCCTCCTCTCCATTCCCTTCCCTTGCCAGCCGCTCTCCACCCTTCACTTCGCTTCCCTGCATCTTCGTTTCGTCGGCTCGTTGATTAATTTGCCAAAGTCAAAAGCCTTTGATAGACAGTAGCGTGCCGCAACGTTGGACCTCTAACACAACCACATCGTACCCGTTTAGTTATATCCCGCTCCTCCTCTCCATCCACCGCTCCCTTCTTGCCCCATATGGTGCTTGTGGAGCGTGTTGAAGTTACTTTGCTGCGCATTTGCATTTAGATGACGGAGGCCGCACTTGTTTATGGCCCACACTTTAGTGGGGCCAATGCTGAAAACAGCAGCAATTTGAACACGCTCGAAGCAGTTGCCAAGCTAATCAAAGTGATTATCGATATTCCCTTAAGAAGCGTAAATACAGGGATCCCTGCAAAAGAAGTGCTTAGAGAAAAGATATCAGATTTAAAAAAAATCAGTGCTTAACAACGAGATTGATTCTACATTCAACGTAGAAGTTGCGATGCTTTGAAAAAATCAGAGATTTTGAGTCTTTGTATGACTTTCAAATAAATTCTACATTTAAAATTTGAAATCGCGATTCCAGCTCAGAATTCAAGCTTGAATTCTTACTTGATGGATGGGTCAATATTTTCACTGTCATAATTGGAACAAAGCTCAACCGATTTTCATAAGCCATAACGACTTTATTCACAATTGAAAACCCATTTCTAACTCGATTTTCGATCTAAACATAACGCCTAAAAAAAGTTCCATAGCCATCACTCTGTTAAATTCGAGCAGACTTTCAAACAAAATTTGCAGAGGATAGCTTTCGATGAACCATGAAGTCATTAAAATAAATATATGCACGTTTGCAGCTGCGTCTAACAACCTGGAAGAAGAAGGGAATATTTCCGTAATTTGTTGTGCAAACGCAACCTTGAAATTAATTTCAATCAACCACTGGCTACCCCAAAGTAACTCTTAAAAGCGCCAAAATTATTGCATTTAAGTATAATTTCCTATAAAAATAAACATAATGAAAGAGCGCATGATGTGCAATTGACATGAATATCTTTCAGCTACCATTTTGGCTGCATTCCCAGCCAATGCAAACAATCTTACGCAGGACGCACCGACAGAGAGAGGGAGAGTGAGAGAGAGAGAGAGAGAGAGGGGAGGAGGAGAGTACGTAGACATCTCTGATACAGCTTTTGCGGTGTGTAGCCCCATAATTAGGTGAGGAGGTTCGCATGGAGCGGGCATCATTCGTGTCATGAGAAACGTTTTGCGGCCAACAAAGACTTCAATTTGGCAACAAACTGAGCAGCTGCTGGTGGGTCTGCAACAGCGACACCGAGTGTTGGCGCATTATAATTAATCAACAAGTTGTATGTGCAAAAATCAAAAATAATCATAAATTTGAGTTATAATGTGGGGGACCCCATTGAGAAAGTTCGCGTTGGAATCATAAATGAAAACATCCCTTTTTGTTTTTTTGCTTTTTATCATGCAGGTGATGACAAGAAATTGTTGCCAATCTGCTGTTGGCCATCAAGTGAGGCAGCCCAGCAGCAGCCCTGATGGCCCGGCGATCCATGAAAATTGGCTAAAAAGGCTGCACTCGACTGCAGTTTAATTAGATGCTGCGTCAGCAAGGTGCTAAATGGGCTGCTATTAAAGCCACTGCCTACCAACAGTAAATACACTCGCAGAAAAGCGCTGTTACAAACGGCACAATATGAAAATGCATTTTTGCTCTCAACAATGTTTGTACTGCGTTTTGGGTTCAAATTTGGCGCTCTTTGTTTCTCAGAGTGTATTTGGGCCGCGTGGGTCGGGGTAGTGCCAAAAATGAAAGCCAAAAGAGGCTGTTGTTTCAGCTGTTGCGTCTTCAGTTCATGCTTGCACCCGCGGGGCAAGCGTTGCTCTCGTTGTTTGACGGCAACTTGTTGCTCAATTTGTTGTTGTTTTTGGCATTGCTGATTATGCAGAGGTGATAATTGCAATGTCCAGCGCGTCAAGATTTATATTTTTTGTGCTTTAACGATGTGTTAAAATAAATTGCATATGTGGAGAAAACAAAGATGCCCAAACAGCTCAACAGCATCACGGGAAAAAACCTACAAAACGTCGCTGTCTGTGTACATAAAAACTGCAAACTGCTGGGCTGGCCTCACTTTTCGACCAGCAGCTTGCCCCAAGCAGCGTAATTGCCGTGCAGACTTATTAAATTATCAGAAGGGAGCAATAACACATAACACTTAGCTCTGCATATGCATCTATATCAGTACATAAGTGACGCCTTTTGCCATATATTACTTTCTAAAAAAATAAGTAATAATAGTCGAAATAACGCTGATTTATTGCCCAATCAGGCTGACGCCAACCAAGTCCACTTAGTCCACTAACGGTCTGCTAATCTGCCCGTAATTCAATAGGACAACACACAAAGCTTTAATCTCAACTCTTTTGTGTCTTGTCTGGTATTCCAGTGAATTTTTTGGCAGCATTTCGGTAATCGGAGCCGTTGCAGCATATCGTATTTTTTGTTCGAAATTGTGTCCCCCTCTCAACCGAAAAAACGAGGCCTGTTGCATTTGTGTGCCTAATCAGCTGTGCATAATTAGCAGCTACTGTGTACGCAGACCCAACTCGGAGACAGCCCTAAAAGGCGCTTCTTCCGCTTGGCTAAAGCGTGTCTGAAACATATGGACCGCATTGTCCTCGTCTTTTACTTTGTCTTTGTCTGCAGCTGTAAAATGTCTGGCTGTACTTTGTATTTTTTTCTTTTTTTTTTTAGTGTAGCACGTGCTCCAATGCACATGACACCGAATCACGACTGCCATGTGGCGCGCTGCTGCAGCCGCAGAGGGTAAAAACTTAGAGCCAGGAAGTGCTGGCTCTGATTTGGAGGGGGAAGGCACAGAACAAAGTACTGAAATGTTTAAGCTTTAGTCTCAGAAGCTGGGAGGGGTTGGAACTCGCAATAAAATAATGATATAAGTTACAAAATAATATAAATCCGACCCGATCCTAATTTCTTTGTTATGTTAAAAATCAAGGCCAAATCAAAAGTGATTTTGTTTGTCGATTTTGGGTGAGTCGTTTTGAAGTATTTAATAAAAAGTGTAACTAAATTTAAATTGATAAATATATATTTAAATAATACATAATTTTTTTTAAGAAACCCCTGAAATTCGTAGAAATGGAAAAATTATACAATGAAGTTGTGTGAAAGTTCTTTACGCATATATATCCTTGATCTGCATAATTATGACCATAATTCTGCATGAGTAAGTTAATAACAATCCTCCTTTTATTTATTTAAGACCAGGTAGTATTCCAACGTGTTTTCACATCTGTTTGCTATGCAAAAGCAGTCGCACAATTTTCCAATAAGCTTTTCACGCATTTTTAAGGGGTAAAACGCATTGCTAAAAGAATTTCTTTTTATGTGATTTTATGAGTTTAACACAAGCAATAATCTGAAATGTTGAGCCACTCACCGGCAGCAACACATAATAATAATCCACTCTTGGTCACTTTGCACTTCACACATCAATTTTCTCCACACATTAAATACCAAAAAATTCCTATTAGCGGCATAAGGCATCAAACAACAAATTGCGCAACAAAAACATTAGTTTTGCAGCGAACAAATTTTATTTATCCTCTTTCACCTTACTTATTCAACTCACAAAAAAAAAAAAATAATATAATAATAATCCCCCCAAAAAAAACCTAATAAATGCAATAAATATTAATTTATTTTTATTAAAACGCCACGAGCATTTGGAGACTGCCGCAGCGAGCCTCAGGCAATAAAAACAAATAGATACAAAACTATTAAATAACAATTATTTGATAAATGCACCAAACTAACACTATTCATTAGTTATAATTGCAGAATGCATTGTTAATTAGACTCCATCGAGATGAAGGCGCAAAACATTTCACATTCTCGATCTCTACAGCCAACGAACCTGAGTTGCTCCCAGCAGGCGAATTCAAATCGCTCGACTTGAAAACAACCCCAACTCCGCTAAATATATTTGCAGAACTTTAGTGTAACAATTTGATTGTCAATTTTTAATGGGTTCCTAACACAGTTGCCAGGGGGAAACTGAAACTCTTGAATGGGACATGGGCAGCGTGTCAGGGTCAGTTTATTGATCAGTCAGCCAGTGGAGAGCAGAGGCAGGCAGAGGCATTTATGCTCAGCTGAGCGCTGTTCGCGCTTTTCCTCGAAATTCGTTTTCGTTTTCGGTTTTCGGTTTTCGCTTTTGTATCCATCAAAGGAGGATGCCACCAACGTTGCCACTCCAAAAATTGGCAACATTAGAGAATGGCAGCTGGCGTCAACGCGGACAGCGCCGACTGTCAAACATCCGCCCAGCAGATCCGTTCGGCAAATCTTGAAAGCTCGCAATTCTTAGAAATTCTGCAAAGCCTAGAAACTCTATCTAGTCAGCGGAGACGAGCACAGATCGAGCTCATTGATTTTTGGTTTAGCGGCTGTTTGATCTTTGGCCGGTCGGTTGATCGAACGATGGATGGATGGATGGATGGATGGATGGGTCAGTTCAGCCATCGACAGCTGCTGCTGCGCAAAGGTTTCAAATCGCGAAAAAGGTTTGAAGCTTGCGCATGCGCCAAACATTTTGGGTATTTGCCTAATACGATTCTGGGCCAGTTGGTTAGAATTTGTGCTGGAATTTAAGATACAGTCATTTTGCAAGCGAACAACGAACAAAAGCAACTGCCAAAGGAAAACTTACGAGCTTGAATTTATTCTGAAATCTTGGATGAAGATTTTAGCCAGTCTTTTGTTTGGCCATCCTTTGGTTCATTAAATGGTCTTCAATGCGTTGTGTTGCATACTTTTGGGCTGCAAAGTGTAGCAAGGTTAGCAAGCAGTGCATCAAGCAGTTCATTTCGGAAATGCAAAATCTTTTTAAATAAATGCGCATAATTTAAATTGTTTTTATAGATATTGAGTTGAGTTGCCGCCGCGTGTTTTTGTAGATTAAATTGTTTATAATATTCGCAGATCAATCCAGCTAGATTTCCTGCAAATCTTCATAATTTCTAGCCAACTATTAGGAATTGAATAAAACATATATTTTGTTTCATAAATCTTACAAAAAGATCTAGATTTAATTATAAAATTTGATTTTAAAACTAAATATCGATGCAGTACAGGGAAGCAGGAGGAAGGAACGACAAATTTGAAAGGATTTAACAGTTGCGGGATTTACTCTAAGAGTAGTAAGTAGTAAATATGCATTTGAAGCGAATTCCGAATGCTTATAAATATCATGGTGTTTTACTATTTCTTCAGTCCATCAGCATTTACAACATGCGATCAATCCAGTCCGTCAGATGACTCAATTGCTTTTCCTTAGCCGAACTCTCGTAGAACTGCACATTTTGTGAGATGTGTGTGAATTCAAAATCGCGTCCCGGTTTGCCCAGCACAATCGGTTTGTTCACCTCATCATCGCCCACAGACTGCAGTTTGCGGCTACGCGTATCGCGCACTGTATTTCTATAAAGAGCAAAAGGAGAATCGCATTAGATATTGCTAATCTGCTTAGAGCTTAGGCTACTTACAGTTCCTTCTCCAACAGACTTTTGATTACTTGTGCGCTCTTTGCCGTTGTCTGATCCTGTTTATTGCACAGCACTAATACGGAGCACGGCTGTGTGGCACTATCCGCCAGAATGGTGTACAGTGAGCTGGAATAGAAGAATCGAAATGATTTCCATTACATTGCCACATGCCACATATACTCACTCTGCCACGTCACGAATGTCCTTCTGCGCTGTCACCGAGTCTACCACAAATATAATCCCCTTGGCATTGCGCTTATACAGATCGAAGCATTTGTCGCGCACACGATAATGGCCAGGAATGTCCACCAAACGACCGGACATGTGTCCCGACACGTATTCGCCGACATTCTCTTTGCTCGAAGTGAAGGTGTCCGGCAATTTGTCATGCACCAGCTGCATAAATATGGCACTCTTGCCCGCCTCACACAAACCGGTTAGCAGAAAGTCCCGCCGGCCAACCGAGCGTCGCCTCAAAATCACATAGAGAGCTGAAAGCGAAATTTTTCAATTGCGACCATCATCAACAAAAACTGCTGTTGTTGTCCCCCTCCATCAACGTGGCGTGGTGCTGGCTACTTACCGACTACAATAAAGCCCAGCAGCAGTGCTGCCACAATTGGCGTCACATCAATAGTGTCCAGCTTTATTGGCTTCGTATCCTTCGTATTTTCATTTAAGTTATCCATTTTGTTGTAGTGAGCTCAGAGAAATACACATTAATCAAGTGCTGCTCAACTAAAACTGCTACTGCTTTCAACTAGGGATGGCAGCCAAACATCGATGCCAAGTTGACGTCTAAGATCAGGGTGTCGAGACAAGTTTGTGTCGTATTGTTTCTATGATTAATTACTAAGTATTAGCTGCTTGTTATATTTTGCATTTCCTTTGTCCTTATCTTCTCCAAGACAGTAAGACATACATATATTTGTACTTTCATTCAAGTTTTTATTAAAATCGTATAATTTCCCGTACTTATATGTGAACCGATATATCGATACTTCCTTGCGATATTTAACTATTAAACTCAAGCGCGTGCTTTAAAATGCTTTCGCATTGAGGACAAATTACAATTTCCCGGTTGTATTTGTTACTTTATGTGCAAAGTACATAAGGACTTAATGAGTAAGTTGTTAAAATTTTGATGAAGCTAAGCAAACTACATACATACATACATAATCGAGCACGTTTAACAGTTAGACTTAATTCCAGTTAAATACAAAAGGATACAAATCACCACGTTCTAAATCACTTCTTCGCAAACAAACCGTATAGTAGGCGAAAGGTGAAATTACATGAGAAAGTCCAAACAGGCACTGAAATCGCATTATAAACGCCAGTCGGAAAACTGAGCAAACCGCCCAGCGGCGCCAGACTGAAACTATCGTTGAAGACCATCACGGGCGCGTAGCGATGGCGGGCACAAACGATGATGAGGATCAGGGAGAGCAGCACCTTCGACACATAGTAGGCCACCGTATCGATGGTTGACTGTTTAATTAGCTCCATTTGTCTAGCCATTTTGATGTTGGACTCGGCTTCGGCAACTTTGCGCTCGGCACGCATTGTTTTGATCTTTTTGGCATATTCGCCCGCATGCAGAGCGGTGAGCACATTGTCCAGCTCCACGCGTGCTGCGTCCAGCGTTGATTGTAGGATTTGTGTGTTCGCCGCTGTTCTCTTCCAAAAACGAGAAATTTTGAGCTGCAACGCGTGTTTGAGCATGGTGATTATGTGTGACAGATTGTTATTTTCTTCACTTACGTAGTTTCGTATGATGTCTGGCAGGATTGTGTTGATTAGGCACATCAGCGCTATCTGTATAAACAAGTGCATTCTCTTAGTTTTATACAAATTATTGTATTTTGGTTTGTCTTTTACTGCGAGGGGAATGAAAACCGAGTGCTGATAACAGCTGATAGCTCCGTGTGTGTTTTCTATATTTATTTGATGCGATGTAAGGGCAACCCTAGCAGTGCCAGGGCTGGCTGCTGTTGAACAGCTGTTTGCCGGCATAACAAATTATAACTTTGTAGAATATTCGTGAACAATTTGGTTTTAATGTTTAAATTGTTTTAAAAAGCCACAGCAATGGAAGATAGTAACGAAGAGGTAAGACTAGCATGCCCTGTAAAATCAATTAAGTTAACACGCGTCCATTTCAGATTGAACCCTGCCGCAGCATTGGCCCGCACGAGTTGGACGCCGTAAAAAGTCAGGCGATAATAAAGTTGTCTCCTGTCCAGGTGCCTGCTCACTTCAAGCGTCTGGAGTGCAACACTAATCTTAATCTGCCGCCCCTCAACTGGCTGACCACGTCGCACAGTAGTCATGGCCTGCATCAAGCGTTGTATCAGAGTGCGGGCTTTGCTAGCTTTCGTCTCGGTCAAATGTTTCCCGACTGCGTGGGCGAGGTGGATGTCGTTTCAGATTCGGAGAACATTAAACAGCTACTAAAACTGCCGTATAGTGCTAAGAGTGCCATCAGCATGGTTGTCCACAAGGTTGGCAACACACTACTGCTGGATGAGTTCGATATACAAAAATATTTATTACGCAAATCGGATGATGATTGGAAATGGCTGCGCACCTTTATATTGGAGCACATTTTGGCCTACGGTGATGAGCAGCAGCACAATTTCTGCCTCAAGGAGCGTTCACGCGAGGCGCTGCAGACGAAGAATCTGCTCTCGAAGTTTCTGTACCACAGCCTCAAGCAGACGGGCGATGCTGATATCGATGCACCCCAGCTACTGACCAGCAGACGCACTGGTCTACCAATAACTGGTCCCGTGCTGCCGGAGCCGAAGATCGAGGAGAATGTGCCCGATCCGAAGTCGAGTCACGCCTTCAATCGGAATGTGGTGTGGACTTTCGAGGATATACGCATGCTAATCGGCACCGATATGCCCATCTTTGGTGGTCCAAATAGGCCTTGCATCAGTCTGCGGCTTCGGGATGCTGCGCAACCCATTAATGTGCTCACGGGCATTGATTACTGGCTGGACAATCTGATGTGCAATGTGCCCGAGGTGGTCATGTGCTATCATTTGGATGGCATTGTCCAGAAATATGAGATCATCAAGACTGAGGATCTGCCCTATCTGGAGAATTCACAATTCTCGCCGCAGGTCGTTCGCAATGTGGCCCAGAATATTTTGGCCTTTCTCAAGGCGAATGCAACCAAGGCGGGACACACCTACTGGCTGTTCAAGGGTCGCAATGATGATGTCGTGAAGCTCTACGATCTGACCACTCTCTGCCAGAATCAGAATAAAGCGGGTGAGAAATCAGAGCGACCACAAAAGCAACAGCAGGAAATGAATCCGTTCACGGTGCCCGTTGGTATGTTGTTGTATTCCGTGGCGCGCAACATGAAGAATTCGCTGGAGCATATAACGCCGAAGGCGGCGGGAAATATACGCGCATTGCTGGACAACTGTATCAAGCTGTTGCCCAAGGAGCAGTATCCACAGATTGTAAGCTCCTCACACTATATACTCTCCGATTTGCATGTGCCCGCCGGCATTGATCCCAAGGCACCGAAATTCAATGACTCACAAACTCTATTCGATGACGACGACATCGATGAGGAAGATGAGGAGGACGAAGACGACGAGGAGGAGGTGGAGAACTATGACAATGATGAGCCTCCGCTTCATTTCGGCCATGACAAGTACTACCAGAGCTCAGAGCAGAGCGGTGGCAAAGCCAATGTTGCCGTGCGTCACATTTGTGATGCTCTGCGTGATTTCAAGTCGCATGCCAAGCAACCCAAGCCGGCGCCTTTAATCGCCAGCACCGTGGATCGTTGCAAAATCTCCCTGCAGCACATCAGTGCTGGCATCTCGTGTTTGCAGTACTTCAATGACAATCAGGAGGAGAAGCTCAAGGAGTCAGAGATGCACGCCAAGGAGGAGGAAAAGGAGCGCATCCTGCACGAAGAGCAAAATCCCAATATGGCCAAACCCTTCAATGCCATACCGTTGCCGTATGAGCAGCTCAAGATTTTTCCGTCGCCAGTGCAGACGCAGACCAAAAAGCAACCCACTAAGACTACACGGAAACGTGGCAAATCCAAGGAACTGGTCACCACCACAAATTGCCCTAAACCTGTAGCTGCCAGCAATCAGCAGCTCAATGCCAAGTTCAATACTCAACACTTTGGCTCGTGGAATGTGCATCTAAGGTTGCTGCTGTTGGAGAAGGCTTGTCTCACCTATGCCACGCTAGCGGAACACCATTACGAGGCTCAGATCTATGGCTGCACACTGCGTGCCATCGAGCTGGCCTGTCGCTGCCAGCAGGTGCTCAACAAGTACATGGCCAATGTGGTCTCCCAGCAGAGCTGTCTGCTGGGCCGTGCCGGTGACTGTTTCTTTCAAATCTCGAAGAACTGGAGCGCCATCGAGGAGTATGTGCAGCAATATGAACAGTTGGATGAGCCAACGCGTGAAATATCCCTCGAGCTGGCACAGGAACTGGACGGTGTCGAGCTGCTCATACTGGCGCCCTCCAAGAATGTGGAGCAGGTCATGTTACACAGCTGCAAATGCTACGAAGAGGCGTTGGAGCACGCCCAAAGCGCGGAGAGCAATGAGTTGCTGCGTCGCTTGGGCAACGTACGCAATGAGCTGGGCCTCAAATACATGTACTCCGCTCAGGGTAAGTCTCTCTAGAAGATAACTTTGCTCACTTGCCTAACAATCACTCAATCTTCTTACCTTGCAGAGGAGTACAGCCAAATGAAACGCAAAAGGGAAGCAACCCAAACTAAGGGTGAAGAACGCTCGAAGGCTGAAAGTGAGACAAAAACTGAGACTGTTGCATCTGCCTCTGCATCTGCAGAGCCGTTGTATGTCAAACTGACTGTCAATTCATATGACTGCCTGCGTCGCGGCATTGAAGCCTTCACGGCAGTAGAGGATAATGTGAATCTGGCCTTTCTCTACTGCAACATGGGCAGATTCATGAGGCTGCGTGCTCATCTCACCATGCCCAATGAGAGGTGTGTGTCTGTGTGCAGATTTTATAACCTATCCTTTCTCCAAATTATTTCTAATGTTTGCTTAATCCGCAGCACTATTGCATTGGACACACAGAAAACGTTTTATAACGAGGCCTTCAACTACTACGAGAAGGCCAAGGATTGCCTGGACACAAGGAAGGCCAATGCAGAGCTGTGGGATCTGGTGCAATGGGAATTATCGACGGCCACATTTACGTTAGCCAAACAGTTGCAGGACAACAGTGCAGCCGATAAGACCAGCCTGGCCGAGGCATCCAAGGAGGTGATCGACTTGCTGCAAAAGTCGCTGCGGCTATGCGATGTGGATCATGCAGGAGCCCGCCAAGTGCTTTATAGCTTCCGCTCAGGCTTGATTCACAAACGGTAATATTTATTGTCCTAGATTTCTGCTAGGTTTGTGTAAGCTGTGACAATTGTCTCCTCCTGCAGCATTGCATCCTTTCACTATGCACAACTGCGTTGCTATGGCGTTTCTGATGTGTCGCAGCTGCCGAAATCTACGCTTCAGTTATGTAAATACCACTACGAGAAGGCCACACAATTACTGGAGAGTCTGAAGGAGGTGCGGGACTTGCTGGTGGTGCAATTGGAGCGCATCTCACTGCATGAGTTTCTCTCGGATGGTGAGCGCAAGAGAGCAGCTAGTTTTGGCATACTTATCAACAAATGCTATTCTTCTTTTATTTTTATTTTTTGTAGTTTCCACCCACGCTGCACAGAAGGTGAAGCAAATGCAGGCGGTTTTAGAGATTTGTTTGCAGTGCCAGTTAATTTTTGGGCATGTTATCGATAACAGTGGCAACGTCAGCGGCGACGATGACGATGAATTTAAAGTGCATTTGACTCTTTACGAAAGCCGATTGCAGAACGCATTGAAAACGCTCATCAAATTGTTGCTAACGACCGGCAAGGATCCAAAACAGCTGTCGGCGTTGTACAAGCGCATGTATATGGAAACCTTGACTGGGAAACATGGATTAGGCGCACAGCAAACGGCAACAACGTCAATTTCACGTTCACACCATTTGCACACGCTGCTGACCCGGCTGAAAGCCATGTGCGGCACTCAGCTGGCCAGCGACTAGAATCAACTACTCAAGCGCTTTGCAGTACGTGTCGTCAACGAGTTTGATAAAAAAAAAAGAAGAAAAAAAAGAAAAGAACAGTTCAAATTTTGTATACATATATTCAATCGACCCGCCTTGTGTTCATTGATGTGTGTTTTCGTCTCTCGTCTCTCGATACGCTGCTACAATTCTAGTTTAGCCCCGCCTTTGGCAGCGGCAATCGCTCATCAACTGCTCGGCATCGGCAACACTGGCAATATGCTTCTCAAACACAACCACTGCCAGCACAATGGCCACATGTATGATCTGCTCAAAATGAAAACAGGCATTAGCATCAATCGAAGCAATCGCTTAAACACTGCACATCGCACATCTTACCTTGAGCCACATAGTACGCATTTTGTGGGGATTTAGTTTTCTGTACGGGCTGATGGGCGCGCTGCTCTTATAAAGTCGCGTGGCTCCCGCCAGACGTGCCCCTCATCAAGATTAGAGAGCCCAGTGCACTGGGTGTGCGTCAATCTTGGACCGCTTCTGTTGTTAAATATGTTGTTAAACAAGCTGATGATGCTTGAGTAAACGAGAGTTATATTCTCATTCTCACCCAAAATGTGAGAGAAATGTCTTATTAAGTTTACGATTAAGTTAAGTTAAAAAGAATGTCATAGTTTATTACTCTTGCTTGTGTATCTTAGAGTTTTAATTGCTCTCCCTCAATGACTTACGATATGATCTTCAAGTCTTAATCCAAAAGTGCAATTGGAGTAAATTACAAATCAATAATATTTCTATTTCTATTCCTTCTATGAACTGAATTTTAGACTTAATGTGAAAACCTATGAATAATCAATAATAATCACAATATTTATATGCCAAAAATAAAAAAAATCCATCATAATACTCTAGAATAACCAGCTTTTGTGATGGATGTAAAAGTGAATATGCCGCTGATGTTGCGGGTAGCGCATTTAAATAATTTCAAATCATTTGCAACGTTTTATTAGTATTATAAAGTGCTTTGCGCTGCAATTCAAAATTTGTTTATACTTTATAATTTTATTGTAATTTTATCGTAACTTTTTTTGCTTTTGTATATAAATTTTACCAACGCAGCAGAAAGTTCAAGTCAATGCCTTTTGCTGTTTGTGCACCGCTGAATAATTGTGTCAAGCTCGCCACAGTGGTGCAAACAGTGCCAAAATGTGGATTAAAATGACGCCGACTACTCATTGGCACGCACGAGTCATCAGCTTGCGTAATGACGACGACGCCGAAGACAACGACGACGACGACGAAGTGGAGCAGGGAGCACTCTCAGACGATGGCGTAAGAGCAGACGCCTGCTATCTGGACCCGCGCCGAATTCAGCAGCGAGTTTTGGACTCAGTTCAGGGGGTTAGACATGCTGTTGTTTGGATTGGATTGCACGTCGCCAGCGGCAAGAGCGACGTCTTCAGATTGCAATTGGAAAACACAAAGAACGCACAGAGACGATCGTCTGCCAGAGCCAAAAACCTTGCATCATATTCGTCACGTAAGCGTATTGGCGTTGCCTGGATTTTTACTATATAAACAAAACGAGGCGCTCAAGTCAGACATTAGTTAACTCCACCCAAAGACAAACTAACACCAACTATCCAAATAAAATGATGAAGTTCATGGTAAGTGTCTGCGAATCCTGCACGCATCCCCCCATATGGCAACCAGTTGCTTATTTTCCCCACTCCACACTATTTTCTGCAGTGCCTTTTCGTTTGCGCCATCGCCGCTGTATCGGCTTCCGGCTATGGTGCTGGTTATGGAAGTGTGCCCGTCGGTGGATTGGCCTATCAGGTGCAGCCTGCTCTGACTGTCAGCTCTATCGTGCCCGTTGGCGGCGGATATGGTGGCGGCTATGGCGGCGGCAAGGGCTACGGTCGCAGCGTTGAGGTCCCCGTTTCCGCTGTGTGGACCTCGAACTCCCGTTATGGCCATGGTGTCGCACCCGTCGATCGTCAGGCTCTCGGTCTGGCCAAGCTCAGTCTAGCTGCACCCGGTGCCGGTGGTCCTCTGATCTGGAACGAGCCCCGTCGCATTGTCAAGGTGTCCGGCTATGGCCCACAGGCCAGCTACAAGCAGCCCGCAGCAGGCTACGGATCAATCGAGCAGGCTCAGGGCGCTTCGGCTGCCGCTGCCTCCAGCTCCGTGGCTGGCCAGAACAAAGGATACCGTAACGCCGGCGCCGGTTATTAAGCGACTTGCAAACGCAACAGTGATTAAGCACAGCTTATAGACACATAAGGCAGTAGGAAGTAATAAAAAGCAACGAATCATCAAAACTTAAACAATCTTTTGTAATTTCTTGGGTCTTTGCAAATTGCTGAAGAACTTTCAGTTTCGTGATTTTGTATGGCATGCAAAGAATGATATTTATGGCTTGTGGGAAAACTGTCTAGAGACGCTTGAATTAATGTTGACATAATTTATAAAAGTACTGCAAAGAGCTTTTTGAAGACTTGTAGTTTTTAGTTGATTTATAAATAGACAAACTCTGAACTTAAAATAAATATACAGCAACCGTTGTCGACTAGTGGTAAATCAATGTTGCTATTGAATTTGAATCCAAGTCGAATCCATCGATAATGCGTCTTAGTTACTTTGATTAATTACTGATCGTCCTGAACGCTCATGAATTTATTTGAAGCATATCCGGGCTCAAAAATCCCCTGGCAACAGCTCCATTTGTGACTGCTCGATTGAGTGTTACTCGTTAGAATGTGAGTATAATTTCAAATCCAAAAATTCCAAATACATTGCAATAAATTGGGGCTACGAATGGCATGTGTTTCGCTTGCGGATTCATTGAGAACTCACGAAGTGCTCGTACTTAATATTGTTATTATTTTTAAATTTTTATTTGTGCTTAGTATGTGTCGAACCCAATACGAGGGGCGGGTTTTAGCCTGGACATTATCAGTGGCCAGAAACAACGAAACATCGCGTAACCCAGCGATTCTATAATTGCTCGAGACACAACAACAAAACCACAACTGCAAGTACAAAATACATAACAACAAGTTTGTCTTATGTACTTGGCAATTATGAAATGTATCACTGGCATAGAAATTAAACTAAATAGTAAATACATAGATGAACACAGGTAATCTATGTATATATATATATATATACATACTTATAAACATTTTAATATATGGAGGGTCACGTAAGTATCCCGTCTAAGTTTTGCATATAAAAGCGAACGTTGCTAGCAAGTAAATCATAGTTTGATTGATTACCACAACCAACAAAACTAAATATTCAACATGAAGTTCCTGGTAAGTAGTCCTGACACTATTCACTGCTTGACAGACACACTAATCCTTTGGGTTTTTATTTTGTTACCTGCAGATCGCTTTTGCCACCGTCGCCGTCATCGCCTGCGTTAGCGCTAGTCCCTTGGGCGGCAACATTGGATATGGCAACATTGGTCTGGGTGGTCTGGGCGGTCTGGGTGGTCTTGGTGGTCTTGGACTCGGTCGTGTTGCCTACTCTCAGAACATCGGTGGTGGTTATGGAAGCAGACCTCTCCTGATCTCCCAATCGTCGAACCCCAGTGCTGCTGCTGCCGCCGCTGCTGCCTCCTCTGGTATCCGTCCCGGTGTGTACAACCAGCACGGCGTCATCGGATACGAGCTTGATGGTGGCATCATTGGTCGTCGTGGTGGTTATGGCGCAGGTCTGGGCTATTAATTCAGCCACCTCTAGTTGAGCGAATTGACAGTTTGTTCAATGGACCAGCAACAGCTACTGAAGTAACAGAAGCTGTTGCCAAAGCTGTGACTAAATAAAAGCCGCTGAATGCCGCAGAACATGTTGAACAAAAAATACTACTTATTGTCTTTTGTCTACTGGGCGACTAGAAAATGTGACATACTTTTGAGCGTGGGCCTTAAATGGTTTGAGCTGGAGTTACCGGGTGCCTCCATGTCAAGGAATATTCGGGTTTCAGCCCATGCAAAACGGTTCAGCTTTCAATTTACAAATAGATTTTAAAGAATTGTTGATTGCGGCAAATTGGGGATAGGTTTTTAGATGCAAAGACAATCTGTCAGGATACAATTTAGTATCCTCTTCATTGGTCTTTGATGAAGATTTGGTGAAGAAACACTTTTAAAAAGATTGCTACAAAGAGCTAGATTAAAGAAAGATTAAATTAAAAAGAAAGCCTTACACAACAAATATAAAAGTAAAAAAAGAAATAGAAACAGCCTTAAGTTAAAAAGTCTCTAGCCTGAAGTCTCTAACTGAAGTCTGTTCAACTGTTTTGAGAGAGAGAGAGAGAGAGAGAGAGCATTGAGAGGCTGCTTCTTATCCAGCTGCGTGCTCTCACGAAGCAACAGCATCACCAGCTTCATTGAGTGGCACACATATTGTGAAGCAGTCCAACGAGAGATGAACACCCCCAATGTGGGGTTCAAGTGTCGCCGATACGAGAGACGGTCGAACAAGCTGCTCAGGCGATATGCAGGTGCGATTTCGCCATAAAAAAAAACAAGAAGAAGAAGAAGATGATGATGGAGAAGAAGAAGAAGAAGAAGTGAGGCTAAAACTGGGTCTGATGAACACCCATCGTCATCGCCGAGAAGAAGAAAATTAAGCGGTGGTTAAGAAGCTGAAGCTGAAGCTCAGCGCCGTGATAAATTCGCGGCGAGATCACGTTTCGAGTGCTTCAATTATTTTTGCTTATATAAAGAAGTGTGCTTGGCATTTGGTTTGTTAATTGTGCTAACTGTTCCGAGCAGCCAGCGCGCCCCCCAAATAACTGAAAGCATAACCATGAACACATTCGCCGTAAGTAGTCGATGACATTTGACGCCAATTGGCACAATTTCCGTTTGCCGTCATTAAGCATCGATTTCCTCTCTCCATGTAGACTCTTGCGATCTTCATCAGCGCCTGCCTGGCTGTCGGCAGCTGCAGCGGCTATGGTAGCCCAATCGGCTATGGTGGCCAAATCGGCTATGGTGGCCCAATCAATGTTGGACACCGTCGTCTCTCCAGCATTGGACAGCAGTCCGGTAATGGTGCCGCTGCTGCTTCGGCCTCTGCTGCCGGTGGCAACAATGGCCCCGTTGAGATCATTGCTGGTGGTAGTCCCCGCTATGGCTCCAGCCAGAATCTGCGCCCAATCCTCCTTAACTCTGGTTACGGTGGCGGACTCAACGAGAACATCGGACGCATCACACAAATTGTCGGCGGTGGCAGGTCCCTCATTGGTGGAAGCTATGGTGGAAACCTTGGCGGTTATGGTCGTCCTCGTTGGAGTGTCCAGCCTGCTGGCGCCACTCTCCTGTATCCAGGCCAGAACAGCTATCGTAGCATTTCATCGCCAGTCGAGTACTCGAAGGTGATTCTGCCCGTCCGTGCTGCTGCTCCAGTTGCCAAGCTGTGGATACCCCAGAACAACTATGGCAGCTCTGCTGGCTACTAAAAAGTACCCTTTGAGTACTTTGCTCTCTCCGAATCTCTGAAAACAATAACATGGAAGAGTTCGTTGTGCAAACAGCGTTAATAAAATTTTGAAACAAGAAGAAAAAAACAAAACAAAATGTTGAATTGATATGGCTCATTGTAGAAGTGGCCTTAAGAGGGTGTAGATAATTGGTTCCGGCCACCGCCAGTTGTTGTTCGCCAATGTTTGGGTGTTGTCGGTTGTCTGTTGGCAGCTGCAGCTGTTTTGGCCCAGAACGTAATTGTTTTGATTGCAACTCGATGTCGTTGGAAATGCAGAGCGTGCTTGTGCCTATATTGTATACAAATATATATGCAGTCTTCAATTTGATTATTATTAGTTGCCAAAGAAGCCAAACTGAAACTGCTTAAACTAAGATAAGGCTTAGTCACCAAAAGTCAATGAGTTCAAAGCTGTTGGCTAAATTGAAAAACCTGCTAAAATGCAGCTTTGGTGAGATGTATTAAATATTTTAAGCAAGGTGCTCTAGATGTGCCTAAATTTCAAATACCATATTCTTCATAGAGCTATAAGTCTATTTATAATTCAGAAAATATTTCTAAAGTCAACTGCCCTCACTTAAAATGTGCTTTCATATTGTAAACTACATTTAGCATTTGCTTATAGTGTAAAAGTCTAAAAATACATTGCACTTTGTTAATGCTCTTTAAAAATATGCATATCTTTGGGAAAAGTGTAAAGTTGATATTATTAGTCAATTGGATGGATGGTAACAGAATCTTTCGGAGATAATTTGTTCAACAACCTTAAAAATAAAAATTGGTTAAGATTTATTTAATACTACGAGCTGCCTTGATCCAAAATTATGATGATGTATAATTTTTATTAGGAAACTTCGCTTATTCTTTAATAACTTTCTTTATAAAACTTTTCTAGACAAATTTTTCACAGCACGGTTTTTACTGTGGTAATGTTTGTATAATGCTAGATAAAACGAAGCTTAAAGCTTTTTAGTCGAATAGCGTCAAAGTTTATAGAAGTGTAAAAACACACACACACACACATAAACACACTTAGAAGCTTAGCTTGAACCAAGTTCGATTATCAGATAAGCTTAGTTTGACAGCAAAATGAAAATGCAAGAGTTGAGCGGATGCGTGTCTTTGGGCCAGCTAAACAGCTAACCAGCTAACCAGTTATAACCAGCTATAACCAGCTATAACCAGCAAGTGCAGTGCATACCAGAGAGCTATCACGAACGACATTAGAGATGCCATGTCAAATGCCATGACACAGAAGTGATGAATGCAAGCAAGCGTTCGAGAGCAGAGCAGAGCAGAGATGCTGTCATAGGGTGGTTCATTGAGAGATGATGATGTGTTGCTGGTGTGTTGTTCTGTGGGCAGGTAGCCAAGTCAAAGACCTGATACCGCACACACCAAATGCGAGCTGAGCGTGCCGAGCAGAGGGGAAAACGACGATATCAATGGGGAGTAGCTACTTACTCTTTGGACTGCCATTGTCGTGGTCAAGAGTAAACCGACACCGAAAAGCTGGAAAAAAAAAACTGAAACAGAAGACTGCGTCTGTTGCTCATGCTCTTATCAGCATTGAATAGAATGGATTTTGGTACAGCTTCTTCTGGCTGCTACTCGCCGGTCCCAAAGTGTGGCGCAGCGTAGGTTTCGTCATGAGTGGGGCATCGACTTGGGCTTTGGTCACGTAAAGCGCACACACAAATCGCATTGCAGCTCAAATATAGTGGCTATAAAAGCAATTTGGCCATGCGCAGTTGTTAATTAGTTTTGAAAACAGTCGCTTCCTCGCACCAACCAAAACCAAACATGTCCGCAAACTACATGCGTCTGCTCTGCCTGATGGCCTGCTGCCTATCCGTGTGCCTGGCTTACAGACCCATTAGACCCATCAGACCCATCATCAATCGTTATGGTGGTGGTGTTATCGATGTTGTTAAGCCCGCCGACACCGCTGAGGCTCAGGCTGCTGCTCTGACCAATGCTGCTGGTGCTGCTGCCGCCTCGGCCAAATTGGATGGTGCCAATTGGCATGCACTGAACCGTTATGGCTGGGAGCAGGGCCGTCCTCTGCTGTCCAAACCCTATGGCCCTCTGGACAAGCTCTACGCCGCTGCATTGCCACCACGCTCGTTCGTTGCTCAGATCGATCCAGGTTAGTTACTCAACTCGCCCATCTCTCATCAGCTGGTCACTAAAGTTGAACATTTTCATTCTTTTCCTTCAGTTTTCAAGAAGAGCAACTATGGCGGTCTCTACGGCGAGAAGACGGTCACTTTGAACACTGGCTCCAAGCTGGCAGTGTCTGTTGCTTAAGTTCCCTTTTGGACCCACTAAAATCTGAAAATCTTAATAAATAGTGATAGTTTAAAGTAAAATCAAAACTGTGTGTTTTCAATTCTACTTTTGGGCTGGGAATGTATAACAACTAATGGCTTAAGAATTTCTGAATCAGAAATTTATTCTGGATTGAGTGATTGATTGACTCTACAAAGATGATGTTCTGTTAACTGAATTTATCAGTTCACTTTTTGGTACCCTCGCAAGTAAGTCGTGAGTATTCTTCAATGTCCCAATTAGTAGTACACATCTCATTTGTGAGTTTTGTTTGTTGTTATTATTATTATAAGTAAATTCAGTTTTTATTGCAAAATACAAAGTAAAAATATGAAAATTGCTCAGTTTTTCTTAAATCGTTTTTCTTTTAATGTAAAATCAATTCGTTACGAGCACACAGATATTTACCTACTAAACATAAAATGAACTAAAAACAAGTAGAAGCGGTTGTAACTCGGGTAACTCGTTCTTTGGGGTTCGATTTGGTTGATCTTTTTTTCTTTATTTTTTTTTATTTTTATTTTTTCTGTTGTTGTTAATGTTTATCAGCCAAACTCTATAAGCAATCTCTCTCTTTCTCTCTAGCGCTGCAAAAGCTTTGTTTAGATTCTTTTCTTTTTTTTACGTTTTTTTGTAATTTTATTTGTTTTTTGGTTTTAGGTTCATTATTTTAATTAAATTACATGAACTTCAAAATAATATTATTATAAATAAATAGGAGATGTGTAGTGTTATATTTGTATTTATAATGTATAACCTATACGAACTCTCGCAAGCTCTGAAAAAAATTTAAATTATAAAAGTTTCTTGTTCTTCTCAAGCAAATCTTCATTCTCAAAAAGTTCTCATTTCTGCAAATGTTCTGTTTTTGGTGTTGTTGTTGTTGTTGGTGTTGTTGTTGTTTTGTCTGCTTTTAATTATAAAATGTTTGCTGTTGGGGGTGCAGTGTATGTGTGTATATTTCATGTGTGTGTGTGTGTGTGTTTGTTTGTAAGGGGGGAGGGAGGTGTGAGTGTTTGCGGATCAGTGATCAACTATCTATTCGGTGATCGTTCTTGTTGTCTCCTGGATGTACACCTGGGAGCCGGGCACCGCCGAGGTGGTGACGAATGTGCGGTGCTTGGCGCGGATAATATTCAAGTTGGATTCGGCACAATCGGCACGATCCTCGGCAGCTTCCAGCTCGCGCTGGAAACGACGCACACGGGTTGTGGTCTGCTGGGAGACACCCTCTTGCTCGGACAGCTGGCGTCTGTAGATATTGATCTTGGCAGTGGTCTTGTCCAGCGCGTCCTGCAGCAAAATGATGTTCTTCTGGTCCTCCTCACACTGCACCATCACCTCCTTAACGGTGCGCTCCTTCTTGCGCAAGATCTTGATGGTCTCGGCATGACGACGCTTCTCCTCCTCCAGCTCCAGTTCCAAATCACGAATGCGTGCCTCCAGTTTGCTGATGATGCGCTTGCTACCGGCAACAGCGTTCAGCTCGACTTCCTCCAAGCGAACGGACAAGTTCTATGGATGAATAACGGGAGTAATATAATCTATTGATTAGTTGTACCAGAGATCTGGACATACCTTGACTTCGACTTCCAACGACTTCTTGATGGTCTCCAGCTTGACAATGCGCTCCTGTTCCTCATGCACCTGCTCGATGACATGCTTCAGCTCGACGGTGACCTTCTGGTAACGCTCGTCGCTGATGCGCAGCTCCTTGGACACCTCCTCGTAGTCGGAGGAAACAACGGACAGCTCCTGCTCCAGCTTGGACTTCAGCGACACCAGATTGACATTGACAACGCTCAGCTCATTGATGCGTGTGGCGGCCTCCTCACACTGGATTTCGACGGTGCGCTTGGCACGATTGACGCTATCCAGATTGGAGCGAACCTCCTCCAGCTCACCATTCATACCAGCCAGACGACGCTGGGCAATGCCATACTGATCGAGGGTGGCCTGCAACTGGCGCTGGACATCCTCGTAGTGGGCCTGGAGTTCGGTCAGCTGCAGGGACTGCTTCTTGATCACCTTCTGCAGATCGATGTTGGTCTTGTTGGCCACATCCAGAGACATCTCCAGCTCGGTGATCTGGATCTGCAACTTCTTCTTGATGCGCAGCACCTCGGTCTTCAAGCGGGTCTCCGCCTCAACGACACGGGCATTAAGCTGCTCGATCTCAATGCTGGTCTGCTTGCTAAGGATATCCAAGAATACCAATTACTCATTATATATACATATATAGTCCAAGAAAAATGCAGATATCGTTCAGTGATGTGAGTCTCTGCTGGAAGTTGCCCTCAAATCTGGGCTTTTGTCACCTCGAAAATCGCTTTCATTCGCTTTCTGCATTCTGCGCTATTTTTGGCCCCAATGTCTGACCCACAAAAATACAATTTTCTCAACACTCAGCATTCAGTTTGTGTTTCTGATTCTGATTCTGTTTTATGCTTGCTGCAGTTGCTGTTTGCTGATTTTTGTGGCATTGTCAAAAATGCACTGTGTTGCGGCGCGCTGCATTGGCGAATTTTTATTTATTTATACGCTTGATAAAGACATCGAACTTGTCACAAATAACGCGTTCACATGCCAAGCATTTTCCACCTTAAGTTCCTCTCTCGGGCCACATAGAACCCGCTGTCGCATCATGCGTCTAATTTTAGGCGTAGGTGAATTGTTATTCTAATGCCACAAACTGCAGACTTGCATTTTGACTAATTGTTATAGCCGCTGATTCATTTGACAAGTTGAGTGCAAGCGCTCATTTAGGGTTGATTCGATCAATATCAAAAAACAGATATTACTCAGTTCTATATTTAACTAATTTGTTGACTAAGCTTTATATTTAAACTGCTTGTTGTTGCTCAAGGTGCTCTGCACTTCACTTGCATCTCAAACTCTAACTTTACGTCTAGAAAGTTAGTCGCTTTTGATACTAATTATTATTTATCCAATCAGTTTTACAACCTTTTGGGCTATTGTGCTTACCTTAGAATTCAATATATTCCTCAGAAAAAATACCCACAATGTCTTCATGCCTAATGCAATTTCCTTCCTCATACGCATCATCAGTTTGAACACCTTGCTTTGTTTGGTGTATCATTTGAATTTCTCTCAGTGTTCTAGCCCATTTCTTAGTTACTTAATCTATCTGTGCTCATTGTTGTCGCTTTGCCAAGGTATTTAGCTTGAGATTTGCTTGCGAACGTAAGTATTTTTCATTTAATTTTAATTTTTTGTATTTTTTTTCTGCCTCGCTTTCAATGTTTATTGTCTACGCAGAAATATGTGATGAATTTTTTTTTGTTCGCTTCTTTGTTGCTGTCATGCGCATCAATTTTCTTTTTGAGAAAAACAAAATAAGATTTTCTGTCATGAAGGACACGTCAAACAATGGGCGAAACACTTTGCCAAGTTAAAATACCTGTCTGAAAGATATTTATTTGTGGGGGTGCGAAAAATAATCGTACCCTTAAATGGGGGTCTTTTGGGGCTTAACAAAGTGGAAAGTGTGCAATTTGATTGGGCTGTTGAGTTTATAACTGTTGCTTGTAAATTCTAAGAAAACTTAATGAAATGAAAATGATGAGAACATGAAATCTAAAACCAATTGAAGGTATTTTCTTATTGGCATATGAACAATTCACTAGATCAATAAGCATTTCTGATGTTTCAGAAAGTTTTCCCTGTTTGCTGTGTTCTTGTCATTCAAATTCAAATATCTTAATCAAAAATTGCGAAAAAGTCCCATTGAATAGAAGACGGTAATTATGATGGCCAGCTGCAAATTGCCAAGCCAAATAGTCAGCGATTCGCTGCAATTAGCCACAACGAAAAATGTAAATTTCAGCAGAAATAATTTACAGACGACCAAACAAAAGACACAATGCCAGTGCAACAGAAAACTTAAAACACATAATTAAAGCCAACAAACAAGTGCATCAATTATACTGCTGCTACCAGAGGAAAGATGCGAAATAGCCGTCTAGAAACCAAAATAAATTGCACATTTAAACCAGACAAAAAACAAACACACTCCCAAGAAAACCAATAGAGGAAGATAGAGAGATGTAGGGAGAGAGAGAGAGAGGGAGTGAGAGGAAGTGGAAGGGAGAGGGGAAGAGGGATACAGAGACAGATAGACACACGAAGATTGTGGGTTGTGGTATAAGGAATATAAAAAAAATTGAGCTAAAAGTCAAAAATGTTCGCATTTATTCAGAACTGTTGTCTGGGCTAGAAACAGATTTGAATATCGCCCGAGAAGCAGTTTACCAATGAAATTATTGAATTATGAACTGTGAAATGAAGTATGCATTGAATGAGTGGGGAGTGGGGGGGGGTTGCTGAAGACAACTATGGCTACAGACTTTGTGGCATGCATACAGAATTATGTACACGGCACAAATCAGTGCTGCCAATAGACATACGAATAGTCCTTGAGTTTGGGATGTGTGCGCATAACCTTGCGACAAATCCAACACTTATCCTCTATACCACACCTGCTGTCCGCATAGAACTCAACGGTGCGCTGATTCAGCGTCGACAACTGACGCTTCACATTGTGCAGCGACGAGGAGACGCGATGGTCGAGCTTATCGACCAATCGATCGTCCATCAGCTCCATATGGACGGTATGGGCACGCAAATGGCCGCCGACGCCACCCTCGAACGGGGAAGTGGAACGGGCACGGGACGCGGCACGACTCGAACGGACTAGGGTCTGGGAGATATAGTTCTCCTCCTCCTGCTTGGCAGTTTTCATATTTCGCTCAGATTCGGAGAGCAGCGCCTGGGCAATGGCGCTGGCGGACTTGCCGCGTATCGAACGCTTAAAATCATCAGACATTTGATCGACTTCGTTATCTAACTCAATTTTGCGAATGCGCTGCAATATCTTTAACGTATCGCGCTTAATAGTATCCTCGAGCTCCTCCTGACGACGACGACGACGCTGGCGCGATCTCTCAAGAACTGTGTCCGGTTCAATGTGCTTGGCCACACGCGTTGCGTCAACGAATTTCTGCACACTGAACGGCGAACGTTTCTTCGCCCGAAAGCTAAGCAAAATTTCATCGGCCCGAGCGGCGCAGGTGCGCGACAGGCGTACGATCTCATCGGCATTATATTGCCGTACCGCATTCGAGGAGCGATATTGCTTCAGGCCCCGCTCGCTCACCCATGGCAGATGCGGCTGCTGCACTTTCAGGCCTTTCGCCTTTGCATCCAAATAGTCCAACATTGGCTGATAGAAATTCATCGTATACCCATAATTATCATCATATGTTGTCGTTGCATGACGGAAACGCGATGGACGCTTCTGCAATGCGAGCGCCATTTCTCAGTGTGGGTGGTGCAGAGGAGAGGAGAGGAGAGGAGAGTTGGTGGTGCAATGGAATGGAAAATGGAGAATGCGAATGCGAATACTTTTCTGTACACTGTAGAATATGAATACTCTAATTAAAGCTACTAAGGGAGAACTGCTGAATGCTGCTTGTCGCTTTGTCGCCTCGTTGCTGGTTGCTGGTTGCTGTGGCTTTGTAGCTTTGTCGATTTGTTGTCGCTTTGCTTTTGCCCGTCTTCAGTTTTGGCAACAGTTGCTGCTGCTTCGCAAAATAAATTTTCAAATTTGTCGAAATCTATAAAAAGATTGCAGTTTCTTGTTCAGCTGTTGTTTCGGCAAAAAGGTATCAACATAATGACGACAATGAGGCAACAACAATAATAACATCATCATCATCATGATCATCATCGTCGTCGTTGCCATCATCATTATTGTCTCTGTTTGGCAGTCAATGTTTGTGCTTTTTGTGCTATGATTGATTCATGTTGGCATCGCCTTTAAGACTATGACAAAATGTCACGCATTTTATGCAACATTCTACATTTTGTATAGAAAACCAATCCAAAAGTGGACCAGTGAACGATTCTCAAAACTGAGTCTTCTCTTTCACATTATTCAATACAAAATTATTAATATCCATAGATCACTCAGTGCCAAAACACTTGCCAATTTCGACAATAACTTTCAGCACAAACTCGCACCTACCTATTTCTATAGAACCAATCTCAGTAGGGAGTATCTCTTTCAGATACTTTGCCACAAAGACTTTCCAATTATGTAATCACAACAACTGCGTAATTTTCTGTTGAAATTTTTAACGTTAATTGTTAAAGAAAGTCTTGTTTTAGACTAACTTCATGATTATTTGCGAACCAACTTCTTAAACGGCAACTTCCTGGCTTGAGGCAGGATTTAAGGAGTCGCTGCTGGGAGGAAAACTAATGCTGTTGCTTTAGGCGCAACTATTGAAATCGTACTGATTGGCTAAATGGGTCAATTTGATATCAATTGTTGGCAATTGCAGCCAGCGACGATTGCAAATCAATCGATTGACTTTCGCATTGGCCCGAATGCTTCCGATTTGGCAGCGCAAGACACAAGGTCTGCCAGAGGCGTCGACAATTAGAGGCAACTTCCAAGGGAGACAGGAAACTCGGTGTCTGTGTGTGTCTGTCTGTCAATTCACTTACCGAATAGCCTCAATTTCCTCATCCTTCTCGGCCAGACGACGCTCGGCGTCGTGGCGATATTGGTTGAAGTCAGCAGCCAGACGCTGACCACGCTGCTCCTCAGCCTTGCGACCCTGTTGTGAATACATATTGAGAAAGATTTCTTAGTAACATCTTAGCAGGTAGGTGCAGAGAAGGGAACTTACAGCCTCAGCTTCCTTGTAGGCAGCGGTCAGCTCATCACGCTCATTCTCCAGACGACGCAGCTCCAATTCCATCTCGTGCAAACGACGGTTCAGCTCATTGATGGCACTCTTGGCCTCATGCAGATCATCTGAGTAAGTGAATCGTCAATCAGTTCAAGTGGTCGATTGATAGACAGAGATATGATTGACTTACCACCCAGTTTCTTGTTCTCGCGGCCCAGCTGACCGTTGGCATCCTTGACCTTGTCCAGTTCATGGATGGTGCGCTGCAGATCGGCGTGCTTGTTCTTCAGATCACGCTGGCTGGTCTCGTAGAGGATGATGGTTTCATCCAGACGGCTCTTGAGTTCGACATTGTGCTTCTCCAGGGTGTTGACAGTCTTGGTCAATTCGCGGCAGCTGTTGTTAGACTTCTCCAGATCGATGATGAGGACCTCGACTTCGCTGGCGAGGCGTGTCTTCATCTTCTCCAGATTGTTGACCTTAACGACAAGGACCTCGATGTGCTCCTCCAGTTCGGTGATGCGCACCTGATACTTGCGACGGATCTCTTCAACCTCTTCGGCACGGGCTGCCACTTCGGCATTCCATTTGTTTTGCCAAGAAGCGGCATCAGCATTGGCCTTGACCAACTGACGTTCCAAGTCAATGCGCGCCTCAGACTCTTCTTCGAGTTGAGAACGAGTTGCATCCAAATCGATCTCAACCTGATGCAGGGAAGATTCGAGCATTGAGCGACGACGGTCTTCGTCTTCCAGGCGGCGGCGTGCATCCTCCAGCTGGGAGATGACTTGGCTCTTGGAAAACGTGACTGTGTCCAATTGAACTTTGAGATCTTGGACGTCCTTGATCAGCTCAATGTTTTCCTGCGAGAGGCGAGATCTATGCGAAGAGATATCGATGACGGTGCGATTCAGCTCCTCGATCTTCACATTCAGCTCGGTAATGGAGATCTCCAATTTGGAGATATGTTTCTCCGATACAATTTTCTCCTTGTTGTAGCTTTCGATTTGAGAGAGCAGCTCGTAAACTTCGGCCTGGAATTTAGCCTTTTCCTTTTCGGCTCTGTAAGCATTCGATTAAGCAGAATATCGAGTTCAATAACAATTCAGTTAGCTCAAACAATAATACTTAGTCATGGTTTGTGAGATCGGCGGCCAAGCTGTGATTTTTATAGCTGTGAAATTGCTGGGAGCAAGCTTGGATAAAGATCGCTGTAATCCAAGCTTTTCAGAAAGCTCTGACGCTTGAGCGCTTTTGCTTATCGATCAAAAGAAAAGCACAGGCTGGAGTCAAAGCTTTTTCGTTTTGTTTTTTTTTTTGACAACATGCTGTGCAGAAAGCTCTCCGATCGATATGCAAAAGCTTGAAAGGTTTAAGGTTAAGAGCATGTGGCCTGGAAGCAAGCTATTTTAATTGCATAATACAAATTTATATTTCGTATATATTTCGTGGAAATTTCAAAACGTTTTCCACTTTTCGCTTGAGAGGCATGCTCATTATAAGCAAAAGTAATTACAGTGATTAGCGTAAATATTTAAACTGACCCACCCACAAGTTGCAAAAGCGAAAAACGTATCGAATTTCCATAAAGTTCAATTGGACGAAAAGAGACAACAACAACAACAATCATCACATTTTAAATATGATTCAATCAAAGACATATTTGGATTGGGCGTTGGTGCAAATGAGAGAGCAACAACAACAGCAACACTACAACAGCAACAACAACAAGAACAACGACAACAGAAATGTGGATCTCTTCTACTTAACGCTCAAGAATGTAGATGAAAATTAAAAAATGTTTCTAAAAATAAATGCCAAAATATGCGCTTCTCGTTGTTGTTGTATTTCTTGGTGTTGTTGCTGTTGCTGCTGTTGCTGCTGCTGTTGTTGTTGTAGTGGAATAACATATGGTTGCGTGCGTGTGGAAAATGTAAAAACTTTTCTTTTTTCTGTGTGTTTTTCAGTTGTTGCTGTTGTTGTTGTTGGGAAAAAGCTTCCTTTAAGCTTCGCGGCGAGAGCGAGAAAACTGCTTTGTCGAAAGTGCAAAAGTGCGCAAACTCGGGCGCACCTCGCAACTAGTTGAAGAATTCTTGTGTACCTGAGCAGATCCAAGGGAATGCACAGATTAACATTGTGGTAGCAATGAGCAGTTGCAACAGAGCGCGACTAACTGGACTAGTAGTAGCCGTGATTAACGCAGTTGACATTACGCATACGCCGTGCAGCCCAATTGTCGAGACAGCCTTGAATTTGTGGTTTTGCTCGTTGATTTTGAAATTCGAAAAAAAATTCCTTTGGCATTTATTTTTGGATATTTGATTTGGAAATATGAGTAGCAAGCGAAGAGAGTCTCCGACCAAATTATCTACATATATATTTATATATAAATATGTAGTTTTTTTCAACCTATACGACTACAAATATTTGTCTGAATTTGTGGGCTGCAGAACAAAATTTGTGTCAATAGAACTTGCAAGCAATGCAAGTTGGAAGCATATTTTCCGTTGCGGCTTTTCAGCTTTTCAGCTTTTCGGCTCTTTTCTGCTTGTCATGGCATTTTGATGAATTGTTTATGGTCTGATTTCACTTTTGGTGTCAGCGGGGCAAGCAAGGTTACTATTGTTGTTGCTGTTGCTTGTTATTTGCATTTTATTATTGCACTTGTTTGGAGACATTGAAAAGTCAGAGCCAGCTGACACCACTTCATCAGCATCAGGCTGTATGTAGGACAGACAACCGACAGTAAACAATAACATGGAGATGAGTGTTTATGTTTGCACAACATTTCGAGGTCAAACATTAAAATGGGGTCAGCAGGTCGTGGATGATGAAGCATTAAGCCAAAACATAAAGAAAAAGAATCGAATGATTGAAGGATGTGTTGGGTGTTTGTTTCTGTTTTCTGCTTTTCTTTGCCATACCTAGACTTATTTTTCGTTAGGATTTCGACTTGTTCCTGGAAATCCGTGATAATTTCGTTGTGCTTTTTCTTCAAAAGCATGGTGGTCTCCTCAGATTCAAGATGAACATCCTCAAGCAGCTTGCGCAGCTTCAACAGCTCAGCATCACGCTTGCGGTTGGCTTCAAACTGTTAACAAATGTATACACATATATATAGTACAGTGAAACCTTTATTAAACTGATTTTAACTCACTTGATGTTCAGCACCACCCTCGGCTTCCTCAAGACGCTCGGACATCTGTATGACCTGAACGCTGAGATCGGCTTTCTCGCGCTCGATCTGCAAATAAATGGGAAGGGGAAAACATGATTTAGTTCAGTTTTTTTATGGCATATTGTGTAATTTTTAATTGAACACAATTTATAGACATTTCATGTGATGTCCACCGTTCGTTCACAATTCGCATAATCTTATTTATAACCCATGTTTTCGGCCAGCCCACATGCCATGCAGAGATCATGATGCATTGCAACAAACTCAAACGGACCATAAAATATATAAATCATATTAATCAGTCAGAGATAATTATGCGCATGTTACACCCAAAATAACAATGGCATTCTGCCAACAAAATAGGTATCTACAGTTTATACCTATCGCTCCAACATATGCATATATCTCAGCTTGCAGTTGGGCTGCAAATATTGCATTTCCAAAAAGGCATTAAAGGCATTTTTATTATACGCATTTCACTCGAACTGCAACGGTTTTTGTGTTTTCCAAACACAATTTGGGGAACAAGGCTGACCCAATTTAAGACCTGCGAATTTGCGAATAGTTTTTTTTTTCTTTTTCTTCTTGGTAATTAAAATGAATTTTATATTTCTTTTCTGGCAAAAAAAAATTGGGAGCTGTCAGATTTAATTTTGTGGAACTGGGCTGAGATGGGCATACAGTTGTGTGTGGTGGGGGAGGTAAACTGTGGACGTGTAGCGAGCCAGTTGGGAAACTGAAAAACTGAGGTGAATTTTCAGATATTTGAGATTATTAAATTTACTTTGATATTTACAAATCAACATTTCCGTGAAAATCAAAAAGAGATTTAGTACCTATTGTAATTTTCATCTGCTAACAATTTCTGTTTGCAATATTCTCCAATATCGTTTCTATATGCAGAGGCTATGGCAAAGTTGCCCAAAGGCCACATAAGTACAACCGTAAATCCAATTGCGCCATATGTATCTTGTAGATACTTTCTGCTGCTGTATGCATAGATACGTGTATAGAAAACTGTCTGTGAAATCTTTTAATGTGCAAGAAAATTATTTAATTTTCACACACAAACACACACACACACACACATACATAATACAGCCCACATAGAAAAATGTTCAGCTGTGCGCCGATGCCAGCGAATTTTCTTTTAATTTTCTGCTTTTCACATGCTCATCATCTGTGTATTGGTGGATAATGATCATGGGGCTGTGGATGATGATGATGATTATGTTTTTTGGCTACTTTATTTTCTATTCTCTCTGTTTTTGTTGGTTGCCGTGGCTGTGGTGGTTCATATTTTTTCGTTGTTTGCCTCAAGTTAATCATTGCTTGTGTATTGAATGTCGTGCGCTAATTTTAGCCATTTTGTTCCATATTGTGTGTGTGTGAGTCTCTCCTCGTGTGTGTGAGTGTGTTTGCGACTGTATGTGTGTGTGGGTTTGCTGATCCATAAAGCAAAAGTAATTAAAATTATTTCCACAAAATTTATATGTATTTACAAAGCGATGCCTTTTCCTTCCTTTTGGCCAAGTCGCGTGGCCGCGTGCCCAGCGCAGGCCAAGATGCCAGGCCGGGCCGGGCCGCATTTTCTAAATTTGTAATGCCAAACAGGAACAGACCGGGCCCAAAACCAAAAGCAACAACAACAACAATGACAACAACAACAAGTGCAGCGTCGCCGCCTGCAGCTGAATGAAGTGCATGGCATCTATTTTTTTTGGTTTTGCAAACGCAAATATTCAAACCAACAATTGACTTTGCGCAAACACAAATGAAAAATCATTTATCATTTGTTATTGGGGCTGCTGATGGCTCCGCCTTAGAAGCCACAGCGATTGAAGTTCAATGCACATCATTATCATTTGTTCGACGCCCAACTCTCGAAGGGTAATTTATTCTTAGCCTCTCTCTAAATGCAAAAAAAAAAAAAATAAAAATAAAAGAAAAATTTTTCTATTGTTTTTGCCCGCTAGTAATTCGCCGCCTTTCTATTTTGTCTTAGTTTTTGTTTTTTTTTTTTTGCATTTGCTTTTCCACATTTTATGCTGTTTTTAGGGTGACATTTGCAAGCGACAAAAGTGAAAATCGTTCGAGGAGGAATTTTCTATTTTGCCGCCCATCAGCAGGTGAGAATATTTCAAAGAGTTTGCAATGCGAAAATATAACTGAGGAGATATTTTGTGTCTGGCAGCCGTTTAGCCATATTAAGTAATATTTAATAGCATTATCAATTTTGGTATCTCAACTTACCCTTTGACGCAGCTCACGTTCAACTTCCAGATCATCGTGGAGCAAACGGATCTTGTCCTGCAAAAAAATTCATATTTGTATTCATGACGAAATTCTTCATTTATATTTTCCTTTTCTTTTTTATTTTTTTTTTCAATTTTCGCACTTGGTTTCAGCACAAATTTTCAATAAACTTTTTTTTTTTGCGAATTTTTCATTGTGTATCTCGCAGGTGCTTGTTACATAATTTTCACCAACGCATATATACATATATATATATATATATATATATATATTTGTATGTTATGTAGATATTTTTGCTCAAACGAATTTTATATTTCCACACACAAACGCGGCGAGTACACACAAGGTATACGTATAAATATACATACATTTATATACATATATATTTGAATATATACACATAAATACATGCATAGATATGTGTACGATTTGTAGATACACGAGATACGTTGGATTTTAAACATTTGCTGCTCGCAGCTTTCAGATACTTTTGCTAAGATTTCGTCACTTTTCTTGTAGAGTTTTTAGAGTTTTTTTTTTTTAGTTTTTCTTTCTTTCTGTTTTTTTTTTTTTTTTGTTATCGCGGGCGTATCCAGTCTGTTTGATCCTTACCTCCAAGCGGGAGAGCGAGCTCATGTCGGCGATGTATTCGATGTTCACATCGGCGCCGGCGGGTCCGGTGGATGTTGCCCGGTAGGAGTATTTCGAGGAGCGTACAGCTTGCGATGACGACATTTTGCTATGTCAGATTTTCAATTGAGATTACCGTTAGAAACGTAACAGAATAATTCACTCGTTACGCGTATTGTCGCGTCAATATATATATATATATATATATTCTTATTTTTATTTAGAATTTTCCCAATATCAAGCGAAAATCTCTACAGCACCGCACGCAGTTTTTGTGTAGTTGTCACCGAGTCACCGAATAATTCGTAATAAACGTCGGAGTAAGGCTGGTGATCTACTGAACAAGAGATCCCGTTGTCGTTCGAATAAAGAGTATTTCGTTTATTTGGTCGTTGCTCGCTTGTGGATTCGTCTATTTCAACGAATCGGAGCCACTCGGCGCTCGGCACCCCGTTTTGAGTGTGCTTTTCACGTTTCGGCTTTTCCTGTGAGTATTTTGAGTGAGTTTTTCTATTGACCCCCTGCCCCATCCTTTCGAGCAGCTTTCGGGGCATTTTCTACGTGCGTGTTAATTGCTCAGTTGTGTGGAACATTCTTTGATTTGGATCTTTTTCTTTTTTCATTTTTATTTATTTAGTTTTTTTGTTTTTTTTTTTTGTATACTTTGTCTTTGCTGCCGTCTTAGTGTGAACGCATTTTCACGCCAGTTTGCGAAGCAAACCCAAAATAAACTCCAAGTTGTTGTTTTTCTTTTCGCTTACCTGTAATTAGCCGATGTCATTTATATATATACATTTGCGCAAGTGTGTTTCTGTGCGTGTTTCAATGTGTGGGAATACATGTTTTTCGTGGCTTTCATTTTGTGTATCTGCCTTTCAAATTGTGTATACACATTGAATTGGCTTCCTAGTAGGTAAAATAAATATCGAACAATCTCTGTTTTCTAAAATTAAATTCTCAATATTATGGCTTCTATTTTGTAGAGCTTCCCAACTCTAATTAAAGCAATGTTTTCATTCACAGAATAATAAAAACTTATTAAATGCATTTTTGCCATATTTTCTAGTAGCCAAATTTATTTGTATTCGCGATGACAACATTTTGACGTTCAACATTTTTTTTCTTTTTAATTTATCATCAAATCTGCTATAAATATTTGGCATCAAAACATTATTCTGTTTCATAGAATAACAGAAATATTTCTTATGTACTCGAGATCAAGTTGAGTGAATCCTTGGCAATGTTCAAAAATTGTTGGCCAGCTCATTAGCTGTTTTTTATTGGCCCAAATTGCTGTGCAGACAAAGTGCTGTCACTTAACAATGCTTTACAAAAGAACATGGGAAAAAAAAGAAAAAGAATTTGACAACTGACCAGATTATCTGTATCTATATCTATATCTAGATCTGCACGTACGTAAATATATATCATATATTTTTTATATATTTTGCCTATTGGAAAATATGGCCATTACATTTGGAGTGTCATGTTTTTGGCTCAGTTTGTCCAAAGAGCTTTTTCGCCCGAGTGAAAATCAATTTGACTCGATCTCTGCCAGCCTCTCCACCTGTGCAAAGTGCCCCAAACACTCACACAAATGCATAACTATACCAAAGAATGATTTTTCGCTTATTTTTAGCAACTGAATTTATCGTTATATGTATGAATGTTGTTGTTGTTTTTTTCTCCCGCTCGCTGTTTCTCTGCTCATAATCATCTTCATTTTCCACACACATTTCACCTGAGTGTATAGATACACACCCAGAGGCCATATAAAATGTAGATGGGCCGGCGGCAACTATAGTATGCCGATATATATATATATATATACACATACATGTACATAGGTATGTATGAATATATGTATATATGTGTATATAAAGATGGCTGGTTGGCCATTTCGTATCTTCTAGATACTTAGTGCCACGAAAAGCACTGGCCATAATTTTATTTATTTTATCCATGTGTACATACACATAATGAAAATGAGGGGACGGGTTGCGGGGCCCAGAATAATATTTAACATTTTGTGTGCTTGCCACATTTTGGAATGTGTAATAATTTAAAAATAACTTGGCGAATATGTAGCAAGCGATACAAAAGATAAATAAGTCGGCTAAATATAAAACAGCACAAGACTATTTTGTTTTATCATAAAAAAAAACTTGTCGCACGTATTTATTTAAATAACATCAAAGTGCAGGTAAAAAACTACTGTCAAATCCTGACAACAAAAGGCACACCTGTCCCGAGTTTCCGGCTCATCGCCTATCGTTTTACAGATGCGCTGAGGTCAGTGATAGATGCGGCAGCAGCACATGGAGAGGAGCAGATAGGAGCCGGAGTGAAGGTGTCGCCTCCCGAAAGGTAGAAATCACTCGCTTTGCTTGATCTTCTTTGTGTTGCTTGTGCGTTGGTTCGTTCGTACTTAGAATTAGGTCAAAATTGTTATGATCACACAGATATACACACAAATACAAATACAAATACAAACACAGACACAAACACAGACACAAACACAGATACGCTCACAGGCACGCCTGCTATGCAGTTATATATAGAAAGATGTGGCGACTATGAGGTGTTTTCCTGCTTTATAAAGTGTGTGTGTGCCCATTTGACGAGCGCTGCTCTGTGGCCACTTTTTGCACGGCTCACTTGAGGCTGCAGCTTCACCCCAAGATCACTTGAGGCATGCTCCGGGTGCTGAGGATGGAGGCAGAGTTGCTGCCCCGCATCCGTGCTAAGTGCTGGCCAGATAAGCTCAAGTGGGCGCCATCACTCCTTCACTGTGGGTGGGTTGCAAAGGCAACGAAATTCCAACAAGAGTCAAAAATAAACTTTAAATGCATAAAAATAAAAACAAAAAAAAAAAAAAATAAACAAACACATAAAGCAAACAACTAACGTTTTAGGGCTTAATGCATTTTGCATTTGCGTTTTGCATAAATTTGTCGTTGACAACTTCACATCAAAAAACATTGTTTGATGATTCACACAACACTGTGAAATGACTGTCAATAGACATTCTGTGTGTGTGTGTGTGTGTGCGTCTATATATATACATATAGAAGTTGATTTGACAAATCTGGGTGTTTTGCTTGTCGCATATAGAGACGAACACAAATAATACAACGTGACGTGTGTGCCGCCAAAGAAACTTGTGAGTCACTGCTTGGATCCGATATAGTATCCATCTGTAGATGTCTGATTTGTATAAATATAGTAGAATGTGGGTGCTGTGCGAACTTGCCAAAGAACATTAAATGCAATAAACATTTATCGTTCTAAATTAAATAAGTATTACATGCAACGCCTATGGCAAAATTATAAATAAATGCAACAGCAAAAAGCAATTTCAATCAATGCATTATTCGACTAGGATATACTGCCTACATTATAAATATACTTCAGATGTGTTCATTAAAATATCCTCTGATTCAAAGACCTTCGATGTTTGATCTTTAGTCTGAGCTTCTTTCTTTCCTTTGTTGTCCCTGAGAGACCAGTTAAGAGGGCTGTAGAAAGAGGGAGCTCTTGAGAGAGAGAGAGAGAGCTGTTGGGAGAGACCTACTGACAGAGAGATGTTGAGAAAGTGAGAGAGAGAGAGAGGGAGAAAGAGAGAACTGTAATATGCTTTATATTTTGCTATTTTTCATTTGACGTTGACACATTTCCGCAAAGTGATAAATCATCAAAACTTATTGGGAATTTAATTTATGTCAAAAACATTCATTTGTTTGTCGATTTCAATTAAATGGCCATTAGTAGAAAACGTACTTTTGCTGCAAATTCTGTTTCTGAGTCATTTTGCATTTCAATATTTTGTGGTATTTTATATTATTTATTTTAAAGAGCTTTGAATTTATTTCTTAGAGGCAAACAAAATTGCTAGCAATTTTTAACATGATTAATGATCTTCCACTTATTTTAACAATTAGTATATCGATATATATATGCATATATAAAGCAGCACCAAATAGAGTATTTAATTTTCGGCCTTTGAGAATGTTTCTAATTAGCTGAAAATATACAATTCTTAAACGAATCTTTTCTGATTGTTTCAGAGCTTTAGCCGGTTCACAAACCCGCTCGCTAACTCAAATTTTCACAGCGCGGACAATAAACCAGCGAATCACAGCCTTGACGCATAGATGGCGCTTTACGTGGAAGCGTTTTCACCTTTGAGATCTACATGGAAATTATGCCCCCGCTGAGCTGTAACAAAAATTGCCTTAAACGATTTATTAACTATAATACAAATGAAAGAAATAAATGGAACTTAAGTTAAGAAGAACTCGATTAGGTTGGTCAAACGCCGCATGCTGACATAGTTGACCAGCAGCACATACGCGTAGCAGGTGTAGATGTAGGCCCACCATTGAAAGTGCAGCGGGTCCTTCGTCCATCTGCTTCGGCTCGGCTGCAGGACATAGGCGTGATGTCGTTCGGTGAGCAGCCGGCGAATAGCGGCTCCACTCAGATAGACAACGCTCAGCAGGAGAATGAGGCGACGCAGATGCACCAGCAGCAGTGCCATTGTGGCTATAGCCACAACTGTCAACTGTCGGATATAGTATGCAACCGCATTTGTAAGTATATATTTATTTTTATCAGTGTTAAAGGGCTGTGTCGTTGTTTGACTTGCTCAGCGTTTGTGGCATTTGGTTACTGGTTTTTGGCACGCACTTTTCCACACCGGCTGTTTTCGCGCTTTTCCTGAGAGTTGCTTTGATGAATTTTTCGCAAATTTAACAATATTATTTTGTATTTTTCACTTGTCTCTATCGTTTCGTTAGATTTTCGTGTTTACTCGAGCTATTTGTGCTCTGCTTTGTCGTTTTGTTTTCGTCCCACTTTTCGTGTGACTTTTGATTTTGCAGCTGGCAACACTTTGAAAACTTTTCAGAATAATATAGAAAAGTATATAAAAATGTATTGAAAGTTTCCTCAAAGCTTTGACGGCTCTGAATATACCCTGTATCGATGATAGTATTTGGGGTGGGTATAATTTAAATATACAAAGAAAACAACTGAATAAAAGTCAAAGAATGGTCTGCAAAAGTTCGTAGATCTGAAAATCACTTGGTATAAGATAATCAGCAAACAAATTAATCAAAATCTCTGTCAGAGGCTGTGGCTGTTTTTTGTGCAAGCATTTTGACATCAATTCCAAATACGAATCTGTGTCAGGCTGCCACTTGAAAGAGGGCCCCAAGAATAACAACAAAATGTTTGCCTCTTCAAATGCCTTTCAGCGCAACTTGCGATTACAACCATAAAAAACTATATTAAACTCAACAAGCGACTATGTTGCGTATGCTTAATGCGTATGCGTAATTTTTGCCTTCTCGCATTTAGTATACTTGAGACGTGGCCCTTCAGCACTTCAGCAACACAGCTGCCATTGTCGATGATAACCTTGAATGCAAATCCATAGCGCCGCCAGTGGCAGTGGATGGAGAGGAACAAACAAAGGCGTCGCTTATTGCCACATAGAGTGAGGTTGGTTAAGAATAATATTTAAACTAAATATTGGCACACAATGCTCGCCGAAACGAAGCATGAAAGATGAAAACGAGAAAAGAAAATCCATGTTGCAATGCACCAAATGTAAACGCAGCAAATTGTTTAGCCAAAATGTGATGCGGACGCGTTATGTAAATAAAAAAATTAAAAAACAAAAACTATTAACTGCATTTTGCTCTCAACGTGCCCAATTTCGTTTATTATTTTTAGCAGTGACATGGATAAATGGAACAATCGACAACGCAACGTTTTATTGGCTCGAAAACCCAGAGATTTACTCGCTGTATTCCAAACAACATGGATATGTATATATATATATACATATATATATTTGTTTGCCTCGACAAAAGTGTGGAAAGACGCAGAGAAGGCGTTGTGCTTATTTATGTGTCTTATTAACAAAAAAAGGCTGGATCACAGATTAAAAAATTGTATTTATATTTTAACCCCGTTTATCAAGCACTTCTTGGAGAATTAAGTGTTATAAAATACACTTTCTTTAATGCGACACAACTTTATTGTGTTTTATGTGCACGCAAGCCAAATGCGCTTGTCTTTCCGATTCCAATGCCCCCTCCCCCTCCCCCTTGGAATCCCTTCCCTTCCCAATTAATTTTATTAACTAGTGTTTCAATCTCTTTGTTGCATAATCTGTTGTTGTTGCTGTTGTTGTTGCTGTTATGAAAACATAAATTACAAATTCAAAATCGTAGAAATGATTGAATGGTTTGCGCCTGTTCAGTGGACGCATCGAATTCCCAGTTTGCCCCCCCCCCCCCCTCCCCATCTGCTCCTGGTTCCCAGTTTGTGCACCTCGCTGACTGAATGGGGGCCCACTGGCTGCTCCCGGGGATTGCCGGGTTTGACTTTTATGGCTGTCGGTGTATTTTTTATGGCCTGCCCAAATTCATTTCTAGTTTTGAGGCAAATGATTTTTTTTTTTGTTTTTTTTTTTCTACACTTTTTCTCGATTTGTTTGCATTCATTTCTGGGGCGGCTGCGTTGGCGTTTGTGTTGCTGTTGTTGTTGTTGTTGTTGCTGTTGGCGTCTCGCACGCACTGGGAAAATATTTGTGGAAAGCATGCAAAATGCACGCCTGTTGCGGCTCTTTTATTTTTTAATGCAGCGTTGAAAGCTATTTGTATCTGTCGGTTAGATTAGGTTAAGTTTCCACGCCCCCCGCATTAGGCATCCATTGCAACCAACCAGTGCATGTCTTTCGTCAAAGTGTCGAGCCACTTTGCTGTGCCCCTGCCCCTGCCCCTCCCCCTGCGCCTTCAACCCCATTCCACACCCTGCAACACCCACCACATTCCCACACCACCTCCCTGCGGTCCTCTTGGCTATTAGCTATCGATGGCCGCTTAGATTTTTCAGCTTTGCCACCGATTTTCAGGCAATTTAGCGTCTTTGTCGCCCAATCTGATTTATGTGCCTGACGCCACCAAAGAGCAAAGCGAAACGAAGTCGGGCATTTGCTTTCGGAGCCATCGAATGGATTTTTGCTCGCATTTGGCTCGCAGATACTCTTTAGTTGAAATGCTCAGCAAGATATAAAACCAAAATATTCATGTACGATCAACGAACAACATGTGCAGGCGCAAATGTATCTTCTTGTTGTTCTCTGATATTCTAGTTTTCTGATATTCTGATATTTTGATATTCTGAATTTTTGAATGGACGTCATCTCTTCGGTAGCCGCATGCTTCCGGTGCTCTCTCTCTGTGTGCGTGTGTGGATCTATATGACTGGCAAAAGTGGCACACATATCGTTATTTTTAAATGAAGAAATGAAGAACAGAATATCAGTGCACAGCTTGCGATTATATATACACACGCATATACATTATACATTATACATAAGATATGCAAGAGACTCGCACAGCAAATATGTGTGATAAATTAAAGACACTTGCTCGCTTGTGGGGGGGGAAAGAGCTCCATAAATATACTTAATATATATGCACATTTGTGAATATGACTAATAGAGGAAAGAGTTAATAGTTGATCTCTGGCAACTTAACGGATTATACATCCATACCTAAATCAACTTTCGAGCCATTTTCATTTCATATTTCCAGCTAGATTTGTCGCATCTTCTCACTCATTACTCATGGATCCAAATATACCAATTTCAATACAAACGGAATATGTATTAAATGATTTGGCTAATTATAGAGAAGCATATTTTTAATCTAAGCAAATTGCCGAATACTTTCCATTTTCTGTTACACAAATATTATAAATTCTAACAGCTGTCCAAACTAAACACTTTCGACATGAGATGAAAGATGAAAGGTGCTGCTGACCCACTGTATACATTTAGTGGCGTTCGCATGATTTTTGCCAGATATACGCGTGGCTATATACAAAAAATAAGAAGCAATTTTTATATTATTTTTTTTATTATTGCAATTTACTAAACGCAACGAGCCAAAGCACAGAAAGAGAGACAAAATTATGCTCAGAGAGGGAGAGCGATTGCGATCTCTCTCGAGGCAACCAAAATACTACACGCACAGCTAACGAAAAATCACGTAAAGTTTTTCACGCGCTCGCAAGGGAAAATCTCAGCACAAGATTTTCCAACGACGGGCAGTTTTCCTTTGACAACGCGCCGAGTCGCACCAGAAAAATAGAAACGCGCGCGGCGATCGCATGCGACAAATACTTTTGTCTTTTGCTAAATTTAAAAATAAATAGCAACAGTTTTTCTTGAAATCGGGAAAAAACACACACAAAACACACAAGAAGAAAAAAAAAAACAAAGAAAAGCGTTGCAAGAGAAAAAGAAAAAGGAAAACGAAAACGAAAATCGGAGCGACAGGCACAAAATATCAACGCATAAATAAAAGGCAACGTGACGTGTCGCATTTGCCACAGGCTGTGCCTCAGTCTCGGACTTTGCATGTGCCGGCTGCATTCTCAAATGATCCCAGTGCTAACTGCTGCTCCGCCTCCTTCTCCTGCATGTGCCTGCTGCTGCTCCTCGGCAGACGCTGCGTGCCGGCGGATTATGTAAAGTGGCACAAGCCCAGAAGCGGTGCAAAAATACGCACGGAAAACTTTTTGTTTGAGTTGCGTTTTTGTCGAGAAATCAAAGTGTGTGTTGTGCGTCTGTGTGTGTGTGTTGCACTGCAAATGTATCCATTGAATTGCGTTGTATCTGATGCCTCGCGTTTGTATCTCAGTGTTTTGCGGCACTTTTGTCGCCAATGCAAATGTATCTAATTTATTTTGCATCTATTGCAATTGAGCGGCCACCGTGGATGCAACCAGAAGAAACGCTGTCGTTTGCCTAATTGCCATCAGCAGTTAATTTGCCGCGTCTATACAAATATATATATATATAAATACATATATTTATGTATGTATGTGTGTGTGTGTGAGTGTATAAGTGTATGTGAGTGTGTGTGTGTGTTTATCAATCGTATTGAATTACAAGCGAATTATTTCAAGTGATCGCTCAAGTGAAAGAATCAGGAATATGTTATAAAATTCTACAAAATGAACATGTCTTCAATTGTTAAAATTAACAGCAAATAAAATACAACAAAAACGAACAAAATAAAACGCAATTTGCTGAGTGAAACACTTGCCAAAATAACGTAATCAACATGTCATCCTATCGCAGTTATGTAAGTAAACCTAATGCCAAGTATCTAAAACTCTCTATAATATATACAAATATATATACATATATATATACATATATATATAAATACATGTATAATTGTGTGTGTATTTGTATCTGTTGCATTGGTGTATCTAAATTGTTTTACTAATTCTTTTCTTTGTTTGCAATTCTCAATTTTGTTTGTTGTCTAATTGCTGCTGTAGCCAGTCTATTTAGTATCTAGTTGGCGTTGCTACACCCACACACACACACACCCTTACACACACCCACACAGACGCACACACGCACATATGCTAAATAATCGTCGAACGTATTTGTATCTATAAATTTGGCTTTTCCTTTGGGGCACTTTTGTTTTCGCCAACTTTTGTTGCTTTGGCTTATTTAGTTGCTTTTTGGCGTTTGAGTTCAGTTGAGTGTTAATGGCCCAGTTCCATGATAAACAATTTTCAAAAAACTTTTGCCTGCCACTTTTGCACAACATTTTGGTAATTGATATTTGTTTGAGTTCTCGTTTGTTACTCGATTGTTCCGAATTCCATTCAAACTAGTTGGGGGCGCTCTCTTAAAAAGTGTTTTTTTCAAATGGCAAACGGTTTGTCTTCCCGTGTTATTAAGTAAGATTTATGGTTTATGAGCACAAAGACACAGTAATAATCTGTATAAATGAACTCGTTCTGCTTTGACTTGTGTCTGAAACTGCTCAAAAGAATATTGTGAATTTAAGCAATCGCTTGGCTTAATGGCAATCAATTTCTGCCTTTTCTTATTTCTTAATACACAAATCCAGCAGCAGGCCAAAAAACGTGTCAACTGTTTTGACTTTATGTGGCCTTCTGGTGGCCGCTAAACTCTTCAGCTGTAAATCAATTAAAGATTGCGCCCAAAAACCGATCAGTTTATGTGCTCAACAAGTTTCCTCTTCCAAGCGTTTGCCAGCTCAAAATTGAAGGCAGTTTATTTTTGGACAGCACAATTCTAAAAATGCACGAAAAAGGGAAAAAATAATTTTTTTATTATTGTGTCGTTTGTAAGTTTGTCTACTCCTGCAATGGAGTTTTATGGCCAGAAGGAAGTTGTTAATATTTATGAGACGCATAAAGCTGAAAACTTAGTCGGCGCTTCAGCTGCGGGAGGAGTTGGGTGTGAAAGGGGTTGGATACCAGGCACCACCTCATTAATTAACAAAGTGTGAATATTCCTACATGAATTTTAGGTATTTTCGTTTTGGGATTGGGGAAGGGAAGGCTATGTGAAAGCCAACAACAGTTGTGTGTTTTTCGTATGCTATTTGAAAGTTGAATTTAAGTTAACAACAATGCCACGACGACGTCGATTACGTTGCAAGGTAAAACCGCTGCTTGCCGCCGACAACGAGCCGAGTCAAGAGGAGCCGCCGAACGAGAGTAGAAGCGATGAGCCGGATGCACCCACAGAGATTCAATGCATGCCACCCTCAGTGCCGGCATTAGCCAGTGACTGGCAGTATCGGCTCTTTCCCGAAATGCACAATCAGCTGCCCGGCCTGCTCACATATACGGATGTTTTTGGCCAGCACTCGGATGTCATCTGCCAGGAGAGTCAGCCAAGTGTGTCTGCCTCCGTTTTAACGGACATCTTTGGCATTGTCGGGTTGACGACCAAGTTGCGTGCGAACCGAAGTAATGTGAATGATGTGCGATTGGCCACCGGCGAGGATCTGACCACGTATGGTCTGGATTTGGCCAGTCAGGGCGACATCTACATCCATTTCAATGGACCCTTCACACAGCAACCGGCCTGCTGCAGCTCCGCCCACTCTGCCCTGGAGCTCGGCATGCGCGGCATGAGAGATGCGATGGATTACCACACAAATAAGCCGCCCATTTGGGATCCCTTTGTGCCCGAGACACGGAATCTGGGCCTGCTGCTGCCCCTGCCGAAAACACATCCCTAGTTTCATGTCCATGATTGGCAACCTTTCAAATTGCTGTTCTGTTTTTGTTTTGTTTAATTGTCCGCCAGCAAAATATACTTGCCTTTAATGAATCTTGCTAGCCGAGCTGACACAATGACAAAACTAAAACAATCACAGAACTGAGTGCACTCGAAACATTCTCATTTCATTATTGTTATTATGGTTATTTCTCCAGTTAGTCTATCTAACCCACAAGTCAATTGTATTTGTTGAACACTTCTTGTTGGTTTTCTTGCTTCATTTTTGGGCACATGAAATGTATTTGTTTTTATGGAAGAAATTACACATTGATCTAACTGGATTTATGCCTTATTGCCAAGCAGGATGGCCAATGTAGACTAAATATTTATTTACTTATACCATTTTTAGCTAAATCGCGAAAAAAGAGTTACTGCAAATTTGCTATTTGGCCTGAATGCAATCCGCATTCTGTCATCTTGTAAATTTCTATGCTTCTCACATTTGTTTTGTATTTTTGACAACGACGACACTAAAAACTATAAATAATCTAAAAAAGAAATATATATGCATATATATATATATATATATAGGTATATATAAATCATTTGTCTGGCGGCACGCGAATGTGATTTTCGCGAGTAATTTGATTTTTTGTTGCCCATCTCAACATGTTGGCTGTTTGGCTGTTGGCTGGTTGACTGGCCGCATTTGCTAAATGCATTTGAAACATTTGCCGGGTCTGATTTTTTTTTATAGACATTGCCAACTGAAAGACAGGGCTGGCTTTATAGTGCCTGTTAGTGCCGAATAGGCATCGCCTAATTGAGTCCACATAATAACGCTGTCAGAGACCGAGGCAATAGAGAGCGAGAGAGAGAGAGAGAGATAGATATAGATAGAGATGGAGATGTAAGCATTCTGGAATGGGTACTCAAAGTACACACATGGAAATCTTCATCGGCTGCCTCATCTCTTTATCTCCTCATCTCCCACTTTGCTTTTGGCTGTCGGGTTTTTTGCTTGCCTTGCACATTGTTGTGCTATTTGTGTTTGGCATTCCATTTCACTGAGCGAAAACAATTAACTCTGCTCCTCCAGTCCGCGCCCCTTCTTGCAAGCTGGGCGGTCTTAGGCTACTTAGGCTGCACTGCAGCCAATATATGCATTTTTTTATGATACATGTCATTCGGTGTTTGGTGTTTTGTGGCGTGTGGCAGCCGCGTGGCGCCAGCGTTGAGCTCCACTTGGGACAGCTCCACCAGTAATCATCATTGTCATCATCATCATCATCAAGTCATGGAATTTCTTGCCTCTTAGAATTCCGCATTTTACTATGTAAATCGTTGATTTTATTGCCACTTTGAGCATCTCGATCTGTGTTTTCATTGGGCTTCCGATACTCTCTGGTATTTTCATAGGTATTTCCTGAACTTTTTACGACTTCATCTATTTAACAATCTTGCATTTAATATGTCTTTGGATTGGCAGCTTTGTTGTCTCTGATTGGCTTTCAAATATTTTAATAAATGAATAAATGAAAATGAGTTGCCAACTTTCAATAGTGAGCAAAAAGATTCAGTTTCTGAAAATCTGCTCACTTCTGACAAATTAATGGCTGTGAAAAGTTTGATCATATCCGGTAGTCAACTTCACAGGGTATAATTCTAAAACGGAAGTCTAGTCAGAATCACATATTCAACTTTAAACGTAGGTTTTATCTAGAGTTCAAATCAAGACCAAAAAGCTACAGTTTTTGACAAAGTTATAATCATTTTTTGAGTGTATAATTTTAGCAGGGTTTCCAACTTTAAATACAGATCTTATATAGAGATCAAACCCTGATTAAGAAGTCCTGCTTTCTGATCACAAATTTATCGCATTTCATAATTGTATATTAATGTCTGGCTGACTGATTAACGGCTGTCTTGCTAGAGTTGCCCCTTTCTTGGCATATATGATATATGTGCTGTGTGCCCCAGAAATTGTCTAATGCGATGTGCGCTGTCCGCGATTAGAAGGCAGATGTTGAAATAATCAAAATGAATCTGTTTACACGTCCAAATTAATTGAAAAACGCATGCAACAGCGCCATTTAATTGATGCTGAAATTGAATTTGAAATTGAAATATATCGCAGCGAAAGCCAAAAAGAAATTCGACTGCCACAGGCGAGTTCAAAGCAGCCCCAAATGAGAGATGGGCGGACTAGTCCCTTGCCCAAAGAGGAAGGTGACCCAAGGGGGCAGAAGATAATTTTCTTGTGTGCTCTTTGGTGTTGATGTGTCTGTGATTTGTTGCCCCAGCCTCTGCTGCTGCTGCAACATTGTGTGTCTGTTGCAGATGATAAAATGTGTGCAAATAATTGTCGAACGCATCCCTCAATGAACAGAATGCTCCAAATGGAACACCTGAGTGCATCAATCAATCAAAATTCAACTTTACTTAAAAGTGCTTTGCAAATATGCAGCACACAAAGCAACTTTAATTGATCTGAATTTAGTTTTCATTTGATTCCAGTCAACAAACTCGACCCTTGCTTGAGTCGAATGCAACCAAAATTACCAAATTCCGTTTATTGAGTTTCTTTTTTATGATGGCTTGTTAAAATGAAATAATTTCATAAACAATCATTAAGAAAACACTCATCTATTAGAATTGTATCTGAGGCATCTGCTTAAAAATCTCTTCATTTATATTTATGTGAAACACTCAGATTTTCTTGTTTGGATTTAATACAACTAAAAAGTTTTTAGTGAATTATTTCTTAATTGTTTTTCTTTATTGCTATTTTATATAAAAGTGATTTTCTTATTTAGATACAATAAAACTAAGCCGGATTATACATTTTTTAATTGACTTATTGATATTTTTAAATCCCATTTAAGAGATTATTCCAATTTTAATTGCAGACACCCTGGAAATCCAACTTGAGCGGTTCCTACAAACCAGCCAGTTCGACTGTGAGTGCTAATCTCCCATCTCTCACATAAGGAATACCAATTGATACCCTATCTTTTTGCAGTATACACTAGGGGGTGATTTGGGCAGTGGTTCCACCTCCCGCTACAGTTCATTGGCCACGCCCAGCGCCTATCGTCCCTCCTTCTCGGGTGGCACCTATCGCATAAAGCGTGATCCGCCCGCTACGCCAGTCACCAGCTATGTGAGTCGCTATGGCTGCACTGCCAAGACGGATGCCAAGGATGCCAGCAGTTCCGCTGATCGGAGCAGTCCCATCAAGCGTTATACGGGCGCCGCAAGCAGCAAGCTGGGCACAGTCGGCACCAAATACGGACGCTCGCGGGATCCCAGTCCGGTGGCGCTGGAGCACACGAATCGGGGCAAGTCCAAGTCACGGGATCCCAGTCCGGTGCTGGACAGCGCGAGAAGTAAGCTGGGAGGCGCCACATATCGCAGCAGCACCGCCAGAAATGGCTACAACAGTCGCTATGCGGCTGGAGCAAGATTGAACAGTGGTGGCAGCAACAGCATGCTGGACAAGTCCATCTCCTACTTGACGACCAGTGATTTTCATGCCAGGACTGCCAGCCGCGCCAAGGCGAGCCGAGAGAAGGAACTGGACGAACCAGCGGTACAGTTGACCAAAGAGGAACCGAAGGAGCAGCAGGAATCGCAGCTGGAGCAGCCAACGGGTGAGGAGGAGGAAACATTTGTGTCCGTTGTGGTGGTCACACGTGCCACCTCACCCACTCCGCCCGGCAGCACCACTGTGCAGCGAACCCGTCGCGTGGACATTGCCAAGACCATTGAAAAGACCATCAAACGGTCGACAAAGCCCCGCCAGATGCTGGAAAAGGAGATGCAATCGGATCGCTTGGATGACTCCACACGCTATTTGCGCTACAGCGCCGGATCCGGTGGCAGCAGCAGCATCAGCTCCAACTACAGCCACAGGGATCGGATAAGCAGCCTGCGCTACAATGCCAGCTCCCAATCCAACAGTAACTCACCCAAGTCGGGCACACCTAGTCTGGAGGCCAAAGAGGTGACTTCACCGCGAAGTAATGCAACTGTTGCCAGCTGTTCACCCAAATCAAGTACGCCCGGCTTGGAAACCAAAGAGGTAGCATCAGGCAAGAGCAACGGTTCTGCTTTGGTCAGTGTCGCCAGCTCCAAGTCCAGCAACAGCAGCAGCAGCAGCAACAAGTCCAAGTTGTCACCACCGAAAGCAGTGCGTCTCAATTCCCGCCAATCCTCTGTGGAGAATCTGGTCAATAAGCCACCAGCCGCGCCCAGCAAAGCCGATTCGCCTGGCAAGACCTGCAACAGTGGCTCCAATTCGAGCAGCTCCTTGGCCAAGTGGCCTTGGCCCAACAAGGACTTTCGCAAGAGTTCGCTGAACGTGGGACCCACCGATCGGCCAAGGAAATCTCGCACGCCCAGCAGCGGCGCCGAGTCCGAGGAACAGCAACAGGAACGCTCGCCCAGCGCTGGCTCCGAGGGTAGCAACGCCTCCAATCGCAAGACAAACAAGCTGACAAATGGTAAGGCAGCATCGTCTGCCAATCGCCAGCTAAAAGCACACAAATCCTGTGCGCCCAGCAGTGGGGCAAGTGGAGGAAGCAGCTGCTCGACGACATCTGCCTGCTCCTCCTCGGACAGCGAGCAGCGGGGCAAAAGCAGCAAAAAGCAGAGCAAGAAAAAGGCCACAGTCAACGGCAGTCAACAGAAAGAGAAGCACAAAGAGAGGCACAACGATAAAGATACAGATAAAGATAAAGCAGAGGCAGAGGCAGAGACAGGGGCAGAGGCAGAGCGAGAGAGAGAAAGAGAAATAGAGGCGAAGGTCAGCAGTCAGGCAGGTGACAGCCAATTAAATGAGGAACACCAAAATAGCCACAAGACAGAAGCCACCACTGACTCACTGAATCGGACCAAGCAGCATCAGCAGCAATCGCGTCTGAAGAAGCTCTCGGATGTATCGAATTTTTTTGCTACTCGTCAGACGGACGCAAATAGTGAGCCGATCTTCCTCGAAAGCTCCGAGAGCAGCGCCGGCAGCGAGGCCGAAATGCAGCCAACGTTGAGCAACGGAACACAGATCAGTCTAGCGTTGGACACGCAAACGAACGAAACGAGCGAGGTGAATCCTTTGCGGATGACAGCACCAAGCACAACGATATCGACAACGACAACGATACCCCCAAGCATCAACAACAGTTCCAGCACCCACTGTCCCAAGGAGACAACATCGACAACGACCACGACAACGACGAGTCCCAGCAACGCCATCAAGGACACCACAACGACGACAGAGAGTCTGACGACGCGGGAACAGGAGCCAGATACCGAGGAGCCCAGCTGGTGGCAGGACACAAGTTTGCAAATAAATACAGCCTCCGCTTTGGATTACAACAATCGCAGCGAGATGCCCTTCAGATTGAGGCACATTGATTCGGGTGATGACCACGCTTGGTGGCTGCGGCAGGATGCAGCTGCCGACGAGGATGATACGCTGGCGGAGGAAACGCTCAATCCGCTGGATGATGATCACGAGGATGTGAGTGCTGCGACGGAGGAGCAAAACAGCAGAACAGGTGGCTGGTGGAGCAGCAGCAAGGATGATAATCTAGACGAGAGCAAGGAGAATCAGTCAAATCTGATCAATGGACATGGATGTGGTCAGGAGTCGGAGCACAGCGAGGAGATTAAACGTATGCCCAGGAGTCGCATCTCGCCGGAACAGGATGCCTGGTGGCTGGAGGAGCAACAGGAGCAGCAGCAGCAACAGCAGCAGCAGCAGTCCAAACAAAATGGCTACCACGAGGATGTCAATAACAATGAGCCTCATGTGGAGGTGACAATCAAGCTGCCCAGCAGAACTGAACACTCCAAAAACTGCTCCTCCTCCAGCCACTCTGGCGAGAGTGCCCCGCCCTGGTGGCAATCGGGACACGCCAAAAAGCTGTTCAATGTGCAGCGCGTGGAGAGCGGGGAACGTGCCTGGTGGCAGGAGGAGAAGGAGAACGAGCCACCGCCAGTGAAACCACCAACGCCACCGCCACGCATCATCAAGCATTGGGAGTCGGGCGAGCGAGCCTGGTGGCTGCAGGATGAGGAGCCGAAGAACAAGGAGCGGCCTCAACCAACCCTCGACGAAGTGGATCATCAGGTGCAGGATTTGCTGAGCAGCTCCTTCAATTTCACATACTCGGTGCGTCCCCCTCCCCTGGGCCAATGTGCCAGCCCAGTGCCAGTGGAGCCCCAGCAAAAGCTCTGCGAATCGCCTTACGATAACATTCCAATGTCAAAAGTTCAAATGGCAATGATGCCGTCGCAGTCGCAGTCGACGTTAGCGCCAGCGCCGCCACCACGCTATTCATATAACCCACCACGTGTGGGCGATAAGCTTTTCATATCGCGTCATCAGAATATCGATGAGCTTTTGGGTGGCGCATGCAGACCGCTCAGTCCGCTCTTTTATAGCGGCGCCGCGGAGAGCGATGCGTCTGCGTCTGCGCTGCCATTGGCGAGCAAGAATATGTTTCTGCTCGAAGAGATTACGCCGGATCAGGTGCGCATTCACGATAGTACCGCTCAGCTGCCGGTCATACAGCGAATGCAGCGGTGAGTACAAAGAGAGCAAAAAGCGCAAGATTTCTCTTGCTTTCGTTTGTTGTGTGGTGAATTTGCTCAACATGTGGTTGTTTTCGACTCTCTTTCACTCTACCCCTCTCTCACTCTCTCTCTCTCTCTGTTGATCTTGCAGCGATGTGGAATGGCTAGAGAATGGCAGCAACAACAACTTTTATGAGCCGCAGAAGCAGCAGCCACACCAGCGCAGGGTAAGTGGCATTATTTGTTTTTCTCATTTTTCTTTTATATGTGTATGCCTCTCTGTTGCACCCGTGTGCGCGCACACACCCTCAGCGTATTGCAACAATTTTGGCAACCTGCCCGGCTCGTTACGTTATCGACTGCTCGTCGCCAAAGACGCCCACGCGTGTGTTTATTTACCAATGTATTAACAACCTAACTAGCGTGCGGGCATATTAGCTATGTCTTCCGGTTTGTCACTTTTCAAAATTGAACTTTGAGTGGGTTTTAAATTATATTAAATACGGCAGTCTTTTGAAGATCTGGAATTTAGTTATTTAGGAAAACATAATTTAAACATAATTTGGAATAGTTTTCTTTATTTAAAAGTGTTCCTTGAAAACATAAACATTTGAAAGCCGGTGACAACTTATCATATTTAAGTTATGCACACACATCTAAAAATCTTATTTAACTGAGAATCCATAAATTAAACTTGGCAATCTTTTGGGTCTCATGAAATATATGAGTAATTATATTCAATTTATTGCCACACCACTTATAATTTTATTTTACTTATTGATTCATAAATTTAACTCATTAATCATTTGTATGTTTTGTCAACTAGAACTTATAAATTTAGTCATGATATTAACAAGTATTTTTTCTATGGAGAACCCTTCCACTAGAAGTAGTGCATGCGAGTTTCAGGTGAGCTTTCATTGCCTTCAAGTATCGCTCAAATGCAGCTGGGCGTTTAAGCTTTCGGCGATAAGTAGGATATGTGAAATATGTGGTTGGAAAGGGCCTGTTGCAAAAGGGGCACGTCGAGTAAGACACACACACACCCAAAATGCTATCGCTGATGCTCCATCAGCATCTATGGCAAGACTTCGTCTTCGCTCGTGTGACTCACATTAAGCAGGAGTCTGACAAAGCGCAGCACGAAATGCGGAAGAAGTTAAAAATACAACAACGAATATCTTAATTACATGCAGCGACTTTTATTTCGAATTGTCTTCTCGTATTCTTATGTCTTGCGGCGCTCCACTTTCGAGGGCGTCAAAGTTGTGACTGAAATGGGTCATAAAGCAATTAGCTTGCATATAAAGACCAAATCGTGTGAGCGACGAGCTGAGCTTTAACTGTAAAGCCGACAAAGGTTAGCGCCGACGCTGACATTGACAGCGGCGCCGACAGCAAAAGCACTTCATTAAGTTCGTCTTGGCGGCGAAAACAAAAACGAAACGAAAAACAAAAGAAAAGCTTCGAATCGCTTGCAAATATTTATTTTATTTACGCTCTTGTGCAATTGTTGACTTTGTGCGACCAATGCGACCATAAAAACAGTCGCCGTACATAAAATAAGATTACCGACAGTGCATTCAACTTAACACCTTACAGAACGTATAAGCTACTCCTCCCCCCACCATCCCCTTCGCATGATTAGTCATACAAATCATAGAGCCGAAAATAGCCATTTAGCATTGATGCGCAAAAACCAAAAACTCAAATTACAATATAAAAGACATTTTGTTAATTTCACTGCTGCCAATTGCAAAAAAAATAAATAGATGAATATAAAAATAAAATGTGTTCGTGTGTAAAGCAGGCAATGTTAATGACATCAACCAGCCACAAGAGTTTGTCTCAGTGGCTCTTCTCACTCCCTCTCTATCTCTCTCTCTCTCTCTCTCTCTACTCTTCTTTCTTCTGTGTGAGTCACTTTTGAACTTTTTTCGATGCTGATGCTCAAGGCTATTTTATACCCTACAAAGTACAATTATCAGTTATGAGCAAATCAACACCAATAAGCATTCGCTCATATCTTCATTTATGGTGAATATTAAATTCCTTTATGATTGGAAATTCCCACAGTATTTTTTTTTTTAACTGATAAAGCAGTACATCTATAAACTAAAGTCAATTACTCACATTTGTTTATATTTAATACAAATTAACATAAAATACGTTTTTAAATGCGATTTTACGCGTTTGTTTGGAAATTTGTTTACCTCCATCTTTATTTCCCATATCGAATTTCCTACTAATTTACTTGCATATCATATTCCCCTCCCTCCTAACCCCTCACACACCTATTAGTTTGTAAACTCACCACGCCCTCACTCAATAACCATTAAGAACAACACAGCTGTATGGAAATGTGAACAAAATTGGAATTCAATGGCTTCAGTTGGACATATGCAGCACATGCAGTAAATAGCTGAAGCGAGGGCCAAATGTCCAGCTAATGATAGGCTAACGCTCAATCAACGATAAAACTAAATTGTGGCACACGCGCCTCTTTGGCTAACTCTGAGCTATTTATAGAGAGAGGTTGCCTGGCTGAGCTACCCAGTTGCACTAGCTTTGCACGTTCAATCAAAAAAAAACAGCAAGCAGCGAACTACTTATTAGAGTAGGTGCAGCGAACGCATACTCACCTGACCACAATACACGCAATACAAGAGAGACAAAGAGAGAGAGGGAGAGCGACAGACACGCAATGTCAAACTCACCACAGTCTAGCTAAACGAGACAAACGTTCCAACCTGCCTCAAGCAGCCTAACAAAACGTTAGTGAGCGGGTTTATAGTCACCACCATCAGCACCTTACGTTTTGCTCGCTCTCCACTTATTCTTCTTGTACGTTTCGACGCTTCGTCGTCGCGTGGGGACCCCATAAGCTCATACGACAATTTTGTGGCTTTCAGTTGATGGCCGAGCGCGCTCATGTTTGGACAAACATTCGTCTCGAGTAGTGTCGTAAGTGTCGTGTCGAGTCGCTCAGCTGCGCGCGTCGCGCTCTCGCCTGTTTTACTGTGTTTTGTGTGTTTCCTTGTTGTCATTGCTGGCTGTCATTGGCAACGTTCATAATAATTATTGAAACTGCTTCAGTTGCCAGCACAAATTTAAAAATTGGTAATTAACCGTGTGAATGTAAAAAAATAAATAAAATGAAAAAGCGCTGCAAAAGATTTAAATGTTGCTAGCAACAAATTAAATAAAATATCTACATATGGCACAATTTGGTCAACAACATTAGCATCTAAAATCTTTAATTGCAATTTATTTTAATATTGATTTTTTTGCGTGTCACTGTGTCAGTGTCAATGGACAAAAAAAAAAGACAATCACAATAATAAGCGAATTGTTTTTCAAGTGCTTAAAGTTTAAAGACTTTATTTATAATGCTTCACTGTGGGCGACACTTGAAGACGGAGCTGCCACAAAGCTCAGTGTCAAAAGTTCTTCACTGAAAGCGAAAAAACAAAGACAAGAAGAAGAATAGACCGCAGAAGAAGAAGAGACAGTTTTAAACAGCTGTCATCGATTTTAGTCGTTGTTTTCTTTGCGATTCCTTCTTGTTAAGTCTTTCGCCTTGTTATCAAATGCACTCGCTCCCTCTCACTCTGTCTCCCTCTATTGCTCGCTCGCTCTGTTAAAGCTCTATTAAAGGTTCGTTCTGCAGGAGTAGAGGAGAAAGAGTGAACAAAAAATTGAAATGAAACAGACAAAACGAAAAAAAAATTACCAGAAACCGGAATTGTGCAAATAAATCTCGCAATAAGACTTGCAAGTCTCCGTTTCCTGCTCTTCGCTTGCCTGCTCTTCCTTCTTTTGTTGTTGTTCAAGCAACAAGGAAGCAAATCTTTTTTTTGGTTTGTTTTTGTTGCTGATTTGGGAGCACCAAGAAAATATTATTTATTTTCACCCATTAACCAAATTGCGGCTTGCCTACGGCTGGAAACACTTAAGTCGGCTCTCTATCTCTCTTTGTCTGTCTATCTCTTTTTTGTGGCTGGGAAAGTTTTGCATGTTGCAATTGCCAAGTACAAAGTGCATCTGTTCTCGCCTCGTAACCTACTAAAATTTGAACCTTCATTTGATCACAGAAAGAAGCGCAAGCTTTGCTCCAAATACCGTCGCTTGTCTTTCCAATTAGCATTAAACTCAGCGTATAACCTTTTCCCACTGAGCGCAAATCTTCTGCTAGCTTTGACGTACTTTAATGTGCAAATAATGCTATGGAATTTATAATGGCGAATAAAAACAAAACAAAAAAGCTATCCGGAGAGAGAAATAGCGAAAGAGAGGGGTAAAGGGTAGAGTGTGAACGTCATTTGAACGCTGCTGCGCTAAGTACGTAGTACCTGTCACTAAAAAGCTCTTCTATTTAGTTATAAACACAAACACACTTTAAGAGGGCAGCAACCGTATTTTACAGTCGCTCAAGGCAGTATGTCACTCGACACTGTCCACATTTTGATAACTGAAGTTGAATTAAATTTACTTTTAAATTTAATTTAAAATAATCTTTCTTTATGATTTAATTAATATAAAACAAAATGTATATAAATTATATGGCATTGGCAATTTGATTGCTGCTTTAGTGAAAGTAGACTTCTACATATTTAATTATGTCAGTGACAAAAATCGAATTATATATTCTGTATATAAATTATACTAGAAATGTTAAAGTTACATAGCAATTTCAACTGGGTAGCTTCGACTAATCGGTTGCTTTGCTTGTGCGCATACTTCTGTCAGCGACTGCACCCAAAACGTAGTTACAATTTTAATTATCTGTCAGCGTAATCTTTGCCCAGACGCTGGCAACGACGCAGACTGCGCTGCTGGTGTGCCAGCAGAGACAACCACACTTCAGCTACAGATTCAGATACAGCTTCAGCTTCAGCTGAAAAAGGCATCCACAAGAAGAAGCCGCCAACTTTTCAACGGTTGGTCTGTTTTATTTATTTTGCTTTCTCGGCTTCTGCAGCGCTAATCCAATTTTTTAATTGTGCAAAGTGCACAAAGGTAAGGGAGGAGGGGGCTGGGGACTAAGAACAGCGTACAGCACTTGGCTTACTTAGTGCTTAGCTCAACCTAAAAAAGAAAACAGAACAAAAAAAAATAAAAAAAAAAAATACTTCGCTGCTCTCTCAAAGTGTGCAGCATTATTAAGTATTTCACAACTGGTGATTTTGTTCTTATTCTTGTTTTTGTTCTCTTTTTGCATATTTTTGTTCGGTTAGTTTTTGCCTTATCTTTGGGGCGCTTATCAACTGAGTTTGTTACTTTAGCTCTGTTGGCTGTCCGACTTGTTGTGTGTGTGTTGTGTGTGTTGTGTGTGCTTGTGTTGTGAGTGTGGTTCTTGTTTGCTGTCAAAGTCAAGGTGAGGTGTGTTCTGATCTCTAATTCACTCTAACTGCCCTCTTGACAGCTAATTATAATTCTCGACTTACTGTCAAATTAAGTTGAATGACGAACTTTGTAGCTTTTGTCCATTTAATTTTAAAGCTGCTTTATGCGTCGAGTATGCGTGGGAAAACTTACGAGATTATATAAGACTCACTCTCCACTAATCTGTGCGAATAGTAATAATCATAATACGGTCTCTTAGCCTGGCCAACACTCACACACTCATTTTGCCACATTAGCTAACAATGCACATTAGTGAATAATTTGCTTAATTTTGTCGTTTTTTTTTAACCGTATTTCACCTTTGTGCAGGCATTATATATTATATTATATATAAAAAAAAAAAATATATATATATGTGTATGCATATCGCACTTCGCCACTCGCAGATAAAGCCAACGACAACCGCAAACTGTACAATGAAAGTGTTAGTATTGAAACTACGCCCAACAGCAATAAATGCCATAAGAAGTGGTTGCCTTTCTTTCACAGCCCTGCTAAAATATTATTTGGGTCAGTTGTTTGTTGCACGCCACCAGAGCAAAGCACTCGCCATGTATACAGCTGTATTTACATCTATTCGCTTAAAAAAAAAAATAAAAAAATAACCAATTAGCACGAAGGCTTTTGCGACTCAACAAAAAAAGTGAACATAAAAAGCAGTTTATTGATTTCTCATCAGCTACACGCGATTTTTCTTTTACTTTCGTTTGCTTTAGATCGCAAATTTCTAGTTCTTGTTGTTTAGCTTTAACATTGATATATATTTATTATTATTTTTTTTTATATATTTTTTGCTCATTTGCACCTAATTCATAAAATGGGTCAAGTTTGGCCTAAGGCTGTTCTGGTTATAATAGTTGTTGATTTTTGGCTTATTTGTCGGTGTTAAGAAATGTTCTCAATTCTCTTTATTTCGTGCTATAAAAACTTCAATTCAAGCTGAGAACGTTATGTTCTTTATGTGCAAGAAAGATTTTTATTTTTTCAATAAATATTTATCAAATGTTTTTAATATTTCTTTCAAGCATGAGTCCATTTAATTTATCAACCAAATACAATAAAATATTTTAATTATTGAATGGATTTTGACTGGTGATTACTTTTCATTTCCTTAGTTTTAACTCCAATTTATACCTAGAATTCTTCAAGATTTCCGAGAGCAGCTCAACTTGTACTAATGAAGTGATAACATGACACTGACAACTCGGCTAATCAGTGAGTTTCAACAAATTTCCTGTGATTTTTATCGGTAGTTAAAAATGCTTCGTCAATGATTTTCAATAGTAGTAATAATAGAAGATTTTATATTCGAAGTTGTTGTTGCTGCTGTAACCGAAGGGGTCCATAAAAAACCCAAAGCAGTTTGATTGTGCGCCCATAAAAAGTTTACGGCAAGAAAATTGACTGTAAAAACAATTAAGTTAAACGAAGCTGTCGCATGTAAAAAAGTCCACACAAAAACAATCAAATCGACAAGTTCATACATATAATATGCTGAGGTTATTTTAAGTTTGATTCCTTGCTCATCTTTTGGCTTTAAAAAAAAAACTGTCTTGGTTTCTGTGGAGCAATCAAGGCAGTGATTTCAAAACGATTTGCGGTTTCTTTTTCTTTCCTTGCTACTCGTGAAAAGAAAAAACCAATACAAATTATTAAAGTGAGTATCGAGTATTGGATTATGACAGCATCAGGGTATATAATGGAAATTACGCTTACTGATCAACTTTACGAAATTGTTGCGACCTTGAAGCCAGAAATAAACTTCAGTTCAACTCGACAAAAAGAAATGCAAATATTTGCTTACTTTTCTGTTGTTGTTTCTTTTGTATGAATTTTTATTAGCTTGAGTTTATTCAAGAGTCCTTTTGTTAAGCGGAGAGGTGCCTCTTGTTCAGTTCACTATCCATTGAAACTTTCTGTAACTATTTCTGTAAAGATGAAATAGCATTTTAAATCAATCAAACTCAACTTGACCTTGCGAACGTGGGCCAGGCCATAATTAAACGGCCATAATCAAGTGGCAGCTGTCAGGGTGCCAAACGGGCCAAACACCAATCTTGCACCGTACAACGTGCCGTACAAATTGCAACACATTTTGCCACTCTGGACAGCTCCTCCAAAGTGGCAAGAGAAAACCCCACAAGCAGCGGCAATTTATCAAAAACAGAAAAAAGAGAGAAAAAACGCTTTGCAACACTTTAAGCTGGCTGCATGAAATCTGCATAATATTAACGCCACGATTAGACGCCTGACCAATCGAGCCATTTGGCCAAGCTGGTCTTTAAATATTTATCATAAAATTCAATAAATAAATTGTGTATGCATTATGAGTCGTCAGCATTTGATTTATGTTTGAAAATGCAATGCTGCTGTTTTATTTTTATTTTTTATTTTTTTTTAATATATTTTGGAAAACTTTTGAAGATGCAATCGAAATGAAAAGACCAACAGCGAACAACCAGCAATCAACAATCAACGCGCAACAACAATAAACATGTGCAATTTATCATGGCTAAAGTGAAAACACGCTCAAACTGACAGAAAACCCCAATAAGCAGAAGAGTAGACAGTTAAAAAGGCATTGTTTATTAGACTATAACTATTAAGTGATGTTAGCTGGGCTCGTGTCGTGTTTTTTTTTTATATATTTTTTGCCTTTTCTTGTAGGTTCGCTCATTAGGCCCACAAATTATAAAGAAATGCGCTCGGATCTTTTATTGTTATGCAAATGTGGCTTGCAGCTGAAAGCAGCACAAGCCATGACTAAACTAAATATTTGAGAGCATTTATTAGACTATTTTCTTGGCTAGCACATTTGTGCAAACAGGCGACAACGTTTCGTATAATTAACGCACGATGATTTCGTCATATCAAATGGATTTAAAAATACACCAGCAAAATCCTATAAATAAAATTTAAAATTTAAAAAATTTGAAATATTGAACGACAGTCCCAAATTTGAAATGAAAACTGTCACACACAACTATGTTGTACAGCACGGGTGGAGGGGTGGTTCGAGAAAATGAAATGTGGGTCATTTACCCGGTAGTTTCCGACCATATTTCTGTGACTGCCAAAAAAGATTTTATTTTTTGCCTTATTATTATTGCGATGATTATCTTTGGTTATGCTTGTTGTCCCTGCTGTTTTCGTTATTGTTGTTGCTGTCATTTCGATTGCACAAGCGTCGAGTCGTGGCCAAGTCTTGTGGCCCACTGCAATCAAAATATTAGTCACACACTCAGACACACACACACACATTCAGCAAATTAGTGGAGCAAATGAATATACACATAAAATAGTATATATCTAGTGCAATATTTATGTGTGTGTGTGTGATACTTTGTGATATTTTGAAAGAATTCATGTCAACTGCATTAAAAATAACCACAAGTTAGCCCAAGCAGATGAGTTGTGTGGCGTAGAGTAGGAGATGAATGGAGCCATGTGAATCGGGCAAAGTTACGAGCTGAGAAATATACTCTTTACAAATGTGGAAACATGGATAAAATGTATCGAGGCCACCTGGCGATCGATCAAAATGACAAAATATTTAAGATGAGCATCCGTTGCATGTTGTTGTGGATGCTCTTCAAAATATTTAGTATGCGAAGATGGCAGAACTGATAGAGAAGATATGTAAAAAAAAAGTTAAAACAATTAATTATTTTTGTAGTTTCGGCTTATGATTCTCTGCGGATTCAGAAGCATCTATGTATTAGTTTACACTAGTAATCCCAGCGGATAAGATCTTCTCAGTCTACCATCAAACTCACAAAAACTTTGCCACATCTTAAGCATATAGATTGCTCCAATTTTTACGCGCTAACGGAACTTTTACTCTCTTTTTTCTCGGCTTTAACTAATTGAAAATATCAATATTTATCGGTTTTATTTAAATAGATATAAAATACCGCTGTGGAATTTAATGTCTGCTGACCCAATTTCTGGGAACGACGCTCCATGACACTTTCATCTTCAGAGTTCTACGCGCATAGTTTTTTTTTTATGGAACTTCAACTGATGAGCTGAATAAATTAAACAATTTAGATCTCCACACGTTCCCATAAACCTTTTGTGCCGCTCTTGAGTGCTACCGTTTCCATATGCATATGAATGCTTTGATGCACTTCTCCTCGAGCATCTCTCGTAGGGAGCATTAGCATATATTTAAGGCAAGTAGCGCACTTCTCTTCCCACTTTTCCCCTTTTCCTCGCTGAGCCGCACTCGCTCGACCCCAATTCGAAGACGTCTTCCCACACTCGGAAAGAGAAGCGTTGCAATTAACAAAGTTAACACATACATTTGGCACTTCTCGCGATTTCTTCTGGTTAAGCTGAGGAAGTGACATTTGTACACGTCGCCAATGGTCGCAGTTGGTTTCCGTTCTGGTCTTCTGGCATTGCCACAGCAATTTGTTGCTATTGTTATAATTAACTGTGAACAGTTCTACTACCTGGCCACTGGCTCAGGCCAGTGTTTCTCTCTCTTTATCTCTGGCTTGTTGCTGTGGTCGCATAATGAGTTGGCATTCTTGGCCAACGCATCGAACGCATACAAAATAAGTTGCTCACTTGGCCAAGAATTCAATAAATCAAATGGTCGAGCGGGGCACACGCACATTATGCCGTGGTATGCATCCCAGTTAAGGGGGAAGGGATATATTTACACTTTGAGAAATCTAATTTAATTTGTACATCTAGAAATAATAGATCAGATAAAAACCTTTTTTTTTGTGAAACAGAAAAGTTAAACATCAAATATAATTTTGAAAATTGTATTGAACTTTTCCTTAAATTAAGATATATAAGATTTATCGATGCAAATAAAAGGTTATATCGTAAAATACTTTATTCATTTTATCATTTCAACACAAAAAAAACTAAACGAGAAAATTTGTATACTAAGAAAAATTTATTGCGGGAAATAAAAGTCAATATTAACAATCGGAAAAATACTTAATAAAATTTCCGAAACATCAAAAAATAAATAAAATTTGTAAACATTTTTGTGAAACTTTTTTTTTTATTAAGAAATTTTATTGAGTGACTTAATTCTAGGACATATGTTTTTTTGGAGTGCATAGTTATAGCTCAGTATCTGTATCTGTAGCTGTATCTTTGCCTGTGTCAAAAGCGTTTAACCGATCGCTGTTTGCTGTTGCTGTTGCTGTTGTGGTTGTTGTTGTTGTTGTTCTGGTACAACGTGACACAATTTTCCAGCTATCCGTGCGGGACAAACTCGTTTCGAGCCCTATTAGTGTACGGGCCATCGTTTGCTGCCGTTGTTGTTGTCGCTGTTATTGTTGTTTCTATTTTATTGGCAGCTGAAATTATTTTTAAATGCAGCCGCTTAACAATTTTATGTGTTGCACTCAGTCATTCACTCAGTCAGTCACTCAGTCAAGAGGTCAAACAACTTTTGTGGTTTAAAGTCGAGCTTTTCTTCTACTTCTGATTGTTCGACATTTGTTAGAGGCCTCAACCCCCTGTCCCTGCCCGCTCTCATCTAATTATTTGGTCATTTGTTTGTTTGTTTGGTTTGCACCTTGGACAAAAAAATAAAAAGGAAAATAAGTAGAAAAAAAAATGCACACGGTTTCATTTTTCATCCATTTTCTTCTGCGCTCGCCCCAAGCGTGACAAATTGACTTGGAATTTGTGTCTGTGTGCCTCTAACTGTTTCTCTGCTCATTTGGGCAAACTGTTTCATTTCGTTCCGTCTGTTTTCTTTTACGGTTTTTGGTACTGTTTCTACTGCGTTCACATGTCCAAATATTTGCTGTGTGCTGAAGCGCAACCAGCAAAATACGCAATGTCAATACCCAAATGGGGAACATTTCTGCGAATTAGCTGAACATTATTGAGTTTATGTCTCTATTAGCAAAGACGATAAGTATCGAAAATTTATTTCTTTTTTTATGGCTGTATCTAAAGAAGAATGTCGTCGTTCGATTTGCTGTCCATTCGTGTACATTGATGGGGGAGATAAGACAAGCCCTCTACAAGGAACTCTAATTAACTTCTCATTCAATATCGACCTTGAAAAACTCACGTGGTTTCTAATTTTTTTTTTTTTTTTGGAAAATACCTATCGGCTACTATAACATTTAAAGATAGTACAAATGCTTTAATTTTATAGGCATTCTATTATTATTATTTTATTTTCTTCAAAACATTAGTGTGTTTCCCAATCTACACAAAATAATTTGTTACTAATTAATCAGATACCCAGCACACATTACTGATACAAACTTCCTGTTTCCATTTCCTATGGAAAAATATGAACAATGTGAATGCTCTGTTGTGTTACCCATTATCATATCATTGTCTAAAGCTATATGGCTATATATGTGGGCGTGTTTGGCCGTTAGGCAAATGAACAGTAGCTGTCAATTAGGTGGCTGGTTGTAAATTGCACAAGTTATTAGCCAAAATGAAAAAATTTACATAATTGATGGCATAAAATCAGTCAGCAGCGTATAAAGCGAACATCGAACATGCTCATTACAATGATGGTGATGATGATGATGATGATGATGATGGGTAGGGTGGGGAGAAGAGAAGCTACCGCATTTTGAGCATCTGCAAAATTGCAACATGCAACGGGAACAAGAGGCACCAAGACGCCAAGACCCCAAAATGCGAGTTCCGAGACCACAAGGCAGTAAAAGTGAAAGTTCATTTTGGCGAGTCAAGGCGAGTGAAGAGAAGCAAAACAACAACAAAAGGCCAAAAACAAAAAATCCAAAAAAAAAAAAGAGGCGACCGGAGTTTCCTTGAGCCAGCGGGCGGGTTTCATTACCTGACGGTTGTTGTTGTTGTTGTTGGTTGTGGGTGCCGCTGCTGCTTGCTGCCAAATTGCTTGAGTGCAACATTTGCATAAATTATTTACCATTTACCATTTAATATGGGCAGCATTTGCTGGCGTCATCGTCGTCGCTGCCATTGTCGTAATTTGTAACTAAATATGCAACATTCGGCGTTGGCCGAGTTGGCTTAACAACTAACAACCGACAACAACTACAAGCGGCCAATTGCTGTGTTTTTTTTTTCCCATTTACATGGCTGCCACTTAGCTGACGTTTTTTTACAATAATATTTATTTAATTTCATTAAGTTTCATTAAATTTCCGCACGTTGCCAATAAGGAAGCCGCAGCCAAAAACGTTTGCCACTTAACTTTTGGCCGATAAAACCCTTCGAATTGGCCAAAGACGAGTTCCGTTTCTGTCTGTCCGTCCGTCTGTCCGTCTGTGTATCTCTGTGTATGTATTTGTGTGTGTGTTTGTGTGCGTCTCTGTTTTTGCTTCTGTGTGTGAAAGTAAAACCCCAAAGCAAAATACCAACTTCATTTTCAATTTCATTTGGCCAAACTCAGCTCAAACTCAGCTCGAGCTGACGAGCTTCTTGCCGACTTTCGCATGACGAGAACTAGTTGCTCTTCTTCTTCTTGTTGTTGTTGTTTTTGTTGCTGCTGCTTCTGCTTCTGCTTTCCTGCTTTCAACTACTTTTTGGACACCTGCCCAGGCAGCAAAAGCAGCCACTCTAAAATGATAAAAGAAGAGCCACAAAAAAATAAAACGGCTTCAACTTCCTTTGCCCTTCAACATTTAGCTCCAAACTTGGCCTTTGAGCACAACTTCCTTTTTCTGTGACTCTCTCGCACAGCAAAAAAAAAAAACACTCAACAGTTAATGACGCGATTTTGTTTTTGTTCCGTTTTTTTTTTTTCTTCTTTTTTTGTGTAATTATTCTGCTCTCTTTTATATTTTGTGAATCGCATTTCTCGAGAACATCGCGCTCGGCTTGCTCAACAGCTGTTTACGTTTACACAACTCTTTATTTCATTTGGCCGTTTTGTTGCTGTTTTTGTTGCTGTTGTTGTTGCTACTTTATTAGCCATTTTATGGCTTTCGTTTTAATTTTATATCGTATTCTCCGTGTATACTTCGTACGCTTCGCAATGAATTATTGCAATTAAGCGTAGCTTTTGTGTGGCTTTTTAAAAGCCGACTTTTTATATAGCCACTCCCCTTCCCCCTTCGCATACGTCACACACCCAGCCCAGCCAATTGGCAGCTGCGTTTAGTCCCAAAGTGGCGAGTTATTCGCAAATATTTAATAATTACACGTTGCATAGCACACAAATAGCAACAAAATTGTTTGCACTCCTGTTTTGCCCCCTCGCCGAAAGCGGCAATTAAAATTACCAAGCGAACTGGCCACAGTACACAAATTATTGGCAATAGCACTTGTCTAACAGATACAGAATTAGATTTATGTGAGAGCGTTTTTTTTTTTTTGACTAGACGAGGTGCTTTAAGTGTATTTAGTTGGTTATTGCTAAGCTTTAATTAGCCTGCAATTAAAAAACTGACAGCGTTTATTTTTATATCATTGCGAGCGCAGAAGTTATTTTGTATGCAAAAAATATCTGAGGTTATACTTTAACTTTATATATTTGTTTGAGTGTATTTGCTGTTAGTCATGTCTTCTATTGTTCCTAAGCTCATTTTCTTGCTGCACTTCTACATGTGCTGGCCTTTCAGCCAACTCTTACACAACCCCGTTTGTGCAACAAACTTTTGACCGCGCCACGAGTTCAATGTCAGTTAGACAAGTGCTTCCAGCTCGTACTTAGCCCAGAGCCCATCAGAGTCACGTTATAAGCAATTATGCGCGCTCAGAAGAAGGCAAACGGGCAGCGCATAAAACACCAACAAGCGAACAGCAAAAACACACAAGCAACACTCTATGCAACAAACACAACAACCAGCAACAAGTTGTGAATCTGCATAAACAACTTACGCACATTCCGACAGTTATTTAGCGGTACATGAATAGAGGCACCCAGTTCAAAACTTGAACTGCTTCTTTTTATATTTTTCATGTTTTGGGTCTTGATTTGTTTTTGATTTTGATTGGAAGCGATGCTATGCATGCTGATGAAACGGATGGGGGACGCAGAGAGAGAGATAGTTGGCGGGGCATGTGGCGAGCTGGCCTGTTAACTGACATTGAATTGGGAGTTACACAACCATTAGCCGCCATGGAGACAGTGGCAGTGGCAGCAGCGGCGAACCAGAAATCAAGGCAAATGTTTGCAGAGCGAGCCGGTTCGCATAGCAATTATCTACACGTTTATATTTTTGTTTGAGAAGTGGGCGTGGCAGTGCCACAATTTGCAATATTTAGCATAAGATTGCGCAACATGCGTGTGAGACAATCAAAGCGAGAGTCACTGCAATTATGCAACGAGCAACGTTTGTGATATTTTCGTTTTAATTTTTTTTTTTGGGATTGGTGCCCGCACTCACAAAAATCCAAATTAAAATAAATTGCATGCCATAAAAATCAAAAAAAATGTTTATATACGGATTGTTAATTATAGCTTAAAAAGCAAACAAATCAAAAAACGAACAAACAAACACGGCAGTGAAAATGTAAATAAAAGTGCATAGAATTATAATCGAATCAACTACGTCAGTGCGAAAATAAAAGTAACTAGAAAACTTTGTGAAACGTGTGCGTGTTGCAAGCAATTTCGCGGCGCCACAATGATTGTGAAAATGGAACCCGACGAACTCATCACATTTCGTGTGCAGTATCTGCTGGACACCGATCCGCTCTCGGGGACCATCGCCTTCCCGATACCGACTCGTGCCCCGACCTACGCCTTCACCACCACCATGCCCCTGGTCACGCAGCTGGGCACCATCCTCAGGCTGCTGGATGCACCGCAGAGCGTAAGGATCTCTCCAACCTTAACAACCAGCCAATTTCCCATTAAACATATATATTTACTTAAAACAAAAAAACGAGTACTCTGCTTAAGTTATCTTTTTAAAGCCTTATCAACTTTGGAATCTTCCACGTTTCTCTTTTGTTTTGCGTTAGCTTAAACGGTATTTGACTTTTTTCTTTGTCAACATAACTTCGAGACAACAATACTTAATTTTTTCTTGTTGTTTATTTGGTACTTATGACACACACACACACACACACACATATATATAAAGTTATCTATTTGTTGGCATCTGTATCAAGATATTTAAATTTTTGCATAGCTATTTTATTTTTTTGTAGCTTTGTTGAAGGTTGATTTTATTTATATGAGAAGATCGCGTTTATCGCTTTGCTTATGCAAAACTTTGATTTTAACTACTGGTCTAAAACTAGATTTAATTTGTGTAAACAGTTAGCTAGAAAATTAACGACCCCTCATTGGAAGATTTCAAAGTAAAGGTTTAACTATTGACTATCGATATTAAAATTATGGATTACGTATTTGTATAAATGAACCTGTTTCCAAGCGTACTCTTAACTTACATTAACAATTAGGTGACTTGTGCGCAAACTTTACAGACTCAGTGTAGTTTGGCTGCTACAAATTCATTTTCTGCGTCTTTTGTCTATTCAAACTATATTTGTTCATAATTTACATAGCTTGTTTATACACATTTATCGATTATATCAGAAATACAAACAAATATTTTATGTGGCTACCAAATTTGCACACATTCAAAATTAGTTTTGCATAAAATACAAGTTCAAAGTCATAAATTTTTCACGTGAAAATTAAAGATCAAAGATTTGAAACATAAAGCCACATAAACATATGGTCGAGTAATTTACTTTAAAAATATATTTATATTTATGTGGCATAAAGTCAAAGTAACTTTGGAGGTCAGTGGCAATCGTTGTAGTTTCATTTGTGCAGAGCGTTGAAATGGAAAAACCACAATGACTTTGTTTTGAAAACAACTGCTGAAACTTTTACAAAAGCAGTAATTGGTAAATATGCATAAACTTGAACTGACAAACAAACAGGCGGCAGACGAACAAATGCTTCATTTGCATAGCAAATAATAGAGGAATGCACTAGTTGGAAATCAGCTAATTAAAAGGGTTAAAAGTCTTTGACTGTGAGATACCCTGTTAACGTAAATCATTCACCATGTAAGGTGTTTTTTTTTTTTAACAGACCTTGTTCAATTTGATTCCATTTTCTATGATGAATGTAGTTTCAGATTATATTAATTTGCTCGATTAACACTGGGAAGTAAGAGATTATTCCAAACATTGTTTTCAAAAAAGGTTACAGGGCAGAATGCTAAGATCTCTAGAGTTTAGTTAATGATCGACTGGAAGTTGTTCTGGCTTCCACTTATTGTATATTATTGCTGTTAATAGTTAACAAATGATGCATTACAAGAGTCTTAAGCTTCAGCTGTGCCCCAATAGTCAAGACAATGGCTGTGGCAGATTTGTTGGCCAGTTGCGGAGCCGTTTTTAGGCCTACGGCTAAGTTATTGCTATCGCACAATCTGTTGCAACTAATAGGAAGTTGGGGCTGTGCAAAGAGAAAAAACATCTTACAGCACTTTTCATTGGCATTGTGAAAGCCTTGGTCAGCAATTATCTAAGTCAGGCCATTGTTCGTACCGCCGATCTCTTGACTTTGACTAATTTGCAAAAACAAGCAACAAGCATCGGATCGAGCGCTCCCAGCCCCATGCCCCATGCCCCATGCCCCATGCCCCATTCCACATGCCACTTGCAACCACAACAAGAACGGTGGAATCGACGGCCCCCATTGCCTGTCATCTGTCATCTGGAGCTGGCGCTGTAGCTGAAGCTGCAACTTGTGGTACAAGGATACGTAAATCTAGACAAGCCGCAGCAATAAATTCTAATGAGCAAATCGCAAAAGGAAATGCAACGTTCTCGTTTTTGTTTTTCTTTCTGTTTTTTTTTCCTTTTACATTTGATTTTTTCCCACTTTTTGTGCACTCGCCTTGTCTTTGGGCTCAGGATGTTGTCGTAGGCAGATTTATGTGGCAGGCAAGGTTGCAGCTGTGAATGCCATTTGTCCAATTAGTCAGCCCAGGAAGCCAGCCGTAGACCATATATATATGTACAATATCTATAGAGTTTAGGGGGAGTTGTACGGTGTCACTCAGTTGACTTTTGTGAATGCAACTAGTTAAACTTAGCGCATTACAATGCTTTCATAAATTTTGCGCCCATAATGTTGATTTCTAATCTTGGATGATGTCATGAACAGCTCTCAGTTCTAAAAAAATGTATGCTACATACACCTATCTAAACACCTATAAATAATCAGTTTTCGTTGTGGTCAATCGACGCAGCGCTTTTTCTTGTTTATTGTAGTATGATTTTTATTTCTTGCTTTTGGTTTTTTTGTGTTTTTTGTTAATTTTTGCCAATTGGCTTTTTGCACGGCACCTCGCACAGAACAAACAATAGCAATAAAAAATCGCCGTGTCTAGATTGTAGAGCAACAACAGCATTTACGCCAGATAAATTTAAAAATAAATTTGAATCGAAACAAATAAAAACGAATCAATGATCATTTGTCTACGGCCCAGTAAACAAACACAAAGTAAAAATCACTGCAAAATAAATTGAATTAAGCCCTTGTGTTGAGCATTGCGTCACTTACAAATGTCATACACACGATTTCAAATATAATTAAATTAGCTTCGACTACAGATTTTCTATGACTTCCAATGGTGAAATTAAATTTATACAATTGATATATCGTATACATTAAGCATACGCATTGTTGGCTTACGCATCTTTTTTGTGTTTGCCCAAATAATTTGCATAGTTGTGTTGAATCAACAACAGCGTCTCAAGCTCAGGGCGCGACTTTTGCAATTACTTTTGGCTCTTTTGTTGGGGAAGGTTTCCATTTCAATTAGCATGCCTTATTTTGCGGTCAGTCTGGGGTCAATTAACTCCCCGACGGCACCGGCATTGATTGGAAAGCAAAAGTGTGAGGCATTCATCAACATCACGTTTCAACGAGGCGGAATAATCGCATAAAAGCATTTAAGAGCATGCAATCGATTTGTCTTCAAGCGAAATCTCTCATCCAATGCTCTTAGACATTGTTTGTGGCGTTCATTAACTTTTTAGCAAATGAAAGAAAATACTTTAAACACAATTTAATTATAGTATAAATATTTTCTATTTTCATATTAATTGAATAATGATTCATTTGATTAATTACGTTTTCAATAAGTTTTAATAGGTTTTCACTCTTCTTTTTTGCCACTCATTTTCTTATTTTGGCAATGTTTTATTATCATTCAATAATATTTTATTTACTTGCTGAGCATATCAAATATTTGAGCATATATTTTCCCCTCAGTCAAATTGTTATGCTCGTTGCCTTAACTGTGTCAATAGCCGCATTTATGAGTTTGGCGCTCGCTCGAAATAAAAAACCCGAAATTCAAATTGATTTAAAATCTTGTCATGCTTCAGTCAAAAAATCAACAGCAAACCAAGCAAAGTAAAGAAAATATAGCTGAAGCCGCCTCTATAAAAATATAATCAAAATTTGCATAGGATTGTGAATGAATGCTGGCATGTAAAAAAACGAAAAAACAAAATCATATAAATAAATCTTACAAACGAGAGTCGATATGCTTTTTGGCCAAACTAAATCTGTTTGGACAATACCTGAGGTTATTTACGATTTCTTTTGTGTATGCAAACACTTGCTTTGCTTTTAATTGCCGGCGCGCTTATATAAGTTAAATAATATGTAAAAATCTCTATAACATCACATCACGCATTTCTCACATAATTTTAATAAACACCTCATCAAATTGATTATGAGTTCATATCTTAAATAGCATTCTCGTATTTGTCTAGAAAGTTTTCTTCGCAAAACTGATTCAACATGCAGGAAGTTTTGACCCGTCGTCGTCATCCGCCATAAGAAACAACATTTGCTCATTTCTTACATGGGAAAAACGATACTTAGCTATTCGAGCGATAAGCTTTCCGCTGAGTTGAAGCTAGACAGCTTGGTTCCGTTTCATTAAATGTGATCATTAGAATTCAAGCACATTGTTTACCTGCCCACACTCACGAGTCATCTAAGAGTAGTAGTCAAGTTTACTGAAAGTGTGACTAATTCATAAAGCACAAAAGTGCAAATGTATGGCTGCTATTCATCAACAGGAAATTTAAGGCAGTAACTAAACAAAAGATTATAAATTTTCATATTTATATTGTGTTTTAACACCACAAGAATATTTCACTTTTCTTCTCTAGTTTTTTCTCTGACAAGCTCTCAAAACTTTTCTATTTCTGAATTCTTATTTCAGCTGCAAGCTAATATTTTATAGTGTACTTCACCGTTCTCCTCTATTGTTGTATCTGTACTAAACTAAACGCTTTCTATATTCTGTCTAATGTTTAACTGTCAATTTCCTAAGTTTTTATACGAATGCAGAATTCCTATTTTAGCTACAAGTTCGTATGTTGAAAATATTTGTATTTTTTTTTTTGTTAAACTATTTTTTTGGGCCTGCCCTTCAAAGTCACTGGCCATGCTGGCTGTGACTGGGGCTTTGTCTGGCCAGCTTTTAATTTAGCAAATGGCCATTGGGTGCAGCGTCAGGAGTTATGAAAGACAAGAACCTTGGGGCACGCGATGTCTGTTGTTCTTATTGTGGTTGTTTTGGGGGTGTGGCCAAATTGCAACAGAGAATGGCTTTGGCTACAATTGTGCAACAAATTCCCTTTGGGATTGGGCGTAACCACGCAAATGGGCGTATGTGTAATCTTTACCCGGATGAGATGGCCAAGATTTCTGTTGTTCCTGCTGCTTGCTGTTTGCTATTTGCTGTGTCTGTTTGCTTATTATTGTTCACACATTAAGCAAGCGTCGACACACATAATTTCATGTTGTCCGGTAATTGTTCTGTAAATGCACCAATAATTACTTTCAATGCGCCAATAAAAAGAAGAAAAAGAAAGAGAAAAAATGCAGAAAGCGCCAAAGCCAAGACAGATAGAAGACAGCAAGCAGCAGTTGGCCGAGTGAATCTGCGTCAATCAGTGGCATTGGTGCGCACAGCAGGAGCTGTGCTGCACTTGAATCTCAGTCTGAAGCTGCAGCCAACATTTGATCAATCAAGCGCTCGGCCATGGCAATCAACGGCTTGAAAACTGAAAGCACACCGGTGAAAAGTAGGTGACCAGCCAAAGCAGACGACGCCAATGCAGGCGACGTCATCATCTTTACCATCATTACACTCAAAAAAAAAAAAAAAACAAGCGTCGCTTTAGAGAAAAATTATAAATTATTATTTTTTGCACCCAGCAAAGAATTTTTGTCGAATTTATTTAGCTTAAATATGCTTCTCTAGACTACATCTTCTTTTGGGCATGTATTAAGTATTTCTACTTTTTGAAAATATTTGTCAGTTTTTAATGTAACAGAAATGGGATCGCTTTTCTGCAAATCTTAGCCATATTTTTCTCCGCGTGCAGTTTTGATGCGATTCGTGGCTGGCAATCAAGTTGACCGGCTGCTGGCTGCTGGCTGCTGTCCTCGTTGCTCGCCTAAACGAAATCGTCTGCTGACTTTCAATGCAAGCCACCGTCACTCACTCAAAAATGTTCTATGGTCGTTGGTATCTGCTTCTTTCTCTTTTCTTTTTCTTTTTCTTTTTCTTTTTTTTTTTAGTTTTTTTTTGTGGTCTTGTCCATAAACAACTTTTACTGCGTAGTGCGGTAGTCGCGGGACTCAACGCTTACTTTTCTTTATAAGTTACTTTAATTATGATTGCAACTTGGTCTCCTTGCAGATCAATGACGCAGCTATTCAGGTGTACAAGGATGGTGACTTTGGCGCCTATCTGGATCTGGACTCATCGCTGGCCGAGCAGACCGAGGAAATCGAGGGCCTACAAGACGGGTAAGTGCCAACAGAGTCGCGCCCACAGTAACTAATGAGCCAAGACACTTAACTAGACAGACAAATAGTTAACTTGCTGCCCACACACACAAACACATACACAAACACACACACAGACAGACACAAGTACTTACTGCAGCTGTGCTGCACTGTGAAAACCCACACGGCTTAATTGGAAAAACTGCAAATGATTTGTTGTTATCTCTAAATATTGTCAGCGATTTTCACTTTTGTGCACTGCTTACCTTGAACCCATTTTCTTTTGGCGTTGCAGGAAATGCAACAGCTCTGGGTTTCTGGGGCAGCTGCTCGTGGGTGGCTGCGCCTGTTTAGCCTTTCACCACACAAAAGCCGTTTATTACACACACACACACACACAAACACATTCAAACACACACACACAGCGATGCAACGATGCCTTTTCCATTTGCTAATAAAGATATTTGCCAGGCCAGGCGGCTGTTGGACTCCGGCCATAAAAAAATGTCGCTATCGGTGGCACAGGAAACTGCTGCTGCTGTGGCTGTGGCAGCAATGACTGCCTGACTACCTGCCTGGTTGAGTGCTTGAGTACCTCGCGAACTGGCTGACTGCCTGGCAGTTGCTACTCACTGGCCAGAAATTTGCATTTTGCATGCCTCCGCAGCTTGGCGTCGTACGTGCAACTTGTTGCGATTTTTCTTCTTTTTTTTTGGTTGCAACTTGCACTTCATTTACATTTGCAGCCACCAGTCACAAAAGGAACATAAATGGGAGCAACAAAAGCTTTAATATAAACGTAGGCAATGGAATTTTGGTTTCGTTATATTGAAAATTGTGAATATATTTTTTTATTTTTGAGCTCAGCTTTTCTCATAACTGGCCACAGACATGATGCTTGTCTGGCAGCCACTTTGGAATGTTCTGCTCTAATCTTTCTGGCATGCGGAGAACTTTAAGAGCCTGTTGGCCAACCACAAGTGGGTAGCAGACAGACACTCCTAACTGATTGTGTTAGCCATGCACAATTTTCTACTTTTATTTATTGTGTCATAAAAAAGTATTAGAATGAGAGTGAACTGAAAACGGAAGTGGCTGGTGGGAAACTTGGGTGGGAAGAACATAATCAAATGCGAAAAATAATAGAAAATAAGAGTGGCAAGGAGGCTGTCTGGCAATGAAGTGAATAAAAGTACCAAAATATTACAAATTGGAAGTGGTTTGTTGTGCAAGTGCTATTCATATATCTGAGCGCTATGAAAGAGAATTAATTTAAAGTCAGCTCCTTTCGTACATGCTCCGAATACTCTAAAGCGTATCTTTTGGCTGATCAGAGGTTGCCCAAGAAACGTGATGTCAGTCTAAAGTAACTGGGGGACGCGTCAGGCCAAGGGCCAAGCTGAGTAGCTTGGGAGCCTGTAGATTGGACGTGGTTCCGAGTCAGGCAGTGCTCAAATAATGGGATTAATATAAATAAAGAGTGGAGTACATAGAACCTGTCAGGGACGAGCTGATGCGGTGCCTATTCCCGACTTTCACTAGCTGCTGGTATTGCTGCTGCTGCTGCTACTGCTGCTGCTGCTGCTTTTGCTGCGATCGTCAAGCATTATAAAATTACTAAGTAAATGTCGCCGTGGCTGTGGCAGGCTGTGCAAATTGTTGGCAGTTAACATTAGTGGCGCCAATAGCTGTTGTTGGCTAGAAGTAGAGTCGGTGCTTGATGTGGTCTGGTTTGGTCTGGTCTGGCTGCAGCCACTAATCATGCTTATCGTATTAGTCATGGAAGCGCGCTCGCATGCAAATCATTCGCTTCAGTTCGCATCAAAATTCCACAACAGGCACGAGACTCACTCGCTTGGGTCGATGGCTCGATGGCTCGATGGCTCGTTGTTGCCTTGTCAATCTGCAACTGAGCCAAAAGACACTTGTGTGTTATAATCACATACACTAACAGAGGTGTGTGTGTGTGTGTGTGTGTGTGTGCACCTTGAGTCGAGTTGAATTGAGTTTGAGTGGTGAGCACATTTCATTATGAATTCCCGACTCGACTTATTGGTGGCTATGTTGTTCGCTCAGATGCTTCATAGTCCATTTTCAATTATCTGCGTCGTTTGTTATTACTTTTATTATGGCCAACAGTTGGCCAGCAAACAGCGGGTAATCAATGTTCTTAACTGGTCAATGAACCACACGGTATCCCATTGTGTTTTACTCTTAGTTTTGTTGCGCCTTTCTGCTGGGTTGGGTTGGGTTTGGTTCTTTGTTTTTTTTCGTTGTGCTGTATTTTGTTTTGTTGCCCATTGCTAATGAAATTACATACAAAATTAATAAACATTTTTTCTCTTCTACTATCTCCCTCTGTCTCTTTCTACCCCTCTCTCTCTTTCTCTCTCTCTCTCTGTCTTGCAGTCGCAAAAACTCATTGGTCGTTCGCACACAGCTGAGTGTTCGCGTTCATGCCATTATAGGTAAGTGTAGAGTCCATGATTTGGTCTTCAGCTAATCAAAAAAATCGGATAATGCACATACGCCGCATTGACCCCATTACATTATGTGCTTGCAGAGAAATTACTCTCGTCGGAGGGCAGCGATCTGCGCCGAGCATTGTTCTCCCTCAAGCAGGTGTTCCAAGAGGACAAGGATCTGGTGCACGCCTTTGTCGCCATGGGCGGTCTCAATTGCCTGGTGCGCGTCGGCAATTGCTCCGATCAAAACTATCAAAACTATATACTACGCGCCCTGGGACAGGTGAGTGAACAACAACAGCAGCAATAACTGGTTGCTGATCTCTGATCAGTGATCGGTGATCGCTGATCGGTGATCGATGTTCACAACAAAGTCATTGCTAATCATGTCTGTGTACGCGACAGGTCATGCTCTATGTGGATGGAATGAATGGCGTTATGAAGCATCAGCCCACCATGGAGTGGCTCTACTCATTGATCGCATCCAGTTACAGATCGGTGGTCAAGACAGCGCTCAAGCTGCTGCTCGTATTCGTTGAATATGCCGAGTCCAATTGTTATGTGCTTGTGAGCGCCATTCATGCTGTGGATGAAGCACAAGGCACATTGCCCTGGGCAAATATAATGAGGTAAGTGATCGCTGATCGATGCGGAAGTTGAGCTGACAGAAACTAGAATTCTCTGTCGGAACTTGACTTGAACTATAAGTAATATTTTTACTTACTTTGACTTTATTTAACTTGGACTTTAATAATTCCCTACTTTAACTCTAGACTGCTTAAGGACTACGACAATGCAGATGCCGAGCTGGTCATCTATGCGACCTCGTTGATCAATAAAACACTAGCGGGCCTGAACGATCAGGATAGTTTCTATGATGAGAGCGATCTGCTGGAACAGCAGGGTATGGATGCGGTTATCCAGCGCTACATGTCCAAGCCGGGCACCGATCTCGATCTGCTCGATCAATTGCAGTTGTACGAGGCGGTTCTAAAGTAAGCAGCCAACTCTAATTAATACACACTTCAATTACTATACACAACTGCATATTTTAGATTCGAGGATGGCGAGTCGGACGGACAGCGTTTGCCACAAAATTCAATGCGAAAGACGCAACGCCATCGTCCTGGCGCCAACACAACTGAGCGACGCAAATCGCGACGCCACAGTACGGATAATAGTCCAGCGCCGGTGACCAAAGTGCTGCCCACATCGGTGCTAAGAACGACACCGACACAGGCCACACTCGACGAGGATGACAGCTCGGGCTCCACAAACTCCACGGAGTTTAGCAGCGGCATATTTCAGGAGAAGAAACGTAAGCTTCAAAATGAGTACCAAACTATTGAAGTGGAGCTAATCCCTGCTTGGATATTTGCAGCACGCGATGGCGCTGGTGTAACACCGGGACTGCGACGACGTCGGGAGCGTGCCGAGCGGCACAAGAGCTTCCTCAAGGAGCAGGGAGAGGCGGCTGCGAATCGCATCTTTGCTGCACGAGAGCTGCGTGAAAGCTACGGTGAGTTGTTTTTGCTTTTGGGAATTGCTTTCTTTTTGCCGGCTGCTTTGAACACCGAAACTAACTAACTGATTCTCTCTCCATGCTAAACGCTGTGTGTGTGTTTCTTGATCTTGATCTATGTTGTCTCATTGTCACCTGCTGATCATGCTAACCCAATGTCACCCATCAAGGCCAAATTGTAACCGCCATTCCTGCAACCATTCAAAGTGGCGACAGCCCGCCGCAATCATTGCAAATTGAGCTGCCGCCGCCCCCGTCGCCGCCAACGTCGCCCACGACCACGCCTCCAATCACGCCCTGCAACATCATCAGCAACAGCAATAGCAACAACAACAACAATAGCAACGGCAGCAACAGCAACTGTAACAACAACAACAACCAACAACAACACAACCACAACAACATCAACATCAACAACAGTAACAACCACATTGACACGCCCAACAACAGTTTGTTGCTGAGCCCCACTAAGCAGCTACTAAGTGGCATCAATAGCATCTCCATCATCAACAACAGCTTCGACAAGGCGAACAACAACAACTACAATAACAACACTAACAATCAGAATGAGTTCCTTACCAAAAAGAATCTGTTTCGGGAGCGCAACGCAACTGTGATCAATGGCATTATGAAGAACATTGTGCAGCAGACAACCGATAGTGCCTACAAAAAGTATGAGAACGATGCGAATCGATTGAACAACTACTACACACAGCTCAGCCAGTCGCCCAAGCATCAGCCCACCATCGGCCAGGATGTGCTCAGCCCGAAGAAGACACTAAATGGAAATGGTTTCGAGTTTTTGCCTGAGAGTTCAACGCCTCTAAAGCTGGATGTGCTGCCAGTGCCGGAATCACTGAGTCCCATACACAAGCCTTTGGCTATAGCACCACTACCACCACCGCCGCCACCTCCACCACCACCACCACCACCTGCAAGCTGGTGGCATTTTCCCCCAGCCAATGTCAGCATTCAGCCAAATGCAGCTAGAACCCTAACCAGTACTAACCCAGAACTACCACAACAGTTGCCTCCTCAACTACAAGCTATGGACACAACAGGTAGGTTTTTTAGCTTTCAGGCGAGAAACTGTTGCATGCTTTCAAGCGCTGCCACAAAATCCATCATTGTACTCGTCTCTGTTGCATTCTTTTCTGTGTCATTCAAAAAAAAGAAATTTTTTCTAGCTTCGATTGATAATTTGAATTATTTTCACACAGATCTGGAGGATAAGGAAATGCTACTGCAACTGAAACGTGATCATACCGTCAAGGATCTAACACACAAATTGAGCAATCTGCCCAGCAGTCCCACACAGGAGGCGGGGAATCGCGCCATAGTCGGCGACATGTCCGGCCTCATATCGAAAGCCAAAGAGGGGCTTGCCAAGAGCAAGAGCAAGGGTGAAATTTCACGGTAAGTTCATTGAGCAAGGGTCAAAAATATATTAGGGGATTTTAGAAAAGATGGGGGAAAATTATACCACTAAGTTGGTGGGGGTTGGGCAGTATCTCTTCACCTTGACCGCAAGAGTATCCTTATCAGCAATAGGCGATTATTTTCTAATTGGTAACCTCTTTTTTGTACTCTGTTCCCATGGAGATAAGGGTATTTAGGGCTTATGCAATTTTTACTATTGCTATCAGCTCATAAAAGTTTTATTGCATTTGAATTTAAGAGCAAAAAACAATTGTTATATTTATATTTTATTCTTATTCTCCAAGTTTGCAGAGTATCTTGAAGTTGAGAGCTTTCAAAAGCAATAATCTTTTTCTTTTTTGTATTATTATCTTAAGCTGTCTAATCTTTTAGCTTAAGAGTGCTTTAAGAATCATTTTGACTGATTTATACAATTTTTTTAGAATGATACTTTGAATGATTTGATCTTTTTCTGGTTAAACGCTGATAGCGAGTTTGAAAATCATAAAATTTGGGTTATATGTTGTTTGCGTATTATGCGGATTTCATTTATTAAGTCAAATTTTCACAGTTGAAGAGATCTAAGCGTATTTGGGTGCGTACTTCTCATAGGTGGCAATGTAGGCAGTCTTGGCGGCATCCGTAGACAGGCCCTTGTGCTTGTTCCATGCATTCCACTTGGCCTTGGCCTTCAGATCCAGTGCACCGGGCTCAGCGACGTTGATATCGCCAACTGTGGCCTGCTTGAAGAGACCGTAGAACTCCAAGAACTCATCGTTCGTTGGGGTCTTGCTGAAGTTCTTGGCTTTCTCGGCGGCGGTGTTGAACTGCTCAAATTGTAAAGATCCGCGTTAGTATCGATTATCCATTGAATGCACAACTTGTGGAATACTTACATCCATGTTGTCTTATACCTCAAGTGCTAGTGAGTGCTAATTGTTTAATAAGCAGGTCTTTTTATACAAAAATCGACAGCTGATACGGTTCGCTGATAGCGATTTATGACATTATACCCCTTTTTTTTAGATATAGATATGATAAGCCCGATTATATTCGTCAGATCCACGTCTGCGCTACCTTCTACGGCGGCAAAATATAAAACACACAACTTTAATTACTAATAGTATAAAATATAAAAAAATTTCAAAGGTCTTCCATTTAGTTTATTAGCATTGGGGGCTGACTTAGCAGCTCATTTTATGGGCCACTTGTTTTATTGTAATGCAACAGTGTGTTTATGATACAAGCTCAATTTATGTATAGATAGGAGCGTATTTCTCATAGAGGGCAATGTAGGCGGCCTTGGCGGCATCCGTGGACAGGCCCTTGCGGCTCAGCCAGGCATCGTATTTGGCGCTGCCCTCAGCATCGGCGGGCCTCTCGATGTTCACATCGCCTGTGTGCACCTGTTTGTAGAGGCCATAGAATTCCAGATAAACATCAATTGGTGGCTTGGTGCTGAAGGCCTTGGACTTTTCGCAAATTGCCTCGAACTGTAAAGTCAATAAATGCGATTCAATAAATCACATTGTATTTCATTTCGAGTGCGCTTTACTTACATCCATTTTGCTTGCGATTTATAGAAAGACTATGATTTGTTGTCCACAAATCGCACCTTTTTATAGGCGCTGCACAGGCTGTAAAATTAAATCTTATCATTTTCAAACACTGCCAAATCAAATAAGTCGTATCATAAACAAAAAGTTCGTTTAAATAGGCGGCCTTTCAAATTTATGAAAGGCATTTTATGCAGCCTTATGCAATGGTTCAATTTTTCAATATACATTGAAATTATGCCTATTTTCTAGATCTTTTTGAGTAAAAAGTTACTTTCTGCTCGTGTGTGTTTTTTTTCTTTACTTTTTGCAATCATTTGTTATCATGCTACCAGGCAAAAATTGTGATAAGCTTTATGGGGCATTTGCTTTTAGGGGGCAACTGCAATCAAATAATCGAATAATAGCGGCTAGCATGACTCTGATACTCAATTTTTTGCACTTTGTAATGCCCACTTTTTTATCTGTCGATTGCACAGCTCATCGAGCGTCGATCAGGAACTGAAAAAGTCTGAGCCGATGAAATCGGAGAATGAACTACACTGGGAGGAACTGGTGCGCAATATGACGCGACCCCTGAACTTATGTGATCTTGACTTTACCGATCTGCATTCGGACGATGAAAAGGATGTGTTGGCGCCACGTGGCCTCGGCGCAGGCATACCACCACCACCACCACCCTTCGGTGGTGGCATGGTGTTGCCACCGCCCATGATGCCACCCTGCCTGGCACCGCCGCCCATGTTCAGCTACGGCGGCTATGGCGCCGGCAGTCTTACAAACAGTGTAAATAGCTCGCTGAATGGCTCTGTGAATGGGGATCTGGCCAATGGCAATAATACTATAAAAAAGAACAAGAAGACGGTGAGTAATCTTCCCCATCAAAGAAAGAAACAATACAGGAAAGAATTTGATCTGTAACTGACTGACACAACTCATTCAACTTGACAGGTTAAGCTCTTCTGGAAGGAAGTGCGTGAAGATATGATACCACAGGTGGTGGGTAAGACCATTTGGGATGAGCTGCCCAATGCGAATGTGGACACCCAGAAGCTGGAGCATCTCTTTGAGTCACGGGCCAAAGACTTGATGACCAAGGTGCGTATTCTAGAAACATTCACATCAGGGGTATTCCTGCAAAAGTGTGTATTTGAATTAATTGGCGCAAGACTATCGAAATTCTAAACGATATGTGTCAATGATAAGTCTCTTTTAAAGTAGTTTATACATTTTTAGTTGTAGTATAAATGTTTGCATAACATACAATGATTTTTTTGCGAATGATATTTGTATTCTTTTCCCATTTATTTCTGGACATGTTTAATATTTTTCTATATGTCAACGGTCTGTTTGCGGATATATCTACAAATACATAAATGTTGTGCTAAAACCAAAAAAACCAAAAAACCAAAATATAAAAATACTCAAAAATGAAAATAAAAAATAATAAAAAATGTTTCCAAATGTTCTAGGAGGTGAGTGCCAAATGTTATGTTTTTACACTTATTACTCGCTCTCTCTTCCACTCTGTCTCTCTCGCTCTCTCTCTCTCTCTCTCTCTTTCACTGTGTTTCTATGTGTTATCGGACGGTTTTTTTTTTAGTTATTTTTCACTCTGTGTTGCACCTGGTGTCGGTTTATTACGTCTTTAATGTTATCAACACACACACACACATATATATATATATGTACTTTTATATATACACACACACACACACACACGCACACACACATTCACTTGAAATCGGAATCAGAAGCACCAAATATAATTTCTAGTTTAGTTTTTCTTGTGTTTTTTTTTTCTTGTTGCCACCATTAGATACATTGTGTACACGCCCCCCTTTATTCCCCACATGAAACATTTACAAAAGCCACACCCCTTTTTCTCTTCTGGTTCGCTAACTCTCATTTGCCTTGCAGAAACAACAAGAATTGAATAAGAGCAAAGAGATTATCGTCCTGGATCACAAGCGCTCCAATGCAATCAATATTGCAATGACAAAACTGCCACCGCCACGGGCAATCAAGGCGGCCATTTTGAAGATGGATGCCACTGTGGTCACGAGGGAGGGCATTGATAAGCTGCTGAATATGCTGCCCACGGATGAGGAGCGCGGCAAGATTCAAGAGGCACAGTTGTCGAATCCAGACTTGCCGCTTGGCAGTGCCGAGCAATTTCTCCTCACCTTAGCCACCATCTCAGAGCTTGGCGCTCGTCTCAAGCTCTGGGCTTTCCGGCTGGACTTTGACAATTGCGAGGTAAGCTCAATTGGATTATTCTCAAGATCTTCAAGTAACCCTCTCATTTTTCTTACCTACCTGCAGAAAGAGATTGCCGAACCGCTGATGGATCTCAAGCAAGGCATTGAGATCTTGCGTCAGAATCGCACCTTCCGCTGCATACTCTCCACTTTGCTCTCCGTGGGCATCTTCCTCAATGGTGCGCCTGTAAAGGGTTTCCAGATCGAGTATCTGGCCAAGGTGCCTGAGGTGAAGGATACGGTGCACAAGCATTCGCTGCTGCATCATCTCTGCCACATGGTCATGGAGACGAGCAGTGACACCAGTGATTTATACTCGGAAATTGGTCCCATTACGCGTGCCTCCAAAGCGGACTTCACAGATCTCGCACAGAATCTCAATCAATTGGAGGCGGAATGCAAGGCCTCCTGGGATCGCTTAAAGCTAATAGCCAAGCATGAATGTGCACCCAAGCTTGTCGACTTCCTGGCCGATTGTGCCGAGCGCATCATCAGTCTGCAAATTGTCCATCGGCGTGTGATGAATCGCTATCGCAAGTTTCTACTGTGGCTGGGCATGCCCCAGCACAGTGTGGCCGAGTCGCGACCCAATGAGTTCTGTCGCACACTCTCCGAGTTTGCGCTGGAGTATCGTACGACGCGGGAGCGCGTGCAACAGCAGCTGGAGAAGAAGGCCAATCATCGCGAGCGGAATAAGACGCGTGGCAAACTGATCATTGACATGGCCAAGTTCAAGACCAAAGAGGATGTCGCCGATGCAGAGCTGAAGTAAGTGCAACTCTTGATGCTTCTCAACTTACTGACACTGATTCTCTCTCTCTCTCTCTCTCTTTCCCTGCCTGCATCTGATCCACAGACAACTGCTGGGCACTCCCACTCCCGATCAAACAGATGGCACCCTCACCTGGCGGCGCCGTCGCGCTGAGCAGCTGCGCTCACCGATCGCTCGTCAGAGTGAGGAGCAGTTCACCGATGGCGATGATGAAATACTCGAATCTCTCGTCAAGACCGTCACGAAGACGGCCGGGACTAGAACAACGCCCAGGGAGCGAAAGCGTACGCGTCATGCGGACCGCAAATCCTGTAAGTTGTTGTCGTTGTTGTTGTCCTGACCAGGCAACACACGCCTTGTTTCTCTTTAGCCCGTGTTGGCCAAACTCAATTTTAACGAAGCTGTTGGTTTATCTTTTGGAACACACACATACACAAACACAGCGCGCTATGTTTAGTACAACATTAGCTGGCCACAAACATCCGACAAACACACTCTCAAGCAAATTTGAGGCTACGTAAAGAAATAATCTTAAAAAAACAACAAGAAAACAAAAAAACCAAACACTAATTGAAAGTATTTATCCCCCTACTTAAATTTTACCCCATCCATTAGTTTTTGGCACTTTTCAGTTTGGCTAGCTTAGAAATCGGTTGCCAATATTGGATTTATTTTAATTTTGTGTTTTCTTACCATTAACGCACCTACCAACAAAACCAACCAATCAATCAACCAATCAACCAATCAATCAAATACCGAAGTGAAGCGCAGCCGCACGCGCGAGGGATTCACAGTTGAAAGAGCACCATCGCCATAGAAAGCGTAACCGTTACCAAAAACAAAAAAAAATGAAACGCATTATTAAAGAAGAACAACCAACCTGTTTGTTTTTTAGGCTTACACTGTTTTTGGTTAGTGTCCAATTGAATTGCACATGTGTATCTCAGTGCATACAATGCAATCTTTTTGATTTTTGTTCAAGTTTATTTTGTTCACTTTTTTTTTTTTGTGTTTTGTCCCGAGTTCCATTTGATTTGGTCTGATTCGAGAAAGTGTTTATTTTCGAAACTCTGAATTGGATGTCCACAAATGGAGCTCATGCACAGTTTTGTTTGCGCCTCGTTCGAAATCCAGTTGATCTGTTTAAATGCCAAGCATGCTCCTAACTCAAGTTGTCCAAAACAAGGCACTAAATTCGCATGATATCGCACATAAAATTATTTCAGTCTTTAAAACCAATATTTAGAATAACTTGAAATCACAATTTGATGGTTGTTTTGATTTGTGTGTTTGCAGTGCGTCGAACGCTGAAGAACGGTCTCACCGATGAGGAGAAACAGCACGTGGCTGCCCTAATACAAACCTATTAGAGCTAAGGCAAGCCCCATGCGATTCCCAAAAACCCTAAACTCCCCCCAACCCCGCCCCCCCAGTGACGTCACAAGTCGGGTATGCGTGCACAGACTGAAATTGGCGATCTCATGTGCAGCAGAACAGAGCAGAACAGAAACTGCAAATGTGGAACTGGTCCTACGAAAAATCTCTACCCAAAATCTGATAACGACAAAGTCCCTTCAAAGTTCTCTTATTTTATTTCTGTTATTCGATATTTTCGTTTTTACTTTGTCTAAGTATTACAATTAAACATATTTTTATTGTAACATCAACTGTATTAATAGCCAAACAAATTATATATATATTTTTAGAATTTGAAATCAAACAACATTTTGATAAACACAATTGTCCCACAATTTGAATTTGTACCGACCTGGGACCTTACGAAATTAACTTAAAAATCTTAATTATAACTTAGCCTTTATTTAACAACGAAAATAAATAAAAATACATACATATTTATTAAATTAAACAAAGTTGTCTACTTAAATCCATTGGTGCACGGCTGCTGCACATAATCCAAGCAGAAGCCACGATTATCAATATCATTCGGAGCCTCCACGCCATCTGTGTGGAAGTACAAACGAAATGGACGAACGCTGGCTGTGAATAGAGTGCAGATATTAATATGTAGTAAGTAAATATATATATATATATAGTTGCGATTTCACTTACTTTGCACAGTTTTGGCCAACATGCCCGCCTCGGCGCTGAAGGTGCCGCCACAGACGCGATCCTCACAGTTCGGCAGCGGTGGAATGCGATCTGCGGAGCGTATGCAGCCAATTAGTAGCCAATCGCTAATGCAGCCATTGGTCACCGATCCACCACCGCCACCCACAATGGTGGGCACTGGATTGTTGGAGTTGCCAGTTATGGTAAATGCACGCGAACGATTATTCTCCAGATCGGGACACGCATTATATTGTATGCCGCAAAAGTTGCGCTCGTTGCGTATGCAAATGCTGTAGTCCTGGTTCGAGAGCTGCCTGCCACCCATCGTGTTGTAGTTGAAACTGCGCACGCGGCCACTGATCGCCGTGTAGAACTGCAGGCAGCCCTGATCCGCTCGACTAATGCTGCCACAATGGATTTGTGTAACTCGCACGCGCCACAAGCGTGGAAAACTGGCGCTCGTTATCACAGATAACACAATTGGATTACTCTGGCCCAGGCCAGCATCAATGTACACTGGTAATTGCAAGTTAATTGAGCAAAGATCATTAATGACTTCAAAGGACTCACTGTGATCGCCTGTGGAACTGCCGCATATGATGGGTGTGGGACTGCCGCCCGAGATCAACAGCTGATCCTGATTGCACAAGTGATTGGCTGCCTCCGGTGGCGCTATTGAAAACATATCCAAGTCCAAGCGCAGCTGGCAAATGTCGGGATGCAGCTTCTGTACAGTCACCTGGCAACTGCCTGTGCCATCGTAGACATCGGGATGATTGGGATTCACAAAGTACGTGGAGTTCTCCCGAATAACTCCGCCGCAAGTTTGAAGAACTGCAAAGCGTTTTCAAGTACATTTTTCAATTTATTTAATATCAGCTCTGGCATGGTATTATTATCACTATGAACAGAGCCTTGACCAGCTGAACTGTTTGAGCTTTATTACACTTTATTATCTTTAGCTGAAGACTCTTGTTTAATTTGTACTTTTCACGTTTGTCAACAGCTTCTGTTTGCCTGTTTTCAATAAATTTATGCAAAAGCTTAAGACTTTGTAGTTATAACTTTAAGTCAAGGATGACTGCATATGTGTAACTTAAGTTCAAAATATTTTGTTTTTTACTGAATGCATGCCCCAATTCAAGTTTTATGTGTACTTCAACCCCAAAAGAATAAACTTGTGTGTGTAGTCATCCCCAAGACATAAAAAAAAACTTCAGAAAAATACTTGTTTGGGTTGTAGTTTCCGTGGTTTGGGCTGTACTACATAAACCAGCAATTTTTAGCTCAGCAATCATTAGCTCAATTAGCTTAAATGATTTGATTGTTTACAACTAATTAACACGACTTACACACGCAACAGACGCCATAGCCACCACCGCAGGGTCCAGCGGGAATACCATTTCTGAGGAGGCAATCCTTGCTGGGTATACAGTTGCCCTGCTCGCCGGAGGGCGCTGAACAGCTGCTTGGTCCGATGGGTACCAGGGCGAAAATGGGTAGAACTGCGAAAGGTGAAATCAGCTGTTGAAATGACAAACATCAGCAAAGCCACACCCACATTTGGATTCACGTAGACGCGGCGTCGGCGCTAACCACTTGCTGCCAAAGATCAGATCTCGCCAGCTGTTCGTATACGAATTTTGAGGCACTTTTCCCGCTGCCAGGACGAAAAGGCAACACATCGAGAATCCGCTTAGCTGCAGCTGTGCTTTTCCCATTTGCTTTCTTTTTTCTTTTTTGTTCACGTATCACGTTTTAATTCCGGATTGGATATGGAGATGTGCACGCGTTGCCCCCTGGAACTGTTATGGCTGGCAGCCACGCAGAGGCGACAATTTATTCGGCTTGGTGTGGAAATAAGTTTAATGACCGCAATTTGATGCAGCTTTGCGCTTTTTAGTTGAACAAAAATAATAATGAAAACAAAAACCGTAAATTTAGCTGAATATTAATTGCAATAACAAAACGCAGCAGCTGAAACAATTAGATGCGCCACAATCAAGCAGCCAAATGGTAACAGCTTTGGGCCTCAAACAAATTGAGTCAATGGCATGGCTGCAGGGGGAGGCAGGTATGTCTGCGGGGATATCCCTGCATAACACGAATATTTCACATTTCGTCAATGTTTTTTGTAGTGCTTCCTGTTGCGAATTTGTTTTTCCACACCTACCACATCGATTAAATGTTGGGCAAGGCCTAACAGAAGTTCGAGCGTGAAAGTGCTTACAATTTTGTTACAACATTTTTTAACAATAAATAGTAATAATAATAATATAACATTTGCCCGAACGCATGTCGGAAATCCCCTTAAAACGTCTACGTCATTGCCCCTCCTACGACTAATTTGATTAAAACTACCCGGGAAGTGGGTCAATGTTAGCGCTTGTTTTGCCTAATTTAATTTATTTATTTTGAATTGCATTTTGTAAGCCCCATCGCATTATTATGCTTTAGTTTAGAGGCTGGTGCCTTGCCAAAATAAAACCAAAAAACCCAGCGACAGCCGCGATAAGAGTTTTATTTATATGGATTTTATTGATGGTATTTAGCAAATTCTCGTTTCACGGTCGAAATTACTTTATCTTAATTGTTTTTCAGTAGAATTCTTGTGAATGCGGAAAGCAACATAATATTTCGATTATGTATAAAAGTAACTAACTTTCTAATGAATAATTTTGTGTTTTTAATTATAAACATAGCATACGTTTTGAGGTTAAAAAAGCGCATGTGTTTAAAAATTGATTTAGTCTTGATAAAGTTTAGAACCGTCCCAAGAAGCATTTTTTTGGCGCGTTAAAAAGCCATGCTTTAGAATATTTGACCTGTAAACACTAGCATTTTTGGGGAGTAAATTTTCAACAGGAATTTCGAACAAGTCGCGTTTCAGGCTTGAATTAATATATATCTAAGTGAATTTCAATGTGTAATTAATTATTTATTTATTTTATTTAGCATCAGATTTAATTATAAAAAACATTCTAAATCGGAAAAAATTTCCATATTAGGCATCGCACTCATATTTTCCGTTGGGCAATTCGCATTCTTTCACGCAGATTTTACCGGAATCGATGGAACAGTATGTGTTGACCGGGCAAGTGTTGATTTGAGGACTCAAATCGGAGCCATAGCACATCTGGAAAGTGGTGCGACTGGTGCAGACAAACATGTCAACTCCATCGCAGCTTCTACAGTTAATATCTGTCTCTTTGCAGACGGGACTAACCCCATCATTTTCAGATGGAGCCCAGCATGGATCATTTAGTTCGGTGCAGATTTTGTCCTGGCCACAGGAAAGAGCGCCACCATCTGGTATGGGCACGCCATCATAGCACACTTTGAAATGAGTGGAGTTCAAACAGGCCACATTGTTTTGCATGCAACCACCGCACACAGCTGAGGAAACTGCGACCAGCATAGAGCTGAAGGCCAGAATGAGGAACTGCAATAAGTTGAGTATGCTTAAGGAATGATTTTGTTAAATACGGCCTTGCTTACCAGAGTTGTGAGCAAAGGAGACTGCTGCATTTTGGTTACTTGATTGAAATGCTCCGGACAAGAGTGTAATACTGACTAATGATAAGTTTCAGCGAATGCCACACATTTATATCATCCATCCAGTGCCGAAAGAAAAATGTGTAGTTGTTCTAAGAAATAATAGAAAGAACAAAAATTATATAATAAAAAATAATAAATATGATGGGCTTTGACTTGTGCAAATAATAATGTTGACGATAGCTGGGCCTTTATAACACACGGACATTAATCTGGAACAGTAGCCGGCATATTTATGGATGATGTTGCATTGAAAGATAAAAATCTTGGATTCGTCGTGTCATAAAGATAATGCCAGAGGGAGCAAGCATTTAAAAGGCATGAGAACAAGATCCAGATACTTCACTTACAAAACTGAAGATGTCGAGACGCCTACAAATTAGACAAATAGCCCTTTTGGGCGCACTCCTGCTGTCTGTGTCAACAGTCTATGTGGAAGCCACCTGCGGGGAATGTTACCTTTCGCACACCTGCATCAGCAACACAACATTCCGGATTTGCTATGACGGTAAGTTCGGTAACAACAAGCATATCTTTGACGATCCTCAACCATTGTGCTGCAATTTAGGAGTCGCAGAAGTGGAACACACATTCGACTGTCCGGCGGACAAGCCCGTTTGCACCATGTATGGCGACATTTGCGCTTCTGAGGGCGCTCCTACGGCCTGTGGGGACATTTCTAAATGTGCACAATGCGGCGACGGCCAAATCTACGCCTGTGACTCGCTAACCACATTCGGAAGATGCGATAAGTCTGTACTCATGCCGGAGAGAAGTAAGTGCCCTCAAAATTTGTTCTGTAGCGTTTCGGGGGCTGCGATTGGAAATCCCTGTGTTCGAAGTTGCAATCCGGATGGTGCCGACTCATGTGAAAGAGTCGATACATCGGAAAACGTTCCTCCAGCTACTTCAACTTCTGCTCCTGTTACTACTACTACTTCAACTCCTGTTACTACTACTACTCCAACTCCTGTTACTACCACTACGTCAACTCCTGTTACTACCACTACGTCAACTCCTGTTACTACCACTACGTCAACTACTACTACTACCACCCCAGCACCTCCAGCGAATGCGAATGCTTTCTGTCAAAATAATAAGAAGGCCGGTCGCTATGCCATTCCAAATGATACAGTTTGCACTAGGTAAGCTTATTGGTATCCGATTCGTTTTGTTAACATTAAGATAATTGATTTACTTTGTTTCTTACAGCTATTTTAATTGCTTCTTTAGAAACAATTCCTGGCAGGGTACATTGCACAATTGTCCAACAGAAAATCCATATTTCAATGCGCTCTCCTTTTGCGGAACGGTGAAACCAACTACCGCCGGTTGCAAGTAATTGTCGCAATTGTAACGTTTATCGTATTGTATTAATAATTTCAAATATATATATAAAGAGTGGTTTTCTCAATTAGCTATATTCATTCGTTATGTTTTGCTTAAGCGCCTGATTTGATAGTAATATAATACGATAGTTTAGTGAGCAATTTGATACCACAACCACAAATATGATAAGACCATACAAATGAAGTTACATATAGACAAACACAAACACACCTGATTATGGCCATTCTACGTCAGAGATTTCCGGCTGCTGATTATCATATCGTGTGCACACACCAGTGACTCAATCTAGGTTGTTGCATCGGCTAAATTGCCGCCACATAAAAATGCGTCATACTTTAGAGGGCATAATTTTCATTCAAAAAAAGCTCCAACACAAATCCTTGCAGATTTGGATCGGGCACAGCGCGTTCGAATCGCCGGAAAATCGAAACTTATTTTACGATGTGGATTTTAGGGACCATATAAACCATAAGAAAAAAAAAATTGTGTGCGACCTTCAAGCGATTTCTTCTCGGCGACACCAGCTAATTGATGATGTGTGAATTTTGATATAAATAATATCATAAATTAACACAAAAGATAAAGTAAATCGTTTAATGCTAGGGCTATTCCTAAAATAGTCTTCACTTAAGCCACTTATCTTTAGCCAAAACTTAAGTAGTCATAGCATCAGATAGCTAAAGTTGATTTGGTAAATCATACTTTAACTGAAGCTCAGATGGCCAATTCCAGGCTTCGGCTAAAAATTAGTTTATATATATCTAATTCGGGTTGATAGATATAACGTAAGTGTAACGTAAGTTAAACTTTAATTGTAATATATAATGCTATTTACATTCTGACATGCAGAGCGCATCTAAAAATAAACTGAAAAAGAAACTACCATTGAGCTGTTGGTCAACGGCCGGTATCTGCTCAAGTGTATCATTATGATAAAAAGATAGTTCTCTAAACATTCTGCTCATTATCGCAGTGTTAGGTTTTTGTTTTATGCTGCGATCATAAGACAGCACAAGGCAATCAAGTGGAAAGCCCAAGTAAATAAAACAATTAGCATGCTCAAAATATATGAAGAGTAGATAAACATAGAAAATTTCACTACTTGAAAAACAAGGTTTATAACGCAGCAGCGAAGAGATTAATGTACTTTAGTAGACCCGAAACCTTGACAGAGAGCAGAAGTCGGCATTGAGAAGACAACCAGGATACAGAACTAATCACAGCTCTAAAATGTCTACAATAGTTACAAACTATGCACCAGTTCTTACCGTGGTGAGCACATTTCAAAAGGATATATGAAAGTGATGTAATATTAAAATACTCTTAACTAAAAAATGATAAAAAGATCGCATTAGCGTGGACTGTGGGCCATGTCCTTTCGGAGTGCAATGTTTGCCAGACAAATCAGGCTGCCTGCATCAATTCCACATCATTTTACTTGTGCTTTGGAGGTGAGTAACTAAATACTTTAAAAATACTTGAATAAAGGAGTGAAAATAATATCATTTAGATGGCATGCCTCACACGGACCACGTTTACTCTTGCCTCGATGGCTTTGAGTGCACCGACAGGACAGCGATTTGTTTGCAGAAAAATGCTCAGAGGCCTCCCAGCTGTGGGGATACCAGCAAGTGTGGACTCTGTAGTGCCCATAGAAACTATAAGTTCGCCTGCCACAGTAGACGCACTTTCCAAATGTGCTATGGTGCCGCCCGGCCCGTTGGACCCTTGGGCACCTGTCCGGAGGACACAGTTTGCGATGCCACCAGCGACTTGGTCTGTGTGACTCCAACAACCGGTGCACCCCTGACCTGTGACATAAACGATGATTTGGTGACGACGAGCAGCACAAGCAGCACAAGCAGCACAAGCAGCACAAGCACCACAAGCACCACGAGCACCACAAGCACTACAAGCACCACAAGCACCACGAGCACAACGAGCACCACACCCAAACCCACGGACGCACCTCCGAACACAGCGCAGCAAGTGTGCGAGCTAAAGACTAAGTCAGGTCTCTATGAGACAGTCCCCAGGGATCCCTATTGCAAACGGTTGGAAGAACTATGCAACTACATAAGTTTTAATCTCTTTCTCACAGTTTTTATTATTTGTCGTTTCAGTTACATAAGCTGCTACATAACCACTAACAAAATAACAGCAAAAGAATATGGCTGTCCTGCTAGCAGCTATTTTGAAGCGGAGACACAACGCTGTACAACCATAGCACCCCTGGAATGTACTGTATTATTTTAAGCTTACACAAAATATAGTATTATCAATGATAGAATTTTTGACCGCAATACTCGATAGTAATTGGGTTAGAGTTGGCAGCAATCAGTGATATTTAAAAATGATAAATTTATGTTGTACAATATGTATTTAGTCCAGTTCGACACCGTTGAGGCTCAAGCTGGCCACTGTACTGGAGCAGGTGGCGGGCAGGCCCGTCTGACATAATTTGCTGGAGCTGTTAAAGTAGGTATTGCCCGGACAGGTGTACGTGTTACCCAGCCAACTGCCGCTCAGCAGATGACAGTAGATATATTGGCGGCACGTGCTACTCGGATTAGTGCCAACGGGAAAGTAACCCTGTGACTGCATTGCAGCGCAGTAGGCATTTGGATTGCTGGTAGTCGGTGCCACCGTTGTCGTTGTTGTGGTTCCGGTTGGCGTTGCCAGCGTTGTTGTTGTTGTTGCATCATCTGCATATGAGCAGGTAGGAACGATTAGTGTTTCTACTCCACAAATCTGAGAATTCATATTATTGCACACATAACCAGGAGAACAGTATCCCAAGGAGTTCTGTGGCGTAGTCGTGCCGAGGCAGAGGGCGAAGCTGCTGGTTCCTGTGCAGGCGAATGTTTGCGATGCATCGCACTTGTTGCAGTCCTGGCAATCACCAATGCTCCCACTGGCTGTGGGCTGGCACAAGACGCCGGTTGCTCCACTCACGCAGACATAGCCGGATGGACAGCTGAAGGGAATGCGAGTGGGTAAATTATTCGCATCGCAGGCCTGCATTTGGTCGACCGCATAGCAGGCCAAGCTGTTGACAGAGTTGCACACATTGCAAGTGCTGCTGACGAAGTCCACCAGGAAAAACAGAAGCAGCAGGCAGTTCAGCCGTTGAGTATCTTTCGTTGACATATTCACAGTGTATACGCTTCTCTCTCTTTGTGGACTATTGTGTATTGCGCCGAGATCCCAACTTTAAATAGCAAATTACGGTAGCAAATTAGGGTTTAACCTTGCTTTAGCCCCCAATTTAGATAAGATAGGCAACCTTCTGTTGGGGCATACTTTGGAGTAGCAGACAGTTGCTTTTGTTATCAAAGTAGTCGTAAAAAAATAACAAAATCTCTGTTTATTTTGTTGTTCTTCCTGTCAGATTAATTTGAAATGCAGTTAATATTAGTCATTTAAAAGCTTCTACACTCCATCGATAGTTGCGGCGATTACTGCTACTAATTCTATCAGTCGTACTTGGTATCCTTGGCTTTCGGTCTGTTTGTAGAACTTGTGGCTCGGTTAGTGCTGTAGCCAGCATATCTGAGACGCAATTTCAATCAACTCATAGCACCTGTCTACTCCTGCCCCACGAACCACATATCCATTTGTCAAAAGAACGAAACACTCAAGGCTTGTGGCAGTTTTTGCTCAGTGTGATAATCAGCACTGGTTTGCCAGCATTGGCGTTCGCAGTTTTGCTCTGTGACTGGGAACAAATACTTCAAGCAACAGCACAGGCATCTGTGATCTGGGCTATGTTTGCAATAGGCGTTTACCTTATATCTGTGGCAATGCCAAAACGACAAGAGCCAGCTGCACGGTGGCACCAATATACACAACGTAACCAATAACAACAACAACCACAACAGCAACAACAAAAACAACAGCGAGCCCAACAATTTCTCTAGATAATTTTAGTCGTATTTCTTTCCATGGTGTTTCCATCCAAGCGATTTCCAAATCATACGCAATGCACCAGGTAAGCCAGATATCCTTTTCATCAAAAACTTTGATTTCTAACTGGTATTCTGAGTTGCATGAATTACAGATACTATGTCGTGGGTAGGCCACATTATTGATTGCCCACCAACGAAACCCTATTTTAATGGCTTGACTTTGTGTTGTGGTAACGCGAGACCAGCTCAACCTGGCTGTCGGTAATACAACATGTTATAATTTCAATATTATATGAAACTTTTATTTATCATACAATTTTAATTGCTGTGACTAAGTAATATTAATAGGTTTTGTGTAAATATGTCTGTGTAGATATCTTGATATCTATGCGACAACTGCGAATCATAAAACGTTAGATAAAAAAGTATAGCATACCCTTAGGCAGTTTTTTAATTGTCTACCTTAACGATAAAATGCAATACATTCAAAGAATGGCTTCAGGTCCTGCACTGCAATTACAGATGCTCCATAAAATGAAGCTTTTTAAACAAAGATTTGATAAATAACTCGATTATGATTGATGCGTTTCTAGTATGCTTATTTTGTTGACATATACGGTATATATCAGATATAACTGCCACTGCTACTGATGGGAATCGGAATTCTCGATCCAAGTTGCTAGGCCGACTGCTCCGTAATTACAAATGTTGCGTGCCTTTCGGAAACACAGTTTGTGAAAATAACTTACCCATGAAACAGATCCTCAATTGCCCATCGGGCACATATTGCACCGCAGGCCCACAAAATTGTCAAAAGACAACCACTCCAAAATCATGCAACGAGTGTATTCAAATAATGTTTGCAAAAGGCATCATGTCAACACATGCAGCTCAGGAATGGACTCTACGGCAACCTGCCCCCTCGCTAATGATGAGTTGTTAACGACAGAGGCGCCACAACCTCCCCAGGATCCCAACATATACTGCAGAGCTATTTAGAAGGCTGGTCGCTATCCGTATGACAGCAGTTTGAAAACCACAAGCAAAGAGTACACCCAGTGCTATGAGCGCAGATTTGTCTGGCATGGTTCCCAGGGCCAAACCCATTTCGACCCCTCGTCAGCGAAGTGCACCACCAACATTCCAGTCACATGCAAGTTACAGATCAGTTGCAAATTGATAATCTTCGACTATTATAAGTACTTCAAGAATCGATTCTATATGCCAAGAATGTTGAATTTTGATTTAAAACAATAAATAAATAAATTTATGAAAATATTTGAAAAAATAATGTATTTATAAATAAATGGTTGATGGCAATTTTCTTTAAGTCTTTTGATAGATCACACAGCGGCAATTAACTCAATAATAAATTAGCTGAAGCTCTCAGTTTTCTACTTATTTAAATACCACTAATTCGCTGTTTAGCTTAAAAAATATAGAATTTTCCAAAGTGCCGCGGACTTTATTAATAGGTATTATTCATAATATTTTTTAGCCATTCTCTTTGCCTTGGCTGAAGTGTTTGTATAATCCCTGAATGATTTTACACGCCTAATATTTCGTATTTTTGCTAGATACTATAAATTACGGCGCAGGGAAAAGCACAAGCGTTTAGTGGTCAAACAGAAACGCCTACAACGAGATTATCGCATTGTCATATGACAAACATATATGTGCTTATATATTTATACTCTGTGTTTACTATAAATAGACGGGCTGCCAACAGTAGTCAACAGGGCCTATACCAAAATATTTCGCATTAATATTTCGGCTCGATATTTTGTGGAATTGTTTTCAGCGTTTCCCAGCACAGACCAAAAATTACATGCCACACGCGGCAATCATGCATGCCACAGTCCCCCCTCCCCCCTACCCAATCAATTGAATTGCATAGTTTGCACGTAGCTGAAGCCAAGCCATGTAGATGCGTGTTTTTGGATGCAGCTTGGGCTTCGGGCGTCGGGCGTTCGGGGCGTGTGAAATCGAAACCATTGAAATTGAAAACACTCAATGAAAACTTTTGTGGCCCAGCCTTGGATTGAAATGCATTTCTCTGGCCTGCACCGGAGCCTAGCCTGGCCGGGCCAAGCCCCTACCAAAATTTGTGTTTCCCCTGCGGCCACGCAACTGACCCACATCAGTGCCAGCAACGAGGGCCCAGCAACACCAGCAACGCTTGTAAACGATTTTTATGGCATGTGGCAAAAAAGTTTTGGTCGACAACAAAAAATGAGAGCACATTTTGTAATAGGGCGCGAGTACTCGTTTTGGACCACAAGCTCGGGCCAGGCCAGGTCAGACCAGGCCAGTCACAATTTTCAAGGTGCAACTGGCAACACGGCGTATGCGTCATAAATGCCATAACAGGCAGACGCTGTTGCCAAAATTGAAAAAAAAAACAATTTACTTGCCATTTTCGTGCTTATATTTTAAAGTGGAACTAACAGAGTAAAGTATCTAATACAGCAATCACCTCATGCAAATTAAAATTGGTTGAACTATATTAAATATTTCCCATTCAGAGAAGAGGAAAAATATCGAAAATTCTGTGAAAACGTGTTAAAATTAATGACAAAACTTGCAAAAGAGAGCCAACTCTTTAACAAAGCAATTAACTTGTGAAAACTGCCAGAGGCTTTATAGAATAAAGGTGAACTTTAAATCACTTTGTCAACATTAAATTAAATTTTCTTAAATCAGGCAAAAATATTGTTGTTTCCAGTTCACAATGTAGTCGATATATATTGTATTTTGTTGATTAATTTTCCAGTAAATATTAAGTGACATTAGAGACATTAGTGTAGTTATAATATGCCAACAAGAGTTCTGTCAATATGTAAATGCAAAGCGACAATTTCAAGCAGCTTGAGCAACTCGTGCATGGCTTATAATCTCTTAAAGTGCTCATCTTAGTTTTGGCCAACTTTGTGCGTGCCTCTGTCATCTATCTGGGCCCCAACTATGAAAGTGCTTTATGTTGTTCCAGTTCGCCAACGTCAACAGTCAGCAGTCAACAGTCGACGTCACCATCAGCCTTGCCTGGCATCAAGTGTAATAACTGCACTCATCGCTGATGAATTCATTAATTATTTCTTTCTAATAGAAACATCAAGTGGCTCAAACATGTTGTCATGGGCCCCAGGCCCAGGCCCCAGGCCCCGGCAGTATGTCGAACTAATTAGATTGTATGCATTGAGTTTTGTTCCAGCTGGCTGCCGAATTCGATTAATGCCTGTTGCCATAATCTTAAAGTTATATAGAGCAGAGCAAACACTCTAGTGGAGTTATGAACTGCTTTCATCTCAGCTTTCTGCGCAAAATCCTTTCACCAGCTCCAAGCACCAACTTTATTTTCGCCCAGCAGCTCGCAGCTTTTTTTATGTTATTTATATTCCTGTTATCATTAGCTTAGCAGAACTCGTACAGTAAATGCGCTCTGAGGCCATTAAATGCAGGCGAGCAGCTCGCCTCGGTGTCTAACCAAACTACAAAAATAAAAACAAAAACAAAAACAATAACCATAACAACAAACAAGAACTTTAGAACTAAGGGTGCCTTTGGGCTCTGAGCTGTCACATTCTCATCTCGGCTGCCTGGCTTAAAGCAGCATCTACCACATATAGTATATATATATATATATATATACATATGCATATATATATTCATATAAGCACATGCATAGTTTGTCGAATGGGGGCAACGGCACAGAGCAGCATGCAGAGAGTCTGTTTAAATAGCATACAACCCGCTGCTTGCATATGAGTGGGTTGTGTGGTGCGGGTGGCTGCTGCAACTGTTTTTTGTATTAGACGATGGGCTTATTTAATTTCTTGTACGCTGCTGCCACTGCCCTTAATTAAAGCTCCATTTTCATTTGTTATTTTGGCTCTGGGCAGCGGACGGCTAAGGCTACAGAGTGGCGCCTGCCTGGGCGTCGACCCACCGCAGCCCACCGCCTACACACCCACCCACCCAATTACCACCTGCTGTTAAGCGTTGGCTCTGCAACTGTCGTTTTGCTGGCTGCAATTAATTAACTTCGCCCCGCTTTATTTATTGGGCCAACTTTATAAACAAATTCACGTTTTCACCAAGTGCGTGCTGCGGCTGCTGTTTTGTTTATGCACCAATTGGGTTAATCACTAAAACTGTGCATTTGATGGGAGTTTCTGGCTCTGTTTACTTATTTCCCTTTTGGTCTCAGCCATTATTATGCCAATCGATATGCTAGTTTATGTCCTAATGCCCAGCAAGAGAAAATTACAGATATTTTGTAATAGTTTAAAAAGTTTATTTAGGGCATTGTGTGTATTAATAAATCTGCCAACTGTTTGGCTGCTTACCTGTTTATTTCTGCTCGTAACTTTTGAATCTATAAATTTAATCGCTGCTAATGCGATTTCCATGTGCAATATCCATTTTAAGTTTTAATTATGAACGTGTCAAAATTCGAACACGGCTCAATATAGAAGCCCATTTCACGGCATGGTAACAACAACAAATTCATTAGGGTCGGACTGGTTGGTTATGGTATGGCTTGGTTTGGTTGGGTTTGGTTGGGCTTGGTTGGGTTTGGTTTGGTTTGGTTTCGTTGTCAGGTCAAGTACACGTGCATGTCAAAAAGTTTTGACATAGCCCTGTGATGGGGTCAAAGTTGGCGCCACCCCACAAACAAACTCCAAACAGCGAACACTCCCTATTAAATATACTGTGGCATTGTTGTGGCATGCAAACTCAATCCCAGAGTTCATGCCACGCCATGCCACGCTATGCCCACGCCAAGCCCACGCCCACAAGAATGCAGTGCACAATACCGCAGAGCAGGAGCAGAGAATGCCTGGCATGTGTCGTCGGAAGCAGAAGGAAGGAAGGAAAGCTGCATTGCAATGGCCTGGATGGTTTACGGCGGTATTGAGGTGAGAGGGAATCAGGGAGCCAGGAAATGCGCATAATGAAGCGCTATGTGTGTGGAAAATGTGCCACATGTAGCGGGGCTGTGGCAGTCAGAAGCCACTGTCAGCGCTCAGTTAAATGAGTGAGTGACTGACTGATGGACTGACTGACAGATGGGCCGACTGATGGACTGACTGACTGATGAACTGATATGCAAAGCCTTGGCCAGAACCCAGCAGGCGTCAATAATGCGGCAACTGCATCCTGTTGACAGAACTCTTATGATTGCGTCTTCTGTTGAAAAACTATGAACTTGCCACACGGATTGAAAAGCAAATGCGGCGAATAATTATAAATAAATGCAAAAATGAACTAAATTACAATATGACCACCACTTGAAATAACTTTAAACTGAGCTGAGGCCGAGTTGCGCAATTTGCCAAAAAGCAGTTGCACTTTTGGATACAACTTAATGTTTGTGCCTAAAAACGTTGTAAATTTTAAATTAATTGTTCATAATGCTTGTTATAAAATTGTGCGTTGAATTGCAATGCATTAATTTAAAGCATAACGTAAATGTTCAATTTAAATTTAAAGGTCATCACGAATCAATAATTGCATTCGATTTGCCTTCACTCGAATCGCTGGCAGGTGTTTTAAATTAAAAATAGTTTTTTAAGCTTATCAAATCGCTTTAAGAGCGTTAAAGCTTGTGCTGCAATTTGCATTTTAAATGCATTTCAATAACTTTGTTTATTTCCACAACTACCTTTTTTTTCACGAGGCGCCCTGTGGCCAGCTGGCAGGAAGATAAATTGTTTACTGGCGAACTGTTTTTGCGTCCTGCTGCGTTCTGACAAGGTGCTAAAATATTTGCACTTTAAAATGATTTTTTAAATTTTAATAACAAATATTTATTTTCGCCATGCAATAATTTCAATTTGAATGCTTTCAATTGATTTCAATTGAGCCTCAAAATTTCAATTGTAGATTGATTGCTTTAAAAACGGCAGATAATTTAAGCCACGTTGAATAAATTGAAGATACATTTACAATAACAAACACTATTCGTGACCAAGCTCAATTACTCACTGTCTAAAATGTTAAAAATATTACAATAAGCATTCATTCAAACGTATCTAAAAATGCATAATAATGATAAATGTATCTAAGCCATGATCTGGCTGCATCACTTATAAGTATCTGCGTCAACTTTTGCTTAAGTGGCCATAAAGTGTCACAGTCAAAGCTCAATCAGCAATGCGCATAAATAACACACAGCAGAACCGTTTAAGGAATGCGGAACATCATCTGTGTATATTTTATGACAACGAGCCGCAGCAGTTGATAAATCAACAACAATAAGCCAAATGACTAGTGTAATTTGTTGAAGATGCTACGCCCATGTGGCGACACGATCGTTTTGTAAATTGCAATTGCAACAGCAATAGCAACAGCAACAGCAACAACAATATCAACTACAAGTTATTGATTGACATGTGTAAATCGTAAGCCAAACATTTTGACAAGCGCTTATCGAAGTTTGCTTATCAATTAGGTTGACGTTCGTTACAAGCCAAATCTGTGAGTGGCTGTGTATGTTAGTGTGTGTGTGTGTGTGTGTGTGTGTTTGTTTTTTATTTTGGAGTGTGTGGGCTGATCCTGCAGCGCCATATAAATTCTATTAGCGTGTGAGTTTCTGTTGATAAATCGTGTGGCAACAGACGACGACGGCGAAGTAAATGTTCGCCATGTGCTCCATGTGGGCAGTGTCGACCAACGGTCGACGCAATAATTTTTACAATTTTTATTGCACAACTGTCATGGGGCTTAAGCAGCAGCGTTGTCAAGTGTTGGATTGCGAAGTGGTCCCCCTGCTCCGCTGCTCCAGTCCGTGGCATCGGTCAAGCGCTGGTCTCCACAAATAAAGCCATTAAGTGGAGCTGTGAGAGTGAGCTACTTTCGCTGCTCACAGGCAGAGGCAACGGCGACTACACCTGCAACTGCAACTGTGGCTTGTGGCAAACCAACTGAATATGTACTTACTTTCATTAAGCAAACGATGAACGGCAAACGACAAGTGGCAAACTGCAACTGAGTGTTGCACTCAGACGCACTCGGCCTGCGCTTGCAACGAATGTTTGCCCAGTGGGTCACTCAGTCACCCAGTCAACTGTCGCCGACAGACTCATCGCATTTTCCATTTCCATTTTCACTTCCATTTCCATTTTCATTTTGTGTGAATTCGCAACGCAAATGCGCTCAAATTGCCGCTAATTGCAATTTGTACTGCAAATTGCAATGCAATAAAGGAGAATTGCATTAAAATACCAACAACAGCAGCAAAGTAATACACACATATATATATAGATGTATATATATATATATATATATATATATGTTGTTTTTTTTAACAACTGATAGCATTAAACTCGATTCAGAGACCGACAAACAAACACGTATCGGTTATGATGTATTTTATCGAATACAATTTGAAGCGGCTTCTCAATCGCAATTCATTGAAACGACAGATTGTCGCCAATCGCTGCTGGCGCCTCCTATTATAAGCAAATAAACAAAAATAATACTTTATACTATAGAGTATATTGTGAGTATGAGTAAAACAAACAATTTTAAGATAAATAGCGATTTTTCATATGAAATCAGATAATGTCAATAATTGAAAATTCGACTTTTAATCAAATCAAAATAAATTTTACAAAAGTAAGAATATTCAACACTCAGCAAATATTGAACTATTTAATTAAAATATTTAAGCAAAGAAAAGAGCATCGCTAGTTTTGAAATGTACTCATTGATTTTTGCAGTGCACTTGGGAGTCTATCTCAAATGAGAATCACGTTCGCATTTGAATTGATTATTTCTATTTGCATAACGTGCTGCAATTAAGTACAATTTGCAATAAGGCTCGTCTCCAAAGCAAGCAAGTTCAAGTCCAAGTCGAAATATCTCTCGTTCACTTTGACTCAATCATTTATCGTTTTGAGGTGCACAACGACGCCAGCTGGTCTTGTTTGAAGATACATTGGTGGCAACTTTTGCCAGTGACGCAGTTGCATGTGGCGCCATTGTTAGCTTCAAGGCTTGTTGTCTGCCAAATTGGTGACCATTTGTCGGCACTTGTTCGACCTTGGCATCCGTGCAGCAGCAGCAGCAGCAGCAGCAGCAGCAGTAGCAGTAGCAGCAGCAGTAGCAGCAGCAGCAGCTTTTTCCAAATGACCGTGTCAACTATCGATTGGCAAATGGCGTATACGTAATAAATGCGCAATGCAAGGTTAAATCAGGATGCTAGTGAAAGATTTAGAATTGGAATAAGCTAAGCTGCTGTTTCAGGTGCTGCTGCTTTTGGGAATATTGTGCTTTAATCAATGCGACAAAGCCACACAAATGTCCTTGCGCAATTTGCACTCTCAACTAACTGCAGTGTGCAGTGTGCCTTTCCCACTCACGTGGCTATCCTCAAGCTGACCCAAAACTCTGCCCTCTGTGCCCTTTGCCCTCGTGTGTCGCACTGTTGGCAATTTCGTGGTCATTTAGCCCATTTGCAAATGTGAACTGCGGTTTCACTGCTGCTGCTGCTGCTGCTGCTTCTGCCGATGTTGGGAAGCCAATGCAATGATTATGTTGTTTTGCCTTTGATGTGAAGGATGCCGCCGTTGTTTCGGTTAATTAAAATTTGTGGTGCGTCTCCAGAAGAGTATGGTAAGCGTGTGTTTATGTGTGTCTGTGTGTGTGTGTGTAGTTCTTACTAAATTAATGTAGAACGTTGTGTTGGATTATGCCGATGGCATTACTGTGTGTCTGTCTGTTTGTCCGCCTGTCCGCTTGTCTGCCTCTTCTGTTCTGCATCACCTGTGTGTAATATTAAATATGTAGAGCTTCTCGCAGAGCTTCAATCGAGAACCAAAGACAAACGGGGTTGGGCCCCGGCACAAGAAGTTATCTGCATTCCTGCGACAAAAACCAGTTTGTGCATCTCTCTCGCTCTCTCAATCTCTCTCGCTGTCTCACTCTCTTCCAATAAGCGAAACCGAAAACCGAAGCAAAGCAAATGCAAGCACGATGATTCATGCAACAGATTCGAGCTCCAACTTCAGCTTCAGCTCCAGCTCCAGCTTCAACTACCAGACTAAGCAGCGTCCGCTTTGCGTTCTTTGCTTCGTTTGCTCTTTTTTATTTGTTTGGGATTTGCTTAAATTTCTACTTCTTTCATTCAACAACAAGTCGCGAATTTTTTGCTGTTGTTTCCCACGCCATAAATGTGCATTACAAAGTTCCCTTTTGCTCTTTTAGTTTCCTTTATTTTTGTTATTTTTATTTTTTTATTTGTTTTTGCGTGTGTTCCTCTCACATTTGATTTTATGCACATTCCTCGAGCTTGGACTGCTGCCACGCGGCGTATGCGTAATCAGTTGACTGCAGTCATCAGCCAGTTGGCCTAACAAGTTTCCATGCACACACACACACGCACACACACACACACATACATAGACATTTACCACGCATGCCAATTTTATGACAAACTTAAACTGTAGTCGCCGCCAGCAGCTAACAGCTCACAGCTCAGAGCTCAAGTCAGTTTCTTGTGGCTTCGGATGCAGATGGCAGCTTAAACTCAAAATGTTGTTAAGCTAGAGCAGAATGCACTGCCAGCTGCCATCAGATGTTAAGCAACCCGACCTATCCCCACCGAACTCAAACTTACCCCTGCCTTATCCCTGAGTGGCCCTGCAGTTGCCTCACGTTGTTCTATGCTGCTGCTGCTGCTGGTGGCAACTATTAAACTTGTTTCCGTTGTTCTTCTATTTTTTTGTGGCGTAATTTCATAGAATTTATGACCGTCTTTTTCGAAGGGATCACAAAGTTTTAGCTGCAAAACTTCTAGCTCAAAGCTTATAGCGACTTTTGACAGCTTCGACAGACGGAAACGTTAACATTCATTTTTGCTTTGGCACACTTGCTTAACCATTAGTAACATACACCCAAATAGCTGTACAAAAGCTTGCAACAATAGCTTGCAACCATACATTTTAAATCATTTGAAATTTGTTTATAATAAATCACGCAATATATTAAAATTAAAAGGAATTTTAAATGCTTTTTACCGGGCTGCTGTACAACGTGGAATGGAAATGCTTTCAAAAATGCGATTTGCTCGCAACGATAAGAATCTTTGATAAAACTCAAGCTACTTGCAGAGTATCGAATATTTAATACCCTACCCGAACTGAGGTGCATTAAAACTGAGTAAGAAGAATGTTTGAAGCTGTCTTTATGTGACATGTTATTAAGAGTGATTTCAGGTAGATCTTTTCTAAGCTAGCTATACGACAAACCAATCCTAACCCTATGTTTAGAAATTTATTTGCTTTAAAAATTTAAGTCGATAAGAATTGTATACATATAAATTAATAAATATATAAATATTCTTGAATCAATAAGGTTTCTTTAAGTGAGTGGCAAACAGGCTAATGCAATCATGATACCCTCTTAACCCTCATAATAAACTGCGCAAAATGCGAATTTCAACATAAATAAAACAATGGATCACAATGTTCAAAGACTGGGCCTCTCCGGGAGACTGGCTACCTACCCACATACTACAATATTGCCACTACTACCACCACAGCTTGGGGCCTTCTCGGTGCGCGCGCCTCGAAAGTGAAGTGCATTAAACACACACTCACACACACACACACACTTAAGACACAACACTGTGCAACATAAACATTGTGAGTATGCCTTTGGCACGACCACTTTCACGCGCTGTGCCAAATCGAACTTAAAGACAATGTTATCATAGGCCTACATTTGTGTGGCATGTCAGCGAGAGACCCCAAAAGGGGCAGCTACAACAACAGAATGGGAAACAAACAAACAACAAGATGCCGCTAAAGAACGCGAACTGCGCACAAATTTAGGTACGAACAAAATAAACCAATGCTGTGCACCAAATTCCATGCCGTGCCAAAGAAGCCGCCCGTCGAAGCGTAGTGATACAGATACAGCTACAGCTACAGCTACAGCTACAGCCACAGATACAGATACAGATCCGCAGATCCACAGATCTGCCTCAATGCTGGCAGTGCTGCGATCCGCTGCCACGATGCGCACAGGCATAACTAAGCGTTGCACGAATTCGCGAAATTGGCCACCGCAGCAGCAGCAGCAACAACAACAACAGAAGCCAAAGGCTTGGGCCAAATCAAAGGACACATATTGAATTTCAGTAAGGCTGCTGCACTGACCTTTTGAGGCCCCTGGCGGGGGGGGCAGTGGCAGGGGCAGTAACATAGCATGTGCGAGTTTAGTTATTAAAATGAATGCGAATTCAAAGCGCAACTTCGTTGCAGTTATGCGACTGACTTAATTACAGGCGAGCCTAAAGGCCGCGCAAACGGCGATGGACCCATGTAAATTGCTGGGCCGCTGCTGCCGCCGCCGTCGCCGTTGCCTGTCGTTTATTTATAGAAAATAATGAATTGAACAGGTGAGATCGAGAAAATGATAAGCATAGAAATTCCAGCATGCAATATAAACTAAGCGAACGAAACGAAACCCAGCCTCGACCCAAAAGCATCCAGCTCGACTCCAGCAAGCTGCCAACTCTTGCAACTGCCAAGTCCAAGTCCAACTGCAGTTGCCATTGCAGAAATCAGCGAACGAGCGCAGCAAAAAGCAATCCAATTTACTGATTTATTTCTTATTTTACTTTGACTATGCAACAGCAGCAACAACAATAATAACAACAACAACAACAAAAGCAGCAGCAGCAGCAGCAGTAGAAACCACAACGGAGGCAGTCACGGCACCGGCAGCTCCCGAACCTCTGCCCCATGCCCCTGCTACAGCTACAGCTACACTATGAGACTGAGACTGAGCCAAAGCCTTAGTCAGAGTCTGAGGCTCAGCATCTCCTTTTGGCTGGCTGGCTGGCTGGCTGGCTGGCTGGCTGGCTGATGTAGTTAGTGGGCTTTGCTTTGATCTTGATTCTTGATGCTGGGCTGCGACGCCTGACAATGATGACGAGGCATACAGCAGAAGAGCCACAGCCACAGCCACAGCCAATACAAAAGGTATGCCAAAAAAAACAACCAAAAAAAACAACCCGAACAAAAACAAATTAATTGAAGCAAAGAACGAAACTTGAATACTCTTTTGCTGGATTATTGATTAATGCACAAAGGTTGAGACGAATTTGTGAAGTTGAAAAAGCTATGAAAGAATCTTGTTCAACATTGATGAGAAATGAGAAAATTGAATAAATAAAAAAAACAACTTTGCTAAAGAAAAATTTAATTAAACACACTTTATAACTGGCTTGAAGCTAATAGTTTTAAAGTGCGGAACACTTAATAAAAGCTTAAAAAAAATCTAATAGCAAAGATATACAATAAATAATAATTAGATATAAATTAAACCCAATAAATATAAAAAAAAAAAACAATAAATAAAAACTAGTTGATTTTTTCTTAGAAAATACTTTTTTAAAACAAGTGCAACTTGGTAGATATTTTTAGAGGCTTCCAAATAAATGCAGATGCCTGGAAAACTTTCTAGTTCCATATTGAAAGAGCATTAAATGTGGCAGCAATTTTGAAATTCGACAATTCTGAAATTCGTGTAGGCAAAAGCTGCTGGCTGCACAGATGCAGATGCCACGACATTATTTTTGCCACTTGGCCTGGGAGCCGAAGCCGGCGGCCACGACAGCAACCTGGCAACTGCGGCAACTGAGGCAACTGAGGCAACGCCGGCGAACGGCGACGACGACTTGGTTCGCATCTTTGTCGCTCATGCTTTATTTAGGGTTTCATGTATAAATATTTTTATTTATTGTGCAACACATTCGCACACGTTGCAGCAGCAACTTCGAGCTGCAGGATGTTCAGCACGACAACAGCAAGCCAGCAACCAGCAACCAGCAACAGCAACAACAACGGCAACAATAATGATGATGATGTGTAAACTCGCGGTTGGACGCTTAATTTCTATCTTGGGCCATGGGCCGGATTGCAGCGAACAGCAACCTGGCGTTGCTCTCTTCCCAGTTCGCTTACTGGTCACTGTATAAAGGCCGAAGCATATTTATATATATTGTATATAATACATACTGACTACCAGCTTGTGAAGTTCTCAGAGCGTTTTGCGCTCTGTTGCCAAGCGGCCTTAATGCATTCAAAGTCGCGCTTAGTCATTGTGCTTGTGGTTACAGCTCCAATCAAAAGTGGATCAAGAATTATGAGCTGATCGTAAAAGAGTCATCTAGAAACCCCGATAAAGATACACTTTTGATGTGGCATCCTTAATAAAACACAATTTAATATTGCTTGAAGATCTTAATGAAACGAAAAATAAACGAAACGATGCTATTTCAGTTGGTTATAATTAATATCGATCTTTCCCTAGTTGGACACGTGCAGAAATCGATTCCATTCATACGCAATTTAGTTGAAATCTGTCAATGGCACCTTGTCAATGCTGCCACATCAAGCTGAAAGCCAAGCAACATCCCATCTTCCTTTCGTGCATAGAGAGAGAGAGAGAGAGAGAAAGGGAGAGAGAGAGAGAGAGAGAGAGAGAGAGAGGGAGAGAAAGAGTGTATGTGTGGGGGTCCATGTCTATGGACCACTAGTCAGAGAATGAGGTTGACGTTGACAGAGAAGGATGAGGATGGGGATGAGAATGGGACGAGGGCTGACCTGCTGTTCACTCATCACGTGGCCATTGACAAGTAGCTGTCAGACAGAAAGAAGAAACGGCACCGGTGCACATCAGCATCAGCATCAGCATCAGTAGCGAGACGATGGACCACTTTTGATATGCCCTTGGCCATGCAACAGCAGGAGCAACAGCAGCCAGTGGGCGGGGGCCGCAGGTGGTGGCCAGGTGGTCAGGTGGATGGGTAGCATGCCTCTTGATGGCACAATGTGCCAAATCAAGCGCAAAGATCCAATATCCTGCAATGAAATACAATTACAATTACACGGTGAACAAGTCACAAGACTTTTGAGGCGAACGATTCTATGGCCTTTTAATTGGCAGCCATACGAGTTTCTTGCAGTGTATCGTCTATAGTCAAACATTGATTGCTACAATGATGTAGTGCTATCGATGTCTGTTGCGTTTGACTGATTTTCAGTTTCGCTGGAAAAACGAGACGCCCTCAAAGTGCGGCAAGCAGCATGTGGCCTCTCTTGCCTAGCACTACATATATAGGTAAGCATATATGTATGAGTGTGTGTGTGTGTGTGTGTGTGTGTGTGTGTGTGTAACCAAAAGGAATTCAGGCAACACAAAACTGAAAACACAGCCAAGACAGTTCTGTTCAGTTCTGTTCAGTTCAGTTCAGTTCAGTCAGACTGCAAGTGCCGCCCAGGTCTTTAAAAATGTAAGACCTCAGCGTTGGCATTCAAATACAAGAGTTGTATGTGTGTGTGTGTGTGTGTGTGTGTGTGTATGTATTGCCCCGATGACTTCACACATTCCTGGGCACACACCGGGCAAACAAGAACTTCCTTGAGACCAAACACAATATCTTGAGCCCAGCATCGAAGCCTCAGACTCAGCCCCAAACCCCAACCCCAACCCCAGCCTCAGTCGCAGCTTCGGCTTCAGCTTTAGCTTCAGCGCCAAGTAAAGAACTCAAACGGCGAACCAGTTTTTCGGTGAATGAAAAATCAACAGAACCAAAAAAAAGTTGCACAAAGCCAAGAACTAGGGGCCGTCGAGCTGGCGAGTCGGCAAACTAAAATACTTATAATAAAAAGAAATTAAAATAAAATTCAAAAATGTGCAAAACGAGCGCGTCGAGAAGAGAAGCGCCAGAGAGCGAAAGAGAGAGAGAGAGAGAGAGACAAAGAGAGAGAGAGAGAGAGACAGATACAGAGAGAAAGAAAAAACGAGAAATGCTGCATGCCACAGAGCAGCCGCAGCACTATATAGCTCTATATAGTCAAAGTCAAGCCAGCCAGGCCAGGGCCAGGGCCCGCAGCAGAAGAATCGCCATGGCAGTGTCAGTCAGGCTGTTGGAACCTGTTGGACCAGTCGACAGTCGACAGGCGGCACAGACACACACAGGAAAAATGCCACCAACGTGTTTTTGGGCCGCAGCAGCACAGGATAAAAGAGGCAAGACACGGTTCCGCTCTCTCAGTTCACCTCTCTCTCTCTCTCTCTCCCGCTCTCTGCACCTCACTCTTCACTCTTCACTCTCTCTCTCTCTCTCTGTGTCTCTGTCTCTCTCTGTGCCTCTAGCTCAGTCTCTGTCTCTGTTGCTCAATTCAAGTGTAAAACGCTATCGCTTGTGGAATGCGGCGACCCAGCATTGGCCATATTTGCTGCACTAAATCAAGCGTTTAAACGAAATTTGAGTTGCCCCAAAAAACATGAAGAACAAAAACAACAACAACAAATAAAAAATAAAAGGGAGAAGAAAAACTTTTGCCTGGCTCTCATATTGCCGAGAGATCAAAAACTTTTCGCCAGGCAACATAATTTATAGATGCCGTTTGCCTAAATTCGTTTAATTTCATCTCTTCACACACACACACACACACGCACACACACACACACATAGAAGGAATGGGTTTTTTGAGTTGATGTTTTACCTGTTGGTCAAGTTGCTTTTGTGTGGGTTGCGGACTCAAAGTGGACCCGGCTCCAGTCTCTCGTCCCAAAAGGGTTTTAACTCCGGTCTCACTCTCTCCCACTCTATCTCTCTCTCTCTCTCTCTCCCTCTTCCTCTCTCTTTGTCTCGCAACGAAATTGTTGAGCGCTGATCGTTCGTACATTATAATTTATAACTTTATCTAAACGATGTGGTGGTGTTTAATTTTCGACTTCACCTTTTCAATCTTGTTGTTTTTGTTCTTGTTTTGCGTAGTTTTTTTGTTGTTGTTGTTGATCTTGGTTTCCTTTTTGATGGTTGTAGTCGATTCGGTATTTGTGGATCTGTTTCCGCTTCGCATGACTCATTTCAGGAATACTTTTGCGCCTTGTTCAAGTCTGAATTGTTGTTTTTTGAATTTTTACATATTTATCGCACGCTAATTTGAATAGAGCTCTCAGATGAACATATCAGTGATGTAAATTGGGTTCGGGATCAATAGGCATACTCAGAGAGACAGACAGACCTGGGTAACAAGGGCAGTGAGGGCGTTGCTGCTTTTTGTGGCTCAGCTGGAAGTCCGTTACTGACCACCGTGAAGTTTTTCGGTTTTTGGGTTTTCTTGTTAATGAAGAAATAGATATGAGTCGACACAAACTGCTGAGTAACTGGCCAATACGATGGGTAAATGTCTTTCAGAATTGGCCAGCGCCTGCGGTGATGAGTGAAAGTCTTGCCAAAAAGTCGTGCATTGTTTTGGGCCAAAGAAGAAAACCTTTCTTCAAATATATTTTGTTAGCCATACGCGTGCTGTGAGCTCAAAGGTCAACAGTTCACAGTCTCATTTAAAAGAAATTGCCTTGAAATTCTCCAAAGAATACACTTATTGATCAGATCATCTGGCTTAAGTTTCTAGCTGACAAATCTGTGAAAAGGTGACGAAACTAGCCATTAACAGGTATTACACAGTTTACGTTGATAAGGGCATTTGCAAGTCTGAGTGACTGTCATTCAGTCAGTTCATTAAACTAATCGTTAAATCTAACTATGTATAGATATATATATAAAGGAAAATTAGAATTCAATCATCTGTCAATTAAGCGTCTTGATTTAAGTGCATGCAAATTGAGTGCGGCGCGGATGAAAGCAAATATCTCACAGAATGAGAGCTTGTCATTGTTTTATAGACTGCCATTGGTAGCAAATCATAGATCAATTCACGTTCTTTATTCTTATGCTAATCACTGACATACACACGACTATATAGCAAATATATGCGATAATGCTTTTTAATCCGTTATAAAG